>OX940975.1:80752638-82008638 GCA_954871275.1 Leptopterna dolabrata | reverse complement strand
GCCGTGAACAACGAACTTGTACCTATCAGGAAACAGATGAAAAGTACCTATTAACAAAATTAAAATACCTTACCAAAATTATTCGAATGAAATTATATCACGGAACAACAAACTCGCTTACATAAAGCCATGCGTTATTATAACCAGGCTTTCCCTAGCAATGGTAGCTGGTGTTACGAGTCACACTCATGTTGCTGAAGCTATTCGGTTCAAACTTCGCCCTGGGGAAATGTGTGTGTGTGTGTGTGTGTGGGGGGGGGGGAGCAAGCTGGAAAAGCAATGCCCCATGATGTCTCAAAACCTCCTAAATGTTGGAATCGATTTAAAAACGTCATAAAAGCCATTTACCCTTCAATTGAAAGTTTTGAGCTACGGCGTTTTGAAAATTGCAACCCCTATTTTTCACCCCCAAGAGATTAGTGGCAGCAACGCCGACCTTCGCGGGCCCAAATGGGACTTACAAACCAAATTTCATTAATTCTGATTCGTGGTAACCAAGGAAACTGTACAGCGTACGGCGGACAGACAGAAATGTGTTCATTCCATTTGAGGGTTCTACGTCGGCTTGAAACACGAACCACCTAATTTGAGGAGGAGAGCTTTTTTTTCCGTGCTCGATTCCGAAGGTTTGTTACGCAGGTATTTAATTTATTATTCAAAATAATAAACCAAAATAGGTGATGTGGCAATTTACTATTCAAAATAATCAACCAAAATAGGCAATGTGGCTATTTTTGACAGGATCAATGAACGTAATTCTTCAAAATTTGACAACCACGAACAGTAACCCGCTTTTAGATAAGCAGGTACCTACTCGTTTGTATTATCTTAAATTACATTTGGGGGTAAACTAAAAAATAGCGCATGTTTAATACAGCTTTGCTTTAAAATTAGATATATTAGGTAGGTAATAATGAATTTTACACTGAAACTGAACCAATCATTATGCATCGTTGGACTTTGCTGGTCTTGTCTTCTGTTGATGATTAGATATGATACATTAGGAATATAACTACCTAACTAAATGCTTTTCCATCCTTATTACTGACCACGCTGTATTATATATTTCGTCTTCAAGTGCGTTCCTCACATTCCTCACTCCTCACAAGATATACTCCTCGTATTTATTAAGTCAAGTTCTCCACTTATTCGTCCGTTTTCTAGTCACAAGAACAGACTTTCAACATTTCCCCAATGCTGCCTACAATGAAAATATTTCACGTCTATACAAAAACGTCCTAAGTCATCCCGAGCAAAGTTCACGTATTAGTTATTATATTCTTCAAAAACTTCTTTTTTTACTAAATCTACAGGATGTAGTAAAAGTACAATGATATACATATTCCGAAATAATCTATTACATCGAAATTCATGTATCAATCGTATGTCAAAGAAAAATGCCGAAGAATTTCCTTGATTTTCAATGAAAATTTTCAGTCACTAGAGGCGAGACTTCTTCACCGATCTCTCTAAACCGCGTAAAATGTTTGTTGTTTAATAAATTTATTAGAATACAGGTTTGTTCCATAATACAGCGGTTACAGTATGTTTTTGTGATACAAAGTATCCGTACGAATGATGGAGCATGTGAAGACTGAAGACCACCACGATTCAACAAGTCGGTGGTTTTTCACTTGTCAAAATTTCGAATAAAACCCTCAACATCGCACTCCTTTCTCAAGGCTATTTCACCCAAGTCTCGCTTGGGAATTCCGGCGGTCCCTGACCCAGATTGATAGCACGTACAGGACGACGAAAGCAGCAGAAACAAGACTGACACCTTATCAGCCGGTTTGACGACCGACGTATCTGCTTGAAATCCGAGTCAAGGACACCAACAACCAATGACTTGATACATTTCGAAAATTCCACCACTGCTCGTGTGGAGCACAATAGAAATGTGACAGAAGAATTGTGTTGTACACGAAGCTACGTGTCTTATTTGGCTTGTTACCAGTTACTGTTATGTAGGAGCTACAAATTTGCTCACTGGTCCATAATAAATAAGCAGGGCTCGATATTGAGGCTAATAAGAGCTAACAATCCACAATGTTTCATTGTGGATGTGAATGGCGCAATCTCGAAAGAATTTATAGCTGAAGATCACAAGGGAATTCCAGCATTTCCCTTCAACAGTTCCCCAAGCCATGTCAAGAAATACAAATCGATAATGTAGCTTCCGAGATTCTTTCTGCCAGACGGAACAGCTCTTTTCGTCATCATAGCAGGAGATCACCATCTGCCGAGGTGCGGCGCATGGTGCCCTGGTCAAGATTCCTTGGGGAGCCCACCAGCCACATGGTATTGTTATGATACAGTGTGTCCAAAGAGGGGAACCGTCCCCTCGGGGATCGTGGAGAATCTGGAGTGGAAAGGCTAGTTCAACAGCATTTCAGAAGAAAGTGAATACGGCACTTTTGTATTTTCAAGAGTTGCTGAATGTTGGTGAAGGCAGTGAAGATTCCATGAGAGGGCAAAACCTTAGGAACAACACTAACATAATGATGAGCCAATTGCAGTCTGTGCGAAGAATCATAAAGCACCCGGATAAGATGGCGTCTGAGCTAAAGAAAAAGCGTAGATAAAAACTGAACAAATAAATATATTTAGATTATCAATATACCTACCTACAAACCTAAATATATCACATTATTTATAATGTATCCTCATGCTAATTCCCTGAACATAAAAGCGAGTAAACACATGGTTTTCACGTGAAGAAGAGGTAGCGGGAAGTTTAGTACTTCAAAAAAGTAATAATCATTGCTACGGTCAAAACGTCAGTCAGTTTCCGAAGGATAGTGAGTAGCCAACCTTATCACAGAAATTGCAAATCACATGTGTAAGTGAAGTACCAAAATCAGTGAGATTTTTATTCATTATGGCACGTTTTGCGGCTGCGCTTCTTTCAATTAGGTAGGCATACTCAACATTGACATCATTTTTTGATTTATTATTTACAAAAATGAACGTTTAGAATCGACCATAAAAATAAAAACGCTGCAAAGTCCTTGTCACATGGGTTTATTATTCTATTGGACATACCTACAGAGATGTTGGCTGTTCATTTATTGTTTCTTTCATATAAAATAATTGAAATAGCTATCTCTGGTGGTTTCCACCAATTTTGGCCCCCAAAACACGAATAAGGTACGCTCCTTCTTTTTTTTTTAAATAAATTATCTCTGATCATTGATAGTACCATTTAATCGTCTTGATCCACCTGTTGACACTTTTTCCAGTGTTATTCTACAAACTGATGGTGATTTCAGACGATTTCGCAGGTTTTTGACTCATAAAAATTCAATTTCGGGAGCTGAACATCTGGTAGAACCTCAATTTTCTACTCTTTAGTCAAAACCGACTTCATATTCGGTCTTCTCGTACCCAAAAACATGAAAAACGATACCTTAAAAGCTCATGTTACCAACATGTTGCTAAAACGCAAAAAGTACCTATTTTCACACACATTTTCACTCATAACTCCCCTGGATATATTCCGATCGGACTGGAAAGTTTCGGGACACAACTAGGGCCCAAATGGAGCATGTGTGCGAAAGAACGATTTTTTTAGACCGAAAATGAAGCCTGTACACGTGATACGGCGGACGGCGTACGGCGGACGGACATTGCATTTTTGGAATCTACGTACCTTGAAACGGGAAAGAAAATATTTTGAGGGGGTGTTATACGAATTTTTTGCTGAGCGAATACATAGGTGTATTATTCACAGAATAATAAACCAAAACGCTGCAAAGTCCTTGTCACATGGGTTTATTATTCTATTATTTTATTGTTCTACAGAAATGCCGGCTGTTTATTTATTGTTTCTTTCATGTAAATTAATTGAAATGGCTATTTCTGGTGGTTTCCACAAATTTTGGCCCCCAGAACTTGAATTAGGTACTACGCTCCTTTTTTTTTCTTCAAATTACCCTTGATCATTGATTGTACCATTTAATCGTCTTGATCCACGTGTTGACACTTTTTCTAGTGTTATTTCAGACGATTTCGACTGATGTTATTTCAGGTGATTTCAGACGATTTCGCAGGTTTTTGACTCATAAAAAATCAATTTTGGGAGCTGAACATCTGGTACAACCTCAATTTTCCACTCCTTGGTCAAAATCGACTTCATATTCGGTCTTCTCGTCCCCAAAAACATGGAATACTATACCTCAAAAGCTCATTTTACTAACATGTTACTAAAACACAAAAAGTACCTATTTTTATTCACATTTTCACTCATAACTCCCCTGGATATATTCCGATCGGGCTGAAAAGTTTCGGGACACAACTAGGGCCCAAATGGAGCATGTGTGCGAAAGAACGATTTTTTTAGACCGAAAATGAAGCCTGTAGACGTGATACGGCGTACGGCGGACGGACATTGCATTTTTGGAATCTACACACCTTGAAACGGAAAAGAAAAAATTTTAAGGGGGTGTTATAAAAATATTTTGCTGAGCGAATACATAGGTGTATTATTCACAGAATAATAAACCAAAATACAGTTCCGTCCGTCCACCGTACGCCGTCCGCGGCTTTTGGTTTATTATTCTGTGAATAATACACCTATGTAATCGCTCAGCAAAAAATTTTTATAACACCCCCTCAAACTTTTTTCTTTTCCGTTTCAAGGTGTGTAGATTCAAAAAATGCAATGTCCGTCCGCCGTATCACGTGTACAGGCTTCATTTTCGGTCTAAAAAAATCGTTCTTTCGCACACATGCTCCATTTGGGCCCTAGTTGTGTCCCGAAACTTTTCAGCCCGATCGGAATATACCCAGGGGTGTTGTGAGTGAAAATGTGTGTAAAAATAGGTACTTTTTGCGTTTTAGCAACATGTTGGTAACATGAGCTTTTGAGGTATCGTTTGTCATGTTTTTGGGGACGAGAAGACCGAATATGAAGTCGGTTTTGACTAAAGAGTAGAAAATTGAGGTTCTACCAGATGTTCAGCTCCCGAAATTGAATTTTTATGAGTCAAAAACCTGCGAAATCGTCTGAAATAACCATCAGTTTGTAGAATAACACTGGAAAAAGTGTCAACAGGTGGATCAAGACGATTAAATGATGGCACTACCAATGATCAAAGATAATTTGAAAAAAAAAAAAAAGATCGTACCTACCTAATTTGTGTTTTGGGGGCCAAAATTGGTGGAAACCATCAGAAATAGCTATTTCAATTATTTCATATGAAACAAACAATAAATGTACAGCCAACATTTCTGTAGAATAATAAACCCCATGTGACAAGGACTTTGCAGCGTTTTCCTTAGTTCCCAAGAACCCAAATTCATAACCCGGGGGTTGGGTTTTTTCGCATTTTTAAATAAATAGTTTGACTTTTCCCCCGAATTTTTGAGACCATCTGGAGCATTCTACAATGTCGCCATGAAATTTGCCACAAAATCTGCCCCTAAAGAGCAGCGTGTGCGCAGGCATCAAGCTGGTATGGGTTGACAGCGTACATCATTTGTCTATCGGCCAGGTGGTCGCCGCAGCGGAGTGGTCTAGTCGGGCGTCGGGCTCTTAAATCAGAGGTTCGAATCCCGGTTCCGGGATCGAATTTTTCACTTCACATCAACAATTTCCCTTCAGAACTTTATTTGTGCTTCTTTTTGCCATTTTAGCTACTGCTTGAACATTCAACGCATTATTTTTTACAGTGGCGAATATTAAACTAAACTAAGGGTTGGTACTAACCTATGGAGGAGCTGTGATCTATACAGAGAGATGTGAGCTATATCTGTACAGAGAGATATGACCTATACAGAAGGGTGTTCGATACAGAGAGCTGTGATCTGTAACAGAAGGGTGTTCTATACAAAATAATAAACCGTTGTGTAGGGATTTTCAGCGTTTTGTGATGTATGAGCTCCACCGATATGAAGGTAGAGATATAGAAATACCTGCTCACTGGACGACGAGGAGGTTAGTCGGAAGAGAGGGAATTGGTCCTGACTTTCCAGAGACGGGGTGACGACATGCCGGAAGTCACGTAGTCAAGAAAGGGCGGCAGAGGCACAATCCCCCCATTGGTTTTGAAGGGAACGGACGCAACTCCTGCCACACTCCAGCAGTGGAAACCTAATTAGGCCAGTTCTCCGGGAATTTTTTGCTCCAAGACAAAAACTGAGGGGAAAATAAAGATGAAATATGACAAGAATGTTTTTTGTATTTGTATGCATTGCGAAAAAAGCATGATCTTGCACAGTGAATCAAGATATTGTTCTACCTGAATTTCTTTTCGTTTGAAAATCAGAGTCTCGAACCCCACATCACCGATCACACGGCGGCGGTTTAGCTGCTCTTTAAAGAGTTCATCGAGCAAATCGGTAACAGATGACATCAGACAGTGGATAGATACTTCAAAATTTGGGATCAGCGGATGGCTGGTCTCTACCCTGTGGCCGACAGGTTTGGCGCTAGATCATCTACTGATGGCTGGGACTACGGAAAGCGGCTTTCTGAACCTCCTGGGAGGACAAGCCAATCACTTCTCCGATGTAGGTAAAATATTACTGATCCAACTATTACTGACAATAACCCACTGGTAACAACTTTCAATTTTAGGAGAAATTTGGATTTGGTTTTGACATCAGAAGGGTCAACAGTGATTTTTTAGCTGTGATGAATTTGAAATTGGTGCATTCATCACGAGCGGTGTGAGGGAGGAATGTGCCGGAATTTGGTTATGAGCGAATCACCACCATGATCCAGGTCTTTTTGGATGTTGTGCTCGGTTGCGGCTATGGGCTGACCACCACCGTCCCCTGAGGTCTTTTGGGTGAATTTGCCAGAATTTGGTTATGGGCGAACCACCACCATGATCTGGAGCTTTTAGGATAGGATAGAGATGTGGTAAGGAGAGAGAGAGTAGTCATCGACTAGAGGAGAACGTAGAATGAGGGAAAAGGCGAAGGAGGCGAGGATTTATGTGCCTGGAAGCCGTCTCCCTCCATCCCCTATTTGGTAGGGGATGGTGGGGACCCAGGTTGGGCTTCGAGTCTCCTGCGGCTTTTCATCCCCACTTCTGCGAGTTTATTTGCGAGATCTCAAGTTTGCGAGGAGTGGTTCTGGGGGATACCACGACATTATCATTTAAATTTTAAATCTGATAATATCCTTCCACAGCGGAGTTTCATTTTCTACGTAGGCAATTCCCGCTCAAGTGGCTCTCCAGCTCTACAGAATGAGACATTTGGAACTGAAACAACAACGTGTCACATCACCACAAATTGAGCAATAACACTCTCATCACAGCACCACGGTCCATCGACAACTCGAAACCACATTTTACCAAGAACTTAATCACTGACCAATGATTAAATCATGCTAGTGGCTTCAGACCCGAAACGTACACTGGATAAAATGAGCTTGCCATGAAACGTGAAAACTTTATTCTGCTGTATCTCGACCTGTAACTGTATTTATTAAAAAGGCCTTATTAGTTGATTAAATTAATAGAACAACTGTCGTGTTTTTGTGTTTTGTAAGCTCGAACATTTTTTAAGCTGAATCATATCTCTATTCATCATATTTATCATTGCATCATATCTATTTTTTAGTTGAATACAGTACTCACTACTATGAACAGTAGTACACTGCGTTGCATGAACAACCAGGCTCCGATTTCAGGTAGCTAACGCCCTGGGCACATTAGCTCCCCCCCCCCCCCCCCCGGTTACAGTTCCCTTAAAAAGATTATAACACTTTACGAACTCAAGCTTATTTTTATCAGTTTTAAACAGCACATTACATAACTAAATACTAAGGTTTTTCGAAGACACCTAGGCTGTTTTTTCTTCTTATTCACTAAATGGCTGTTGCAGTTTGATATGGCTGTTATAACTATCGCTAATAAAATATAAGTTATAGAATACTGTTTGTGTTACTGCTGAATCAATGTACACTATATTATTGTTAAACGAGTTTTAAATATATTTCCGAAGTATTTGGATTTAGGCCTTTCTCCTTGACTTTTCCATGGCAGTACTAGATGTAATAGCAACAAATTTCATTTTCTACAAAAACAGACTAACAAAATCAAAGACATTTTGCCAAACAAACTATTTGGAATAGAGGAAATAGAAATGGAAATAGAGAAGGCAGTAGATAACAAGCAGCTTGGAAATAGAGAACGCAGTAGTAGATAACAAGCAGCTGGACAGAAGGAAGGGCAGATTTCCCCAATGATGGTGGCCATTTTGGTGGTCTGGCAGAAGGTATATAACGGGGTATTATAATATACAGAACAGTGACCTAATACAGGAAAGTGTTATACAAAAGTTTTCAAAATCAAATAGCCACGGTTTTCAAAAATGTATAGCCTATAGAACAACAGAAATATATACGTCTAATAATACCCATCAGTTGTATATTCTGATTTTCAAATACAAAACTTCTAGTGCATTCTATTTTTAAGGGTGTTTTAATATAAAATGAATAAATTTATTTTATATTAAAACACCCTTAAAAATAGAATGCAGTAGAAGTTTTGTAGTTGAAAATCAGAATATAAAACTGATAGGTATTATTAGACGTATATATTTCTGTTGTTCTATAGGCTATACATTTTAGGATATGACAAATATTTTTGAAAAACAAATCATTAGGGTAAACAACTTAATTAAAAAACTTATTTTTCCTGTCCTTCAATTTTTCACCTGCCCCTCGCTCTGGGCAAATGCCGATTTGGCAGGTTTGTAAATCAGGGACCTGGTAACCACCAGTTTATGACAATGACCCTGCTCTAGGAAAATATTGACTGTGGAGAGAGACAGATAGAGAGGGGAAGAGGTGGAGGGGTGAGAGATGGTTGAGTGTGGAGAGATAAGGGGGTTAAGGAGGAGGGGGACAGATAAATGGCTAAGAAGGGGAGGGGATTGGGGTTGAGGGGGTATGGGGAGGAGGGGGTATGGGTAGGGAAGAGGGAGGGGATTGGTGGCTGAGAGGGGAGAGGGGGAGTGTATGTAAAGATTGTTTAAATTAATGCGCTTTGTAGATATTTATTTAAAACAGATCGGTACAAAAACATATACCTAAAAACAACTTAAAACAAAAACCTGAAAATCCCTTAATAAAACTAAAAGCCAAAAGAGAAAATTATGAAAGCCTACCCTACAGAAGGAACTACACAAGTGATGAGACAAAAAAGCACTCAAGAACTGTACAGGACGGACCACCTTTAGTTAAGACGGAACTGGAAATTGGCGCACTTCAAATTGAAACACTTGCCGTTCAACATCCCATCCATCCCATCATCTCCGATTTTACGACACCATTGCAATTCGATAAAAAGTACGTTTTCCTGTCAACACGTTCAGTCTGAGACATACTTATATACCAACTCGATCGTTTCAGACAAGTCGTGGGTTAGATGAGTTTAGGGTGCAATGGTCTACGCTTCTACACGGAACGGCTCGGGTCCTCACAGGTAGTGAGTGGTATTCAGGTTAAATGGCGATAGGAATGAAAGGGCCAGGTGGTCGCAGTCTGACAAAACAAGCGAGGGTGAGAGTAGGGAAGGGAAGGGAGCCCTAAAGAAACCAATATATTGCGCGTAACTCAAACTCAACAGGCATCTGAACCAACCCAACCATTTCTTATTATTTGCCTTCTCCTCTGTGTTACGAGAAAACACACATCACAGATTTCCGTTTTGACATTTTCATGTCTTTACTTTGGCACACAAACTCGAAAATCGTTACCAAAAAAGCGACACGAAAACGCGTTATGCACCATTTCTGATGATTTTCGCTTACAACCGATTCGTTTCTACGGAACTTCATGTTTGCCCTTTTTCATCGTACAAAAACCGTTCACCACTCGCTGGAATCGAGTGATTTTATTGAATATTTCCTTGTTAACCGTACCCCCGTACCTTGCGCGGTAGCTGAGCTGAGCATAATGAAAAAAACGCTGCAAAGTCCTTGTCACATGGGTTTATTATTCCATTGGACATACCTACCTACAGAGATGTTGGCTGTTTATTTATTGTTTCTTTCATATAAAATAATTGAAATAGCTATCTCTGGTGGTTTCCACCAATTTTGGCCCCCAAAACTCGAATAAACTACGCTCCTTTTTTTTTAAATAAATTATCTTTGATCATTGATAGTACCATTTAATCGTCTTGATCCACCTGTTGACACTTTTTCCAGTGTTATTATACAAATTGATGGTGATTTCAAACGATTTCCCAGGTTTTTGACTCATAAAAAATCAATTTCGGGAGCTGAACATCTGGTAGAACCTCAATTTTCTATTCTTTGGTCAAAATCGACTTCATATTCGGTCTTCTCGTCCCCAAAAACATGAAAAACGATACCTTAAAAGCTCATGTTACCAACATGTTGCTAAAACGCAAAAAGTACCTATTTTTATACACATTTTCACTCATAACACCCCTGGGTATATTCCGATCGGGCTGAAAAGTTTCGGGACACAACTAGGGCCCAAATGGAGCATGTGTGCGAAAGAACGAATTTTTTAGACCGAAAATGAAGCCTGTACACGTGATACGGCGGACGGCGTACGGCGGACGGACATTGCATTTTTGGAATCTACGTACCTTGAAACGGAAAAGAAAAAATTTTGAGGGGGTGTTATAAAATTTTTTTGCTGAGCGATTACATAGGTGTATTATTCACAGAATAATAAACCAAAACGCTGCAAAGTCCTTGTCACATGGGTTTATTATTCTATTGGAGTTCTAGAGGTTCTTGTTGGCTGTTAAATTTATTGTTTCTTTCATGTGGAATGATTGAAATAGCTATTTCTGATGATTTCCACCAATTTTGGCCCCCAAAACATGAAATAGGTAGGTAGGTACGCTTTTTTTTTTTCAGATCATCTTTGATCATTGATAGTACCATTTAATCGTCTTGATCCACCTGTTGACACTTTTTCCAGTGTTATTCTACAAATTGATGGTGATTTCAGACGATTTCCCAGGTTTTTGACTCATAAAAAATCAATTTCGGGAGCTGAACATCTGGTAGAACCTCAATTTTCTATTCTTTGGTCAAAATCGACCTCATATTCGGTCTTCTCGTCCCAAAAACATGGAAAACGATACCTCAACAGCTCATTTTACTAACACACAAAAACTACCTATTTTTGTGCAAATTTTCACTCATAACATCCCTCGGTATATTCCGACTGGGCTGCAAAGTTTCGGGACACAACTAGGGTCCAAATGGAGCATGTGTGCGAAAGAACGAATTTTTTAGACCAAAAATGAAGCCGGTACACGTGATACGGCGGACGGACATTGCATTTTTGGGATCAACGCACCTTGAAACGTAAAAGAAAACATTTTGAGGGGGTGTTATAACAATTTGTTGCTGAGCGAATACATAGGTGTATTATTCACAGAATAATAAAGCAAAAATACCCTACTAAACCAGGATCTTACGCTAATAGTACGGATTCAGTGATCCACCCAGAAAGGGTATCTACACAGGAAAATAATAAACCGTTGTGCAATAATTTGCAGCGTTTCTCCTTCGGAATTAATTTTAATCAGTCTAATCTCCACAGTTATCAACGTCAGTTCAATTAATCCTGTCCTATCACCTTCGCCGAATGCGTTAGCCAGTATATTTAGTATACCTACATCGCACGCAGGTATTATGCGACTCATTCGTTACGCATCATTTTATAATTAAAAATACCTACATAAATTTAACTCCGCGTTGTACCGTTTGGGTTTGTACCAGTGAATACGTTGAATTGCATTGATTCGATTAATTTGTCTCTGTATGGGCTGAGCGGAGGTGCGCAGAGCACGTTGTCAAGAGGTTGCTATCTGAATTTGTCTACATGGTAAGCTACCTATCTCGACAACCCACACCAGCGGCTCCATTCCCCGTTGATAAAAAAAAAGACGTAGTTACTGACGTCGAGGTCAATATTCTGTTTACGTAGTTCGTTCTCTTGTGTCAAGGCTCCATCCCATTCATTCTTCTTGAATGAAGACCATCAGACAGAATTGTTTTTAATTTTGATCAAGGGCTCTAAAGCATCATGGCAGTACTGGCTGCCGGGCTAGAACAAACCAATTATATTAGTTATCTCAGTTTTCCATCATATGGTATTGGTATTGGCTAACTGATAATTTCAAAAATAATTACCAATATCTAGAAAACTAATGTACCTACCTTTGTACCTATTTTATTTCCCAAAAACGCTTATATTCCTGGTTACATTTCCCTTACATCGATAAAACACAGCAAATCCCTGCACAACGGTTTATTAATTTGTTCAGAATACCCTTCTGTTACAGATCACAGCTCTCCGTATAGATAACCCTTCTACATAATATGTACTATTCTATACATATTATGCAGATTGCAGACCCTCCGCAGGTTAGTACCTAACCCCGTACTCGTTAAAAGGTACCTACCTAAATCACGAGTTAAATGTTGCTAAAATACTAATGTCGATGACAAACAGTAACTAAAATGGCAAACAGAAACGCAAATAATGAAGATCTGAAGGGAAATTGTTGATGTGGAGTGAAAAAAGTTGCAAGCGTACATACCAACAAACTCCAGCCCCTTCTACGTAGATGGTATAATGAACCATCGTGTAATAATTTACCGTTGTGTAATAATTTACCCATCCTTAATACTTCAACGTTTGTTCACGTTTCACTACCTATCAACAAACTCCAAAAGAGCCATAATTTTTCAAATGAAATAATATCACGGTCCAGTTCAACCAACTCGACTTCATACTCGGTGATTATAATCAGGTTGATCCCTAGCAATGACGATCTCGGGCCAGTTCCCGATTGTTAGCGCGTCCATAGTGATGATATCTGGGCTGAACGTTTACAATTTCATTCACCCTGCTGTTACTCCCAAGTTTGGGTACTATTTAAAACCGTTAAAAAAAATCGAGAAAACGGTGTCCTGAAGATTTCAACCTCTCAGGGATGACTGACATTAACGCCGAGCTTCGCGGACCAACTAGACCCCAAATGGGACCTATAAACCGAATTTCGTCAATTTTGGTTCATGGTAACTAAGAAAAGTGCGAAGTACGGCGTACGGATAGACTTTTTTTATTGCATTTTCGGATTCTACATACCTTGAAACGGAAACCATCAAATTTTGAGGGGGGTTAATTTTTTTTTTTCATGCTCGATTCCAAAGGTTCATTATTGAAAATAATAAACCAAAATGATGGTAATTAGAAAATCAATATGACTAAGGACGGACGTTTCAAATCGCGCAAGGTTTTATGAGATTTAAATATCTACTATATTGGTTTATTATTTTCAGTATCGAATCTTTGGAATCGAGCGTGGGAAAAAAAATCCCCCTCAAAATGTGATGGTTTCCGTTTCGAGGTACGTAGAATCCGAAAATGGAATAAACAAATTTCTGTCCGTTCGCTGTACTTCGCACTTTTCTTAGTTACCAAGAACCAAAATTGATGGAATTTCGTTTGTACATCCCATTTGGGGTCCAGTTGGTCCGCGAAGCTCGGCGTTACTGTCAGTCATCTCTAAGGGGTGAAAAATAGGGGTTGCAATTTTCAGAACGCCGTATCTCGAAAACTTTCGATTGGAGGGTATGGTTTTTTTTAAACGTTTTTAAACTGATCTCGAACTAAAGAATTTTTTGAGACCACCCGAAGCACTGTACGACCAGCCGTTCGATTGCACCAAAAAGCTTCGTCAACACGAACGTGAATGAAACGGTATTAATACGGCCCAGGTATCATCGCTAGCGAACACCTGTAATCAAGGGTGGCTGTATGAAATCGAGGTGGTTGTTCTGTGATATTATTTCATTTTAAGAATGATGGCTCTTCCGGATTTTGTTGGTAACTTGAACAAACTTAATGCTTCACAAATAACAACTAACAAAACTATTAATTATTATTGAATCACGCGCATTTTTATCTAACTGCAATTCACGGTACTCGAAGGGCTTTCGTGGGGGGAGGGTAGGTTTTGACCACAGAAAACAGTATCTACGCAGAAGGGGCATCTGTATACAGGTAAATAATAAACCGTTGTGTAACAGTTTGCCGCGATTTGGTTTATTATTCTGTGAATAATACACCTATGTATTCGCTCAGCAAAAAATTGTTATAACACCCCCTCAAAATTTTTTCTTTTCCGTTTCAAGGTGCGTAGATTCCAAAACGCTGCAAAGTCCTTGTCACATGGGGTTTATTATTCTACAGAAATGTTGGCTGTACATTTATTGTTTGTTTCATGTGAAATAATTGAAATAGCTATTTCTGATGGTTTCCACCAATTTTGGCCCCCAAAACACAAATTAGGTAGGTACGATCTTTTTTTTTTTTTTTTCAAATTATCTTTGATCATTGGTAGTGCCATTTAATCGTCTTGATCCACGTGTTGACACTTTTTCTAGTGTTATTCTACAAATTGATGGTGATTTCGCAGGTATTTGACTCATAAAAAATCAATTTTGGGAGCTGAACATCTGGTACAACCTCAATTTTCCACTCCTTGGCCAAAATCGACTTCATATTCGATCTTCTCGTCCCCAAAAACATGGAAAACGATACCTCAAAAGCTCATGTTACCAAAATGTTGCTAAAACGCAAAAAGTACCTATTTTCACACACATTTTCACTCATAACGCCCCTGGGTATATTCCGATCGGGCTGAAAAGTTTCGGGACACAACTAGGGCACACAAATGGAGCATGTGTGCGAAAGAACGACTTTTTTAGATCGAAAATGAAGCCTGTACACGTGATACGGCGGACGGCGTACGGCGGACGGACATTGCATTTTTTGAATCTACACACCTTGAAACGGAAAAGAAAAAATTTTGAGGGGGTGTTATAAAAATTTTTTGCTGAGCGATTACATAGGTGTATTATTCACAGAATAATAAACCAAAATGCAATGTCCGTCCGCCGTATCACGTCTACAGGCTTCATTTTCGGTCTAAAAAAATCGTTCTTTCGCACACATGCTCCATTTGGGCCCTAGTTGTGTCCCGAAACTTTTCAGCCCGATCGGAATACACCCAGGGGCGTTATGAGTGAAAATGTGTGTAAAAGTAGGTACTTTTTGCGTTTTAGCAACATGTCAGTAACATGAGCTTCTGAGATATCGTTTTCCATGTTTTGGGGGACGAGAAGACCGAATATGAAGTAAATTTTGACCAAAGAGTGGAAAATTGAGTTCTACCAAATGTTAAGCTCCCAAAATTGATTTTTTATGAGTCAAAAACCTGGGAAATCGTCTGAAATCACCATCAGTTTGTATAATAACACTGAAAAAATTGCCAGCACGTGGATCAAGACGATTAAATGGCACTACCGAAGATCAAAGATAGTTAAAAAAAAAAAAAAAAGGAGCCGTACCTACCTTATTTGTTTTAGGGGCCAAAATTAATGGAAACCATCACAAATAGCTATTTCGATTATTACGCATGAAAGAAACGATAAATGAACAGCCAACATTTCTGTAGGTATGTCCAATAGAATAATAAACCCATGTGACATGGACTTTGCAGCGTTTTCATTTGGTTCAGGCTCATCTCCTCTTACCAATTCTTGTGCCCATCTCCTATCGACTCGGTTACCAGGTGGTCCGGTTGCTGTACAATGAGTTAAGGCAAAAATGCGATTGATAAGCTTTGCGTTGTGATTTTTTCATTGCACATAATTCCTAATTAACGAGTACCTGTTTTGATCTATATCTACGCACCTGCACAAATGGTGTTTTGTATAAGTTCATGAACTAAGAGTGATTCCATCATAATCTGCACTTCTGGCTGTGACCAGGCAACCCTGCCAATAATTATTGCGGTACGATCACTTCAACGGATTTTGCGAATGACGATGTCGTGTTTCGCTCTCATTCTCGCTCTTTCATGTTGATTTTTTGAGTCGAAGTGAAAAAAAAAATCCGTTATCACGGAACTGCGTCACAGGGAGGCCAGTAAACACACCTACCTACGCGATTCTATACCGATTTGCTACAGAGAACCGAACCTCTCATTTAATACTCGGGTGATGAAACGAGGTCCACAGTTCCAATCAATTTACCAGTTTCAAAGAGGAACGCGATCAACGGATAAATTGTCAAACGTTCAATTTACCTGTGTTTACCAACTGTTAGCTGAACGGTTGGGTACAACTCTTGTAACTATCAAAGAAACTGCGGGGGCGTCACTCGACCCTTCAATCAGCAACTTATTGGCAGATTAATAATATTAATTCGCGGAACAAGACGCGTACTTTCATCTATACTTAATGGCTGTAGTGGAAGTGAAGATTAAGTGATGACTGGTCGCAGGTGATAGGTGTGGAGTTATGTTTACATCTATTTTTCTACAGTTTCAGTAACTTTTTCGTTATGATATTATGTTTGACTAGGGTGCATCCGGAAAATGCATTAGCAGGCTTTTCACTACTCTTTTCAAGGCGATAACCTACTTACTTAGATGACAGAAAATTGATGCAAAGAAGTTTTGGTTTATTATTCCCTGAATAATACACCAACGTAATCGCTCAGAATTTTTTTTTTTTTATAACGCCCCCTCAACATTTTTTCTTTTACGTTTCAAAGTGCGTAGATTCCAAAAAGTCCTTGTTACATGGGTTTATTATTTTACTGGACATACGTACAGAAATTTTGGCTGATCATTTATTGTTTTTCATGTGCAATTTATTATTGAAATGGCTATTTTTGATGGTTTCCACAAATTTTGGCCCCCCAAAACACGAATTAGGCTCGGTTTTTTATAACAGATTATTTTTGATCATTGATAGTACCATTTAATTGTACATTATACAAATTTATGGCGATTTCAGACAACTTCCATTTTTTTGACTAATAAAAAATGAATTTCGGGAGCTGAACCTTCTTTACAACCTCAATTCTTCACTATTCGGTCAAAATCAACCTAATATTCGGTCTTCTCGCCCTAAAAAAACATAGAAAACTATACAAGCTCAAAAATCCCCCGAAAACCCCTATTTTTACACACATTTTTCTCCCATAACACCCCTGGATGTATTCCGATCGGGCTGCCGAGCTTTGGAGCACAATTAGGAGCCAAATGTGTTCCCAAATGGGGACCCAAAGTGAGTGCGGAAGAACGACAATTTTAGACCAAAATTTAACGTAAATTTAAGGCTGAAACTTCGTTTGAACCTCAATTTTCCACTCCTTGGTCAAAATCGACATCATATTCGGTCTTCTCGTCCTAACAAAACATGGAAAACTATACCTCAAAGGCTAATGTTGCTCAGCCACAAAAAAATACCTATTTTTATACCCATTTTCACCCATAACACCCCTGGGTATATTCCGAGCGGGCTGCAAAGTTGTTGTAACGAAGGTTGAGCTCCCAAAAATCATTTTTTAAATGTCAAAAACCTGGGAAGTTGTCTGAAATTACCATAAATTTGTATAATAACACGAAGTAGTATCAACAGGTGACTCAAGATAATGGCACTATCAATAATCAAAGATAATTTGTCAAAAAAATATAATTTGTCAAAATAGGGGCCAAAATGAAACCATTAAAATAGCTATTTGAATAATTGCACATGAAAGAAACAATAAATGAACAGCCAATATTTCTGTACGTATGTCCAATAGAATAATAAACCCATGTGACCAGGACTAGCAGCGTTTTGCTTTCTCACTACCGACGGTAGGGAAGCCTTGGATTCGTGATTGAGTAAAAAAAAAGGAAAACAAGTATATCCCCCAAAATTAAAATTTCCACTACCATTTTGCGTTCTAAACATCCAGGAACATTTTTGGTTCCTTGTCTGTGCTAATTCCTTATAACTCCCATAACTACCCGAAATAATGGTTGAAATGGGCTGAAATTTGGAGGGCAGGTGCGGGTTGGGTCACAGATGGTCCCATATCAAAATCATTGAAAAATTACGGTAACTTCCGTCTGCGCATGCGCAAACGTGAAATAATTGAAAAGCCCATAGCTACCTTGAATATCGTTGAAATGAGTTCAGATTTGGAGGGTCGATCAGGAATCATACTTTGATGGTTGCGTACGAATTTCAGTGGAATCGTACTGCGTAACTTGGAATCGTAACTTTCGTCTGCGCATGCGCGAACATCAAATGTTGACCATTTTCTTGTAACGCTTTTAACTACGCGACAAATAGTCGTAGAGAGCTGAAATTTTGAGGGTACCCGCGGGTTGGATCGTAGATGATCCCATTCCAAAACCATGGAAATCGTTCCGTCTGCGCATGCGCAAACGTGAAATAATTGAAACGCCCATAACTACCTTGAATATCGTTGAAATGAGTTCTAATTTGGACGGTCGATCAGGAATCATACTTTGATGGTTCCGTATGAATTTCATTGGAATCGTATTGTAACTTCGTCTGCGCATGCGCGAATATTACATGTTGACAGTTTCCTTGTAACTCTTCTAACTACGCGAAAAATAGTCGAACAGAGCTGACATTTTGAGGGTACACGCGGGTTGGATCGCAGATCGTCCCGTATCAAAATGACTATTTATAATACGTCAACTATTCTATACGTTCATGTGATTCAAGTGAGGAAGCTATACTGGCTACTGGAATTGGCAGACGTTTTTGATATGCGAGCGAAGCGATCATCCAGATCAACTAATCTACACATTTCAACAAATGTTTGTGCTTTTCTATTTTGGATGGATGGGGAATCTTATACAAATCAACTGATCAACAATTCAAATAATCTACCCAACGTAATTTTGGATGGATAGGAGACGCTAGGTACCTGGTACTTGGGATGCGAGCGAATAGAACATCCAGATATCTACTAACGTATACACAGGCGAATCTGCACATTTTAACCAATCTATATCTTCGCACTTCCAGGTGAAACCGTGTTAGACCGGTTGCCTTGTAGCAATAAACAGAGGCAGTATACCTACAGCGATGGGTAACATTATTTATATCATCAGTCATTAGCCAGGGTCTGGGATCATGAAGAGACCCACGCTGTGGTTGTTTTTAGACAGCTGATGAGTCAATAATCAACATGATTCGCCACAATACGTGCAGTGAGAAAGAACTATTAAAGAAAAACGGAGTTATTGAAAAATAGTCTATTTCCACTAATACACGGAAAACACACTGTAGTAACATACACGTTACAACGTACATACTGCTATAAATACCGGTTTAGATTATCAAACCATCGTCAGTAACAAACAATAAGTGAAGGCACATTGGACAGGTGACCTTACAAATAGTTCCAAAAGTGAAATGTGGTCGATTGGGATTGGTTGTGAAGAAGAATGGCGAAGGGAACAAAGGAAGGGGGTTGAATCTGATTGGTTGTGAAGAAGAATGGCGAAGGGAACAAAGTGAAAGGGGGTCGATTCTGATTGGCCCTGGAAGAGAACGCCAAAAAGTGAAAGGAACGTAAGGATGAAAGGGGGGAGAGGAACGAAGATTTACAGAAATGAACGCAATAATGGAGAAAAACTTAAAGGAATTACATCATTCAAAGACTTACCCAATCTATCACTCATAATTTAGAATTTTTCAAGTACAACCAACATGCTCTCTTTTGGACAGAAATGAAGATATTCAACAAACTGTCTGTCTGTAAGATCAAAACTGAAGCTGTGACTGGATTCTTTCAAGTGACGTGCAAAAGGCCGAATCACCATTATTATCCCTGAAATCTTTTTCACGTTCCTTTATTCTTTCACCAAACTTCCTACCAGTTTGACCACAATAGCCAAATCCACAAGAACACTTTAATTTATCAACACCACTTTTATCTTGAACATTAATTTTATCTTTAACTAACAACTGGAACTATTAATTAGGGGCCAGTAACAAACAATTACACCTGCCATATTCTTTGTCACTGGCACCCAACGTTTCTATCCCAAGTTTTCACTTGTTTGAGTTGATGTAACATCGTTTTGTAGCTAATATTAGTGGAAAGTACGTGTTTTCTAGATTCCAAAACGGTCCTGGAACTTACTTTTTTTGCGGCGTTTTCGCGTAGCAATTTGATTTCAAAACGCTGCAAAGTCCTTGTCACATGGGTTTATTATTCTATTGGACATACCTACAGAAACGTTGGCTGTTTATTTATTGTTTCTTTCATATAAAATAATTGAAATAGCTATTTCTGGTGGTTTCCACCAATTTTGGCCCCCAAAACACGAATTAGGTACACTCCTTTTTTTCAAATTACCTTTGATCATTGATAGTACCATTTAATCGTCTTGATCCACCTGTTGATACTTTTTCTAGTGTTATTATACAAATTGATGGTGATTTCAGACGGTTTCCCAGGTTTTTGACTCATAAAAAAATCAATTTTGGGAGCTGAACATCTGGTACAACCTCAATTTTCCACTCTTCGGTCAAAATCGACTTCATATTCGGTCTTCTCGTACCCAAAACCATGAAAAACGATACCTCAAAAGCTCATTTTACTAACATGTTACTAAAACACAAAAACGCTGCAAAGTCCTTGTCACATGGGTTTATTATTCTATTGGACATACCTACAGAGATTTTGGCTGTTTATTTATTGTTTCATTCATATAAAATAATTGAAATAGCTATCTCTGGTGGTTTCCACCAATTTTTGCCCCCAAAACACAAATAAGGTACGCTCCTTTTTTTTTAATATAAATTATCTCTGATCATTGATAGTACCTACCATTTAATCGTCTTGATCCACCTGCTGACGCTTTTTCCAGTGTTATTCTACAAATTGATGGTGATTTCAGGTGATTTCCCAGGTTTTTGACTCATAAAAAATCAATTTCGGGAGCTGAACATCTGGTAGAACCTCAATTTTCTATTCTTTGGTCAAAATCGACTTCATATTCGGTCTTCTCGTCCCCAAAAACATGAAAAACGATACCTCAAAAGCTCATGTTACCAACATGACGCTAAAACGCAAAAAGTACCTATTTTTACACACATTTTCACTCATAACACCCCTGGGTAAATTCCGATCGGGCTGAAAAGTTTCGGGACACAACTAGGGCCCAAATGGAGCATGTGTGCGAAAGAACGATTTTTTTAGACCAAAAATGAAGCCTGTACACGTGATACGGCGGACGGACATTGCATTTTTTGAATCTACGCACCTTGAAACGGAAAAGAAAAAATTTTGAGGGGGTGTTATAAAAATTTTTTGCTAAGCGAATACATAGGTGTATTATTCACAGAATAATAAACCAAAAGTAACTATTTTTATACACATTTTCACTCATAACTCCCCTGGGTATATTCCGATCGGGTTGAAAAGTTTCGGGACACAACTAGGGCCCAAATGGAGCATGTGTGCGAAAGAACGAATTTTTTAGACCAAAAATGAA
This sequence comes from Leptopterna dolabrata, assembly GCA_954871275.1. Taxonomy (NCBI): domain Eukaryota; kingdom Metazoa; phylum Arthropoda; class Insecta; order Hemiptera; family Miridae; genus Leptopterna; species Leptopterna dolabrata. Next base: position 81,987,294 of record OX940975.1, on the reverse strand, counting down.
GCCTGTACACGTGATACGGCGGACGGCGTACGGCGGACGGGCATTGCATTTTTGGAATCTACGCACCTTGAAACGGGAAAGAAAACATTTTGAGGGGGTTATAAAAATTTTTTTGCTAAGCGAATACATAAGTGTATTATTCACAGAATAATAAACCAAAAGTACCTATTTTTATACACATTTTCACTCATAACTCCCCTGGGTATATTCCGATCGGGTTGAAAAGTTTCGGGACACAACTAGGGCCCAAATGGAGCATGTGTGCGAAAGAACGATTTTTTTAGACCAAAAATGAAGCCTGTACACGTGATACGGCGTACGGCGGACGGGCATTGCATTTTTGGAATCTACGCACCTTGAAACGGAAAAGAAAACATTTTGAGGGGGTGTCATAAAAATTTTTTGCTAAGCGAATACATAGGTGTATTATTCACAGAATAATAAACCAAAATGGGGGGCAAGTAATAAAGAACACACCTGTTGTGCGCTCGAGACTTCTCAGCCTTTCCTAATTGGTGGGATCGCTACTGCTACGCTCAGCATTTCGGCAGCTCGGCTCCGCCTCCTTCCCATTTGCTCCCATTTTGTTCTTTCTGTATCAGGTCGGCGGCCTTCTTTGTGATTTTGATTCAAATCTCTTTGGATTTTCAAGATCTTCTGTACGCCGTTGTTATTACTACATATTTCCGACGGTTCCTCTGACGGAGATTCTTGAGGACAGGCCCAACGGGGTGTTTAGCTTGTTATTAACATTTTTCGTATTTGGGATGAAACAAATCCAGATAACTTCGGTGCCACAACTGCCAAAATGCCCTCTTCACTTCTCTGTAACATCTGCTGTATGCACTGATCTTATACTTGATTATCTTTGATTCATAAATTAATTAGGCTTATCAGAGAAGAAATTACATATTTCCGTACATACTATTTTTACTATTAATAACACCATCCCTACATATTTGAGGGACTGGTGCCTCGTTCTATGAATGACCTCAAATGACGTACGAGTATAATAATAACACTACTACAAATTTACTCACTCTCAAATGAACTGAGAAAACTAACCTTCTGATCTATTACTATAACATGGATTATAATATTATTAACATATAATTATATTTAATTTACTGTAGCTTTCAATTAAACCGATGAAATGTGTAACGATGTGTTTGTTACTGATATACGAGCATTATCTCTTCCTTATCCGGCAAAGAGGTTTGGTAAGTTGAGCTATCTGACAAGGCAGGTAGTTAGTAAACACATGAAAGACTGGTTGAACTAGTTATAAAAGTAAGAAACACCTAGTGATATCAATCCAGTATTCATCGACCTGAAGAAGTTGCTAGACCAGTGAATAGCAGTTTTTGCAAGTTTAAAAGGGTTGTGTACTCCAACTAATTACCTACGTAAATATACCTATTGAATAAACTGCAATTCCTTCTACGACGGTCCATTCTCTGTTTACGTAAGACACACAGGTACTTTTCTTTAAGGAAAAACGTGTAGGTACTTTGCTAGCTCATTGGAGTTGGAAAATATTCAAATCATGTTCCGGGGCCTAGCATTACATTAGCAGGTTGTCCCGACGAAAACCGTACGATAGGAACCCGTCAAGTTCTCGAGCTATGGCGTTTGGAACAGTGTGATCCACATTTTCACCCTTTCCTGTTGACCCTGGGTTATGAAAAGGCCCTAGGTCCATCCTCGGCCCAATAGGAGGCCGCATGGCGAATATCGAAGGAGTGCCTGCGGTAATAATTTTGAAGGGTAAACAGTTGTAGGCGGGTGAAGGTTTTTTAAATTTAAATCAATGTTCTTGAATGATACTAGCAAAGAAGGCAACAAATAAAAGTACAAGTACCATAATGAACCAGAATTTAGTGAATCCTTAGATATAATTTGGTCACGGTGCTTTGGATGGCAACTTTTATCTACAACTACTGTTCTTGGTTCTAATACATCTGGGGGAACAACACTGAAATGGTTTCGCGAGCAAATAAAATACCGTCAGCAGGTATAAAATACGTGGGTAAATACTGGCGAGTATATTCGGTCCGGCAATATAATCACAGGAATCGTAGTTACTCCACGATATTTTTAGGTAGTTAATACTTGGCCATGAGAAAAAAATCATTCTGAATTTGATCGTTTAAAACTGAACAGTTAATATTTTTCTACTACCACTGTAGAAATACTACTGTGGATAGAGGGACTAGTATATGTCATAAACTCGATTAGGACATTAGGAAAGCGAGCTAGAAATGATGCAATTGGATGTCAACAACAAAATTGTACTTACCTGTCATAGATAGGTTCATCTCCATCCCAAAGATCCCTGGATGCGTACATACGCAAAACCCAGGACATCCCAGGACGGTTTTGATCAAAAACCAGGACAAAACCCTGAACTCATGGAGACACTCAACATTTCAAATTAACATTTTACACATTTTAGGAACACGAGCAACATAATATAGGAATACATTAAGGAACGTCATAATAATATATAATGGTGACAGTCTGAACACATCTTATGAACAGTTATTTAAGGAACTTCGATAGGCTTTAATCGTAATATACCCAGGGGTGTTGTGGGTGAAAAATGGGTGTAAAAACAGGGAATTTTGGTGTTTCAGTAACATGAGCTTGTGAGGTGTTGTTTTCCATGTTTTTTAGAGCGATGAGACCGACTACCGATTTTGACCAACGAGCGAAGAATTGAGGTTCTAACAAAGTTTCAGCGTTAATTCACCTTAAATTTTGGTCTGAAATCGTCGCTCTTCCGCACACAGTTTGGGACCCCATTTGGGTCCTATTTGTGCTCGGCTGCCCGATCGTAATACACGGGTTGTTCGAGGTTTTGTTTGAGGGTTAGCTTTCCATGTTTTTTTAGGGCGAGAAGACCGAATATGAAATTGATTTTGACCGAAGAGAGAAGAATTGAGGTTGTAACCAAGGCTCAGCTCCCAAAATTCATTTATTTTGAGTCAAAAACCTGGGAAATTGTCTGAAATCATCATACATTTTTATGATAAACACCAGAAGTAGTATTAAGAGGTGAAAAATTCAATTGCACTATCAACGATCAAAGATAATTCTTCAAAACAGGAACCTAATTTGTGTTTTTGGGGGCCAAAATTGGTGGAAACCATCAAAAATAGCTAGTGCAATTTCAAGCACACGAAAGAAACAATAATGAACAACCAACATTTCTGCAGTTATGTCCAACAGAATAATAAACCCATGTGACAAGGACTTCGCGGCGTTTTTGGAATACGCTTGTTAACAAAACGTTAACAAAAAACCACAGTCATGCAGCATGGCTATAAGAGCGAATTTTCGAAGAAATAACTGATTTTATATAAAATGTGATCTTTGGGATATCCCATTCAAATATGGGCAATCTTAAACTTATTGGGTAATTATAGGTATTCAAGTATGACGCTATTCGGTTAATTCGGTATGCATCAAATATGGGCATACCTAGTACGTAACAAATTTTTTGTTCCATTTTTTGCCGAGTAACACCTCGGTTTGTAGATTTTCCAACGCTGAACACGATGGTGAAGTCAGAATTGCGATATCCCATTCCGTTATCAGATTAGAGCAGACGAACCAGGAAGAACATCTCAAGAAATAACCACGTTCCTTCATCTTCAAAGTGCTCTAGTTTGAGAACGGAATGAGATATCGCAATTCTGATTTCACCATCGTGTTCAGCGTACAAACACCTTTAAAATGAGGTGTCACTTGCCAGACTTTTTCATTTTGGGAATTTATGGGTAATTTTTCCCCCATAAAACTCCCCAAAACTCCCCCTTAGAGTGACCCGATTCTGCCCATCTACGAACTTAGCCTGTCGATTGCCAAGACAGATTTTTCGTGCAAATTTGAACTTTTTACCTCAATTCTTTCTAGAGTTATCGTCTGGAATGACACACATATATATATATATATATATATATATATATATATATATATATATATATATATATATATATATATATATATATATATATAAAATTTTTGGTGTCTTTCGGCAGTGAATTCAGGATGGTCTGAAACGGATTTTGGTATAAAAATCTTTCGGAAATTCGAGTTTTAAAAATTTTGGACCGAGAACAATAGCTTCCTTTTCTTCGAAAATTCGCTAAAAAGTTGAGGAGGGTGTTCACAAAAGTTTTTGCTGAGCGAATACGCAGGTGCATTACTCACCGCCGTATCATCCATATCTACCTTTATTTTGAGTCAAAAAATTCGTTCTTTCGCACACAGGCTCGATTTAAACTTCCTGGGGGGGGTATTGATCACAGAAAACAGTATCTACGCAGAAGGGTCATCTACACAGGTAAATAATAAACCGTTATGTAATAATCTGCAGCGTTTTCAAACTGATCTCGAACTTGAGCATTTTTTGAGACCACCCGTAGCATTGTCACAGAAAACCCTACTATACTACGTATAGTACGACCAGCAGTATAGTACGAGTATTGTACGACCAGGCAGCCGGCAGCCCAGATATCAGTGATAGAGAACACCTGATTATAATCAAGGGTGGATGAATGAAATCGAGTTGGCTGTTCTGAGGTATTATTTGATTTAAGAATGATGGATATTTTGGATTTTGGTAGTTCTTTAATTTGACAAACGATATGCTTCATGAATAACAACAAGTAGGTAGTTATTGGATTATTGAATCCTGCGCATTTTTATGAAACTGTCCCAGGCCGGCTCCAGTACTCGATTTAGGGCTTTCCTTGGGGGAGCAAGAGGGTAGGTATCACAGAAAAACAGTGTCCTACGTAGAAGGTAAATAATAATACATCCATACATGTAAATAACAATAAACCGTTGTGTAATAATTTGCAATGTACCGTTGTGTAATAATTTGCAATATACCGTTGTGTAATAATTTGCAGCGTGTTCACTCAGAACGTGCCGAGTTCTGACAATTCGGATGCCGCCACTCGTCGCACTATCTGTCGTGTACACGCACCTATCTACCGCCGGCAGATGTTTGCTCTCGACGCGTTGGTCCACCGGAGAGGCTCCGCAACAAACTGGGTCATCCCACTTCTCGTTATCAATCAACTACGCGTAATAATCCCTCAAAGCTTTTTGAGTCCTGCAAGATTCAATTTCTCTCCAAGGATCAACACTTTAAAATATCAAAGGTTGACGCCAACTGTTGGTTCTGCGACTCGAGACCCCCGCACCCACTGGATCAAGTCAAACTCCCCTGATGAACTAAGTTTTGAGAACCAAGTTTGAATGTGTACCTATTATAGGAGGGTGAAGTTTGTAAGTTTGATGGGTACGAGGAGGAATTTGCAGCCAAATTTTATCACGAGTAGCTCCCAGGGGCGTTGCGTCCATAAGGCCACTGCCCCGGCACCCAGAAACACAAAAAACACCAAAAAAAATGCCAACAATTTGTTCAGTTGGCATTCGAATTTCCCTCCGCATACTGTACCTAACATTTTTCACGAAGTTCAACAGCGACTCGACATAGTTCTCTGGCTATGGATATTCGAGCATTTTATCGGAATATAGCTACACTAATCGATGTCTTGCAATCGAAATCGAAACCTACGCTTCTGAAACTGACAGGTCCTGGGACCTGGTGTCGCCATGGTAACCGAGAAAAGTGGCCCGTCCGGGCAAGCTCAGTCGAGTAAAAATTTGGTTAGCCACGCCCCTTTTGGGCCCGGGGCCCACACTTCCATCCAAAAATCGTTTGTGTTCAAAATCGATTGGATTGTTTCAATTCATCTTGTCATCTCGATACGAGATGCTTGTCCTTCGATCTGTCCTCCCCTCCTATGTTGAGTTATCAATTTTCTGCTTACGTTTCGAATTTTGTATGTTCCCATTCGAGTTCCCAGGACAGATTTGGATTTGCGATAATTAAGTGCGTTGTGTCCTGTCTGTGGTCTTGTGGATTGATCGACGTCAACATACACAGATAAGTAGGTACCTAGCTTCTAGTCTGATTCTCCATCCAAGTAGGCACTGGCCGGCGGGTCATTACTTCGTTGTATTTTAGTCTAGTTCGTTGTTTTTAGTTGTTGTTTAGTTTATTTGCTTCTGTATTTTTGTACCACTTGAATTCGGTGGCTAACTTACAGTCGAAATTGTCGACGTTTTCCTACGAGGATAGATAGAGTGATGATTAAAAGTTTAGGGAGAGATAGGCCTTTGCTGAGTATTAGTCAGTATGAAGCTATAGAACTTTTAGCTTCTGGTAATCCTGGGTACTGGTCAAAACTATTGTGAACACAGTGCTTACATTCTGACTTGCTAAGAGCTGCGGTTGATTAAAATCCACCCATTTCTCATAAGAAGACTCCACTGTTGGAAAACATTTACAGGTATTTTGTAGAAAAAGCTGTTAATTTGTGTTCCTGTTTGGCGGCCCACCATTTACGGAGCCGGCTACTGGTAGCTCCTATACTGTAACTTCGTAATGTATAATTTGTATCCCCCTAAAACGGCCAAAACCGGCTAAAACTTGATATAGCACCTACCCCGGTTCGGGGGGGGGGGGGGGGGGGGGCTGAATTCAAATATGAAGTCAGTTTTTGTCAAACAGCAGTAACTTGAGCTCAAAACTTATTTTTCAATCAAATTCTCTTAAAAAAGTCTGCCAATTCGCTCAGGCAGTTATAGCGTACTCAAGAATCAAATTAACGTACACAATCGTTTGGTGGGTCCATTCAGTGGATAAGTAGAGTAGAGATGAGTCGGTCATGAGTGACCTTGTCTCAAAGACCTTCTCTTTCAAGTGAACTGGTCCCAAATGACCTGCCTGAGGGAATTTCGCAGTTCACCCGTTCGCCGTTCACTAAGGTTTCCCTTAGGAGTCTCGGGCCCTTCCATCCCACCAACCGGAACAGGTAGCAGGTCACCAGCTCGCCGTTCCTTTTGACAGTTCAGTTTCTCACGCGAGAAAAATCCACTTTTGTGGTGGAGCCAGAGGAAAGACATTTATCCACTTATGTTTAAATTGATTTTGAAAAGATTGTGTATCCCTGCCAGTTCTGTTCCTTGTGAGCGTATTTTTTCTAAAGCAAGCAACATAAAAAATGAAAAGAGAAGCCGTTTGCGTTCAATAATTTGTCTAAAATATTATTTTTGAACCATAACATGTGAATTTATAGGTATTTACGAGAACCTGTGGAAAAATTTGCATTATTAATATTTGTTATTGTGGAGTATATGCGTATTTTGTGTATTATGATCTCGAAGGTTTCTGTGATTTTTCATACTTTTCTAACTGAAATTTCATTTTTTGTAAAGAGTCATTTTCATAAAGCAACTATCCTGTGATGTGTATTTAATTTGTAGTCCCCAAAAATATGTGATTTTTGTTATTTTCCTAATTTCGTTAATGAAAAATATACCTACCTACCTATTTTTTCTTTTTGAGAAAATTGTCGTAGTACTTTTATTGATTCTCCTACTTAACCTTACTAGGTAAGCTTTAAACAATATTTATATGAATACAATTTTTTACTAAAGCTTCTCTTTAGATAATTCTATGAATTCAGCAGAAAATGTTAATAAATGAGGCTAGAGTTGGCCCGTACTGAGAAATTCCTAGCAGGTCCCGCTCGCACGCTACCTGCGGACAAAGTGAACTGGTGACCTTCTCCAACTGAGAGGGAGATTGGGCTCGCACTGAGAAATTCCTAGCAGGTCGCAGGTCTTGCGCGTTCACTTCAAAGTGAACTGGTGACCTTCTCCCATTGAACTTGTCTTCGAACTGAGTGACCTGCTGGGAGTCAACTCACTCAGGTGAACTGGGTTTACACACCTCTAAAGTAGAGCATCCGTGACCTTGATACTGCAGTGGCGTAGCCAGGGGGGGGGTTAGTGGGGGTCATAACCCCCCCCCATTGGCTCGAAAACTTTATCACAAATTAAAATTAAATCTTAAGAATGATAACAATATCAAGAGTAACAAACAAATACAACAATAACAGATTAAACGGTAAATCAAACATGATTAAACAGTTAAATAATATTACGTTTAATTGATTACTAACGATCTGTCCCAAAAATTTGATCCAATCTTTTTAAAAAAAATGCTTATAGTCCCTCACCGTCACCATCCCACACTTCAAGTGAATAATATTGATTTTAGCCCTTAATACCAATTGTTGACCCCAAAAATCCTAATTAGGCCACTATTCTTTGTGAAAAACACTAGTTCACTAATCCTTCCATACCACTTTCAGTGATTTTATAATATATCAATTTTAGCCGTTTTTACCAGTTTTGACCCCTAAAAACTCAAATTTGACTCCCTTCGAATTTTTGACAATTACTCGTCCTTTTGTTTGGCAGTAAGAACATTTTGGCGAAATTTGGAATTTTTATCACGTACCCAAGGTCAGGAGTGACACATAAATAAATATGTATATAATATACGTTTACATTTTTGTTAAAATCTAGAGATGCATCAGGTTGCTCTGAAACGGATTTGCCTGTACATAATTTCAACAACTTATTTTCTGAAAAATTTGGACCCATTGCAATAGCTTCATTCCTTGAAAATTCTCGAACATTGTTGCCAAATAAATGTTGTATTTCTTCAGTTTATCTTACCTAACGTTACCTGTAACATTAAGTGCTTTGTTAAATTTAATTTAAATTCATCTTTATTTTTGTAATGTCAACCCTTATTAACGAATTTTCAAAGGAAATGAAGCTATGGCTGTGGGTAACGTTTTCAGAACATGAATTTTTGAAATATTTTTACAGGCAAATCCGTTTCAGAGCATCCTCAGTTCATCCCTAGATTTTAACAAAAATGTATGTATTATGTATATATATTTATGTGCCACTCCAGATGATATCCGCCCTTGGGTACATGATAAAAATTCCAAATTCCTCCAAAACGTTTGTGTTGTCTAACACAACAGTCGGATGAGTTCGAAGATGAGCAATTTTCAAAAATTCCAAGGGGGTCAAATTGGAGTTTTTAAGGGTCAAAAGTCGGTGAAAACGGCTAAAATTGCAAAAAATTGATGTAAAATCACTGGAATGGTATGGAAGGGTGAGTAAAGACAGAAAAATACCATTTCAGTTGTTTTTCGCACAGAGTAGGGGTCAGATTTTGATTTTTGGGGGTAAAAAATTGATTAATGGCTAAAATCAATATCAATTCACCTGACGTTGTGTGGGATGATTAATCGCGAAGGACGGACTGTTTGGATGATAAAACTATTTATCTCAAAAACAAGCGGGTCAAATTTGATTTTATTAGGGTCAAACATCGGTAATGGCTAAAATCACGAAAAATTATATAATTTTAAGAAAAGTGGTATGGTTTCTCGCTATACCATCTTTTTACACAATAGCAGGAATATTTCTTTGAAAATTCGCTCTTATAGCCATGCTGCATGACAGGAACTTTTTTCGATTTCCGATAACCCCCCCCCATTCAACAATCCTGGCTACGCCACTGTGATACTGGGACCATCTGCGATCCAACCCGCGTGTACCCTCAAAATTTCAGCTCAAGACTATTTTTCGCGTAGTTAGAAGAGTTACAAACATAATGGTCAACATTTGATGTTCGCTCATGTGCAGACGGAAGTTACAGTACGATGATTCCAGTGAAATTCACGTGGAGCTATCGAAGTATTTTATTCCTGATAGACCTTCAACTTTGAACTCATTTCAACGATATTTAAGGTAGTTATAAATACAAGGTAGTTAGTTATAACTACCTCTTATCCTTACCTTATAATGGGCGTTTCGAGAATTTCACGTTTGCGCATGAGCAGACGAAAGTTACAGTACTTTTTCAATGATTTCAAATCCCTCCAAATTTCACCTCACTACTATTTTTTCGGGCAGTTATGGGCGTTACGAGGAATTGAACACAAGCAGACGGATAGAGACAGACAGGCAGACACTAAACCAAAAATGTTCCTTGATGTCTGAAACGCAAAATGTTAGTGGAAATTTTCATTTTGGAGGACACAGATTTTTTTTATTTTTTTTTTAACTCGATCACGAATCCAAGGCTTCCCTACCTTCCGGTGGTGAGGAATCAGAATAAGGTAATTGTAACTGGTCTACAAAAGTGATGGTCACGCAATGTGGCAACGCAAATTTTCGGAAAAAAATGAGTTTTTACATCTATTTCGCAATTTTACCAGGTTTTTAGCTTTTGGATCCTTAAAAACATATTTTGACCTCTAAAAACATACAAAATCGCTTAACTCTGAACTCTTCATTCTTTAGTAATTAGCAGACTTTTTTATTATTAGGTATTTTATTATTAGGTATACTGCTGAACTGAAGAACATTTCCATGTTCTTCATACCAGTATGGCCATACACGTTTGGCGGAAGACAAGACTAGTATGGAAGACAAGACGGCCCCATTTCGGTCTGACCACTGCGGCAATCAGAGCAATTCTGCAACTCGGTATGGCATCATAACGACGATGAAATATCGTTAGCACAACCAAAAATATCGATGTCACTAAATAACGCCGACTGATGTTCTCTGTAAGCGATCAATAGCGGCAGTTGTCGCTAAATCGTCGACGACTTGTCCTTACGGCAGTGGCGTAGCCAGGATTGTTGAATGGGAGGGGGGGTTATCGGTAATCGAAAAAAGTTCCTGTCATGCAGCATGCTATAAGAGCGAATTTTCAAAGAAATATTCCTGTTATTGTGTAAAAAGATGATATAGCGAGAAACCATACCACCTTTCTTAAAATTAAGTATATAATTTTTCGTGATTTTAGCCATTTTTATCGATGTTTGCCCTATTAAAGTCAAATTTGACCCACTTGTTTTTGAGAAAAATAGTTTTTGTCATCGAAACAGTCCGTCCGTCGTGATTAATCATCCCACACAACGTCAGGTGAATTGATATTGATTTTAGCCATTACCTAATACAAATTTTTTACCCCCAAAAATCAAAATCTGACCCCTAATCTAAAAAACAACTGAAATGGCATTTTTCTGTCTTTACTCACGCTTCCATACCATTCCAGTGATTTTACAAAAATTATTCGCACTTTTAGCCGTTTTCACCGACTTTTGACCCCTAAAAACTCCAATTTGACCCCCTTGGAATTTTTTTAAATTGCTCATCTTCGAACTCATCCTTTTGTTTGGCAACACAAACGTTTTGGAGAAATTTTGAATTTGTATAACGTACCCAAGGACGGATATCATCTGGCACACCGGTTTAAAACCCAACATTCAACGGCAACTCTGTAACTACCTTTCTTTTCCATGTTTTGGTTTATTATTATGTGAATAATACACCTATGTATTCGCTCAGCAAAAAATTTTTATAACACCCCCTCAATATTGGTTCTTTTCCGTTTCAAGGTGCGCTGATTCCAAAAATGCAGTGTCCGTCCACCTTACGCCGTATCACGTGTACCGGCTTCATTTTCGGTATAAAAAAGTCGTTCTTTCGCACACATGCTCCATTTGGGCCCTAGTTGTGTCCCGAAACTTTGCAGCCCAAACGGAATGTACCCAGGGGTGTTATGAGTGAAAATGTGTATAAAAATAGGTAATTTTTGTGTTTTAGTAACATGAGCTTTTGAGATATCGTTTTCCATGTTTTTCAGTTTTATTCAAAATAATAAGCCCAATATAGGTAAATAGGTAGATATAAATTAGTGACTTAATAATTTATAGCAGTGATGTCATAAAAACATCGTAATAAATAAACCTTACAACTAGGAGTATATTGATAGGTAAGTTGTTACAAAAGTCTTCCTCCTATATATTATTATGATCTTCTTCTTCGCTTGTTTCCAACTAATGCCTTCGGTGCCATCAGACGGGGGCAGACAAAAGAAGCGCCGCACACACACCACTTTCTCAAAGCTTATCACCATGGAAACGATGATAAAACGTATCCCATCAATCGCTTGCTCGCCCTAGAGCAGAGCTAGAGCCCAATCTCGATTTCTTGAGACAAGCTAACGACGTCGGTATCTTATTCTCGGGCATTCTCGGTATCTCATGTCTCATCCTGCTTTCTGCAACGATACACAGAAAAAACGAAGAAAGAATGCAACGATAATACTCGTACGTCGAAAGTTCCTGAATACCAATATTCGCTATCCGGGTGTCGTTACAGAGGGATAGCAACACCGACTCCATACCGACAAAAAGGTAGAGTTGCAGAATCGCACTACGGTTGCTCATCATGTTGGCCTGACAGCCTGACAGGCCGATAATGAGAATATAATATACTTGCATAGAAACCTCACTTTCAACCACTTTCCGACACCACCCATCGTCACTTAGCTAGTAAACCTAGAATATGTTGGAACTAGCCAAATAAAAAATTCTAGTTCAAGATCATGATCATGACATCCTAAGGGACATTTTTGCACCAACCGTACGTACCCATTTTGGTTCATTTTCATTTTAACGGCAGTTATCGTTGAAAATCGAGAAATTCAAATGAGAAAACCCGTCATAGCTCTTATTTTTCCACCTAAAAAGCTCGTTCATCTCAAAAGCGTTCAACGAGCTGAACAACTCAAAAATAAAATAGGAAAAATACCGAATTTTGAGAAAGTTATGACCATTTGAAGTTCCAACTCTTCGTATAATATATAAGACATCAAGGGAAACCCGTTTTCAGCGGTTCTGAACAAGATTCCATGGTGTTCTCGAACAGCGTACTTCCATTCCTTTTTAACAGGAACATGGAATTAAAATGCACACGAATGAGTACCTACGTACCTGGGGTACTGACAAAAATTAGGGTCTACTATGCCTACTTTCAACCGTGCTTCAGAATATTTTGCTCAAGACGGACGCACAAAACGGGGACTGATATAACAACTTCCTGAAGATTCGGCAGTGAACCAATTGATTCCCACCTCGAGGTCACTGGCTTGGTGGGAGAACATCATTCCGCGCGTGCATTCATAAAAATCTACTACCAGCGCCACTACGAGGCCTTTACTCGAACGCCAAGTGCGTTGAGAACCGTTCAAGGTATCCACCAGTCCGGTGAGACACAGAACCCCAGTTCAGAGAACAACAAGGTGCGCAGAAACGCAGAATACGTCTGGCAGGTGGCCGGGGAGGGGGAGAAGCTGTAATGTCTTCTCCTCTTTAGATTGGCTACGGTAAAACTGGCTAACAATGCCTTGAGCTGTAGAATCAGAGTATTTACGCCATATTTATAGATACACGATTACCATTACCACTGATACAGTATCTTCTTCAACACACAGATTCATTCATTTCGTTGTGGGGAAGCGGAGGCGCACACTGAACCAAGGTGAACTACAAAGCAGCCAAACCGATTATTTGGCTGAAGACCAACAGGAATCGGGTGGCACGCAATAACCACCAAAAACGACGATTTCTCGATGTCAACTTACGTACATTCCCCAACCCACAGGTAAAGTACCAGAACTGATAATTATCTGTAACTGTACAACTTTTTCCGAGTTACTAGGTAATTCCAAACCCTCGTCGATCTGATATCAACGTAGGCACAACTATCACTGGTAGACAGAATTGGCACAGGTTCAGGCATCCAGATATTGTAGTTTTGGGAATATTACAGAGAGGTACAAATGGTCAAGTTAGTGTGATGAGAATGATGCCTTGCTCATGGCAACAACATGTTGTAGGAGGAAAAAAAAATCAACTTACCCCTCCTCCTCAACGCCACAGCAAATCTGAGCCAACGACAGATGTGGAGATTTCACCGAGGAACCACTGAATCGAACCAAAAACCAAAAAGTGCACGTATCACGACACCTCGACCTTACGATGACCGTTGAATCACCAATGACCACTTCGATCCGCCACAAGGTTCCGAACGGTACTGAGATCTGAAGTAAACAAACCAAGCGTTGTGGTGGGGGACGTTAGCTTCCTCTTTCCGCCTCACTTTAGCGCTAGCATCTCCGCAGCACCGCCAAAACTGTGGTCAAATCAAAACCACGGATTTACTTCCCTTGGGCTGGCGTATGTAGATCAATAGAATTTACGTGGGAATCAAGTGGCGGCTATAGAAAACTTTTGGGGGCCGCCAAGGGAAAAATCAGTCTCCCACCTTGAAATATGCAGTTATCAGGATAGGTCCTAAACCTGAATACTTTCAAATGATAAATCCTATTGGGCTGTAGTCAGGCCAGGAACATTCCAAATTATTCCACACCGGTTTATTGTTTACCTGTATAGATGCCCCTTCTGCGTAGATCACTGTTTTCTGTGGTCAATACCTACCTTCGTGCTCCCCCAGGAAAGCCCTAAATCGAGTACTGAAGCCGGCCCATCCCATAAAAGCCGGCGACAGTTCCATAAAAATGCGCGGGATTAAATAATAATTCAATCATTAGTTATTTGTAGTTATTCATGAAGCATAAGGTAAATAATAAACCGTTGTGTCATAAACCGTTTTGTAATAATTTACCTGTAGCTGCCCCTTCTGCGTAGACCACTGTTTTCTCTGGTCAGTACCCTCGTGCTCCCCAGGACAGCCCTAAATCGAGTAAGTACTGAAGCCGGCGACAGTTCCATAAAAATGCGCGGGATTAAATAATAATTCAATCATTAGTTATTTGTTGTTATTCATGAAGCATAGGGTAAATAATAAACCGTTTTGTAATAATTTACCTTTACAGATGCCCCTTCTGCGTAGACCACTGTTTTCTGTGGTCAATACCTACCTTCGTGCTCCCCAGGAAAGCCCTAAATCGAGTGCTGAAGCCGGCCCATTCCATAAAAAATAATGAGCGAGGTTAAATAATAATTCGATCATTAGTTATTTGTTGTTATTCATGAAGCATAAGGTAAATAATAAACCATTGTGTAATAATTTACCTGTAGCTGCCCCTTCTGCGTAGACCACTGTTTTCTGTGGTCAATACCTACCTTCGTGCTCCCCAGGAAAGCCCTAAATCGAGTGCTGAAGCCGGCCCATTCCATAAAAGCCGGCGACAGTTCCATAAAAAATAATGAGCGAGGTTAAATAATAATTCGATCATTAGTTATTTGTTGTTATTCATGAAGCATAAGGTAAATAATAAACCATTGTGTCATAATTTACCTGTAGCTGCCCCTTCTGCGTAGACCACTGTTTTCTGTGGTCCGTTCCTACCCTCGTGCTGTATTTCCCAAGCTTGTCTTCAAGAAAGCTGAGTGTTGAGAATTATATTCATCGAAGAACTCAGTTTCGCTATTTGCCTGAAAAAGATTAGTTTACGATTGCTAAATTTAGTATCTCGTCTGCTCTAAGAAAAGCCATGTTATCCTGAGGTACGATTGCAATTAGGAAGCTTTTTACCGAGGAAAATGAAGAAATCGGAATTTCAGTGCGAAGAAATCTACGGGAGAATGAACGCAATTGACATCGAACTTTTGCCGATACCTTAGAGATGACTGACAGTGAACACCGAGCTTGGCAGACAAACTAGACCCCAAACGGTACCTACAAACCAAATTTCATTGATTTTGGTTCAGGGTAACTAAGAAAAGTGCGAAGTACGGCGGACGGACAGAAATTTAACAGCGTTTTCGAACAGCCTAAGTTTATTACTCTGCTCTTAATAAACCGATCGGGTCAGATTTTGACAAACTTCTCAGGGAGCCCCAGTGAACAACTGTGCCAACCTACTTCTAGAATCTGCCCCCCACCAAATTTTGGGGCATTTTCAACCTTTCATTTTTGAAACTTCGATAACTCCGGCACCTGGTGCGTTTGCAACTTTTTTCACTCCACATTGTCAACAATTTCCCTTCAGAACTTCATTGAGTTTCTGTTTGCCATTTGAGTTACTAGAGAGTTTTTGCAACACACTCGTGAAGAAGACTCGGTATTTTTCCTACTTTATTTTTGAGTCGTTCAGCTTTGGTGTCTACCGGCTGGTGGAGTCACGCTAACGTTATGTCAACCTCTCTTTCATCCATTTTACTCCATGGTTAATACAAATCTATGTCCACACATGGCGTCAAGTCTGCCAAGATGCCAAGAAGCAGCTGTGAATAGACGCTCGACATTTTTATTTTCCAAGGAAAACAGATGAAGGTAGGTAGCGTTATACAGATGTAAGGTTAAATTACGTTTCGTCATCTCAAAACGACGAAAGCTGACACCGCGAGATCCCGGTATTTTTCGTTGTCACGGTTCGTCAAACTTTTCGGTGTCTTAAGTGCGCATGCGCAGCACTGCTTTCGTTTCGTCGTGAGTAGAGAGTTTTTGCAACACACTCACGACGAAACGAAAGCAGTGCTGCGCATGCGCACTTAAGACACCGACAAGTTTGACGAACCGTGACGACGAAAAATACCTGGATCTCGCGGTTTCAGCTTTCGTCGTGTTGAGATGATGAAACGTAATTTAACCTTACATCTGTATAACGCTACCTACCTTCATCTGTTTTCCTTGGAAAATAAAAATGTGAGCGTCATTCACAGCTGCTTCTTGACGCCATGTGTGGACATAGATTTGTATTAACCATGGAGTAAAATGGATGAAAGAGAGGTTGACATAACGTTAGTGTGACTCCACCAGCCAGTAGACGCCAAAGCTGAACAAAAACTGAACCAAAAAAGGTTAGCATCTGACTTCGGTCGCCCTATCCGCCATTTCCGTTTCGTTTCGTCACGAGTGTGTTGCAAAAACTCTCAAATGTTTGTCATCGACAGAATTATTTTAGCAACATTTAACTCGTGATTTAGGTAGGTACCTAGTAACGAATACGGGGTCAGGTACTAACCTACGGAGGGTCTGCGATCTACATAATATGTACAGAATAGTACATAATATTATATAGAAGGGTTATCATTACAGAGAGCTGTGCTCTGTAACAGAAGGATGTTGTTCTGTACAAAATAATAAACCGTTGT
Organism: Leptopterna dolabrata; assembly: GCA_954871275.1. NCBI lineage: Eukaryota > Metazoa > Arthropoda > Insecta > Hemiptera > Miridae > Leptopterna > Leptopterna dolabrata. Next base: position 81,970,423 of record OX940975.1, on the reverse strand, counting down.
GCAGGGATTTGCAGCGTTTCTGATCCGCAAATTTGATTACTTACATTGAAGTTATAAATAATCGGATTCTCTATTAATCGGCCGATTTCCGTTCTCAATTTAACAGGATATTCGAGGTTCCATGGTAGTTGTAGGTAGGTACCTACTTCAGTGAGAAATTCGCCTACGCTGCATGACTGGAAATATGTCGAAGTTGAAGACGGGGTGGTGGGATATCCAGTTGATTCTTCAAATTTAGTAACTATTTTCAGGCAGCACTACCATTTACCAGTATGAATTAGCGTCCACGGGCAGGAAAGAGATTTGACTATCAGAAAATCATCTGCAACCAATTTGCACGTTTCAGTAATCTCTTTTAGGTACCTACCTACCTAATGACGACAGTCCAAGTACAGTAGGGCCCCGGTTATCCGAGCCCCGACTAACCGAGTTCCGGTTTAACCGAGGCGCAAAAAAAAAATAAAAAAAAATATTTAAGACAAGTATGGATGCCGGGCGCCCGGCGACAGTGTTTGTACTCTGTACAGTACCGTAGCGAGCGAGCGTTTTCAATTTTACGTCTTTATTTATTACTGTATCAACCCCAAAATGTCTTTGTAACGCCCGTAACACAGACCAGCGGCCCAAAACGCACACGCTATCATTGATTTCAATGGCGGCATGGGACGCTCTCGTTCGCCGCTCTGTCTGCCCGTGTTATCCGAGTTTCTGGTTATCCGAGGGTCCTCTGGTCCACATTAGCTCGGATAATCGGGCTCTACTGTAGGTACAACTGGGCAGGCAGTTCACTCAGAAAAGTAGAAAAACAAGTAATGGAACGTAAAGTGCGGTTTTATTCGAGCACAAAGATGAAACGATGTTCAGAAAAATAAAACAGAAATTAACAACATCAAAACCGATTAAATACATTATTCTACTTCAGCCTAAACCTATCGGGACTTGTAATACATACAGGAGGAATGTTATAAACAATATGAATCCACTAAAAATGCATTTAATAATGGGGGTGACACAAAATTTATTTATAAAAGTCTTATCTTGAACAATAATAAAAATCAACAACAATGTTTAAAATATTAGGAATTGGAGTGCATCTCGATCCACGGGTGTCTCATCACTTCAGAGAGCGTCAGGCGGTGGTGTGGGACAATCACCAACATCTGAAAAGTGCAAATTAAATTGAACAATAAATGTGAAAACCAAGTAGCGGTGAAGTGAGTTTTGAGAAATATTCAATGATCTGAAATGATGAACAGATATTTAATTATTGTGGGACGATTGCTGGGTTTTTATTTGATTCTACCCGCCAATTTCAACAGCCATTACTATCGTATAATCACCCCCCCCCCCTCCCCGTCGAAAATTAGAATTTGGTCTGTTCGTTGGGAAAAGGTTGACATTAATTTTGGGGAAACATATTGGAAATCGGGAGTTTGGGAAAACGCTGCAAAGTTCTTGTCATATGGGTTTATTATTCTATCGCACATACCTACAGAATCTATTCCTACAGAAATATGCTGGCTGGCTCTTCATATATTGTTTATTTCATGTGTAATAACTGAAATAGCTATTTTTGACGGATTTCACCTATTTTCGCTCCCAAAAACACGAATTCATATTTTTGAGAAATTATCTTGATTCACCTGTTGATATACTTCTACTGTTATTATACAAATTTATGGTGATTTCAGACAATTTCCCAAGTATTTGACTCATAAAAAATGAATTTTGGGAGCTGAACCTTCGTTACAACCTCAATTCTTCACTCTTTGGTCAAAATCAACTTCATGTTCGGTCTTCTCGCCTTAAAAAACATGGAAAACGATACCTCACAAGCTCATGTTCACTAAACCCTCGAAAACCCCACTATTTTTACACCCATTTCCCCCCTGTGATACCCCTGAGTGTATTCCAATCGGGCGGCCGAGCTTTGGAGCACAACTTGGACCCAAACTGTGTGTGGAAGAACGACGATTTTAGACAAAATTTTAACGTAAATTTAAGGCTGAAACTTCGTTAGAACCTCAGTTTTTTACTCGTTGGTCAAAATTGACTTCATATTCGGGCTCCTCGTCCTAAAAACTTTGGAAAACGATACTTCACAAGCATCCAGTGACATCATATTGTGGTGTTTTTCCTCTATGCAACAGTTTGAATGTTGGCGGAAACAAGACTCAGCTAGTTTAAGCTAACGACGAGTAACAACAATAAATTAATAGGTACATTTTTTTGTTGAGCAGTCTTATATCCTCAAGGTTTTAAAGATGGAGGACAGCAGACTCCCAGAAAAAGGTACTGCTAGAAGCTTTATCTAAAATAGTGTTTTGGTATGTGGAATGGTACAAGCTCGTTAGCAAGTAAACAGGAGGCCTATTCACTAAGCCAAAGAGACATCTCTTTTCGACTCTCTTCTGGCAGAAGAGATTTTTATATTATCCATGACAGGGTTACTCAGTAACTTCTAAAAGAGAGTTGGCGGCCATCTTGGCATTTTCGATCTCTTTCAGAGAGACACCGAATTAGGTGCCTTTTCTCGAAAGAGACAGGGAGAGGTGCTCTTTCTCATTTCTCGTGTGTTTCATAGTGGTCGTGTATCATCCTTCGTTCATCGGCTACCATATCGGTCATTTTGATGTATGTTTATTCATCTCTTAAAGGTAAGCCAACTGATTGTTCATTAAAAATACACACATATTATCGATACATGACTAAAAGCGTCGAAGTATGGGTTGAGAGCTATTCAGTAATAGACGAATCTGGGAGATACTGGAAGAGACTGTCTCCCGAGGAAGACTATCTCTCCTAGGAGATTTTAAAAATAATAGATAATCTCTTTTCACTATGTCTTTTAGTGAATAGGCCCCCAGGTGAGGGAATCTGGGTGGATGCGGCGCCTTGGAGTCTTTTATAGTGAATGTGGCCGAGCGTAAACTTGCGATCCTTTTGAATCGCGTTGATGACTCGGAACGATTTGATTTAATACCGCCACCACCAAAGAAATGTGATTCGTGCTGATATGACGGGCCAGGGCTCGGATGGTAAATTGGATACGATACGCTGGGTGTTTAAGCTTAGGGGGCGAACTGCTACGTCTGAACGGTGAACGCCCATAAGTAATAAAATTCAGCCCATTTGTTCTACGTGTTATCAGGGCAAGGGTGGATTTAAATCACTTCCAGGGAGTGTGCCCGGTCCTTAAAGAATTTCGACGTATTGTTTACTTGAAGGATTTATGCTGGATCGACAGGAAATTCTCATTATATTGAATAACGATACTGAGCGCGGCAAAGTGGCTAGATACCGCACACTGTCCAGGAGCTATCGCAGATTTTTTCCGGATTTAATTTGAATTGAGGATATTAGTTGATTTATGTATTTATCTTTTCTGTACATTTTGTTTCTCAGGTAGGTATAACTTAGATAGCACATTAATTTCTTGACAAAAAATGCATACTGACGACGTATATAAGCTTGATAGATAGTAATTAGATTCGTATTATTTTTTATTGTGAGAAAACCTTTCTTCTTCTTCTTCTTCTTCTACTGAGCAGATACGCAATATCTACAAATGCATGTCTACACAAATTACAATATAGAAAACCTCCCTTCCATTTCTACACTCAACTTTTTTATTTTTTTTATTTTCTAATAAATATCCACCTTATTACAACGTTCCACAAGTGATTTTCTTTGTTGATAACCTTAAACTGATAATTACCATGGATTTACAACCAACTTGAACACGGCAGCACATGCCACAACCGAGCCATGGATTGTTTAGCCAGTGATAGCAAAATTTTAGATATTTTTTAATATAGTAACTACGAATACCGCCTAGGAACGAATTTCTAATTTTAAAAAAGGTCCTTCAATCTCACCTCAATTTGTATTTTCTAATAAAAATTTAAAAAATATGGGTAAATACACTGCCAAGGACGTGGCACAGAAGCTTCCTCGTAGCCTTCACAGTATGTCACAATTAAATTGTCAGAAAACTAGAAATGACCGGTTCGCCATGCTCATCTCATGACGATAGAATGCTGGGCAACCAAAAATTAAAAAATCGTTATTTTTGGGTCATACAAAGCACGGGGCAAAAAAGATTTAAACGTTATTATGGAATTCCGTGCCATAGAGATGGTGGACAGTAATGCTCGACGTTTGGAATGTACGCGGTGCCAGTGCCACGTGCAACTGCCACTGCTGATTCAATCATGATGTATGTCGTATGGGACCTCAAGGGACCTTACCCGCATCATCCCTGAAAATCTGACCAAAATCCGTTTAAAACTGATGGAGTTATGACCGTAACAAGAAAATCCCGTTAGCGCCTGCGCAGAGGCTAGCGTCGATTCGATCATGATGAAACTGATAGGGGACTATCTAGCGCTAAACCCACACAATTCCTGAAAACTTGATTGAAATCGGATCAAAATTGTGGAAGTTATGGCTGGCAAGGAAATGTGGACGGACAGACAAGACGGGCTGACAGATACGAAACCAAATTTGACCAGGAGGCCCTGACACGCATGTGGAAATTTTGATTTTGGAGCACAAACAAATTTTTTATTTCGAAAGTGAAAACAAAGCTTCCGCTGCCTTGCAGACTCGGACGCAAAAATGTTGTGGGTATGTGCAGGTTGGTCCCTATTAGATTTCATCGAATTCTGACAGAACATAGGTCAGCCCACGCACACCATGGCACTCCCGTAACTCGGTACTACTCCATGAAGGGTCCATGGAAGAAGTGAAAGAAAGCGTTGCCAGGAAGGGATACGTGAAACGGTAAGGCCCTCTTCACATTAGGCGATTCCGAAGGGACGCGAAGGATACCCCAGTATCCTCAGCTTGAGTATCCTACTTCACATTCAGGAAACTACGAAGCGAGATAATGTCGTTTGTATCCTCAGTACAGCTGTGAAGTTAGCTGGTGAAGTTAGAGTCTTCAAGTCACATGCTACTTTCACAGAAGAAAATGACCAGATTACGGTGTCACCCATATATTTAAAAAAATCTGAAAAGCAGACTATTTGTTGCTGCAAAGGAACTGGAACAGACTGATTCAAAGTTCGTCGCATTCTACCGCAGGTCTAGAGGCATACATACCCTTGAAAGAAGTCGCTTCTCTGTACATAAAACAGAGGAACACTCAGCTGTGTGAATGTGCCATTTAACTGAACAACCTCCGCGACGCAAGAGACCCGACAGACCGGCCAACTGCCAGGAAGGTATCGTGCGACTGGTAGGAGTAGGATTAGGGTACCCGTCTCTTGCAGGTAGCGCAGTTTGTGGTTCCCCACTGCTTAACATTGGAAGTGACTCCCAAGATATCATCAACATACTTCAGTATTCGTCGCGTCCCTTTGGAATCGCCTAATGTGAAGAAGGCCTTAGGTACAACAGTGCAGCCACCTAAGTGACTGCCAGACGTAGTCTTGCAGCTTATCTTTGTTCCCTGGACCATGGTAAAGCACATCAATTTTAAAACAATTTTCTTGATCAGGGAAATCATTGGAAAACCCTATACTGTGTCTCCGTTTCCCATTGATGAAGTCGTCCTTTGACAACTTCAATTTCGACTTTGTTCCAATGATCCCAACTTAACCCCAGCGGCGCCCAACATTTCTCTTTTTTCCCTATCAGGTGGGTCCAAATGTAGTTTTTGCGGGACAAAAATCCCTAACAATCCCAATAAAGTACTAAAAATGTGTGTAAAATCCCTAATGATCGCATCAAGTATTAAACATTTAAAAATTTACCAACAACCGTGAAGGATCGCGACTAGAGACAGCAGCTATGACAGTAGCCACAAATAGTTTACCCTTAAAAGCACTACAGTACTACATATTATTATGAACTAGCTGTGTACCCGCGCTTCGCAACGGTAGAACAGACACCCCCTTCAGGACAGGCCCCACTCATAACAGACCCCCCCTGTATCCTATGAACCCTCCCTACCTGGTTAGAAACATTCCTCAATGTTCACACAACAAATTCCCAAAGTTGCACTCCAATTGGTCAAGTAGTTTTGAAATTTCTGTAGACCCCCCCCCCCCCCTCATAACCTGTACCCCCCTCCCACTAACATCCTGATTGAAGTACCACTTGAATGTACTCGTCGAGCTGAATCCAGAATGTAATTACAATCGGATTTACGTCCAACCGTTCAAAGTTATTATAAGCATAAACGTCCTCATAGAAGTGATTATAACACGTTTTTTAGTAGTATTTCATTCATAGCGTTTCAACGGATGGACAGATTCAAATGCGGATTTTTCATAAACCTTCCCAGATAAATTCTGCGTCAAATGGTACCAGCCGCAACTTTCTACGTTCAGCCGTTCTCAATTGATGCCGAGACAAACAAACAGACACTGTTTTATTATATGTATAGATTCTGTTCCAGGTAGAAACACTGACCGATCAACATCATCAAATTTTCATCTATTTTCATAATATCATTCCATGAACAAGAATGATGTGTCAATTCAAGGCCAATAATCAAGGATATAGTTCCAAAAACGGCCACCACGCTGGCTTCAAAATGTGCTCAAACGTATTACTATTTTTTTGCAGCTTGCCAGCCCATCCAGTTTCTAATCTGAAAGGATAAAAGTAAGAACGACGGAGTTTTTGAATTTCTAAATTTTCTAGAAAATTGAAATTTTCAGGTCTAGAAAGGGTGGGGGGCTTTCCTGATACTATCCGTTGACGCTTCACAACCGTTATTATGTTTGTCCAATTCGAATTCTGAAAAAGCTTCATGCTCAGGAGACTGTGAAGCTTAACTGTACAATCTCATATTTAAAACAAGTTTTAGAATAAACATTTCACCTAGGAAAATATGGAAATTTCATTTCATCTGTTGGAAAAATTTCTCATCATAATCGGGGATGATTGGCCTTACCTATCTGGTCCTACCTGCTTCATCTTAATTTTTGATTACGCTCAACAAATAAATTCTGACACAACACTTGACAATTTGATTGATTAATTTTATCCCTTATCATCACAGTAACCTTGGTTAACTATCACTAATCGGTACTTGCCTTGCAATTTTGTGACATGTTTCTATGAAGTATAAAGGAATTTGTAAAAATTAAAACATTAGGGAAATTTGATTGGCGAAAATTTCCAAAAGGAAGGAATTGGAAGTTAAGAGGTTCCTAGACAAAACAGTGCCCAACGCCAGCTGCGATTTTTTTTGGTAGATTTTGTCAATGAGTTGGCGTTTTGGATGAACAGAGTCTCTATGACAAGAAACTAACTTTATTGGGTAACAGCAGCTACTGTTATATTAACCGATTCTGACGAAGTAACGGAAAATCGGTTATTCCATAGACACACAGATGTTCCCTTATGAATTTCATAAATATAGAAAAAATTTCCCTAATATCAGTGACCTACCTTTCTAATCAAATCGCAAGCCATGTCCGATACATGCCGGGGGAAGGCGTATACGGCGTGAGTGATATTGTAGTAAGTTTCTTCGTAAGTTTTGGTTTCGAATGGCGGTTTTCCGCACAGCAGTTCGTAGCAGAGGACGCCCAAACTCCAGTTATCGACAAAGAAATCGTGCTTCTGGCTCAAAATCATCTCCGGAGGTAGGTAGTCCAGAGTTCCACAGATGGTGTCGCGCCTGGAAAGAACAATTTATTATCAGCCAGGCTAATAAATAATATGAGGTAGAATATAGATAACATGGGAGGGGCTGTTACTTTGATTTCAGGCTAGGCAACCACACATGCCTCCACTGTCATTGGCGAGCGAGTGCATGTAGCCTCGTTCCCACTGGTCTGAGTTATCATTTGTTACTGACGATGGTTTGATCACTGAAACCGGCATAACGGCGTGTTTTTCGAGTTGTCTATTTCCACAGACAACCTTTCAATAACTCTGTTTTTAGATTTGGCCCATCAGAAGTGGCCGAGGCCTCATGTTTTGGTACTTTTTAGACAGTTCTCATTATTGGGGGGGGGGGGGGGGGGGGGGTTCCCCATTTTCAACTACACTGAACACGATACATCGAAAAAATTGAAATTTCAGCTCCTTCAGGTAGTTGAGTATGTTTGTTCTTGTGTACGCATTTCTGCGAACTGCCATAACCCACAACCCAATGGTCCAAATTGGCTTCAATTTTGATGGTAGTTCAGTTAGGTCCCAGTTGGTCCAATATGAATTTCGTCGCATTCCTATCAGTAGCACCGACTGCGCATGCGCAAACGTGAAAACCCAATGGTCCAAATTGGCTTGAATTTTGATGGTAGTTCAGGGTCAAGTCTCAGTTCGTCCCACAATATGAATTTCGTCGCATTTGTACAAGTAGTAACGATAAGGGGCGTGGCGTCCGTAAGGCCACTGCCTCAGCACCCAGAAACACTAAGAGTAAAAAAACTCCAACCATCAGTTAGCATTTGAATTTCCCTCCATAAACAGTACCTAGCATTTTTCACAAAGCTCAACAGCGACTCGACAGAGTTCTCTGACTATGGATATTCAATATGTGGTACAGTCATGTTGGCTCCCTGTAGCTCACCAGACGGGGCATGTTATCAGAATACAGCAACAGTAATCGATGTCATGCAATCGAAATCAAAACCTGGGCTCCTGCAACTGGCAGGTCCTGGGACCCAGTGTTCCCATGGCAACCGAGAAAAGTGGCCCATCCGTGCAAGCTCAGTTGAGTAAAAATGTAGTTTGCCTCGCCCACTGTGAGCATCTCATCTTGGTACGAGATGCTTCTTCTTCTGATTTGTTTTTCTCTGAATCACATTCGCTTTCTCTGTCAGTTTTCAATTTTTTTGCGTCAAGTTTTGCATTCAGTCCGGTTCTGATGACAGATTTATATTTGCGGTACCTAAGTGGGTTTTTTCCTATTTGCTGTTTGTGGCGTCAACACACAGATAACTATCCAGCTGCTAGTCAATAGCTTCTCCATTCTGCCGAAGAGTCATTGTTTTGTTGTATTTTATTAGTTTACTATACTTTTGTAACAGATTAATTCGGTGGCTATTTCGCAGTTGAAATTGACGACGTTTTTGTACGACGATAGAGTGTTGATTAAAAGAGATAAGCTTTGCTGAATATCACGGCTATCAGTAAATAAGGGAAGGGTGTTGTTGCCTTGGAGTATTTTGTAGACATATCTGTTGGTTTTGTGTTCTGGACTGGTGCCCCACCATTTTCAGACCCCACGCACCGCTACTGGTAATGACTGCACATGCGGAAACGTGAAAACCACTGAACCACCATAACCCACACCCCAATGGTCCAAATTGGCTCATATTTTGATGGTAGTTCAGGTCTTAGCTGGTCCCACATGAACTTCGTCGGATTCGTATCAGTAGTAACAACTGCGCATGCACAAACGTGAAACTCACATTGAACCGCCAATAACCCACAACCCAATGATCCAAACTGGCTTCAATTTTGACGGTAGTTTAGGGTTAGGTCCCAGTTGGTCCAATATGAATTTCGTCGCATTTGTATCAGTAGTACCGACTACACATGCGCAAATGTGAAAACCATTGGGCCACCATAACCCACAACTCAATGTCCAAATTGGCTACAATTTTGACAGAAGTTCAGGGTTGTCACTTGCTCCCATATTAAGTTCGTCGGATTTGTATCAGTAGTAACAACTGAGCATGCAAAAACGTGATAACCGTTGAACCGCCATTAACTCACAACCCAATGGTCCAAACTGGCTTCAGTTTTGATGATAGAGGGTTAAGTTGAGTTGGTCCGGTCCCATATGAACTTCGTCGCATTCTTATCAGTAGTAACAACTGTGCATGCGCAAAGTTAAAACCGACCGCCATCCCACAAACCAATGGTCCAAACAGACCATCTTTCTTTCATCTGATCCAATAGTCTCTAGAGTTCCATATAAATATTTAGATCAATAAGGGGACCCCCGGTATCCGAGTGGGGTAGAGTGTCCGATCTTTATATCCCTGTTTCGGATAAAAGTTCACGGCGTCTCTGGTTCTCGTCTCAGGCGGGCACCAATACACGCTTTGAAGAGCTTGCATGTGCCAACCTGACCAGCGATTAGCTCTTCACCTCTGATATTAATCATGTGAAGCCTACAGGGACTAAAGACTGAAATAACTATAGTCCGTGCACTAGAATATTGCCCTCCGACCCTGCCATCTGATGGAGAACATGGAAATCATTTTCAACACGGAATTCCCCGTTTTTTTTTGTTTTTCCCCTGTCCAGTGGCAGCACTTTCCCCCTGTAATCCTTTTTCTAGCTGAGCGTGAACCGCCATAAAAACTCAACTTTTTTCGTTATAAAAAATGATAAATCATAGTGAATGAACGTAGCATTTTCCCCGATTTTTGTAAAATCGGACCCCTGTGCGTGACTCCTTTGAGCTGACAGACAAACTCGTGTGTAATAGGATTTTTCTATGAAATGTTTTCTTGAAAATTAGGAGTACTTTTTTTAAAAGGTACAATGAGGTAAATAAGGAAATTTTTTTGAAGGTAGGTAGGTATAAAAGGAAAGATTGGAAACAAATGTTATTTTATTATTTATTTATTTAGTACATATTATTATTCATTTATTTAGTACTTACGTAATTTAAGTGTGGTACGTAAAACTTCTAATCAGAAAAATCCGAATCCTCATCGGAACTGCTATCAGTATCAGAAGCCTCCCCAACATTAATGATGAAACTATCGATCTCCGATTCGACTAAGTGATCTTTTTGACGGTAGTCGTCCTCAATTTTTTTGGTTGGACTGACATTTCTTCCACCTGAAACCGCTACTAACCAGTCGTTTCCAAAGGTAACTTCTACCACACTCGAGAACTTCGTCACTCGCCAATTCCGCACAGTGTTTTCAATAAAGGGCACTCTTTCCGAACAATGTAGAATTCACAAATCTTGTTTCGCGTAGCAGCATCGGTGAATTCATCAGCATCGATGACCATCTTGTGCGGTGTGGACTTGGTTGGCGTTACAAACAAAGGTCTCGCCCGATCTGATGTTGTTTGGTTTCCAGCTTCCTTCATAATGCTGCCTACTGTTCTCGCCGAGACGCCCGTCTCTGCACGAGTCACATCCCAAACGTTGTATTTCGCGTCATCCTTTCTTCTTCCTCGTAAAATACTGGCACACATTGTACACAATTTCTCGTGCCTGACTCCTTAGAGCCCTGCCTCTTGCGATAGCAGGTTTCCGGTTTCTTACTGACGATGAATGTTGATGTTCCATCGCGAGATCTGTGTAGGCGACACACGGAAACTGACGGGTACAGGGGATTGTGATGATACTCAGTTCAAAAATAGGATGACGGGGATTGTGATGATACTCACAGTTAAAATAAGAAGGGTTAATACGACGATATAGGTAGGATGGTGAAACGAAAAGCAAGATGCAAACAAGGAAAACACGATATGGGAACGGAATGAGCTGGCTTGGAATGGCAGCACGGCTGCCAACATAACAGACTAAAAGTCCCAACATTGCATCCCACTCAGGCTGCCGAGCCCTCAGCTTCTCTCATCCTCCTATAGAGTGCAGGGTCGGAGGGCAATATTCTCGTGCACGACCTATAGTAGTCATATCGTTTGAGAAAAAAGTCCCCTGGGATATACCCAAGAGGTTAAAAATCCAGTGTTATATTATTTAAAAAAAATTTAGATCACTGTTCAAACGTGGAATGTCGCTTCTTAATTTCCCCATGGCCCAGATTGTTAACTGAAAAAATCCTCTCCTTCGAACTACCTCACACAATACTAACTATTATGAACACGGACTACTAATCCCTTTCGGTTACACTTGAAAGGACATGCCTCTTGTAGAAATGACTGCAAGGGTGTTGTCTCGTTGTCCTATCTTGGGGAATGCTCAATCATGAATTATCCTGTTAGGTAGGGTATCTAATGAGTCTTTTTTGTCAGCTGAGATAAGTTCGAAGTTAATCGATTGTTATAATTCGGATTCAGCAGTGCCCACACCACACAGGGGAGATACTACAGCAGAAAATGGACCGGCGGACACTAGCATCATTCCACCCACAGTACCAAGGCCAAGCCTAGACGGCATGATATTCTGAAATATAGTTCATATTGGTGCTGATGTTGAAAGTTTCTCACTCTCTCTTGATGATTGGGATAGCGACTGAGGGCCGTCAGTTCGAACCCCAATGGTCCATGTCCTAACCCAGGGCAGTGAGGTAAAGCCTGAAAGGCAGTTAGACGTGGATACCAGTTTTGATACAATAACACTTTTTACAAATGGCTCACTATGCTTAGCTTGCTGAGATTGCTTGTCAAACAGCTAATCCTGATGAACATTCGAATTGATACTCCAAGCATTACATAACGGCACTTGAATGTTCTACCAGAATCGGTATTTAGATAAGTAGAATATGCGAGTTTGTTCTTACACAGATCGCTGGAGGTTTGACTGTTTACTCTCTCTTGCTCTATATAATTATATATATATATATATATATATATATATATATATATATATATGCATGTTAACTGGCAGCTGTAGCCCATATACTACCCTGTAACTGTAACGCGTACTGGAAATAAGACTGGGAAGGAAATTCGGTCTGTCTGCCCTCTAGCAACACTGGACGAATGGATGGTACCGTGAAGTGTGTACGTCTTCCCATCTTCAAGGTGAGAACAATCCCCTCTAATAGGCCAATACTAATTTTTCTTTCTTCCACGGGTTACACACACAAACCGTGCAAGTTACTTTTCTCCCACCAGATTTTACCGATTGCGATAGCATATTCTCTTTAAAAACAGGCTTTAATGAGGTTATAACCAAAATGAACTATGACTAGGACAGGTTATGGCACTACCTGGAATTCGGAGCATGGACGCTCCATCCGAAATCAGCTATCTTCACTTTCCCAGAAGCGTCCACCATGATGTTTTCTGGTTTGATGTCACGGTGAATGACGCCTTTCGCATGACAGTAGATCAGAGCATCAACCAGTTGCTTCATGATTTGGGACACACTGGAATAAACCAACTCTCGATGAATTTCATATATCACAATCGACTGTCTACCACCTGCAGGACTATGGATAGCGAGTACCAAGTAGTCCAGTCGGCAGGTACTTTTTGCAGCTAATAAATCGGAAGTTAGTTCAATTTTAGTACTACGTATATTCATGGTCAGTAGCGATAATTCCAAGTTTTCGACCTCGAGAACCTTGTGGAAACTTCGGTTTAGTTTCTACGAATCACAGAGTAACGTCCGGTTACGATAACATAGCACTCATGTGTGGTTGCCGAAATGTTTCTTTGGGCTGGGGGGGACAATCGGAAATTTCCGACACCAGAAAATGTAACGCTGTAATTCCCCAGAAGATTTTTTCGTGTTTGACCTACAAAGCTGAAATTCGAAATGACGAAGTGAGGACTCCCTAACCAGCTGAGTGAGCCCAGAAGAATTTCTATTCTATTATAACTACGAGGCTGAAATTCGAAATGGAGCCTCTGCAGGAAGAGAAAGATGGAAGTAGAAATGGAAAGATGGAGCCTCAGAGCGAGTGACAAGGTGACTGCACAGGAGCACGGAATTAACTACGACGAACCCCAGCTGAGTATCTACGTATATTATATTAATTAAAAAGTAAAAAAAAGTTTATATTAAGATATTTAATTTTTGTAATTTGCTCTGTTTTTTAATGAGGGAGGGAGGGGGATGATCATCAATAAATAATTATAAGAACCCACAATTATTCTTGAGTAAATTGGAAGCACCTGGGCGAACACCAACATATTTAGCCATTTTTTTGCCAGTTTAGAAAAACTGTCCTTCTTTTCAATCAATATATCTTGGTAAGTATTGGGTATAAAAAACTTTTGGCCAGCGCAAATTGTAGGAGTAATTGTTTCGTAGAGCTAAGGGAAGAAGTTATAAAGAAAAACCAAACGAAAGGCAAAAACTTAGCGCACCCCTTCCCCCCTCCACGTTTTCACAAGGTCATCGAGGACGAGAACTTGGGATTATCACTACTGACCATGTATATACAGCATACTAAACTTTCATTAACTTCCGATTTATTAGTGGCAAAATCCCTTTTTCATGACCAGCCAACTGGACCAAAGGGGGCCATAACGTATACATAAGTCAAAATTGAAAATACCGTGGTTCAGGCAGCTTCTTCTCCGGTTGATTCTGCAACAGTTTGTAGAGTTCACCCATCTTCGCGTATTCCAGAATCAGATATACTCTCGAGGCATCGTGGAAGTATCCATACAGCTTCAAGATGTTAGGATGGCTGAAAAACAATGACAGTTTTTGAGGAGGGTGATGATTATTACACAACTTGCAGGTCATTCATAATAGGGATACCGGTACTGTTACTGCAGCAGTGCTCCCAGTAATAAATAGTTTCATCCTTAGGAACTGTTGCTAATTTTACTATGCACTGATGAACGTTTAGACATCCAAATCTCTAAACAAGGTTTTGGTGGACCTGTCCCTCTGCTATTTTGCTGACAATGTTAGAGAGTTTTTGCAAGCCACTAACGGGCCCTGGAGGGTCCCCTCATGGATACTATACAAGCGGTGAAGTGACGGGCCCGGTGGCCTGGAGGAAACTGGCGACGACAAACTACCCAACTTCAGCAGGTCCCGCAAGGGCCAACTTCGCCCTGTGGTGCCGAAGAACAGATAACCTTCCAAAGTATAACAAGATTCTTCTTCTACAACATCCACAACTCACTGTTTGTCGTCGATTTCGATCGATATTCTATATAATTTTATTATAGTATTCAATTTACGTGGGAGCTATTGGTGCCTTTCTGCCTAAAACCATAAAAATTGTTAATGATGTTTTAACGGATTTCCTCAATTTTCCGAGAGTGGTTTTAGGGGGTGAGGGAGGTATTAGATATGGTATCGTTTTTCTCCACATACAGAGTAACTATATTATGAATTTCAGCAAATTTGTTGAAATGACTTTCCCCCAAAAAACCACGAAGATTGCTGTTTTAAACGAAAGTTGGGGAATCCGGAGCCTCCCTGAGTATAATGATGGGGGTGGGAGTACCGAACATCATCAGTATAAAACCCATTTAAAAAGCAAATCATGTGAATTTCCTACTTAGCATCAACTCAGTAATACCCACTTAGTACCTATCCATTTTTCCGTGACTAAAAAAATTGCTCAGTACCTACTTACCTAAAAATTTTCAAATTGACGGGAAGTGGGGGAGACAAAATGCATTTCTTCGGAGCATAACGAATGTGTGTTCGAGGCTGTAGCCTAAAAAAAAAAACCCCCCTCCCATCAATGCACAATAGGACCTTCCTTGGAATGTGTCTGCAAACCTTCAGCTCTTACCTACTCCTAAAAACTGCCATCCAGTGGAGGGGAGGGTGGACAAATTGCACAAAAGGCACTTCCTTGGGAAACAACGCGTTACTACAATTTTAACGTGACTTTGAGCGTCACCACTAACACCCCCCCCCCCCCCCCGCCCATCGTTTGTAACAGTGTGGCTGTTCTCGAGTAGTTTTTTGGTCCGCTGGAGACGGGGTCGCTGGGCGGAAACCTAATCGAAACCCTATCTGAGGATTATCCTTTTCATTTCACGGGGCCTGCCTGGCACACGGTGCCCGTGGGCTGCAAAAACGCTCAAATACTTGGCTAATTAACGGTGTGAGGAAGCAGTACCGCTCACACAATATGGTTGAACTATTAATTTTTTGAATGTAGGATTACTGACAAAATTATTTAAATCATGAGGGAATTAATTCTCATAAAAAAATTGAATCTCACCGTAGATGAGCCTGAATTTCAATTTCTCTCCGCAGCTGGTGTTCTAGTTTGGCCTCAGTGACTTGGGACTTGAAAATGACTTTTAGGGCGATCACAAATTGAGTTTTCTTCTCACGGGCAATGTAGACACATCCAAATTTTCCTTTTCCCAGAGCTCGTCCAATTTCGAAATCTTCCAACGCCCATTTCCTCTTTCCTGATCCACCGTTCATGGTCGTGCTGCTGTAGAAGACAAGTTAACAATTTATTCATTAAGGGTCAAGAGTCGCAATTCGTTTGTGTCCTCAACACAGTTTGCTATGCTGAAGCCACAATTTTCATCAGATGTCAATGATTCATTTTGTATTCGGTTGGGTTTCAGTTCAGTAAACCGGGAAACTAATCTGAATAACTGCAATACGAATAGTTACACACTGTCCAGTGAGCATATCAGGTAATGCATGCTAACCAGGTAACCAGTCCAGTGATTCACTTGTTGGCATACAATGGACTGACGGGCAGAGACCTGAAAAACGGTTTGAGAGCTAAGGGAAAAATTTCGAGAGCAGCACAGGCGCAGGACTGCCATGCAAATGCACTATTTGGGTGCACGATCCACCAATTTGGGTGCATCATCACACATGTCCATTCTGTGACTTCATATGTTTGGAGGTAGATAATTTAAAACACCAAGTAAATAAAGGGTATTTTACGAACCCAATTTATTTTTCTCCATCAATGACCAATCCAAATCTGATTCATGGTAACTAAGGAAAGTGCAGCGGACGGACAGAAATTTGTTTATTCCGTTTTAGGATTCTACAAACCTTGTCCAAAGAAAACCATTAAATTTTGTGGGGGCGTTAAATATTCGCCTTTTCATGCTCCGAAGCCCCCAACCTGAAACTTTAAAATTCCCTGAGTTTTCCCTGAATGAATCAGAATTTCCCAGACCCACTGACCCCCAAATAAAATGATTCAAACACATAAATTTTCACATTTTCACATTTTCACTTTTCAGAATTAATTTAATGAATAGAAGAATAGAATTTTTCAACAGGTTTATAAGTAAAACATATAAAAGGTGTCTGCAAACAGGTCAGTATGAAGCCAGGAATCGATTTTTCAGGTCGTTTCCAATCGAAAATGCCTCAGCAATTTTTTCAACCCTTCGAGCGGAATAGAGCATGACATTTTTACCCCCCCCCCCCCAAAATTGACGGTTTCCCGAACTTGGGAGTTTTTAAAGATCACCTGGAGCATTGTACGTCCAGCCGTTCGTTCACAGTAAGGCCCAGAAGTTTGCACCAACAGGCTTTTTCAAAAGGAGGGTGAATGAAATTGTATACATTCAGTCCAAATATCATCACTAAGGACGCAATAACAATCGGGAATTTGCTCGAGATGAAATCATTGCTAGGGAGCACCTGATTGTATTCACGGAGTATGAAGTCGAGTTGGTTGTTCTGTGATATTATTTCATTTGAAAAATGACGGCTCTTTTGGAGTTTGTTGATAGGTAGTGAAACTTGAACACACTTTGAAGTATTATTGATGGGTAAATTATTACGCAACGGTTCATTATACCATATACGTAGAAGGGGCTGGAGTTTGTTGGTAAGTACGCTTGCAACTTTTTTCACTCCACATCAACAGTTTCCCTTCAGAACTTCATTATTTGCGTTTCTTTTTGCCATTTTAGGTACCTATTGTTTGTCATTTACAGAATTATTTTAGCAACATCTAACTCGTGATTTAGGTAGGTACCTAGTACGGGGTTAGGTACTAACCTACGGAGGGTCTGCGATCTACATAATATGTATAGAATAGTACATATATTATATATCAACTGCCAAGGTGAGATACTATCTGACGTGACACATGAATTCATAAATAGGTAGGTACATTCATGTCCATCCTATCTTCTACAGCGTGTCCCTAAAAATGTAATTCGTATGAATAATCAATGTGACACTGTTTTTCCTCTCTCCCTTAGGCCGGCTGCACACTGTAGCAAACAAAACGTTTGCAAGCGAAACAAAATGGTTGCAACCAAACCAATCATTACTGTTTGCCTTCATTCTCTCCGCACACTTACGCAAACAGAACGACACATTCTTGGAAGAAAGCCCTTCGAGTTCCACAAACACTTTCGAGTTTCCGAGATTCCAATTTTTATACTCCTTCAGGGTAAAATTGAAAATCACTGGCCGTGATTCGACAGCAGCAATCAATTTTTCCGCGTCACAATCCATCTATAGAATAATTACGTTAGGATCAAAACCAAAAAATATAGTTGCAATGCACTAGTAGGTACCTACTACTGCTCAGTTGATAAATACGCCGAATAAATCAAGCTAAATTGATTAATTAGCGAAAATAGAGGGGAAAATGACGAAATCGTCCTTAATTTGGTTGGGGCGAACGAGAAGGAAGCAAACACGGACAAACAATGACTGGCGAGCAAAACGTTTGGCAACCAGATGCCGGGCCAAGTGTGCGGACCCCCCCATTACTTCAACGCTTTCCCCGACTTCTCTGTCGGCATCAAACAAAATGTTCCGTTCGAGGATGATTGTTTGCTGCAGTGTGCGGCCGGCCTTAGAGCAGCATCATATTCAAAAGGTTCTCACCCAACACTGCTGTCCTCTTGCTGAACCGCTTGTTTGGGCACAGGAAGTTTCGGGGGCTCGTGGTGACTAGGCTGAGAGCTACTAGGCTGTGCGTCTTTCGAGCCTCCAGGAAGGTCCTCAATGATGACACTGTCCTCCAAATCATTCCCAGAGGGCTGGAACTCGACGACTCCGTCCTTGGCGTGAGAAGTGCGAGGAGGCTTGTGAAGGGTGGATGATGGTGGGTGTGGAGCAGTTGATTGGTGATGCGCATGCGCCTGCTCCTCTTTGTGAACGGCAACTCTGATGGGTGGGACAATTAGTGGAACTTTGTGCTCCGATTGACTTTTGACGGGGACGGCGTTTCGAACTGGACTAAGCTTGGGGACTGAGGAGCTACCTTGGGGAACTTGAATAACATTAATTGGTTTAAGAGAGTTTTCAGCAAGCGACATCTGTGTTGCAGGTGCGACGCTGATGCGAGGCTTGGCAGCAAAATTCGAACACGATTTTCGGACAAGTTTAGGAGGATGCACAGCTGTATGAGCCATTTTTTGGACAACAGGTGGTTCAGACATTGAATGATTCGGTTTGGCAGAGACGTCGTCCACCACATAGGGCCTGCGCACGCCAGAAGGCACTGTGACCGGCCGAACAGGTTTGCTAGGTGCACTCGATTTAACATGACCGACCTTCACCGGACCACCCTTATCAATAGACTGAGAGTGTTTATTGAGTCCAGCTAACTGCCTATTTGCTAGCAATTGCAGACGATGTTTTTCCTGGTTGATCTTGAATTCTTCCAATTGAGCTCGAACCTTTTCTTGAGCACTGAGCTCTACCTTGTTCCCTTGCGTCTGTTTCAAAGGAATACGATTCAAGCTATTCGATCTTTTGACAGCACCTTCCTTGTTACCTGCAAATAGAACACAAAATGTGATGAAATTGTTTTTCATCAGAAGCCAGTGAACTGAGACAGAATATGATAGCAAGTTTTGGGAGGGAAACCCTTATCAACTTTCTATATATGACACGAGCGGCATGGGCTATCTCGATACTAACCATCCGGCAACAGACTCGCTTGATCCACAGCAAAACGCTGCTAATTCGTCCGCAATGGTTTATTATTAACTGTTGTACACAAAACCCTTCTACGTAAGCGGTTCCCACTTTTTGGTTTATTATTCTGTGAATAAATACGCCAACGTATTCGCTCACCAAATTTTTTTGTAACACCCCCTCAAAATTTGATCTTCTATGTTTCAAGGTGTGTAGATTCCAAAACGCTGCAGTCCTTGTCACACGGGTTTATTATTCCATTGGACATACCTACAGAAATGCTGGCTGTTCATTTTTATTGTTTCTTTCGCGCGTAAAATAACTGAAATAGTAATTTTTGATGATTTCCACCAATTTTGGTCCACAAAAACACGAATTGGGCTCCTTTTTTTGCAAATTATCTTTGATTAGTGATAGTGCCATTTAAATATCCTGATTCACCTATTGATATTACTTCGTCTTATTACACAAATTTGTGGTGGTTTCAGACAACTTTTGTGAAAACTCAGTTCTCCACTCTCTGGTCAACATCAACTTCATGTTCGGTCTTCTCGCCCTAAACAACATGGGAAACGATACCTCACAAGCTCATATTCACTAAAACCTCGAAAACCCCTATTTTTACACCCATTCTAGTTTATTATTCTGTGAATAATACAACTATGTATTCGCTCAGCAAAACTTTTTATAACACCCCCCTCAAATTTTTTTCTTTTACGTTTCAAGTTGCGTAGATTCCAAAATTAGAATGTCCCTCCGCCGTATCATCCATGTCTAATTCATTTTCGGTCTAGAAAATTCGTTCTTTTGCACACAGGCTCCATTTGGGCACTAGCTGTGTCCCGGAACTTTGCAGCCCGACCGGAATATACCAAAGGGTGTTATGGGTGAAAAAAGGGTGTAAATATAGTTTTTTTTTGTAGTAACACGAGCTTATGAGATATCCGTTTTCCATGTTTTTTAGGATGAGGAGACCGATTATGAAGTCGATTTTGACCAACGAGCAAAGAATTGGGGTTCCAACACAGTTGCAGCCTTAGATTTACGTTAAATGTTGGTTTAAAATCGTCGTTCTTCGGCACATTTTGGGTCCTAGTTGTGCCCCGAAGCCCGATCGGAATACACACAGGAAAAATGTGTGTAAAAATAGGGGTTTTCGAGCTTTTAGTAAGCTTGTGAGGTAGGTTTTCCATGTTTTTTTTTTGGTCGAGTTGATTTTGACCAAAGTGTGAAGAATTAAGGTTGTAACGAAGGTTCAGCTCCCAAAATCAAATTATAGTGAGTCAAGAACCTGGAAAATGGCTGAAATCACAATAATTTTGTACAGTAACACTGGACTGGGTTTTGTATATCAAGTGAATCAAGACAACCCAACGACTCTCTCAATATGCAGCGTTTTTTCCTTGAATCGCCAAAAACTGTATAAAAAAAAGAGATACTCCACTAACCAGTATTACACCCTACTAGGCCATGTGCAAACGGATTCCTGAATAAGGACGAACGACATTGTATAACCAGAGATGGGCATATTAATATTCGTAAATACGAATATGAATATATTCACACGGCGTATTTTCTATGAATATGAATACGAATATATTCGTAATTACTCGTGTAAATATGAATATATTCATATTAACACAAATTTCGAGTGAATATGGTAGATAAATGAACGTATTCACTCGAATTTCATGTGAATATGGTAGAAATTCAGTCGAATTTCAAGTCGATATGATAGCTATGTTCATATCCACACGTATTTCGTGTAAATATGGTAGAAATATAATCGTATTCCCTCGAATTTTATGTGAATATGGTAGGAACATGTTCATATTCACACAACTTCGTGGAAATATGGTAGAAATATAATGGTATTCACTGAAATTTCATGTGAATTTGAT
Source organism: Leptopterna dolabrata (assembly GCA_954871275.1). Classification (NCBI taxonomy): domain Eukaryota; kingdom Metazoa; phylum Arthropoda; class Insecta; order Hemiptera; family Miridae; genus Leptopterna; species Leptopterna dolabrata. Next base: position 81,949,099 of record OX940975.1, on the reverse strand, counting down.
AGGAATATGTTCATATTCACACGAATGTCGCGTAAATATGGTAGAAATGCTCTCTCGAATTTCATGTGAGTATGGTGGGAACATTTCATATTCACACGAATTTCGTGTAAATATGGTGGAAATATAATGGTATTCTCTCGAATTTCATGTGAATATGGTAGGAATATGTTCATATCCACACGAATTTCATGTAAATATGGTAGATATATAATGGTATTCACTGGAATTTCATGTGAATCTGATAAAAATATGTTCAGACTTAGACGAATTTCGTGTAAACAGGGTATAAATATAATGGTATTCCCTAGAATTTCATGTGAAGTGAATATGGTAGGAATATGTTCATATTCACACGAATTTCGAGTAAATACAACACAATAAATTCAGTAGAAATAGTGTGTTCATGTTTTGGAGGAAAACACAAAGAATGTGATCACCTGATCACAAAGCTTCCGCTGCTTTAGTAGACTCGGAGGGAAAATTAGTAGGTAGTAGCTACGGTGTTTTCAGTCCAAATACAAAAGAGAAACTATTCAACTCCCACGTACATAGGAGCCAAGCGATGAATTCAGTAAACTCTTAATATTCAGTTCAACTTTACTTCAGCAAATACGTGTATTTCTGCATTATATTGAATACACATGAGATTCGGGTGAATACCATCATATATTTACACGACATTCGTTTGAATATGAACATATTCCTACCATAGCCACAGGAAATTCGAGGGAATACGATTATATATCTACCATATTTACACGAAATTCGTGTAAGTATGAACATATTCCTACAATATTTACATGAAATTCGAGGGAATACGAATATATTTCTACCATATTTACACGAAATTCGTGTAAATATAACATATCCCTACAATATTCACATGAAATTCGAGCGAATGCGAGTATATTTCTACCATATCACACGAAATTCGTGTGAATATGAACATGTTCCTACCATATTCACATGAAATTCGAGGGAATACAATTATATTTCTACCATATTTACACGAAATTCTACCATATTCACATGAAATTCGAGGGAATACCATCATAAATATCTACCATATTCACACGAAATTCGTGTGAATATTCATGAATATATTAGTATTCACATGGAATTTGTGTGAATACGTATATATTCATATTTACACGCGTAAATATGAATATATTCGTATTCATAGAAAATACGCCGTGTGAATATATTCATATCCGTATTTACGAATATGAATATGCCCATCTCTGTGTATAACACTTTCAAACTCATAATAAAATAAATTAGTAGAGAACCTGTTCTGTGAGCAGATGATGAACGGCCACGCTCAGGAACCTGTAAACTGCTCCTTGGTTGTCTGGATTGCTGCTGGTTGGGAGCCTTGGACGACGATTCATCAACTTCAATACAAGAATGTGACTTCGGCCGGATTGAAGGGATCGACGAGCGGTTTTCCTTATTCGCCATCCTGAAAATCTGGAGGGGTCAAATTTCAAGAATTATACGTTGACTCTCACAAACAAGGGAAATACTGCAAATTCTACACATTTACGTAATTATTCCCGCCAGCAAGACGTCCACACACACAAAGCCAAAAGGTGCCAAACCAAAACCAATAAAGTTGGAACGAAACAGTTTACATTTTGACGGGCTCCTGAACAAAAAGAGACACCAAAATAGAGATCAACCAAATGGGTAAAGGTCCTAAAGTATGACTGTAACGAGCGAGATAGTACGACTGATTTATTCAATGTTGGCACATACAATATTCATAAAGAGATCAACATAACTATGCTAAAATAAACATGTTCTACTGAAAAGTAAAATATTAGTTAAATATTGGAATCTGCCACAATGAACTGTGCAGGAATTATTGTGGGTTAATTCCATAAAATACTACGTCAATCAAAATAACAGTATGAGCACGCTGCCCAGACGATTATTAACATTAACATTAATAGCTCCCAGGTGACTCCGTATTTTAATCTTAGGTAAGAATTTAATCAAGGCAGAACACTCCTCTTGTGTCATCGAGGAAGCCTTATTGTCCACAAAACAATTATTTACGCATATAAATTCATATTTATAAAATACTGGCAGGTGTGAACGAATACACGCTATATTTATACCTCCTTATCAGAGACCAAAATGTTTTGGTAACAGGATCGTGCATACTATGGAGCCTACGAGGAAGGAACCAGCACAAGTACATTCATGCATGCAATCATGAAAAATATGGTAGGTACTTCATCTTCTAGTTGATTGAAAACTCCAAAAGGTGCGATGAGATTATGATAGAAGCCTTAAAATTCTTTCGAAAGGGGAAGTGCGTAGGCTCATTTTTCTGAAATGACACAACGCAGGGTAAGTACCTATAATAGGTACAAGATAGTCGGCCCATCTGCTCAGCCTTCGAACACGATGCAAATATCAACAGTTGATCCAGAAAATGGCGCAACTGTACGTCCCTAGGCCCTAGCAGCAATTGTTACGCGGGACGTTGATAATAATAGGGAAAAACTAATGAATAGGTTCGGAGAAAAACTTAGGGAATTGAAGACAATGAACGAACTTACTTACTGGTAAAATTGGCAAGTGGACGACGAAAAATATCAATAGAGCAGTTTGAGTGCTTTGAACAGCAGTTTGTTCATGAACCAATTGAGCAACAATAACAAGAGAATTATTACTGAGGAAAATTATCTAGTAAACATTAAAATCTCAAACCAGAAAATTCGGTCACATCCCTTGCCACCCGCTACCGCTTCTGAGTAACGGTTGCCGGGAAGAAGTCGATTTCGATTTACAGGTATGTCGAGTGAAACAGCTGCACGTTTTACTGTATCGATACATAAATCGATTTAAAAGTCGATAACCTACTTCAAGACTAATATTAACCATTATCACGGAATATTGTTTAAATACGTAAAATAAATTCATTATTGCTAAAAACTATATAATAAGACCAAATTTAATCATCAAACTAATAAGATAACCGTAAGCCTTGTGTCAGCTTCAATGGAAAACGCATCGAACCGATATCGCGATGCCATTTCGATAAATTTTTGTGAGCCAAAACATGTGACGTCATGGAAAAAGTAGTACGATTTTATCTTTGATTTTAGCTGATGGCATTATTTAAAACTGATAGAATTTGAGAGCAGCAAAAGATGCTTGATGGGCCGGAATAGATGGTAGGTTTTGGGTTAAACAAGCTCTTGATCCAACTTGGAACGGTTAATATATTCAAATGGCAGTAAACATATGTTTTTAGCCGCGGGTGTGTGCTGGACTGCTGGGTGCGTTGTCTGCGTTTCTTCAAGCTTCAAGCTCAAGCTGTTAGGCTGTAATGTTTCGCATTTCTAAATTCTATTCGGTTCGGGTTGGGTTTGAGTTTTCCAGGTTTATCTGTGAACTCTGAAGTGTGACGTTTTACGTCTCTTTTCATTAAGTCGGGGAATTCTCACTTAAGTTCTTTGAAATTATCGTAATTTATCTAAGTTGCATATCAGATTGATTTGGAGATGTGAGCATCTTCCCGATTACCAAGTGGGACAATCACTGACTGGCTGCCAAGTAAGAGACTACCACTTTCTTTTAGTTTTACCAGTAATACATGATTTGTACCTACCTATCCAAGGTTTTGTGAAACTTTATTTTTCATCGCTAGTGATTGTCAAGTCAGTCGTGTTGAGTTGCTTAAACCTAAATTGTCTCATGAGATCATCTGCCTACCGCTCTGTAAATGTGTGTGACTTTTTTACCGTTGATCATTACATGCCTACCCTCCTAAATGACCGTAAAATGTATAAATCTTTTATATCCAGCTCCAGCTCTTTAATGGGGAGAGGAAGTAGGTTGGAAGTTATGACAGTAGAGTGAATGATGTTATGAGACTGACAGTTTATATTGCGCAGGATGAGCGATAATCGGGATGCCGGAGAGAGGTCCTCATCCGAGCCATCAAGCTCGATCAAAATGGAACAAGTGCGCGCAATTCCAGGGGTAAGATAGTATTATATATTATATTTTTCGCAGTAAGTTGAAGTACCCAGTTGAAAAGACGTACACAACTTCATCTTAAGCTTCCTTTACCTAGGTTAAAGCATATTCATCGTACGCTACTCTCAATTAAGCATCTCCATCCATTTGTGAACTACAAAATACAATTTTTGGTCATATCCCGATGTAAGTTGTATGACACCTTTCTAAAAGCATTCAGAGTCTGCTCACCATTTAATTATGTGCTTGTGAGGGTGTTGCCTTTGACAGAAGTCATGTATGGCAAAGTTGGGTTTGTTTTTTTAGGATGATATTTTTGAAGGTTCCGAAGGAGTTACTGACTGATGTGGAGGCGAGATAATGTTAGCTGATGTGTTTAGTTGGTGTGCTCTTCGTTTTCGCATAATTTTATTTGTTTAACTTATTTACAAATTCTGGTTACAACATAGGACCAAAGGTCCTTCCTAGTGTTGAACAAATGACAATAGGTACAAAAGCGGCGGCCTTTTATTATAATAAATGCATAGCAAAGATAAGAGAGAATAAAGAAGAAAATAGCAGGGGGGAAAGAAGAAATTTGTGGTGAGATTGAAGGAGATAAAAGGGTGGAGGGAGGGATCACTGTTGTCTGTTGAAGTGCTCAGAAGGGAACCGATGGAGGGCCGCATGCGCAAGCGAGGAGGTAACCCTATTCAGTAAAATAAATAGCGGAAAGAGATGGCTCCGTGGGAGGGGGGGGGGGGGGTTCGTCTATTTTACAGAATAGCTCCAGTGGCCTTGAGAATGTGATATGGATCCTAATGCGTGAAAATCCCATAGTATCCATGAAGTGCGAGATGTTTGTGCCCCTGGGAGTTCAATTCCTTAATAATGGACGCATTTCATGGAAGAAAACCTCTACTGCCACGCTATCTGAGTAGCAACCTCAAAAAACTCTCTAGTTATCCTCAGATCCGCAAGACATCGCTACCATTCATGTTCTCGAAGTTTCGTCTGATGTCACGTCCGCACTCGCCATTTGCGAATTCGTTCTCTCGAATTCAGGGATTTCTGCCTAAAAGCTATAGTGTGTGCGAATTTTTCCTTACCATCTTTCTCACTTCGTTTTTCCTATTTCATTGTTCATTCTGAATTCTGATAGATTCTTTCATCGTGATAGATTCGGTCCTTTTCATTATGGATAAACTTATTCGTGGTTGCTTGCCTTCGAGGCAAGAACCACGAAGGTAAGGTGTACGGTTCCATGGTGCCGCAGGCTTCGGTCACTTCGAGAGCAGATTTCCATGCACTCTCCACCAGCAGATGAAGCAAGGTAAGGAGTTTTTATTCAGTAATAATATTTCTTATCATTCTTAATTCTTGTCCACTATTGTAGGTAGGTACCTGCTGACTGCGTTTCTATGTGAGTTCGGTAGTATAAGAAAGTAAAGTAGGTGTCGACTGAAACCCTCCAGGTCAGTGAAAAATCGACGTGCTTGTATTTTTTAAATAAATTTGAAGAAAGGAAAGAACATAGTGGGTGGTGCCAACAGTGTGATTTCCATAGACATTTCACCCTCGTAGGCTGTCAACTCTCCAACCGGAGGGGACAGACAGAAACCAGATGATGACGTCTCGTGCTACCTTAGTTTTACCTTAGTATTTTGATTGTCAACAAACGTCATGAAAGCATTGTGGTCAGCGTGTAAGTGCATTATGTGTTACTTATCATAACACTCAACTATGTACAATAATTATTATGCTATGGATCCACGCGAGAAAGCTAAGGGCTAGACTTGCTGAAAGACATTGTTCACGTTTCCCTTCTACTTAGGAAATCCGGGGTAGGTCCTCGGGATTTCCTACCGTAAGTTGCCCTATACTGTATAGGTCTTCGAAGGTTCTGAAGCCGATTCTGACGATGAAATGTTGTCAGTACGATCTGTTCCATACATACAGGAAATACCTGATCCAAGTGCCTACATTAATTACCATTGGGTTTATTCCTTTTCAGACAGAAACGCTGGCTCCTCTTCATCGAGATACCAGTCCTCAACGAGAGGAGCGCTAAATACATCAGAGATAATGTCAGACTGTGTTCTATTCATTTTAGAAGGAGAGATTTTATTATCGTAGCTACAGACAAAAACGTCCATCCCCATGCCTACCCTTCAGTTCGTCAGTTCAGCAATGATCCCCCATTTGATCCTATAATTTATTGACCTCCAGATTCCTGTACGTCCTACTCCATCATCTCAAACCCAGTCTCCTTGCAATCGGCCCCCACTCACTACTCTTTCTCCTCACATCAAAAGGGTGTATAAGTATAATCTTATTACCTATTGTAAATTTGTAAATTACCTATTGTAAAATAATGTTAAAATGTAAATAGTATACATACCTACTGCTTATCAATATAACATAGAAATAAGGTTTAAAAAAAAATTAATGTACCCAACAGTCTGTACGTTTTTAATATACATGCCCGCAATAATGATTTGACTTTCAAATTTTATTTTTTCCTCATGTCCTGAAAATTATTAATAATAATCATTGTGGGTAGGTACTCCAGGTAGGTAGTTCTTCAGGTTCATTTGATTTTTATCCTTTGTCGGCAATGCAGCCCATTATCAAGTAGAAAGGTCCAGTAAAACATTTAAAATGAAATAGGTAAATTTATTCTTTTGATGGTATTTATCATGTTGTTTCTCGTAATTTGTTAACATTTCATTGGATGGAGACATTGGAAAGAATATTATTTGGTAACTATAAATGTAAAAAAAGTATTTTATTAAATTTTGGGGGTTTTAGTTTGACTGGTGAACGCCATCTAGGTTGCTGGTTTAAAACCTGTAAAAATACCTAGTTCGCTAGATTGCTACGGAGAGCGCACTACTATCGGTTATCCCTGGATACTGTTGTGTTGAACAGTATCCATATGCACACCATTTTACATTGACTGGACCTTCCTCTTCTTTCTTCCATGGGACGCATTTCTTAGTAATACCTATTCAGTGGGTACCTACCTACCTCAATCCATACTTTTATGTTTTTACTCATGAATCGAATAAAAGTTTAAATGAAATTGAAAAAAAAGACTCAGTTATAAACTGAAAAAGTCGAATTAGGGGGCTTAATACTTGTATCATATCTACACCTAATGAACGGCCACTCTTAGGTAGGTAGTTACCTACCTCAACCCGTACACTCATGAATCAATAATATGTATGTATTTTTAATGAAAATTGACTTACCTTTATGGAATGAAAAAACACTCGTTCAAAATTACCGATGTGATTGTGGATGAACAAGGATATTACACGATTTATCACTGTCAAACAAACGAGAAATGGACTCTCTCTTTGGAGGAATGACACCTAATTAGCTGTCTCTCTGAAAGAGATCGAAAATGCCAAGATGGCCACCAACTCTCTCTTTTAGAAGTTACTGAATAACCCTGTTACGGATACTATAAAAATCTATTCTGCCAAAAGAGAGTCAGACCGAAAAGAGATGTCTCTTTCGCTTAGTGAATAGGCCCCCAGTTCCATAGTCATGCACCAGCGAGTCTTGCACCGTATGATACTAACCTAGTAAACATGCCACCGACGCTTCTAGGTGGTATTGGCAGAACCTAGGAGTACGAAGCCTCAATATTGAAAGCATAGGCAACTTCCCTCTGAGTTATTTATAGCTAGCTGAAGTGGCGTACCTAATTCGAAGAAAATGTTTGGCAACAACTACCTGTGGCATTGTAGGGGATGGCATTCTGGCATAATGTCGATATGGAGATTTTTATTATATTGTACCTACCCATGAGCTTTGATGCCGCATTGATATGGCATGGTGTGGCCATTTTATTGGGCTAAAACATGGCCAAGAATACACAATCCAGACTACCATGTTCAAGTATGAATTTTACCATATGGTATTTTATTATTGTTATTAATTTAGGGTGCTTTGGTTCGCACTCTGCCACCACAGCAACGGTTCATCATGACTCCAGTTCAACAGTCATCGACTGCACTCATCCAAGCCAGCTCTACTACTACCATACAAGCACAAGTTCTTCCGAAAGGTATGTTTTATTTTACGTTCCCTTTTAATTTCCCCCCAAAAATCTACTGAACTCTGTTTGTTGAATATAACGTATCAACTCTCAAGGGCCCAGGCTCCTGGACATAGTTACGCTTAATGTACAATCTCCACCAATCACTCGGACTAGAATTTAAAAAATTGATTTCCATAAACATCAAATTGTAATTACCCATTACAATACAAACCATGTTATTCCGTACTTTCGCTCGTTTTTATTGTAATTATATTTATAAATTACGATTTTTATTCTGTTATAATTCAAGAACTTCTATTGCATACACTTTTCTGTGTAAACGAAACTTATTTTCAGTTTAATTTTTATAAGTAATTTCTATATTGTTCGTTAACGTTAATATATTCTATTCTTTTAAATAAATAATTGCGGAATTTATCTTTTCTCAGTCTTAGGGGACATGCCCATGCACAGGCTTGCCATGTGTGGGATTGTACTTTTTTAATATATTTTTAATTTTACCAGAATACTTACAGCCCTGCATTTATAGATCACAGTGTACCTATCTAACATTACAGTTTTATATAATGCATCTACTTTTGTTGCTTAACAAAAGTTCTTGTGTATGCGCAAATAAAACAGCTTTTGAATTTGAATTTTTTTGAATTTACTCATGCAGACACCGACTGCATTCTTAGTCCAGATATGCCTATTGACTGGAGTCGTGGTGCTTTATTGTTTTCAGTGGCCGTACAAGGTGCGAATAGCAGTGTTGGGAGGATCAGCACTGTCCCCATGCAGAGCGCAGCCACATCGACTGGGGGATTCCATGTGCCTAAAGGTACTGTAATATTAAGGACGTACAAAGCAAAGATATATGATGCACACGATTTTATAAGATACACACGTAAATGGCTGGTGACATTTCAATATATTAAATACACATTTATCCCTCCTATACGTTCCTTAATGCCGCAATTTACCCAAAATTGTTGTTAATATCCAGGCCCAGCTGCAGTGGCAAATATCACTGTGCCTCGCTCTTCAAATGTTGCGGCTCCAATGGTCCGAGGAACCTCACTTCAAGCCATATCTGTTGCTCCCCATTCAATTCCTGGGTGAGTTGTTTTTCACATTCGTTGTTTCACTCTTCTAAATGAACAGTTAATTATTGCTGCCTAGTATAAGAGATATCACATATTGAAGTGCGAGGTAGTCTGTTATGATTCCCATTCAGGGCTTCAGCTGACTCAGCCTGCTATGGATGGCCTTGACTAGCCCCACTTACTAGCTAGAGTTAATGTCAAATCTTTCAGAATACTTCAAGCTCTAGATCCCCTAACAAGTAAGGCAAAGGCGAAGGCCTGCAGCATTGTAATTCACCGTCTATCGTTGTTTGTCCACATTGCTAACGTGGATAACCTTTAGAATTGTTTATGTGGTGAATGCGTGGTTTGAGGTAGTTACGAGGTTTTGAAGAAAGGAGGTGAGAGAGGAGTGCGAGAGCGTATCCGCACTGTTTTCACCTCCTTGGATGTGTCTCTAGGATAGGAAAATATCCGCCCGGTTTTCACCTTGTTGGATATCGAAAAAACACTCGTCCGGTTTTCACCACATAGAGACTCTAGGGTTGAGGAGAAGGGTGAGTTGATGAAGAGGAGGTAAGGTAAGAGAGAGAAGGCTCTGGTTCGAGAGAAGTTGCATGAATGGGAAGGCAGGGTTTGGGAGGCACTTGTTGGAGAGAAGTTGGAAGAATGACAAGCTGGGTAAGCTGGGCGCCTTATGAAGGCGCCTCTGCCCTTCCCCGGTCCACCGGTGGCCATTAGGAGCCGTTGGGGGGAGAGCTACCTGGGCCTCGTCCCTTGCACCGCGCAGCTCGACTTCTCCCCTGTTTTTATTGGTATCAGTCTTACTTATTTACAGGAATGGTATATTTTAAGGGTACCATGACAGTTTAAAAACACTGTTGTGGCACATTGAAGTTCTCTCACACCTAAAACCAAATATTAGTTGAAGTTCTCACACGCCAACAAAATATTATTCTTAATTAATAATGTTTTTATTTGACCTACATTGCAGAAATATCGCTACAACTGCTGGAGCGATGCAAATTGGTCGTTCTGTGGTAAGCAGCGTTGCTCCATGGGTGGGTATATCGTCTGCCCAGCAGAGCAACATCCCGAGACAAGCAGCCACCCACATAAGGCCTGCCATTCAACATATTAGTGGTGCGTTCAACGATTCATTTTGCCATACTACTCCGTTTCATGACTCTCACACTTATTATTTACTCCACATCCATTTCAACTTACTTTCAGAACCCACTCTCTATCCTTGCTCCCCACCTCACTCCAAACCTTACCCCAGGTCAAGGGCTACTCCAAAATATGTGTCTGAGACTAAACCGAAGAGTACGCTCGTTTCCTATGAGAATAGCTCCAGCGATGAAGATTCAGGTGACTTATTCATGTAGTTAGAGACAAACCTTGACATAATCATTTATAAATATAATCATGTATTGACGAGTTGATGTGAAAGGCACAACACGTTCATGTTGTCAGATTTGAAAATGATGACTCTGGTTTTGAGGTAGGTAGAAGGTTTGGAAGAGAGAGAGAGGAGTGCGAGGGATCGTATCCGCGCGGTTTTCACCTCCTTGGATACGCCTCTAGGATGGGTAAAATATCCGCTCGGTTTTCACTGCGTAGGATATTGAGATAGGAAAATATCCGCACGGTTTTCACCTCCTTCGATATTTGAAAGAGAAGAAGGGAGGATATTCGTTCGGTTTTCACCACGTTGAGCGTTTGAGAGGAAGTTCTTGTCCGGTTTTGATGAGGAGGTGAGGTAAGAGAGAGAAGGCTCTGGTTCGAGAGAAATTGGATGAATGTCACACAGTAGATGTCACACAGATGTGACCATATCTATAATGATCGTTAGGTACCTGCAGTGATTTCCTTGAGTTAGACCAGGTTTTGGTACAGTGTTAACGCAACAGGGGAAGATGCTTGGTTGTGTGTTCATCAGTTGGGAATCCATCATTTAATTTTGTTAACACGTTAGAAATGAAATGAGTAGAAATCACTGTGGTTTCTCGTGGTAGAACTGGATTTAACTTACTTGCGCCGCATCGTAGCAAATTTTGGCGAGTGGACCGTTTAATTAAGTTGAATATAAGGCATGTGGGTGTTTAGATTTAGAAGGTTTAGAAGGATACTTCTGCGTGGATAAGAAGGTGAATTGCTAGCATATATGCCGGTCTTCGAGTGAAAGAACGCGGATCATGTTCGCGTTTTTATCCGATCCACGTGCGAATAACATAAATGAACACAACATGATTATTTTTAAATATAAACGATAGGTGTCTCGCAGTCGCAACAACCGTTAATACAGTTTATTAGGTGCTGGATATACTCTGCTCATAAGATAGGTAACTACCTACTTGGTACCTACATACAGTGAGCAAATTATCTTCTAGGAGGGTAAACAAATATGCCAAATATATGTTTTAGTAAATGGGGGATTTTTACAGAACATAAAGTGAGAGCTTTCCAACGAGAGGTGAAAGATTTCTTGATGAAAACAAAGAAAGTTGTACTTATGTAACAACGTACCTACTGTTTATGCTTGAAAACCATCATGAAATCTGTCCCGTTTTGAAATTTGATTTCCAGGGATAGGACATTTATATGTCACTTGAACCTCCTCATGGAACACAATATATGAGTGAGGAATATAGATCCCGCTAGACGCTTATTTCATGAAAGTGCCTCAGTATCTAGAGTCAAGCTAGCAATCGAAATGTTTGGACAAACTGTACACAGTGCAGCGTTTTCATTCACGAAGTAATACTTCATAAATCCTGTATTATTTCCTGTTTCATCATTTTACTTCACCTCACAATTTCCTTGAACCTCCTGTTTACAGATCCTTTACCGTCAAATTTCTCCTCACGCAAAAAATCCTACAACCGCCTTGTTTCCTACAATTCTAGTGACGACGAGTCGTCAGATCTTCCCAGTGGTACTTAGAGCTCAATCATCTGACGTATTATACCAACTTGCACACTATCTAAGTTCCATTAGTTACATTACATACGAGTACGGTTATCATACATTTGTAATATTAGAGAGTTCATGCAGACTTCCGAGTAGCAATTCTTGGTAGGAGTGAAAGGAACCCTGAGTGGAAATGATGGACTGCGGGTGGACGCGTCAGGAACTCCATTCAGGGCACAGTTCATTCTTCATACGAATAGAATTGAGCATCTCAGTCAACAAGAAGCCAGCTGTAAACGAAAACGCTACAAATGATTACACATCAGTTTATTATTTTCCTGTATAGATACCTCTTCTGCGAAGATTACTGTTTGTGTGTTCAATACTTCCCCCAAGAAAGCCCTGAATCGAGTACCTGAGCCGGTTGGGCATAAATAAGCATTTTCCCAATGCCCCCTTCCCCTGAGATGTGCCACTTCGGCCCCACAAACCCCCATCCGATCATTTTTTTTAAATTCTGACGATCACTGCCGAGTATCCAGGTTGGATAAAGTTAGGAATACCACCATCCGAGAGATTATTGGCCACCCAGAATCCTTGGTGGAATGGATTGAGAGAGGTGCTCTGTCATGGTACAGTCATGAAGTATATGGCAGATGACAGGTGGGCAAAGATGGTCTTCAACTGGTCACCTTTGGGCCACTGTAAAAGGGAGTGGTCTGATCCATGTGCAGGCTGTACCTCATGACTCACAGATAAAGGGCAGGCGATCATGGGCCCTGACAAGGAGAAACTCCTTCAAAAGAAGAATATGATCACTGGACTCAAGTAGGACCCGTGGTAGAATAAATATACTTACTAACAGGTAGGCCGCCGTGCAGTTGACCTTGAGGGAGTTGGCAGGGGTCGACCGATCAGCTTATCTCAGCTTGTCGTGATGATATGTCAGCCTCGACGCATCCAACACAGAATCCTTATACAAACATAGTGTCCTGCCTAATTTTTCCGATGTTTTTAGTGAATATTCAATTGTTAGAACATCCAGCCTTTATTTAGTTGCCAAAAATATTATTTAACATTTACTTATTATCTAGTAAACTGACGGGTATTTCGTAAAAACAAGCAATTTGAAGGTAAGGTGTCCTGCTTGATAGAAGAAAAAGTCTAGTTTTTCTGAATATAGGCCTACACGATTTTTACAGCACTGCTATTACTTCATAATAAGCAATTATTATATTTTGTTAATAACTATTAGATGAGTTCAACAACAAATTAATACACAGTTTTGTTTTGTAAGTTAGGTATTAAATTAGGTAGGTACCTACTTAATACTTAACCGCAATTAAGCTAATTGCTTGCTTAATTTGAAATTTTCCTGTTTGTTACTAGTATATTAGGTAATATAAAGTTTAAATTCCAAATATATAGCTGTAGGGGTGTTTTAATGTTATATCCCTACTGTATGTTAACCATGTTTTTATTACATGTGTACTTGGACTAAGGTGGATACCTACCTGTTCAACTTTTCTTGACCCACTGGATTCGAAACTAAATTTCTTCCAATGGTTCGTCTGTTTGGTTTAACTTTTTTGACAACGTCAAAGTGGTAATATTCTGAAATAATTTCAATGCTCGCGTATAAACTTACTATTTATGCTTCTATTATTTCCCGTTCCTTGGGGAAGTTTATTACCTAATTAGTATTTGTAAGTAAGTACCTAATTAGTATTTGTGAATGTGGAATACCGATTTAAGATAATGTAGCTATGTATTTAATAGTAATGAGTAGGTACCTACATTCGTTGTAATGAAGAATAGGAGCCTCCCAACAGTAGTGGGCATTGTCCACCGTAGAAATATTAATTTCCTACTGGATAACAATAGGTAACAGATCGAAAAAGTATGGAAAGCTCAAACGTTTCAAGTGGGTATTTTGTATTTAACTAGTCATTTCGCAAAAGTTACAATACAATAGCTTTCTCAGATGGTATTGTGCATCTTACCCCAAGTATGTGCTTTGAAAAGGCAAGTAAAATAGTTTTTGGATAAGGAGCTATAGGAATAAATCAACTTATTTTATATAGCTGTCTCGAAATCAAAAGGTCTTTAATATTTACGTCACGTGGAGCCAAACTCAAGACAAAGCAGAAGGAGCTTTGGCCAGGTGAAGTTGACTGTACTTAGGATATAGGTATTCAGAGAGTATGTGCTTTGAAAATGCAAGTAAAATAGTTTATGGATAAGGAGCTATAGGAATAAATCAACTTATTTATATATAGCTGTCTCAAAATCAAAAGGTATATAATATTTACTTTACGTGGAGCCATACTGAAGACAAAGCAGAAGGAGCTTTGGCCAGGTGAAGTTGACTGTACTTAGGAAATAGGTATTCAGAGAGGAAACAGGACAACGAAATGTAGAACTACTAAAAATTGTTTCTATTAAATCAAACTACCTACTGCTGTGTGAAATCTTTTAGGCCTACTTTTCAGGTTATCACGCCGATCCTCCCGAGTAAAATGTACACTGCAGATAGTAGCATATTTAAGATTAATAGGATCTTAATCTTTCCTGCCACAGAAATTTACCCGTTTGCTACGGAAAGGTTCGGAAACCGGAAATGTATAAAACGATACCCGTTTCGGGGATGAAAACTCGGCGTTTTTCTTGTTGTGGTTAGAGCTTACTCTGTAATGACCTTGAATAGTAATAGAAAGCCTGTACCTGCCTAGATCAATTGCCATCAACCTACCGTCCCTTGATCTAAGCTGAATGTTGGGTTCACAAGCAGCCCATTGTTGATGGTACCTAATTATATTTATATGAAGAATGAATTTTACCCCGAATCAACATCCTGACACATGGGGTGTCCATCATTTTCCCTTAGAGTTCGTTTCCCTCGTCACCATTGCATGTTATGCGTGAATTCTCTAGTGTCTGTAGTTTTAGTATCTGGTGTGTTCTCGCTCTAGTCACAGTTACTCATATTTGCAATGATTTCGAGTCGGATGAGCTTCATGAGCTTCCTAATTATCATAATATAATAGATGTTGCATTGGAATAACTTCCAAGTTATTATAATTTTGTTTTGTTTTGTTATAATTATTTTAGGCGACCACACATGTGAGACAAACACGCGTTTACTGAGAGCTCACTCCTTGAAATTTCTGTGCAAAGCTCCTTTCTAGCCAACCAGGAAAATAAATTACAGCCTTTACTTTACGTTTATCTTATTTACAGAATATTTTTATAGCCTTCATTACAGAATATTTTAAGCTTATCTTGGAATTATTCTCTTCCCAGGATCAAAAATCAGCAGTCAGGTACGGCCTTTGGACCAGAGGATGGTTATTCACGCTTCAACTACCCACAAGCAAGTTATTACTCAGCAGGCTCAGGTTCAGGTAAATTTAATTATTGTCTCTGCCGGCTGTATCAAATGTCAACCTTGATACAGGTTGACATTTGAAAATGAGCGCATGACTTACACAGTTCTGTGCTAATAGGAGGTAGAAGAAATATCTCTAAGTCTCATTGTGGTATGTGACAACCCTGGGCACTATTTGTTACCTTCCATGGATTTGTTTGTCGTTCAATCTCAGCATAAAACATGAAGTACTGGCACTCACAGCCACCACCTGCACTTGTCTGGCTGGTAGGTGCTTTCATTTTTTGTTGCTTTTCCTATTACATCTGGCTGTACACTATCTCTTAATAATGTTAAGAATAGGTGTTGCAAAAATAGTGTATTTATGTGGCTCATGTTCGTTGTCCCTGTGATAATTTGAATAGAAATGGTTTGTTTCTTACTTTAGTTTTCAATGTCGTCATCCTGCCATTTGGTTTTATAGCTTTCTGCTGGAGGGAATGACCCATCCAAAGGGCAGGCGACGGTTTTGAAGAGTTACAGTGGGGCAGGCGGGGCAGCTCGTCTAGTCGCCCCTCCATCGGCTACAAATCTGCCTCGCATAGCCACAATTCCTTCAGCTATGGTCTCGCTTCACTCAGCTGCCGTTCTCCTCCCCAGCAGTCAGGGTATCCCTGTGAAAACAACTGTTGCTCAACCTAAGGTAGTATTTAATGTAATTTCATTTGTTGGTATCTGATTTAGTTTATGATTAGATAATATTTAATAATATTTAATCTTGAGAGGACAACTGATCACGTCCTTGACGCCAGCACGGCAGTTCGACGTGAAGCCTCAGTCTGAAATGACTATTACATTAGGTATTATCTGTTATTATTTAGTTTTAGTACATGCTTGTTACTATCACCAACCTTCAAAAATATTATTAATTTGCATCTTTAATTGGTGAATAATTCATCGAATTAACTTGATAATTAAGTGAACTTGATATATAGGTTCTCAAATTAAGTGGAAATTAGTTCAGTAAAATTCCTCGAATCCGGCATTCTACGGTCTGGCACGCTGAATAGTCCGGCAAGACTTTAGAAGAAGACGAAAAAAAAATTATGCCTATCGATCACAAAACATCAATCGTGCTTTGTTCTAATTTGTTGGCGATCTGAAGGCGCAACAAAAAACAGATTGGTATAATAATATTGTAGATTTGTTTAGATGGCTTCTGTCAAGAAGAAATATTCCTTGGGGATTTTTCCGTCTTGCTAAACTCCGAATTAAATTTTTTGTAAGCCTACAGTGCACTTTCTTGTTTGATTAACACGTTGGAAGTGACGGCGGTTTTGAGAGTAAATGGTGGGACTTGTTTTTTCTGAATCACCATCGGTACTCCCTTTTACGATTAGTAATGCACAATGCACATCGATTTTTACCTGGAATTAATTGATTTCTGGAAAATTCCCATATCTGGACACTCCAATAACGTATGCCGAGACGCACTATTTGGACTCATCACCTAGATCTGAGGTCTCCGGTTCGAATCCCAGTAAAAAAAAAACTTTTTCCTCTTTTTTTCGTACCGAAGGAATGTTTCGTCAAACGAATGTCGATTCACAACGCAAAATAACAAACAGTGGAGTAACACGAAGAAAAACCGATCTGTGAAGCTTGGACTCACCCAAGAAGGGAGGTTTGAAAAAAGGCGCCCAGAATAGGACTTAGAAAACATGAAACCGAGAACAAAATACATTCTAGTCGTTTTTTAGTATACTAAACAAGCGTGAAGTGTTTCATGGAGGAATGTTAACGCGGAGATGTAGTTTTGGGGTGATGTTGCGCAAGCAAAGTGCAATTCTGGGTAATTCGCCACTGGGAAGTGACTGGGTTGCCCAGATCTGTTCCTTCGGCTTCTAACGTGTTTTCATGTAATTTTTTATTCTACTTGACCTGTTTTTTAAATAATACAAAAACTGTTTTAGGTACTTTAGGTAGGTTGTGGTTTAATTATAGTTTTCCTCTACATTCATCCTGTAATCCAGAATGTTTCATAATCCAGCATGCCTCAAGTCCCGAATGTGCCAGGTTAGAGGAAGTTTACTGTACCTATCAGATGTAAACAATGATTGAAATGAGTAATTAGGTATTATTGTATCATTTTCAGGTGATAACTCAGCCGGTACACAGCTCGTCAAATGTTCAGTTTCCTTCTGTATCCTCTGCAACTGTCCAACCTGCATTAGCTTTGAATACTGTACAAGTCTCTAGACCAGGTAACTTGGAATTTACTCTGCTATTTGCGCAGCCGTTGGAATTCTGGTTGCAGTTTATTGCGGAATTACTTGAGGTGATTCGTTCTTGTCTCAAATTAATTATTAATTGGGTAACTGTTTCATAATGATTCTTAATATGCAATGCCCATGAGTCGTAAATCAGCCGATTTTTTTCTAGAATTCCATTTTGCATTGATCATTGATGGGAAAAATGAATGAGTTCATAGAAATATCATTCGTTTACCTGGTTTTTAAATTACCTACCTTCAAACTTATGACGTCACACAATGAACTGATGAAGTACCCAAACAGGTGGATATCACTGAAGATCCATGCAACTGCACAGCAGTTTAACAGCTACGCTTACTGCACTCTTTTAGCATGTTTTTCCTTCATCCTCAAATCATTTTTCAGCAACCTGCCTCTGATAACAAACCGATTACTCGTTCGTTGTATACCAACTAGTAAATCATTAGACTATGTCATAAGTTCGTGTTACTCGGTGCTAGTTAGTTACATACATAACTGTTTTCACCAGTATATAGAAGAAAAGGCCATTGCCAAGGTGCGTGGTTTCAGCCCTTGAATGGTCTCCAGTAGTCCATCTGAAAATTGAAAAATAATAAAACAAGAAGAATGACACGTCTGGCACAAATGACTCAAAAGTGTCTCACTAGATGTTGCTAATCCGTATTTCTTTGGCACTCGTCAGCTCTTGTTACAGTAATGCTTAGCCCGAGTGTTGCTGCTGCAGGAACGCAGCCTCAAGGAGTAACTCATATCAAACCTCACCCTTCAGGCGGAGGGGCTCCTCAACTTATACAGCAAGGACCAGGAGCTGGTTTGAGTCAAGGATCGTCTACTGTCAGCAAGCTCTATGCTGATGGCCCACATACAATAACAGCTGCCAACCAGCCAGTATTCATCCAGACTCAAGGTTCCCTACCAGGCCAGGTCCCACAGAAAGCTCAGCTTCCAGCTGCTCTTATCGTTAGAGAGCCCTCCAGATCAAAGGAAGAATTAGGTGAGCCACTAATTGATGCCAACGTGTTATGCTCAATTTATATTTTTCAAGCTTTGTTTCTCAAAGAATTTTATTGTTATTCTTTTTAATAACATTCGGGGTGTGGTGAATTCAATATAGAGCTATCGTGTTAAATTGGATCAGTAATTTACATACATATCCTACAAGTTCGCTAAGTAACGAATTTTGTGTTTCAGTTTCATCCACGCCCAGTGGTGTCAATCTTAGTGGCACTGTGTACAGTTTAACTGGAGGATCATACTACGATGGACAAAGTTACATTAAAGTTCCACAGCAGCACCAAACAATATCATCAAACATGACAGCATCCAGTGGGCCTCAACAACCTTCACTTCACATAAGGCAAACCTCAGCACAGATCACTCCTATAAGCTCGTCTGCCTCTGCCACTTCGTCTACCCAGGGGCTGAGGATGAATCCTGTAATGGTCATGGATACAGGTCGCACACAAATCACCCCTTTCACAAGCTCTGTAGACAGTGGAACTAGCATGAGTGCAAGTGATACAAATATGGCTGCGCTTGCTCTGACCTCCCAAGCTCTCAAGCAAACAACGTCGCCCCGTCCCAGCATTCTTAGGAAACGGGAGCCGGAAGGATCTCCAATAAAAGCCACAAAGAATTTAGCTCCAGTCCTCTCGGGGCTCACTGTTTCAGCCGGCTCCCCTCCTTTTCCACCTGGGTCGCCGCCCAAAAGGCCCGAGTCCGGCCAGTCTGGTGTTTCAAGCTCCGGCAGCACCACCGTGTCTGCCAACAGCTCACCTGGTGAGTCCCCGACTGCTGCTTTGAAACACGAAAGCGTCGATGACGACATGGCCTCTTCCACTTCTTCTGTTGTTCCTACAATCATGGCTGCAGCAGCCCCGCGTCCTCCAGTCGTGCTCTCTCACCCTCCACCACCTTCCAGCGCTCAGCAAACTGAAATGAGCCCCCGCAAGAAACCTAGGAAACAACAGCTGTGCGTACTTGTACAATATAATTACTGCATTCCTGTTTCCTTCCTGATTTTAATTTCCTGAAAGAGTTAATCTAATTATTTATTTATTGAAGTTCACTCATTTATTATCATTTGAATCTAATAATTTATTGAAGTCAATTAATTTCATTACAGAAGTGGCAACCAGATAGTCAGTGAGCCTACGTTCAGTGAAGATGAGATGGAATTCATCACTGAAGACAAAGTCAAGAAGGAGATGAAAGAAGGTTTGTTCAGGATCACAAATTGAAAAAGGGGGTTCAGTAGTGGAGAGTGATTCCATAAATGATTTTTTTTTCCAGGGATACACGTTTCCCACTCCCAAGAAAAGTGGATGTTTATATGAAAAGCTAAGTATTTCAACATCAGTATATGGATTAGTAACATGGATCCTTGTTGTAGACCTTGTGGAAGATGTAGAGAAAGCAGCTCCCAAGAAAACGATGTCATTGCTGAGTGCTTACAAGCACAACTGGAAGGGGAGGAACAATCACTTCAACAGGTATACTGACGTAAAGCCCAAAGAAGAGAGGAAACCCACGCTAAGTGAGATTGCCAATCAGAAGAACGTGGTTCAAAAGCTCACAGGCTGGAAAATATACCACATCGCCACTCATTTAGAAGACTTGGTGAGTTTTTTAATTGACCCTATTGAATTCTTTTCGTTTTAGCGAATTTTCGATGAAAATATTATATTGTAATGGGTCCACGATTTCTAGATCATGAATTTAAAATAAAATAAAAAGTCGTTTCTGTTTTAGACTTATATTAGAAAGTGGATCTAATTTGAGTGTGTGGGTCAACAACCGATAAGCACGGATAAAAATTACACCATTTGATATTGAATCCCCAAAACTAGTGTAGTAAAAGTAAAAAGTAAAGTAGCAGCCATTTCAGGCTGTGGCTTTTCGTCCCAGACTGACCCGCCAGCATCGTGGACAACCAAAAATGGTATTGAATGATTAGTTCTCAACAATCAAAATATGTTTCACAAAAAAGCACCAAATTTCAATTTTTAGTCGTCAATAATGGCTAAAAAACTGTTAACATTACTTATTGTAAATTGATGTAAATAAATTCACCAAAATTAGGTAGTATAGAATAGGGACGTGATTCACAAAAATATCTATTTCGATAGCCAAAAATCCTTCTACAAAACGCTGCAAAGTCCTTGTCACATGGGTTTATTAATCTACTGGACATACCTACAGAAATGCTGTTCATTTATTGTTGCTTTCATGTAAAATAATTGAAATAGCTATTTCTGGTGGTTTCCACCAATTTTGGCCCCCAAAACTTGAATTAGGTAGGCTCTATTTTTTTTTTTTTTTCAAATTATCTTTGATCATTGGTAGTGCCATTTAATCGTCTTGATCCATGTGTTGACACTCTTCCTAGTGTTATTCTACAAATTGATGGTGATTTCAGACGATTTCGCAGGTTTTTGACTCATAAAAAATCAATTTTGGGAACTGAACATCTGGTACAACCTCAATTTTCAACTCCTTGGTCAAAATCGACTTCACATTCGGTCTTCTCGTCCCCCAAAACATGGAAAACGATACCTCAAAAGCTCATTTTACTAACATGTTACTAAAACACAAAAAGTACCTATTTTTATACACATTTTCGCTCATAACACCCCTGGGTATATTCCGATCGGGCTGAAAAGTTTCGGGACACAACTAGGGCCCAAATAGAGCATGAGTGTACGAAAGAACGAATTTTTTATACCGAAAATGAGGCCGGTACACGTGATACGGCGGACGGCGTACGGCGGACGGCGGACGGACATTGCATTTTTGGAATCTACGCACCTTGAAACGGAAAAGTAAAAATTTTAAGGGGGTGTTATAAAAATTTTTTGCTGAGCGAATACATAGGTGTATTATTCACAGAATAATAAACCAAAAGTGGAATTGAGTTTTTGAGGGTAAAAAATTGTTTAAAAAAATTTAAGTAGTTTCAGTGGACTAGAGATGTAATGGTGCTGATGTGAGTTGGCGAAGTTGGGGAATTTCGGGAGCTTAACCTTTTTTACAACCTCAATTCTTCACTCTTTGGTCAAAATCAACTTCATATTCGGTCTCCTCGCCCTAAAAAAACATGGAAAACGATACCTCAAAAGCTCATGTTACTAAAACACAAAAAATACCCATTTTTATACCCATTTAAACTCATAACACCCCTGGGTATATTCCGATCGGGCTGCAAAGTTTCGGGACACAACTAGGGCCCAAATGGAGCCTGTGTGCGAAAGAACGAATTTTCTAGACTGAAATGAAGTAGATATGGATGATACGGTGGACGGACATTGCATTTTTGGAATCTACGCACCTTGAAACGTAAAAGAAAAGAGTTTGAGGGGGTGTTATAAAATTTTTTGCTGAGCGATTACATATACATAGGTGTATTATTCTCAGAATAATAAACCAAAAATTTACCTTCGATAATGCGGTTAAAATCTTCTCGGAGGTGGAGCTTGTCTTGGAACTTCATACCTCATAGCAATCGTACCTGAGGATAACAGGCTTTTCTTAGTGCAGATGAGAGACTAAATTAAGCTTCTTAAATCTTTTTCAGGCAAATAGCGAAACTGAGTTCTTCGGTGAATATAATTCAACACTCAGCTTTCTTGAAGACAAGCTTGGAAAATGCCGAAATAGAGAGATGGAAAAAGATTTCCATCGGATAACAGAAAGGGTTCGGGTAAGAAACTTTTTGTATTTTTAGTACTTCTCTTTAGATAGCGTTCGGTTTCAACTAATTGTTCATCACCCTGTCACAACTCAGAGCAATGATTCAGGGTGAGCAAGTATGTCCAATGATCCAAATCCCTAATACTCAGACTGCATTCCTCTAATTCAATGTTTTGTTTCATAATAATATGGTGAGAGTTTTCAGGAAGACATGAAACATTGAAGGAGAAATCCACGAGTAGTATTTTCTCAATCATTAGCTGGATCACGCGTGCGTTGCGCAGGATTGTATCAATTTTGGTATCATTGATAACATCCAAAAACCTCCTGATGGGAGTAGAAAATAAAATACCAACTGAATTATTGCCAACGGGTGAACCACCCTTGTGTTTTGCTCACCAGCTCATCATACCCACGTAAAGACGTGAGGAAGCTGTGGTATCCATAATATATATTGTTTTGCCGATTTCAATTTTGCTACTGTGGTTTTGTGCAGGCGAATTATCAGCGGAGTCGTGTCGTGAAAGATCACATGGTCGAGGCGCGTTCTCAGCTCTTCAAGCTCCTGGAACACAAATCCTACATCTCCGACATCATCAACCGCAATACCATCAAGCGGCCTCTAAAGAAGAGAGAGAGGTTATAGACTTTGACCAGGTGATTTGTTGGAGCCAACCCGTCTTCCGAGACCCTGTGCTGATCTCTGTCTGTTAAAACCCGGTCCAACGATGGTCGGGTGTGCGTGTACGTATTTGTGTATGTAAAAAAACGAAAGTTATGTTTAAGTGGATGTTATTTTGATTGTATAAAAAAACTAAGTCTCATTTCTTACTTCGTTTATCAAAAAATACAAATTGTATTGAATTGCCAAACCATCAGTCATCGTCTTAGACAGCCTTCGTCAACTAAATCTCGTCTTAATTCAACATATCGCCATTTTTTCATACAGATATTGCTTTTGACGCTAGCTCTTTTAGTATGAACGTTTTAGCTACAGCAATTTCATCACAAGTGCCCCAAGCAAAATTGATTACATTCGGCGAGTAAGTATTACGTACTACAGGCGGGGAAACTACAGAACTTCATTAAAATAACTTAGTAGGTTCATATTATGATGATTTTCTAATATGACTTTTCTCCCGTGGTTCAGGCGGAATGTCGGGTCACGACAGAAATTGTGTGACGCAGATTTCTAATGTTTTCACTTACTACCAATCTGTATCTAGGTAAATGTAACTCCAATAGTTTCCGTCTTACGAAAATTGTTAATCACTCGTTCGAAAGCTCTTAATTTATCGTAAAATCTCACTTCGCCAAAATCCATCCTTCTCCAGTCAATACTCCATTAAACACATCATTTTTAACCTATTTTGCGTGTTGCCCGATACCGATAAACAAAATTCGGTGTTTCAGACGAATTAACCATTAATCGACGTACTAGTTGTCTGCACCGTGACGAAGTAGTATGTAGATGGTGCCGGTGGGACTGCTGGGTAATAATGATAACGAAACCCGAAATTCGGCCTGATGGCAGAAGAGACATATTTAAAAATATACGCATAGGTAGGTCGTTCAAAATTTTTTTAAATGCATTTATCTACAAAAACATGATCAAACTTGAAAGAATTGAATCTATTGCTTCTCCCCACTTGGAGTACCTATAGCTTGTGCTGTGTGGAGGAGTTGTATATTACCATAAGTGGTTATCATAAACTTAAATTATACAGGTTGTTCATGTCGTATTATGCACATATCACCATATGGCATAGTTAACTTATAATTATAAATAATGAAAAAAACGGCAATTCCCGGTACAGTAAATTAACATACACATGATCTTCCTCCTGTAAGTAATCAGATTCAAATGAGGGGAACGGTAAATGAGCAGAAGTTGGTCACAATGCTGGCCAAAACTTATAATATTACTAGTTGATCTTACTTCCAGAAAAAAACCACTTCTAAAATGTATTCAAGTAGGAACATTGCTAATGGATTTTAGCTCGAGAGGTTGTTCACTGAATAAATTAGCTCCTCTGTAATCGTGAGAGAACTGCCCATGAGCAGTTTTGAGGAACGGGAGCTCAACAAGAAATTATCCTTGGGATCTTGTACAACTTTTGTCGACAAACTGCATTAGGGATGTTGCATTGAGCACTGAACAGATCTGAACTGAGCGGATATTTCAATTGATCGTATCCGAACCAGGGGAGTTGCGGCCACTTGGGCTACTGCCCGGGCACCCAAAAACACTAGGAGTAAAAAAAAACTCCAACAATTTTTCAGTTGGCATTTGAATTTCCCTTAGTACACTACCTAGCATTTTCACAAAGTTCAAGGGTGACTCGCCAAATTTCTCTGGCTATGGATACTCAGTATTCTAGTAGAGCATCCATGGTTGGTGGTTCATGTTAGCTTCATAGACCAAGCATGTTATCGGAATAAAGTGACGGTAATTGATGTCCTGCAATCGAAATCGAAACCTGGGCTCCTGAAACTGGCAGGTAGGTCCTGGGACCTAGTGTTCCCACGGCAGCTGAGAAAAGTGGCCTGTCCACACATGCTCAGTCGAGTAAAAATGTTGTTCGCCACCCCCACTTTGGGTCTGTCCCCAGAATCCTGATTTCCACCCCAAAATCGTTATTTTCACAATTGATTCAATCCCTTCGATTGTGTTGATTGATAGAGGGTCAATTAAAAGAGATAAGCTTTGCTGAATATCACTCTATCAATAAATAAGGGAAGATTGTTGTTGCCTTGGGGTATTTTGTAGACAAATCTGATGGTTTTGTGTTCTGGATTGGTGCCCCACCATTTTCAGAGCCCACACACTGCTACTGATCCGAACTAAACGGATGACCAAAGAGATGACGTTCTCACTGAACCTAGTGGTCCTAACCTCACTCCATTTTAACAGCTCCTCACCAGTTCATCCGTCCGTCAACCCCTCCCTTTGCCCCTCTACGTTCCTATTGTTCTTCCCTTCTCTCCTTACCGTTCCCATCGTTATTCCCTTTCCGGCTCGCAGGTTTGCTCCCTTATATTAGTTGACATAGTACATACTGTGTACTGTACATAGTTTGTTCAGCTTTCTAGCAAGTGCGTTAACCCTTCACCTTGTTCTGTTCCAACAAAAACGTTTCGAAAGAAGTGCGGTGTGGTTTCAGTTTAATGTTGTGGATGGAGGAGCCACAGAAAAATAGTAATATTGTGGAGTTGAAATTAGCATTTTAAAACTTGAATACTTGTATAACATGTAGTTAGGTAGTAATTTTTCAATGCATACCTAGGTAATGATTTTGCATTGTATACCTACCAGCCTTGTCTCTTGGTTCGTTCCAGCCATGCCGAGTTCATGAACTCTGGTTTGGATGAGTTCACCGACCGTGTTCGATCAGGTTCGTCGGGGTTGAAATGGGTCCTCAGTTCATGAAACCGGCGGCTGGAACGCCCAAAAGTGAAGAGACACCAAAAGGGACACGCCAAAGAAGAGAAAACCGCCAAATACTGCCCAAACGTCTGTCAGGCGATGTTGGAAAAAAAATGAAGCAGGTTATGATTTCGCGAGGGTTGTACCGAGGTTACCTGAAGGTGAGCTCACTTCTCGTTGGGTTCAGTTGAGTTCATGAATTCACTTGGTTGGAACACAGTTCATGAACTGAAAACGGTTGGAACGCGTCACTTCGACCGTCTGCCCTGCTCGTGGTTTCTGCGCCGAACTTCTTCATGAACTCAGCGCGGCTGGAACGAACCTTCTGAAGCGTTTCTGATCTTATATAGGTAGGTATTTCAAAGTTTTTCGTACTTTCGTTCGCCTCCAGAGCGCTGCAAAATATGACATGTGTTACTAAAATAGTTACAAATTAAAATGTATATTGAGCTAAGTATGTGGAGGTATAAATATTTTATTGAATCAAACCTATTAAACCCCATTTTTGTGATTTTTAGAGCGGCTTAATAAATGAGAGGGAAACGGTTGACCTGTTGAACATGTCCCAAAGAACGCATCCCAGAAGTGACTGAACTGGTGGGAGTTAACTCCTGGAATTGAACGTATCCCACACTGCATTGCTTTGTGATGTCCTTGCGTACTTTTATTAATGTTATTTTGTTGAATATTATTTTGTTGACCAACTGTCGAAACCCCGAATTCAACGAATAACTGATCCGTCGGATGCCTTCTGTTTTTATTTATAATTACTTTGGTTAGAAGCTTTTTAGCGATGAAAATGGAGTCAAGTAGTGTTCCTCTATAACTACCCCAGCCCGGTATTCCGTGCGCTATTAAGCGGCCTTACATCACAGCAAAATGAAGCAGCTTGCGGAATTCTACGATCTAGTTGTTCCGAACTTCCCTGAAAATATGAATTATTATCGCCTATGGTTTGTTAGCTGTTTGCATAGGTACCTACTTGTGTTACCTATCTAATATAGGTTGGCGTGGACCGATCAATAGATAAAATCGTCAATTTTCGATTTCTCGTCACCTCTGAATAGCCCCTTCATGGATTCCTCGTATGAGCTGCTGTTCCTGGCTGATTGGCGAATCACAGCGTTTTTATCACTCATTTCGTTCGGGAATCGCTGGAATATTGAATGTTTCCCCCTCATCAGATTGTTCGTGCTGAGCAATATCGGAAAGGTGAAATCAATTTTGTCGGATTTCTTATGTTACAAATTATATGTCTGTTCTTTGCATGGCGAGGCTCATGAGCAAATGTTCCAAGTTTGTTACTTTTTGCTGTTTTTGACGGTTCTTAGTGACTTCCAAAACCTCGAATTAGATCCACAGTTTTTTGTGAAGAACAGGCCAATTTTATTTAATTCATATAAATAGTAGGTAGGTAATATGAGACATTCTCAGCGGGTTTTGACCACCAAAAAATTCGACTTCGGCTGACGTTTTGTGAAGAATTATTTTTTAGTAGGTACTGAAACTGTCTTGTTATACCTCTGATCACCATTCTATATCACTTTTAGTAAATTTGTATACCTAGTTTTGGTAATTTGAGCCATTTTAACCGAATTTTGACCCCCAACATCTCGAATTTAATATGTATGGACACGCATAAAAGTATGTGAAACATACAGGGATGAGCCTACTTGAAATTTCGGAGACCCTTTTCAATAGCGTACTTCCTGAAATTTCGCTAGAAACTGTATTATACTGTAATCCCATAAAGGGCACCAATCATTCAAATTTGAGCCCTTCTGGACCATTTGTTCAAGCAGTTATGGACAGTTCAAGAGTACCTACCACATATTATTCTACTATATGAAATACTGGCTAACAAAAATATTTATTGGCGAAGGGGGGTTCTTTGGGTGACAGGAAATCGTTCAAAGCGAGCTCACTAATACTCGGTGGAGGTGTAATTAGAAAAAAAAACTGGGAAGTCCTTGTCACATGGGTTATTATTCTACTAGACATACTCACAGAAATGTTGGCTGTTCATTTATTGTTTCTTCTCAATAATAGCTATTTCAATTATTAAAATAGCTAGTATTTGTGATGGTTTCCACCAATTTTGGCCCCCAAAAACACGAATTAGGCTCCTTTTTTTTTACAAATTATCTGATCATTGGTATTGCCATTTAATTGTCTTGATTCGGCTGTTGATACTACCTACCTACTTCTAGTGGTACTATACAAATGTGTGGTTATTTCATATACTTTCCCAGGTTTTTGATGAATAAAAAATGAATTTTGGGAGCTGAACCTTCGTTAAAACCTCAGCTCTTCACTCTTTGGTCAAAATCTAAATCGTATTCGGTCTTCTCGCCCTAAAAAACATGGAAAACGATACCTCACAAGCTCATGTTCACTAAAACCTCAAAAACCCTATTTTTACACCCAATTCCCCCCATAACACCACTGGGTGATTCCGATCGGGCTACCGATTTTCGGAGCACAACCCAAAAGTGTTCCCAAAAAACCGTGTACGGAAGAACGACGAATTTAGACCAAAATGTAACGTAAATTTAAGGCTGAAACTTCGTTAGAACCTCCATTTGGACCTCTGGTCAAAATCGACTTCATATTCTGTCTCGTCCTAAAAAACATGGAAAGCGATACCTCACACGCTCATGTTACTAAAACACCCAGGGTATGTTTCGAGCTGGCTGCAAAGTTTCGGGAACAACTAGGACCGAAATGGAGCGTGTGCGCGAAAGAACGAATTTGGTAGACCAAAAATAAAATAGATATGGACGATAGAAGTGGAGCTTACGGACATTTCATTTTCTGAATCTACGCACCTTGAAACGTAAAATAAAAAATTTTGAGGGGGTGTTATAAAAGTTTTCGCTGAGCGAATAGATAGGTGATTCACAGAATAATAAACCAAACAACTCGTTTGTTTGGGACTATTTTGTACCCGGTCGTTTGCGACTAACCAACGGAGGGTCTGCGATTCACATAATCTGTATAGAGTGGTACATATTATATTATATAGACGGGTTATCTATACAGTGAGCTGTGATCTGTAACAGAAGGGTATTCTGTACAAAATAATATAAACCGTTGTGCAGGGATTTGCAGCGTTTTTGTTTATCTTTTCAATTTAGGTACCTATTTGATTTAAGATTTGGAATATTGCCAGGCGATTGTGCAATGAAATAACCGCGCAGCTCAGATAGGATGACTGGGCGATCGAACCATGTTCTCGATGGTTCTGGATGTGGAAGGAACAAGAACCTCACAGGTGGGTGACCCTGCAGTAGGCCCGGAGTTGAGTGGGGGCGGCGAAGCGAAAGTCGTGTGGTGCAACTCACCGTCAGAATCAGAGCTGCCACCAGTGCTGCCTCCGCACCTCAGCGTTTCCCCGCCTTCTCGAAAATTAGAATTCCCTTTGCGGTTGGAATGGAAAAACGCTGCAAAGTCCTTGTCACATGGGTTTATTATTCTACTGGACATACCTACAGAAATGCTGGCTGTTCATTTATTGTTTCTTTCACGTGAAATAATTCGAATAGCTATTTCAGATGGTTTCCACCAACTTTGGCCCCCAAAATACAAATTAGTTATGCTCCTTTTTCTCTTTTCTTCAAATTATCTTCCATCATTGGTAGTGCCATTTAATCGTCTTCATCCACGCGTTGAAACTTTTTCTAGTGTTATTATACAAACTGATTGTGATTTCAGACGATATCCCAGGTTTTTGACTGGAACATTTGGTTGAACCTCAATTTTCCACTCTTTCGTCAAAATCGACTTCATGTTCGGTCTTCTCGTCCCCAAAAACATGGAAAACGCAAAAAGTACGTATTTTTACACACATTTTCACTCATAACACCCCTGGATATATTCCGATCGGGCTGAAAAGTTTCGGGACACAACTAGGGCCCAAATGGAGCATGTGTGCGAAAGAACGACTTTTTTAGACTGAAAATGAAGCCGGTACACGTGATACGGCGTACGGCGGACGGACATTGCATTTTGGTTTACTATTCTGTGAATAATACACCTATGTATTCGGTCAGCAAAAAATTTTTATAACACCCCCTCAAAATTTTTTCTTTTCCGTTTCAAGGTGCGTAGATTCCAAAAATGCAATGTCCGTCCGCCGTGTCACGTGTACCGGCTTCATTTTCGGTCTAAAAAAGTCGTTCTTTCGCACACATGCTCCATTTGCGGCCTAGTTGTGTCCCGAAACTTTTCAGCCCGATCGGAATACACCCAGGGGTGTTATGAGTGAAAATGTGGTTAAAAATGGGTACTTTTTGTGTTTTAGCAACATGTTGGTAACATGAGCTTTTGAGGTATCGTTTTCCATGTTTTTGGGGACGAGAAAACCGAATATGAAGTCGATTTTGACCAAGGTGTGGAAAATTGAGGTTCTACCAAATGTTCAGCTCCCAAAATTGATTTTTTATGAGGCAAACACCTGGAAAATCGTCTGAAATCACCATCAATTTGTATAATAACACTAGAAAAAGTGTCAACACGTGGATCAAGACGATTAAATGGCACTACCAATGATCAAAGATAATTTAAAAAAAAAAATTAAAAGGAGCGTACCTAATTTGTGTTTTGGGGGCCAAAATTGGTGGAAACCATCAGAAATAGCTGTTTAAATAATTTCACATGATAGAAACAATAAATGAACAGCCAACATTTCTGTAGGTATGTCCAATAGAATAATAAACCCATGTGACAAGGACTTTGCAGCGTTTTTGGAATCTACTCACCTTGAAACGGAAAAGAAAAAATTTTGAGGGGGTGTTATAACATTTTTTTGCTGAGCGAATACATAGGCCTATTATTCACAGAATAATAAACCAAAAGGGAATCACGAACTCTGAGAGTGAGCAGGGGGTGGTCCGTGGTCCAAAACGCGAAAAACTTGATCTCAACTTCTACTACATACCCTCAATAATATCATATTTTATGTATCTATTCAATTGAATTCAATTCAGTTTTTTATTTAACAAATACTTTACACAACAAATATGTATAATGCTTTTTAGAGAGTCTGTATACATAATACAAGTTCTTCTAAGCTTATGTTGGTTTATGAGCCTAAGGTCAATGACCCGTCCAGGATTTTATGTATCTATACTATTATATTTTATATTTAGGTATCTACATTTTCCCTTCAAAATAGCTGAGGTTCTCGAGAGAGTGGACCCCAAATCTATCGTCACATAACCCGTGACATCGAAATATAAATGTCAGTTTCTGAAAAAATCCGCTATTGCAGTGGGTCATATATATGTGGAGGATCCACGTTAATTTTTGAACATGTTGACTCTTCTTTTTCTCAATCTGTCCCGGCATTGCAACTACGAGTATTTTCCAATCAGTAATATCTTTTGCTCAATCGTTTCAACCGGCAACGGATCGTGACTGTGAACATCGTCTATTGATATTACCCGGGAAACACTCGCGTCTGTAACTACGGAAGCTTTCACACAGATTTTTCTTTGAACACCGGTACGTGGCTAGCCCGTCCTTATGCACGTAACTACGCGTGAATTTGAACCGATTAATTATTATTGCAGACACACCGCGGCGACTTTCATATTTTTCGTCAATCACTACTTCCATTATTCAAAGAACTGCCGCGATCCAAACGACGCAATAGTTACAGCGACAGTAACGAGAACAAAGAATCGAGAGGAAATCAAACAAAATTTTTGTCGCAGGAGTTGGGTTGTGTACATTCGCCGAAGCGGGCTCTCCACCGCTCTATCGCATTTGCCGAACGGGGTCCACGTTTCAAGCTCCACCCGTGGGCCATTCGCCGAAACGGGTTACGCCCGACTTCATATTCGGTCTTCTCGTCCCCAAAAACATGGAAAACGATACCTCAAAAGCTCATTTTACTAACATGCTGCTAAAACACAAAAAGTACCTATTTTGGTTTATTATTTTCAATAATGAACCATTGGAATCGAGAATGAAAAAAAAAAATTCTTACCCCCCCTCAAAATTTGATGGTTTACGTTTCAAGGTATGTAGAATCCAAAACTGCAATAAAAATATTTCTGTCTGTCCGCCGTACGCCGTACGGGCCACTTTTCTTAGTTACCATGAAAAAAAATTGATGAAATTCGGGTTATAGGTTCAGTTCGGGTCTAGTTGGTCCTCGAAGCTCGACGTTACTGTGAGTCATCTCTAAGGGGTTCAAAATAGGGGTTGAAATTTTCAAAACGCCTATACCATTTTTTTACGTAAATATTTTTACGGTTTTAAATAGTTCTTGAACTTGCGAGTTTTTTAAGACCATCCGGAGCGTCGTACGTCCAGCCGTTCGTTCACAGTAAGGCCCCGAAGTTTGCGCCGACAGGCATTTTCGACTCCAGTGTGAATGAAATTGTATACAATTCAAACCAAATCTCGTAACCAGAGACGCGCCCACAATAGGAATTTGTGAATACGGCCAATCATTGGTAGGGATCACCTGATTATATTGGCGGAGTATGAAGTCGAGTTGGTTGTTCTGTGATATTATTTAATTTGAAAAATGATGGCTCTTTTGGAGTTTGTTGGTAGGTAGTGAAACTTGAACAAACGTTGAAGTATATTATTGATGGGTAAATTATTACTACGGTAAATCATTACTCAACGGTAAATTATTACACAACGGTTCAATATACCATCTACGTAGAAGGGGCTGGAGTTTGTTGGTAGGTACTTTTGCAACTTTTTTCACTCCTCATCAACAATTTCTTTTCAGAACTTCATTATGTGTGTTTCTTTTTGTTAGGTACTGTTTGTCATCGGCAGAATTATTTTAGCAATATTTAACTCGTGATTTAGGTAGGTACCTAGTAACGAGTACGGGGTTAGGTACTAACCTACGGAGGGTCTGCGATCTACATAATATGCATAGAATAGTACATATTATATTATGTAGACGGGTTATCTATACAGAGAGCTGTGATCTGTAACAGAAGGGTATTCTATACAAAATAATAAACCGTTGTGCAGGGATTTGCAGCGTTTTTATACACATTTTCACTCATAACACCCCTGGGTATATTCCGATCAGGCTGCAAAGTTTCGGGACACAACTAGGGCCCAAATGGAGCATGTGTGCGAAAGAACGACTTTTTTAGACCGAAAATGAAGCCTGTACACGTGATACGGCGTACGGCGGACGGACATTGCATTTTGGTTTATTATTCTGTGAATAATACACCTATGTAATCGCTCAGCAAAAAATTTTTATAACACCCCCTAAAATTTTTTCTTTTCCCTTTCAAGGTTCGTAGATTCCAAAAATGCAATGTCCGTCCGCCGTACGCCGTATCACGTCTACAGGCTTCATTTTCGGTCTAAAAAAATCGTTCTTTCGCGCACATGCTCCATTTGGGCCCTAGTTGTGTCCCGAAACTTTTCAGCCCGATCGGAATATATCCAGGGGTGTTATGAGTGAAAATGTGTATAAAAACGCTGCAAAGTCCTTGTCACATGGGTTTATTATTCTATTGGAGTTCTAGAGATTTTTTTTGGCTGTTAAATGTATTGTTTCTTTCATGTGGAATGATTGAAATAGCAATTTCTGATGATTTCCACCAATTTTGGCCCCCAAAACATGAAATAGGTACGCTTTTTTTTAAAGATCATCTTTGATCATTGGTAGTGGCATTTAATGGTCTTGATTCACCTGTTTACACTTTTTCCAATGTTATTGTTCACATTAATGGTGATTTCAGACAGTTTTCCAGGTTTTTGACTCATAAAAACCAATTTTGGGAGCAGAACCTTTGGTAAAACCTCAATTTCCGCGTCTTTGGTCAAAATCGACTTCATATTCGGTCTTCTCGTCCTCAAAAACATGGAAAAAGATACCTCAAAAGCTCATTTTACTAACATGTTGCTAAAGCGCAAAAAGTACCTATTTTTACACACATTTTCACTCATAACACCCCTGGGTATATTCCGATCGGGCTGAAAAGTTTCGGGACACAACTAGGGCCCAAATAGAGCATGTGTGCGAAAGAACGACTTTTTTAGACCGAAAATGAAGCCTGTACACGTGATACGGCGGACGGCGTACGGACATTGCATTTTTGGAATCTACGCACCTTGAAACGGAAAGAAAAAAGTTTGAGGGGGTGTTATAAAAATTTTTTGCTGAGCGAATACATAGGTGTATTATTCACAGAATAATAAACCAAAAACGCTGCAAAGTCCTTGTCACATGGGTTTATTATTCTATTGGAGTTCTAGAGATTCTTGTTGGCTGTTAAATGTATTGTTTCTTTCATGTGGAATGATTGAAATAGCTATTTCTGATGATTTCCACCAATTTTGGCCCCCAAAACATGAAATAGGTACGCTTTTTTTTAAAGATCATCTTTGATCATTGGTAGTGGCATTTAATGGTCTTGATTCACCTGTTTACACTTTTTCCAATGTTATTATACACATTGATGGTGATTTCAGACAGTTTTCAAGGTTTTTGACTCATAAAAAACCAATTTTGGGAGCTGAACCTTTGGTAAAACCTCAATTTCCGCGTCTTTGGTCAAAATCGACATCATATTCGGTCGTCCCGTCCCCAAAAACATGGAAAAAGATACCTCAAAAGCTCATTTTACTAACATGTTGCTAAAACGCAAAAAGTACCTATTTTTACACACATTTTCACTCATAACATCCCTGGGTATATTCCGATCGGGCTGAAAAGTTTCGGGACACAACTAGGGCCCAAATGGAGCATGTGTGCGAAAGAACGACTTTTTTAGATCGAAAATGAAGCCTGTACAAGTGATACGGCGTACGGCGTACGGCGGACGGACATTGCCTTTTTGGAATCTATGCACCTTGAAACGGAAAAGAAAAAATTTTGAGGGGGTGTTATAAAATTTTTTTGCTGAGCGAATACATAGGTGTATTATTCACAGAATAATAAACCAAAAGATAATATGAAAAAAAAAACGCTGCAAAGTCCTTGTCACATGGGGTTTATTATTCTACAGAAATGTTGGCTGTTTTACATTTATTGTTTGTTTCATGTGAAATAATTGAAATAGCTATTTCTGATGGTTTCCACCAATTTTGGCCCCCAAAACACAAATTAGGTAGGTACGATCTTTTTTTTTTCAAATTATCCATGATCATTGGTAGTGCCACTTAATCGTCTTGATCTACGTGTTGAAACTTTTCCTAGTGTTATTCTACAAACTGATGGTGATTTCAGACGATTTCGCAGGTTTTTGCCTCATAAAAAATCAATTTTGGGAGCTGAACATCTGGTACAACCTCAATTTTCCACTCCTTGGCCAAAATCGACCTCATATTCGATCTTCTCGTCCCCAAAAACATGGAAAACGATACCTCAAAAGCTCATGTTACCAACATGTTGCTAAAACGCAAAAAGTACCTATTTTTACACACATTTTCACTCATAACACCCCTGGGTATATTCCGATCGGGCTGAAAGGTTTCGGGACACAACTAGGGCCCAAATGGAGCATGTGTGCGAAAGAACGACTTTTTTAGACCTAAAATGAAGCCGGTACACGAGATACAGCGTACGGCGGACGGACATTACATTTTTGGAGTCTACGCACCTTGAAACGGAAAAGAAAAAATTTTGAGGGGGTGTTATAAAAATTTTTTGCTGAGCGAATACATAGGTGTTTTATTCACAGATTAATGAACCAAAATCTATGCTCCAGTCAAAGAATCTCTACTGAAACATTGGATTACATTATAGAAGATTTTGAGTGTGCCTTCGGTGTGATAACAGGAAATTATTGGATGCGCCCTTGGCACTGAGTAGGTGCCTACATGAAATGCCTAGACTGAAGAGTGTTCAGCAGGAATAGGATTTTTATGTATTTAAAAATGCGAAATATTTAACTAAAATGGACATTTTTTGAAATATGCATAAAATGTTTGAAAGTTATAAAATATTTGTTGAAATATGTAAAAATCGGTAAAAATTGTGAAGATAAATTGTAAAAATTTGTACCTAGTAGCACTAATATTTATTTACTAGAAAATAAAATTTACAGAAACTTAGAAACATCATCCGGTCTTTTCGAGTGCGAATTTCATGGCATTTCTCACCAGAAAACACGGTATCCAAGCCAAAACGAGTTTTCAACAATGAACTGTGTAATGCAAAAGCTACTGTTTACACAGCTCTCTACAATCATTCGCAAATGGCGATCTTCTCCGGAACTTTGAAAAACAGTTAAAATATCTGAAAATCTGTATTCCTATCAGTGAAATGTTTGAAAATATGTGTTAGTAGCGAAATATGTGAAATTAAAGTGTGTATTGAACACATGTATTGAAAATCATGGATACCGAGCCTAGAAAAAAAATTACGTGAATACATAGAATCCTATCCCTAGTATAGTCAGTAGTAGTAGCAGTCGGTGCGTGAAGGGGGCGGATATGCTAACCCTCACCACCGTTCGGTCTTGAAGGTGAGGTGGACCCCCAGCGCCGTGAATCCAGCGGAATAATTTTATTCCCCGCGGAAACGGGAAAAATTCCCTTTGGTCGATCCACCTGACGACAGTCGACTCCATTTTGTGTGCAATGATGGGTTTGTTTTGAGTCCTGACCCCCTTCCACACTTCTCTGACTCACACTGACGTTATTCCGTGACTGGTTGGTCGTATAAAAGCTGTCAGCTCCCCCTCTTCATCTGATTCGTTACTCGGTTCTTCTTGTGGAACAAGGTACCTGCCAAACATTCATTGCACTCATCAAAAAGGTTAGTGAACTTCTTCTCTAATATCACTGTATGGGTTTTATGTTCCAATCGTTTCTTTCGGTTGGAGTTGACAACTGTTCAGATGTGTCGATTTTGACTGTTTCCTCGATTTCCCGTTAGAAGTTGACCTTATTCTGTAGAGAGTAGGCCCTGAAACCTGTAAGATCTTGTAAGGCGATATCTGACTTCGACCATAAGAGTTCCGCCAACAAAAAGTTGGGTTGTGATTATTTAAGAAAGTGCAAATTCGAAGAACAGCAGTTTTTCTATAACAGCGTAAATTGACAGAATTAAATGTTTTGGGGCAAAAACTCTCGGAATGGGCAGTTTCCGTGTGTAAGAATATTTTATTTTCTATCTCAGAATCGAATTTAGCTCCCAAGAAAAACCCCTAACTGCTAATTTTCGTCTCAAAACTCCGTCTGGGCAACAGACGGATCGAAAGAAAACGAAATGACGTCATAAGTGGAAGGCGCTGAGGGTTCCCTCCAGGCGGACGTGAAGGCCTTTTACCTGTGACGTCATTTCCCTTTCTTTCCACAGGTTTATTGTCGACTTTCGATCGTAGGATACCCTTCATACAGCACCTTTTCGAAAAGCACTCGCCGAGACATTTTACTTTTTTTTTAAATAAATAAAACAGGTGAAATTGCCCGTTATTAATTTAAAAACTATTGTACCTACAAATCGAAAAATTATATTTTGGCAAGAAATTAGGATTTTCAATGACCGACCAAAATGTATGAAAATTGAATTGCGCAAAAATGTATGAAAATATAATTTTCAAAACGTCGGGCGATTTCTCGAAACCTGCAAAATAGAGGAATGCAGTAATATTAAGGATGTAACCTCTTGATTTGTTACAAGTGATATGGAACTCTGTGGTACAGATTAGGTAGGTCCTTTCTGAACATAATACACTAACACCAATTCTTGCTACTGAACGCGAATATGCTCGAATATTATTCATACCATTCAGTATCCATCCATATCATGGTAGGAATACTGTAGATTACAATGTTGGAAGAAGGCATCTGGTTAGAGACATTCCTTATATAGGTAGGTAATATGTATTACAATGGGTTGCACTTGGATTTATTAACTAGATTTGTTGTCATTGACTAATTGAACGTAAATTGAAAGTCTTATACATACACAGCTAAACGAGGTTGTTATATGTATGCAATGCATAGTTCATGTTGTTTATAATAAGAGTGATTGGACTATACCTGCCCAAAATTTACTGAGGGGACAATGAAGAGCATTTTCATCATTGCACTTCACGGATTCCTTTCTATGCCTGAGTTGGCATAACATAATAATGTTGGCATAATAACAATAATAGTAACTTTTATTGTGCAATAGACATATTTCTGTCCATAAAATACACACACGAACCACATAGCTGTGTAAACAAAACTGAAATAGTTTGGCGGGGCAGCACTTACCTAAGAACCAATTAAAACTTATATATAGGTAGGTAAACACAAGAATACAAAAACCAGAGTCATGCAGCATGGCTATAAGAGCGAATTTTCGAAGTTTTCGGCATCTTCCTCCTCCGCCTAAAATTTTCTGAAAATTAACTTTCGGCCAATGTTTTCCCAACTTGATACCATACAAAATTAAAACAGGAGTAGTTTTACGCAAATTAAAATTTGGGGTGGAAGGAGGGGGAGGGGGAAATCAAAAATGTTTTGAATACCAAAAATGTTTTGTATTGGGTACGTAGGTAACAAATTTTTTGTTCCATTTTTTGCCGAGTAACACCTCGGTTTGTAGATTTTCCAACGCTGAACACGATGGTGAAGTCAGAATTGCGATATCCCATTCCGTTATCAGATTAGAGCAGACGAACCAGGAAGAACATCTCAAGAAATAACCACGTTCCTTCATCTTCAAAGTGCTCCAGTTTGAAAACGGAATGAGATATCGCAATTCTGATTTCACCATCGTGTTCAGCGTACGAAAACCTTTAAAATGAGGTGTCACTTGTCAGACTTTTTCATTTTGGGAATTTATGGGTAATTTCCCCCCCCTAAAACTCCCCAAAACTCCCCCTTAGGGTGACCCGATTCTGCCCATCTTCGAACTTAGCCTGTCGATTGCCAAGACAGATTTTTCGTGCAAATTTGAACTTTTTATCTCAATTCTTTCGAGAGTTATCGTCTGGAATGACACATACATATATAAATATATATATAAATATATAAATATATATATAAATATATAAATATATATATATATATATATACATATAATTTTTGGTGTCTTTCGGCAGGGAATTCAGGATGGTCTGAAACGGATTTTGGTATAAAAATCTTTCGGAAATTCGAGTTTTAAAAATTTTGGACCGAGAACAATAGCTTCTTTTTCTTCGAAAATTCGCTAAAATATAGGTACGACGCTAAACTAAAATTTTTTTAAAAATTTCACGGATTTCCTCTCTTATCTGCTGACTGAAAAGGACAGAATGAATTCTGTAGAGGAGGAGCTGAATTTGAAAAGGGAGGTTAATGTATGTACGTCATATAAGCTTCAGCAAGATAACTATCAACCCTATACCCGATATAACTATCTATCCTATACCTGATATAGTAAGATAACTAGATACCCTATATCTAGTAGGGTAACTATCTACCCAACTCATGAATGGGGGAAAAGAACTTCACGATGAGACACACAAACTGGTACGAACTAAATCACTCGCGACGAAATCGTGGAAACCCATTTCAAATAAAAACGGACTTAGGTGCTGAAAGGTTGTCAGTTTGTTGAATATCTTCATTTGTACCCAAAATGGAGCATGTTGGATGTACTTGAAAAATAATCGAAATTATTAGGAGTGACAGGTTGGGTAAATCTTTGAATGATGAAATTCCTTCAAGTTTTTCTCCATTATTGCGTTCATTTCTGTAACAGCTTGGTACCTCCCCTCCACCCTTTCCGCCCTGCCTTCCTTTCACTTTTTGGCATTCACTTCCAGGGCCAATCAAAATCGACCCCCTTTCACTTTGTTCCCTTCACCATTCATCTTCACAACCAATGTCAGTCGACCACCTTTCACTTTCGGAACTACATAATATACCTATTTATAAGGTCACTTCTCCAATGTGCCTTCAGTTGTTGTTTGTTACTGAAGATGGTTTTTGATCACCAAAACCGGTATACCTAGCAGTGTATTTTTCACGTTTTTTCGTGTATTAAAGGAAATAGACAACCTTTCAATAACTCCATTTTTCTTTGACGCAAACTTGTTATAATATTAGTCTGAAACACCGAATTTTGTTTCACATTATCGCGTAAAATTCAAAATCGGCTAAAAATGATGTGTTCTATGCAGTAGACACTGGTCGGAGGGTGGATTTTGGCAGCGTGAGATTATTCGATAAATTATAAGAAATTTCCAGTGAGTGATTAACGATTTTCGAGAGAAACTAATGGAGTTACATTTCCCTAGCTGCAGATTGGGTGTATGTGAAAACCATTGGAAACCTGAGCCATAATTTTGCTTTCTCACTACCGAAGGTAGGGAAGCCTTGGATTCGTGATTGAGTAAAAAAAAATGTATGTCCTCCAGAATGAAAATTTCCGTTTTATGTTTCAGACAACAGGGAACATTTTTGGTTCCGTGTCTATCTGTGGTAATTCCTTGTAACGCCCATAACTACCCGAAATAATGGTCGAAATGGGCTGACAACAATTTTTTGAGACTACCCGGAGCATTGTACGACCAGCCGTTCGTTTGCACCAAAAAGGTTCGTCAACATGATCGTGAATCAAACGGTATAAATCCGACCCAGATATCATCACTAGGGAGCACCTGATTATAATCAAGGATGGCTGTATGAAGTCGAGTTGGCTGTTCTGCGATATTATTTCATTTGATAAGTGATGGACTATTGGATTTTGTTGTTAGGTACAGGTGAAACTTGAACAAACGTTGAAGTATTATTGATGGGTAAATTATTACACAATGGCAAATTATTACACACCGGTTTGGTTCCTTGTCTGTCTGTGGTAATTCCTTGTAATGCCCATAACTACCCGAAATAATGGTTGAAATGGGCTGAAATTTGCAGGGCAGGTGCGGTTCGGGTCACAGATGGTCCCTTGCCAAAATCATTGAAAAAGTATCGTAACTTTCGTCTGCGCATGCGCAAACTTGAAATACTTGGAACGCCCATAGCTACCCTAAATATCGTTGAAATGAGTTCAAACTTGGAGGGTCGATCAGGAATAATACTTTGATACTTCTAAATGAATTTCATCGTAATGTCACTTTCGTATGCGCATGCGCGAACATGAAGTGTTGACCATTCATTTGTAACGCTTCTAACAACGCGAAAAATACTCGTAGAGAGCTGAAATTTTGAAGGTACACGCGGGTTGGATCGCATATGGTCCCGTATCAAAATGAACCTACCCAACTATTCTGTACGTTCATGTGATTCAAATGAGGAAGCTATACTGCCAACTCGAATTGGCATACGTTTTTCTATCGTGACCCAAAATTCGACCTGGCCCCCAGAAGAAAATAAACATATCTGTTATCCATGTTTAGAATAAATATAATAAACAAATAAACCGACTTCCAGGGTAATGAATGAGAAAAGAGAACAATATATTTGTATGTAGCTTACGGATCGATTCTACGACCAGACGAGCAAATCTTACTTACCAACATGACTAACTGGCACCTAAGAGTAGTGAGTCTCCTTGAATGACGGTATATTTCGTCTATCGTTTTGAGCAAATATCAAATGTATCCCCAGAATCCCACGAAATTGACATGTTTACATACTAAGTCCTTAAGGGTGATTGGTTCTATGACATTCCCACTCACCAAATTCATATGGGGTACTAAGTATATATTACTGTGACTACATCCGGAGTTTGGTGCCGATAGCTCGATATAGTTTTCAGGAAATATCGAATATATCTCCAAAATTTCACGAAGTAGGTATAGATTTCGATATCTCAAAAATTAGCTGTTTTCTGCTGTTCGCAGTCGTGTATTGGATCACCGGCCTGTGAGTGCCAAAAACACGATTGTCAATCTTCAAACGCGTGAACCAAGCGCGATTGAAATAATATATATATATAAACCTTATTTTTAACTTTACCTATGCATAAAAATGTTTACAACGTGGGATGCCGATTGTTCTGGAAGGTTTGTCTCGAAACAAATTCTTACAAATGCAAGTGGGTTACCATACATTTTGGACACGCGACTTTCCTTGGAAAATTCGCGAAGAACCACCAAACTTCTGCATTTCACATTAGGCCCTGTCCTCATGGTTGAGGACACATTAAGGACGGTCATCCGGCTCGTTGCGTAACAGCAGTGCTATGACTCAGAGCATCCTTTGTCTTGTAATGAACCGCTCTGAAGGTGAAGACCGATCTGTATCTCCCTAGGTTTGAATTATTAGTAAATAAATGTATGCGGTAGATCAGTTGGTGGTTTTCATAGGACGCCCCTCGGGTGCTAGGCTTCCAAATGAGGGAAAGTTTTCAATTTTTGGGAGTCGGGGAGAAGCCAAAGCCGACAGAACAAATAGGTAGCCGAATACTAAAAATCCTTTTCTTACCATTCTAAAGCCAATTCTGTAGAAAAAACGCTGCAAATTATTACACAAAGGTTTATTATTTACCTGTATTGATGCCCCTTCTGCGTAGATCACTTTTCTGTGGTCAATACCCTCGAGCTCCCCCCAGGAAAGCCCTAAATCGAGTACTGTAGCCGACCCCGGAATTAAAGATACCTACAAATCCGCGGGATTCAATCATTCAATCATTAATTATTATTCATGAAGCACAAGGCTCGAGGTATCGGTTTATTATTCCGTGAATAATACACCTATGTAATCGCTCAGCAAAAAACGTGTATAACACCCCCTCAAAATTTTTCTTTTGCGTTTCAAGGTGCTTCGAACGGCTGCACGTACAATTTGAGATCACGTTCTCCGGGTGGTCTCAAAAAATTCCGAAGTTCGATATCAATTTAAAAACATTTAAAAAACCATACTCTACTATTGAAAGTTTTCGAGCTACGGCGTTCTGGAAATTTCTACCCCTATTAAGATGACCGACAGTAACGCCGAACTTCGCGCGGACCAAGTTAGAACCCAAATGGGACCTACAAACCGAATTTCATTAATTTTGGTTCTTGGTAAATAAGAAAAGTATGGTGGACGGACATGAATTGTTGTATTCCATTTTCGGATTCTACGTAGGTCAAATTTTTATGAGTGGGGGGGTTAAATTTTGTTTTCATGTTCGATTCCAAAGATTTATCATTAAATAATAAACCAAAATCGACAAGAATGAATGATTCCAGCTGTAGCTTTGAATTGGGCTCCTCGAAGGTGTGTGCCCTCTCCTCAATCGGGCTGAGTACAATATAATTAGGTAATAGTTATGTGCATCTCATATTTTTACGTGATGAAATTGGTACTTACCATTGTATTTCAAAAATTACCTGCCCGTGAGTTCATCAAGATTCCGATTTTGATGGCAATTTCAGGTCATACCGATGACCTATGATGGCTTATACCGTGATGGTTCCCAATCAATTTCATTGCAGCTGGAATGAACCATTTACGGAAATTACAAACTACCGAGGTCATGCAGATTGTCCCTTACATACTTCAGTGTTATCTAATTCTTTATTCAGTAGATACAAAAACGGCACAAGTGCCAGTCACAGTAGTAACTGAAGAAGGTTAAGAGGATAGCAAGTAAAGTAAATAAAAATAATATTCATTAATAATAATCCATTATCTAATCCAATTAATAGTAACGTCTCACATGAAATTATAGGTGTTATAATGTAGCCAAACGTGTTTCCGCTGGCTATCTAACGACTGCGCGTACGCAAACTGGAAACTGAGAAAAATACCTATTTATTCCATAGATACCTAGACCAAAATTTAAATATAATAAAATTATCCAAAGTTAACAAAATCGAAACTACTTCAGGGGGACCATCCATAGGTCCGTTTCCTCCCCATCGGCAGTGGTTTTCCAGATACCTTCCGTTCCTACGAGTTCATAATTAATATCGTTTTCCGATAACCACTAGGTTGTTTGTGTCATCGGCTATTTCATCATGTCCTTGAGTGATGGGTGTATAAATAATAAATTGATTCCTTCTTCATCGACTCGTGCCCTCTCACCGTATACGTCAATCAATAAAAGTCGATACCTACAAGTAATTCATTAATTCCATAGGAATTGTCGCTCAATCCAAAAATTGCTACTTTTATTACTTTTATTTTTTTGTCTCAAAACGTCGAGACAAAAAAGTCATATAATTGGCAGATTCCTCTGCAAAAAAGCGCAGTGACAGGTACGTTCGTGATATTTTATTTCAGACCGCCTTTCATGTGCAAAGGTCGTTGGAAGGATGATTTTTGCTTTTACTCACTGAGACTTTTCGAATTGCTTCGAGTTAAAAGTTGACACTCCGTGGTGAGAGTAGAAGGTAGGCATACAGTAGGTACGGCTCCAATGACCGAATGTTCTTGTAGGTCCTCGAAGTTCTTGTAGGGTAGGTACATTGAGTATTCGGGCATCTAGGCTGAACGTTGGACTCCGCTATCTACTCGAATTAACTCGGAATTCAAACGAAAACAAAATACAAAAATTAATTTTAATTAAGTTTCGTAACTCTTATTGATCAAATTACACGGCATTTTTTTTTTAAATGGTTGAACGCGGCTTTAAATAGCAAAATATGTTGTTTTTTTTTTTATTTGTTTTTGAGGTTCTTCTGTGAAACACACGTCGGTAATTCTATGATATTCGGAATCATTTCAAAATTCCCAATAGGGTTAAGCCTTTAAAATACCTACCTGTCCCGAAAATTCCATTTC
The DNA here is from genome assembly GCA_954871275.1 of Leptopterna dolabrata. Taxonomy (NCBI): domain Eukaryota; kingdom Metazoa; phylum Arthropoda; class Insecta; order Hemiptera; family Miridae; genus Leptopterna; species Leptopterna dolabrata. The sequence goes on along the minus strand of OX940975.1, from coordinate 81,904,662 downwards.
GAACCTTCGTGGTAGGTACCTTCTTCTCCATCAGTAGGCCTAGATACTTTTATCTCGAAGGAGACGGTCACTTGTAGTTTTTTCGCGGATTAGGTAGGTTTAGAATGGTCAGGAACGGAATATATGGTTAATTTTTTCCAGGCGTTAGATGTTGTATCCTATCATGCAAATTGAAAACGTAGCAGTAGGTCCCCCCGAAGCCTACGAAATTATAGCCTTATGATTATGGCTTTATGTTTAACCCTACTTGTCATATAAAAAATTTCTGGTCTTTGAACTCGTCCTGCTTTTATAATATTATCAGACATTTAGGCAGAATGAGAGGGATTGCTCGGAAGTTCACATGCCAATGGTATTGTCAAAGAGTGCACTAAAATGGATTTATTTGTAAAAACTTCGCGACAAATCGTGCTATAACATTTTGTAGACTCATTGCAATGACATTTTCACATAGATGATTCGTTTTGAAAATATGACAACTTCTGAAAATATGAAGAAACCAACTTTCCTATTCCTATCTTAATAGTTTCACATTGCGGTTGTTTTTGTTCCAGAGATAAGGTGAAAATGACGGCACCCGACAGCGTTCAGTTCAAGGTTTCTCTCTCACGGCCCAATCACCCTGAGGAGATCCGGAGGTTTACCATCGAGAAAGATGTGGTCACGAACTACGTTTACTTGAGGCAGAAGCTCTACGCCATCTTTCCCGTCCTCCAGTCGACTGGGATGGCTATTTCATGGAGAGGTCCGTATTCGGTAGTTAATTATGAATTATTGCCAAAAACATCGCAAGTTACTGGTAATATTAATTTATCACAAATCAATTAAATTAATAATTTAAAACAAATATTAATATTTATCACAAATTAAAAGTTCAAGAACGATAGCTATCACAAAAGTAACAGAAACAAATAGGTACAACAGTAATATATTATATTAGATTAAACGGCAAATCAAACATGAATAAACAGTTAAGTAATATTAGGTAAATACGTTTATTTGATTACAGAACAGCAATGTCATTTTTTTGCAATGGCATTTCGCGAGCAAGTAGGGAAAGTGGGTTGGATGGGGTGGGCTGTGTTGTGTAGAAGATTCCCCGTTTCTTCCCTATAAAGGTCACTTCCAGCGTTTCCACATTGCGGGAAATTTCCCTTTTTGAGGGAAAATTACCCCTTGGAGGGGAAAAAGGGAAAAGCCATTTTGAGGGGGGGAAATGAGGGAAATCGGGCCTTTTTTTATGGTCACATTGCTAATTTACCTGGAAGCCGAAAACGAACTTCCCATCTTATCATAGATAGGTAGGTAGGTAGTGCTGTTCAATATGATGAAATGGGAATTTTCCCTTCCTCCATGGCAGTTCCACAATATTAACCCGAAAGCCCATAGCCTACAATCCACATGTCGTTATAAAATATTGTCTTGGTGCGGGGGGGGGGGGGGGGGGGGGGAGTTATTCACGTTTGGAGGGGGAAAAAAAAAAATTTTTGATCCCAACTGAGGGAAATTGATTTAGTTCATGTGGAAACACTGGTCGCTTCACACCGGATCGCCACGGGACCGGCCCGTCACCGTCACGAGATTCCAGCAGCCACGATCAGTCAGTGACGGTCCGTGATTCCTATTCACATCGGGCCGAGTTTCATCCGTCATGAACCCGTTGAAGAACAGAGCAAAGCATCAGTCGTTCGGGAAGTGAGAACTGAGCAAAAAATAATTAACATCTAATGTAAAAATATACACCAACTTCTTACCAGTTGTTTGACATTCCTCTCCAATTTTACTCCAGATGTTGTTCTTGAAATCAGTAATATCGATTGGAGAGATCGTAGAGAGGGGTTTGCATCCCCCAACAGCTCGATCAGTTTTCGTCACCCATATTGAAGTGTAACAACAATCTTAAAACTGAGAGCAAACCTCAAAACCTCATGGAAGCAAAAAATGAAGGCTATCAAAACCAGCAGGATATATTATTTTACACCATGCCGGCTGACGTTCGTGACTGTGACGGTCCAGTGTGCAGCGACCGGCGGCGAGGCTGACCACAGCACACGTGGGGGGGTAAAAAATGATTTAAATTTTTTGTTTAAATTATGATTTCTGCGTTGCCAATAAGTACATATTATTTCGCTACACAATCCTATGTAAATAAAAACATCCTCAACTCTCTTTCCCCCACCGCTCGCCCTGCTCCCCTCATTTCAAGCAAGGGTGCGAGGGTGAACGTGGGGATTGCGTGCGTGAACGTGAGGAACGTAAATATTGTGGGTGGAGGAGGAACGTCCAGTGCCAGGCACCGCCGTTTTTTGCTTCCCGTCCCGTGCCTTCTCATGCCGTGACCGCCGCATCCCGCCTAGTGTGCTCATCTCAATTCAGATACACAACAGCGAAAAAATACGACCCGTGTCCCGCAGCTGTTTACTGTCGCGGGTAACAGGGCGGGAAACAGCCGCAGGACGCAGGTCGTATTTTTTCGGTTCTGCGTATTTGAATGGATATAAGCACACTAGGTGGGACGCGGCGGTCACGGCATGCGGTAGGAACAGGACGGGTTCCGCCGCGATCGCTCTCAAAGCGAAAAACGGCGTTTCCTGGCACGGGACGTTCTCCCTCCACCGTCCAATTTTTCTCCGCGATCACACTCGCCTTCCCCACGTTCACCCTCACACCAGTGCCTTTCTTTCTGATGCCCTCCCCCGACATCTTTGTTCTCTCAGATTAGGTTGTTTGGTTGAGAATGGAATTTACTGAAGAAACCCTCATTGTAGAGGTAGAAAAATACAGATTGCTCTGTGATCTATCACACCGTTTGTATTACGATATGAAGATCAAAGAGAATGCCTGACAGGTTTGTATTACGATGATGATAAATCACTCATGAATTAAACTTGCATGACAGACGAACACAATAAAATGAAACCACTCTCACTCTGAGAAGTGTACCGAAGGAAGTGCTGAGGTAAGCACCGCCGCACTCCACAGGGGGGGAACGGGCCTCCGAAAACCCGTGAGAGAGCAGTTCTGATCGAGGCCGCGAAGGATTCTCTAATAAAATTCGTTCCTTACATTCAAGTGCCGTTTTATTCTTCTCATCACCCGGCCAGTACAGGTACATATTTGGCGCCCAACGTGGTACGATGAAAATCAAAAATGATCTCAGACACCGTTAAACATATTTATGATTTATATGCTGTACCTTGAAGAGGAAATTTTCTTTAGTTGATTTCCGCCAAACTACTCGGATATTGGAGCTGAAATTTTGTTTTTTGCTGCCTTTTTGCTCCTCTGATCATGTACTAGAGTTGCTTGAAATTGTTCATGCTTTTTCTCGAACACGGTAATAATAAATGTTGAAAAAGATCGACAAAATCCATAGTTTTGGGAGGGTTCAAGAATTCACTCTTAACTCGGTCAACCTAATTAATTATTGATTTCCAAAAATTTGATGTTAAAGGAGAGTTTATATTATAGTAGCTTTGTTCGCACTGGCTTTTTCTGGCAGTTGGCTGACTTCTAGAAACCCGTTAGAAACCATCCATGATCCAATATCATCTTGATAAGCATTTGAGTGTGGGTTTGATAATGGTTGGAAATCGAGAAGGTAAGGTAATCTATGGTCAGTTTCTCGTCCTTCCTATCTTCTGTTTACTGTAATGACGATCAGAAAACTGGTGTTGGTCAGGAAAACACTGGACAGCTGTTACGAGCCAGTTCGACGGAACTGCTTTGGTCAGCTCGACTCAGTTTTCCTGAACTCCCCTCAGGACATCGCCCTCCGGTTCAGTCTGCCGTAGCACCTTGTACGCGATTCACTCCCCTTTATAAAATTTTGTTATCCATCGAGTAACCCAATAAAATTAATATATGTAACGTTCTATCTGCGGGACTTACGACTTCTCAACCTGTACCTTAAATCAACGCGACGAACATTACACAGCCAGTCGTGGATACTATAAAGTCCAAAAAGAGTCAGAGAATCACTGCGAACGGCCAAACGCCTTTCTGACATACAACTGTCAGATGGTCACTGCGAACAAACCTAACTTACGCCTATGGAATTATACAAAATTATTTCGAAACTACAACTTAATAGTGTTGGTACATCAGTTTCTTGGGAAATTCGGTTTACAGACTCTGATGATGATATGGTGACGATTGGTTCTGATGAGGAACTAATAATCGCTCTGACCGAAATGGAAGGTGTTTGCAAGAAACTCCACGTCAGATGTATAACTCCTGGGGTGTCTCACATTCCTGCAGGTAAGTCAGCGACTTTATTTTGTGAATTGGGTTTAAAGGCATTTTCGATATATTATAAGAAGTAAGCATGTACCTATCAACAAGTTAACGATTGCTTCCTACATTTTTCTTTTCACTTGATATTGATACTTCCAGGTAAGTAATAACTAGAGTTATCACTATGTAGGCAGGTAGTAATATTGATTACCTAACTAATTTGGTATCTACCGGTTTCATGAGCAGGAACTGGAGTTGCTGCACCACGTCCTGAGAATTATCCGAAGGTCATCCACGACGGTGTCACCTGCGATGGATGTGAGTCCGTCATCTCCGGCTACCGTTACAAGTGCATGGTCTGCCCAGACTTTGACCTCTGTTTTGACTGTGAGCAGAAAGGCTTCCATCCCGAGCACGTCATGATCCGCTATCCCTTCCCGCTGGCCAAATCCAGGGTAAGTGATCCCGTAACTCCTCTGTACTACCGAGTACCTATACCTACTTAATCAGTGCATATACCTACTTAATCAGGGGTTTACTTGCACCTATGTATCACCATGAAAATAGCAGTTCCACTGGCAAAATGCCAAATTTATGAATCTATCATTTTGTAGTTCGAATAAAAAATAAAATACTAAGAACCTCCCAAAACGACAAGCGACGGATCCTGTTCGGATGGGATTGGTCGCGTTTTCAAGTGACCTCAGCTCCCCATCCCCTAATCCCTTCACCGCCACCACAACCTCGCGCTTAATTTCAGTGCAGAAGCCCGGTAGCCTCGCTTCCTCAGTTGCCTCTCATCGACTGATCACTTCCAGTGGAGGACCCGGCCTTAAAGTTGAACCCATTTCAGTTTTCAGATACTCCCCCCCCCCCCCCCCACCCATCTGGGTTGAATTATTCGGTTGCCACTGAACAATCATGCTAGTTTATAAGTTTTTGAGAAACTTAAATCGTATCAGATCGAAGTCTCATAGTGGTTTGAGATGAGAAAGGTAGTGGCGAGGTATGGAGAAGAGAGTGAGAGTGATGGAGAAGGTGCTGGATCTAGCTTCTAAAACCTATGGCAAAGCCAGGGAGGTTTCCACCACTAAAGACGCTAGAGGGTTTTGCCCAGTGGTTGCCACTCATGGTAGGTTATCACCTTACCGGTTCCACCAGTCTGGGATCTTTTTGGTAAAAGGTAAGGAGGCGTGAGAGGGAGAGAGAGAAGTCATCGACTTCAGATTTGAGCGTAGAATGAAGAAACGGGCGAGAATGGCGGGTTTTTATATGGCCCTTTCCACTCTCCCCCAGTCCCTTGACAGTCGTTTCCAACCAACAGCCACCAAGGGACTGGGGGAAAGGGTAGGGTTTTGCCTGCAGCCGGTCACATACGCCGCTTCATTTGTCTGGTTTATTTGTGCAATCTTAATATGGAATACAAAGTGATGTTCTGGGAGGATATCACGACACCAAGCTTAAAAACGACGATGGGAAGTGACAAAAGTTTTGGAACGACCGGATCGAAGGCCCCACAAATATTTGTGATTGGTACCTATCTCCGAAGTTTCGAACATGTTAGATGGAAATTAACTAGATAAATGGTTTTACTCATACCTACCGGGTAGCAATCTTTATATTTATTACATCAGTTTTATAAATAAATCTGTACATTTTGCTTGATGTTCTGCTTTTCATTTGGTGTATCTTGTATACCGATGGTTGAGTGGAAAATGCCAATTTCCAATTCATAGACTACTGAAATAGTTAATATAATCATACCTTCCGGAAGGGTCCGTCGTCACTAGCTGGTTGAGTACTGGAGGCGAGCGCTTTCAATGTAGGGACATCATCGTAAGGCCGTCAACAGAATAATATTACTTCTTACGCTAGTGGAAATAACCCTTCAGATTTAATTCTGTAATAGTTTTTCTCACACTGAATTTGAAAACCGTAAATCCTGGTTTTGCAGGACTATCATTTCGTTAAGAAGCTGAAGAAGTTGCACAAGAAGTTCGACCATCACCAGCAGATGTACTGTGAGACGGATTTTCATGGGCATGACCATCGTAAGAGCTTTAAGGGATCGAAGGGCAGCAGGTGCTCAGCCGTGACTCGCGATGTTTTGGACTTGGTTGAAGACTTCGTCTCTTCACTGAGGGCTCAGGTGGTCGAAGTGACGCCCGAGCTCATACAGGAAGTCAGTAAGTATCTGAAACGCCTTGTACCTGTGACACCTTCCTCCTAACTGTCAGAAGGATCAGGAAACCTTCCAAATTGCACCGAAATCGTGGTTTGACGTTAGGGATTTGCCTCACAGTGGTGAACAAAAAATATGCTACTCTACGTGCAGTTTGAAAGGAAGAATTTGTATCTGAACACTCACCCGCAGTGGCAGATCCAGAAAGTTTTAAACAAAGATCTCATAAAACAGTAGTTACTTAACGAATCTCATTTTTACCAACTGCACTTTATTTTCACTGATTGATCTCTTTGCCCAGAGCCTCCCACTCCCTTTATTTTCTTCAGCAAGGGGAGAACATGTTTACAACATCCAAAAAACCGTGGGTAACTCGTCAGTTTTCTGAAATCATACAAGGAGACAGTACTAATATTGGTGCCTACCTACTTATAGTTGAAGTAGGTACCTTCTATAATTTTAGCAACATAATTTAACATACCTATACAATTTTCTTGTTTCAAGTCGACAGTCTGTCCGTCTTGAATATGTCAGAGACCACTGGATCCAACCCGACTGCTGCTGCTCCTGATGCTCCTTCGAGCAGCAAAAAGCAAGGAGAGTCATCCAAGAAAAGTGAGTCTTCGGCTATCAACCTTTTTCTTCATAAACTTCATATTTTTTAATCCGTGATACTCTTTTCAAGATCGTTGTTAGGGTAGGTACCTACCTCGTTTTTCTCGTTTGCTGCCTAAAAACCAACAAGACTTCGACCTTTAGGTGGTCACTACCTAATAACCAGAGAAGCCTCTTAAGGGAGCTATCCACTCGGTCTGGCCCCTATTCTGACCAATGCATTTTTCGCCTACAAAATATGAAGCCAATTATTGACAGATTCCTGTGATTCCTTTTGCTACCTGTTCTCTAAGTCAATCTATAGGCCCTATGTCGCTCGATTTCCGAAAAATGATACAAGAAATTGGTAATTAAGCAATGAAGATTACCATTTTATTAGTTTCTACTGGTTTGCACTTTCACGCTAATTTGTCAGAATATGGGAGGAAGTTCGAAAATCGATGGACATAGCGCCCTGTAAAAACAAGAGCTGAATACAAGTATCTTGTGATCAGGTTCTAATTCTCCAACAGTTCAAATCTCAAGGAATTGACCATGCCACCAAGGAAATAGTTCGCAAGAATTCCGTTGATGGCTCTCGCCCTAGGAGCAGCTACCACTTTACCATCCTTCATGTGGCCACCCTTCTCGGGCCCTTACTTCCTATCCTCGATGATACATGAATGTAATGTGATTCAAGAACAAGCATTTTGGATGTACCGATATGAAATGGCATCATATTCTATTGCAATATAAGATTCGTGCAAAGGCCCTGGTGCAGCCACCCCGGCGGCTACCTAAAGAAATCAAAACGTTTCTTCCAAGCTACACAGCAGCTGATGCCGCCGCCCTCCTAGTCACACCGAACATTTTGACATTATGTAATTTAAAAAAAAAGCTGTGGACTGAACTTGGATTATTATAAACTACAAAATTCAAAACAACCGGTGACAAACTATGAATGATGATGTTAAGGTACTTTCATAAATATTCATCCTTTCCACACTGGGATAGCCATTATTTTTACATGTCCCTAAGTAAGGAGGCAATGCCCTTCGCCAAGTTTTGTTGGTTACTACCGGGCAACCTGAATGACTCATTTTCATCGGGTTAGGACGAGCTGTCAACGGAAAGAGCGTATTGACCGCGGTCAAACAACCGCAAACCTGTAAATTGCTTAGGAGCCGACTCCTTTTCTGTGTGTATGAAAAGAGCCACGGGCCCTTAGAAATTGAAGTAGGAGGTTGAAATGCACTTTCTGATTGGACTGATCGATTATGATCCTAGAAAGTTTCATAGTGCTTGTCAACTTGAAGGGATGTAAAGTGGTAGCTGCACCTAGGGTGAGAGCCATCTAACAGAATTGTTGCCAACTATTTCCTTGGTAGCATCGTCAGTTCCTCGAGATTTGACGTAGGTATCTCTGGTTGCCGACAAAATGCTTGAGAATTGGAACCTGTTCACAAGATGTTTGTATTCAGCAGATGTTCTTACAGGGTGCTGTGTCCATCGATTTTCAAACTTCCACCTCATATTCTGACCAGTTAGTGTGAAGTGCTAGTAGAAACTAATAAAGTGGGGATCTTCATTGCTTAGCTACCAACTTCTTGGTCCATTTTTTGGAAATCAAAGGACACAGCGCCCTGTCGATTGCCAAGTAGCAAAAGGAATCACAGGAATCTGCCAATAACTGGCTTCTTAATTTGTCGGCAAAAAATGCATTGGTTAGCGTAGACGCCTACCACTGCTTCAATGTATTTTCAACAGAACCATCCTTGACGTGACGTGGCAGAACGCGGGCTGAAGTGGCTGGGAGCCGTGCCCGTGCCACTGCTTGAGGGACCAGTCCCCTGGTAAGCCACCGTGCGGCAGAGTATGCAAACCCGCACAACTCCTCCCTCTCTTTCCTCAACTCTGAATACTGTGAATCACACGTGGGGGTGGAAAATGTGATTCACAGTTCGGTTCGTTCTCCGTGCCTTGATTTCACACTCCCCATCTGAGTGGTCCTTTTTCAAAACAAAATGAGCAAGTCTGCTGACACTGAGGACGAAACTTCCCAAATCTCCCCTTTTTTTAGGTGCTCGTTTATGAGGAGTTGAAACAATCCTTCTTCACTTCTCTTTTTGAAAACTGGTACATGCTCTCCCCTATCCAACAACATTAACTCCTCTTCGCCCTGCAAAAATAATGCAAGAGCAAGTTTACTCAGTGACATAGCGAATTAAACTGAAAGAAAACTGCTAAAACAACGAGGTGGCCACGCAGCTGTGACGTGTCAAGCAAAACACTCCAGTCGCCGCATCACACTCCGCAGCTTGAGCTAGCAATGGAGCCGCTACCATGTACGGCCATGAGGCGCGTCGAGGAAACCTCACCTTTAGTGCTAACAAACCATTGTGACAATAATATATTATTCTGCTGAGAAAGGGTCACAAAAATGTACTATCAATACTTGTGCAGATCAGGTGAAATTTACGAATGAAAAATCACGGTGTGGAGTGTTGTTAGCGGTGGATGCAGGATTTACTTTAATGTTTTCTTATTGGTGCAGGGGATAAGGAGGACAGGAGTAATAAGAAGAGGGGATGTCCCTTTGCTGAGCAGAGACCCGAAATGTCAGCTCGTGCTGGGTCCATGACTGCCGCCCACCCCCCACTCGCTAATCTCATCACCAACATGATGCAGCAAGTTGGAGCTGTCGCTCCACACGTTATGCCTAATATAAGTGAGTACATCCCTATTCCCATCTCTTAGGTAGGGAGCACGTAGAATTCAAAACCTTGACAACTCAAAAATTTCATTAAAATAATGTTAATAATTATCATATATTTCTTAAAACGAGAATTGAGAGAACTGCTTGACTTGCTGTTGTTATCTGAACTAGGTAACATGAGATTGTAATGTAGACATAGACAGGTATACATAAAGTTGTACAGATATTCGCCCTGAGTGGAATTCTGCTCATGACAGGATCTCTTCTCAGCTCTACCTTTTCACCCCCTTTTAAATGGTTACAAATTTATTTTTCAACTGTGTAAAGTTTGTTAGGGGTATACATTTCAGCATCGCCTACATTGTTTCTGTAATTCTGTTCCGTAGTAATATTATTATAATTATATGGTTCCAGTGTCGGCCCTGAACCAGATGGGTGCAGCTGTGAACACAACTGCAGCTTCCGCTGCATCCTCTGCACCTGCTGCAGAACCCTCCACCTCTACAGGGTCTGCCGAACCCACGACCTCAAGTACTCAGACCGTCCCGACTGCTCCTGCTCAGAATTCCAGCTCCGAGCCGATGGTGATCACCTTGGACGATGATTCCCGGCCTAAAACACCCTCTTCTGCTCCGCCACAAGCTGCCGCTCCCAACCCACTGTCACCCAACCAGCCTACAACTGTGCCCCCAGCTAAGAGTCAACCACCTTCTTCTGAATTTCAGCAGAGTAAGTTTTTTCTCGAATAACTATCTATTTGTGGAAGACGTGAAACGTGGATTTTTTTTAAATTGACAGTGGTATGAGGTAATTACACCTAGTACGAACGCACTCCATGGACATATAAAAATCTACACCTGAATGCGACAAATTTGAAGACATACACCCCTAATATGCTTTTGAAAACCTACACCTGGCTTGAAGAGCTACACCCACACGGATGTAGGAATGCAAAAATTGAACTAAGTAATTAATTCTAATTAATTCGTTATGGTTTAATTTTCACTTGGGTTATTATGTGTTTTATTTTTTATGGTAGCTACATCAAACTATTTTCAATTACCTACCTACATTTTGGTTTATTATTCTGTGAATAATACACCTATGTATTCGCTCAGCAAAAAATTTTTATAACACCCCCTCAAACTTTTCTCTTTTACGTTTCAAGGTGCATAGATTCCAAAAATGCAATGTCCGTCCGCCGTACGCCGTCCGCCGTACGCCGTCCGCCTTATCACGTGTACAGGCTTCATTTTCGGTCTAAAAAAATCGTTCTTTCGCACACATGCTCCATTTGGGCCCTAGTTGTGTCCCGAAACTTTTCAGCCCGATCGGAATATACCCAGGGGTGTTATGAGTGAAAATGTGTGTAAAAATAGGTACTTTTTACGTTTTAGCAACATATTGGTAACATGAGCTTCTGAGATATCGTTTTCTATGTTTTTGCGGACGAGAAGACCGAATATGAAGTCGATTTTGACCAAAGAGTGGAAAATTGAGTTCTACCAAATGTTCAGCTCCCAGAATTGATTTTTTATGAGTGAAAAACCTGGGAAATCGTCTGAAATCACCATCAGTTTGTATAATAACACTGGAAAAAGTGTCAAGACGTGGTTCAGGACGATTAAATGGCACTATCAATGATCAAAGATAGTTAAAAAAAAAGAAAAAAAGAGCGTACCTAATTTGTGTTTTGGGGGCCAAAATTAATGGAAACCATCAGAAGTAGCTATTTCGATTATTACGCATGAAAGAAACAATTAATGAACAGCCAACCTTTCTGTAGGTATGTCCAATAGAATAATAAACCCATGTGACAAGGACTTTGCAGCGTTTTTGTAATTCAAGTAGGTGTACCTACTCTGCCAATTGCTGCTATTTTGGCAGGGCCTATTAGGCGAAACAGATCGTCGCGACCCTGCTTACTACTTCCAAGTACAAGCGTGAGCACTAGCTCCTCAAAGCTTTGCTCGAGCACTGCATATCTGTGTTTGTGAACACTCAACGTGTTTCGCCACTCACTTTTGATTTGCGAGTTCTTACCTACAGCTTGGTTAGTTTCTATTTGAAAATAAACGTCTGTTATCCTCACAAATCACATGTCTAAATCTCCGAAGGAATGTATGAAGAAAACAACCTTGTTTGGCGTTGTCCTGAAATGTTTTAATGCTGAATACCAATCCAATTTTTCAAATATGATTTGATGTGTGATAAATATGTGAAGTATGAACTCACGCTTTGGAGATTTTCAGAACATAAACAGCATACTTATAAAAGCAGAAGTGGACCTCACAGAGCAGAGGCTGAATAATTTTGAACTAAAATATAGGTACCAATATAGTACAACAACTTCAGGTACCTACCTACCTAGTAGGAATATAACAACAAGTTTTAAAACAACCATGACTAACAGAGAAGTTCTCTAGTGGCATATCATTTTTTTTATCAAGAAGATCAAGATGATAACAAGACAAGCAGCGCTCAAGCGGAGCTTTGAGGAACTAATGCTTCCCTTGGCCATCCATCAGCCAGGTTTAATAACAGGTGTAGATCTTCAAATTAGCTCTCTCGTCGACTGGTGTGGTGGGGATCAACGGCCAGTAACATGCGTCTCAGGTGTAATATGCCACAGCCCATTATAACTGCACGCATTCTTTCTAACCTTTAATTTGTTGTCAAACGAAACGGAACTTGGATCTGGATTTTCAGCTCGACTGTCATCGAACTAGGTATTGTTGGGTGCAAAACTTTCATCTAGGTATTGTTGTCCTACAGTTCTTCAGTGACATTGATAAAGATAATACAATGACTTGAGCTCTCTTGTACATATGGGGAGAATATGTGTGGCGTTTTAATCATAAAGTTGGTGGCCCACGGTAAGTGACCCGCTTGTTACAGTCAAGGCTCTGTTTTGGACAATGTCACTGTCGTCAATAAAACTAATTCAGAATAATAACTAACAAAAACGCTGCAAATTAATACACAACGGTTTATCATTTTCCTGTATAGATGCCCCTTCTGCATAGACCATTGAATTCATATTAGCGTAACACCCTGATTTAGTAGGGCCATTTTTTTTGTGGAGGATACCTACCTACCCGCACACGCACACACATATACATGACAAAAATGCCACCAGATTCAAATTAAAAGTTCTCCAACTTTTCGAAATTTTACATAAATATGCTTTTTTCCCAACACCCCCATCTCCTGTAAATTGCAATTTCGACTCCTCAAACCTCCCATCCGGTAGTTCTTGAAATTTTGATGGTCTCTGAACATTTCAAGTAGGACCCTCGATATATTCGATAACCTCAAAAGAAATGTGAGGTGGCCGTATGTGATCTCCATTTCCAGTGATCTCCATTTCAATTGAAGATGTATAGTAACAATAAACCACCTTTAGAAAAGTAATCACCTAAAGGTGGTTTATTTCTACTTCCTCAACATATTCCCAAATGTGGGTGATTCGTTTGGCCATGAACACCTAATTTGTACACACAAAACCACAACTAACTTGTACAACAAAATCCAAATGTTGGAGAGGGTTTACAATTTTTTTCCATACTCGGTTCCAAAGGTTCATTTTATTGAAAATAATGATTGTTTTGTTCGCATCTGACGGTTATCTGACCATCAGAAAGGCGTTTGGCCATTCCCAATGATCCTCTTGACTATTTTTGGACTTTATAGTATCCATGACCGGCTGTTCGCACTATTTTCCTGACCATCCAGTGCCAGTTCTCTGTCATTCCAGTACACAGTAAATAGGGCGGACGAGAAACAGAACACCCTTCTCGATTCCCAATAATTATCAAACTCAAATCCTCCTGAAACGCTTACCAAGATGGTATTGGATCATGGATCTTAGGTTGTTCAAGAGTCATCTAACCGTCAGAAAAAGCCAGTGCGAACAAAGCTAATGCATTTGATCACCGGTAATCTGTTGATTTTTCCTGTGACATGTCGTCATTGTCATAATGTGATTCTTGTTGCAGTGGTCGACCGACAGCTCCAGTCTATGCTCAACATGGGCTTCAACAACGAAGGTGGCTGGCTTAGGGAGCTGCTTTTGGCGAAAGACGGAGACATCACCCAAGTTCTCGATCATCTCGGTGCCATCGCCAACAGAGGACCCACCCTCTCTCGACTCGAGCTTGATTAAACGCCTACTCGTAACCCACCTACCTCAGCACTACTCACCTCTCAAGCAGGTGTAATATGGTTATTGACTCGGTCCTTCTTGAACACTCTTCAATCATAGAATTTTTTATAGTGGTTTTATATGGGTGGCACTAGGAATAATATTGTATCAAATGCATGTAGGTGTGGCACCAATGAATAAAATTGTTTCACATGGAAATTGCATCTGTCCTACCTTCCTACTTCTGTTCATATATTTGTACATCCTTCCTACTCCAACTCCTAGATAAAATATTATTTCCTAATTCGAAGGGATTCACACTTAATTGTGTCATACAGAAGCCCACTGTTTTCATTACTTACAAAAAGTAGGTACCTAATATAAGGAGAAAAAAAAAGTTTTCTGAACATAACTTCCATAAATTGACCCCCCTCCCACCCCTCCCTTCCGAACAATAGGTATCAAACCAGTTTCAAGTTCAGTCATGATGAATCATCAATTATACATATCTATGGACGATGTGAAAATATAAAATTCGAAACAATCAGTCCGGTAGACATGAGCATCAAGACCACAGACCATTTAAGGACCACACAAAACTTGACTTCGTGAACCTCCCCTCGGTTTAACTTGGAGGACATGTTTTTTTTTTAAATCTGCGGTTCCATCCATTGCAGTTATTACATCCATTAAAGCGACGCACTAGCGCTCTGAGAGGGATTTGAGTTGAACTACTTGGTGATTTACGTCATTTCTAGCGGGATCTCGGAAATGTTTATATTGCACCTTCATTTTCTGCCTCTACTTTCGGACACGAACAACTCATAATGTTGTCAGTAAATGTCCATTTCCTTTAACAGAATATGGCAAAAAGAGAGAATTTGTAACAATCGAAAATTGCCCATTCCAGTGGGTTGGAATTCGGGTGGTACATAGGTAAATTCTTAGTAGGGGGCCTGTGGACTATGACAAGATACATGACAAGTTCAAATGAGAGAACTTCTCTGGTCTTCTCTTGAAACTGTAATTTTTTAAAGTGAACGAGCTGGGTACACGCACCTCAGAAAAACCTTTCTTGACCAACACGAACACGGTAGAGATCGAGTGGAGTGGAAAATGGAAATTCTCGGCATGCTCATCATTTCTAGGGATCACCTGATCATATTCACTGAGTATGAAGTCGGGTTGGTTGTTTTGTGATATTATTTCATTTGATAAGTGATGGACTATTGGATTTTGTTGGTAGAAACGTTGAAGTATTATTGATGGGTAAATTATTACACAATGGTAAATTATTACTCCGGCAAATTATTACAGACCGGTTCATCTACTACGAAGGGGCTGGATTTTGTTGATGGGTACTTTTGCAACTTGAACAACCGCTGAAGTATTATTGATGTGCAAGTTACTACACAACGGTTCATTATACTTGACCATGAGGGTAGGTATTGACCACAGAAAACAGTGATCTACGCAGAAGGGGCATCTATTTCACTTCACATCAACAATTTTGCTTCAGAACTTCATTATTTGCGTTTCTTTTTGCCATTTTAGATACTGTTTGTCATCGACAGAATTATTTTAGCAACATTTAACTCGTGATTTAGGTAGGTACCTAGTAACGATTACGGGGTTAGGTACTAACCTAGGGAGGGTCTGCGATCTACATAATATTGTAGTGGTAACTACATGACTCCCTGAACACGTGTTGTTACCAGATGTTGAATTGGTTGTTACGGGGCCGACAATGGAAAAGAAGGTTGTTGTTGAGTTTGAGAGTCTGAGAGAATCACTGCAAAAATATAATTAGGTTATTCCGTGATAACAATTGTTCCGTTATTCCTTACAATATGTATAGAATAGTATACATATTGTATTATATAGACGGGTTATCTACAGAGAGCTGTGATCTGTAAAGTAGGGTTCACATCCATCCGGAAAGTGCGTACGAGCAACTGATTGGTTGGACATCAGCTGGGGAGGGGGGAATATTCTTTCCGGAGAAGCACTTTTGAAGCGAACTCTACGCATCAGATTTTTCAGATATTTTCCGCTCCGCATCTGCGCAGTTCACTACTGCGCATACGGAATGGTGTCGGCAACCGAAACAGATGTGGGAGGAAGCGCGGGAAAGGAGTTGTCAGCCAAAATTCCGGATGGTTATGAACGCCTTCCCAACTTCCGCGATTCCCCTCTATCCCCTCCACTGCTTTTCACTAGCTTCCCCTATCCGTATTTCCAGACGGCTACGGATGGATGTGAACCCTGCTTCACAGAAGGGTATTCTGTACAAAATAATAAAGCGTTGTTTTCACTCCCCATCAACAATTTCCTTTCAGAACTTCATTATAATTGCGTTTCTTTTTGCCATTTAGTTACTGTTTGTCATCATGATATCTACTAGAACTTGTGCCCGCCACGGCGAGATGCTCTCTTCAATAATGCCATCTTGCAATAACTGTCTAATTTCTGTTCGATGAACTTTTGATCAGATACGGTGTGTCTGCGAGATCTGATTGAGGTACGTTTGCAGTTAACAGATAGGTTATTGAAAAGTTACGCAGGTTCAACATTGGCAGCTGCTACACTACAAATATTTAGCGGGGCTTCATTCCCACCAAATTTAACATGTACGCTAGAATGTAGCTTAAGAATATCATGTCCTACTATTAGGTCTGCGCAAAGGTTGGGAAGAATACTGGCGTTTATGTTTGGATACACATATCCCGCAAAGTCCAAGCTGATTTTGTACATGCCTTGTACAGAAGAATGAAGAGATGTAGAAGCGATGGCTACCTCTCCTTTGCATGGAATGATCGGAAGTTTTAGTTTGTGAATGGTTTCCCGATTAATGAATGTAGCGGAGCTGCCGGTATCAACAAGAGCGTTAGCTTGTGATCCATTGATTGACACAGGGTCCTTTCTTAGACATGAGATAGACGATATAGTTGCATTTGGACCTTGAGAATGAGATGACGGGAGAGAGGCGATACAGCTTGAATACTGGTTGGGGGCTCGTGCTTTTCTCCTGCATATGTGGAAATGTCCTTTAATCCCGCAAGATTGGCAAGTAGCTTCCCTGGTATGCTTCTGTCCACCGCAGAAGTAACATTTCTGGCTGATTGCAGAGATCGAATGCTCAGGAGACCCCTCGGGATGATGTGAGGTGGTTGGAGCTGGGCTATCTTGTTTAGGCAGAGCACCGATGCAAGATTGAGGTTGATACTGTAGAGACTGATACTGAGCCAGCTCAAGTGACCTAGCTCGAGCGAAGGCATCTTCTAAAGTTTGATTGTGGTTTTCCAACAAACGTTGTCGAATAAGTGAGGATTGGAGGCCATCGATAAACGCATCTCGTACGGATTCATCCCTATTGACCTCGGCAGTTACCACCTTGTAATTACATTCTCTAGCAAGGGATTTAAGAGATTAATTGCCAATGGTTTCTCCAGGTTCTTGATGGCGAGTTTCAAGTCTATACCTAGCGAATACTTCATTGAATGGTTTCACATAGAGACTTTTCAGAATAGCAACAGAATCGTTATAGGTACGGCCTTCACTAATATATTCATAGATGGTCGGGGCTATAAAGTTAATCAATACCTTGAGATGGTTGTCTTCAGGGATTCCAGCCGTCATGATGAAGTTCTGAAGTGTCTTGAACCAGTGTTTCGACCCTTGCGAAGCCCCTTCTTCATCCGGTTTTATATTGAATCTTTCAGGTCTCAATATACGATCCATTTCAAATATTTAACTGAATAAATTGATATGATATAGGAAGAATAACCTGAATAAGATTTTTATCACTTGAGTTAATTAAGAGATTTATCACTCAACTAACTAGTCATTGTCTGTTTAGTTTCACTGTTACCACCTTCGCGCACTGTCGCGACACGGCACTATCCGACCAGTTGGACCATCGTTGCCCTGTTTTCTTCAGAACTGGCCCGCGGGTCTTCCTCGTGTTTACTCAGATGATCAGGGGGCCGGTGGGATCGGAGATCGGGATGAATGTCCACGGAATCCAATTGTTGTTGGCGTTTTCTGGAGCTGGTTGTGGTGCTGACGGTGTCCAGTAGCGACCATGGGGACACGCGCCAGAGCTCAGGGTGGCACGCAGTGTAATGCGTTTTTCCTCTGGTTTGGGAAGCCCGAAGTCCAGCAAAGTTCAGCAGTACATGGAACAAAACATAACCGAAACACAATAGGATTAGAATTATGTCGTGGTAGCGAAACCTGAGGGTGGGTAGTCCCCCTGAAAAGGAAAATTGTTATATGATTAGCCTAACCTAAACATAAATGTTTTGTAGTTACCTGCACCAACTTGTCAACTTGTAAGTTGGGTGCAGTGGAAAAATTGGAAGTATTTGAAGGTGGGGGTAAAAAAAGTAGAATAGGGGTTGATACTACTGTACGTGTCTCGTCGTCGAGCTCTGTCCAGGCTAGCTGCTCCCCCCAGCGTCCAGGCAGGACCCGGCTCCCTCTCCCAGTCCAATGTTTTGTTAAATTCAAGGCGCTTAGGGTTTTTTTTTTTTTTTTGCGTGGTTAGGGGTAGAAGTCGGGGAAACGGAAAAGCGTAAAATCATACAGGAAGGACAAAAGAAAACAAAATGTTACCAAAGAACTTAAACAATTGAACTGAAAAAATAAAGCAGGTCCTCCGATAATAAACTTTCGGATCTTGGCTTATTCCCTCACGAATCCACCGTGGCCAATGATCCAATGATGGCACCTTGGGATAAGATAGATCCTTCGGGAATTATTGCCCGATTGATCTCCCTTTCCCCCTTGGCGATGTAAGGACTGTTTCCATTTTCAAAGGAAAAGGGAGTTGTATCAGGGGGATTCGAGAGTTTGAATAATGATACTCCATCATTCTTGGAGTTTTGCTTAATTGATCTCAGGTCTTAAAGTGGAGTTCTAGGAAGAAAGGTAAGTCAATGATTGATTATTGTTTTCCTTTGGAGGTGATCTAGAATTCAAGCAGTAACTTTTTGTGTGAACGAAAAATTATTATTTAGTTGACTGTTTCTTTTCTCTTTTATGGGAGGGAAACAGTTGGTGGAACGCCCCCTTTAGGTTAATAAGGTAATGATAGGTAATTTCATTTTTCTTAGTATTTCAATTCTTGGACATGTTAGTTGGAAATTTGCAATCAATTCCCGTGATTCAGGGAAAAATGGGAGTAGGGTAGAGTGGAAGGATTTAGCGAGGGTGGCTTTGGGGGTTTCCCTCCGAAATGGGGGAGAAACCCGATCAAACCCATCTCTGCTCTACCCGACCTCCCCACCTCGTAACATTGGTTTCACAATGGATTCGATCCCTTCGATTCCATTTGTCACCTCCATACGAGATGCTTCTTCGTCTTCCGATTTGTTTTTGTTGTCACGTGAATCACATTTACTTTCTCTGTTGAGTCTGTTGTCAGTTTTCAATTTTTTGTGTCAAACTTTGTGCGTTTTGTGTTCGGTCCAATTCCGATGACAGATTTGTATTTGTAGTACCTCCGTGCGTTTTGTGGATTGTAACACACGGATAACAACCACCTAGCTTCTAGTCAATAGCTTCTCCATTCAAGTAGGTACCGGCCGACAGGTCATTGTTTTGTTGTATTTTAGTTTGCTATATTTTTGTAACTGATGAATTTGGTGCAATTTGCAGTAGAAATTGTCGACGTTTTTGTACGATGACAGTGTTGATTAATAGAGATAAGCTTTGCTGAATATTACTGTGATGATCCAGCGGGAGCTATATTTAGGAATGAGTACACGAGACTGCTTGAGTCGGTTTGTGACTTGGAATGCATGTTTATTGGTTAAATACATCGCCTTTTTATACCCCTTATTACAGACCCGGAGGGGGGTAGGGGAACCCCGCTCCGGGAAGCTGCCAAGACGCGGCTTATACCTCAAGTGACGCTATTACATGTTAATAGGGAGCAGCCGATCACTACACTGCTCCCCCCAGAATTGAAGTTAAATACTGCAATTATAAATTCATTTTCGACGGTGAATCGTGTTGAGGCGTCGGTGGAGGTAGAAGAGGCTGCGTGTTGTCTTGGTTTGCTGTTGCGGTGTCATCCTGCATTAGCGGCGGCTGCGGTGCGGGATCCGTGAGCGTGCTCGGAGCTGGGAGCGTGCTCGGATGTAGTTCCGCTGATAATGTCGGGGGCCTCGTCTGGGAGACCTCTGGAAGGGGCGGCTGGCGGGAGTGACTCTGCTGGGCGGCGAGGCAGGAGGTGCCGGAGGAGGTGAAATGGGCCGTGTAGGTGTTCCACGAGGCTATGTTTGGCTAGAGTATCGAGTAATAATTTTACGTGCGTAAAATGTTCTTCGATATCTTTGGAGGCTACTAGAGGATCGTCCCTTTCGCCGATTCCGCAGCGGAAGAAGGCACGGGCGAGTTCGAACATAGTAAGTGTGGTCGTCCTGAAAGGTACCGTTGTGAAGTCGTGGAGGTGCGGCACCGTGTATCGATCGGGGACAGTGAGCCTGCTGAGGGCGTGGTAGTCTCCGACGGGGCGAATATCTCCGTCTGGCTTTGGTACGTCGTGTAGAGGGCTTGACCAAGGGGCCTCCGATGGTTCCATGATGCCGGCGTTTCGGAGTTCTGCGAATTGGGCTTTTGTCTTTGTATAGCTGGCCGGGGCTAGGCGTCGGAGTTTCGCTTGACATGGCGGGCCCTTCGTTACTATATGTTGTTCGATTGGTGCTTCGCAGGGAGTTTCTGAAGGAGTGTGTGCGTCTAGTAGTGCCTGGAAGTAGGGTGTGTTATCTGAGGTTGCACAGCTGAAATTTCCCGGGCGTACGAGGCTAGTGGCTGCGTTGATGAGGCGGGCTTTCGGAAGGTCAACGAGGCTTAGAAAATCGGGGCCGAGGATCGGTGTTGAGACGTCTGCTACGGTGAATGTCCTTTCATAGGGCGGTAGGTGTACCGAGGCGCAGTGGTTGTCGTATGTGTTGATCTCCGAGCTTTTAGCCGTTCGTAGGGTGCCCAGTTGTGTTCCTTTCCGATGAAGTGTGTTGGCGTTTTCCGTCAGTGGTTTTCGCCAGGTGCAGGGTTTGATGCATTTTTTCGCTCGGGAGCCCCATCTTCTATGGTAGAAGCAGAACGTCTTGTTCGGTCGTTGAGGGGGTGATTGTCGCTGCGTAGAAGGCCGCATTTGTTGACGGTGCTGGATCACTTGAACTTCCTCGTCGACGGTAGCCACACGAGGATGTGTTACGAAGGGTATAAGGCGGTCGGCGGCCGCCGCGAGCTTCGTGATATCGGGTTCTACGCTGGCTGCGATGTGAAGGCGAAGGCTCTCAGGTAGAGATCGTAAGAAGAGTTGTCGGAGAAGCGAGGTCGGAGTTTCCGAGGGAAGAGCACGTTGAAGGCGTCTGGCGAGGGCCGAAGGCAGCTCGTCTGTCACCGAAGGCTGAAGCAGAGTTGTGAGCTGGGAGCCATCTGAGGGTGCATGAGCTGCGATAAGCCGGTCTTTCAATGTCTGGTAGCTTGCGGAGTGTGAGGCGACTATGTCGGTACAGATGTCCGCTTGGCGAGGCTCGAGCGCGAGGAAGGCGCGGGTGAAGCGGGCTTCAGAATTTTTCAAGCCTTCCTGGGCGAAAATTAATTCGAGCTGTGCGAACCAGACGTGCGGGAAAGCCGGGTCAAAAGGCCGCAGTTTGAGAGGTGCTGGTGACGTTTCGAGTGTCTTCGTAGCTCTGGTCTCCATTTTCTTCTTAGTAGTTCTCTTGGATGTAGATCTGAGGAATGAATGCTCCGTTGGTGGTCGCTCTCGTTATATAGGCAGCGGGAGGGGCGAGATGTTCTCTAATTGGTTCGCTGAAGAGACGATAGCTGGTTGGTTGCTTGAGAGAGGACGCTGATTGGTCGTGACGAGTGGTGGGGGGTTCGCTGTCGATCGCATGAGGACGATGGTTCTTAAAGAATCGGTGTTAGTCCGAAGATGGCCGGGGCAAGGGTATGTGCTCTGCCGGCGTTGCGGTCGCGAAAGTCCGAGGTGGCTGAAACTGAAAGGCTGAAACAGACAGTCGTCCTGAAAAGGACCTTTGTAAGTCCGTTGGAGGTCAAAGCGAATGTGCGTTTTAAGCCGTCGCTGGAAGCGAGAATGCGGGGCGCTATTCGCAGAGGGCAGGAAGCCGGCGAAGGTGCGTATCGAGCCGTCGCTAGAGGCGAGAAGGCGGGATGTTGTTCGCAGAAGGCAGGAAGCCAGCGAAGGTGCGCGTTGAGCAGTCGCTAGAGGCGAGAAGGGCGAGACGCTGTTCGCAGAAGCCGGTAGCCGGTGAAGGTTGCGTGTTCGTCGTCGGGGTGACCAGTGTGATGATCCAGCGGGAGCTATATTTAGGAATGAGTACACGAGACTGCTTGAGTCGGTTTGTGACTTGGAATGCATGTTTATTGGTTAAATACATCGCCTTTTCATACCCCTTATTACAGACCAGGAGGGGGGTAGGGGAACCCCGCTCCGGGAAGCCGCCAAGACGCGGCTTATACCTCAAGTGACGCTATTACATGTTAATAGGGAGCAGCCGATCACTACAATTACTTATCAGAAAAAAATAAGGGAAGGGTGTTGTTGCCTTGGGGTATTTTGTAGACAAGGTTTTGTGTTCTGGTTTAGTGCCCCACCGTTTTCAGAGCCCGCACACTGCTACTGAAAATGAAGGATTCGATGTACTAGTAACCAACGCAACAGTAAAGAGGTTGTTACTATTATTGTATGACACATCGACAGAATTATTTTAGCTACATTTAACTGGTGATTTAGGTAGGTACCTACGTAGTAACGAGTACAGGGTTAGGTAGTAACCTAGGGAGGGTTAGAACTAGAAGAAAGAACGGAAGTTAGAAATAGAAGAAAGAACGGATGCACGATTCAGTGGACGCGTAAAACTGTAAACAACGAGAAATGAAAAGGAGTGGAGGAGCCGTGAAGAGGGGCAGTTAATAGACAGTTTTTGTACTTCCCGTCATCTTTACACGTTCAACCGTGGAAACGCTGATACGGGAAGACGGACCAATGAGCTTGAAGCATTCTTTTCCCGTAAACGCGTAGGTAGTTCTTCGCGTACATGGGAAAAGCTACTTCTTCGCGTGCATGGGAAGAACTACGCGTATACGGGAAAAGAATGCTTCAAGCTCATTGGTCCGTCTTCCCGTACCATCTTGGAGTATCAGTCACACGGTTGAACGTGTAAAAACCACGGGAAGAACTAAAACAGTCTATTTATCGAGGAGGCTGACACAGCTAGACAACATCGGGATCCACAGCCAAAGGGTCTGTTCGGAGAACCGTCCGGGACTGCCCAGGATTGCCCCCTCCCCACTTTTGGCCGTTCGGAGAAGACAAGGGACGAGTTGCCCGCTGTTCGGAGAGAGCGGGGATTGTGAATTCGGGCAGCCCGGGATCGTCCGGGGCTACTCCAGCTCTGGTGTGGAGTAGAAAGTCCGGAGCATGCGCATCGGTCTATTTTTACCCCTCCCCTCTAACTTGCTCACTTCGATGGTTCGATGTTTTCCTTTCCCGCGAAGCACAACTCAAACCAACACACGCCAAACCCGTATTTTTTTTTTCACGTATGCTTTACAGTTGTTTGCAGTTACAGTTTACAGTTGTTTACAGTGTAAGCGTTACAGTTTTTTGTTGTGTGTAATAATTTCCAGTTACGGTTAAGTTAGATAATAATTAGACACTTAGAGGCGCTAATTGGAAGGACAAAGTGACTTTAGGACAAAGAAGTGACTTTTTTTTTCTCCATTGTTGAAAAAGTTGAAAACGTTTTAGTTTAAATGATGTACCTAGTAGTAAATGTAGTTTTAGTTTAAATCGATGAGAACGCAGGACAGCTTGTAAACAAAATGGTGGGAGGTTCTAATACGGCTTCCAGTCCTGGACAAAGAAAAAGCGTTCGGACAAGGCATGAAACCGGGACGATCCGGAATTACTCTGGTGACGTCACAAGTCCAGGATTGTTAGAGCTCTGGGCTGCTCGGGATAGTCCAGAGGTTCGTTCGGAGAAGCAGTCCTGGACTATCCAGAGCTCTAACAATCCTGGACTCGTGACGTCACCAGAGTAATTCCAGATCGTCCCGGTTTCGAGCCTTGTCCGAACGCTTTTTCTTTGTCCAGGACTGGAAGCCGTATTAGAACCTCCCACCATTTTGTTTACAAGCTGTCGTGCGTTCTCATCGATTTAAACTAAAACTACATTTACTACTACATCATTAAAAACTAAAACGTTTTCAACTTTTTCAACAATGGAAAAAAAAAAGTAACTTCTTTGTCCTAAAGTCACTTTGTCCTTCCAATTAGCGCCTCTAAGTGTCGCATAGGTTTTTTTCTTGAGACTGATGTTCTTACCTGTCTCAACCTGATGACCTTTATAAAGTCATTCTCAGTTATGTGGTTAGTAATAAAATAAAAGGCTGTCATTGTTATAAGAACTTTATTTATTCAGAAGGCACCTAGAATCCAAATCACCACCACTCAGACAACATCACTTGACACAAATCAGACACCACTTGCTCAATATAATTTTGATTTTTTGGTCTCAAATTCGGGAAAAAACCTCCCTTAATATCATTTCTTCTTCATCGCCGTCCGAAAAATTGATGTCACCCTCATTATCATCGTCGGAATAATCCGTATCAGACAGCATAATTATTATCTAACTTAATCCGTAACTGGAAATTATTACACACAACAAAAAACTGTAACGCTTACACTGTAAACAACTGTAAACCATACGTTAAAAAAAAATACGGGTTTGGCGTGTGTGGGTTTGAGTTGTGCTTCGCGGGAAAGGAAAACCACAGAAAACCCTACTATACTACGTATAGGAAAACATCGAAGTGAGCAAGTTAGAGGCACAGAAAACCCTACTAAACTACGTACAGAAGGGACACTCAGGGTGGGGGGTGGTTGCCAGCATACAGCTCCCGCTACGCGGAAATTAGTGGCCAAAGGCTGAACTAAGACCCCCCGAATCCTCGCGCTTGCGCCTGACACCTTGGATACCACCGCTCTCCTGCTTCGTTGCTACAACAAACCCCGCCACCATTCCACCCCCCCCCCCCCCACCACATTTCCATCCGCCTCTCTTCCACACCCTTGGTAAATGTACCAGTCTGGCAAAGGACAGACGAGAAAGGATGAAATTAATACAATTAAAGCAAATGTACAGTAAAACAATATTTATTCACTATTGACATCACAGTTAGTGGATAGTTGATATCATTAATTTAATTTCATTCTAATTATCTATTGTCGTCACAATGAAATTGTTCGTCCATCGTCAATATTGATTGACTAGTTATTACAATTCGAACATAATATTGACATCACAGCTCGTGGATAGTTGATATTGATATATTTGATATCATTAATTTAATTGGTCACATTCGGGACGGGAAAGCAAAAAAAAGGAAGCTGTTGGATGAGTGTTATATCGAACGTCACATCCGATAGCGGCGCACTTTAAGGTTCCCACACACCGGGCAATAACATTGTTGAAAACATTGTTATTAACATTTTTCAGTATGGTTTCGTTCACACCGAACGCAACATTGTTGGTAACAATGTTATCAACATCGGGCGAAGGAATTGTTATTAACATTGTTACGGCACACAAAAAATGTTGACAACAATTCTTCCCCCAAAATGTTACTAGAAACATTGTTGGCAACATTTTCAATAACAAAGTTATTTTTTCCGTCAACATTGTTAGTAACATTGTTGTCAACACTGATTTTTGTTATCGATCCAGGAGCGATAACAAACTGGGGTTTCTGAGCAACATTTTTTTTGAAAAACAGTTTCTCGAGAACTAAGAGGACTAGGGACATCGTTTTGGTCTCGTTTTGTTGCAAATTTACTCATCTTCATAAACTTATGGAGTAGCTATCCTCATAAAATGGTTTCTTCAGGGCAAAAAATTGCAAAAACTGGAAAAAGTCCAAAAATTTCCTTGTTCTTTCAGTATTCAAATATTTCCCCAAGGTTTCCCGAGGTCAAAAACTTGGATTACTTATTACTAACCAATAGGAAAGACAAATCGAACCACCAAAAACGATGTTGGAATCGGTTTCACAATCGGTGGTCTGAAATCGATTGCACCGATAATGTTTCCGATTTTATTCGATTTTTTCAGCCGTCAGTAAAATGTTAACAAATTTTTATAAATTTGTTAAAGTATATCTTGGTAGGTACCTACATCGAATCAAAGAGGACTTTTTTTCAAGGACAATTTCACTTGATTTTTCCGATTGTATAAGATTTTTTAAGATTTTAACAAAAAAATGAACCAAATAAACGAAAATTTTAAAAATATATTGTGGTAGGTACCTACATCGAATCAAAAAGGACGTTTTTTCACGGATGATATCACTTGATTTTGAACATTAACACTTGATTTTGAGCACTCTCGATGTCGCAATAAATCTTCCTCAGCTCGAAATTCTTCCCGATTCTTGAAAAATGATTTAACGTCTTCACGTCGATAGTGTGAAACTATCGATATGTCGATAGTCCTATCGACTATCGGTTTTCCCTACTCCCTACTGTGAGTCAGTGACGACGAAGGACGAAGGACATTTTGTTGATGTGCTGTAGCCTGTAGAGTAAGGAAGTTGGAATACCATCATAATGAATTGGGAAAAAGATGAAGTGATCAAGTTGATAGAGGAGTAATTCAGCCATGGTCAATTGAGAACTGGAATACTTGTGAAAACCTAAATGTTATTGCTTTGAATGTTACCAACATTGTTGATAACATTGTTAGAAAACTAGACCCAAGAAAAACAGATGGAAGAATTGTTGGCAACAAAAAAGTTGACAACATTGTTGCCAACAATGTTGGTAACAAATTTTCTAGATCATCTCTTTTTGTTACTAACATTTTTGTTACTAACATTTTTGTTAGTAACAATGTTATGTTAGTAACGTTTGGTGTGTATGGGCCTTTAAATTCACAACCCAACTCATACTTATACTTATCTAGAAAACGAACCACTTCAGTTAAGGAAAAATACGAATTCCGTACACGAAAGCAGTATTTTCAAATTTCACGAGCCATTACCTACGTAACTAACCTCGTCGCACGTTAAAACGTAGAAAGTTTCTGTAAGTTTGTGTTGTGAACTTACAATAGGGTTTTCTTCACAGAAAACCAAAAAAAAGAAAGGAATGAAAACCTCCTCGCGCGTTAAAACGTAGTACAGTAGTTTTCTGTGGTTAAAACGTAAAAATTGTAGTGATGAAATCGTGTGTGAGAAACAAGAAAAATACTAATGGCGGAACGGAGTCGGAGCGTCTACATGAGTTGGTGGGTGGTAGGGTGGGAGAAGACGTGCGATCGCAGCGATTACTGGAAATTAGTGCCAGAACCGTGAACTAGCACCGGTGTCATGGGGCTGGTTAGAGGGGAGGGGTAAAAATAGACCGATGCGCATGCTCCGGACTTTCTACTCCACACCAGAGCTGGAGTAGCCCCGGACGATCCCGGGCTGCCCGAATTCACAATCCCCGCTCTCTCCGAACAGCGGGCAACTCGTCCGGGATCGTCCCTCGTCTTCTCCGAACGGCCAAAAGTGGGGAGGGGGCAATCCTGGGCAGTCCCGGACGGTTATCCGAACAGACCCTATGGCAGGTTTCTCCGAACGAACCTATAGAATACTCATACTAGGTAGCGGAGAACCTGTGACGAGCATGGCCGCGGTCGAGTCAGATAAACGGAGAAAAAGAAGAAGAAGAAGAAGAGGCAGCGGAGTGGGGAGCCAGGGTTTGTTTGGTTGGCTTTCCTTGGCTGTCCGTTGTACATCGATTACAAAACTTCGAATATCGTTGCCACAAACAACATCGATGTTTTGATATAGATGTCGAATCCCGATTTCTGGTAACTCACAGGCTCGCAGCTGACGCTACAAGCTTGGTTCGTTGGTTTCTGTATCCTGTTCTATGTTCTGTACTTTCCTTCTCAATTTTTTTATTAGGTTCGCATTTCAGAAGTTTGTAACAGCGATATCGGGTACCTAGGTATGTGACTCAAGACCATCTGGTCCGTTCTAAGGCATGTCGTTAGGTTGAGTATAATAATTATTTTCCTTGTTGTTCTTCTAATTTCACGTCTTTGCTTTCATCATTTTGCATTATTGCTACACTAACAAAAAGGCGTGTTCGTTGTAATAACAAAAAACCATATAAATATAGTAGAAACATTTTATAGTACATGATACAATCCCATTACATGATTATATCTTATTACAGCCTCAAGTAAGTAATAAGATGTACACTTATAACAAAAATAATTGTTTTTTTGGGTTTCATCACTAGGTATTATTTCTGACATCTGGTGTAATCCCGAATCTTTTTACGAAGATTCGGTTTGTTTATGCAGGCACTCACCAAAACTAGCCGTTGGAAACGAAGTCGCTCAAGATTTATTTATTTATTTTTCCACAAAACCTTGCAATATGTATACAAATAATCATTATTGTAGTAACATTTAACAAATCGTAGCCATTCGAATAAAATGTACAAAATTAGAAAGGGTTGTAGGTACATATACAATTATTTACACAGAGAAATAAACATTACAATTATTATAGGTAAGTACCTAGTCTTATAACCGAACATGATTAGAATTTGTGAGGTAGCATATATAGTGGACCCAACTCTCTGCCCAGAGTTGCTGCCCAGGTATTGCCCTCTTTACCTGGGCCCGTAATGCTGAGTACCGTCGTCAACATCAGGTAGGTAGTTATTCCTTTAACATGATTGCGATGTTGTGGAGAACTGCCTGCGTTCTGCCGTAGATATTTGAGGGCGTATTTCTTCGAGAACAAACGCGACTCCTTCCTTCGACAACCTGAAGCGATCGAAAAATTCCTTCTCACTCCAGGCGTCGAAGTTGGGATGTCTCGCTCTGATCCGATATCTTCTCGGTTCTACGACTAGCCCTAGTTTGACGAAGATGTCATCATCCTCATCGCTCGCATAATAGTTACAACGGTTCATTATTACCACAATAATGCAAAATAGGACGGGATCTGAATAGTGCAGCGCAAATAGGAAAACCAAAAACAATGAGCAGCCATCTTCGTTTTGAGAGAAACCATGGTTAACTTCTTGTAACCCCTCGTATAGCTGGGGTTACGTACCCATGGTTAAGTTTTCGATTTATCGCACTAATGATCGATTACTGAATTTTTTTGAACGCCACTTTCGTTACCATGGTTGGGAAACCTTAAGGTAAACTTCAACCCCAGGGTTACACTCTTTTTTGAACCGGGCCACAGTGCCGCAGATATATTTTAGCGAATTTTCGAAGAAAAGGAAGCTATTGTTCTCGGTCCAAAATTTTTAAAACTCGAATTTCCGAAAGATTTTTATACCAAAATCCGTTTCAGACCATCCTGAATTCACTGCCGAAAGACACCAAAAATTATATGTGTATATATATATATATATATATATATATATATATTTATTTATATATATTTATATATATATTTATATATGTATGTGTCATTCCAGACGATAACTCTCGAAAGAATTGAGATAAAAAGTTCAAATTTGCACGAAAAATCTGTCTTGGCAATCGACAGGCTAAGTTCGTAGATCGGCAGAATCGGGTCACTCTAAGGGGGAGTTTTGGGGAGTTTTAGGGGGGAAAAATTACCCATAAATTCCCAAAATGAAACAGTCTGACAAGTGACACCTCATTTTAAAGGTTTTTGTACGCTGAACACGATGGTGAAATCAGAATTGCGATATCTCATTCCGTTCTCAAACTGGAGCACTTTGAAGATTAAGGAACGTGGTTATTTCTTCGAAAATTCGCTCTTATAGCCATGCTGCATGACTGTGGTTTTTTTAGTAACTTGTCCCTGGGGATCTTGGTTAGGTTAGGGATGAGAACAGTAGTTTAGCGGATGACAAGTTATTATTATTGCTTTATTCCCCTATAAAATTATTATCTCTATTTACAATTGAACTACTTATTCGATACCCTACTCTCTACCTTTTCCTCCAAAGACTGCAGTCGAGCCGCACGCGGATAATATTTTTGCGTTCGGATTCGCGACGCGGTTGAAGACTTTTGGGTTGTCTATGAACAAGTACTGACCTCGGTTTCCCTGAGGAATATGCTGGCTTCCGACGTCCGGGTGTTGGCTACTTCACCGGAGTGGCTCTGCGTTGGGTTGTTCTTTCGGTACTCGAGACTTGACCAGAGACCTCCGAGGGTGCTGTCCGCTTGTGGGGCGATGGGTGCTGGATCCGGAGGAGGTGACAGTTCTCTTCTGGACCACTCCACGAATTTTGAACTTCAGTGATGTACGGAAGACAGAAGACGTCGTTAATGGCCCTGCATGGGGTTTTAAGCAGCGTTCACATCCATCCGGAAAGTGCGTACAAGCACCAGCCAACCAAGCAGCTGATTGGTTGGACATCAGC
Organism: Leptopterna dolabrata; assembly: GCA_954871275.1. Classification (NCBI taxonomy): domain Eukaryota; kingdom Metazoa; phylum Arthropoda; class Insecta; order Hemiptera; family Miridae; genus Leptopterna; species Leptopterna dolabrata. Next base: position 81,874,331 of record OX940975.1, on the reverse strand, counting down.
TGGGGAGGGGGGAATATTCTTTCCGGAGAAGCACTTTTGAAGCGAACAGTACGCATCAGATTTTTCAGATATTTTCCGCTCCGCATCTGCGCAGTTCACTACTGCGCATACGGAATGGCGTCGGGAACCAAAACAGCTGTGGGAGGAAGCGCGGGAAACGAGTTGTCAGCCAAAATTCCGGATGGCTATGAACGCCTTCCAAACGCCTTCCCAACTTCCGCGATTCCCCTCCATCCCCTCCACTGCTTTTCACTAGCTTCCCCTATCCGTATTTCCAGACGTCTCCGGATGGATGTGAACCCTGCTTTACAGTCCTTGCGACAGTGGGGAAAGATTGCTCCTCTTCCTTCATTGTTTCGGCAGTTGGGTCTAGGATGTGCTGCTCAGGCGGATGATTTCGGAAGTGAATTTTTTACCATTCTCGATGGTATTTGGCAATACGGTTGCCGGCGCGTGGATTGCGAAATAATCAACATTGATTTAAAGGTCTTGTTGTTATTTCGCAATCCCCGTTCCAATTCGGTTTCTGTTGTAGGTCGGGTTCGTCTGACGTTTGGTGGTGTAAGACATCATGTGTTACTTACACATATGCTTACAGAATTTAATTTAAAAAAGCTGCATTTTATTTGAACAATTGAGTGGAACCCACAAGTCAGTGAGTGGGGAGGGAGGGGGATCATGATTTGATTCTAAAATTATAAGGAAAATGGCTGTAGGTTTGCTCTTATCGTTGTAGAAGAGTGGAAAATGGGAAAAAAGAATTATGTATTTGAAACAAGGGAAAATAGGTGCAGGAGTTTTGACTGGAATGACTTAGAGAAAAAAGTACTAATTCTGTCAGAATTTAAATTTTGGATAAATTGTTTTATTACAGTTTTTTGTTTGGAAGCAGGTTCGTCTATGGAAAGTAAGTTATGTGGTGTACTATTGTATAATTTGGGCCCAATAAAAGAGATATATCTGATGCCTAATCTAGAATTTACATTGAGGGATGGTAAAAAAGTTGTTTTCTTTTGGTTTTACAAATATATTTTTATTGAACAGACAGTGATTATTTATCACGGATTTAAGAGCACCTCCTTGAGTTGACGGATTGTGAAAAGGTTGCTATCAATGAAAAGTTCGTTTGTTGGGAATCGGATTGGTTTAAATAGCATAGTTTTATTAATCTTTTTTGAGTAATTTCAAGTGGTCTCAGGTATGTGTCGTAAGCTCCACCCCAAGCTGTGATACCATAAGAAAGTTGGGAGTGAACTAATGGAAAATACGATGAGTAGAGTGTTGGTTTTTTGAACAAACTTCTGGTTCTATAGAAGACATAATTTACAGAACGTAATTTACTTTGGAGGTTGTTCAAATGGTGTTTCCGTCTTAGCTGAGAGTCTAAAATAATGGCAAGATATTTAGCCTGAGATGCTCTGAGTACAAGGGGGCAATCGCAGCAGGGTGGTGGAGCGTTGCATGAAGGTGTGTGAAATTTCAAGTTGAATTCGCTGGGTGGGGCACTAGATTTATAGTTGTAAAAGGGAACCTAAACTGTTTTTTGGAAGTTAAGGGACAATTTATTCAACTTGAACCACTGAAGTGTTTTTGACAGAATACGATCAGCTTTTAAATAAACCTTCAGCCATGAGTTGCCCGTAATACAAACCGCGGTGTCGTCCGCGAATGTTACAATGGAACCGTCTAACGTCAATTTATTACATTTCTACTTTCCATACCCATCCCCCCTCCCACCATACTTCGATATTCATAACCAGATCGGCCTGAATAATAGTAGGTGGTAGGTAGATCTAGATACCTATTTCCAATGTGCTATGTGCATGACCTGCTATGCGACTTGCGAGTGATAACTACCTAACCCTATCTACCGTCCAATGTACAAGTTATTACACAACATTTTTCCACCGTTTTAATAATTATGAATCCCAATTTGAACTCATAATAATTCTCTTCCAGCTTGTTCTGTTATTCAATTAATTGTTTATTGCTTGAAAATAATTGGTACGAACTAAATCACTCGCGAAGAAATCGTGGAAACCCATTTCAAAGAAAAACTGAGTTATTGAAAAAATAGTCTATTTCCACTAATACTAGTTATTGTGATCGTTTGATCACCGAAACCGGTATAACAGTGTTTTTTGCGTTTTTCGTGTATTAGTGGAAGTAGACTATTTTTTCAATAACTCAGTTTTTCTTTAAGATAATTGGTCTTTCTGGCAAACCCCCAAATATCTTATAAAAAGAAAAAGGTTGCAAATTATTACACATCTTTATTATTTACCTGGATTTGTCTTGCCTTCTGTGTAGACCACTGAATCCTGTGGTACAGGGGTCTACACAGAAGGCTAGACAAGTCCAGGTAAATAATAAACGTTGTGTAATAATTTGCAACCTTGTTTTTCTTTTTAAAAAGATATTTGGGGGTTTGCCCGAACGACCAATTTCCTTCATGAATCCTCCGAGGAAAGCCCTAAATCGAGCACTAGAGCCAGCCCAGGAATTAAAGTTTTATAAAAGTGCGCGGGATTCAATAATTCACTCATTAATTTATTATTAATTATTTTGTTGTTGTTATTAATGAAGCATGAACAGCGGGAAAAAATCCAACCTAATGCACAGCAGAAAAAAGTGGATATTTGATGAATTAGGTAAATAAAGGTTTCTCGCACCTGCGAGAACTGGGTCCTTGGAAGAAGCCCGGGATGAACGAAGATTTGAGTGATGTGTTCGATGAAACGGGGGTGGCAACACGTGGGAGGCCTCCCTGTTCCCTGGACTAGACCGGGTGTGACGTCACCTCGTATTAGGCTCCTTGCGCGGTGGCTGGAGACTGCTGCTTGATCCCATTGTAGGAGGCCAGAGGTGCATCCTGTCCCACCCCTCTCGAACCCACTGAAAATGTTCACATTTGTTTGCGGACCACTGATGTGAGTCCCTCAGACTTTGGGATCTCACAACATAGAAGGAGGATACGAACTAAATCACTCGCGAAGAAATCGTGGAAACCCATTTCAAAGAAAAACTGAGTTATTGAAAAAATAGTCTATTTCCACTAATACAGGAAAAACGCGGTTGGGTAAATCTTTGAATTATGTAGTTCCTTCAAGTTTTTCTCTATTATTGCGTTCATTTCTGTAACAGCTTGGTTCCACCCCTCTCCCCCACCCCCATCACCTCATGTTCCTTTCACTTTTTGGCATTCTCTTCCTGGGCCAATCAGAATCGACCCCCCCCCCCTTCCTTTGTTCCCTTCACCATTCTTCACAACCAATCCCAATCGACCACATTTCACTTTTTGACTATTTATAAGGTCACCTCTTCAATGTGCCTTCAGTTATTGTGTGTTACTGACGATGGTTTGATCACCGAAACCGGTATATAACAGTGTTTTTGGGTTTTTCGTGTATTAGTGGAAATAAACTATTTTTTCAATAACTCCGTTTTACTTTGACATTGAAGGAGGCTAGGTGTAGCCATTTGCAATTGGTGATTAGAACGATGTCATTTTATCTGTGTCTTTCAAGGCCATGGTCTTTCACAAAACTTCTTTATTAAAACGGGAGTCCTACGTTACGCTCCCAGGCCTGGCAAATCGCTACGATGCGCTCCTGAGACAGATATATCATACGCTTCCGCTACCTATTACGATGCGCCTCGTCAAATGAAATAAAAACTATGAATTTCGAATATCCCGATATCAGTGGCATGAGCCACCTTTCAATTGAAAAAACGCTGCAAAGTCCTTGTCACATGGGTTTATTATTCTATTGGACATAGTTACCTACAGAAATGTTGACTGTTCATTTATTGTTTCTTTCATATAAAATAATCGAAATAGCTATCTCTGGTGGTTTCCACCAATTGTGGCCCCCAAAACACGAATAAGGAGCTCCTCCTTTTTTTTTTTTTTTATAAATAAATTATCTCTGATCATTGATAGTACCATTTAATCGTCTTGATCCACCTGTTGACACTTTTTCCAGTGTTATTCTACAAATTGATGGTGATTTCAGACGATTTCCCAGGTTTTTGACTCATAAAAAATCAATTTCGGGAGCTGAACATCTAGTAGAACCTCAATTTTCTATTCTTTAGTTAAAATCTACTTCATATTCGGTCTTCTCGTCCCCAAAAACATGAAAAACGATACCTCAAAAGCTCATGTTACCAACATGTTGCTAAAACACAAAAAGTACCTATTTTTACACCCATTTTCACTCATAACACCCCTGGGTATATTCCGATCGGGCTGAAAAGTTTCGGGACACAACTAGGGCCCAAATGGAGCATGTGTGCGAAAGAACGATTTTTTTAGACCGAAAATGAAGCCTGTACACGTGATACGGCGGACGGACATTGCATTTTTGGAATCTACGCACCTTGAAACGGAAAAGAAAAAATTTTGAGGGGGTGTTATAAAAATTTTTTGCTGAGCGAATACATAGGTGTATTATTCACAGAATAATAAACCAAAATGCACAGTTTCGAAGCCACTAAGTACGGACGTGAAGTTTAGGGCAGTACTTTGACCAGCTTGTATACCTCTTGGCATGGAGTTTTTGTTTCAAAGTTTCGCAATTTTGCAAACGTGTCATCACGGGACTTTGGTAACACGGGCCTTTTTTTCGTCTAACCATGTAAGCAACCTGGCGTAAATTAGTAACTTCGTGAACATCAACATCGGCGTTGGGACTTTGCATCAAGGCACTCCTCATGATCTGAAACATCATGCACACGTCCATGTACAAAGGAGCTACGACAAATAATGCCAGCACCTTACAAAAATGACAACTGTACCTTCCTACTTGGTGTAAATAAGTCGTCTTTAGCCATCCTCTTCACACGGGTATGAAGCGCAACTTTTGGTTTATTATTCTGTGAATAATACACCTATGTATTCGCTCAGCAAAAAATTTTTATAACACCCCCTCAAAATTTTTCCTTTTCCGTTTCAAGGTGCGTAGATTCCAAAAATGCAATGTCCGTACGCCGTCCGCCGTATCACGTGTACAGGCTTCATTTTCGGTCTAAAAAAGTCGTTCTTTCGCACACATGCTCCATTTGGGCCCTAGTTGTGTCCCGAAACTTTTCAGCCCGATCGGAATATACCCAGGGGTGTTATGAGTGAAAATGTGTATAAAAATAGGTACTTTTTGCGTTTTAACAACATGTTGGTAACATGAGCTTCTGAGATATCGTTTTCTATGTTTTTGGGGACGAGAAGACCGAATATGAAGTCGATTTTGACCAAAGAGTGGAAAATTGAGTTCTACCAAATGTTCAGCTCCCAAAATTGGTTTTTTATGAGTCAAAAACCTGGAAAACTGTCTGAAATCACCATCAATGTGTACAATAACATTGGAAAAAGTGTAAACAGGTGAATCAAGACCATTTAATGCCACTACCAATGATCAAAGATGATCTTAAAAAAAAAAAACGCTGCAAAGTCCTTGTCACATGGGTTTATTATTCTATTGGAGTTCTACAGATTTTTGTTGGCTGTTAAATGTATTGTTTCTTTCATGTGGAATGATTGAATTAGCTATTTCTGATGGTTTCCACCAATTTTGGCCCCCAAAACACAAATTAGGTAGGTACGATCTTTTTTTTTTTTCAAATTAACTTTGATCATTGGTAGTGCCATTTAATCGTCTTAAAATGAATCGTCTTGAAACTTTTCAGATCGATCGGAATATACCCAGCGGTGTTGTGAGTGAAAATGGGTGTAAAAAACGCTGCAAAGTCCTTGTCACCTGGGGTTTATTATTCTACAGAAATGTTGGCTGTACATTTATTGTTTGTTTCATGTGAAATAATTGAAATAGCTATTTCTGATGGTTTCCACCAATTTTGGCCCCCAAAACACAAATTAGGTAGGTACGATCTTTTTTTTTTTTCAAATTATCTTTGATCATTGGTAGTGCCATTTAATCGTCTTGATCCACGTGTTGACACTTTTTCTAGTGTTATTCTACAAATTGATGGTGATTTCGCAGGTATTTGACTCATAAAAAATCAATTTTGGGAGCTGAACATCTGGTACAACCTCAATTTTCCACTCCTTGGCCAAAATCGACTTCATATTCGATCTTCTCGTCCCCAAAAACATGGAAAACGATACCTCAAAAGCTCATGTTACCAACATGTTGCTAAAACGCAAAAAGTACCTATTTTTACACACATTTTCACTCATAACTCCCCTGGATATATTCCGATCGGGCTGAAAAGTTTCGGGACACAACTAGGGCCCAAATGGAGCATGTGTGCGAAAGAACGACTTTTTTAGACCGAAAATGAAGCCTGTACACGTGATACGGCGGACGGCGTACGGACATTGCATTTTTTGAATCTACGCACCTTGAAATGGAAAAGAAAAAAGTTTGAGGGGGGGTTATAAAAATTTTTTGCTGAGCGATTACATAGGTGTATTATTCAGAGAATAATAAACCAAAAGCGTACCTATTTCATGTTTTGGGGGCCAAAATTGGTGGAAATCATCAGGAATAGCTATTTCAATCATTCCACATGAAAGAAACAATACATTTAACAGCCAACAAAAATCTCTAGAACTCCAATAGAATAATAAACCCATGTGACAAGGACTTTGCAGCGTTTATTCTTTTCGCACTTCCACACGTCCATCTCAGTTCACCACTTGCAAGTTCTTTGTGATACACAAACTTAAATTCCCCATGGAAAACAAACGTCACCTACTCCTTTTGCTCCGCCTTTAACCCATTCCGTAACACACTCGTCTGAACTCATGATTGTGCCTGACACTAACAGCGGTGATCTGCATTATCCCCATAGTATCTTATTGGGAGCGCAAGATAAAAGGCTCAATAGGTCCTCTTTAAACGAACGGGAGCGCATCGTAATGTGGCTGAGTGGACTTTCACTTCGGAGCGGCCCGGTGGGAGCGCAACGTAGGTCGCCCATTAAAACTTCGTTTTTCTAGGTACTAATTTTGGAGGAATGCTGACTGAAATTGAGTACCAAAATCGCTAGTTCTCTATAGAAAATAATTCCCTCCCATTTTCTTTGTCCTTTTCCCCTTAGAACATCACTGAAATCGCATTTTCTGAGGCAACTTTCCTCAAGCGCTCCCTGTGTTAGATAACCGCCCCGAGGAGGTAAGGACATCCAATTGCTCCATATAAATCGAAATCCATCAGCCCTGTTTTTGGTCAAGGTGTAGGTAAAAACTGAGTCTGAAATCAGTGTTTCTTTGCCCTTGTACCCTTTGAATGGTACAGCTCATTAGGTAGTGTAGTGATTGGCTGCTCCCTATTAACATGTAATAGCGTCACTTGAGGTATAAGCCGCGTCTTGGCGGCTTCCCGGAGCGGGGTTCCCCTACCCCCCTCCGGGTCTGTAATAAGGGGTATAAAAAGGCGATGTATTTAACCAATAAACAGTCAATCAAGTCACAACCCGACTCAAGTAGTCTCGTGTACTTATTGCTCCCGCTGGATCATCACAGGTAGGTATTACAAACATAGCTTCCTGTCCTCAGTTGTAAATGAGGACTGAACCAATCTTACTTACACTGTGTTTGTTTCAGATATAAAACTAAATGTGATAATGTCGTCCCCTGACATCATTCATTTCAAAGTGGCCCTTTACCAGCCCAATATGCCTGATAAGATCCGGAGGTTCACTATTGAGAAAGACCTGGCTGAGAGCTACGGTCACTTGAGTCAGAAGCTCTGCACCGTCTTTCCCTTACTAAACTCCACTGAGATGAACGTTTCATGGAGGGGTCTGTATTTGATTGGATACATATTCCTGTAGTTACATTAGAAACTATGGAAGTAGTTATGTTAGAAATAATCGACTAATTATTAGAGAGTTACTAGTGTATACAATCGTCCGTATCATATCACAGAATGATACGACCCCTAAAGCTGGAAGAGCGGATGCTAACCACATTCGTTCAACATCCATTGAATTATAATATGCACCTTAAAGTAACACAGTGCAATATCTGTATCTAGTTGTGGTGCTCTAGTAGGTTTAATACATTTGGGATTTTAAGAAGTTTTTAAATAGGTATAAATATATTATGTCCTAGCAAAAAGATGAAGATCAACTAAAGATGCTTCATTGCGTAATGAATGGTGAAGCAAAAAACAACTCAGTAATGTCGTTTCAGACGATTTTGTAACAAATCTGTTTAAAAAGAATAATCTCAACTCACTTCAAACGCTTGATTAATGAACGAATTACCTATAAGATATTACTAGAAATTCGGAAGAAATTCACAGAGAAAACGAAATTAATAATTCGTACTGTCTTATCAAAAATTTTATCAGCATGGCAGTTTGCAGTGCTGTTATAAGTTTTAACCAGATTGAGATACAGTGTGTATATCTACAAACTCGTACGACGCAATGAGATACAATAAGGTGATTTCCCGACATGTGTATCTCATGATACGATTGGATTGCTGATACCACTGTTTCGTAGCTACTAGTAACTCAATTATAAACACTTGTGAGCAATTTCTTGGGAAAAATTCGTCTTGCGCTAAATAACCAGTGACACCGCCTACCACGAGTAGGCTGTTTTGGTTGGTGGGGCTCAGTATGCGAGCCGCGAAAATGTCAATGGTTTTGTCTTGAGAAAAAGGTGAACTTGTTAGGGTAGGTTTACACTGGAACTCCCGTTCTCGATTTTTCACACTGTTTCATACAACCTTGGGTTCTGTATCGCATGGGATTCGGAGTAGGTAAGTGGTTACAATGAGACCACCTCCTGTGCTGCTCAGCCGACTTCTGGTACCAAGCCCCCCCCCCCCCCCCCCCGTTACGATGTTGGATTACTGTAAAATTAATTTGGGAGTTGCAGTACGTTTCAGGGCCACATGTCTCCTGCCTTCAGTTTAATTGAAGTTTCTATTTTTCCATAGACTCTGATGACGACTTGATCACGATTAGCTCTGACGAGGAACTGGTTATTGCTCTAGCAGAGATGACAGGGAATTGCAAGAAATTTCATGTAAACTTCGTAGCTCCTGTGGCATTTCAGGCTCCTCCAAGTGAGTAAATAACTTTATGTTGTGAAAAGAGACTTCAAGGCCGTCATATCATGACCCTTGGTAGTTAAGTTCCAGTTCATAAAGAAGTAGAAAAGCAAAACATAAGAGCAAATTATTCTCCTCTTAGCAGCAGCCATGGTAGGGCGAACGTATGAGCGCTTTGAGAAATCTTAATCTCCTGGGCCGATCAACAACTCTGACGTAAGAAGCGTTGTCCCTTTTTGCCTAGGCTGAGGCTTCTATCCAGAAAAATTAAATTACCTACCTAACTGGATGTCATCTCTTGGTCAGAAACCCTGGAGCCATCTTTACTTTCTAAACGACTGAGAAAACCCATTGCAGATGACAAGCTGGTCAAAAACCCTAGAATAAGAAAGCTATACTCTCCCTAATTAGTCGTCAGGATGGGGGGGGGGGGGGGGGGGGGGGGGGGGGGGCTAAATTATCTCTGCAATCTTACCGTCCCTCCTAGTTTATCATGAGACGGGGTTGAGAATGGTTAACATGGCTAGATTTTACTTATTAGAGAGTTCTTGCCGTCACAAAGGCGTGCTGAAAGAAATCGAAACAAAACAATGAGATAGGGCGAGCAAGTTTCAGGTGCTAACCTTTTTTTACACTTCTGCATCTACCGATCGGTAAAGTCATGCTAACATTATTCGTTTAGTCTGCGTTAAGTGATTCGTCAGTCAACCCTTGTTACCTATACCTGCTTGGAAGTTCGACTTTCCTTGTCACCAGAAAAAAATTCTAAATCGAAAGATGGGTATCTAGTCATTTGCCAATTTCAAGCAGGTACTCAATTTTGATTGCTTTAACCTTGAGCCTAGCAGATGCGTGCCTCTACCAACTTTCTCATGATGTACTGTGTGTCAACGTCATCAACAGCAAGGAATGCATAACTTCATCTCCAACAGGAATGCCCTTACCCCTACACAACTCATTCCTGTCGAAATTCCTCTTCCTTGTATCCCTTGAACATTGTTGGAGACATCCCACATCCTTATTTTAAACCCTTTGTGGTTGGGGAACATGTTCGGCAACAACCCTCCCTGCTTCACTGGATCCGTCATACAATCTTTGTATCAGGTTAATCAGAGTGCTATCCCCATCCATATTCTTCAAGGCATTCCACAAAGGAGGGATCGGAACCACCGGTGTCACACGCCTTCTCCAGATTGATAAAAACCAGATGGATTTCCTGTCCTTTGGCAACCTTTTCTCCGATACCTGGCGAATTATGATTGTATTGTCCGTACAGGACTTTCATAAACCCAGCCTGCTGCTCCGAGATCTTACTATATATCTATTCCTCCAGTCTGTGCTTAACAACTTTACTGAGACAACAGCAACAACAACCAAGCAGCTTGACAACTTTACAACTCTAATTAAAGATGCCATCACACTGATTACTTGGGTATTTGGCTGAGTTACTTGGGTATTTCTTGCTTCTTTTCTTGTCTATTGCTGATGCATAGGACAGCTGCCAGTCACCAGGGATTTCATCTCCACCAGCCACCTGATTAAATAACTTTGGCAAAAGGCGAACCACTACTTGGCCTCAGTGCTTCCACAACTCCATGGGAATCCCAACCTGACATGGGGCCTTTCCATTCTTTGATGGGAAATTTCACCTGTTTTATTTTATTTTCTTGAGTAAAAGATCTCTTCAAGTGCTTTCCAAAAAGGTGCTATATGAAGGGTATCCAATGATCGAAAGTGAGCGATAAACCAGTGGAAAGAAAGCAAAATGTCGTCATAGGTAAACGCCCTCAGCCTCAGCCCCGAGTCCACCTGGAGGGAACCCTCAGCGCGCGCATATGGAAATCGGCGTATGAAAAGTGGGGGTTTTCAAGGGTGCTAAACCCGATCCTGGGATCGACAATTGCCATTCTTTAGAGCAAGCCATCGAATTAAAGGAGTTCTAATTCGATGGAGTAAGCTTGTACATCTTCTGTGTACTAAATCACTCGCGATGAAATCGTGGACACCCATTTCAAAATAAATGACGTAGTTATTAAAAGGTTGTCTATTTCCACTAATAGGTACACGGAAAGTATACATTTGTACAAGTACCGTCAGTAACAAACATTGACTATTAGTTAACTTTCCGGTGCTTTCAGTGTGCATGCGCAGTATCACTTTTATTCCGATTCGTTTTGTTGTTTACAAACTTCCGGAGTGCTGGAAAACTGTATTTATCAAGATTCTTGGCCAGCAGTGATAACACGAAATGTTCAAGACCATTTTAACCTGACCCTTCAGGTTTTTGCGATGGGACCCCCCGCCGAAAAACGACAGGAAAATGTGAGACCAAGTGAGACCAAATAGTGAGACGAATGTAGCGCGTATTTTAACAATGATTTTCACTTACAACCGAGTAGTTGCTAGGGATATGAAACTTCTTTCATTTTCATCGGACAAAAATCGTTTTCCATTCGTTGGAAAGCTCTTGATTTATCACGAATGTATTTCGTATTTGTTCTTGGTATTTACATCCTAGTTTCATTATATAACTATATAAATGAATGTTGTAAATGGATAGTAAACAATGACGCTTGTTTGGTTGTCACTTGGTTGTAGTAAACTACGCGGCTAAAGCATGTTTTTTTAACCTGACCTACCTAATTATACAAAGCGGTTTACTCGATCAATATAACGTTAGCAATAGTAGTTGGGTACCTACATAATAATACGTATTTATAAAGTGATACTTATATTTTTACTGAAAAACAAAAAAGGTGGAGTCTAGTATGAGCCGCGCGTGAAGTAAGGTAAGAAACAGCCGATCTTATAATTATAACACAGCGAGGGGGACAAAAACCTGAAGGGTCAGGTACACCACATTTTAGCCGTCAGGCTTTAAGCGGAAGTCATCCGGGGGTGCAGGGGGCGAAGCCCCCGCCGAGGCGCCCAGCGCCGAGTTATCTACTGTTCTACCTTTCCATTTCCTTCTCAAGGACCCATCTCGCCATTTTATGCATTATAATGTTTACAATTATTTCATGCTGTCCATACTCGATGTCAATCATTACCACTCCATTACGATTCAATTTGTTGACAAATTTTTTTACAGTATAAGTTAGGTATTTTAATTGATAAAACCTGTTTACTGTTAGGTAATCCTGACCATGGAAAGGACCAGGAGGAACTTGATACAATTGGCAGTGACTCTGAGGAGCACTGTGAGCAGGATTCCTTTGAACCCATACCCCAAGAGGTTTTGGATGAAATAATATCTATACTCGGCACTAAAGTGGACCTAGAAAGCCACCCTGGGGGCGTAAGAGAAGTTGGTAAGTACCTATTAGAGACTCCATTTAGATGTTTAATAATAATTTTTCGTTAATATTCTAATGAGTTATGAGATAGAAAACGCTGGGTTAACAAAAAGATGTTAATTATACAAACAGTGGGCACTGCTTGGGGCTTTGGTAGAACTGAACTATTGTGGGGGGGGGGGGGGGGGGGAGGATTATAATAAGGGATGGTCGAGGAAAAAAAAATAATACTTTTTTTTGTAGTCATTGTAAGGGGTGAAAAACGCCTCCAACAATCTCAATAGAAGGGTATGGTTTTTGTGATGTTTTAATTTTGATTCCCAACTATGTATAGGATTTTTTGACACCACCCAGTTCCATTTTCTGAGTCCAGCCGTTCTTTCACAGTAAGGCAAGGGAGTTTGAACCGAAAAGCATCGTCAACGTGAGTGTGAATCATACGGTACTTATACCATATAGATAATTATAATGGCTTGGGAACAGCTGATTATAATCACTCATGGCTGTATGAAGTCGAGTTGGTTGTTCCGTGATATCATTTCATTTGAAGAATGATGGTTTTGGATTTTGTTGGTGGGTACTTTTGCAACTTGACAGATTTAGTTTGGTGTCCGTCTGTCTGTCAATGTGTCTGCAAATCCATGGCACACGCATAATTTCACAATTCGATTAGGTTTTTGATGAAATTGGCGGGTTGAGCCAAATGGTCTACTGTGCATTGTGATCGGATAATTGGTACGGTCACTGTGCATCTGTAAACGCGAATCCGAGGTACTGCATATATTGCGACTAAATGGCCCGATTTTTTTTTAATTCGGTGGGTGGGTGGGTGGAGGGTTGGGATGTAGCTTCTAGATGGTTCCCTATGTACCCTATTTTTATGACCACAGTGCATGCGCACACATAGAGGTTCTCAGTTTCTCATGAACCTATGGCCCGATTTTGATGACATTTTTAGAAACTTTTTCGAACTGCGCAGTGGAATTTTAATTCAACTTTTTTTAAATTACACGTTATGCTTCATGAATAACAACAAATAATTATAAATTATGGAATTCTTGAATCCACCGCTTATTTATGAAACTGGCATTGTCCGGCCGGCTCCAGTACTCGAGTTAGGTCGTTCCTGGAGGAAGCACAAGGGTAGGTATTGACCACATAAAACATCTGCACAGAATAGGTAGGTAGTTATATATACAGGAAAATAATAATCTGATGCGTTCCTCATACTTGCATACCTGCCCTGTTGTTCTAACTAACCTCTGCTAGTTCTCTTCCCTTCTCATTCCTCTGTTCCCCTCTTTACTGCAAGAACTTCTCCACTGGCCTTCTGAGCGGTGAGCGGGGTATACCACTCCATCTTCACAGGTGGTGAGTCATCTTTTGGGTGGAGAGGGGGTGAGGGAGACGCGTAGTCCAGAGTGAATTGTCCCTCCTAAAGTGCTAACCTTCCCTTAGGCGAGTCCTCCACTGGAAGGGATACTGAGCAACCAAGCGGTCAGGCGATGAGAGGTTGAGTAAGTGACGCAAGGTGACTGGGGTCCTCCATTAGGGGCGACTGGGGTCCTGCATTAGGGGCGACTGGGGTCCTGCATTAGGGGCGACTAAACACCCATAGTCTAGCAGTGCAGTTCCATGGAAATGAAGTAAGGGGATGTGGTGCTGGTGAAGGGACGAGGGGATGGGGTGCTGAGTTCGCTTTAAAACGCGACCCATCTAGATGGGATTCGTCGCTCGTGACTTGGTACTGCCCAACGTCCATCGCTCAAATATGCGTGCAGTGGAGGCTCCCTAGTGTAATTTACCGCAATGGGATCTGTCGCTCATGTACAGACAAATACACATAGTCACTTAGTCACTGGGAAATGCTTCTAGTGGAGGACCGCCCTTACAAGTGGATTCTATGGACGATTTCCCATCTTCTTATTCTTCGGCTGACTCTAGCACCTCTTCTCCTAACGTTTGTGAACCTCCCTTGCAATGCGTTTTCAATTTTCTGGGGGAAAACACTGTTTCTCACTCACTGGGAGGTTGATGATTATATAACAAACTCGAAGCAGGTATAGGTGTTCAGGTCTCCATTTTTCAGCTGATTACTTGTTACGCCCAGAAGTTCGTGAATTCTTCCCTTTCATCTCAGATCAATTTTCGAACTTTAGCACCAGTCTCATTATATCTTGGTGGATACGAATTAGCGGAAAATTAAAAAAGGAAAAAATGAATTGAATTTTAATATTAGCATCTATGTGAAATGCCTCATGTCAATGAGACCACCAAGTGTTCTGTAGCTGAAAAAACGTGGGTTTTTCGGATATTGTGTGCGCTGCCTGTGCCGCAATTCTCAACAATTTGCATGTTTCTTTTCTTGTTCGATGCAGAAAAATGTGTAGTTGTGCCCTACGTCGCCGGAATTTCGAAATTTACTTCTAGAAGGGGGAAAGGGGGTTAATGCTGGAAAAAATTTGGGTTTTCGACTGAATCTTTTGTGTGCTGCCCAAGCCGCAGCACTCAACCGATTCGCGTGGTTATTTTTTGTTGGATGTAGAAACTGTCTAGTTGTGCCTTAGGTCGCCAGAGTTTCGATATCTACTTGTAGAAGGAGGGGGGGGGGGGGTCAATGCCAAAATGTGGGTTTTTGACCAAATCTTGTGTGTGCTGCTCAGTGCTTAATTCTCAACCGATTTATGTGTTTCCTTTTGTGAGGGCGACTAACTAAATTCGAACCCCCCTGGATAACGGCTCAATGCTGGTTCCCACGAAATCCAGACGAAATAGGTATGAAACAAGAAGAAAAAACGAAATAGGTTGAAGGACCACCGGATGGATGTCCGGAAATTTGAAACAACCTTACCTTGTGGTTCGGCGATCTCCAATTTGCACGTGGTTGTAGCGAAATTTAGTTGAACAAATTAGGTTTTGGGTTTCGGAAATGAGGAAAGCCAGCTAGGGATGTAAAGGATGGGAAATCCCTACCTAATTCGCAATTCGATTGGCTCGAAAATGGCAAAACCACCCCCGAAACTTCCCACGTGCTCGGCTCCGGATGAATGCTCGGACAGCGACCCGACGATGTACAAACATGAACTGTGTGACGGATTAACTTGAACTGAGATATAACACGATTGTGCTCATCTCGACACCTCCCTGACCATAAATAGAGGGCAGAGCCCAAATGAGGATATTCCTCACATGGAAAGGAAGGAGGTTCATTGGCCATCTAGTGGCATTTCCCTAAATTAACAGGGGAATACTGCGTGTTGGCATTAACATACCCCCACCCAGAAATAACGATTTCAGAAATAAAATTACAAAATTCACACAATGCGGCCTTCACAGAATTCTACCAAATTATTGAAGGATTACATTCACAAAAAAACTATTTACTAAGAACTACCTATGTTAGGATGAACAAGTACGAAGTGTTAGTAAAATTATATACCTATTATAAATAAATTATTGTGATGGAAGCGGGCAGAGCTTCACTAAGGGGTGAACCATAGCGCCTCTAGCTGTTCTCAGTTTGGCTACGCGTGCTATGCCGTCTCTTCCAACACAAACCTCTTCCACAACCCCCAGTGGCCTATGAAGAGGAGGTACGTTTTCTTTCATAACCACCACTATGGTGCCTGCAGCAAATGAGGGTGTTTCTTCGGTACACTTAGAGCGTTCTTGAAGAGTATGGAGATATTCCGTTTGCCATCTCTTCCAAAATCCTTGCACAATGGAAGTGACTCGCTGATAATGGTCCAAACGATGCGACGGTACATGGGCAATATCTTCCACAGGGAAGTGATCCAGTGGCGGTCCCATGGTTAGAAAGTGGGCCGGCGTGAGAGCAGTTGGACCAGTGGGATCAGCAGACATAGCGCACAGGGGTCTACTATTTAGAAGAGCTTCAATCTGAACAAAAACCGTATTCAACTCCTCGTAAGTAAGCCGGGCGTTTCCAACAAGTTTTGAAAGGTGTGTTTTCACGCTACGGATACTTCGTTCCCAGATACCTCCAAAATGAGGAGATGCTGGCGGATTGAGCTTCCATTTGATCCCCCGGTTGTTCAACTGACATCCAATTGAACTGTTGAACACAGGAGATACGGCAAACTTATATAGCTCCTTCAACGAGTTCTTAGCTCCAATGAAATTTGTGCCCTGGTCCGAACATATAAACTGACACGGACCCCTTCTTGAAAGAAACCGAAGAAACGCTGCAAGGAAGCATTCTGTTGACAAGTTGGACGGTAGCTCCAAGTGGACGGAAAGAAAGGCAAATGAATAGGCATAAATATGCTTTCAGAGGCCGATTTCCTAGATTTCTTGCCATAGAAATAAGGAAAGGACCAGTGTAGTCCACTCCACTATTCAAAAAGGCTTTGCATTGCTGGAAACGAACTGCGGGCAACGGCACCATCTTAAGTTGCAGGTGTTTCAGTTTTACTCGAAAACAAATGTTGCACTGGTGTACTCTTTGCCGAACAAGGTCCCTGGCTGCGAGAATCCAATATCTCAAATGCAACAGAGACAGCAGCAAATGAGGTCCAGTATGCAGATTATCAACATGGTATTGATCAACCAGAAGCTCAACTAGCTTACATTTTTTCGGCAATAATATGGGATGGCGGTGATCGTATAATAAATCTGAGTTGTTCAGCCGACCCTCCACCCTGACAAGCTCGTCTTCTATGAACAGATCCAATTTTCCGATTAGCGGGCTGAGCCTCACTCGCCCCCGTTCCTTTTTCGATTTGGCCTCTAAGTACTTTACAATCTCTGGAAACTGTTCACGTTGAACGCGGCGATACCAAACTTTCTCCGCAAGCTCCAACTCTGAGGCACAGAGGATACCTGTTCTAAAGCGCGTGAGTCGAAGGGTTCGCAACACATAAGCCGTAATTCGGATTAATTTCCGAAAGGAAGATACTTTGGATAGGAGCGGGGCCAATACCCACTCATCAAAAGATCAGTGCAG
Source organism: Leptopterna dolabrata (assembly GCA_954871275.1). NCBI lineage: Eukaryota > Metazoa > Arthropoda > Insecta > Hemiptera > Miridae > Leptopterna > Leptopterna dolabrata. The sequence continues at coordinate 81,857,041 of OX940975.1, read as the reverse complement.
ACAAAACAATCACCTTCTCCTCGGGTATTTGTACTGGTGAAGCCAAGTCCGTGACTCTCGTGATTGGCCAACAGTCTTCCTCTTCTAATAACCAAGGAGGACCCTGAAACCACAGTGGATGCTGCATGAGAGTCTTGGCTGGTAATCCGTGACTAAGACAGTCTGTGGGGTTATTTGCTCCTCGGATGTGAAACCAGTGGCTAGGGCCAATGTTACCTTGGATTTGTGTGACCCCATTGGCCGCAACAACCTTCCATCTAGAAGGGGAGGCCGAAATCCACTGGAGTGCCACTGTAGAATCAGTGAAAGCATACACCCCGTCCATTCGATGACGAGGCTCATGTGTCCAAAACTAGGCGAAGAAGCTTGGAAAGCAACAGAGCTGCGCATAACTCCAAGTGTGGTATGCTGACATGGAGCGTGGTCTCCAGTTGAGGTTCGAGATAGGGAATAAACCACAGCACCATAAGCAATCTGAGAGGCGTCCGTAAATCCTATTATTGTTGTATAGTCTCCTGGAGCGAGCAATGAATGTCGAGGAATCCTCCAATCCATCAAAAGTGGCAACTCCGAGTCGAACAACTCCCATGCCCTACAGATCGGCTCTGGGGGTGTCTGATCCCACTCCAAATTAAGTGACCAGAGTTTCTGAATCAACCCCTTAGCCACTATAGTTAAAGGGGACAAAAAACCTAGAGGATCAAATATTCGGGCTATCGCCGAAAGCCTGGCTCTTTTGGTACAAGTTGAGGCAGGTACGTTGACATGGACAGATAACGTGTCATCTAGCAGGTTCCACCTAAGGCCTAAGATCTTCAAAAACTGCTCCTCATCAAAATGCAGGGCACAAACCGATCGATTCGACTCTGGAATCCTTGAAATGACCTCCTCCGAATTTGAACACCTTTGGCTAACTCAAACGATCCTGGGGCAAATAATAGTTGGAGCTCCCTCTGCAAATCACAAGCCTCCTGTTCCTTATGAACCGAAGATAGATAGTCATCCATATAAAGATCCCTTGCCGCCGACTGTGCTGCCAATGGATATCGAAGCCCCTCCTGTTCAATCAAATACCTACTGAACCGAACGTAAAGCCAAGTAAGGCGATGAAGAAACCCCAAATACAACAGTATTCATGTTATATACTTGGATGGGTTCTTGTGGAGAGAATCTCCAGAGAAGTCTCTGAAACCGACGATCCTCTGGTTTCATCAAGATACGCAAGTACATTTGCCGAATATCTGAGGTTAAGGCTACTCGATACAATCGAAAATTCAACAAAATTTGTATGAGGTCCTTCTGCAACTTAGGACTGGTGTATAGAATATCGTTCAACGATATATTGGTGCTTGTGGGTGCACTTGCATCCAAAACAATGCGCAGTGGCGTACTTGTACTCTCTACTTTGACCACACCATGATGGGTATAAAGTAGGATTCTCGATCTAGGGGCAATTCATCTTGCGAAACCAATCCCATGTATCCTTGCTCCAAATAAGACCTCATCACATCACTGTACCGTTGGTGCATATCAGGTGTCCTCAACAGTTGCCTCTCCAGCGCCAGAAACCTCCGAGTTGCCGAGCCTACCGATTCCCCGAGTAACGACGATGACATTCTAAAGGGCAACGAAACTACGACACGATCAAAATTCTCCAAAAAATGTTGTTCACATCTCATGTCATCTGGTTCTGGATCAACATTTGATGTGGAAGGCAGCTCCTCGATTGACCAGAATTTTTCCAACAGCTGATTAGGCGGTTCCTCCTCTGCAACTGAGGTGAAGAAGGTGCCAGGAGCCTGACAGTACAATGAAACCGGAGTGGGACCCATCACCAACCAGCCAAGCGACGACTCTAAAGCGTATGGGGTCTGAGCAGGACCTTCTACTCTACCTGTGCCAACAAACACCGGCCACAAGGCAGCACCAATTAGCAGATCAATCGGGCCCGGCACGTCGAAGGCTTTATCAGCCAACTCAAGAGGTGTGATGTGTGACAAGTATTACGAACTAACTGGAATAACAGGCATACTTTCCGTCAACTCACTCATTACTAAGGCGTCAATCAAATATTTCACACCAGGATGCACCATCGAATGAAATGTGAAGGATACTTGCTCTCGAATTGGGGCAGTGCCCTTCCCTAGACATTTAACAAACGAGTGCCAAGGTCTTGTAGTGAGTCCTAATCGATCGCAACAGGCCTTAGTTACAAAGTGTGATTGTGATCCTCCGTCCAGTAAAGCCCTCAATACAGCAGGTTTCCCATGACGGTCGAATACCTTAACCTGGGCCGTAGCCAACAGAACCAAACTAGAGCGATGTAAACTCGGCATGGCTGTCGTTAATGATAGGGTGACCTCCGGAGAAGCAGCGACATGAGATGTTGAAATGGTAGGAGACGAAGACGAGGAACTATCATTGCCCAGGTGCAGAAGGCTGTTATGGTTCTGATCACAATGTGAACATTTCAGAGATGCATCACATTCCCGAGTGAAGCGTGATTTCGACAAGAACCTATAACAATATCTCGTTCTTCTGACGAACTCAAATCGTTGTCTCGGAGAGGACTTCAAAAAGACATGGCACTGGTGCAACGGATGAGAGATTGATTTTTTACAAAATGAACAGTTATCGACTTTACCGTCAATTTTCGCTAGAGCAGGGGCCTGTTGGGCCACCAAAACTTGAGGACTTTTACTTGTTGCGCCATTCATTTTATTTTAAGATGGGGTTGGCACCGATTTTTTCGAACGAGCCAAAATTTTGACTTGGCCCCGAACAAAAGATACCAAATTTTCAAATTTTGGCACTTCTTCATTACGATGCTCTATGTCAAAATGACCTAAAGTGTCGGGGTCCAACTTCTTTCCTCCTATGTGTAAAAGGAAAAAATCAAAAAGGTCGGATCCAACAAAGCCCTCCAAAAATGTATTCAACCCCTTCTCCGATTCTTGAGAAACAGGTTTGAAATTCAACAGTTTGTCCAAATAATAATGACCCAATGCCCTGCTGTCCTCGAATCGCTTTTTCAACGTGTCTGATAAAATTGGATAATTTTCTTCGGTCGGGGGAACGCCGGCAACTATGCTCTTTGCACTACCCACCAAGTGGGAAACCAGATACTTTACCTTCTGAAGATCGGACAGGGAATCGTTTTTATCGATTAAATCTGTGAATGATTGAATGAAAGGAACCCAATTTTCGAAAGAACCATCAAAATTCATCAATTTAATCGGTTCCAACTTCACTCTACAAGTGGCTGGTTCCGATCGAACCGTATCATTCACTGGACCCCGACCCGAAATCCGCTCATCCCGAAGTACTTCGTTAAGTGTCGTTTGCACTTCATCGGCCAAGTCCAAAAATGCGGACACACCAGTCAAATTTGGAGTATAGGTCTCATCCATTTCTAATCGGACCTCTTCTAGCTCAGTGGCAAGTTCCATATAATTGCCTCTCATATCCACAACGGAGCCAGCCTGCGTAATGAACAATGCGCGCGTAGGAGGTGTAATGTTCTTAGAGAACGTTAAAACTGTTCTCATCCGACCTTCCAATTGAGCTATCTTAGCCATTAACATTTTCGATCTAACTTTTCCGGCCACTATAATATTCAAACGGAAAAACTAGGCAAGTTTGAACTTGTTCAAATAAAGGATCGATAAGTAGGTAGATTAAAATTGCCAAAATATATTAAATTGATTTTCAATAAATAAGGTATTGGAAAAATACAATAAATAAACCAGAATCGAGCTTTCAAAATAAACTGTTCGATGACTGGAGTAAGAGTACCTACTGGTATCAAATCTATACCAAGGCACTAGTATCCGATTTAAACTAGATATTTCAAAATAGAATCGCAATATATTATTGTCGTGATCGGCTGCTCCTCCACAACTCATGTATTGTTCCAACATGAAGTATCTCAGAGTGGGGACCCCCCGACCCCCCTCTGATCATGTCAAGGGGTTATAAAAGAGCCAGGGGCCATATAATAAATAACCATTCTCAAGCTAGTCTGTTGCTTCCTATATCACTACACTGGTGACCAACCGACGTCGACAACAACGCTCAGCGCCCGCCGTTCGACTGCCTAGCAGCACCGCCTCCGCAGCAACGCGCCCCACCACGCGCGGCCCCCACCGACGCCACAGCGGCGCTCCACTTTGACGCCCGCCTCGACGGCTATCGCAGCGCCTCCCGCTACTTCGCCCCACCATCACCGATTCCTATATAAGGAAACGGACGCCGGCGCCTAGCACACTTCCTGCTGACACCTCAACGGACTGGCTCCTTCGAAGAAAACGAAGATGACGGAGCTGAAACCGAAAACAACTCCCGAAGCGAGTACGCCATCGATCCTCAAGCTCCGGCCGTTCGACCCCGCATTTCCGCACATCTGGTTCGCACAACTCGAAATCATACTCGCACACGAAGGCCTCACGACGCCACATGCGAAGTTCCCCCGAGCATTCCTCGCACTCGAGCCCCGACAAGCGGATCTCTGCGCCGACCTCAACCCCTTGAACGCCAACAGCTACCAGACGTTGAAAACCCGCCTTCTAGCTACACACGCACCGTCAGATGGTTCCCGGCTCACCGCCTTGCTCCAGCCGGCCTCCGACGACGAGCTACCGTCAGTCCTCGCTCGCCGACTCACCCGAGCGCTCCCGGCTGACACACCGACCCCGCTCGTCCGACAGCTTTTTCTCCGCGCCCTCCCAGAGAGCATTCGCCTACACATAGCGGCGCGTGACGAACCCGACATCACGAAACTCGCTGCGCTCGCCGATCGCCTCATACCCTTCGCCCCGCCTCCTCGGGTGGCTACCGTCTCCGACGAGGTTGAAGTGATACACAACAGACGACAACGGCGCTCGCCGACGCAGCCGACATCGAACACACGCCGCCCGACGACCACCCTATGCTTCTACCACCACACATGGGGCCCCCGAGCACTGAAATGCCGCAGCCCCTGCAGCTGGCGCACGAAACCGTCGGAAAACGCCAACGCACGGCCCGACCAGCCGTAACGGCCGTGCGCAACCCACCAACATCTCGGCTCTTCATCAGATGCAAGCGAACCGCCCTACACTTCCTAGTTGATACAAGCTCCGACGTATCGATCGTCCCGAACACCCTGCTACGTCGAAAAACCACACGTCCAAGCGCTCTACGTGCCGCAAATGGCACCGAGATCAAGATGTACGGAACACACTCCGCCTCAGTACACCTACCTGATCTCCCTCCGTACGAATGGACCTTCACAGTCACCGACGTATCGACACCGATCCTCGGCTCCGATTTTTTGACGTACCACGGCCTACTCGTCGACCTACCAAACGCCCGACTCATCAACGCGGCCACGCAGCGGTACATCACCGGTACAGTGGAACTTGTACCTCCGAGCCAGTCAATTTGCACGACAACAGCGAACGAGCCTCGATTTCAAGCCCTCGACGGCTAAAAACCTTCCGACACACCATGCGACGCCCCTGTCGAACATCACATCGTCACGAAGGGACCCCCGTGTCATGCGAAACTTCGCCGATTATCACCGGACCTTTACGCGAAAGCAAAGGCCCATTTCGGCGAATTATTAGCGGCGGGGGTCATCGAACCTTCGGAAGCGCCCTGGTCCAGCCCGCTCCACATCGTACCGAAACCCGACGGTGACATTCGCCCCGTCGGTGACTACAGAGCGCTGAATCGATTAACTATACCGGATCGCTACACCGTCCCACACCTACACGACTTCACGACAGCCCTGTACGGGACTACCGTGTACAGCACGTTCGACCTCGCCCGCGCATTTTTCCACTGCAAAATCAGCGAACGCGACGTGCCGAAAACAACGATCCTAACACCCTTCGGCGCCTACCAATTCAAACGAATGAATTTCGGCTTATGAAACGCAGCGCAAACGTGGCAACGCTACATGGACCACGTCCTACGCAACCTACCTTTCGTGTACTGTTACCTCGATGACATACTGGTCGCCTCGGCGACCCCGTCTGAACACTACACCCACGTACGCACGCTCCTCGAGACCCTCGCTAAATACGGCCTACAAATAAATACAGCCAAATGCCAGCTCGCTCGACCGTCAGTCAAATTTCTCGGCCATAACGTTTCAGCCGACGGGATCACACCCCTACCGGAACGCACGGCCCTCAACAAGAAATTCCCTCGACCCAACACCGTCCACGAGCTTCGAACATTCCTCGGCCTCATTAATTTCTATCACCGAGCCTTACCACGAGCCGCACCTACTCTTCGCCCCCTAGTGGAAATTATACCACCCGATGCCAAGAAAAAGGACACCCGCACGCTCACGTGGACCACCGACGCAGCTGACGCATTCGACCGCGCAAAACGCTTACTCGAAAGCTCCGTAACACTCGCCCATCCGGCCCCGACCCAACCACTCGTCCTACATACGGACTCATCGGATTTCGCCGTCGGCGCAGCGCTGCACTTCATCGACAAATCGCACCTACGCCCGCTGGGTTTTTTCTCACGCACCCTCAACCCGGCTCAACGTAATTACAGCGCATTTGACCGCGAACTATTGGCTATATACCTCGCCATCGTACATTTTCGCCAACAAATCGAAGGGCGCCCACTGACAGTCTACACGGACCACAAGCCCCTAACGACCTCCCTTGCGACTCAGTCCAATACGGCCCCACCAACGAGACTTCGGCACCTTAGATTCATCTCCGAATTTACTACGGACATCCGGTACGCCGAGGGCCCAACGAACATCGTCGCCGACTATCTCTCTCGCCTACCACCAACGGCTAACACAACCACTGCCCACGCCGTCACGGACCATAGCACCCCCTTCACAATCCAACAACTCGCCGACGCACAGGCCGCTGATGACCACCTCGCCACCATGGCTCTCACGGCACACCGAATACAAGGCCACGACATCATGTGTGACGACACCGACGCTGCGCCCCGCCCCTACATCCCGACGCCGCTACGCCTCACCGTTTTCCGGCACCTACACGGGATGACACACCCGGGGATTAAAGCAACGACCGCCCTCATCCGCGCCCGATACTACTGGCCAAATATGACCTCATCAATCAGGCTATTCACCCGCGCCTGCCCGAGCTGCAACCGAGCAAAAACCACGCGCCACATCAGGGCCCCCCTCGGCGAATTTCCCGACGCAGCGCCGCTCGAACACGTCCACATAGACCTCTTCGGCCCACTACCTCCGTCGGCAACGAAAAAATACATACTGTCGATGATCGACCGCGCCACCGGCTGGTTCGAATGCGCACCCCTCTCGACCATTTCTGCCGACGCAGTAATCACGGCCCTACACACCCATTGGATCGCACGCTACGGCTCCCCTGCACACATAACCACCGACCAGGGCACACAGTTAACCTCCGCCGATTTTCACAAATACTGCACATCCATGGGCACAGAGGTCCATCACACGAACACATACCACCCACAAGCGAACGGCCTAGTCGAGCGACTACACCGCGTCCTAAAAGACGCAATAATCGCCACCGCCACGTCCCGCACTTGGGCCACACAACTCAGCGGCCTCCTCCTCGGCCTACGAAACCGCCCGGGCCCCGACGGCTACTCGCCCGCCCAACGCCTCTTTTCGGCCACACCACGCCTCCCAGGGGATTTGTTCGCTCAACCACCACCGACAACCGTACCCCTCCGCACGAACGAGTCTTACCGCCACTACACACAGTCTTACATGCCTACTACCATGCGCACAGCGACCCATGTGTACGTCCGCGTCGACACGCCACGGGGTAAACTAGAGCCACCCTACACCGGCCCCCATCAAATACTAACGAACGACGGAAAAACAGTCACGTACCTCACGGACCACCGCCGCACGCCATCCGTATCAATCGACCGATGTAAGCCGGCACCCCCACCTACGCACACCACGGACACCGCAGCCGTCAACAGCGACGCCAGGCACCCCCCAGCTGACCGTCACAACCCCGCCACACCACACAGTCACGCAGCAGCTCCCGCCTTACGCCGGCACCTGCAGCGACTGCTGCCTCCACGGGGTACGGCGACCCCAACTGCACACTGCCGGAGTGCGAGCCTCGCCAGACGTGTACACCAAGGCCACCTACGCTCGCCACCTGCCAAAGGCGCCACTCCGCCACTAACCGGACACGCCCCACCGCCCCACGACGACGACCCACCGCCCCACGACAACGACCCACCCAACCACCCGGACAGCCACTACGAAACCACCTCAACCAGCACACGCACCCCCAACCTCCCACGCCCGGCAACCGCCACAGCAAAAATTTAACTAAATGCGTTACTTAAATTCTGGGGGGAGCAGTGTCGTGATCGGCTGCTCCTCCACAACTCATGTATTGTTCCAACATGAAGTATCTCAGAGTGGGGACCCCCCGACCCCCCTCTGATCATGTCAAGGGGTTATAAAAGAGCCAGGGGCCATATAATAAATAACCATTCTCAAGCTAACCACGGCCTCGTCTGTTGCTTCCTATATCACTTCAATTATCAACAAACAATAAATAATAAATTCAAGAAAACAAATAACAATAAGAATAAAGATTTTCCTACAAACGAGTTCAAGCAACAAGGGAAAAAAATAATATCACAGTCCTTACGAATAATGACTAGGTAGAGGAACGAGATGGCAAGTCGCGGTCGAGTCCAAGTTGTCAAAAATAAACCTCCGGTTATTAATCAAGAGAACTGAAGTAAACTGTGACCGACTGACTTCAATTTCAATCACTACTGAAGTCCAAGGTCATCATCCGAATACTCAAATTAATAGACCTTATCAGGTCGCGCACGGTTCAGTTACCTACTGTAAGGCCCGGTTCACACAGAACGGATGTCGGGCAGAGACGTGGCATGGACATGGCAGAGACGCGGTAGAGAAGTGGCGTGTGCCATGCACACAAAAGGGGCGGGACAGTGGCGAGAAAGTACTTCAGTTAAGTACCTATTGATTTTGTGGAGTGCAACTCAACATGGCTTTTTCAAGAAGCGACGAAGATGAAGATGTCCAGGCTCCTGGACCCATTAGGTAGGCATATCAATATCGAACTGTGAACCTAAATATTGTGCCGCGAGTGCAGAAGTGTAGTGGGGATCCACCAAGCCAGCCTTCGTCTTTCCGCACATCAGTTCCTCATCTGCTTCTCCAAAGCAACCACGTCGCCCGTTTTCCGACCTTTTCCCAAGCGACGCCATTTTCCAGGAGGCATCAGGTCATCAGCATCCTGCCCCTTCAATTCACCTTCTGGATTCTTCTATAACTCACGTTTGCGACACTATCTCCTGCTGAATGTGAGTATCAGGTCCAGATCCAGCCAGCAGCTTCTCAACCACCTCAACACATTCATTTTTTTCTTTCTTCTTCAAATATAAATTTTTATCTTACACAGCTCGAGGCTTCAGAGGCAGCCCTTATTCTCTCAGCCCGACATATATCCATTCGAAGTTGTGGCTTCAGCCGCTTCACCAATCCGCCCACCAGGGGCATCACCGACTTCTACGGGACCTTGTGGAAGATATCTTCGACTGAAGGTGCTGGCTTCTCCTTGGGGTTCTGCAGATCAGCAAGAATAAGTAATCTACAGCCACGAGGACTCCTTATTACCCACCGGACAATCTGGTCAGAACTTTCAATTTACTTGTAGGCCAATTGATCGAAGTTTTAAATTATTTTTATTTACCACTCTTACAATAGTTATTCTTATTTTAGTGAAGGAGCTCCTTTAGGTTTGTATTATCGAAACTATTACTCGAATATATTTTCAACTTTGGGATAGGTTAATTGGTTTATTCAATTTCTGAAACCCCTACCTACTGCCCAAACACATTTTGGTAGCAGAGCGTGGTTTTGTATTCGTATTATTATATAATCTGCATATTTATCCTGCAGTTAGAGACAATTTTAATTTCGAAATAGGTACCTACCTTCTGTTTTAAAATATGTATAGTATCTGTGTTAGCGAATTTTCAAAGAAAATGAAGCTATTGCAATGGCTTCGAAATTTAAATAATATAAATTTTTGGAAATTTTCTTCATAGAAATCCGTTTCAGACCATTCTAAAACGATTCCTGAAATTTAACACTTTTTTATATGTATATATATATTTATATATATATGTGTCACTCCAGACGATAACTCTCGATAGAATTGAGATAAACAGCTCAAATTTGCACAAAAAATCTATCTTGGCAATCGAAAGGCTAAGTTCGAAGATGGGCGAAATTGGCCTACTCTAAGGAGGGTTTTGGCGCATTTAAAGTGCGCAAAAATTACCCAAAAATCCCCAAAATGTTATTTTCCAACAAGTGACCCCTCATTTTGAAGGTTTTTGCACGCTGAACACGATGGTGGAATCGGATTTTAGATATCTTGATCCGTTCTCAAATTAGAGCATTTAAAGTGCGCAAAAATTACCCAAAAATCCCCAAAATGTTATTTTCTAACAAGTGACCCCTCATTTTAAAGGTTTTTGTACGCTGAACACGATGGTGAAATCAGAATTGCGATATCTCATTCCGTTCTCAAACTGGAGCACTTTGAAGATTAAGGAACGTGGTTATTTCTTCGAAAATTCGCTCTTATAGCCATGCTGCATGACTGTGGTTTTTTCTTACATTAAGTGAAGATACATAATTTTTCCTAACTTATTTTTCATTATTGATTAAGGTGGTAATTCACTACAGGAATAATTCATTTTATCATTAATTTTATTACCTACCGATCGTACTCAGTTTTCTTCGAAGTTAGGGTTTGCCTCACGCTACTCAACTTGCAATAAATTATTTTCATTTTTCATAATTTCTACTATAAGCACGCTTCCACGAACTTTTAAATTAATTAAAAAAGCGAGGTCGAGCTTTCGTAAGATGTAGGTACCTCATAAAACTAGGTAGGTTTAGAAATTCACTATATTTCAAGGTTTGGGATTATATGAGTCTACTGCAATTTGGTAATCATCGTAATCTTTGTTGAAATTTATCATGGTTTAGAAGGTCATATTGAATTTTAATTTACTGTACGCAATTAGTACACTGAAATCGGTTTTGAACTCGTAGAAACCCCACTCAGAGTTCTGGTTATATAACACTCTCAAATTGGTAGGTACCTACCTAATCCTTCCACTCTGATCCCTATCCATTCCCGTTGTACGAATCTTTCATAATGGCTGCTGAATTTGATATCACGAGCACGAGCTTGAAACGTAAAATGGCTGATGCTTTCAGCGAACTTCAAAGCATCGTAGACAGCAGTCGTAACGCTATTCAGGATCCTGCCAAAGTTCCCACTTTCAAAGGTCTATTTCGCACACTTGAAAAATATTTTGAAAAATATGAATCCGCTTACGATGAACTGGTTGATCAACATTTTGCTGCCGAAAAATCTGCCGAATTTCCTGCTAAGAAGGATTTAGAGCAATTCACTAATGCTAAGCGATATTATAAACTTTGTCACGTAAACTTTGAAATCATCGTCAAAAGGGAAGCCGACGAAGCTACTGCAGCCGCTGCTAAACCTTTAACTACATCTGTTGTTAATCCAGGTAATATTACGTTAACATCAGAAACCCGTAGCTCACATTTACCCAAGATTTCATTACCTAAATTCGATGGACAATATACTGCTTGGCCGAAATTCCGCGATATGTTTTCATCATTAGTGAATAAGGATGATACACTTTCGAAAATGGAAAAATTCCATTATTTATCATCGTCAGTCTCAGGGAACGCAGCCGCAGTGATCAGTCATTTAGCATTGGAAGAAAGTAATTATGCTCTCGCTTGGCAATCTCTTCTAGACACGTACGATAAAAAACGTTTATTAGCAAATTCATATCTGAATCAAGTTCTTCAATTTAAACCACATCAGGGAAAACCAAATACCAAGGATTTGCTGCGATATTTGTCCAGCGTGACTGATTCGATATCTGCATTGAAACTACTAAATATAACTGATTTATCAGAATTTGTTCTATTTTTCCTAGCATTTAGGAATTTAGATTCCCACACGAGGGAACAATTTGAGTTCGCTAACAAAAATGTAGATTTCCCTACTTTCACGAATTTAGTGAAATTTGTTCGTGACAAATGTGTAGCTCTTCAATTATCGGAAGGTAACATAGAATGTGAAAATCCGTCAAATTCCACAGAAAACAAGAGTAAGGACTTTCATAACAAGGGGAAATCATTTAAGAACTCAAATTATTTAAAACAAAAAACAACATTATTGACTAGTGAAGGCAAGGGTGATTCGAAATCGTCCACTTCAAGATGCCCTATTTGTGGCGATTCACATACTGTACATAATTGTTCAGATTTTTATAAGTTGACGCCTCAAGAGCGTTCTAATAAATTGAGGAATTGGCAAGGATGCAAAAACTGTTTGAATTCTCAGCATTTCACGTCAAATTGTCGATCAAAGTGGCATTGTAGATTTTGCCCACAGCGACATAACACATTATTACACTTTCATTCTAAAGGATCTGGTACTCAGTCTACATCAAACGAATCACAAAATACACCAAATTCGTCAAGGTCATCCAACAATGAATCCTCAGTTCAGTGTCATCATGTCTCAGCGTGTCCGAATACTTCAAACGTTCAAGTGATTCTCGGCACTGCTTGGGCCAATTTTGTTGACTTCAGAGGTCAGATTCAACGTTTCAGAATCGCAGTTGATTCAGGAAGTCAACAATCATTTACAACAACACGTTGTGTTAATAAACTGGGTCTAAGTGTGCTCCGAAGTGAACGCAAAATATCATCACTTGGTGGATCATTGTTTGACGGTGCCAAAGGTACAACGGCTTGTGTGCTTCGTTCTAGGGATTTATCTGATGTTTTCACAACAGATGCTGTCGTAGTCTCCAATATAACGAATCATCTACCTACCTCATCTGTTCCGTATGACGTTTGGCGCCATTTCGTAGGATTCGAGCTAGCTGATCCGAAATTTTGGGAACCATCTTCGATCGACTTCCTTCTAGGAGCGGATTTATATGGCGACGTTATGAATGGGGAGATGACGTCGGTTCGTGATGATTTGCCCAAACTTTTCGACTCGGCCTTTGGTCGCATCGTTATGGGTCGTTATGTAGAACCTTCCCTTAGTACAAACTTATTCAGTTCCGTTTGCTTATTTTCGCCCAAGGCTCAGGATGATAATCTTAATTTCGAATTATCAAAATTTTGGGAGTTAGAGGAACCCGCATCTCATGCAAGAATTCAAAATCCCGAACATGTTGAGGCAGAAGAATTTTTTGCTAAGAGCTACTATCGTTTAGAAAATGGACGTTATGTTGTTAGACTACCGTTCAAGGATTCGAATGTCGAGTTTCCAACTTCCTACTCCATAGCGAAACGTAGATTTGAAAATCTAGAGTCCAAATTGAAGCGTAACCCATCTCTGAGATTGGAATATCATAAATTCATCGCCGAATATATTCAACTTGGCCATATGCAGAAAACTTTCAAGCATTCCAAATTTGTGATTCCTCATCATTGCGTCACGAAAGAAGATAGAGGTGAAGTAAAACTGAGGGTTGTTTTTGACGGATCCGTCAAAACTCGTAATGGTTCTCTGAATGATTCACTACTTACTGGCCCACCGTTGCAAACCGATATACGGGATGTATTACTAAACTTCCGTCGACATGCTATAGTGTTTGTGGCTGATGCCGTAAAAATGTATCGGCAGATTCTCTTACACTCCAGCGATCGAGCTTATCAACATATATTGTGGCGTTTCGATACTTCCGATGCAATTCAAACTTACGAGCTTTGTACAGTCACCTACGGCTTATCATGTGCACCGTTTCTAGCCCTCAGAACTCTACAACAATTAGTTAATGATGAAAGATCTGAATTCCCTCTTGCTGCTCAAGTATTATCGAGAGATATTTTCGTTGACGATTTGGCTACTGGTGCTGCAACTGTTCCGGAAGCTCTAGCGTTGCAGAGCGAAATAATTGAACTCATGCGCCGGGGCGGATTCGCCCTTAGCAAATGGGCCAGCAACAATTCAGCTGTATTGGAAACAATTTCTGATGGATCTTCAGACGCAACACATAAAAATTCAGTTACCTGGTCAAATAATGAAGCAACTATCAAGGTTTTAGGCCTTAAGTGGGATCCAGTCAATGATTCATTTTCGTATCAAATGGAACCGCCCACTTCAACTGTCTCTAAACACGCCATTCTATCGACTGTTGCAAGAATATTTGACCCGCTTGGGTTTATTGCACCCTGTACCTTTCTGATGAAAGGTTTTATCCAAGAACTATGGAAGCTCAAGCTTGGGTGGGATGATCCAGTTTCTAATGATCTAACCAATGACTGGAATAAGATAGTTCAACAATTAGAACTATTGTCTCAAATAAAAATTCAGCGGTTTGCCTTCTCCAATGAACCTTATGAATATCAAATCATTGGATTTGCAGATGCTTCACAAAAGGGATACTGCGCCGCTCTATACATAAGAGTTATCACACCCTTTGTAACACAGTCCACTTTATTAACATCAAAAACAAAGTTGGCTCCAATCAAATCGATATCGATACCAAGACTAGAACTCTGTGGAGCATTGTTGTTGGCGAAATTGTATAAATCAATTCGTGGGTTTCTATCGACTCTACCCCCATCCACTTATACAAATCGATTCTTTTCGGACTCCACTATAGTTCTCAGTTGGTTGAAAACTCCAACGTATAGGTTGAAGACCTTCGTTGCCAATAGGATTGGACAAATAGCTGAACTTACAAATATCTCATCTTGGAGCCATGTCGATTCCAGACACAACCCAAGTGACATAGGATCGAGAGGATCACTTCCAGCTGAACTTCTTGACAATACCCTGTGGTGGTCAGGTCCATCTTGGCTAACGTTGCCTGAAAATGAATGGCCGAACTATATTTCGAAGATCGACGAAGAAATTCCAGAATTGAAGCCTATTTTAACTTCAGTTCTAATATCGACAAAACCTGGCAGTCACGATTTTCTAAACTGGATTTCAAGGGTGTCCTCATACAGCAAACTCATTCGAGTTGCAGCTATTCTTCTGAGAGCAATGCACAATCGAAAGAATAAGCAATCACTACGCACTGGTGTTCTGAAACAATCTGAACTCCAAAAGGCCGAAATGAATTGTATCAAGTTGATACAACGACTCCATTTCTTCAGAGGATCGAATCCTAAATTATTGTATCTTGAAGAGAAATTTTCAGGTCTGAAACCGTACATAGACGGATCGGGAATAGCACGAGTTGGAGGTCGCCTGTCTAAATCCAACATTCCCGAAAACCGAAAGTATCCAATTCTCTTGCCGAATAAATCTCACTTCACGAATCTTCTGGTGGATTATTACCATACCCTTTTCTTGCATCCAGGTCCAAATCTAAATCAGGCCCTTCTTCAGACCAAATTTTGGATTCCAGCTTCACGTCGTCTTATTCGTCAAAGATTGTTCCTGTGCTTGAAATGCTATAAAGCTAAGGCAAAATCGATTCCACCTCTTATGGGTGATCTTCCTACCTACAGACAGGTGGTAGAGCCTTCTTGCACACAGGAGTTGACTTCGCTGGGCCATTCATAACTAGAGAATCTCGCCGACGAAAGGCTCCCCTCAGCAAATCTTACTTGTGTTTATACGTCTGCATGACGACAAAGGCCTTACACCTGGAAACTGTTTCGGATCTTTCAACGCCAAGCTTTCTGGCATCATTCTCCCGTTTCATATCCAGAAGAGGACTCCCATCAGAGGTGTATTCGGACTGCGGTTCCAATTTCAAGGGCGCCTGTAAAGAACATCAGGAATTAACACAGTGGTTCAATGATGAACAAACGAAAAGGGAAATCGACACTGCAAGCTCCTCTCGTGGCGTGAAGTGGCATTTTAACCCTCCGTACTCCCCTCATTTCGGAGGATTATGGGAGGCAGGAGTAAAGGCAGTTAAGCGACATTTATATCTGGCTGCTGGGAACGTTCCACTCACATTTGAAGAACTCACAACGCTACTCTGCAGAATCGAAGCAATTTTAAATTCACGGCCACTGTGCCCTTTATCTTCCGATCCATCCGAGTTCGAATTCCTTTCTCCTGGCCATTTTCTTATAGGAGGGCCACTTACAGTCAATCCTGAACCAACACTTCTCGATGTGGCTGACAACTGCCTAGACCGATGGCAGCTCATGAAGAAGATGTCTGACCAGGTCTGGCAGAGATGGCACCTGGAATACGTTTCCACGCTCCAAGCTCGCAGCAAGTGGAGAAAACCCTCAGAAAACCTGGAAGTTGGTGACCTAGTTCTCATCAAGGACCCATCAGCTCCTCAGCTTGAATGGCCAACTGCAAGGGTCTCCAGCGTCCATCCAGGTTCAGATGGCATTGTCAGAGTGGTGACACTCAGAACGCCTTCAGCGATGTACAAGAGATCAGTGGCAAACCTCATTCCACTTCTTCCTCTAAAAATCCCAGCCCATCCTAATGATCCTTAGCATCCATCCCTTGATTATTTTTGAAATTTGCTTTGCAAATTTAGGGGGCGAGCATGTCCAGGCTCCTGGACCCATTAGGTAGGCATATCAATATCGAACTGTGAACCTAAATATTGTGCCGCGAGTGCAGAAGTGTAGTGGGGATCCACCAAGCCAGCCTTCGTCTTTCCGCACACCAGTTCCTCATCTGCTTCTCCAAAGCAACCACGTCGCCCGTTTTCCGACCTTTTCCCAAGCGACGCCGTTTTCCAGGAGGCATCAGGTCATCAGCATCCTGTCCCTTCAATTCACCTTCTGGATTCTTCTATAACTCACGTTTGCGACACTATCTCCTGCTGAATGTGAGTATCAGGTCCAGATCCAGCCAGCAGCTTCTCAACCACCTCAACACATTCATTTTTTTCTTTCTTCTTCAAATATAAATTTTTATCTTACACAGCTCGAGGCTTCAGAGGCAGCCCTTATTCTCTCAGCCCGACATATATCCATTCGAAGTTGTGGCTTCAGCCGCTTCACCAATCCGCCCACCAGGAGCATCACCGACTTCTACGGGACCTTGTGGAAGATATCTTCGACTGAAGGTGCTGGCTTCTCCTTGGGGTTCTGCAGATCAGCAAGAATAAGTAATCTACAGCCACGAGGACTCCTTATTACCCACCGGACAATCTGGTCAGAACTTTCAATTTACTTGTAGGCCAATTGATCGAAGTTTTAAATTATTTTTATTTACCACTCTTACAATAGTTATTCTTATTTTAGTGAAGGAGCTCCTTTAGGTTTGTATTATCGAAACTATTACTCGAATATATTTTCAACTTTGGGATAGGTTAATTGGTTTATTCAATTTCTGAAACCCCTACCTACTGCCCAAACAGAAGATATGTTGGATTTGGTGTACTTGGCGAATGTGAATAAAAAAAATAGGAGGTATTGGGTTCATCCATTGTGGTTGAAGAAGGGGAAACCCGGTGGAACATTCGACGTTATGCGTGAATTGAATATGTACCCAGAACGATTTCAGAATTTTTATAGAATGTCTCGTGAGTGCTTCCATAAATTATTGCAGTAATCCGTACGATTGTAATCAAATAAACATGGGTATTTCCCAGTTTTCTCACAAAATTCTATGTTGAACTCAATATCATCCCGCATTTTGAATCGGACAACGTGTGGCGAGGAACTGGCCACACTCCCCCAGCACTATCCCTTCTTCTACGCCACCAGAGACGGCAAAGAGACGTGGCGCGGGCGAGAGGGCAAATGCCCCCGCCACGTCACTTCTGTGTACATTGGACCATTTGTTTACATAGGAGAGACGCAGAAGGGACAAAGGTCCGGGCCACGTCTCTGCCCTACGTCCGTTCTGTGTGAACCGAACCGGGCCTAAGGGGTAATCTTTTATATTAAATCGTTCAAGTCTTCACAAGATTTTGTAGGTATATATGAAGTTAAACTACAGAGCCAAATGATGAACTTTACCGTACCCAACCCAGTATTGCTAACTGACCTGCTTACGAGATCGCCCTTACAAGAACCCTCAAGAATATAGAGAACGTTTGCCTTTCGATAGCACTATTACACTTCAGTAAATATAATCGGAATGTTAAACAAAGCCCAGTGTGAATATAAAATCCCAGTGATTTTAATATTCCAAGACACTGTGCCCCCGTACAATACCTATGTGAACAGTTCAAAAACAACTATTCAACCAAGATATTGTGATAAAGATACTGTGTGTATTTTATTGTGATACATCTAATAAATTATTTGCAAATTCTTAATTTGTGAAACAACGAAATCCCGGCTCGACGCGACCAAAAAATGTGAGGGCGACTAACTAAACTCGAACCCTCCTGGATAACGGCTCAATGCTGGTTCCCACGAAATCCAGACGAAATAGGTATGAAACAAGAAGAAAAAATGAAATAGGTTGAAGGACCACCGGATGGATGTCCGGAAATATGAAATTTGAAATAACCTTACCTTGTGGTTCGGCGATCTCCAATTTGCAGGTGGTTGTAGCGAAAATTAGTTGAACAAATTAGGTTTTGGGTTTCGGAAATGAGGAAAGCCAGCTAGGGATGTAAATGATGGGAAATCCCTACCTAATTCGCAATTCGATTGGCTCGAAAATGGCAAAACCACCCCCGAAACTTCCCACGTGCTCGGCTCCGGATGAATCGACATCGTGCTCGGACAGCGACCCGACGATGTACAAACATGAACTGTGTGACGGATTAACTTGAACTGAGATATAACACGATTGTGCTCATCTCGACACCTCCCTGACCATAAATAGAGGGCAGAGCCCAAATGAGGATATTCCTCACATGGAAAGGAAGGAGGTTCATTGGCCATCTAGTGGCATTTCCCTCAATTAACAGGGGAATACAGCGTGTTGGCACTAACACTTCTTTATTGGACACAGTGAGCGGGGGGGGTCTGCAAATCTTGTGTCCACTGCCCGTACTCTCATATATATAAGAAACAATAGGTAGTTAGCAACCTAATTTTAGCTCAATCAACCAGTTTATTCACAATATTCTTGGGGGCATTGTTATGATGATAAGATCACCTGCAATATAGATAGTCAAAAATGTGCATAGCTGTTCATATCGCGTCACTAGTCACGAAATTAGGTAATTAAATTGCACAGTGAATTCATCATCATCATAGATCAGTATACGGGACGTCCACTGTAACGCATGCTGCATTTCATTGCGAGAGATTTAGTTCGTATAGTCAGAAAGGTATTGATAGACAGGTTCAAATTAGTGGTATGAAAACCGGGGAGCCTGCATGGAGAAATTTGCTTTCGATTTTGCACAATCACCTAAACCAGTAAGGTGAATGGGTCAGTTCAGCTTTGTTGGGCCTTCGGCTACGTTGAATCCAATCTTCATGCTCAGTTTTATTGATGATGATTGATGATTGATTGATTATTGTTGATAAAAAAAAATAGTGGGTCAAATTTGATTTTATAACGGACAAAAATTGATAAAATGGCTAAAATCACGAAATGGGATAATTTTACGAAAAGTGGTGTGGTTTCTAGCTTTGCCTTCTTTTTACTCAATAGCCCAAAAATGTCTGAAAATTCGCTCTTATAGCTATGCTGCGTGATTGGAACTTTTATTACAGGCTTTCATTTAACCTTCATCCGCTCGCGTGGGCGGCAAATTGGCCGCCTTTTCGAATTTTCCCGTGTATACTCGCTCAAAGTATCGTGATAGCCCCAAGAGCGCCATGTATTCTCAAGTTAATATCATTCCTGCTAGACTACGTTGACTTCCGATCGTGGTGGACACGTCAGCCCAGTCAGTACTGCTCCAAAGTTGGGGACATCAGGTTCGAGCCAATTTGCCGCCTACGCGAGCGGTAACGTGGCAGTTTTCGCATCGCACGATTTTCAACTGTACTAGTTTCACAGTATTCTAGAATATGTGTAGGGGTTCTCATCGATATTTCTTGTCGTACTCTGCTGTATTTTGAACTGAAACATGAATGTTTTGCATCTCGATTTGGAAAGTTCTAATGTTTTGAACTATGGATATTCTAGTTTTGATCTAGCCAGCTTTCCAATGTGATTCAAGTATTTTGAGTTTTAACTCATCTTCCTGAGTATAATTTTTGTATTTTTGTAAAGTTTTTTTTTTTTTTTACTAAAGTTCTAATGTTTTGAACTATGGATATTCTAGTTTTGTTCTAGCCAGCTTTCGTTTTATTTTATTGTCACGTTAGTTATTTGTCGAAATGAAGTACGTATTATTATGATTATATTCAAACTTTTGTTACCTCCTTTCAATAGAAAAAGTTGCGAACTGCAGAATATTATTTTAGTGCAGAAAACCTTCAAAGATTGAAAATGTGATTTTGATATATATCTACGTTCTTATTGTGATTGCCATTATCTGAATAAAGAATTTATGATAAAAATGTGCTTGTAATGTTGTGCTGGAGTTCCCTGGTCAAAACTAATTTGGAAAAAACGAAGAAAAGTAGTGAAAATTATGAAAAATCAAGGGCGGCCAATTTGCCGCCCACGCGATCGGAAGTGTGACTTCAGGAGAGGCGAGCGGGTGAAGGTTAACTTGCTCTGCCTGCGGCGTTCAAATTTCGTAATAGTTTTTTTGCCCTCATTCACTACACAACACTACACAACTTGTTTCTATTATACATTCGATAAACGTCTGTTCCTCCTCGACATTATTATCAGTTTCCATTACTTCATCCATGATCGCCGTCCTCAAGGATGTATGTGCTGACATCCTGATCAGACATGACCTCCGGTCATGCAGATTGTTGAAATTGCCTTTGTTGGTCAGAAATCTCATTTTACTTCCATGTTCCTGTAATATAGGAATGGAAGTATGATGATACCGTCAAAAATAGGTGTTCGAGAAAACCATGGAATCTTGTTCAGAAGTTCTCTAGACAGTTTTCCGCTCGATGTCGCTTCGTATTATGTTGGAATTTGAAATGTTCATTAGATTTTCTTCTTGGCTTCTGTTCAGCTCGTCGAACTCTTTAATTTGAGATGAGAACGAGCGTTGTAGGTGGAAAAATAAGGGAGTTAAGACGGGTTTTCTAATTTTTTGATTTTCAACGATAACCGCCATAAAAATTGACCAAAATTGGTGTGGCTTGTGCAAAAAATTTCGTTAGGATTTGTACAGCATGCCCATTGATTTTGAGCTCGCATTCAATTTGGCTAGTTGACAGCAGAAAATGTGTCATTGGGTCCAACATTTTCTAGTTTTACTAGCTAAATGAAGTAAGTGGTTGAAAGTGAGGCTTCTGTGGAAGTATATTATATTTCCATGCTCAGTAAAGTATATTCTCATGATCAGCCTGTCAGGCCAACATGAGTAGCCA
Source organism: Leptopterna dolabrata (assembly GCA_954871275.1). Lineage (NCBI taxonomy): Eukaryota > Metazoa > Arthropoda > Insecta > Hemiptera > Miridae > Leptopterna > Leptopterna dolabrata. The sequence continues at coordinate 81,835,629 of OX940975.1, read as the reverse complement.
GTCGCCCTAATAGAACTAGTTTTAATCGCCTCAAGTATGTAGTGCGAGTATAACTTCGGGATAGGCCATAAAGATAGCGTAGTAAAAAAGTCGTTACTATGGCGTGATATTGCTATTAAGGTTTGTTAATTCGGTTATATTACGTGCTGCAAATGATGGTTTTGTTTTCTGGGTATAATCTAACAAACGAAATACATGAGTTAGCCTAGGAGAAATACCTCAAAGGTTTGGTACCTATAAGTCTTTAATTCTAGTTCGATTACAGGCTCTTGTAACAATATGTAGGAGGGATATGGAATTCAAGTTTAGACAGTGGAGGCGTAATCACCACCTCAGTGTTGTAAGCCGCATATTTGAGTGCCGTACCTATACTCGTGCATAGGCGTAATAAAGCATTTGTAAAAACGCTGCGAAGTCCTTGTCACATGGGTTTATTATTCTACTGGACATACGTACAGAAATGTTGGCTGTTCATTTATTGTTTCTTTCATGTGCAATTATTGAAATGGCTATCTTTGATGGTTTCCACCAAATTTGGCCTCCCAAAACACGAATTAGGCTCGGTTTTTTTTAAACAGATTATTCTTGATCACTGATAGTGCCATTGTTCGTGGCATTTATAATAAAGGGAGGGTAGGTATTGACCACAGAAAACTGTGATGTACGCAGAAGGGGCATCTATAATAAAGGAAAATAATAAATCTTTGTGTAATAATTTGCAGTGTTTTTATTTTTTATTGGTTAGTCAAAGCTGGATTTCGTATTTTTGAGTTATGCTCAGTGTTTCTTGGTTATGAAGGGCCTGCTGCTGGTGGATCCACATCTGCTGATGTTCCACATCTCAGCGACCCCAACTCGTGTACGAAGGAGGATTTTGAATTAATTATGCAACAAATGCCTGACATAGGTGAGTCTCTATTCCATTTTCTTTTTCTTTTGCATTTTTAGCACTGTTTAGCTGGTTATGAATTGGATCGTTTTATTATTTACCAATATGCATCCAGAAAAAGTTAGTGTACCACGAAACTTTCGAAGGAGGGTCTCGAAAGAAATGCTATATTTTAGCACATTTTATACCTTTTTCCCCACATAATGGAAAGCAGGTGATGCCACGTAAATATAAAGTTTCTTCTATTTCCCTTTCATTTTATTCACTTTTCTACTACCATTGAAGGTACCTATTACCCTTCAGTTGAACAAATGTTTGTTTTTTTAACGAGGTATTAATTTGTTTCCGTTCAAGTTGATAGGCTTCTGGTTTTGAAGGAGTCAGGACCGAAAGGCTCCAAACTGAAAGCTACGCCTGGACCTCCTCCGTGCAGCCAGAAGCAAGAAAATTCATCCGAGAGGGGTATGATGTATTACATTCACATGCACATTATGCACACAGGGTGTCCCAGGATAAAGTACATTGCCTTCGAGGATCGATTCTACTACTGATTCTACGACATTTTTTCCACTTATTGTCAGAGTTTTTTCACTTCTAAGATTGGACCTAGTGTCACTAAGGGCCGGTTTCACCAACGTGGATTATCCAGAGTTCAATATCAGCTGAGGTTTAAGCCATCGATTCTGAGAAAAGACAGTTTCACGAACGCCTAATCTCGGAATAACTCGCGCTAACGGCGCATTAAAGTTAATACCTCGTTTCAGGTAGTTTAAACCTCTGATCTACGGTTGATCCCCGATTCTCCGCCAGGCCATCGCCATTTTGAAATCTATTTTATCAGTGTTTTTCATACTTATCAACTTGCATCAATCGTTTCATGCGATGAATTGTTTCATTGAAGTGTTTGAGTCATCCTCGGATGAAGATTTCAATGAACTTCTGAAAGTGGCCGTGCCCAGACGGCGGATAATTCGCGAAAGAGTCGAGCATTTCCACAAGTGGGACTGCGATTTTTTTGCAAGGTTCCGCCTTCTCAATGAAGGGATGAGCTTCGCGCTCGATGCAATAGAAAGCCTTTAGTTTTCGAAACAGAAAGGTGAGTCCAACCAAAAGTGTGTAATAAATATAGTTTTACACCAAATCAGGTAGGCAACAACGTCAGACCCATCATTATTTATTTCCTCGAGTAGGTACACAAACCTTCATAGTATCTGGTAGGTACTTGCAGACTGCGTTAATAAGTACATGTATAACTCTTCTTCTGCATACAGCGAATTATTGTAAAAAAGTAGATACCTTTTATACAAGAGCTATCTATAATTTATTACAGAGCAGTAGGTAGAATGGCAATCAGCTCTCTCGAAAGATGATCTTTCGTAGAAATTACAGAGTGGAGTGGAGTGGAAGTTCTCAGAATGATAGAGGCATAAAAAAATCGCGAAACTTCCACACCTGGTTACTATTATACAGTTTAATGTATCCACAACAATGGATGACGGACAAAACGTAATTATCCATAGAAGAAATATCACAGATCCACGACTCATGGATGAGCATCTCTCCTCCATGTCATCTGCAATACGGGATTGGTGTTTCTGCGGATAGCAATGCTAATGCAAACTAAACAATCTCGGCTTAAACCCAAGTTCGGCTAAACCGCGGATCAAAAACGTTGGTGAAACTGTCCAAGTTCTGAACCACCGGCCCCCAGGGCCGGTTTCACCAACGCGGCTTAAACCTGGTATCAATAAATCCTGGATTCAAATTTGATCTGCGGTTCAGAGCTTTGACAGTTTCACCAACGTTTTTGAACCGTGGTTTAGCTCCTGGGTTTAAGCCAAGATATTTTAGTTTGCATCAGCATTGCTATCCCCAGAAACACTAATCCTGTATAGCAGATGACATGGAGGAGAGATGCTCATCCATGAATGATGGATCTGTGATATTTCTTCTGTGGATACTTACATTTTGTCAGCCATCAGAGACATTAAACTGTGTAATACAATACAGTAATATACAAACAAGACTCAGTCATCCTCATCCTCTTCTAAACCAAAAACTTAACCCATTCAACGAATACTGCGACCTTTTTTCAAAATCCAACCAATTTTTTTCTCGAAATATGGACTCTTACAAATGCCCCAGAAGAACTTATTAACGCAGTGTGTAAAAGTACCTACGGCATACTAAGAAGATTTGTGTATTAGATATTCGAGGAAATAAATTGCCATGATGGGTCTGATGTTGCCTACGTGGTTTGATGTAAAATTACATTTATTACATATTTGTGATCCTATCTCTGTAACCGCCCTTAAATCACTATAACTCCATCAGTTTTCAGCGTAAACTCAAAAGTGAGGATACGGTTAGAAAGCGTATTAGATGTTTTATCTCCGTGATGCTAAACCAAACACACACATTTTATTAGCTGACCTTAGCCGCAGTATCGTCATTACTGTAACTCAAAATTCAAACAGAATTTACAGTGAAAGTTACAGTTATTTTAGACACAATATGTGAGGAGAGTGACGGTGGACTCTCAAGATTTCCCCCTCTAGACCAGCGGTATTTTCACCAGTTAAGAAGGGATATCGATTGGGCCAAAACGACCCCATTTCACCTGAACAACAAACTAATCCAGAACTGCCGCTGTCACACTCCTCCCCACATGACATACTTCTGGGTAGCAGAAGTATGAGAGGGAAAAGGAGGGTTGAAAAGTGATGAAGTTCCAGTTCAGGGAAGGGCATGTGAGCAACTTCAAGGTGACTAACCTCCATCGTAATGGTACTACCTCTAGAATATTTACTGGTGGAGAACAAAGCTCCTACATACGAGTAAAGTAAAGTAAACAGCCATTCCAGGCTGGGGCTTTTCGTCCGACTGTCCTGCCAGCGTCACGGACGTGGTCAGCTGTCCTCCAATGAGAGGATCAGAATTCAGTCTGATCATTTCACTCTTTACTTGGCTACTCATTGCCTCGCCCCCTTGAGTGAAGAGGGGTTCGCCCAACAGCTACATGGGTCATACTTGGACAAGTCACCACGTGTCAGGGTGGTCACCTATCCAAGTACTACTAACAACGCTCGAGGTATCTTAACTTCGTTGATCTCACGGGAACCGGTTTATTCCACTTGATAAGGCCGTTGGGCCCTACATACGAGTACTGGCGGAGAAAAAATGTTGTCTGAGGTTGTTGTTGTCCAGTGAGTAGGTGATCAGCCTGTATCGATAGTATGGAACAACTATTGGGACTTGTAAATTGGGCATCGGCATTACTCACCTTCAAATGAGCTCAATATAATTTAATTATACTGAGTTCTAAAGGGTGAAAGGGGGAGGGGAAGCCAATAGATGTGTGTATTATAAAAGGGGCAGGATGTTTGTAAAGGAATCCATCTGGACACTTGTGCTTATTCTTCTGGTAAGCCCACAAAAGTGGATGGAGTATGGTGAATTACTCAGTGCAAACTACCAAACCACGCTGAACTACCATGTGACAGAATGAGGAGGAGAGTGACGGTGAACCCTCGTGAGTCCCCCCTCTAGACCAGCGATATTGTCACCAGTTAAGAAGGGATATCGATTAGGCTTTAGCCAAAACGACTGCAGAACTGCCACTGTCACAAAGATCGAAAACACGAAAGAAATCTTACAAGTGAAAAAACTAGGAAAATACGCGGACTAAACAAAGTTATACAACAGTTGTTTCTGTTGCAAATTAGTTCTAGAATCGATCCCTGAAGTTAATGTAAGTACATTATCCTGGGACACCCTGCTGTATTTGTGGGTGGTTTGTGGATTTTTGGGGGGTTTCCCCTACAAGCAACTTGGACGTTAGGCGGACTGCTTCATAAAGGCCATAACACACAGAGTAGTTGTTCTGCATTTTTTCCGCATTTTCGAACTCGAAGTTATCTGACTGTCTGACAGTCATATCAACTAGCGTTGAACCATTAGAAAGGTGTTGGGCCGTTGTTAGCGATTCTCAGAGATTAATCTATTCCTTGCTCAATATGTGTTCTTTTGAGTCCATGCGTCAGTTCATCCAGATCTGGATTTTAAAGTGACAGGAAACATAATATGAACGAAAGTTACTTTAGCTGGTGACCATGTGCTCAAGAGAATATTTCATTTTCCACCTTCTGTAAAAGTAGAAAGCATGTGGGTTCTGCTCGATCATCCACGTGAGAGCTCTGCATACATATATGTCCAGCTTAGGTACAACAAAAATGCAGTGCTTGAAGTACCCAATCCCTGTCTCTAGTTGTAAGCCCTTATTACCCTCGGTGTACTTGAGGATGTTTTAGATTTAGAGTATGGGATCTTATACATAGTTATATATGAACTTCAAAAGTAGGTAGTTTGGGAGATAGCTCGTAGATGCCTATGAATTACAGAACCATCAGATCATTGGTATGACCACTGCGCATGCGCAAACGGGAAATCTGAGGTACTCATTTCCTCACGTGGCCATGGCCCGTTTTTGATGAAATTGTCAGGAGCTTTCTTCAAACTGGGTGTAGGAATTTTCATTCAACTTTTTTCAAATTACACGCTATGCTTCCTTATTACACGTTATGCATTCCTACATGACAACAAATGATGATAGACAGAATTCTTGAATCTACCCTAATCTGTACTGAATTGATTATTATTTAACGTACGTTTAAATGGTAATCGATGCGTCATTAAGCTATGTGTCATTAAACTTGGCAGACGTTTTTTGTAGGTTCACCAGTTGACCTGTAGGAAACGGTAGGTAGTCCGAAAATGAAATTAGCTATCAAGGGGAACGAAATAGGGCCTGAAAGGGATGTACAGTACCTGCTTACAACTTGGAGCATATGCACAATTTTGTTCGGACTATTAAATTTCTTCTGTCCATGTTCAAAGACTTCCGATTTTGAGAGGGCCAGGTCCAATGGATCCGACCCAAGAGCTGAGTGTGGTACACCATGCAGCATATTTATCTTTTAGAGGAATATAATAGGAGGTATAATAACTAATTACAACTCTCTGTTAGATTTCTCAATTTCTCGACCTACAAACAATATGCTGGACCCAGAAAACTCTCTTCCAACTTCTTTTTCGTGTGTTGCTATCTGCTCTATGCCAGGATGATTTTACAAATATTCTAATCAAGAGTTTAACAAGATTTTCCAATTCCTTAGTTTATTTCTTTCTTTTGTATCTCTAATATGCTCTGTGATGCTGCAGGAGACGATATGCTCTGTGATGCTGCAGAAGACGAGATCGGTAAGGAGACTCCATCAGCCAAGGAGGGTTCGGGGTACAGTGTGAAGAATATTGCAGAATTTGTTTCGGATGTTTTGCCCGTTATAGGTGAGTACAAAGAGTGAGTAGTCTGCTGTGATGAGGCTATGCCATGTACAAAGTATGGATGCTTTGCCATGTACAAAGCATCCATACATATCTTAAAAACTTCCAGCAGAAGGACACATGGTTTCTATGACGTTCCTAAATTGATTCCAAATATGTAGATGGGACCACCCGGAGCATTTTACGGCCAGCTGTTCGTTCACAGTAAGGCCCCGAAGTTTGGCTTTGTCAACATGAGTGTGAATGAAATGTTGTACATCTATAGGTACACCAGAGAAGGTTTGCCTACCGAGGGCGAACTCTGCTGGAGAAAAGTGAACTACTTATCAGCTTTTCCAGTGTGTCCAATAATTTCTTGCTAATTTTTCCCCTCAAAAATGGCATATTTCCCTCCAGTGACGGAAACGGAATTGAAAATGGTTGGTGGTGGAAATGCAGGATGCTGAATATATTTTGTTGGTTCTATCATTTTATCGTAGGTTACCTACCGAATAATAATGAGGAATCTGTACTATCCTTCAATTTCCGTAATAGTAATATCAAATACTATTATCTACACCTTATATTTCTCAAATTTTAAATATCGTGTTACCTATTTATGTTAGGTACGCTGAAAACTATTGTTTTTTCCCCCCCGGAGAGTACTACATTCAGTGGGACTAGGTATATTTGACCATAATAAATGTATATAATTGAGGATATAGTACCACAAGGAAAGTCCAAAAAATGAATAGGCAGGAATTACAAGAAAAAAATTATTTATGAGACTTATTACCTACGAATTTTATTACGAATCACCACATTGTCGAACTCGTCAGTTGGTATTTTTTTCGGGTGGGGTTTCCTTTTTTTTTGGAGTGATGAAGGAAGCCTGGCCAGTAGTCTGGATCGACTTCTTCCCCTCACTAATTATAGAAGCAACTGTTCTTTCGAAAATTCCAGTTGCTTCACTCGTCCGTCGAACGCTCTTCAGCTTTCTTTTTGGAGAAGTACTCTGCCACATTGAACACAATTTCCCGAGCTTGCCGACAAAGTGCCTTTCCACAGCGAAAGGGCAAAGACTGTCCTCTATGCGGGGTGTTGTTCATAACGAACAGTTGAAATTAGATGAGGAAAAACACTCGGGAAATGGAAAATGTAGGAAAAATAACAGCGAGAGAACGAAAAATCACGACTTAACCACAAACAAAAACAATCACCAAACTAACAACGCAGTGCAGTGCGGCCAATATGCACACACAACAGTTCGCAATGCTTGACTTTTACCTATCAAGGAGTAATTGGAAGGGTTGTCTCGAGTAGTAGTTCAAGACTTCTGCCGCTAGGGTTCGTCCTTGGTAGGCAAACCTTCTCTGGTATATCTATAACCCAGGTATCATTGCTAGGGAACACCTGTTTATAGTCAAGCAGGGGTTCATTATGAAATCGAGTTTATTGTTCTGTGATATTATTTCATATAAAGAGGGTTCTTTTGGATTTTGTTGCTAAATGGGTACCTTACCTACTTCACCTATTTGTTGATAGGTACAAGTTTGCAGTCCACGGGCCTAACGGATAATCCAAATTAGGCGAACATTTCGGAATATGTCGAGGGTCCTACTTAGGTTCAGCGACCATCAGTATTTCAAAAACGCTGCAAATCCCTGCATAACAGTTCATTATTTTTTAAAGAATACCCTTCTGTTACAGATCACAGCTCTCTGTATAGATAACCCGTCTATTTATGTATGTTTGATCGGGCAAAAATGTTTGATCGGGAACGAAAAACTCAAACGAAATTCACTTTAAAGAATTTAATATGAGAACGAAATAGAACGATCGACTTGGATAACAATTTATAACTTCTTACAACTTTGAACTTTCCCTTTCGGAGGTTGAACGCCATCTTCCCGTTCGAGAGGAGCTCAGGTTTGCAAAACCCAAAGAACTACATGAAAGAACGTATTTCACAACTCTGGACCAACAGACCGAAATTGCACCGCCTATGGCTGACGTGATGCTTGCTGCAATTTACTAATATAAGCACAATTATATTCGTTCGTTCTAAGACCCAAAAAACAGCATGATCTGATCGAACCCGCTAGCCGCAGCTAGCGCTCGAGCGGACACCAGACGCACTACTTCGGGCGTTTATGTACCTACGTCCGAACATCCTCCCCCCCCCCCCCCCCCCCCCAATGACGCCCGTCATTCGGACTGCTCCTTGGGCATGGGGCAAAGCTTGACCAATGGACGTGTCAGCTCTCCATTGGTGGACCTAACTTTGGCTACCCGAACAATACCATCAGAACCAGCATGAAGATCGGTAATCACGCCCATGGGCCAAGAGAGCGGTGGACGATTATCGTCTATGATCAACACTACATCTTCTAAAACAGGGGGTCGGTCAGGAGTATTCCATTTGGCCCGTGCCTGCAGATCAAGCAGGTACTCCTTACTCCACTTCTTCCAGAAGCCCTGTACGGTCTGGTTCACAAACCGCCATTTGGGAATAAGGCGCGAGCTGGAGTCCAGGCAGCCTTCAGATTCCGGGAGAGCAGTAAGTGGTCTTTGAATCAAGAAGTGACCTGGCGTAAGAACGAGAATATCATCCGGCGAGGCGGATTGGAACACAAGAGGCCGACTATTAAGGATGGCCTCGACCTTAGCCACTATAGTGCTGAACGTTTGGAAATTGACCGTATGATCGCGCAAATTCACCCTAATAAGTCGCTTTGCTGACTTGACCGCAGCTTCCCATAACCCCCCAAAATGAGGAGCCCTTGGTGGTATGAACTTCCAGCTCACCCCCCTAGCAGCCAAACGTTCGGCAAGCGTGATCGATACGCCTGTCTCCAGCGCAATCCTAATGTTCCTAAGGAGGTTGGCTGCCCCAAAAAATTGCGACCGTTGTCCGACCAAATGACGGAGGGCACCCCTCTTCGAGCGATAAATCTTTCCAGGCACTGCAGAAAACTGTCGGTGTTCAGATCCATAACTACTTCTAAGTGGCCTTGGTGGCAAAGCAAACGAACACGGCCAAGTACATTTCTACTTTTCGTGCCCCACGGAGACCACTTACGGAGACCGAAAATGGGCCGGCGTAATCAATGCCGACCTGATCGAATGTGAACGTTCCCTGAACCCGCCCTGATGGGAGCTGACCCATTTCTGGTTGAAAGGCTATGGGCTTGATCGAAAAGCAGCGGGTGCACTTTGCGAGAGTTCTAGCGACCGCATTCCGACCATCTATAATCCAGAACTTCGTACGCAGGTGAGCTAGGGTCGCCCTTGGACCGACATGCAAACAGCTCTCATGAGCCTGTCGAATGATAAGTTGGGTGAGCGGATCCTTGGCTGGTAAAAGTGCTGGATGCCTAGTCTCGAATGCGCTACTGCTATGCTCAAACGGCCCCCCACTCTAATGATGCCTTCTCGTGATCGAAATATAGCGAGTTGTCTCATGAGCTTGGTACGGGGAGTGGAACGGTCTAAGGCGGAATGAATATCCTGAAAGTGTCGACTTTGTGCGCGTCGTACTAAAACTAGATCAGCTGCCCGCAGCTCTTCAGTTGCCAATGGTTCGACCGGAACTCTCCGAACTGTTGTAAACCTAACTCTTCGACCGCGGGAGTTTCGTCCAAAACGTAAGATCCAGGCAACCACTCTTCTCAGCCGACCGAATGAGCTGAATTTTTTCTCCAGCTCGTCAGTCGTCTCCAGAGCGGTGGCATGCGACCTGACCGTTCTGATCTCCTCAGCCACACTCGTTTGACTGAGGTTGGGCCTAATTCTGCGAATAGGCCACAAGGACCGGTCTGAGCGCAACCAATGAGGACCATTCCACCAAAGCTCATTCTGGATCAGTTTATTGGGCAAGGCTCCCCTAGATGCTATATCAGCGGGGTTTTCCTGCGTCTGAACGTGGAACCAAAGCTCCTGGGGCAAACAAGAGAGAGTTTTGGCTACACGGTTTCCCACAAATACTTTCCATAACGGCACTGGGTCGGCTGTGAGCCAGGACAGAACGATCGTGCTATCAGAGCACGCAACCAGTTGAGCATTAGCGAATTGTGGCCGAATCTTGTTCATGGTCTTTCCTAGCAATTCGGCAGCAAGGAGTTCTAGTCTAGGTATTGAAACCTGCTTTATGGGGGCAATTCGAGCTCTAGCGGTGACTAGCCGGGTCACAAATGAACCTTCTTGTGCGCAAATATGATGAACCACAGCTGCGTATGCCTTTTCAGAGGCGTCCGCAAATCCTACTAGCCACTGAATGGGACCAGAGACCTGAACGTGACGGGGAATCTTCAGCTCTGAGAGCGTATCGATGGATCTAGCGATGTTCGACCAATCAGCAACTATGGAGAGGGGAAGTGGATCGTCCCAGTCAAAACGTGCATGGCACACCTCACACTGGATCATTCGCGCGAAGACCGAAACCGGCATGACCCAGCCCGCGGGGTCATAAATTCTACCAACCTCACTAGCCAGCTCCCTCTTGGTTCGAACTACAGGCGTAGTTGGTACTTTGAAGAAGAACGTATCAGTACGAGGGTCCCAGGCCACTCCTAACATTCTAAGGGGCGTGCCTTCTGTGGGATCCAAGTCCACTGTTTCGCCCGATATCAGGCAATGGTCTTGGGGAATACCCTCAAGCAGATCGGGGTGATTAGCGGCCCACTTCCGCATCTCAAAACCCGCGGAGCCTACCAGAGCAATAAGTTCGTCCCTAACCTCACGTGCCTCTTTGATCGAGGCACCTCCTCCATGAACGTCATCCACATAGGTTTGCTCGAGTAGAACTAGGGAGGCCCTTGGGTAGTCTTTGGCCTGAGTCTCTGCCAACTGTTTCAAGGTCCGGTTCGCCAGGAACGGAGCTGGAGCTGTACCATAAGTGACTGTACAGAGCGCAAAATCCTGAACAGGGTCATCCGGTGAATCTCTCCAAACAATACGGAGAAGATCTTGATCCTCTCTAGGATGTAAGATTTGGCGGAACATTTGTTTAAGATCACCAATGAACACATAGGGGAACGAGCGGAATCGTAGGAGAATGTTGCAAATGTCCGGTTGTAACTTTGGATTTCGCCTAAATTTACTTTCCAATCGATGAAGTTGCCGTAGGGCTATTGATCGAGAATGACCTAGCGAATTTCGATCCTGTGCAAGGAGCAATGGAACGGTGTACCTACCTGAACCGTCCCTGCGTACCTGATCTAAGAAAATATTCTCAGCCTCCCGCTCAGCAGGTGTCCAAGGCTCCACCTCCTCAACTGACTCAATCTCGAACATTCGCTTCAGAAGAACGTCCGTTTCGTGAACGGAACTCTGAACCTGTATGGGTGCAGAACTCAGGGATCCAAAATTCACTTTATCAGGTACTACCCCCCTTGAAACCAAGCTGAACAATGGTGGACTAACTGATGAGAACTCCACTGGGGGCACTACAGAGAATAAATTACGTACCGGCTCTAACAGAGCACCCTTGGAGTGAAAAAGTGGAACTCCTGAACGAGGGGGAGGAGAACGACGTTCCTTAGGTGGAGCAGGGGCCTCCCCTGAACGTTCTCCCTTTCGTGCACTGCCTCCAACAAAGGTTTGTCGGAATGCTCTAATAATGTCCTGAATGGCCCACTTACGATATTCAGCTGACCGAACGTCCTTCCATGCCGGCTGCGCTGTACCTACTAGAGCGGGACTGGAACCAGCGTTAACTTCGGACTTGAAGGGAAAAACTGGACTAGTGGCTTCGGTTGGAATGAACCACTGAAGGTGATTCTTATCCCCGAACTTCACTATCTGCCCCTTCCGTGTTTCAATTCGACCTAGCACCAACCAGCCTACTTCAGAACGTAATAACCATGGTGAGTTGCCCACTGGAGGTACGCGTTCCCCTTCTATGAGTTGTATGACTAGATCGGCACTTAGTAAAATGTCAACTTCACCCCTAGTGTAAAAAGTCGGATCAGCCAACTCAGACCCTAACTCCCAGATATGGGGCCACTGATCGATGGAGAAACTGCTTGACGGGATAGGAGCTGTCACCTCGTCCAAGACGAAGGCGGTGACTGGAATGTGCCTACCTGAACGTGTGAACAGTCCGAATGAGGTGAATCCCGGAACAGAGTGCGAATTTCCCCCTACTCCCACTATGCGTCGTTCTGAGGGGAAGACCTCCAATTTGAGCGCTCGACAAAATTTAGAAGTGATTATATTAACCTCAGACCCAGTGTCCAAGAGAGCGCGCCCCACAAGGCCCCTAGTTTTTTCCCTTTTTGACACGTGCACCAGTGCGGTAGGTATTAAGCCTCCTGATCGTGGACGCCTAATGCATGATCTAGATAATGAACCTAGCGCCGGAAGAGAACTTCCCGCCACTAGCTGGGCGCTTGAACTAACTTGGTCCCGGAAATTAATTTCCCTACTACTGAACGCATGAGACTCCGGAAGGTGTCTCGCTACGTTCGACGGTCGAGGCTCGTCTTGTGCGCCTGACCTAACGCCTACTGGGGAAGGCTGCACCAAGTAAGAGGGACTTCTATGAACTAACTTAGAACTAACCAGCTGAGTAGTGCAATGGGAAGCTCCACTCCTGGGTATATCACCGCAAGGTTTCAACGGAGTGGGGCCCCCTTCCTCAGTGGCCCTAGGTACGAACATGCGCCTACCAAGAGCGGCAGCCGAGCTACTGCCTGGGAACTTACGATCGAACATCCTACCTGTGGGACCGGATCGGTTATTATGATCAATGCAATGGGCCCTATTGGAACGAACGAATATTTTAGTGCGACTTGAACAAGGATCGATTATTATAGCATCTTTCCCCCTGGAGGGATCAGATCGATCACTTCGGACAGACCGGGTCGGAGGATCGGCCCGATCCCATCCAGTGGGGCAGCCTCATTCGCAATCGGTAAAAGATCTAGCCGAACGGAACAGAGGGTCAGCCACCTCTGAGCCCCCGACCTCCTCCGAGGCCCACTCACACAAGTTGATCTCAGAGAGGGCCGGTGTGCTCGTACCCGGTGGTGACTGTGCCAAGACAGGCGAATTGCGCCTCTGGCACGATCCCCCCTTTGAACTATCAGATTGGGGAGGAAGATCCTGAGCACCCCTCGACATTACCTCCCTTTTTGAACGATGAAGCCAGGCATGATGTCTTCGCCCACAGCCGCAACGTCGTCGAGAAGGACAGTCTTGAACGTTGTCATGTCGGTAGGAGAAGCAGTTCTCGCAGAGCTTGTGTAGGCGAACGAATTCCCACTTCTTTTCCACGGGAACGGTGAAGAACTTGGGGCAGCGATATAGGAAATGGTGGTCCTCGCAATAGTGGCACCGGAGTCGAAGAGTATCTTCCTGAATGCTCAACAAATGAGGAGTAGGGGATGATCGACGGGCCTGTCTTTGAGCCGAATTTGATTTTTTATCATGATCGAATGAACCCTGAAAGGTCGAAGGGATCATTTGAGCGATCTTGAGCTCCTTGTCTAGGAACTCCAGCAGTTTCCGATGAGTCGGAACCACATCCTCGACCTCCATTTCTTGACGATTAAATTTATCCCCCAGCGTGGTGTCGAAGCAGCAGGAACGACTCGAGGTTGTGTGTCTCAACCTCTTCCATTGAACGGATCCAAGACCGGGCCGCACTCAGGAACGCTTCCAACTGCTGCACATCATTTTTCTTGATAGTAGGTATAAATTTAAGGTTCGAAAAGGATCGACGTGCGAGACGATACCGACAGGAATTTTCCGCGATCAAGGCGTTATAAAGAGCCTGATAGTTCGATCCGTCGGAACGATAACTAGTAAGGACCGAACGAGCCTGACCAACCAGCTCCTCGACGAGCGCCCGATATTTAATCTCGTCCGGTAGGTACTGTACATTGTGAACCGCTCGATCGTATAAACCGCGAAATGAGGCGAAATTCGTAATGTTCCCATCGTATGATGGAACTGTAGGCAGCATAACATTCATGTACTTTACTGCATCGAACGTGAGTTTGTTCTGATCGTTCGAACTTTCTGACAGTAGTCCTATCTCTAACGCCATTTGCAGATCGGCTACTTGGGATAAAAGCGACTCACTTACGTCACAATTGAAATCGGCGGATTCGATCTGCGAGAACGGACTGTCGGCAGCTTTCGCCAAATCGCCCCACATGATCGGGCCTCCTCGGACCACTGTGACATCTTCAACAACGACTGGGCTTTAATCGCCCATGAACAGAGTGTTTTATGAAGCGCCCTTTGATTGGCCTTAAACCTCTTGATGACTTTAGCTGAGACCTCAATTCCTTGATCGGGGATGACCACATTGGAACTCATCGTCAAGTGAACAAAAATTTATAAAAATCGGGAAAATGCTACGTTCATTCACTATGGTAGGTACCTATGGCTCTTATGACAGTATCATTTTTTATAACGAAAAAAGTTGTTTTTATGACGGCTCACACACTCAGCTGGAAAAAGGATTACAGGGGGAAAGTGCTGCCACTGGACAGGGGAAAAACAAAAAAAACGGGGAATTCCGTGTTGAAAATGATTTCCACCTTCTCCGACAGATGGCAGGGTCGGAGGGCAATATTCTAGTGCACGGACTATAGGTACCTATCTAAATCACGAGTTAAATGTTGCTAAAATAATTCTGTCGATGACAAGCAGTAACTAGAAGGGCAAAAAGAAACGCAAATAATGAAGTTCTGAAAGAAAAATTGTTGATATGGAATGAAATGGATGCCCCTTCTGCGTGGATCACTGTTTTCTGTGGTCAATAACTATAATGAACCGTTGTTTAATAACTTGCCCATCAATAATAGGTACTTCAACGGTTATTCAAGTCCCATCAACAAAATCCAGCCCCTTCTTGGTTGATGAACCGTTGTGTAATAATTTACCGTTGTGAAATAATTTACCGTTGTGTAATAATTTTCCACTGGGTAATAATTTACCGTTGTGTAATAATTTGCCGTTGTGTAATAATTTACCATTGTGTAATAATTTACCAACAACAATACTTCAACGTTTGTTCAAGTTACAAAAGTACCGATCAACAAAATCCAGCCCCTTCTTGGTAGATGAACAGTTGTGTAATAATTTACCGTTATGAAATAATTTACCGTTGTGTAATCATTTGCCGTTGTGTAATAATTTACCATTGTGTAATAATTCACCCATCAATAATACTTCAACGTTTGTTCAAGTTTCACAAGTACCTACCAACTAAATCCAATAGTCCATCACTTATCAAATGAAATAATTTCGCAGAACACCCAACTCGACTTCATACTCGACTTCAGGTGCTCCCTAGTGATGAATATCTGGGCCTGATTTATACCGATTGATTCACGATCGTGTTGACGAAGCTTTTTGGCGCACACGAACGGCTGGACGTACAATGCTCCGGATGGTCTCAAAAAATTGATTAGCTCAAGACAATTTTAATAACGTAAAAAAAACCATACCCTTCTATCGAAAGTTTTTGAACTACGGCGTTCTGAAAATTTCAACCCCTATTTTGAACCCCTTAGAGATGACTGACAGTAACGTCGAGCTTCGAGGACCAACTAGACCCCGAACGGAACCTATAACCGGAATTTCATCAATTTTTATTCATGGTAACTAAGAAAAGTGGCCCGTACGGCGGACAGACAGAAATTTTTTTATTGCAGTTTTAGATTCTACATACCTTGAAACGTAAACCATCAAATTTTGAGAGGGGGTAAGAATTATTTTTTCTTGCTCGATTCCAATGGTTCATTATTGAAAATAATAAACCAAAATGAAAGGGTGCAGGGTTCGTGAGGCCAAAATGACGTGGGGCAGTTGTGTGGTTGGGAGTCAACTCTTGTAAGGTTTCATGATTTTGGAAAATAACGCTGCTACATTGCGTGTTATGCTTATTGTTCTTAAAATAACAATTAATACCCACTTCAACACTTTTTCGCTTAATTTTATTTGAAATCTCGCGTTATGTTGAATTTAAAATTGAAAATGTTGAATTCTATTTGGAAAGGCTGCATTTTTTAATGCTGTTTTGCTGTTTAATTTATGTAACGGTATGTAGGACCTTTTGCGTAAGTGAATGTATAATGTGAGGAATATACAAGGAAATTCAGTTCCAAAATCTGTTATTTTGGATAGCCTCCCATTGTAGACGCATTGCTATGTATGCATTTTAGATGTAACATTGAACAAATGCTCCAACTCTAATCACTTAAGTACATGATCAATTTTTGTGTTGAAGTTAACTTTCTTCAGATCGTGAGAGAATCGAGGGGCAGAGGACCAGCGCCTGGTCCAAGCAACACTCGGGGAGGGAAGCCTTCCAGTAGAAGTATGTGTATATATTATATACGTAATAATATATACTATTTCCTTATTACTCATTGTTACCTTGTACATTTGTCTCAGAATGAGGTGGCCTAAATGAACCAAGGTGGGTTCCCCCCACTATTATAGGTAAGATATGAGAGATAGAGGTACAGACATTATGAATAATAGGACAGGTACGTACAAGTCGTTACTGCAGCGCCGATTTGTTTGATTCTGTGCAGTGTAGGTACCGGAAGTCAGGGGCGACGCTAGCATTATTCATGGTGAAGGGGGGGGGGGGGATGTTTCGCCAAATTTGTGTCCTAGTGTTTTCTCAGTTACACACACACAAATAAACAAACATCCTCTCAATGTTGTGAGCGCTCTGACGCAAACAAACATTAAGTACATAGCATGAACCAGTAACCTAGACTTGAAAGCAGCTCCATCAAGTCCCTTCCCCTTCACCCACAATTCAGTTAATGACCTCAATCCATCTCTTTTTCAGCTCGCTCCATTTAACATATATCATGTTTTACCGCTGGGTTTTGTGCTCGAAAATTAAGCTAAATTAAGCACGAGCCGTCATGAAGTACTCATTTTCTTCGCTCCTAAACCTAATTTACACTCCAAAGCTGTAATTTAGTTTGTAGACTCCTTAGGACTTTTACCTGGCGATGCATAGGCCCCGGATCAGCTGAGAGGCTCCTAAAGCTAATTTCTACGCTATTTACACTCCGAAGCTGTAATTTAGTTTGTAGACTCATTAGAACTTTTACCTGACGATGCATAGGCCCCGGATCAGCTGAGAGGCTCCTAAAGCTAATTTCTACGCTATTTACACTCCGAAGCTGTAATTTAGTTTGTAGACTCCTTAGGACTTCTACCTGACGGTGCACAGCCCCTGGATCAGCTGAGAGGCTCCTAAAGCTAATTTCTATGCTATTTACTTCATTTACAATCTGATAAGCATTATTGAAGAAAGAATATACAAAATTTTTTCTCACAGCAGTCGAAATCAGTGTTGGCCAATGGAGAATACCCATGAGCCTGAAAAATGTAGGTACTTCTATTTTAACATGTATCATGCTTACCGCTGGGTTTTGTGCTCGAAAATTAAGCAAAATTAAGCGCGAGCCGTCATGAAGTACTCATTTTCTTCGCTCCTAAAGCTATTTTACACTCTGAAGCTGTAATTTAGTTTGCAGACTCCTTATGACTCTTACCTGACGATGCATTGGCCCCGGATCAGCCAAAGGCTCCTAAAGCTAATTTCTACGCTATTTACACTCCGAAGCTGTAATTTAGTTTGCAGACTCCTTATGACTTACCTGACGATGCATAGGCCCCGGGTCAGCTGAAAGGCTCCTACAGCTGATTTCTGCGCTATTTACACTCCGAAGCTGTAATTTAGTTTGCAGATTCCTTATGTTAAAAGAACTCCTAGTGCTAGACATGTTGTGGGCACTAAATTCACAAGTAGGAACCAGGAAAACCAACTGGGGTTTTGATTCTTCAAAATATTACGCTGATCGCCTCTGGACTTGAATTTGCCAACTGACCGAACTTGCTGGAAGTAAGTGGAGGAGGTGGCATGAAATTATCTCTAGGATATTGGAGATTTACTTCAGTATAACTCACGTTAGTAAAATTTGCATCTCATTTTGATCGGCATGGGTTTTATTCAGTAGATAGTTACATTGTTATAAGTTACTATATAACTAGTTACTGTTGACGTTTGTTGTTCGTATTTTGTTCATGTGTAAAATGGCAGAGAATAGAAATTAAATTAAAACATTCTTCTATTTGGTTTTAATGTTTTCCATTGCTGCAGGGAACAAGAACAGTGGGAAGACAAAACAAACAATGGACGTTGGGAATGTCGGTAAGAAGGGAAGACACCTCCCCGCTGTCCATAAAAAGCCCAGCCAGCCCCCAAAACCCGGCAGTTCTCCTGCTGTGAAGCCCACTGGTACTGTCTGCAAGTCTGTCAAGGAAGGGTATTGGCAGACTATAGAAACCGTCTTGCCAGTCCTTGGCGTGTTGAGTGAGTGCCCCATTCCAAGATCTCAGTTACCTACCTACTAGGTATGTTTTCAATAAGTTTCGTCGTTCTCGATGGCTAAAAACCCAAGTAAATAGTACTACCTACCTTATAATATCTTTAAGCTGAGATTGGACTTGATTTCAGGCTATAATAGTTGTAGTATTTTATTAATCCGTTTAATTCCGAATACAGTTTTTGTTGGTTAATCATCAGATATATTCATAGCAATTGCTGGTCTTACCGGTCTAAATTTGTCTTAAGCTAGGTTCACATGGAGATCTGTCTTACACTAGGTTCGCCGTAATTTTTGCCACAGAGGCGTTCACATGTCAGCGGAATCATAACCGGAAATCTAGCAGGCAAAGTCAACCAGGAATGTCGAATATGGCAGAACAGCCAAACAGGAGAGGTGTGCGCAGTAACCTCTGCACAGATATGGCAACGGATCCGACAGCGGAAAATATCTGGAGATTTTGGTATAGTATTCAAGACATTGCGTTGCAGTAATCCATTTTGCGTTGGCCAATAGCATTGCAGAAGGACTTGCTGTACCGGATTGCCATCCGGAATTGCTTCTCCATGTGAACCTAGGTTTATGCTGTGAGTAATGCTCGAGGCACATTGTGTGCATGCGTCACTCAAGCTTGATATTTTATTAAAAGTCAACTGATTTTTCTATGTTGCAGGTACTGTAGACCCTCGACTCTACTTCTTGGGGGGCTGCATCTCCACACTCCAGTTAGCTTTAAACAGGTTCAAAAAGTGATGTTGCAAGGTTTTAAACATTTTGTTGAGGTTAGAAAAGAGAGTAGGAGGATAGAAAAAAATAGACACGGCAGTTCGCTGTCAAGCCACTGGTCAAAATAGAATAAATTCCACGTAATGGCGGTTCGTTTTGCCCACTTCCGAATTTTGTTCGTGTTATATCACATTGATATCAATGATGTGTCGTTCCGCCTTCTTTCTTCACCTTTCTCACCTCTACAAGCAGGGTATGAAGTTCCAATACAATGCAGTTTGGCAGCTCAAACACAATTTGGGCTGCATCAACCGTTCACGTGGCACAAATTTTAACAGATGTTTTTCTAACCCCCCTCCCTCCCCCAACATAATTAGCTAACGATTATATTAGAATTATAAATTCAAGCTTGATAAGTACGTATAATACAGTAATATAGAATAACTACTCAATTTAATTGTCTGAAAGAATTTCTGGATTGTTGTCAGGTTTAGGGCCGGTTTATCAATTCTCTAGTTAAAACTCTGATTAGCTAGTCATTAGAGAGTTCCTAAAGACTAAAGTCGGGAAGATGTGTTCGGATTTATCTCAACTGCGCATGCGCGTCGCCCAAGTTCAAACTTATTTCCTTAAGTTCGACTTATTCGGCCTTATACATAAGGCGCGTTATCTCCCAGGGCACAAACTTTAGGAATCGTCTTTAACCTTACTCAGGGGTAACAGTGCACAGCTTTTTGCCGCGTTTTGTCGTTTTTTTTTAACGCGTCATGTGTTGTCGGTCCTCGCCATCGCCAGCGTCTTTCAAAGTTACTCCAAGCGTCTTTCAAAGAATTTGCTAGATTGTTGCGATATCAACTTAGGATAAAAAAGTGAGTATACCTACCTATGCTATGTAATGGAATGTATTTCGCGTTGTGCTAAGTTAAGTGACGTTATTTTTTAATTCACTCCTACCCCCACCACTTCTGTCAAACCGGACTTATTGGTTAGCATCCAAAGGCTGCTCGCCTTAGATGTGGCCGTTCCCTAATGAACTTATCTCTTAGGAACTCTCTACTGATTAACGTTAATCAGAGATTTTAACTGATCAGAGCTGAGGATGCGTTTATCAATGACTGCATGGATACTAAATAACAGCTAGTTAACTAGTCAGAGTTTTAACGAGAGAAAACAACGCCACCACTACAATAACGTGAAAATTCCGTAAAAGTGAGGTGCAACATTGCGAGTTGGACGGCGTTTCCATGGTAATATTATCGTTATCGTCACATTCCTCGCCAAACGCGGCCAAATTATATTGTGCTCCTCTAGTCCTCTGCATATTTGTAATACATTATTATTTGTACGAATGTACCAATGTATTTTCTTTTTGGTTCCGCGGCGGCTTCTGCTGTCCCTCACCGACTTCGGCTTATTTTTTCTTGACTTATATGTGATCGAGTGGAATCAGCATTATTTGCGCTCGGTTCTGTATTTTCGCGAGTTCCGTCGTATTTCTGTATTTTCGTAGTTATGTGCTGTCCCGAGAACAACATTAAAATGTCTCAGCATTCCAGTACGTATTTGATATCTATTTTATGCAGTATTTCCATCGTGCGTAGACCATTTCAGCTCCTGTAGTGATCAATATACGTATTTGTACGTGGGTTTGGCATGCTGCAAAGGATGTTACCCACTTGATTTCAGTGTACCTAATCAATGAAGTGTACCCATGAAATATTGTTTTTGATAGGATTTCAGTGTAAGATTTCAATGTGCCTAATCAATGGGAAACCCATGAAGTATTCTTTTTTGTTTGGAGGAATCAAATGCGGGTCTTTTTGTTTTTCAAATTGCAATGGTGCACGAAAAAATATTCCTTCAATTGTTAAGTGTTGACAGTTTCCGATAACGAACAAAGTATATAGTAACAAAGAACAAAAAGTGTAATTTCTTTGGATAGCGGAACCTGGAGTGGAAATCCACGTCGTCCTATGTCTCAAAATACGGTATTTTCCCTGCCGAACCAAGTATTTCGTACCCATTCAAGGTAGGTACAAGTTCATTTCTCCGTCGGAGAAATCCTAATCATCCATTTCTATGTCAGAATTCATGAAAAAACGAATGAAAACACTCGCTACTCGCTAAGTTTTAGCACAAATAGGCACAGAAAAACGAAAATGCAATATGGCTGCCCGCTAATCAGACTTTGACTGGACAGTTAAATTTTTAACTAGAGCTTCGATCTCCAGTTAAAGATAGTCACTGATTAGCGATAATCAGCTGCTAAAGTGAATTGATAAACGGGTACGCGAGAGATAATCAGAGATTTGACTTAGTCAGACTTTAATCGGGCTTGCAAATGTGATTGATAAACCGGCCCTTAGTCAGGGTTTTGTAACTTCAGGTATGAAAAATACTCACTTTCGGAAAAAACGCATTGTCTATAACTCTGTGGTACAGTCGGCCCGGTATCATACATAAGGTAATTATAGTGTTCTCAATCACCCAGGCAGATGAGAATAATGAACAATATGTGCCTTATGATGTTTATGCAGCTGACGCCTGCAGTGTATAATGTACTCGTATGCTGAAATAAACTTGTCTGTCTATTCATGTCCCAGTGTTCCTACTTGATCACGATGGCACAGGAGATCCCTGGTTGGAATATGTAGGAGCTTTAACCTGCATTGTTCTGATATTCATAATTGTGGTCATCCAATCTATATTTCTCTAACAGGATTGGAGCTTTTTCCGTTTGAGACCATTCATCGATCTCTGCAAAAGGGGTGATCTTGATCAATTTCACCCACTATCTAGTGGCGTAGGTAACTGACAGTGGGGGACCTTTGTGCGAGCCTTTGATACCATGCGCACACTAGTGGTTCAGCTCACCACTGACCGTCATTAAAAAAAAAAAAAAAAAAAAAAAAAAAAAAAAGTATAGCCGCTGCCAAAAATATTATATGTACATGAAATTCCGACGGTTCAATGCATACACCCTCCAAAAGTTAACTCGCAAGACCCAGATTTGAGGTCATTATTGCGTAGTGGAGGGAAAGTGCTGATAGAGTTGAACTAGGAGACTGACGTAGACGTTCATCAGTGAAGAATACCCATGGGTTTGTTCACAGTTTGTTAGCCAGCAGACCGTCAGAAAAGCAATTGATTGTTTGCAGTGGTTTTCGGACTGTATAGTATGACTGGCTGTTCAGTGTTTTCCTGACCATCCAATGCCAGTTTCCTGATAGTCATTCCAGTACACAGAAGTAGGAAGGACGAGAAACTGGCCATGAACTTCTGCACTGCCTTCTCGATTCCCTTCTGAAAAATGCTTGTCAAGATAGTATTGGATTACGGATGGTTTCTTACAGTTTTCTGGGAGTGAGCTAACCGTCAGAAAAAGCCTGTGCGAAGCCTGTTTAATTATATTACTTTTCCCCTTTTTAAATGAATGTAGGTTCCAAGAGAACTTGGAGACGGCATTCGATGGTCAATTGATTACACACCATTTAAAAATCGAAGACAATAATTTCTCCTCTGTATGTCGTTCCACCACATCCAAGAACTCATCAAAATCAAGCGTCACTGTCGCTGTCACTACCAGGACGTTGGGCACATTGTCACCAGAAATAACATTGAGGTATGCAAAAATAATCATCTCAACAAACTGACCAGCATGGCTGAGGCCAAGTCACCTGAAGAACGTAAGTTGTACTAGTCTTAGGTTATAGGTTGTTTGTTCTAGCCAGTTGGTTATAGAGTTGTGCAGGATTGGTAGGCAAGAGTGCACGTGAGGTTGAATTGATTTGCGCCACGTCAGTTAATTTTAGGAAATGAGCGTTCGTATTCTTGATTTCTGAATTGCCTTAAGACTGAAGAAAATTTGTTGGTCTTCGGTTCGCGCTCAATAAACTGAACATGTTTTGTGAAATTGCGTCTCAATTTACAATAGAGGGTGATAAATTCGAGTTCGGTTCGCCGGTTTGCGCTCGGAAACTGGGTTCCCGCCCCGCGGTTTTTAGGGCCGGACACATTCTTTCTCCTGGAACTTCCAACACAAATCTGGTGATATATTTCAATTACTACTTTCATACGGACTGAACACTGCTTGCTAGAATTTGGATCTCAGATACCTATTTCTAATGTGTGCATGGGACCTGAATAGACATTGAATGAACATTGACCCCTAGGGTTTGGGGTGATGTACATACCTATCTAACAGCTTCCTCTTTTCTCCTTACCCTCCCTTTGAAATCAGTAATGAAGTAGAGTGTCCTCAAGTAATACCATAGGGATCACACGTATTATTTATGTACCTGGCATGGTTTTAACCAGAAGCATGGGCACTACTGATGGAGTCTTCTCGTTCATCCCTAAAACGCCCTTACTTTGTGGTGGCCGGCCTATTGTCAACTCGAGTTGAACGGTAATGGTGAGCTTGTGCCAAGTAGAGCCCGCCCTACCCCCTTACTAACGAGACTTGAAAATACACACAGTACCTAATTTAATTGGCAGTAAATGCGCCCTCCAAAATTCTGATCACAGTTATTTGTCCCAAGGAGTGGACAGATTCTTGGGGACACAAGAGTCTTAATAATTTGACAGCATCATACTCGGATGAGCTCGGAACACCTAAAAACACCAAGAATTCCCTTGAAATACTCAGGGAGGTTTCTGCTTATGTTGATTTGGGCTCGCAGTTGTTCCCTCACTGCAGGTTTTGAATGTCCCGAAAGAGGCTATCAATGCGTCAAAACAGTCAGACCTACGATACCTGAAAACCCTACAACTCGATTGGCACCATCTGAATTAATGAAACAGACAATTGGGGGTCAACCTGTGTCCGACTGCATCTCTCCACGTTCAGACAGACGATTCACAAGACTGTATGTCAAAAGGGCATCATTATCAAGGTCAAGACCTACCCCCTACCCTACATAACACAAGGGAGATTATGCTATGCTGCTGGACGCCAGAACCAGCACACCTCCCACAGAGACATGTGTTTTGACAGCAATCTCCAAATATGCCTCCATTACTGGCATGCCTTACTTGAACGAACCTATAAAAATTCCCTCAGTCCACCTGAAATTTGCTGGAGTTATCAAAATGAATGATTCCCATTTAGACTTGCATGAAGAACTGCTTATTTCCCTTAATGACGATATTAACAGTCTGTTTTATATTTGCAAATATGATGGGGAACGTGCCATTAGAACGAATTTTGTTAGGATAAACTTCTCCGGTCCTCACATTCGAAGTTCTGTCAGGATTGGACATTGTCAGTACCAAGTGAAACAATACATCACAAAAATAAAGCTTTGTGTTTCCTGCTTCCGGTATGGGCATTTGAAACGAAATTGCAATGCTCAACCACGATGCGGACAACAGGGGTCTACACATACCTATGGATCAGAGAACATTCGGTGTCTTGTATGCTTTGACCGTCATCATTTGATAGGTAATAGAAAATGCCCTCTACTTCAGTATTTGATTCTACATGGGGAGGAAATTTATCACAGGAAAAATCCTATCTCCTACTACATTACGAACTACCATAATAACCACAAACATCACAATGATGGGGCTAAGAATCCCCATGCCAACTACCAATCAAAGCAGTTGCTGCATTTAGGCAATGAGCTCCAACACCCACGCTCTTGAGTCTCTTTAGACACAACGATCTGCCCCACAATACTTATATATAATATGCCAGATGGGAACCTACCCTGCTCAACAGGCAACAGCCTCCATTGATCAGAAGTTCAGATCAGATTCAGCACCCTCACCATCGTCAATGCATACGATGCCATCTATCCCACATCAAGTCAACCCACATCATCATTCACAATATGTAGAATCAAGACCAAATGTATCTTCCTCAATGAAGTAACATGGCAATTACAATATGCCTCCCAGAATGGTACAACAACTCATGATTTCCCAACGTCTAGCAAACTGCTGTAATCAAAAATCCACATGGGAATATATGTGGTGTTCCGAACCCATTGAGAACATGAATAAAAGATATACTAATGATCTGAGAGACATGCAAATACAAATTTGATATCAGAAAAGTACTTAAAAGGTTTTCCTCTCAATCCAGAATTAACTATTGCAATCAACAATCTACCAACCCCACTGAGAAACACTATAATAGCCACAGTCAACTCCCTTATTAATCAACTCACTTCATTTTATTGAGATTATAATGAACACTTAAACAAGGAGAATTGAATATAATGTCATAGAATTCACGCAGCATGGTTAACAAGAAGGCTGATCTACAGCAAGTATTAAGTAACCTGGATGTTGACGTGGCTGTCATTCAATAATCTTGGCTGAACGATCAAGAAGAAATGAAATTTCTCAGTTATCAATCCTTGAGGTCAGACAGTGTAAATAGACCTGGTTATAGAGGCTTGATACATGTTAAGAGACCTTCCCCAGAACTGTAAGTTAACCACAGCCAGAGAAAACGTGAAGAAACAACAGGGTCTGCGCCCCCTTAATAAGGAATGATATACTCCACACTCCTACAACTTTGCAAGTTCACAATGAATTGGAAGTTCTGATCACCCGAATTAAACAACATGTTTATCATTCCGTCAACATCGTGAAAGTAGGGTAAAGACACCAATGATTGTCAGGCGCAAATATGGAACCAGTGTTCGTCACTCCCTATTTCATTTCAATGTAATAAGAGTTTGGCACCACCTAGGGATTTGGATCTGGCACCATTTCAAAGAGCAGGTTGTAGGCTTCCAATTCCCTCCAAAATCAAGTCAGCACTGCCACGGTTTTGTCGGTGATAAGAAGAAATCATCACCAGTACCCGAAACCTGCTCTCCACTTTCGGTGTAGCGTAAGAGGTAAGTGTAGTTTCTCATTTCTTTTGTTTTGAATAGTTTTT
Organism: Leptopterna dolabrata; assembly: GCA_954871275.1. Classification (NCBI taxonomy): domain Eukaryota; kingdom Metazoa; phylum Arthropoda; class Insecta; order Hemiptera; family Miridae; genus Leptopterna; species Leptopterna dolabrata. Next base: position 81,809,423 of record OX940975.1, on the reverse strand, counting down.
CTGTAGGTTAAAGAATGAATTTAACCGTTTTTTGAGCTTTAATTAACATTAATCGTTACGGGATGACGATAACTGGTGTCATGAAATGGTGGTTTATCCAATTTTCGTCACATGTGACAATTACTGGGTTTCAGTCAACGTTTCAATTCTTAGTTCTATCGGGATCTTCTTTTCAAGGGGAACAAGGTGGTGTTTGAATTTCTTGAAAGTAACAGTTGGTTCCAGTATTCGTCAGAGGGTGACGATAACAAGATCCAGGGTGCAGATAACTGGGTTGTGTGCATCTTGCTGTACCAGTTATCGTCACTTGATCTCAACTCACTTAAGAGTGCATGATTTACGAAATAGATAATTTTAATTATTTAATAAGGTATGTACATACATACTCAATTTATTTTCTAATGAATGATTAGGCAGATTAGTTGATTTTGCAACAAGAAAAGTGTAGATAGGCAGTGTAGTATCCGTAGGAATACATTATTTTGTGAACGGTTGGTAGTGCTGTACCGCCTCCCCCTTCGTCCATCTCATGTGATAAAACGAACACCAAAGCAACCTTGTCTCGAGTGATTATTTAAACCCTTATAAAACATTACAGTGGTGACGAGGATTCTCTTGTTTTATAACGGGTGCGTGAAGTTTTCGTGTGCTGATCGTGATTTCCTCGGATTTTTCGGAAATTCACGTCAAAAGTTGCGAAGACGGCAAACACGTGTTCGACTTCTTTGTTCTCCGAGCTGCCATTTGATACCGGCCGCAACATGACCTTGTATGTGGGCTCGCTCCATACTTTCTCATCGACGAGGAACAATTATTGGTCGACGGCTAAGCTGCGGATGGAAAATTTTTTCCGAGCAAACGATATAACGAACCTGGAACAACAGCAGGCTCTGTTCTTAAATAGCTTGGATGAAGATGCGTATGTGTTCGTGTCTAATCTCTGTGTTCCCTTGGCACCGGAAACGAGGACTTAGGCCCAGCTCGTGGCTTTATTTGATAATCATTTCAAGCCGTCGGAATCTGTATTTGCAGCTCACTACCGGTTTCACAATGCAACACGCTAGCGCGGAGAAAGTCTGCATGATTGGGCAGCTAGAGTCCGAAATTTGGGCGGGGTTTGTTAATTCAAAAGCCTAGAAGACCACATTTTGGACAGATTCATTCTCGGGTTACCTAAGGAACCTGTTAAATATAGGCTTTTTGAAGAGGACCCGGATAAGCTTGGCAAAACACTGCTTTGGCAAAAGAATCTTCTGCTCATCAGTACGAGCTGTTGAAAGAGGTCAAACAGGAAGCAGTGTACCGGACTTCGACGACGCGTTCCGGAGGAAAGGGCCAACCTCAGAAAAAGCGTTCTGGCTCGTCTCAGCGTACCAACACCACGGAGCCACCAGCCTGCGTAATTTGTGGACGTCACCACAAGGCACCATCCAGTGCCAAGAAGGCAGTATGTGATCTCTGTAAGGGTAATCACTTAGCGAAGGTATGTACCACTCATAACAAAGCAAAGAAGAATACGGACAAGAATTCGCAACAGAAATCGACAAAGTCTCATTTCATGGCTGAAGTTTCAGAACCTTTGTATAGGATATCAGAACCTACTCACTCTGTTGCTCCGTTTACTGTCGATCTTGTAATTAGTAATGTAAAAGTTAATTTTGAAATAGATACGGGTTCAAATGCCACTATTTTACCATTTGTCGACGCCAACGGTCCACCCCTATTGGGTAGGTCATGGTTTGATAAATTAGGATTTTCGTTGATTCAGCCAAAAATAGAGGCATCTGTTGAATGTTTTCACACCAAACTCGATCATGACGAATGGTTGAAACGTTTGAAATTGAAGTTCCCTAAGGTTTTTTCAGGGAAATTGGGTTGTTTTAACAAGGGCACTGTTTCCATTGAACTGTGTGAAGGGGCGGAACCTAAATTTCTCCGCGCCCGATCGCTCCCATTCTCGATGAAACCCCTAGTCGAAGCTGAAATTGACCGCTTAGTTGCCGAAGATATTTTGGAACCTGTAGACTACTCACCCTACGGCACACCTATAGTACCTATTCTGAAAAAGGGGGGGGGGGGGGGTCCGAATTTGTGGGGACTATAAGGTTACCATAAATCCTTTTCTGCAGGTGGACCAACACCCGCTCCCTACTGTAGACGTGTTGTTTCAGCAAGTTCGAGGGTCAAAGGTTTTTGGTAAAATCGATTTGTCTCTTGCGTACCATCAGATGAAGTTGAAAAAATCAAGTCGGGTTTATACTACGATCACCACCCACAAGGGCAATTTTCGATTTAAGCGTTGCAACCAAAGCAACCTTGTCTCAGTGATTATTTAAACCCTTATAAAACATTACCTACAGGCAGGAATATGTCTACTGAGGTAGGTAGTCACCTAGGTCCTAAATCCACCGTACAGTCTTAGCATTCTATTTTATATCTACCTACCTTATATCTACTTAGTATCTGTTCATTCTAAGCTTATTTATTTTTTCAGGATGATACAATGGCTCAAAATTTGCGGAAGCGAAAATCAAAGAAGTCCGAGAAACCAAGAAGATTTTATGTGAGTTGCGACACTAGTTGGTCTACTCCAAGGAGGACATGCTTGCAGTTATCGATGACGTTAAACACGATGGATTAGCCTTAGCTGCCAAAAAACACCAAGTTCCTAGTATGACAATTTCCGATAAGGTACATGGTAAAACACCTCTAGGTAGACGAATGGGACCTCAAGCAGTCCTCACCCAGAAAGAAGAAGAAGGGTTGTTCCATTGGATACAAAAAACGGCATCTTGTGGTTTCCCGTCACCAAAAAGCAGCTGAAGGACATCGTGAAAGATGTTATGCTGACGATTGATAGGGAGAATCCATTTGTTGATGGTAGGTAGGCCAGGAAGGAAATGGGTGCAATTATTTTTGAAGAGAAGCCCTTCAACCTCTTCAAGGGTAGCAGAAAACACTCTTATACCTATTTTGCGAATCCCTTCTTGCCATTTTATTGACTGAAGTATGGTAAATAGGAACCTACCTTATCTGAACTGCGATAGGTCTAATGCCATTAAAGCATGATAAATACGTAATACCTTCTTTCCTATTACTAGAGCTCAATTGTAGGAGCACCTTGTAAACTTGTAAACTTTATTATTTCAAAATAGGATTAAAATCCCGCCTTGAATTGAAATATAATAAGGGAACTAAATTAAAGGCCTATGAAATTACAAAAAAAGGGCAATACAATTTTAAAACAGTAGATGAGGAAGAGAATAAGGAAGTAAAAAGTAAGAGGAGATCAACAGAATAGAAGTGGAGAACTAGGTGAAATAGAAGAAGACGAAATGACAGAGAAGGAAGAAGAGAAAGTAAGAGGAAGGATTGACAGAAAGAGAAGCTCATGTTTGAAGGTGCTCCCTGAGAGCAGCAGTGAACGAATCGAGGGAGGTGAGGGACCTGACAGTTAACGGTAAGGTATTCCATTCCCTAGCCCCTGCCACACAAACGGACTCACTATAACATTTAGATTTTGTACGAATCTGCTTAATGGAATCAATCAACAACAACAGTGTACACTGTCGAGAGTGTATGCTTGTCTCTCCGGGAACTGGTGATATATTTCAATTACTACGTTCATAAGAAGGACTGAACACTGCTTGGTAGAATTTGCTACACAGTTTGCTAGAATTTGGATCTCAGATACCTATTTTGCCTGTGTGCATGGGACCTGAACAGACACTGAATGAACATTGACCCCTAGGGGTTCGGGTTTTGTACATACCTATATAACAGCTTCCTCGTTCCTCCTTACCCTCCCTTTAAAATCAGTAATGAAGTAGAGTGCCCTCGAGTTGTACATATAGGGATCACACATATTATTTAGGTACGTAGCATGGTTTTAACTAGAAGCATGGGCACTACTGATGGCGTTTCCTCGTTCATCCCTAAAACTCCCATACTTAGGGCCGGTTTCACCAACGCAGCTTAAACCTGGTATCAATAAATCCTGGATTCAAATTTGATCTGTGGTTCAGAGCTTCGACAGTTTCACCAACGTTTTTGATCCGCGGTTTAGCCGAACTTGGGTTTAAGCCGAGATTGTTCAGTTTGCATCAGCATTGCTATCCCCAGAAACACAAATCCCGTATTACAGATGACATGGAGGAGAGATGCTCATCCATGAGTTGTGGATCTGTGATATTTCTTCTATGGATACTTAAATTTTGTCCGCCATCCTCTGTTGTGGAGACATTAAACTGCATAATAGTAGCCAGTTGCGGAAGTTTCGCGATTTTTTCTTATGCCTCTAGCCTCTGTCATTCTCATTCTGAGAACTTCTGCTCGACTCCACTCTGTCATTACTACAAAAGACCATCTTACATCTTTCGAGACAGCTCTTGTAATAAATTATAGATAGCCTACCTAGGCTCTTCTATAAAAGGTATCTACTTTTTTACAATAATTCGCTGTATGCAGAAGAAGTTATACATGTACTTATTAGCGCAGTCTGCGAGTACCTACCACGTACAATGAAGGTTTGTTTACCTACTAAATAAATAATGATGGGTCCGGCGTTGTTGCCTACCTGGTTTGGTGTAAAATTATATTTATTACACATTTTTGGTTGCACTCACATTTCTGTTTCGAGAACTAGAAGGCTTTCTCTTGCATCGAGCACTAAGCTCATCCCTTCCGTCGGAAGGCGGAAACTCGCGAAAAAATCGCCGTCATCCCACTTGTGGAAATGCTCGGCCCTTTCGCGTATTATCACCGTCTGGGCGCGGCCACTTCCAGAAGTTCATTGAAATATTCATCCAAGGATGACTCAAACACTTCAATGTAACGATTCATCGCACTAAATGTTGATGCAAGATTGCAAGTTGAGAAGTACATATGAAAAACACTGATAAAATAGATTTCAAAATGGCGATGGCCTCGAGGAGAATCGGAGATCAACCGTAGATCAGAGGTTTAAACCACCTGAAACGAGGTATTAACTTAATACGCCGTTGCCGCGACTTATTCCTAGATTAGGCGTTCGTGAAACTGTCTTTTCTCAGAATCGATGGCTTAAACCTCAGCCGGGATTGAACTCTGGATAATCCGCGTTGGTAGATTGTAGATTGTAGATTGTACTTGGGATCGCTCAGGAGTGGGGGTTGGTTGCCCCAAAGCACGGAAGCCTATTGGCTTATTGTACTTTTCCTGAGTGTCCCAGTTTAATCAAATAACCCCAGGCCCCTGGTGAGGGTTGTTAGGTTTTTGATTATATTTTCGCTGGGAAATTCCCTCATTGGGGTTGGGGCCCCTAAGAGGTTGTACCTGCGCTGGGCGAGTGCTGGGCACTCAAATATTATGTGGGATACTTTTTCTTTTGCCTCCTCACATAATCTGCACTGGGTTGTTGATTGTGTGACCCCTATGCGACTTAGATGGAGGCGCAGGGGGAGGAAGCCGGTTAAGAGGCCGACTGTTTGCCTCAGCTCTCTGCGGTTCAATCTAAGAAGCTCCTTAGTAGCATTGGAGTTGGGTCTAGCCATCATCCGCTTACTATGAGCATGTCCATCTATACGTGACCATCTTTTGGTGGTCTGAGTGTGGACCCACCGGTTGATGGCCCCTCTGATGGTGGTTTTTGATAGGCCGACCGCCGGTTCTGGGCCAGTGAAGGGTGTTTGAGAGCCCTTTCTGGCGAGAGAATCGGCGTTTTCATTGCCTGTGATTCCTCTATGGCCTGGGACCCACTCCAGAGTAACTCTGTTGTGTTTCGCCAGGGCGTTGAGAGTTTGCATACAGTCCCAGACCACTCTGGATGAGACAGTGGGGGCTGTGAGTGCTTTTATCGATGCTTGGCTGTCCGAAAGTATGCGGGTGTGGGATCCGCGATGTCCCCTCCTCAAGCTCTCAGAGGCCGCAGCATCAATTGCCACTATTTCTGCCTGGAAAACGGAGGTGTAATTCCCTAGTGGGGTGGAAAATTCCCACCTGGGTCCTGCTCCGTACACTCCAGCACCAGTACCTGCATCCATTTTTGATCCATCTGTGTACCAGATTATATCGTTGGAGCAGCATTTTTTCCAGCCATGCCCTGCCCACATCAGCACGGATGCATATGGGCGTGGTTGAGGTAGGATTTTTGGCATAACATCTGCCACCATGTCAAGCAGTGGTTCTTGTATAGCCTTTAGTATGTTGGTGTGACCTGGGTGGGGTGTATCCCGCCAGGTACCATTCCATTTCAGCCTCAGGGAGGCCATTGCGGCCTCCCCTTTAATGTAGATGTCTATTGGGGGTAGGCCCAGTAGAATCTCCATGGCTGCAGTGGGTGTACCATGCATAGCGCCTGTGATGGTTAGACAGGCCAGTCGCTGTACACTGGTGAGGGTTTGGCAGGCCCCTACCTGACTGACCTTTGGCCACCACACTGCGCAGCAGTACGTAAGAATGGGTCGTACTATCGCGGAGTAGATCCAGTGGACCATCCGCGGCTGTAGGCCCCATGTTTTTCCGCATGTGCGTTTTGCGCACATAAGGGCTCCCTTGCCCCTATTTGCTATGTATTCAAGGTGTTTGTTCCAGGTGAGTGTTGCATCCAGGTAGACGCCCAGGTACTTCACCCCACGCTGAAACGGTACCCTTGAATTGTAAAACTGGGGTTCTGAGAGACCTCTCAGATTCCTCTTTCTTGTGAATTGAACCAGCGTGGTTTTATTTGGGTTTACTTTTAAGCCCTCTGTGCCACACCAGTCTTCCACTGCTTTCAGAGCTGATTGTGTCAGATCTGAGACTGTGCCGACAAAGGGACCCCTAACTAGGATCACCACATCGTCAGCATAGCCCTGTACGTAGAGGCCTTGACTGCTGAGTTTCTCCAGCAGAGAGTCCACAACAAGGTCCCACAGAAGGGGGGACAGTACCCCGCCCTGCGGGCAACCCCTTGCCACAGACATCCCCACGGACTCCCCAAGGAGCTCTGCCTCTACTGTTCTGCTTGTCAGCATGGTTTTGATCCACCTACACAGGGTGTCGTTTGTTCCATGCTGGCGCGCTGAGTTTATAATTGAGTCTATAGAGGTGTTGTCAAAGGCGCCCTCTATATCCAGAAATACACCAATGGCAAGTTCCTTAGCTGCTAGCACCGATTCCACCCGTGATATCAGGTGGTGCAGTGCTGCCTCACAGGATTTGCCCGGTTGATAGGCAAACTGATTGGTGTGTAAAGGCCTCTCTGAGAGAGAGGTTTCCCTCAGATACCTGTCAACCAATTTTTCTAATGTCTTCAGGATGAAGGACGTTAGACAGATGGGTCTGAAAGCCTTTGCCTGGTTGTACCAAGGTTTCCCTGGCTTAGGCAGAAAGATGACCCTTGCTTTGCTCCATCTTTGGGGTATTGTACCTGTTGCCAGGCAAGCCCTAAAGAGAGCACTCAGTATCCTGGTTACCCCATGGCCCCCCTCCTGAAGCAGTTTGGGGATAATGCCATCTGGGCCAGGCGATTTGTATGGGCTAAAGGTGCTGATGGCCCACTTGATTCGTTCCATGGAGGCTACACCCTTTGCCACTTCCCAGTCTGCTCTGGTCGCTCTCCTACCCTGAGCCCCGGTTGGTGGGTGAGGTGAAGGTCCCTGAAACCACCTGAAACGAGGTATTAACTTAATACGCCGTTGCCGCGACTTATTCCTAGATTAGGCGTTCGTGAAACTGTCTTTTCTCAGAATCGATGGCTTAAACCTCAGCCGGGATTGAACTCTGGATAATCCGCGTTGGTGAAACCGGCCCTTAGTGGTGAGCGACCTATTGTCTCCAAAATGAGGAAACTTGAGTTGAACGGTAATAGCGAGCTTGGGCCAAGTGGTGCCAGTTCTGTCCCCTTATTAACGAGACTTAATACACACAATAATTTAATTGACAGTAAATGCGCCCTTCAAAATCACCTGATCACAGTTATTCGTCCTAAGGAGTGGACCGATTCTTGTCTACTCAGAGTCTCAATAATTTGACAGCATCATACTCGGATGAGCTTAGAACATCTAAAAGCGTCAAGAATTCCCTTGTAATACTCAGGGACGCCTCTGTTTATGTTGAGTCGGGCTCGCAGTTGCTCAGCACCTCACTGCAGGTTTTGAATGTCCCGGAAGAGGCTATCGATGCGTCAAAGCAGTCACGACCTACGATACTTACTGAAAACATTCTTACTGAAAACCATCCAACTCAATTGGCACCATCTGAATTGAGGAAACAGACAATTGGGGGTCAACCCGTGTCCGATTGCATCTCTCCTCGTTCGAACATACGATTCAAGAATGTATGTCAAAATGGCATCATTATCAAGGTCAAGACCTACCCTACATACCACAAGGGGGATTATGTAATGCTGCTGGACGCCAGAACCAGCACACCTCCCACAGAGCCATGTGTTTTGACAGCAATCTCAAAATATGTCTCTGATAGCCACGTACAAATTAAAGCCCCGTTTACACGAGCGGACCGGGCCGGATAAATCTGAGGAGTACAGTAAGTGCGTACTTCCGCCCTGCCGTGTAAACGCTGCTCCGGACCGGTTATGGGCGTTCCCACTTGCTAGGAAGGCCCGATGGAAATTCCTTCGGATCTAGGGTCCCCCCACCCGACGATCCTACTCTCCCCACCCGTTTGCCCTGTGATGTAAACGCATATCCGCTCAGGATCTTCTCCAGGACTAGGTACCTACATCCCTATAAACATGCATATAGTTTAAAAAACGCTGCGAAGTCCTTGTCACAAGGACCTCGCCCTTGTCCTTGTTGTTGTATTATTCTATTGGACAACCTACAGAAATTTTGGCTGTTCATTTATTGTTTCTTTCATATGAAATAATTATTGAAATAGCCATTTATGATGGTTTCCACCAATTTTGGCCCCCAAAACACGAATTAGGTAGGTACGCTCCTTTTTTTGACATTTTATTTCTTTACTTTGCTACATAAACTCGAAAATGAAACGCGGGACATGCAACGGAAACAACGTCACGAAAATATTTCTGATGATTTTCGCTTACAACCGATTCGTTGCTACGGAACTTTATCTTCGCCAGTTATCATCGTACAAAAATCGTTCACCACTCGTTGGATAGCTCTCGATTTACCTAAACATACTACGTTAACCACTGCGGACTGCGTGGCCAACAAGCTGCGGTATGAGCGTGATTGTTTAAATGAATGTTTACGTACATAATACAGTGGAGTCCGGCTAATCCGAACTAATTGGGACTGAAGGCTGTTCGGACTAGGTACCATTCGTTGGAAATCTTGACCAAAACAATTAAGTACGATTACTTGGTGTGGGTGCGGGAGGGGGCGCTAAGACATAAAATGTCCCTCGTGGTTGCGTACTTGTACGGAAGCTGTACCCACCGTTTGTGTTTTTGCAGTAGGTATCTCCATACAACATAAAAATAACTTCACATTGCCTTTTTGACTGACGATCTGTTTTTTCATGGTCGATTCCAAAGATTTTAAGGAGAGGTCTGATGCGATCCAGGTATCACATCGTCAGCAATGACAAAGAAACCAAAGATTTATTATTGAAAATAATAAACCAAAAGTAGATATGGATGGTACGGGATGGACGGACATGGCATTTTTGGAATCTACCCACCCTGAAACGTAAAACAAGAAATTTTGAGGGGGTGTTATAAAAATGTTTTGCTGAGCGAATACATAGGTGTATTATTCACAGAATAATAAACCAAAAGAGGCGGGGGACATTTTTCTAAGGAACTGGCCACGAAATTTATTTTTATAGATAGGTACTTTATTGTGTTGTCCACTATCAAGTGTGACTACAAATCTGTTTATACAACATCACATGGGACTTGTGGCATTAGGTCCCATTGGCCCTAAGTTTCAAATTATCTTTGATCATTGGTAGTGCCAATTAGTTGTCTTGATTCACCTGTTGACACTTTTTCTAGTGTTATTATACAAATTGATGGTGATTTCAGACAATTTCCCAGGTTTTTGACTCATTAAAAATCAATTTTCGGAAGTGAACCTTTGTTAAAAACTCAATTTTCGCCTCTTTGGTAAAAATCGACTTCATATTCGGTCTTCTCGTTCCAAAAACATGGATAACGATACCTCAAAAGCTCATGTTACTAATATGTTACTAAAACACAAAAAGTACCCCTGGGTATATTCCGATCGGGCTGCAAAGTTTCGGGACACAACTAGGGCCCAAATGGAGCATGTGTGCTCAAGAACGACTTTTTAGACAGAAATTGAAGCCGGTATGCATGATACGGCGTACGACAGACAGGCATTGCATTTTCTGAATCTAGGCACCTTGAAACGCAAAACAAAAAATTTTGAGGGGGGTGTTATACAAATTTATTGCTGAAGATAATAAACCAAAACGGTGGAAATTGTTATACAACTGTTTATTACGTTCTTGTCTTCGGTCCGGTCGTGTAAACAGCTGCCCGAGGGGAAGGAAGCCCCGCCCCCTCGGAGCGAGTGAGGAGGCTCCTAGCTAGGAGCATCTGAGTATCCGGCCCGGTCCGCTCGTGTAAATGGGGCTTAAGAAAACTGGTAGGCAAAGGTAATGCCTGACGTGCAAATTGAGCCAATCATTTGATACCATTATTGGCATGCCTTACTTGAACCAACACTTCTATATAAACATTCCCTCAGTCCACACGGAATTTGCAGGAGTAATCAAAGTGAACGATTCCCATTTAGACTTGCACGAAGAACTGCTTATTTCCCTTAATGACGATATTAACAGTCTGTTTTATATTTGCAAATACGATGGGGAACGTGCCATTAGAACGAATTTTGTTAGGATAAACTTCTCCGGTCCTCACATTCGAAGTTCTGTCAGGATTGGACATTGTCAGTACCATGTGGAACAGTACGTACCAAAAATAAAGCTTTGTGTTTCCTGCTTCCGGTATGGGCATTTGAAACGAAATTGCAATGCTCAGCCAAGATGCGGCAAGTGCGGACAACAGGGGTCTACACATACCTGTGAATCAGAGAACAGTCGATGTCTTGGATGCTTTGATCGTCATCATTTGATAGGTTATAGAAAATTCCCTCTACTTCAATATTTGATTCTACATGGGGAGGAAATTTATCACAGGAAAAATCCTATCTCCTACTACATTAGGAACTACCATAATAACCAGAAACAACACAATGATGGGGCTAAGTATAAGAATCCTCATGCCAACTACTACTCAAAGCAGATGCATTTACGCAATGAGCTCCAACACCCACGCACTTGGGCCTCTGTAACTAGACACAACAATCTGCCCCACAATATACCCCAAAATATGCCAGCTGGGAACCTACCCTGCTCAAAAGCCACCATTAATAAGAAGTTTAGATCAGATTCAGCCCCCTCACCATTGTAGCCCCTCACCCACGATATGTAGCACCAAGATCAAATGTATCTTCCTCAATTAAGCAACACGGCAATTACAATATACGTCCCAGAAAGGTATCCACAACAACTCATGACTTCCCACCTCTAGCTAACTGCCGTAATCAAAAACCCACACGGGAAGATATATGCGTTGTTCTGAACCCTTTGAGAACATGAACAAAAGGTATACTAATGATCTGGAGAGACATGCAATTACAAATTTGATATAAGAAAAGAACTTTTAAGGTTTTCCTCTCAATCCAGAATTAACTATTGCCATAAGCAATCTACCGACCCCTCTGAAAAACACTATAATAGCCACAGTCAACTCCCTTATCAATGAACTCACTTCATTTTATATGAATCATGATGAAAAATAAACAGGGAGAATTGAAAATAATGTCATGGAATTCACGCAGCATAGCTAACAAGAAGGCTGATCTACAGCAAGTATTAAGTAACCTGGATGTTGACGTGGCTGTCATTCAATAATCTTGGCTGAACGATCAAAAAGAAATAAAATTTCGCAATTATCAGTCCTTAAGATCAGACAGTGTAAATAGACCTGGTTATAGAGGCTTGATAACATTAATAAGGAATGATATACCTAACTCTTCACACACCTCCTCAATTAAACTTGTTGATCATTCCATCAACATCGTGAACGTATATGCTCCTCCAAACGTGCTCATTCCGCCATCTGCATGGGAAGAGCTCTTGGGTTTTTTTGGTGATGAAACTACTATAATTATGGGTGATTTTAGCGCCCAACATGTTACTTGGGGTTCATCAGTTGCTGATCGCAGGGGGAATCAGTTACACGATGAAGTGATGGACTCCTCGGCATTTCTAATTGTTGATAATGATGAGCCAACCCGTCTTACAAGACCTGGTGAATTGTCTTCTGCGCCTGATTTGGCACGAACTAAATCACTCGCGACGAAATCGTGGAAACCCATTTCAAAGAAAAACGGAGTTATTCAAAAATAGTCTATTTCCACTAATACACGAAAAAATCAAAAAACACTGTTATACCGGTTTCGGTGATCAAACCATCGTCAGTAACATACAATAACTGTTATTGTGTGTTACTGACGATGGTTTGATCACCGAAACCGGTATAACAGTGTTTTTTGCGTTTTTCGTGTATTAGTGGAAATAGACTATTTTTCAATAACTCCGTTTTTCCCTGATTTGGCCGTTGTTAGTATCTCCCTAGCCCCCAAAACTAAGCTGGAAGTCATGGAGGACAGTCTGGGTAGTGATCACTTCCCTATTGTTCTAAGGATTAATAATATTAGAAAAATTGCTACAAACCCCCATGAAAAATGGAAACTTGATATGGCTGATTGGGATAATTACGAGAAATTAATTATGAAAAGCGTCTTACCTCTATTTCACATAGTAATCACAAACGACAACATTCAGACTATTTATAACAAATTTGAAAGCGCAGTTCTGTTGGCCGCTCATCAATCCATACCTAGAAAAAGAATCTGCAGCTTCATCAAAAGCAACATCTGGTGGAACAATGCTTGTAAAGTTGCAGTCCGTGACAGGATCTTTGCGTTGAAAACGTACAGATTGAATAAAAATATATACAATTAACATCAAAACGTGAAGCTTAGAAAAATCTCTGTGCAAACTTAATGACATCTTCTGAACAAAATGACGCTTCAGCCTGGTACATGCTATCAATTTTGAATGGAACTAAATCCAATAATAACAAATTTGTTATTCCTCAAACGTATCCTGAGGTGTGCAAAGAAAAGCTGTCAAGCATTACTAGAATAAAGCCAGATACCCCCTTCATCATCCTCGATCCAATTGGTAATGAAAACATGTTTACTCTCAGAGAACTAGATAATGTTCTTGATAAAAGAAATAAGGATACATGTGCAGGGCTAGACGATGTTACATATACAATGATACGACGCCTTCCACAGCTAGCTAAAAAATTGCTATTAAGGGCATTTACAATTACTGTTATTCACATAGCTATATGCCTGATCAGTGGAAATCTGTGAAGGTTGTATATATGAAAAAGCCCAACACCGACCAATTAAGTGCGGACAAGATTAGACCGCTCTCTTTGATATCATGTTTTGTAAAACTGCTTAATAATATGGTTCTCATAAGGATGGAAAGGTACATTGAGGACAAACAGATACTATCCTCGGGGCAACATGGTTTCAGAAAAAAACATTCTACTCTGAACTGCTTGACCCAAACTCAACTCAAAATATTAACAGAGCAGGACAAGGGCAATACCACTCTATGCTGCTTTTTGGATCTGAGTGGTGCTTTCAATCACGTTAACATTACTACCTTGACTCGAGAACTAATGCACCTGTGTGTACTACCACACTTAGCCACCTGGGTAAACACGTTCTTTAGTTCAAAAATTTACTGTGATGGGGTAAACACTGCTCAAGGCACCCAGGGCTTGGATCAGGGCAGCGTCCTCAGCCCTATGTTGTTTAACATTTATGTCAGCGCAGTCCATAGACTGCAGCTTATGCCTGAAATATCTATATTTTCATATGCCGACGATTTTATGGTAATGGTTTGTGGCAAAAACCCATACAACAACAAGGAAAAAATGAGAATAGCCCTCACAGGAATATCCCATGCCTTTGAAACTCTTGACTTGACCATAAACTTCTCCAAAACTAAGATGATTTCTTTTTTTGACAAGCTTCCACTTCATCAAAAACCCGATCTCAATATAACTATTGGTAATGGTACTGTCAGCGTAGTTGAGACACACAAGTACTTGGGAGTTATTATCGATGAACACCTACGAGGTAGAGCTCACACTTCCATATAATCTGCAAAGGCCTCAATGATATAAATGCGTTAAAGGCAATGAAGGCTACATCTTGGGGCAATCGTCCAGATATCCAAGATTACTATACCGACGTCATTCTACCAAAAATAACATATGCTATACATATGTATGCATGGGGAATTTAAAAAAACCTAGATAGACTTCAAGTCTTGCAAAATTCAGCTTTGCGTCAAATTGCAGGTGCGGTAAAAACCACCCCTATCCCTGCACTGCATGCTGTAAATCAATCTCCTTTCATAATTAACATTGCCAAATTTGAATCTAAAAGATGTTTAACAAGATTATTCATATACAACCAAGACATCAGAGAAACAACCTATCTTTATGCACATTCTATACGCAGCCCACCATCACCTGCGTACCAACATTATCGCACTCAAGTAAAGGAAACTCTTCTTCTTGTAACTAATGAATGAGCCCATTTACTAGAAACAAAAGAATTTGCATTTAGAGTACCCTATAACCACATGATTTCAGTATACCTCATTATACCTGCTATAGAAAAGAAAGATAACCTAAGCAACCTTGAACTAAAAAATTTGACCATGGAACACATCACCAACAAATTCCCTCCTACAACTAACTTTGTATATACTGATGGTTCAAAAAACAGCGAAGGGCATACTTCATCAGCCTATTATTGCGAGTCACACAATCTAACTTTTGGAATGAAAATCAATCCCCATGATACTGTATACTTTTCTGAACTACTGGCTATCTACCTTGGACTTGCACACGTAATAAAAGAACATGATACATCAACAACTGTACTCTTACTGAGCGATTCAAAAAGCGCGCTAGAACATCTACAAAATGTGAAAATTGGAGAAAACCCAGACAGCATAATACAAATGATTATTTTAGCTCTGTATGACCTCCACTCCAAGGGCCTTGAAGTGAGTATGCAATAGATACCAGGACACTCAGACATACATGGCAACACCCTTGTAGATTCCGTCGCCCGGGCATTTTCCAAGTATCCCAGAAAATATTTTCCTTCTACAGTATCCTACAAGGACATTATAGGTATACTTAGAGGTGAGATGACTCGACAGTGGAAGGACACATACTATGATGGCTCCCTTCAAGCTGGAGGCTGGACGAGAGAGATAATCCCTAACCCCACCTTAAAGCAGGGTTCACATCCATCCGGAAAGTGCGTACGAGCAGCTGATTGGTTGGACATCAGCTGGGGAGGGGGGAATATTCTTTCCGGAGAAGCACTTTTGAAGCGAACTGTACGCATCAGATTTTTCAGATATTTTCCGCTCCGCATCTGCGCAGTTCACTACTGCACATACGGAATGGCGTCGGCAACCGAAACAGCTGTGGGAGGAAGCGCGGGAAACGAGTTGTCAGCCAAAATTCCGGATGGTTATGAACGCCTTCCCAACTTCCGCGATTCCCCTCCAATGCTTTTCACTAGCTTCCCCTATCCGTATTTCCAGACGGCTCCGGATGGATGTGAACCCTGCTTAACACCATGGTACCGAGGAACGGCAGAAAAACACAGATTTATTAGGTACCAACATAAACCGAGTGATTTTGGGACATGGCAATTATTGTGCTCTATTCAAATACAGGATGAAGAAAAAGGAAAATCCATACTGCATACACTGTACAGACAGAACAGAAACTGGAGATGTACAACACTCGATGAACAACTGCACAACTTTCCACCATCAACGTTCCCAACTTTTCCTATCGTACAACACCACCGACATGAGAGATCTAATAAAAACTAACGACTCCACTACCATCAAGAAGATAAATGATTTTATTACCAACAACAATATTCAAATATAAATATTAGAAAAAGAAGTATAGAATATCAAGTAACACAGAACCTGTGACTAACATGGCCGCGGCCGAGTCAGATAAACCGAGAAAAAGAAGAAGAAGAAGAGGTGGTACAAGTATGTTATAGCCCCGCCAATATCGATTGTATCGATTATCTCAAATACATCGATCCTTGTGGTATCGATGACGTGTATCAGACAAGACGGTGGGTGTACAAGAAGTTTAGTTCCCATTCCGCCGCTCGCATTGTCAAGCGATCTGGATGCTCGCTAGCGCTCGCATCTCAAAAAAGATAAACGGCAAAAGTTGATATCGGCACCCGGGATGTAGGCATCGGGACGCCATATTGAGCCGTCATCGATACCACAAGGATCGATGTATTTGAGATAATCGATACAATCGATATTGGCGGGGCTATAACATACTTGTACCGAAGAGGTTGGATACTGGAGAGCTTTACTTTCCTGGGTTTATTTACTTCCAGTAGTTACCTATTCGTAATCTGATTTCATTTCAAAAGTTTGAGCTAAAAATCGGGTAGGAATGTGACTTTAGCTGGAATCACCAGGTCATCCCTTCGAATGCACGGCATTTTTGACCTTCTTGAGTGAGTAATAACTTTCCTATTGTTCAGGAGATAGGTACCTACAAGAAGTTACCTAGTAAGGTAAGAAAGCTAGCTAATTATACAATTTAAATTTTCTTCTAATGTCACTTCTTTGCTTCCACAATCTTGCGAATACCATTAACAATACGCTGCAAATTATTACGCAACGGTTTATTATTTACCTGTATAGATGCCCCTTCTGCGTAGATCACTGTTTTCTGTGGTCAGTACCCTCGAGCTCCCCCGGGAAAGCCCTAAATCGTACCTACTGGAGCCGGCGCTCCCTAGCGATGATATCTGGGCGGGATTTATACAGTTTGATTCACGATCATGTTGGCTATGCTTTTCGGTGCAAACGAACGACTGATCGTACAGTGCTCCGGGTGGTCTCAAGAAATTCTTTGGTTCAAGATCAATTTAAGAACGTAAAGAACATTTTTCGAGCTACGGCGTTCTGCCAATGTGAGCCCCTACTTTTCACCCTACAGTAACGCTGAGCTTCGCGGACTAACTAGACCCCCAAACCGGACCAACAAACAAAATTTCATTTTGGTTCATGGTAACTAAGAAAAGTGTGAAGTACGGCGGACTGACAGAAATTTTTTTATTGCATTTTCGGATTCTACCTACCTTGAAACGTAAACAATCAAATTTTGAGGGTGGGGGGGGGGGGGGGGGTTAACAATTTGTTTTTAATGCTTGATTCCGAAGGTTTGTTACCTATTGAAAATAATAAACCAAACATTTCTGTCAGTCCGCCGTACTTAGAACTTTTCTTAGTTACTATGAACCAAAATTTATGAAATGTGGTTTGCAGGTCCCGTTGGGGGTCTAGTTGGTCCTCGAAGCTCGGCGTTACTGACAGCCATCTCTAAGGGGTAAAAAATAGGGATTGAAATTTTCAGAACGCCGTAGCTCTAAAACATTCAATAGAAGAGTAGGTAGGTATGGTTTTTTTAAACGTTAACATACGTATCATGTTTTACCACTGGGTTTTTTGCACGAAAATTAAGCACGATCCGTCATGAAGTACTCATTTTCTTCACTCCTAAACCTAATTTACACTCCGAAGCTGTAATGTAGTTTTTAGACTCCTTAGGACTTATGACTTTTACCGGACGATGCATAGGCCCAGGATCAGCTGGGAGGCTCCTAAAGTTAATTTCTACACTATTTACACTCCGAAGCTGTACATAATTTAGTTTGTAAACTCCTTAGGACATCTACCTGACGGTACACAACCCCAGAATCAGCTGAGAGGCTCCTAAAGCTAATTTCTACACTATTTACACTCCGAAGCTGTAATTTAGTTTGTAGACTCCTTAAGACTTCTACCTGACGTTACACAACCCCAGAATCAGCTGAGAGGCTCCTAAAGCTAATTTCTACACTATTTACACTCCGAAGCTGTAATTTAGTTTGTAGACTCCTTAGGACTTCTACCTGACGATGCATAGGCCCAGGATCAGGCGGGAGGCTCCTGAAGCTAATTTCTACCCTATTTACACTCCGAAGCTGTAATTTAGTTTGTACACTCCTTAGGACATATGACTTTTACCTGACGGTGCACAGCCCCCGGATCAGCTGAGAGGCTCCTAAAGTTAATTTCTACGCTATTTACACTCCGAAGCTGTAATTTAGTTTGTAAACTCCTTAGGACTTCTACCTGACGTTACACAACCCCAGAATCAGCTGAGAGGCTCCTAAAGCTAATTTCTACACTATTTACACTCCGAAGCTGTAATTTAGTTTGTAGACTCCTTAGGACTTCTACCTGACGTTACACAACCCCAGAATCAGCTGAGAGGCTCCTAAAGCTAATTTCTACACTATTTACACTCCGAAGCTGTAATTTAGTTTGTAGACTCCTTAGGACTTCTACCTGACGATGCATAGGCCCAGGATCAGGCGGGAGGCTCCTGAAGCTAATTTCTACCCTATTTACACTCCGAAGCTGTAATTTAGTTTGTACACTCCTTAGGACATATGACTTTTACCTGACGGTGCACAGCCCCCGGATCAGCTGAGAGGCTCCTAAAGCTAATTTCTATGCTATTTACTTCATTTACAATCTGATTAGCATTATTGAAGAAAGAATATACAAAATCCACGGGATTTTCCCGTCGAAATCAACTACATCGACGCCCAGGTTCTTAACCTAATTATATATTTAATATCAGAAAAATCATGCCGTGTATCATTTCTCTCCTGATCGACCTAGAATGCTGAAATTTGGTATTGAGCCTCTATAGGCATGCTGTGTACGATTGACAAAGTGAGTACCCACCCTGATCAGCTGAGTGAGAGCGTGATCGACCTAGAATGGTGAAATTTGGTATTGAGCCTCATTATTGACACTGAAATGTTGTGTCAACGCTTGAGTAAACAGTAAACGTTGTCGAGGAAATTTAGAATGTATAGCAACGCTAAAATCAATTATTTTTGTAAACAAATTATTGGTGCTGAAATGTTGTGTATGCTGTACATTCGTTTTAACGTTCTTTATAAATTGTTTATTTGATAGATATTGTGTGAGATGGGCGATCGTGTACGTAAGCCTTTGGCCGTTGAACAGCGTCGTTAAAATACTTGACTAATAATAAACAGTATCCTGTTGCAACCAATAAATAAAAATCACGTATCATGTTTTCTCACGTCGTAATGTAAGTATTGAATGTAATGGCGATGTACTATGGGTGTCTGTATGAAATGTGGTTGAACGAATTATGGAAAGGTGTGATAGAAAGATATCATTCAATACTTACATTACGACGTGAGAAAACATGATTTTTATTTATTGGTTGCAACAGGAAATTTTGTTATATTGATCTTGAACTGAAGAGTTTTTTGAGATCTTGCGGAGAATTGTACGACCAGCCATTCGTCTGCACCGAAAAGCTTCGTCAACATGATCGTGAATCAAACTGTATAAATTCCGCCCAGATATCATCGCTAGGGAGCACCTGATATAATCACGGATGAAGTCGAGTTGGTTGTTTGTGATGTTATTTCATTTAAAAACTTGAACAAACGTTGAAGTATTATTGGGTAAATTATTACACAACGGTTTATTTTTGCTTTGTGCTTCATGAATAAATATAAATAATTAATGACTGAATTATTGAATCCCGCGCATTTATATGAAACTTTAATTCCGGGGCCGGCTCCATTACTCCATTTAGGGCTTTCCTGGGGGGAGCTCGAGTGGATTGACCACAGAAAACAGTAATCTACGCAGAAGGGGCATCTATACAGGTAAGTACTAAACCATTGTGTAATAATTGGTAGCGTTTTTATTGCACGGATTCTACATACCTTGAAGCGTAAACCGTAACATTTTGAGGTGGTAGGGGGGGGGGGGGGGGGTTGATTTTTTTTTTTTTCATGATCATTAAAAATAATAAATCAAAAGGCATGTTCGTTTTAAACTTTTCACTGCCAGAGCCTGAAATGGAAAATTACCTATCTGTGCCAAACGCACTTTTCACTTGTGCGGCCATATTATTGACATAATCTCATACCAGGGTGTTTGTTATGAGTCTTGCACCTAGGATACACACGTTACGCCCTGAGGCGTCCGGCGACCCTCATGGCACATGAGGGTAACGGTCACCTTGTGTGCCAATGAGGTCGCTGGCAAACTCAAAAATTGTCACATTACGTGCCATGAGGTCGCCGGTGAACTCACTCTGAACATTATTATTTGTCTTGTAATATTGTTTATAAATAATATAAATATGTATACAAAGTAGGTAAAGTGAATTAGTTGAGTTTTGTAGTAAATAGTTGAGTAGGTAGCTACGCATATTTTTATTGAAAGTGAAGCAGCCGGCGGACTCATGGCACAGCAGGTAAATCATCAAATTAGTGATGGGCAATTCGAATGAAGAATCGAATGCGGCATTCGATTATTGAATTCATTAGGATATTCGGATGTGAGATTTCAAGTATTCGAATACTTTCGCATTCGTATTGTAGCGAAACTAGCGGTTTCTTCGCGAAGCTCAAGATACAGGAGGATGGAACTGCGACAAAAGTGAACCTGTGACCAATGCGAATGCCCAAGTACCTACTGTCACAGAACAACCATAGCCGAGACTTTCATCCGAACTCTATCCCATTCCATTGGTTGTTTTTCATTCGAATACTTTAGCATCTGTTCTGCCATTGGTTGTTTTGCATTCGGATCTGTTGGAGGTTTTCCCACTCCTTTTTCATGATCCAAACGAATCATACGAATGAAACGAGCTTCATCCGTGTAACTAAGTAAGATCAATGAAAAATCAAGTTATATTTTACCTATATATTCCTGAATTTTCTATTCTAATGTCAGTATCAAATAATAATAATTTTTTTTTTTTTAAATTCAATATACCTACTTAAATCCTTATTGATTTAGTTCAAAATGGCGGTGGGTTTTCCCTCCACATTTGAATGAAATCATTCGAATGATCATTCGATTATCAAAATCATTCGAATACTTGGTATTCGATTATTGAAATCATTCGTTTCGCCCATCACTACATCAAATGAGGCACTGTAAAATCGCTTGTGATGCTCAAACCCGGAAACCATTCCATGCCTGGCTACCTTGGTAACGCATAAACATAATAATAACTGGAGGAGATCCAAAAAGTTAACTTTTCATAATGTTTCTGTGTGAAAACCTGTGAGTATTCCGGCGGACTCATGGCAATATTAAAGCACGGTCTTTGAGTCGGCCGGCAGCCTCAAGGCAGTGAAAAGGTTAATAGCAAACCAGTCGCGATCAAAATGTTTATTTGTAGAATCATGTGCACGATTTACAATTATGGAAATAATTCCTTTCAACATCCGACAGAAATAATAGTGTTGAAGTCCGCTTGTAATATCTGAATACCTACGCAATATCATCTTTAGTGAAGGCCTTCAGCATTAGTGACCTGATGATGTGTTGGTACAGGTCCTTCTTCCTCCCGTGGTCATCTCCTGTGTCCAGTAGGGCTGCCAGATACGCTTCTTGAGGTCCACCTCGGGTGAAGGTCACTGCTCCGATGTGTCTTAGCTGGTAGTGGTTTCTGTAGGGCTGATAGCGAGCATTCCAGCATGAAATGTGTCGGGGTTTCCGGCACTTTCATGTTGCAGACAGAACACATTCCTTCATTTGCCAGTTGGTATCTGCTTGCGTCTCTTATGCCAGAATATGCTCCCCATTTCTGGGTTGGTAGTTGCCATTCTTATCTGGGCCAGGTATGCGTTCCTTGTGGACGTTTCCTGCAGGTAGCAGGTAGTTTTGTCTACCGCCAAAGGCGACCAGTCTAAGGAATAATTGACAGTAGCTGCTTTCGGTCGCGCGCTTTATATCGAGGCTGATGCAGTGGTTCTTGAAGCGCTCTATTCGCATCTGTTGTTATTGTCTTGAGGGATTGGTGGGAGATGGTTTCCCAGTCCGCATTCATCCCAATGGATGTAAGAATGCTGTAAAGTCGAGTGACCCAATTGAACTCCTCCGAGGTTTTTGGGTGCTTGTGGAATCCCACCAGTTCTCTCAGGCACCTCCTGGGCCATCTTTCCTCATCCATCTTGAGGATTCTTGAGACGAATCCTAGAGCCTCCTGCCCAGTACCATGACTAATCGGGAGTCTGCCTAGTTCCGGTCTCAGGAAGTGTCCAGGTACTCCCTTTGATAAGCAGAGCACACTTCTGAGAAAGTGCGTCTGGATCACCTCGATTTCGTCCATGAACCAGATTTCCGATTCATGCAGGAGAACTGATCCCACAAGAGCGATAACAAACCAATCACGCAGCATGGCTATGAGAGTAAATTTCCAAAGAAATATTCGTGCTAATTTGTAAAAAGATGATATAGCGCCCAACCCTCTTTCTCCCCCTATTTAAAAAAATAAAATTGAGCTATTTTTACCGATTTTTGACCCGTAAAATTTGGCCCAGGCACTTTATGATAATAATATTTTTATCATCGAAATAGTCCATCTTACTGTCCACACAGTGTCAGATGACTTAATATTGATTTTAGCCCTTAATACCAATTTTTTACCCCCAAAATTCCAAATTTTACCCCTGTTCTCTATGGCAGAATTTTTCTGTATCGTATTTTTCTCTGCGGTATTTCTCTGTCTACTCAGTGTTCTGTACCACTCAGTGATTTTACATCAGCTGTTCACGATTTTAGCAGTTTTTACCCATATTGGACTCCTAAAAACTCAAATTTGAAATGTCAAGAACCTAAGGTCAGGTATCGTCTGGAATGATAAATAAATAAATATACATATATATATATTTTTTTTTGTTAAAATCTAATGGTAAATTCCGGATGCTGTGAAATGGATTTGCCTTTTAAAAAATTTCAGAAATATTCTGTTCTGAAAATGTTGGACCCATTACAATAGCTTCTTTTTCTTTGAAAATTCGCTAAAAGGCATATTTATGTAGGTGAACATCTTAAAATAGGTGGTGGCGAGGATGCTTTCACACCCCTATTCCTTCTACCTTTTGGCATCATCTTTCTATGGAGATTCAGTTTATGCAGTCACTCTATATCACCAAATCGGCGTATTATTTTTATACGTCACTCAAGATAATATTTCTTCTGCTTTCCTTGATGGAGAACAAAAAAATAATACCAACTTTTGGTTGGTTGGCTGCAAATTAAGGCTGCAATCATGTTACAGGTTATACACAAACGTGAACACACACATACATACTTTTGTCTGAAAAGAAATGTAAAAAACGTCAGTTTGTGCGGAAATAAATGGTTATTGTCACCATTCTTAGGATGTCGAGGAAAGTGGGGAGGTGTTTGAAGGTTGTGCCATATTAAAGGCAGAAACATTGGTGATACAAGATAGAACGTAGGTCACTGAGTTCTGATGGTAGGAACAGAACCGTGGAGGAGGCTCTCAAATCGGAACGGGATTGCTGTGGATCGAGAACGCTTTGGAGAGGTGCGAATGCCGAAGTGCTCTCCGATACTCTCGGTTGGGTAATGTGGAACCATGGAAGAAGGTTCTTCGTATCGGTATCGGTAACTTGAGCGACTTGGAACGGTTCCGTGGAGAGATTAGGTTCCACATTCCAGATCCGATAGTATCGGCACACATCTAATCGCCACATCTCATCTTGCGAAAAGAATCCCATTCAGAATGGACGATTAAGTGCTAATGCAGTGACGAAAAGTTCGGTGAAGGTGCCAAACCACCGATTGTTTTGATCACTTGGATCTGATCAACTACACCAAATGTTCTGCTAAGTTCAGTGTTAACATATAAGGGTTTGAGTTTGATAATGGTTGGGAATCGAGAAGGCAGTGCAAGTCAGTTTCTTGTCCCTCCCATTTCCTGTGTACTGGAATGACGATCAGAAAAACTGGCTTTTGATAGCCAGGAAAACACTACTAAGGCTGTGTCCCACTTGCTGTGGCGTATATGAACGAAGCACTGGAGCGGTGTAGATGAACATGTGACTCGCATTTGGTGGCCAGACGAGTGTCCCATGTGGCAGCAGCAGACCGCACGAATTTTTGCTTTCCTTGTCATTATTTTTCCTATTGTTCAATCAAAATTCCCACCCATATTTTGCGTTTCAGAGCTTTCTGAATTTATAAGTGGTCCAATAAGAATGGAAGGATATTGCCATCGGATTCTTCTATTTAATAAAAATATTCTGTCCTACACACACACATATATGCACGTACACACGCACGCAAACACACGTTTTATTATTATTGTTTATACATTTGAATGAAAATTCTAGCCATACCACCTTCTCTTTTGCACTTCAACTTTCTTTTTTACACTTTAAAACTTCGAAAATAACCCCAACCAACGGAACCACAACAAAAACAGTTGCTAGGACTTATACTGATGTTTTTGTTTCAGATATAAGACTAAAGGTGATAATGTCGTCCCGTGATAGCATTCAGTTCAAGGCGTTCCTTTCCCGGCCCAATATGCCTGATCAGATCCGGAAGTTCACTATTGAGAAAGACCTGGCTGAGAGCTACCATCACTTGAGTCGGAAGCTCTGCACCCTCTTTTTCATACCAGAGGCCACCGAGATGACCATTTCATGGAGGGGTCTGTATTTATAGTTACCTATGTTAGAAATAATCTACTAATTATTAGGGATTCCCTAGTGCATACAGTCGTCCATATCGTATCTAAGAAATTTACTACAGCTATAGCTAGCAGAGTGGGTGCTAACCACAGCTGTTCAACGTCTAGCGAATTATGTGCATCTTTAAGGAACGCTATTCAATAAACCTGTATCTAGAAGTGACGCTCTGGTAGGTTTAATGCGTCGTGATTCTACTGTGGAAGTATTAGTATTCAGTAAGTTTTTAAATAGGTAGTTAGGTACCTGAAGCTAAAAACAATTGAACGAACTCGTTTCAAATGAATTCTAAACAATTGTTTCACAAAGAATAGGAAATAGCTGATAACTAAAGACAACAACAAACGTTTTTCTAACAAATCCGACATTTTGTAACCAGTCTGTTTAAAAACAACAATTTCAACTCAATTCAAATGCTTGATTAAAGAGCCAATTATCAGCATGTGAGCAATTTCTTGGTCAAAAATTGTGTTGGCAATTTCGGGGCGCAAAATATTAAGAGACGCCACCTACCACGAGTAGACTGTTTTGGTTGGAGGGGCTGAGCATGCGCGGTGTGGTATGCCATTCGATTTTAACTGTAGGAAGAGGCTTTTGGCATCCATCTAATATATCGTAAAGCTCTTCCTAGCATTTTAGACATAAAATTCTTATAGAATAAAATAAAAGAGATAAAAGACATAAAATGAACACATTGAAATTAGTGGAAGGCCATCACCAGGTTTGACTGAAATAGAATTTAATGTATATGTATATGTTGCAGTCGGAACCCGAAATAAGTCGAAACTGGTGTCGCCAAAAGCCATCAGTCAAAACTAGTGATGACAACGCAAAACGAGTTTTGACCATCAATATAATGATTGTTGCAGTGAAAACCCAAAATCATAAAACCATGGCTACTGATCTTAGGTGAGAGATCTCAAGTTTTCATTCTTCAAAGAAAGGCAGCAGGAACCCTGGACAAACCAGTCAAAGCCCGATAATTGACTATTATGACAGTGATAAACTACTATATTTGAGACTGTTGGTTTTTAATCTGTGTTCCCTAGCTTACAGTCTTAAACGTGGCAACTTCTAATCTAGTTTTTCCTAAAGTCGTGATACAGTTTTTCATAAAATTTATGGATTAAACTAGCTTACCTGTAAGTGACGTTTAATCGTAATTATACCACGGAGGACGCCTGGAGATGTTCGACAACCATGTAGTTCGTCTCGGAACGGCTTGGTACCGTCTTTTTAAGAAAATATTCCTGTGAATGCCGAAGCATTCGCAGAAATTTGAAAAAAGTCGCCACCACGGTTGGAATTTCCCTCGTCAGAGGTCTCCACCTGCCTCCAACCTTCCGCGGTAGCTACCTTCCCGTTTTTCCGACTTCACTTGTTTACAGGCCACAGGACGGGAGACTGTGTGACACCCAAAAGGGGGCTGGGACCAACAACTCCTTGGGTGGGAGATGTCGAACATCTCCAGGCGTCCTCCGTGGTATAATTACGATTAAACGTCACTTACAGGTAAGCTAGTTTAATCCATAAATTATACCCGTACGGACGCCTGGAGATGTTCGACAACCATGTAGTCGTTTGAAGATGCAATGACACTGACCCTGGGAAGTGTCTCTTTTGGGGGTCATGTGTATATTTAGTGGAAACGTCGGTAACAGTAATTCTGTTAGCCAGACGAAGCGAACAGCAACTTTATTAAACATGCATCTACAACAGATCATACATATATAGCACTCATCTAAGGAATGAATCCTGACAATCAACTGAAGCCTCCTTTATTGGGCTTCCTCCTGGCAAAATATTGCTGGCGCCAGAGACTGCGGGGTCACCTCCGCTGAACAATTGTAACATCGAGCATAGATCAGAGACTCTTTAGATCATCCCGCCGCCTGATATAGGTATGACATCGATTGACACAGCTGACTTCAGTGCGGCTGAGGTTGAAGAATGCCTCGTAGAATGAGGGCCAAAACGCTCCGTGTCTACCCCTGCTTGTCGCATTTTTTTTTTAATTTAATTTTTTTTTTTTTTTTTTTGGCTCATTTATGAGGGCGTCGAAATGACAGAAACACAAGGGCATTATTCGCGTCTTGTAGATTTGCCGTTTTAGCTAAATATTCTACTAAGAGAGAAGCTGCACAAATATTAGGTCAGTCCCTGAGGAATGACATCAGAAGAGTTTTGCGGCCTTGGTCATTTCTGAGATAAAAATAAGAGCTCTCGAGCCTGTGTCAATAACACCATCAGTGAACTTGATAAGATGAAATAGTCTATAGGCGCTGGGCAGGCGCCAGGAGCCCTTCCAGATTTGGAGCTTCTGAATACAAGAATTTAATGACCTGCTGTGGGTCCCGAGCCAATCTGTAACGAGTACAAGGGGGTGTAGTACGACCCCCCCCCCCCTCCCCTCCCATCAGCCTCAGGCTGGATGCAAGGGGATGGGGTCTGCTGGAACAAGGCAAAATCTACAGGTTATCAAGCTGGCTAGATAAAGCATTGGTGGGTATCAGGGCTAGGTTGGCCAGTCTGGGACAACTGTAAAGCCCCTAGCTCAATCGCTTCTAAATCTATCAAGTGCCTTTGATATAAGGGTAAATGGTGGGAACGCACAGAAGTTTACTTCTGTCCGCGAAATTGTGAGAGCGTTCACAGCCCAGGCACTGGGATCTGGACCCCATGCCACAAATAGATCACCCTTAGTATTAGCAGAAGAAGCCGATAAATCGACATCAGGTTTCCCTAGGATATAGGTTATTTCATCAAAGTAACATTGAGATATTCCCAATTACGTTTTCGATGGTGAGAGGCCTGAAGCACTGTCCACTCTGACATTCTGCACTGATGGGATATAAGAAGCTATCAAGTAGTTGTTAGATGCTTCCCACCAGCACCAGATATCTATGGATGCCTCTGGCAGAGATTTTGATACCATGCATGGCGTCCGGACGATTGCCCGACGACGCTATTGCTGTTGCGTCTGGGTGAAAACCCGTTGACGTCGAGTCCGGGCAAAAGCCCGATGAAGTCGCGTCCGGCCGAAAGCCCGATGACGTCGTGTCCGGGCGAAAGCCCAATGACATGGCAGCAGCTGTATCCGGACGACGGCCCGTCGATATCGCTGTGTCCGGGCGCGTTCCCCGCAGCCTGTTTGATGCAGTCGGAAGGTTGCGCCTCCACCAACCCAGGTCATCGAACACCTTGGCTGGGACAACCATAGCGGCATATTAGTTACCCCTGTACACCTTAGTACAGAGTCCCGTGCGTTCGCCAGTCGCTTGGCGTGGCTCCAGTCATATGGGGCAGCTGGGCACACAGAGAAGAGTGCACCAATTAGTCTAGGAAAGTGCCTGATAGGTACAGATGACTTCGCCTCCAGGGACCGTAACCTTCCAACGTATGATGTGCTTTTGTCAGGGGTAAGTGAAATTGTCGTATCAACTGAACTGAATTGAAAACCGAGGAACCTGAATACCTGTGATGAATTACAGGCACTCCTCTCACAATTAATCACAAACCCCAATGAGACTAGCGAGGACTTGAGGAGGCAGAGGCTAGACTGGCACTCCTCTGGAGAGTTACCTCAAAGGAGGTAGTCATCTAAATGGTTACAGCACGAGATGCTCTCAGAGTGCAGTAATTTTATAATGGGGTTTTGGAGCTTAGCGAATACGTAGGGAGCAGTGGCAATGACACGTACACCCACAAGTTGTTGCTGTACCTAGACCACAAAAATTTTGTAAAATTCGGGTGGATCGACACTTGGTGGTAAGCATCCTTTAGATCCACTGTCACCCCTTAACAGTCTTCCCCTATTAATGGTCTGACAACAAGCTGATCCTCTAGCATGAAATGTGGAGGGGATATGAATGAATTAAGGTTTTTCAACTCAATAATGAGGCAGTAACCACCAGACAAATTTTTTGGCCAAAGACACATAAAAGATGAATTGGCCTCGAGTTGGGGCGCACTTCCTAATCGCCCACATAGACAGAGGGTTGTTAACATTATTGGAAAACTACTGACTGAGAGGGGGAGTGGTGGTGAGGTTGGGATGCTGGGTAGGTTCGGAGTCGAACAGAATTTCATACCCTGATACCCACTGAAGTGACATGAATATCTGGTATCTGACACCAGTGCTCATAAAAATAACAACAGACAAGAAAACAAACGGAAGCCGAGAAGCATAGGCTGTAGCTACCTCTATTGTTGGGCAGATTGTGCCGGTGGTGGGTGGTTTCTCTGTCTCTGTTGTGACGGTCCCCCCTCGAACTCTTGTTGGGAGCTGGGCCAGACGAGTTTAAATTCTTGGCCGGAGGTTGGTTAGAACGGCCTGTCGCACCGGCTGTCCCCGAGTGGGAAGCAGTCCAGGGAGCCGAGGGGGCGAGTGCCCTAGCGGATGACTGAATAGCCTGATGGTCCCTGTGCCGACCTGATAAAATATCCCCAATAAGAAGGGTTATTGATGGAACCCACTTGGTCACTATTTCGAGGTTCCCACCTATAAGTCTACATACCTCCCTACGTCTGGTCCTCAAGCTGTCATAAAATGGGGCTGAGAACGGTCGACCACTCTCAAGAAGTGGTCGGAGGGCTATTGCGCACCTCAGGGGGGATTGAGTCGGCATGGGACAACATTGCCGATGAACCTTTGCCAAGGGCCGATATGCCAGCCGACACAAAATTGTGCATAGCTACAAAATTTGAATCGCCCAATTTGGCCCTCTGAGACAAAACCGCCAGCTCTGGGTTCAACTGTGGAGGAACCATGGCAGGAACGTTGGTGAAAGGTGAAATGTCGGCCTTTAATGTTCTAAAAACCTCTGGTTCTAACCCGTGTAACATAACATGATTCCCCCTGGTAGCCAGTGATGCGTGGGTGTTTATCACCGGAGGTGGCTTCAAGGGGTTTTCCCCGACCCACCCTCTGAAAGCTCATTTTCAGAGAAACCGACAAAAGCAGGTGACTCTTGGGTGTCCGGACGATTGCCCGACTACGCTACTGCTGTTGCATCCGGGTAAAAGCCCGTCAGCGTCACGTCCGGGCGAGAGCCCGTCGACGTCACGTCCGGGCGAGAGCCCGTCGACATCGCATCCGGGCGAGAGCCCGTTGACGTAGCGTCCAGGCGAGAGCCCGTCGACGTAGCGTCCCGGCGAAAGCCCGTCGACGTCGCATCCGGGCGAAAGCCCGTCGGACGTCGCGTCCGGGCGAGAGCCCGTCGACGTCACGTCCGGGCGAGAGCCCGTCGATGTCGCATCCGGGCGAGAGCCCGTTGACGTAGCTTCCGGGCGAGAGCCCGTCGACGTGGCAGCAGATGTATCCGGACGACGACCCGTAGATATCGCCGCAGCTGCGTCCGGGCAAAAGCCCGTCGACTTCACGCCCGGGCAAAAACCCGTTGACTTTGCATCCGGGCGAAAACCCGATGACGTCACGTCCGGGCGAAAGCCCGTCGACGTCGCGTCCGGGCGAAAGCCCGTCGATGTGGTAGCAGATGTATCCGGACGACAGCCCGTCGATATCGCCGCAGCTGCGTCCGGGCAGAAGCCCGTCGAAGCCTCCACCTGTAGTATCCCCGAGTGGGGAGTCACTACAGCAGACGAAAGAGTCCGTGGCTGCGTAAATGCATCTTCCTCTTCTTTAGAAATATTATCAGAATAAAATTAATCACCTACCTCATTCGTATCCGACCCCGAACTGCTCGAGTGTTGATGTCGCAGTGAACCTGATCGGCGATGAAGCGGAGAACTTGATGGACGATGTCGCGGCGAAATTGATCTGCGATTTCGCAGGGACCGTGATCGCCTTCGGACTCCTTACCGCCCGTAATCCCGATCGTAAGAGCTCGGGAGTTCTTTGAAGAAGCGATTTCGCCTAAGCCTTGCGGGACGCCGGTGACGGCCGACCTCGCATCGCCCCCGATCCCACGACTCGCGATCGCTACTCATTTGAATTGCTCACAATCCGCGAACACACTTAACTTTTTCGCACTTCGCAAATAGATACGAATAGGCTGTATCGCGCAAAAAGGGCAAAATTGCTCGAAAAGGACTAAAATATTCGGTAATATTCAATGAAAAACGGGAGCCGAAAGCGACGGTACCAATAACGAAAAGACAAGTGAAGTCGGAAAAACGGGAAGGTAGCTACCGCGGAAGGTTGGAGGCAGGTGGAGACCTCTGACGAGGGAAATTCCAACCGTGGTGGCGACTTTTTTCAAATTTCTGCGAATGCTTCGGCATTCACAGGAATATTTTCTTAAAAAGACGGTACCAAGCCGTTCCGAGACGAACTACATGGTTGTCGAACATCTCCAGGCGTCCGTAGGGGTATAATTCAGTTCTGATCTTGTTTTTGACATTTTATGTCTTTACTCTGGCACATAACTCGAAAAACGTTACACAAAAACCGTTACACGATATCGTCACGAAAATTTCTGATGATTTTAGCTTACAACCGATTCGTTGCTACGGAACTTTATCTTCGCCAGTTATCATCGTACAAAAATCGTTCACCACTCGTTGGATAGCTCTCGATTTACCTAACCATACTACGTTAACCACTGCGGACTGCGTGGCCAACAAGCTGCGGTATGAGCGTGATTGTTTAAATGAATGTTTACGTACATAATACAGTGGAGTCCGGCTAATCCGAACTAATTGGGACTGAAGGCTGTTCGGACTAGGTACCATTCGTTGGAAATCTTGACCAAAACAATTAAGTACGATTACTTGGTGTGGGTGCGGGAGGGGGCGCTAAGACATAAAATGTCCCTCGTGGTTGCGTACTTGTACGGAAGCTGTACCCACCGTTTGTGTTTTATAATGTTTCTCATTTATGTAGGCATGTTATATGAAAACTGTTACAAACTAAATCACTCGCGAAGAAATCGTGGAAAACCATTTCAAAGAAAAAAACGCTGCAAATTATTACTTATTCCTGATCGTCCCTCTAAGATTGAATTCATTTCAAAGATATTTAGGGTAGTTATGAGCTTTTCGAGTATTTTACGTTTGCGCCTGTGCAGCCGAAATTTACAGTACTTTTTTTTGTAAAATCATGATAGTCTCCTAAGATCTCTCATCTATGCTCATGATGGTCAAAACTAGTTTTTATTTGGCTTTAGGCAATACTAGGTTTGACTAGTCAACACTAGCTTTGACTGATTTCGGGTTCTGACTGCAACATAAAAGTCGGTGTCCATTAAAAAGTATGCCTATGTTCCTGAAAAACAGCTTCGAGCATGCTTCATTAGCAAGTGAGCAACACAATAAAAATAGATTCCTTCTTATTTTTTGTTTAGAGAACACTCCTGCCCAGATCACTGGTCTAGTTAAGGCTCTATACCCTTGAAATGCCCATATGATGGAACACTCTTTTTTTTTTCTTTTTTTGAGTCCCGTGGATATTGGATTGTTTAAAACTAGTTAGGGAGCTCCAATACTTTTCAGGGCCATCCCCCGTGTCTCCTGCCTTTAATTTAATTGAAGTTTCAATATGCCCACAGACTCCGATGACGACTTGGTGACAATTGGCTCTGACGAGGAACTGATTATCGCTCTGACAGAGATGACGGAGAATTGCAAGAAATTTCATATAAACTGCGGAGCCCCTGTAGCATTTCAGGCTCCTCCAAGTGAGTAAATAACTTTATATTGTGACTTCATTCATGGACGTTGTTAGGTTAGGTCCATCATATTATTATGAAATAGAAAAGTCGTTAAGACATAATTATGAGCAAACCATTCTCCTCCCCACAAGGAGCTCTTTTGGAACTCTTCATCTCTCAGCTCGATCCAACCTTACACAAGAAGAAGCGTTTATACCTCTTTGCCTAGGCTGAGGCTTCTCTCTAGAACAGGTGAATTAGGTAGGTACCTTACTAGATGGAAACATTGCAGATCACAAGCTGGTTAGAAAAAATAATTGTTTTTTCAGAATATTTACATGTACAAGGGTATGTAAATACTACACAGGGAAAGTAGAGTGTCCTCATTCTCATAGCATGCTGCTCGACATTAGGCTATGCTCATGTTATTGACCTTCGAATCACTAAATTCCTTCAAGTTCTCATGGCATAATGATTATTCCTGCGTTATAAATATAACTTATAACTAAAAGATTTTTCTTAATACAAGTATACGCCATTTCTCGTTACCAATTCTGGCCATGCCTTTATGCACTATCCACGACAAAATTTCAGTTTTATATTCTGTTCTCAAGTAGTTTTTGGGCGATTTCATGTTTCCACTCGAGGTCTGGGGGAGGCAAAGTATCCATCTCACAAAGGGAATTTGGATCCCTAGAAGACCCTCGAATAACAAGGCCCTAATTGGTCCTAAGGGGAGGAGGCTAGGTTGTCGAGGTTATCCCACTGCAACCATACCACCCCTCCTAGGTAATCATGAGAGGTGAGTGAGAATGGTAAACATGCCTACATTTTACATATTATAGAGTTTTTGCAGCCACAACAGCGTGTCAAAAGAGATGGAAAGGAAACATTGAGATAGGGCGAGCTATTTTCAGATGCTTTTTTGGTCACACTTCAGCATATGATTCGTAGACATGCTAATGTTAGTCGGAAGTCGCGTTAGGTGTTTCATCAGTACCTGTACCTGCTTGGAAGTACGACTTTCCTCGTCATTCGAAAAAGATTCTAAATTGAAAGCTCTCGGTGGCACACTAATCAATTCTAGGTATGAATCAAATGCTTCATTTCTCCGTCGATCATCTCGTTGTTATAAAACTGAACAATGAAATGCTATGCTTTCATGGCAACAGGTAAGTACAGACAAAACTGTCAACCTGGAAAGAAGGTGGGTAGTGATATTCTGTTACACATATTAATGTAAGGATACTATTTGTTCCACTCCATGAGTAGGTATCTGTTTTTTTAGACGTCACGTTAAACTTTTCTGTGCCTTCAGTGGGCATGCTCAGTATCACTTGTATCACTTGTTCTGTTTCGTTGTACGACTCGGGGTGCTGAAAAAACTATTCTTGGCCAGCAGTAATAACACGAAATATTCAAGATCAATTCTGTTTTTTCTTGTGTTTCCTTTTCAAGGACTCTTAGCAATTTTATAAAGTATAATTGAGAATTTCTTCCTGTCCACACTCCATTTTAATCATTTTCTCTCCATTATAATTCAACTTGTAAAATTTGTTTACAGTATAAGGTATTTTGCCAAAGAAAATGGATTGAAATCTTTTTACTTTTAGGTGCAACTGGAGACCATGAAAAGGATCAGGAAGTTGGCAAGTACCTATTTGCGACTCCATTTAGATGTTTAATCGTTGTTGTTTGTGGAACATTCCACTGGGGTTAGGTAAACACATATACAACTCTGAGGTACCTAACAAGAATATGTTAATTATACAAACATTGGGCACTGCTTATTAGAACCACATTGGGACTGTGGTAAACTGAACTGGAAACGCTAAAGTACGAGTGTGGGGTTGAATCTAATAAGAGAAAGTTACTTTTTTGATCAAGGTTTGTTTTTGTTTATTATTTTCAATAATGAACGTTTGGAATCTAGCATGAAAAATAATTTTTCAGCACCTCTCAATTCAGTGGTTGTGTTTCAAGGTATGTACTCGTAGATCCTAAAATGGAATAAAAACATCTCTGTCCGTCTGCTGTACTTGGCATTTTCCATAGTTACCATGAACCAAAATTAGTGAATTTTGGCCATTTCAAAGCTCGGCGTTGCTGTCACTCATCTCTAAAGGAAGAAAATTAGGGTTTGAAAATTTCAAAATGCTGTAGCTCGAAAACTTTGAATAGAAGGGTACGGTTTTTATGACGATTGTACATTGATTCCAAACTTGAAGATTTTATGAAACCACCCGAAGTAGTACGTCCAGTCGTTCGTTCACAGTAACGCCCTGAAGTTTGATCCGAAAATCTTCATCAACATGAGTGTGATTCATACATTCTCCATGTGAACCTAGCTTTATGCTGTGAGTAATGCACGTGGCACATTGTGTGCATGTGTCACTCAAGCTAGATACTTTATTAAAAGTCAACCGATTTTTCTATGTTGTAGGTAATGCAGACCCTCAACTCTCGGGGGGCTGGATCTCCACACTCAAGGCAGCTTTAACCTGGTCCAAAAAGTGATGTTGCAAGGTTTTAAACATTTTGTTGAGGTTAGAAAAGAGAAATAGACACGGCAATTCGCTGTCAAGCAACTGGTCAAAATAGAATAAATCCCACGTAATGGCGGTTTGTATTGCCCACTTCCATTATAGTGTTCTCGAGGGCGCATGTATGAGTGTCCCGGGAGTGAAAGTACCATGTACGAGCGTCCCCGCATCTGTAACCCTCCTCTTGCACCAGTGTCCCCGAGCGTGTATAGTGTACGAGCGTCCCCGTAAAAAAAGAATAAAAAAAGATTCTTTCAGTGCCGTTCCAACAATTTACAACGATTATTGTATTGTCAATACTCAATCTGAAATTGTTAATAAACCCAACAATCCAAAACCAATAACAAACTGGTATCAAAACATACCTTTGCAGGTCATGAAGAAATATCTTCAGAAGCTTTTCTTTTGACACTCGCTTTCAACACAGTTATTGGGATGTCACAACTTTCAGGATGATCGTGATTACCAACCACTTCCACAACCACTTTCCCGACAGTTTTCAACGCACACTTGCATGGTCTCGCGGTACAAACCCATCTCTTAACATCGTTCGCCAACATTTTTTGATAACTGAATTTGTAGGAATTTAATATCAGGAGCTCACGGCCTTCACGAGATGCCATAGGAACAAACGTTGCGGTTTCCATTATTACAACTGACTGACAACTGACTTATGTCGACTGGACCCTTATCTCAACGAACCGGGACACTCGTGCATGTACGAACTTCGATCTCAACTGGGGACGCTCGTACATTTCTTACCAGTGCCCCCGGCCTTCGGTCAGGGACGCTCGTACATTTTTATAATAACGAAAAATCAACTTTCACCTCAGATGGGGACGCTCGTGCTATCACCCGTTCTCGGTCACCCAGGCAGATGAGAATAATGAACAATGTGTGCCTTATGATGTTTATGCAGCTGACGCCTGCAGTGTATAATGTACTTGTGTGCTGAAATAAACTTGTCTGTCTATTCATGTCCCAGTGTTCCTACTTGATCACGATGGCACAGGAGATCCCTGGTTGGAATATGTAGGAGCTTTAACCTGCATTGTTCTGATATTCATAATTGTGGTCATCCAATCTATATTTCTCTAACAGGATTGGAGCTTTTTCCGTTTGAGACCATTCATCGATCTCTGCAAAAGGGGTGATCTTGATCAATTTCACCCACTATCTAGTGGTGTAGGTAACTGACAGTGGGGGACCTTTGTGCGAGCCTTTGATACCATGCGCACACTAGTGGTTCAGCTCACCACTGACCAACGTCATTTAAAAAAAAAAAAAAAAGTACCTATAGGCGCTGCCAAAAATTATATGTACATGAAATTCCGACGGTTCAATGCATACACCCTCCAAAAGTTAACTCGCAAGACCCAGATTTGAGGTCATTATTGCGTAGTGGAGGGAAAGTGCAGATAGAGTTGAACTAGGAGACTGACGTAGACGTTCATCAGTGAAGAGGAGTACCCATGGGTTTGTTCACAGTTTGTTAACCATCTGACCATCAGAAAAGCAATTGTTTGCAGTGATTTTCGGACTGTATAGTATGACTGGCTGTTCAGTGTTTTCCTCACCATCCAACGCCAGTTTTCTGATCGTCATTCCAGTACACAGAAGATAGGAAGGACGAGATACTGGCCATGAACTTCTGCGCTGCCTTTTCGATTCCCTTCTGAAAAACGCTTGTCAAGACAGTATTGGATTACGGATGGTTTCTTACAGTTTTCTGGGAGTGGTCATTGATTACACACCATTTAAAAATCGAAGACAATAATTTCTCCTCTGTATGTCGTTCCACCACATCCAAGAACTCATCAAAATCAAGCGTCACTGTCGCTGTCACTACCAGGACGTTGGGCACATTGTCACCAGAAATAACATTGAGGTATGCAAAAATAATCATCTCAACAAACTGACCAGCATGGCTGAGGCCAAGTCACCTGAAGAACGAGTGTAAGTTGTACTAGTCTTAGGTTATAGGTTGTTTGTTCTAGCCAGTTGGTAATAGAGTTGTGCAGGATTGGTAGGCAAGAGTGCACGTGAGGTTGAATTGATTTGCGCCACGTCAGTTCATTTTAGGAAATGAGCGTTCGTATTCTTGATTTCTGAATTGCCTTAAGACTGAAGAAAATTTGTTGGTCTTCGGTTCGCGCTCAATAAACTGAACATGTTTTGTGAAATTGCGTCTCAATTTACAATAGAGGGTGATAAATTCGAGTTCCGCCGATTGCGCCGGTTTGCGCTCGGAAACTGGGTTCCCGCCCCGCGGTTTTTAGGGCCGGACACATTCTTTCTCCTGGAACTTCCAACACAAATCTGGTGATATATTTCAATTACTACTTTCATACGGACTGAACACTGCTTGCTAGAATTTGGATCTCAGATACCTATTTCTAATGTGTGCATGGGACCTGAATAGACATTGAATGAACATTGACCCCAAGGGTTTGGGGTGATGTACATACCTATCTAACAGCTTCCTCTTTTCTCCTTACCTTCCCTTTGAAATCAGTAATGAAGTAGAGTGTCCTCAAGTAATACCATAGGGATCACATGTATTATTTAGGTACCTGGCATGGTTTTAACCAGAAGCATGGGCACTACTGATGGAGTCTTCTCGTTCATCCCTAAAACGCCCTTACTTTGTGGTGGGCGGCCTATTGTCCGGAAAATGAGGAAACTCGAGTTGAACGGTAATGGTGAGCTTGTGCCAAGTAGTGCCCGCTCTACCCCCTTACTAACGAGACTTGAAAATACACACAGTAATTAAATTGGCAGTAAATGCGCCCTCCAAAATTCTGATCACAGTTATTTTTGTCCCAAGGAGTGGACAGATTCTTGGGGACACAAGAGTCTTAATAATTTGACAGCATTTGAGCTCGGAACACCTAAAAACACCAAGAATTCCCTTGAAATACTCAGGGAGGTTTCTGCTTATGTTGATTTGGGCTCGCAGTTGTTCCCTCACTGCAGGTTTTGAATGTCCCGAAAGAGGCTATCAATGCGTCAAAACAGTCAGACCTACGATACCTGAAAACCCTACAACTCGATTGGCACCATCTGAATTAATGAAACAGACAATTGGGGGTCAACCTGTGTCCGACTGCATCTCTCCACGTTCAGACAGACGATTCACAAGACTGTATGTCAAAAGGGCATCATTATCAAGGTCAAGACCTGCCCCCTACCCTACATAACACAAGGGAGATTATGCTATGCTGCTGGACGCCAGAACCAGCACACCTCCCACAGAGACATGTGTTTTGACAGCAATCTCCAAATATGCCTCCATTACTGGCATGCCTTACTTGAACGAACCTATAAAAATTCCCTCAGTCCACCTGAAATTTGCTGGAGTTATCAAAATGAATGATTCCCATTTAGACTTGCATGAAGAACTGCTTATTTCCCTTAATGACGATATTAACAGTCTGTTTTATATTTGCAAATATGATGGGGAACGTGCCATTAGAACGAATTTTGTTAGGATAAACTTCTCCGGTCCTCACATTCGAAGTTCTGTCAGGATTGGACATTGTCAGTACCAAGTGAAACAATACATCACAAAAATAAAGCTTTGTGTTTCCTGCTTCCGGTTTGGGCATTTGAAACGAAATTGCAATGCTCAACCACGATGCGGACAACAGGGGTCTACACATACCTATGGATCAGAGAACGTTCGGTGTCATGTATGCTTTGACCGTCATCATTTGATAGGTAATAGAAAATGCCCTCTACTTCAGTATTTGATTCTACATGGGGAGGAAATTTATCACAGGAAAAACGCTATCTCCTACTACATTACGAACTACCATAATAACCAGAAACATCATAATGATGGGGCTAAGAATCCCCATGCCAACTACCAATCAAAGCAGTCGCTGCATTTACGCAATGAGCTCCAACACCCATGCTCTTGGGTCTCTGTAGACACAACGATCTGCCCCACAATATATATAATATGCCAGATGGGAACCTACCCTGCTCAACAGGCAACAGCCACCATTAATCAGAAGTTCAGATCAGATTCAGCACCCTCACCATCGTCAATGCATACGATGCCATCTATCCCACATCAAGTCAACCCACATCATCATTCACAATATGTAGAATCAAGACCAAATGTATCTTCCTCAA
The DNA here is from genome assembly GCA_954871275.1 of Leptopterna dolabrata. NCBI lineage: Eukaryota > Metazoa > Arthropoda > Insecta > Hemiptera > Miridae > Leptopterna > Leptopterna dolabrata. The sequence continues at coordinate 81,770,363 of OX940975.1, read as the reverse complement.
TGAAGTAACATGGCAATTACAATATGCCTCCCAGAATGGTACAACAACTCATGATTTCCCAACGTCTAGCAAACTGCTGTAATCAAAAATCCACATGGGAATATATTATGTGGTGTTCCGAACCCATTGAGAACATGAATAAAAGATAAACTAATGATCTGAGAGACATGCAAATACAAATTTGATATCAGAAAAGAACTTTAAAGGTTTTCCTCTCAATCCAGAATTAACTATTGCAATCAACAATCTACCAACCCCCCTGAGAAACACTATAATAGCCACAGTCAACTCCCTTATTAATCAACTCACTTCATTTTATTGAGATTATAATGAACACTTAAACAAGGAGAATTGAATATAATGTCATAGAATTCACGCAGCATGGTTAACAAGAAGGCTGATCTACAGCAAGTATTAAGTAACGTGGATGTTGACGTGGCTGTCATTCAATAATCTTGGCTGAACTCAGTTATCAATCCTTGAGGTCAGACAGTGTAAATAGACCTGGTTATAGAGGCTTGATACATGTTAAGAGACCTTCCCCAGAACTGTAAGTTAACCACAGCCAGAGAAAATGTGAAGAAACAACAGGGTCTGCGCCCCCTTAATAAGGAATGATATACCTCTCCACACTCCTACAACTTTGCAAGTTCACAATGAATTGGAAGTTCTGATCACCCCAATTAAACAACTTGTTGATCATTCCATCAACATTGTGAAAGTATATGCTCCCCCAAACGTGCTCATTCTGCCATCGGCATGGGAAGAACTCTTGGGTTTTTTTGGTGATGAAACTTCTTTAATGAAACATGGAACCAGCCAAAGAGCTAGCATAAATACTCAGTCTACCTACTTGAACTAAGATTCTGATTCTACTCATTCTAACGACGAAACCTACCCGCAATCATTCCCTAACATCACCAACCCTACATCTTAATAACCTTGCACAAGAAGAAAAAACGCAACCTCTAACCACCACTGTCGGCGGAGTGTTTCTTCGCGGCACCCTCAAGAAAAACAACAACAACAGTGTACACTGTGGAGGTTGGATAATGGATACTAGAGCTTTACTTTCGTGGGTTTATTTACTTCCAGTTACCTATTCGTAATCTGATTTCATTTCAAAAGTTTGAGCTAAAAATCGGGTAGGTATGTGTATGTGACTCTACCTGGAATCACCAGGTCATCCCTTCGAATGCACGGCATTTGACCTTCTTGAGTGAGTAATAACTTTCCTTTTGTTCAGGAGATAGGTACCTACAAGAAGTTACCTAGTAAGGTAAGAAAGGTACCTAATTCTAGCTAATTATACAATTTAAATTTTCTCCTAATTTCACTTCTTTGCTTCCACAATCTTGCGAATACCATTAACAATACGCTGCAAATTATTACGCAACGGTTTATTATTTACCTGTATAGATGCCCCTTCTGCGTAGATCACTGTTTTCTGTGGTCAGTACCCTCGAGCTCCCCCGGGAAAGCCCTAAATCGTACCTACTGGAGCCGGCGCTCCCTAGCGATGATATCTGGGCGGGATTTATACAGTTTGATTCACGATCATGTTGGCTATGCTTTTCGGTGCAAACGAACGACTGATCGTACAGTGCTCCGGGTGGTCTCAAGAAATTCTTTAGTTCATGATCAATTTAAGAATGTAAAGAAAATTTTTCGAGCTACGGCGTTCTGAAAATTTCAATCCCTATTTTTTACCCCTTAGAGATGACTGTCAGTAACGCCGAGCTTCGAGGACCAACTAGACCCCCAATGGGACCTGCAAACCAAATTTCATAAATTTTGGTTCATAGTAACTAAGAAAAGTTCTAAGTATGGCGTACGGAGGACTGACAGAAATGTTTGGTTTATTATTTTCAATAACGAACCTTCGGAATCGAGCATTTAAAACAAATTTTTAACCCCCCCCCCCCCCCCTCAAAATTTGATGGTTTACGTTTCAGGGTATGTAGAATCCAAAAATGCAATAAAAATAATTTCTGTCCGTCCGCCATACTTCGCACTTTTCTTAGTTACCATGAACCAAAATTAATGAAATTTTGTTTGTAAGTCCGGTTTGGGGGTCTAGTTGGTCCGCGAAGCTCAGCGTTCCTCTAGGGTGAAAAATAGGGGTTCACATTGGCAGCACGCCGTAGCTCCAAAACTTTAAATAGAAGAGTAGGTATGTATCTTTTTTTTTACGTTAACATGTACCTATCATGTTTTACCGCTGGGTTTTTTGCTCCAAAATTAAGCAAAATTAAGCCCGAGCCGTCATGAAGTACTCATTTTCTTCGCTCCTAAACCTAATTTACACTCTGAAGCTGTAATTTAGTTTGTAGACTCCTTAGGACTTATCTGACGATGCATAGGCCCAGGATCAGCTGAGAGGCTTCTAAAGCTAATTTCTACACTATTTACACTCCGAAGCTGTAATTTAGTTTGTTTGTAGACTCCTTAGGACTTCTACCTGACGGCGAACAGCCCCCGGATCAGGTGAGAGGCTCCTAAAGATAATTTCTACACTATTTGCCCTCGCAAGCTGTAATGTAGTTTGTAGACTCCTTAGGACATATGGCTTTTACCTGACAATGCATAGGGCCCGGATCAGCTGAGAGGCTCCTGAAGCTAATTTCTACACTATTTACACTCCGAAGCTGTAATTTAGTTTGTAGACTCCTTACGAGTTTTACCTGACGATGCATAGGCCCAGGATCAGGTGGGAGGCTCCTAAAGCTAATTTCTACGCTATTTACACTCCGAAGCTGTAATTTAGTTTGTAGACTCCTTAGGACTGACTTCTACCTGATGGTGCACAGCCCCCGGATCAGCTGAGCATACACACACACACACACGTTTTATTATTATTATTATTTATACATTTGAATGAAAATTCTAGCCATAGCACCTTCTCTTTTGCTCTTTAACTTTCTTTTTTACACTTTAAAACTTCGAAAAAACCCCAACCTACGGAACCACAACAAAAACAGTTGCTAGGACTTATACTGATGTTTTTGTTTCAGATATAAGACTAAAGGTGATAATGTCGTCCCGTGATAGCATTCAGTTCAAGGCGTCCCTTTCCCGGCCCAATATGCCTGATCAGATCCGGAAGTTCACTATTGAGAAAGACCTGGCTGAGAGCTACCATCACTTGAGTCGGAAGCTCTGCACCCTCTTTTTCATACCAGAGGCCACCGAGATGACCATTTCATGGAGGGGTCTGTATTTATAGTTACCTATGTTAGAAATAATCTACTAATTATTAGGGATTCCCTAGTGCATACAGTCGTCCATATCGTATCTCAGAAATATACGACAGCTAAAGCTAGCAGAGTGGGTTCAACAGCTGTTCAACGTCTAGCGAATTATGTGCATCTTAAAGTAATGCTATTCAATAAACCTGTATCTAGAAGTGACGCTCTGGTAGGTTTAATGCGTCGTGATTCTACTGTGGAAGTATTAGTATTCAGTTAAGTTTTTAAATAGGTAGGTAGTTAGGTACCTGAAGCTAAAAACAATTGAACGAACTCGTTTCAAACGAATTCTAAACAATTGTTTCACAAAGAATAGGAAATAGCTGATAACTAAAGACAACTCAACAATCATTTTTCTAACAAATCCAACATTTTGTAACCAGTCTGTTTAAAAACAACAATTTCAACTCAATTCAAATGCTTGATTAAAGAGCGAATTACTAGAGATTGGTGGAAACACAGGAAAAATGACAATTCACTGAGAAAACCACGTCGTAAAATTCACTGTTTATTATAAGTAAAATTGTTATCAGCATGTGAGCAATTTCTTGGTCAAAAATTGTGTTGGCAATTTCGGGGCGCAAAATATCAAGAGACGCCACCTATCACGAGTTGACTGTTTCGGTTGGAGGGGCTGAACAGGCTCTTCCAAACATTTCAGACATAAAAGAGATAAAAGACATAAAATGAAAACATTGAAATTATTGGAAGGAAATCACCAGGTTTGACTGAAATAGAATTTAATGTATATGTGTATGTTGCAGTCGGAACCCGAAATAAGTCAAAACTGGTGTCGCCTAAAGCCATCAGTCAAAACTAGTGATGACAACGCAAAACGAGTTTTGACCATCATATAATGATTGTTGCAGTGAAAACCCAAAATCATAAAACCATGGCTACTGATCTTAGGTGAGAGATCTTAAGTTTTCATTCTTCAAAGAAAGGCAGCAGGAACCCTGGACAAACCAGTCAAAACCCGATAATTGACTATTATGACAGTGATAAACTACTATATTTGGAGACTGTTGGTTTTGGTTTATTATTTTAATAATGAACCATTGGAATCGAGCAAGAAAAAAAAATGCTTACCCCCTCAAAATTTGATGGTTTACGTTTCAAGGTATGTAGAATCCAAAACGGCAATAAAAAAAACGCTGCAAAGTCCTTGACACATGGGTTTATTATTCTATTGGACATACCTACAGAAATGTTGGCTGTTCATTTATTGTTCCTTTCGTCCGCAGTAATCGAAATACCGATTTCTGGTGGTTTCCATTGATTTCGGCCCTTAAAAAACACAAATTAGGTGTACGCTCTTTTTTTTTTCTTCTTTTTTTTCTTTTTTTTACTACCTTTGATCATTGGTAGTGTTAATCGTCTTGATCCACTTGTTGAAACTTATTCCAGTGTCATTATACAAACTGATGGTGATTTCAGACGATTTCCAAGGTTTTTCACTCATAAAAACATTGAAAACGATACCTCAAAAGCTCATGTTACTAACATGTTACCACAACGCAAAACTACAGAAACGTTGGCTGTTTATTTATTGTTTCTTTCATATAAAATAATTTAAATAGCTATTTCTGGTGGTTTCCACCAATTTTGGCCCCCAAAACACGAATTAGGTACGCTCCTTTTTTTTAATAAATTATCTCTGATCATTGATAGTACCATTATTTAATCGTCTTGATCCACCTGTTGACACTTTTTCCAGTGTTATTCTACAAATTGATGGTGATTTCAGACGATTTCCCAGGTTTTTGACTCATAAAAAATCAATTTTGGGAGCTGAACATCTGGTAGAACCTCAATTTTCCACTCTTTGGTCAAAATCGACTTCATATTCGGTCTTCTCGTCCCCAAAAACATGAAAAACGATACCTCAAAAGCTCATTTTACTAACATGTTACTAAAACGCAAAAAGTACCTATTTTTACACACATTTTCACTCATAACTCCCCTGGGTATATTCCGATCGAGCTGAAAAGTTTCGGGACACAACTAGGGCCCAAATGGAGCATGTGTGCGAAAGAACGAATTTTTTAGACCAAAAATGAAGCCTGTACACGTGATACGGCGGACGGCGGACGGCGTACGGCGGACGGACATTGCATTTTTTGAATCTACGCACCTTGAAACGGAAAAGAAAAAATTTTGAGGGGGTGTTATAAAAATTTTTTGCTGAGCGAATACATAGGTGTATTATTCACAGAATAATAAACCAAAACGCTGCAAATCCCTGCACAACGGTTTATTATTTTGTACAGAATACCCTTCTGTTACAGATCACAGCTCTCTGTATAGATAACCCGTCTATATACTGGTTATCTAGGCCAGTCATAATGAATTTATGCCAATGCGCACCATGCCAATTTAGACAATTCGAAATGAATTCCAATTCCAATTAAAGTCCAATTAATCCATTGATAACCACTGAAAACAATTGAAGACAATGAACCCCCTCCCCCGACAATATTGGATACAACATTGTTGCGAAATACCTTCCCGTAATAATATGTGGGGCCTATTCCGCCAAACTCTGTGAATAAATTGATTGATTGATTGATCGATTGACTGAATAAATTGATTGATTGAATCGAGCAAGAAAATCTCGGCCAATTTTCGATTGATAGCGTCCCTGGCAATGGGAGTTGGTCTAAGTCTAAATGTATACAATTTCACTCACCCTGCTGTCGAAAATGCCTGTCGGTGCAAACTTCGGGGCCTTACTGTGAACGAACGGCTGGACGTACGATGCTCCGGGTGGTCTCAAAACACTCGTATGTTCAAGAACTATTTAAAACCGTAAAAAGATTCACGTAAAACAAAGCTATAGGCGTTCTGAAAATTTCAACCCCTATTTTGAACCCCTTAGAGATGACTGACAGTAATGTCGAGCTTCGAGGACCAACTAGACCCCGAACGGAACCTATAACCCGAATTTCATCAATTTTTATTCATGGTAACTAAGAAAAGTGGCCAGTACGGCGTACGGCGGACAGACAGAAATATTTTTATTGCAGTTTTGGATTCTACATACCTTGAAACGTAAACCATCAAATTTTGAGGGGGGTAAGAATTTTTTTTTCTTGCTCGATTCCAATGGTTCATTATTGAAAATAATAAACCAAAATTTCTGTCTGTCCGCCGTACGCCGTAAGGGCCACTTTTCTTAGTTACCATGAATAAAAATTGATGAAATTCAGGTTATAGGTTCCGTTCGGGGTCTAGTTGGTCCTCGAAGCTCGACGTTACTGTCAGTCATCTCTAAGGGGTTCAAAACAGGGGTTGAAATTTTCAGAACGGCGTAGTTCGAAAACTTTCGATTGAAGGGTATGGTTTTTTTACGTTATTAAATTTGCCTTGAGCTAAACAATTTTTCGAGACTACCCGGAGCATTGTACGTCCAGCCGTTCGTGTGCACCAAAAAGCTTCGTCAACACGATCGTGAATCAAACGGTATAAATCCGGCCCAGATATTCATCACTAGGGAGCACCTGATTATAATCAAGGATGGGTTTATGAAGTCGAGTTGGGTGTTCTGCGATATTATTTCATTTGACAAGTGATGGACTATTGGATTTTGTTGGTAGGTACTTGTGAAACGTGAACAAACGTTGAAGTATTATTGATGGGTAAGCCATCCGGTACAAGCGAAAGCCAGCCGAGATGCCTACCTCATGCGATGGCTGTGGTAACACCGGCTTTACCCTCAAACACGCCTTGAACTGCAAAACAGGTGGGCTTATAACAAGGAGGCACAACGAGGTACGTGACGTATTGGGAGCGCTGATGTCATCTGCGTGGGGTAATTGCGTGAAAGAGCCCGTCATTACTGAAACATCCGCAAACTGTCCCGGCCTTAGGGGGGATCTTGCATGCCGTGGAGTGTGGGAAAGACAGAGGGAAGCGTTGTTCGACGTCCGTGTCTCTGACACTGATGCTCCCTCACATGTCAACCGCACAGTAGCAGCAGTCCTCTCTGGGGCCGAGGAAGAGAAGAAGCGCAAGTATCTGGCCGCATGCGAACAGCGCCACGCCTCCTTCACCCCGCTCGTGTGCTCTGTTGACGGGGTTTTTGCTCCGCAAATGACATCTTTCACCAAAGTTCTCGCCGAAAGATTGGCAGAAAGGTGGGGCAAGCCGCAAGGACAGGTGAGAGGGTGGGTCAGGGTGCGCATCGGCTTTGCTGTCGTCCGGGCTGCATCAATGTGCATCCGAGGCTCTAGGAAAAAGTGGATATCTGGAGAGGATCTACTTGGGTTCCAGGATGGTGCCGCCCTTACCTTGGGAATACATTGACGAGAACGTAGTTGAAGATCATGAATTAGAAAGAAAGGATCACGCTTCCTATTCACAACCTGATAGATATGAAAGATTTTTGGCCATATATGTAAATAAAGTTCCTTATATATCTTATTGATGGGTAAATTATTACACAATGGTAAATTATTACACAACGGCAAATTATTACACAAGGTTAAATTATTACACAACGGTAAATTATTACACAACGGTTCATCTACCAAGAAGGGGCTGGATTTTGTCGATCGGTACTTTTGCAAATTGAACAAACGTTCAATGGGTGGGTAAATTATTACACAATGGTAAATTATTACACAACGGCAAATTGTTACACACCGGTAAACTATTAGGTATGTAACGGTAAATTAGTTCACAACGGTAAATTATTACACAACGGTTCATCAACCAAGAAGGGGGCTGGATTTTGTTGATCGGACTTGAATAACCGTTGAAGTATTCTTGATGGGCAAGTTATTACACAACGGTTCATTATAGGCATTGACCACAGAAAACAGTGATCTACGCAGAAGGGAGAGGGGGCATTTCACTCAATATCAACAATTTTCCTTCAGAACTTCATTATTTGTGTTTCTTTTTGCCGTTTTAGTTACTGTGTGTCATCGACAGAATTATTTTAGCACATTTAACTCGTGATTTAGGTAGGTACCTAGTAACGAGTACGGGGTTAGTTACTAACTTACGGAGGGTCTGCGCTCTACATAATATGTATAGAATAGTACATATTATATTATATAGACGGGTTAACTATACAGAGAGCTGTGATCTGTAACAGAAGGGTATTCTGTACAAAATAATAAACCGTTGTGCAGAGATTTGCAGCGTTTTTAATCTGTGTTCCCTAGCTTACAGTGTTAAACGTGGCAACTTCTAATCTAGTTTTTCCTAAAGTCGTGATACAGTTTTCATAAAATTCAATTCTGATCTAGTTTTTTTTGGTAAAATCCCTAAGATCTCTCACCTAAGCTCATGATGGTCAAAACTAGTTTTTATATGCTTTAGGCAATACTAGGTTTGACTAGTCAACACTAGCTTTGCCTGATTTCGGGTTCTGACTGCAACATAAAAGTCGGTGTCCATTAAAAAGTATGCCTATGTTCCTGAAAAACAGCTTCGAGCATGCTTCATTAGCAAGTGAGCAACACAATAAAAATAGATTCCTTCTTATTTTTTATTCCTTCTTATTTTTTATTCCTTCTTTATTCCTCCTTATTCCTTTGATTCCTTCTTTTTTGTTTAGAGAACACTCCTGCCCAGATCACTGGTCTAGTTAAGGCTCTATACCTATACCCTTGAAATGCCCACATGATGGAACACTCTTTTTTTTTGAATCCCGTGGATATTGGACTATTTTAAAACTAGTTAGGGAGCTCCAGTACTTTTCAGGGCCATCCCCCGTGTCTCCTGCCTTTAATTTAATTGGAGTTTCAATATGCCCACAGACTCCGATGACGACTTTGTGACAATTGGCTCTGACGAGGAACTGATTATCGCTCTGACAGAGATGACGGAGAATTGCAAGAAACTTCATATAAACTGTGGAGCCCCTGTAGCATTTCAGGCTCCTCCAAGTGAGTAAATAACTTTATATTGTGACTTCATGGACGTTGTTAGGTTAGGTCCATCATATTATTATGAAATAGAAAAGTCGTTAAGACATAATTATGAGCAAACCATTCTCCTCCCCACAAGGAGCTCTTTGGGAACTCTTCATCTCTCAGCTCGATCCAAACTTACACAAGAAGAAGCGTTTATACCTCTTTGCCTAGGCTGAGGCTTCTCTCCAGAACAGGTGAATTAGGTAGGTACCTTACTAGATGGACACATTGCAGATCACAAGCTGGTTAGAAAAAATAATTGTTTTTTCAGAATATTTACATGTACAAGGGTATGTAAATAATACACAGGGAAAGTAGAGTGTCCTCATTCTCATCGCATGCTGCTCGACATTAGGCTATGCTCATGTTATTGACCTTCGAATCACTAAATTCCTTCAAGTTCTCATGGCATAATGATTATTCCTGCGTTATAAATATATCTTATAACCAGAGACGGGACGTTTATGAATTTTATTTTTCAGTCTCATGACCTTTTTTCTATGACTTTTATGACTTTTATTTTCCTGGTTTATGACGTCTATTTCGGAAATTCGGCTATTTCGTGACGTTTTAGTTAGAAGTATGAAGTTTATTTTATAGTTATTTTCCACATTTTATGATAAATTATTGGGTTAATAGGGTTAACGGTTCAAAAAGAATGAATCCAATACCTACTTAATAAAGAATTATATTTAGAATAACATACATAATATGTACTATAGATAATATACCTATATAGTACAAGTTCGAGAAAAATCATAGGACATTAAAATCATTATAAAAAACAACCATATATGCTGTTCAATGTGTTCAAGGGTTAGATTCGTTGTCTTGTCACTGAGGATTGTTTTGAATTGTGAGAATGATCTCTCAACATCCGCAGAAGATGTGGGAGCATACTTCATGCTTCGGACGTCCTGTAATGTCCAACCTTCAGGCAAGACCCCCATCTTCTTCACCCTTCAGTCGAGCAGCTATCGCCTGAACTTGTTCCCATCCGGGATTTCTGGTCAGTACAGCAGCGAGTTTAGCTTCGACCTTTTTCCCCACTTTTCCAGTCCACTTGGTGTTGGCGAGGACCTGCATTGTGCCCACTGCCTCTGAAAGAAGCATATTTATCCTGCTTCTGTAGACCTTCAATGATCCCTGGCAGTGAACCGAAATTGTAGAGGATGTAATGGAGGTGGGTTTCCAGTCCTGGAGACACTAAAGCTTCTTTCACTTTACGGATCGCCTCCCCCCTTTCACCCCTACAGGGAAGGTGAAAGGCAGTTTTCTGAATACTCCGGCCAAAAGGGTCAATGTATGACGTTCATTCTGAAAAGTCGGAAGTTATGACGTTTTAGCAAAAATCGGCCATTTCATGATAAAAAACTATGACTATGACGTTTATGACTTTTTCCCGTCTCTGCTTATAACTAAAAGATTTTTCCTACGCCAATTATACCTACGCCATTTATCAAGTTACCAATTCTGGCTATGCCTTTATGCACTATCCACAACAAAATTTCAGTTTTATATTCTGTCCTCAAGTAGGTTTTGGGCGATTTCATGTTTCCATTTAGATTTCCATGGATATTATAAATATATACAGTATGTACATGGGGCCAGGTATCGTAAGAACCACTCGAGGTCTGGGGGAAGCAAGGTATCCATCTCACAAAGCGAATTTGGATCCCTAGAAGACCCTCGAATAACAAGGCCCTAATTGGTTCGAAGGGGGGGAGGGGGGGGGGCTAGATTGTCGAGGTTATCCCACTGCAACCATACCACCCCTCCTAGGTAATCATGAGAGGTGAGTGAGAATGGTAAACATGCCTACATTTTACATATTAGAGAGTTTTTGCAGCCACAACAGCGTGTCAAAAGAGACGGAAAGGAAACATTGACAGGGCGAGCTATTTTCAGATGCTTTTTTGGTCACACTTCAGCATATGATTCGTAGATATGCTAATGTTAGTCGGAAGTCGCGTTAGGTGTTTCATCAGTACCTGTACGTGCTTGGAAGTACGACTTTCCTCTTCATTGGAAAAAGATTCTAAATTGAAAGCTCTCGGTGGCACACTTATCAATTCTAGGTATGAATCAAATGCTTCATTTCTCCGTCGATCATCTCGTTGTTATAAAACTGAACAATGAAATGCTATGCTTTCATGGCAACAGTTAAGTACAGACAAAACTGTCAACCTGGAAAGAAGGTGGGTAGTGATATTCTGTTACACATATTAATGTAAGGATACTATTTGTTCCACTCCATGAGTAGGTATCTGTTTTTTTAGACGTCACGTTAAACTTTTCTGTGCCTTCAGTGGGCATGCTCAGTATCACTTGTATCACTTGTTCTGTTTCGTTGTACGACTCGGGGTGCTGAAAAAACTATTCTTGGCCAGCAGTAATAACACGAAATATTCAAGACCAATATTCTGCTTTTTCTTATGTTTCCTTTTCAAGGACCCTTAGCAATTTTATAAAGTATAATTGAGAATTTCTTCCTGTCCACACTCCATTTTAACCATTTTCTCTCCATTATAATTCAACATGTAAAATTTGTTTACAGTATAAGGTACTCGTATTTTGCCAAAGAAAATAGATTGAAATCTTTTTACTTTTAGGTGCAAGTGGAGACCATGAAAAGGATCAGGAGGAACATGATAAGATTGGCCACGTCCCAGAGGAGCACTGTGAAGACGATTCCTCTGATTCATGCACTGAAGTGGACCTAGAACGGATCGGTAACGTCCCTGAGGAGCACTATGAGGAGGATTCCTCTGATTCATGCAGTAAGGTGGACCTAGAACGGATTGGCATTGTCCCCGAGGAGCACTATGAGGAGGATTCCTCTAATTCCTGCGCTAAGGTGGACCTAGAACGGATTGGCTATGTCCCCGAGGAGGATTCCTCTAATTTCTGCGCTAAGGTGGACCTCGAACGCCACCCTGAATGCGTAAGAGAAGTTGGCAAGTACCTATTTGCGACTTCATTTAGATGTTTAATCGTTGTTGTTTGTGGAACATTCCACTGGGGTTAGGTAAACACATATACAACTCCGAGGTACCTAACAAGAATATGTTAATTATACAAACATTGGGCACTGCTTATTAGAACCACATTGGCATTGTGGTAAACTGAACTGGAAACACTAAAGTACGAGTGGGGGGTTGAATCTAATAAGAGAAAGTAACTTTTTTGATCAAGGTTTGTTTTTGTTTATTATTTTCAATAATGAACGTTTGGAATCGAGCATGAAAGTTAATATTTCAGCACCTCTCAAAATTCAGTGGTTTGTGTTTCAAGGTATGTACTCGTAGATCCGAAAATGAATCCGAAATCTCCGTCCGTCTGCTGTACTTGGCATTTCCCATAGTTACCATGAACCAAAATTAGTGAAATTTGGCCATTTCAAAGCTTGGCGTTGCTGTCACTCATTTCTAAAGGAAGAAAATTAGGGGTTGAAATTTTCAAAACGCTGTAGCTCGAAAACTTTGAATAGAAGGGTACGGTTTTTATGACGATTGTAAATTGATTCCGAACTTGAAGATTTTATGAAACCACCCAAAGTAGTACGTCCAGTCGTTCGTTCACAGTAACGCCCTGAAGTTTGAACAGAAAAGCTTCATCAACATGAGTGTGATTCATACAGTATAGGTACGTCCTGCCCATATCATCACTAGCAAACACCTGATTATAATCACGCATGGCTTTCTGAAATCGAGTTTGTTGTTCTGTGATATCATGTCATTTGAAAAAAGATGGTTATTTTGGATTTTGTTGATAGGTACTCTTTACATATTTGTTGGTAGGTCCAGGTTTATTGTTCGTGGCCAATGAATCATCCCAATTAGGTGAAAATTGTTTGGGAATATGTCAAGGTACTACTTAGGTTCAGTGACCAAGGTTCATTCAATTTCAAAAGTGATGGTGGTTCATGGTGGAGGAAGCACGAGAGTAGGTGTTGACCACAGAAAACAGTGATCTGCGCAGAAGGGAATAATGAACTTGTCGTGGTATCCTCCCAGAACCACAACTTCAATACGTAGAAATAAGATCTCGCCAAATAAACTTAGAAGTGGGGACGGAAGACGCAGGAGAGCCGAGGGCAGCCTGGAGATCCCCACCATTCTCCACTAGCTGGAGGATGGAGGGAGACAGCTCCCAAGCCTATATATACTCGCCTCCTTCGCCTTTTAAACCATTCTACGCTCTCCTCTAGTCGCCGACTACTCTCTCTCCTCCTTACCTCGTCTCTCCTTACCTAAAAGATCTTGGGCATGGTGGTGATTCGCTCATAACCAAACCAAGCAAATTCATCCTAAAAGATCTCGGGCATGGTGGTGGTCCGCCCATAATCAAACCGAGCACATCTTCCGAAAAGATCCTGGGCATGGTGGTGGTCCGCCCATAACCAAACCAGGCAACGAACCCGAAAAGACTCCGGGCATGGTGGTGATTCGCTCATAACCAAACCGGACAAAACGCTCCAAAAAGATCCCGGGCATGGTGGTGGTCCGCCCATAACCAAACCGCGCACATCCCCCCTCGACGCCGCTCGTAGTGGATGTGCGTCAAATTTACATTCACTACAGAACTGTTGTGTAATAATTTGTGCTCTGATGTATTCTTAATACTAGCATCAATCACCAAAAGCCTTGCCCTAGTGGGCACCTACCTACCCTCAGTTCATCCTGTGGTTCTAACCTCTGTCCATCTTTTACTGCAAGACCTTGCCCCGCTGGGCTTCTGAGGGATGAGCGGGGTATACTGCTCCACCTTCGCCGGTGGTCTCTTCTATTTAGTGGATTTCAGGGTAATAGATTTAAAAATTTTATTTTTGATTTCATCATTTGGAAAATGGTGGGTAGTAAATGGTCAAAAATTACAGTGGGGTTTGTCATCCGTTTCCTTTCAAGTGGATTTGATGCTAATGAACAGGAATTCCTAAAGTGCATTGCTGACATGCAGTGCCCGCTGTAGTACCCTAGGAACAAGGACAATCAGGGTCACTAAGGCGAGTCAGAAATATACGGATTAGGCTGGATGAGGTCAAGGATATCAGTAGGTCCAGCATTACCAGAAATGCCTGCAAGAGCACGTGTAGCCCTTCTTGACTGGTGTGCCTGTAGAAGACAAGACTTGTCTTTGCAGTACCTACTATAGAATGTGGAAAAAAAATACAAGAAGCTTCAGGTGACCACATGATCGAAGAAAAATATCCATCTGAGATGTTAGCAATGTTCCAAGCAAAAAAGATTTCAAAAATAAATTATGAGCTGAACCCTCTTCACGTACTAAGATCCAAGCAGTTCGAATGGGACAGCTTTAACCAGTTCAAATTTCACTGTGTACCAAGCAACGTCGGGTGCTTATCGATATGATCTGAGTTGTTGAACTTGAGTAAATGGAACTGTTACTCACTCGGGGATTGATTATGACATACTCAGTTCTCCATTTTTCAGCTGACTAGTTGTTACTTCCGAAAGATAGTGAATTCATCTCTTTCATCTCGGATCAAATTTCCGAACTTTAGCGCCAGTTATTATGCTAAGAATATATCCGTTCATCCGAGTTTAGTGTAGGGGGGGGGGGGGGGGGGGGCTGCCGATTATTCCACAACGGTTAATTGTTTTCCTGTACAGATTCCCCTTCTGCGTAGATCACTGTTTTCTCTTTGAGCTTAATCGGGCCGTTTATTTGTGAGAAATTGAGTACCTCGGTTTCCCCCAGACTTTACCTTTCATTTATATGATATTTCATAAATTAATATGTGTTTTGTTGAACTGGGTTTCTCTTGCGTTTCAGCCCACAGAGTAACTGGTACCGTAAAATGGTTCAATGTGAAAAGTGGATACGGATTTATCTACAGGTAAGAATACATTTTTTGTTCAATTCCCGTTGTACTTTGCATTATAACCAGAACGTGGAAAAGTTAAAGTAGAAATAATGAACTGAAAGTAGTAATGGAGTATGCACCCGTAATTTTATTTTTTATTTTATTTTTATTTATATTTTTTTATTGAAATGAATTTTGTAAAATGTTTTGTGAAAGAGAAAAACTACTGTACTTGTTGAATTTTTCTTGTTTCAGGAAAGATACCGATGAAGATGTGTTCTTCCATCAGGTACGTAATTGAAATTTAATTAGAACAAAAAGAATGCTGCAAAGCCCTACACTACGGTTTATTATTTTGTACAGAACACCCTTCTGTTACAGATCACAGCTCACAGCTCTCTGTATAGATAACCCTCTATATAGACCACAGACGGAGCTAAGTGGCTAACCGCGTACTCGTTACTAGGTACCTACCTAAATCATGTGTTAAATATTGCTAAAATAATTCCGTCGATGACATACAGTAAGTAAAACGGCAAAAAGAAACGCAAATAATGAAGTTCTGAAGGGAAATTGTTTATGTAGAGTTAATAATCAGTCCGTCAGTTAGACCACTGTGCTACTTCGCCCAGCTGGCCATGAGACCAGTAATGTACGCTCTCAACTCAGCTTGATGCCTACATACACCCTGCTCTTTACGGCAAATTGTATAGACAATTTTATGGCAACATCGTAAAATGCTCCGGATGGTCTCAAAAATTCAGAAAAAAATCAAACTATTTAAAAATGCCAAAAACCCACACCTCAAAATACAATTTTCCGAGATAGGGATACCCTGGATATTGCAAACCCTATTTTTCGCCCCTTCGAGTTGAGTGACAGTAACGCCGAGCTTCGAGGATCAAGAGCCCAAACGGGACCTATGTACCGAATTTCTTGAACATGGGAACTAAGGAAAAAGCTGCGGACGGCGAATTTTTTTAAAATTCGATATTCGTATTCTACGTCCCTTGAAACGTGAACCATGAAATGTTGAGAGAGGGTTGACTTTTTTTTTCATGGTCTATTGTAAAGGTTCATAATTTAAAATAATAAACCAAAACACCATAAATCTGTTCATTTGCGTTTGAGTCATTGTAGTAATTTGCTTTGTAGGTACGTTTCTAGTATTTGTATATCACTTAAATTCCTGCAATCAGGTATTTAGGGCCGTTGGATCAGAGCTTTCATTTTCATACTCGTTTCAGAGCTCCTCAATCTCCTCAATTCACATTGAGTGACTAGGAACTAACGAGTCTGGGCCTCTGTCTGTTATCTCGAACGCTATCAGTGTTATTTTTCCAAATTAATGCAAGATGTTGACCACGATAAACAAAATTTGTTGCGTCGCAGGTTGCAAAAATTACCAAAGAAAAGGTGGAATTGCAGTTCATTATTACTTCTCAGCTGACCCACAACTTTGTGAGAAATCGAAAATCATTTTTGGATTCCGAGGACCAGTAGCTCCAACGTTTGTTGAAAAGAGCCACTCTGGGAGATCGATGACGTAGCCAGGCTTCTTAGAGAAATGAGGGAATGGGAAGTTTTGGTGGGTTGCAAATTCTCCTTTTTTGGGCTAAATTCTGTTGAATAACGGAAATTAACACTTATTGACCATATAATGAGGTGTTTATTTCAGACAGTATAGGCTGAAAATGAATGTGAAATTAGAATTTTCGAGTTTCCACTAGAAATGACGTACGAGGTAAATTGCTGAGTAGTTCAACTCAAATCCCGCTTGTGCATCACTGAGTGATGTACAGAACTCCAATGGATGGATGGATGGAACCGCAAATTTATAAATATATTTAAAAAACTTTTTTAAGCTTAAAAAATTAAAAAACCGTTCTCAAAATTAAACTGAGGGGAAGGTCACGGCAAAGGTTCTTGAAGGTTGCAACAATGGATGGCCATTTCTAAGTAGGGTTGCTGGCAGCATAATATAGAAGCTGCACCTCAGAGGCTTTGCTCCACCTCCTTGGGCCAACAGTCAGTCAGATGTCAATAGACCTGATGCGTCATTTTTTGGCGCATTTTTACTTTTTAATCACCGTTTTAAAAAATAACGCTCATTCTTTAAAATGGGCTTCAAACTATCATTTTACCAAGAGTTCTGAATATTTTTTTCCAACAAACAGTTTTGACAGAAATGTTCCATTGGTGGGTTCACACGCGGTTTCACTGACTTGGTGGTTACAAAGTCAGTGAAACCGTTCTCAAGTCTCTGTGGCTGCAACAGCTTCCTCCCAACTTGTGTTTTCTGATTCCAATTTAGCAGGCCTAGTACCTTTAGCTGAAGGGATATTGGAATTGTCCAAAACAAGAGCGGAATGCGCTTTGGTTCGTGGCACCCACACTACCTCACAGCCTAGCCGTGACACGTTATACCATGAGCTAGCCAATACAGTTGATACAACACATAAATTGGAGCGCGACACCAGACAGCCTGAATTACATAGATGTTCATGCTCACTATTTCGCGCTAAAGCCACAAATCAACACTCCTATAATCAGAAATATTCAGACACTAGCACTCGAATATGCCAATACCATTTTCGTTTGGGAAGCAAGCTCGCTGTTGCGAAGCTCCTTGCGAATTTTCGCAGCAAAAGGTAGCAGAAAACAAGTAGGCCAGTCGCTAGACCCTGCAGGTGATGCTGGATTAGTTACTAGCCATCTTTTCATCCATGATAGCACCTCAAAGCATCATTTCCTTGTCAACACAGGTGCAGATGTTAGCGTTGTTCCCCCTTCACAATCAGACAAGAAGAAGCCAGTATTTGCAGCAAATGGTACTGTAATTAAAACCCGTGGTGTGTCACTTCTCTCTGTAGACTTAGGACTTTGGTGCGCATTTCATTGGCCATTTGTCAATTGCAGATGTGTCAAAACCCATAATTGGTGCTGATTTTTTGCCTCACTACGGCCTTTTAGTTGATCTGAAAGGTAGATGTATCCTCGATTTCTCTTACATCCTTTTACGTCAGCTGGTCAACTTTGTCCTGCAAATACATCCATCATTACAACTAATGGTTCTACATCTTTTTACCATACATTTCTTGCAGAATTCATAGATGTTACTCGGCCCGCATTCACCGCAGTCACACCTATGCAAGTTGTTCACCATATTCATACTACGGGTGTTCCAATATTCTCCAAGTTTTATCTTCTCGGTCTTTGTCCTTAGTCAAAAACCGTTTGGGCGGGTCCATTGCATATTATGGTCCCCAAGAAAACAGGCGGTTGGAGACCATGTGGTGACTATCGAGCTCTCAGTAAAATCACTGTCTCTGTCTCTGTCTCTGTCTCGTTATCCATTGCCAAACATTCAGGACGTGGCCCACGTCTTCACAGCAAAACATATTTTCCAAAACTGATATTGTTAAAGCGTATCACCGAAGTCCCATGGCTCCGGAAGACATTCAGAAAACTGCGATCATTGCTCCTTTTGGACTTACTATATTCCCTCACATGACTTTTGGCCTATGCAATGCAGTGTTTTACTAACAGCAGAGGGCGACCTTGTAAATTCCCTCACATGACTTTTGGCCTATGCAATGCAGTGTTTTACTAACAGCAGAGGGCAGGGCGACCTTGTGTCGGTCAATGTAAATCATAAGTAAAATTTGCAGCCATTTCAAGCTGGGGCTTTACATATTACTGCCTGCAGGCCTAATGGGCTGACTTCCAATGAGGATCAAACTTTTTCAGGACCAAGAACTTCGGGCGCTCTGTTGCCTCACTGCCGGGGGATGGGACAATGCTGGGACAAAAAGGGGCGCTGTAATTTCAAAATACTACTTTCACCCCGAATTGGAGGGGTGAGAGCTGACAGAATGCTCTCTCTCATGGCCTCCACTTACCCTTACAACACGTGTATGAAATTGGAAATTGCAATTCGGTTTACCTGACGAATACTTTTTGTCATGTTTCAGTCTGCCATAATCAAGAACAACCCTAAGAAAGCCGTGAGGAGCGTTGGAGAGGGTGAGACAGTTGAATTCGACGTGGTGGAAGGCAAAAATGGTAGCGAAGCTGCTAATGTGACCGGACCAGTTGGTGGTGCCGTCCAAGGAAGTCCGTATGCCGCCGATAAGAAGCAATCCAAGCGATGGTTCTCCAGGGGCGTACATCACTTGAGGAGCACCAGGAAAAAAGGTGTGGAAGTGTGTAAATACGCTAGTCCTACATATTTTTCCCAATGAGGAAAGCTTACAGGTTTGTCAAAAAATTAAGCCAAGACCTAAGTAACATTCAAAATTCAATATTTATTTTATTCTTAGCTGATGGTGAAGAAGCATGTAAAGAGGATCAAAACGACAAGTCTCTTAGGTACAGGAACAGAAGATTTGTGAATCGTGGCACAGGTTACTATCCCGGAAGACCAAGCAGTAGCCATGTAAGTACTGCTGTACTAATATTCTATGCATATCAAGTAGTAGCACTGATTGGAACTTGGAACCGAGTTCCCGCCTTGCTTGATTACCTAGGTAATGATCCTACATTCTGATAATCCGTTTTGTGTGCTGAGAAGTGCTAAATTTTGGCTCTTGGCAGTGCTAAAACCTTATGTGAGGTCTTGGATACGAACAGATTGTAATTTCCTACCTACAGAAGAAGAAGAAAAGGCAGGCTTGTTTGTTCGCTAGGTATATGCCCTGCCAATTCACAAAGTTTACATTTTTGTAAGATTTTGTTGTACTTACAAGCACGGAAGTCATGGTTCGGATTATTACAAGCAAAACAGATCGTTATGCCTGTGGACGTTGGTCTGGCGTTGTAGGAGTCACCGGGCTGGTTCATCAGCCTTACGTAGGGGAGTTCCAGCGCCTGACTTCTTCCTAGGTTTTTTCTGGGATGAAGATGAACGCTTCAGAACGTTGAGGGAAGCGGATCGCTCCTTGAACGCAGACTCCTTCTTTAGGGCCAGGTCGACGTAGTGCTTCAATTTCTTGCTATGCTCATGTTGCACAAACGGTCCAAAAATTGGTTGTTTGTGAGGCCAATGACGAACTTTAGCTTCACAAACTCAACTACAGTCCAATATTGATAATCCAACATATGTATGCGACCAACAAGCTGTCGGATTATCGGAAATTCCCATATAGGGCTGGAAAACCAAGTGCAACAAAATAGTTATTCTACTATTCGAATATCATTAAAATATGCCCTATTTCTTAACTGTTAACTAAATGTTATCGTGTTGGACTGGCAAATGTAGGACTATCAATATTGAACTGTATTGCCGAATTTGGAATCCATTGCCGATTTCTTGACTTAACAAGCCAGTCGGACACCCCGTCCGCATGGTCATGGCAAATCTGCCCATGGTGGTAGATTTTTGCTGGTAAAACCGTTTATCCTGTTCACCAGTTGAAACATCTTGAGGCGAAACTACAGAACACTTCTCAGATGAATGGGGATTAAAAAAAAGGTAAAAAGACAGCCGCCCTGAGGTGAGATAGGGAGAACAAACGAATTTGTATTTCGCGTGGGTAATATATTATGTACAACAAATAGAAACAGTCCTTCAAAAGATCGAAAATCAAAATATAGAAAATAATAGAAATAAGGATATCGTGCTTCATTTATCAACATTTTGAAGTTTGTCTAAAGAGTTGCAAATTGAACACCCAAGGGTTTGGCCGTTCTGAGGACCTAAGAGTTTGGCCGTTCTGCCTAATGATTACCTAATGGGATACCCTTAGCCAGTCAATGAAGGGGTTGTAGAGAGCATGGCAGGGGGAGAATTTTTTTCTTCAGAAACGTGTAGGGAGAAGTTTGGAGATAAGTATCCTAGAAGTCCCCACTGCTAGGTTGAATGCTAAGGGAGTAGAGGGCAGTGGAAAGGTCCCGATTTTTTGTTTTTTGCTTATTATATCTCGAAAAGGCTCATTGGGAAAACATCATTGCTCTTGTTGTGGTTCGTAGAGACAACTGTCTGTTAATTCTTATCTTAGAAGAAGAAGTTTAACATTAATCATAATAGTATACTATTCGTATGAATAAGAACAATAAACAAAATGGCGCGGTGTAGCCCATCTGCCGAGTGTTCAGATACATATTACTCTTGTGGAATACAATAATATTGATAGTCCTCAGGGAAACAATATTAAGCAGAGAGTGTTGACATCAACAAGTATGGGAGGAGACGAGACAAATGAGACAAATCCCACGATCGGAGCGGGTAGAAGGGCCATTGGGATTGGGAGATCTCTGCTTGTGCTCAGAAGTTGACTCTCTCACTATCACGGATCTGTGTCGACAGCAGCCCGGCAATACACCGCCAGCGAGCTCCAACCTTTCCCATCAAGCTGGCTGATGGCTTCTTTCGAAGAACTTGAAGCTTTTCTGAATGCCGCTACTGGAAACTCCGCCAGCACTGGGCACACAAGTAGAAGTGGTGAAGATCCTCTCTCATGACGGTTGCATGGTGAGCATTCTTCAGAGCAGTCCCTGCTTTTATAGCACCTATAATAGGTGCTTGACATTGAGATTTATGAGCTCGCAGCACTACTTAAATAGCCATCAGTTGCCACTCAAATCCTAGCCACCGTCCCTCAGAAAACAGCAGCTCTTCACGCTTGGAATAAATTCTCGGTAGAGAGTGAATCTGTCAGAATCCTCAGCCTGCAGCATAAACTGTTAGCTCCTGTCAAGTTGGTAGCATGTTTGGATGACAAGGCAGTCCCGCTTCAGCAGTACTGCATCAAGCAAGGGCAGATTGTTAGGGAACTTGCACCTTATCGCCATGTAATCCCAGACTTCTTCCCAGAGCACTCCTGTCTGGATAACCTTCGCGAGGATCCTACGGCTATCTGGCCTCCCTGCCACCCTCACAATTTAGCCCTGATGCAGTTTCAGTGTGTAAATATAGGGTATCCCACTCTGTCTCCAAGTGCATCAAGTATGTAGCCAAAGAGCCCACAAGGAAAGTGAGCTGGACACTTCACCATCACAAACTCCTCAAAGCCCCAACGATGCGTCCTGTAACAAAGAATGGTTCTCACCACAGCATTAAACATCTGCGCTTTGGCGGAAATGCAGATGTCAGGGTCTGAGAACACGATTCATCACAAAACTTGCAGCCGGATAACGATATTCGTTCATAATTTCAATACCATCTGTAATCTTCCACCCTTCCCTGGTCCCCCTCCTTAAACAGTTGGCAGATCATGGCTTCTCGAAGTCTCTGGAGTCCTGGACATCTCTGGAATCGTAGCATTAGTTATATGAGGCAAGAAACTTCTCCCTGAGTTCAGAGCACGCATATTTGAGTAGAATTCAAAAGGCTCCCCATCTCCTCCGAAGCCTTGTTGTCACTGACAGAGGACAGTAAGTACTGTTTCTGGCTCGTCCACACCAAGGTCTCTCCAGGAAATCCACAACATTGCATGGTTCGGCGCAGCTGATCAGCTCATCAGCTTGAGGCTTGCCCATAAAGCACCGTCCTGAAATGATCCATATACATGAGGGGGGAGGAGCTGCCTTAACTGACAACTGGGACTTCTTGAAACCTTTTATATGATCCCATAATTCCTCACTGGGAGGTAACTCAATTTTCAGCCAAATTGACCTTGAGAGCGCCTACTGTCAAGTTCCTATTTCTGGTCTGTCAAATTAATATTTTTAGCACATTTTAGACCTTCTTACTTCTCCTGCTTACCCCTACAACATGTGTATGAAATCGGAAATTACAATTCGGTTTACCTGATGAATACTTTTTTGTCATATTTCAGTCAGCCATAATCAAGAACAACCCTAAGAAAGCCGTGAAGAGTGTTGGAGAGAGCCAGAAAGTTGAGTTCGACGTGGAGGAAGGCGAAATGAGTAACGTAGCTTTCAATGTGAGCAGACCAGCTGGCGAGGCCGTCAAAGGAAGTCTGCATGCTGTAGATTTGGACCCCGATTTCAGGCAGTGGTTCTTCCAACAAGGTATGGAAGTGTGTGTGCCAGTCCTACAACCTATTTCCGAGGCAAATGTGCAGTATTGTCAAAAAAATTAATCGAAGACCTAAATAACAGTCTAAATTCAATATTTATTTTCTTCTTTGCTGATGGTGAAGAAAAAGGTAAAGAGGATGATGGTAACCAGAACGACAAGCCACACAGGAGCAGACAATGGCGGGACAGGTTACCATCCCAGGAGACCAAACAAGAGGTACCGCTGTAAGTACTACTGCACCAATATTCTGTACATCTCGAGTAGTACTGATTAGGTAGCTACGTTCTACTGATCTCACAATCTGTTAATCCGATTTGTGAGCTGAAAAGTGCAAAATTTTGGCTCTTGGCATTGCTAAAACAAAATTTGAGGTCGTGAATATGAAATTCCTGCTCCCACGTCTGTCTTCCAATGTCTTCTTTAAATTTTCGATTATCCTTTCCAGGGCAAGAATGGTGAGAAGGAGGGAGTTGAGGACAGCGATGGTGGCAGACCCACGGCCGAACAGAGGGCCAACAGAGGGGCAACAGGAGCATTAGAAGAAGATGAAAAGGAAGGTTTGCTAAAGGTTTGTTTGATGTGGGTTTTACAGATGTCTTGCAAACTGGTTTTTGAACCGTCACTCTTGCATGACCAACTCCAGCTTAGAAACCACTTGAACGTCACGAGCTCCGCAAACAGGTTTGGCCACAGCCTCTTCCGGTTATAGACCGAGGAAGAGGATGCTGAATCAAAGTGCACGTGAATCCAAGGCTAGAAATCAAATGATTTGATCGGCTATCACTGACGGGAGATGGTGGGGGCACCTCATCAGAAAACACAGGTAATCCGAAAAATTCTCTGACTGATCAGGTGACTAGAATGCCATCCACAAGTCATCAGAAGAACAGTGGGAACAGGACGACATGGATACTATAAATTCAGAGGAGAGTCAGGTAATCTGCTGCAAATGCCCTAGTGACTTTCAAATAGCTTTTTCGCCACAGCGAACAAACCTTAAGTTGCATTCAACTTGCACTCGATTGTGCTGGAAAATAATATGTTTTATTTTGCTCATGTCCGTCTCGTAGAAAATCTATGTCAGTGCGACGATTCTCTGCTCAGAATTCTATATAGGATGGCCTTCAAGCGTTCGAAGGAATCCGAAGCTAGAAATCAAATGATTTGATTGGCTGTCACTGACGGGAGATGATGGGGGCATCTCATCAGAAAACTGTAGGTCATCCAAATAATTCTCTGACTGATCAGGTGACTAGAATGCCATCCACAAGTCATCAGAAGAACAATAGGAACAGGACGACATGGATGCTATAAAGTCAGAGGAGAGCCAGGAACTCTGCTGCAAACGCCCTAGTGACTTTCAAGTGGTCTGGAAGTGGCTTTTTCGCCACAGTGAACAAATCTTGTTGCATTCAACTTGTACTCCATTGTGCTGGAAAATAACAAGTTTTATTTTGCTCGTTTCAGTCTCGTAGGAAATCTATGTCAATGCGACGATTCTCTGCTCAGAATTCTATATAGGCTGGCCTTAACTTATGGAAAAACTCTCGGACTGATCAGGTGCCTAGAAATCCATACACAAGTCATCAGAAGAACAGTGGGAACAGGACGACATGGATGTTATAAAGTCAGAGGAGAGCCAGGAAATCTGCTGCAAACGCTGTAGTGACTTTCAAATGGCTTTTTCGCCACATCCAAAAAACCTGAAGTTGCATTCAACTTGCACCATTGTTCTGGAAAATAACAAGTTTCCAGCACAGTGCCATTGCGACATTGTCAGTCTGGTAGGGAATCAATGTCAGTGCGACGATTCTCAGCTCAGAATCCCTGCACAACGGTTTATTATTTTGTATAGAATACCCTTCCGTTACAGATCACAGCTCTCTGTATAGATAACCCGTCTATATAATTTATGATATGTACTATTCTATACATATAATGTAGATCGCAGACCCTCCGTAGGTTAGTACCTAACCCCGTACACGTTACTAGGTACCTACCTAAATCACGAGTTAAATGTTGCTAAAATAATTCTGCCGATGACAAACAGTACCTAACAAAAAGAAACACACATAATGAAGTTCTGAAAAGAAATTGTTGATGAGGAGTGAAAAAAGTTGCAAAAGTACCTACCAACAAAC
Organism: Leptopterna dolabrata; assembly: GCA_954871275.1. NCBI lineage: Eukaryota > Metazoa > Arthropoda > Insecta > Hemiptera > Miridae > Leptopterna > Leptopterna dolabrata. The sequence goes on along the minus strand of OX940975.1, from coordinate 81,745,239 downwards.
TCCAGCCCCTTCTACGTAGATGGTATATTGAACCGTTGTGTAATAATTTACCGTTGAGTAATGATTTACCGTAGTAATAATTTACCCATCAATAATACTTCAACGTTTGTTCAAGTTTCACTACCTACCAACAAACTCCAAAAGAGCCATCATTTTTCAAATGAAATAATATCACAGAACAACCAACTCGACTTCATACTCCGCCAATATAATCAGGTGGCCCCTAGCAATAATTATTATTAACTCGATTTTATCTCCGCCAATTTTCCTATTGTGGGCGCGTCTCTGGTTACGAGATTTGGTTTGAATTGTATACAATTTCATTCACACTGGAGTCGAAAATGCCTGTCGGTGCAAACTTCGGGGCCTTACTGTGAACGAACGGCTGGACGTACGATGCTCCGGATGGTCTTAAAAAACTCGCAAGTTCAAGAACTATTTAAAACCGTAAAAATATTCACGTAAAAAAATGGTATAGGCGTTTTGAAAATTTCGACCCCTATTTTGAACCCCTTAGAGATGACTCAAAGTAACGTCGAGCTTCGAGGACCAACTAGACGCCGAACGGAACCTATAACCCGAATTTCATCAATTTTCTTTCATGGTAACTAAGAAAAGTGGCCCGTACGGCGTACGGCGGACAGACAGAAATATTTTTATTGCAGTTTTGGATTCTACATACCTTGAAACGTAAACCATCAAATTTTGAGGGGGGTAAGAATTTTTTTTTTTTCATGCTCGATTCCAATGGTTCATTATTGAAAATAATAAACCAAAATCAGTCAAACGAGCTTAAATTTGGTGGTGGTGTTCAGTGCGTAGATGTTCACACATGAATGTCACCAAAATCCGACTGCAACTTCCGTCTGAACAAGCGTTAATGTCAGTGGCGTAGCCGGGGGGGGGGGGGGGGGGGGGTTAGTGAGGTTCATAAGCCCCCACCACTAACTCGAAAAGTTCATCGCAAATTAAAATTAAATCTTAAGAATGATAACAATCTCGAACGTAACAAACATATATATTATATAACAATAACCCTTTTCCCTGGCAAAAACAGAAAGAAATGGATTTTCTAACAAACAAAATGGAAAAAATCAAGTTCAACCTACCCTGATACTGAAATGATATCCCCAATCCTTACCTGATAGATTTTTAAATGTTTTTATGAACTTGCAATAAATGTGTCCTGGAGTTCACATTGCCAGGTTCCCATTGACACACCCTCTCTCCATCATGTGTACTGGAGTTCACATTGGCAGGTTCCCAATGAGACACCCTCTCTCCATCATGTGTACTGGAGTTCACATTGCCAGGTTACGGCTTCGTAAATGAGAGGTTCAAAGAAGTAAAAATGTGACAAACGAGCAATAAAAATATGTATAATGCCTTTCCAGAAATCACTGGCAATTACAAAATTTGAAAACAGTCAGTCTTATGCAACATCACAATATTTTTCTGACCTGTTAGTATTTTTCTAACCAGTTTACCCTATTTTGTAAGAACATAAAAATGTATAGGTATTGTGAAAATACAAATACCTAATTGCTAAAGAAAAATAGAAGCATGAAATGAACTTTGGATAACACTAAAAGAACTTTAAATCACAATAACTTTAAATTACACTAAAAGATCTCGAAATCACAATAACTTTGAATAAATTACCTCACAGCTACTAAGTATGTGATTAGTCCAGTTACTTAGTAGTAGTGTGGTACTTTTCGAAACAGTTCCTTCGAGGAACGAAACACAGCCTCTTATCACAAAGAGCACAAAAAACCGTGGTTTGATTTTCCTGGCACTCCCTACATCTTCCTTTACCAGTGAAGGTTGGGAGATGCTGCGCTGGGGTTTCACCATGTTCTTGACCAACATTCTGCTTTGAAGCTTTCTTGCGGATGAGAGGGGGTGGAGTGCCATGCTTAGCTTTTGTAGCATATCGTATGAGCTGTTCACCCACATCAGCTCGGAATTCTTTGAGTGGGATTGTATTCATTCCACCATTGGGCTTCTTTTTCATGGTGTTCTTTTTCTTCTTTTTGGCGACTTCCTCTTCATTCTCGACCTCCCATTCATTCGATTCAACATGGTCTTGGCACTCCGCTACAACAATATCATTGTTATTTTCTTCACCTGATTGCTCTTCTTCACTCTGTTTCACGCTGTTCTTCTTCTCTTTCTTCTCTTTGGTATTTCGTCCTTTACGTTTTTGGCATTTCTTCACTTTTTCAGGTTTGCGTATTTTTTTTGCATCTCTCCGGTACATTAGCCATGCATTGTTCATGCATATATCCAGTAGCTGAGCGAAAAGTGGCAAATACCACCTGTGTGACCTCAGGGGTGTGCGGTAGAGCGCTATGAGCATATCACTGAGGTCTACACCGCCCATGTGAGAGTTATACTCATCTATTATCTTCGGGCAAGCAACATCCACTGAGGCACGTTCCATCTTCGACCACCTGGCAATAGTTGAGACAGGATCCACTGATACATAAGTGCTAGCCAGTAGAACTGGTTTTGAGTCGAGCCACTGAACCAGACAAAGCTTGTTTTTGTTATCAACGACTTCTTCAAACCATCCTCTTTGCTTTTTCTTTACCTCTCTTTCATGCGTAATGGGTGCACCCAGGGTCCGATTCATTCTAATGGTTCCAAGAGCAAGAATTCCAAACTTTTTTCTAAGGTAGACAAACAGGTCCAACGAGGTGAAAAAATTGTCGCAAAACACCGAACTCAACGGTGCCTCTTGTATGGTCTTGCTCAACGCCACTACAACCTGAGAAGAGAAGAGCATGGCTTCTTCCTTGGGCGAAAATTCAATATTCCAGAAAGTGGAGTTACCGCAGTACAACAAGAAGTCATAAACCACTCCCGAAATGCCCGCTCGGACAAACAACTTGAAGCCCCATTTGCAGGGCTTCTTCGGCATGTACTGTTTCTTACACCCGGCTTTCGATCCCTTGTAGGGCACCATCATCTCATCGATGCTGTACTTCTTTTCAGGCGGAACTTTGAGACAATTCTGCCGAACAAGCTCTGCAATGGGTCGAATCTTGTAGAAGGGATCCTCATCCTGGTTCATATTGTCTGCAAAGTGAATAAAACGCCTCATTTTCAAAAAAATTTTCAGGGGCATCACGTCGGCAATTGAGGCTTGTCTGAAACGGACGCTCCAGTAGTCAGTGATTGCAGGCAACTCTATGATGCCCATGAGAAGTTCTATTCCGATGAATGCTTTGACAGTGTTCTGGTCCACATTTAGTGACTTACCCATTTTTTGCATGCTATAGAGATTTGTTTGTTCCACAATCCATTTGAAACATTCCTCCAAGAAAAAATCAAGGAAATACGACAGAGCAGTGCGTGTGGTAGCATCGTCATCAAACGGGACGTCTTCATAAGGGTTTGGTGGTACTTCGACGCAGTGACGAAATTTACGTCTCCGCCATTTGACCTCCAGTTGTTTACGCTTGATTTTTATTTTCTTGCATTTTTGAGTAGGAGGTGGAGGAAGACATCTCTTCCTGCTTCGAGTAGATGACGTAGGCGTACTTTGTGGCATTGAAAGCTGGTTCACTGATCCAGGGTTGTGAAGGATCGGGGGTCTCGGGTCTGGTATGGTCTCAGGAACGTCGGTTATTCCTTCTTGAGAATTGGGATTGGGAATCAGCTCGACACTTTCTGGAATCGGCTCAGGATCGACGTCGTTTTCAAAATCAAGTGGTCCGATCGTTTCGAACCGATTGCGAATCCCCTCCTCCAATTCTTCTTCAGTCCAGTCCACATTGTTTTGGTCTTCGTTGTCCTCATCAAAATTTTCATCTTCGGATTCTATATGAGGCTTTGGGATGAGGGCCAGAATTTTCTCTCCACGGGATTTGATATATCTCCCCTGAAAATTTTAAAGAAGGTGTAAAATATCTAAAACGAACAGGGATTTTAGTACAATAGATCGAAAATCATCTCTCTTGCCTACCAGTGTATTTCTATGACATGGTAGTTCAAAAGGAAAAGTTGGCGGTACATTTTGCCAAGAGTGCTATTTTCCGAGCTCATTTGTTTACATGAAGTTCATTTTTATGTTGATCGGGAACCTGGCAATGTGAACCGAGGTTCACATATTCGACAGTTTGTATTTTTCACAATGCCAACACCCTGGGTGGATGTAAACAGTTCTCAAAGGCCATTTCCTATAGAAAATTACACGACCTACGCGAATCTACCATCCTCAACTCTGAAAAACCACTATAAATTGTTGGAAACGTGGTGCAAACTTACCGGTGTCTGGAGGCTCGCCATCTTGCCAAAGCGGGAACGTCGGACTGACGAAATCACGACGAAATAACACTCCAAGGGAGGTTATCGACCAAAAACAGGTGTTTTAGCGTCACTCTGGGGTACTATAAAGTGGCAACACTGGATTGGCGGCCACCAATCCGCCTAGAACCTGGTAAATCTGTTCTAAAAGTGATGTGTACTGTAGTACACATCGCCAGGATAAGGGAACAGGTTAAACGGTGAATCAAACATGATTAAACAGTTAAATAATATTACGCATATTTGATTATGGACGATCTGTCCCAAAAATTTGACCCGCTCTTTCTGACAAAAATGCTTATCGAAATAGTCCCTCACCGTCACACTCAAATTTGACCCCCTTCAAACTTTTGAAAATTGCTCATCCTTTTGTTTGGCAATAAGAACATTTTCGAAATTTGGCATTTTTATCACATAACCAAGGTTAGATATCGTCTGGAGACGTGATCTATATATCTCCACCATATATATACAGTAGGCCCCGCTTATATCGGACGCGGTTATAACGATCACCCGCTTTCATCGATCAAAAGTCACAGAACGGAACCGATCGGCATTTTACGTTGGAATTCGCCCGCTTATATCGGTCGAAGCCCCGGTTACATCGATCAGTATTTTCTTTCAATGTAAACAAGTGGATGAGTCAACGAAAAGTAGTGAAGATGACGATGATATTGAGGTGACACCCCCTTCTCATCAGAGCATGATGGATGCTATACGGATACTGAGAGCTGGCGTTCAACATTTTGGCGATGCAGTACCGCTATGAACATTTTATAACCAATATGTTGACAAATCACAAACACCAATCAAAAATCAATCGTTTTTTCAAGCCTGCTGACAAAATGTAAATTCGTTCGTTTTCCTGACCATACATTGTAAATAATGTTAATAAATCAATTTAAAAGGCGTTCATGGAGTTTTTCGACAGTTCCCAGTTTAAAAATTTTACTCCCCGCATACAGTGATCACCCGCTTACAGCGATCAAAACTTCCTCGTCCCAAAGCGATCGATATAAGCGGGGCCTACTGTATATATAATATACGTATACATTTTGTTAAAATCTAAGGATGAAATCAGGATGATCTGAAACGGATTTGCCTATAAAATAATTTCAAAAACTTATGTTCTGAAAGTGTTGGACCCGTTGCAATAGCTTCATTTTCCTTGAATATTCGCTAACATTGTTGCCAAATAAATGTTGTATTTCTTCAGTTTATCTTACCTAACGTTATCTGTGACATTTAGTGCTTTGTTAAATTTAATTTAAATTCAGCTTTCTTTGTAATGTCAATGTAATTAGCGAATATTCAAAGAAAATGAAGCTATTGCAATGGGTAACATTTTCAGAACATGCATTTTTGAAATATTATTATAGGCAAATCCGTTTCAGAGCATCCTCAGTTCATCCCTAGATTTTAACAAAAATGTATGTATTAGGTATGTCTATTTATGTGCCACTCCAGATGATATCTGTCCTTGGGTAGGCACATGGTAAAAATTCCAGATTTCTCCAAAACGTTTGTATTGCCAAACGAAAGGATGAGTTCGAAGATGAGCAATTTTCAAATTCCAAGGGGATCAAATTGGAGTTTTTAGGGGTCAAAAGTCAGTAAAAACGGCTAAAATTGCAAAAAATTGCTATAAAATCACTGGAATTGGTATGGAAGGTTGAGTAAATACAGAAAAATACTAATTCAGTTGTTTTTCACACAGAATAGAGGTCAGATTTTGACTTTTGTGGGTAAAAAATTGGTATTATTTATAAAATCAATATTAATTCACCTGACGTTGTGTGGGATGATTAATCACGACGGAGGGACTACCTCGATGATCAAACTATTTTTCTCAAAAGCAAGTGGGTCAAATTTGACTTTATTAGGGTCAAACATCGGTAAAAATGGCTAAAATCACGAAAAATTATATAATTTTAAGAAAAGTGGTATGGTTTCTCGCTATATCATCTTTTTACACAATATCAGGAATATTTCTCTGAAAATTCGCTCTTATAGCCATGCTATATGACAGGAATTTTTTCTGTTTCCGATAACCCCCCCCCCCCCCACATTCAACAATCCTCGCTACGCCACTGGTTAATGTGAACTTTTCAGGGCTGGACGACTCCCTGAGAGTCTCCTAGGAATTTTGGGGCGATCAGAATAACAACAGCGTCTGCGCAAGCGCGAATAACGAAACCATTCCGACACTCATATCCCTGGTTCTATTCAACCGACTTCCACGAAACTTTGGGATGATGCATTGATAGGGCCCCAATTGATCCTCCATGGATTTCTATTGCAGTTACACATTTTCTCTCTACTAGCCCCCCCCCCCCCCCGTATAACGGCTCAATGCTGGTTCCCAGGAAATCCAGACGAAATAGGTTGAAGGACCACCGGACGGATGTCCGGAACTATGAAATTTGAAACAACCTTACCTTGTGGTTCGGCGATCTCCAATTTGCAGGTGGTTTTAGCAAAAATTAAAATAAATCCTTACCTAATTTGCACTTAGATTGGTTCGAAAATGGCAAAACCACCCCCAAAACTTCCCACATGATCGGCTCCGGATGAATGGTCGGACAGCGACCGGACAAGACGTACAAACGTGGACTGTGTGAATGATTAACTTGAACTGAACTATCACACGGTTGTGCTCATCTCGACACCTCCTCAACTATAAACAGGAGGGCAGAGCCCAAATGAGGATATTCCTCACATGGAAAGGAGGTTCATCGGCCATCTAGTGGCATATCCCTCATTTAACAGGGGAATACAGTGTTGGCACTAACATTTATTCCTACACAATCTTCTTTCTTTTGTCATTCAATTTTGTTTTCTATTTTCATTATTATTAATTCAAATCTTTATTTTCTTCTTATTGTGGTTGCTGATTTTATTTTTATTGTCTCAAATTTTATTTTTAATTATAAATACAGAGCTAGGCGGGAACTTGTTCCTATTCTGAATGAAAAGGTTCTTTTCTGTTATATTCATTCTAACAATGTTAGAAAGCTATACTGCCAACAACTTGGAATTGTTTTTTTCTTTTCTCTGTCTTCATCTGCAATTTGTAAGCAGCTTCACTGTTCTGCCGAATTTGGAGTCCAAATACAGTTGTAAGCTGAGTTAGTTCGAAGGGGTTACCTAGGTGTGGATTTAATCTATCAGTTTTCTCTTCATTGTTTCATGATGCTATAGGGCAAGAGGAGAAGCATGTGAATAATATAGGATTGTTCCAAAGAGTTCCAATATGGAAAAGCGTTTTCTGTCATGTCATCAACTTTAGACTGTAAATCTTTATGAAAAACGAGGTAATTACCTGAATTTAAGGGGAACGTAGCCGGAGACATGGCCTATCGATTTCACTTCCTAATGAAATTTTGAAAAATTATTGCAATACCTTACCAGTTTGGCTAAACAATTTTATGTGATTCGTATAATGTCACGGAGGAAAAACCGCCGAGGGGCATACTGCCTCGTCAGCGATTTTCCTCCATGAGCACAAAGGACACTACCCCACGAAGCTTCAGTCCATTTTTATCCATCTAGGAGTTTTACAACTGTTATAACTTCAATGATTTATTATTTTTTCCATTAAGAATTTAATAATTTCATTTGCATTTATTATATCAAGTATTTAATTTACATTTATATTTATGAACTACCATTATTTTATTTTCACAAGTATTTAATAATAATGTAAATTGTATTCAGCAATTAATCATAGTATTCGGAGTTGGCCAACCTGCCATACAAAATATCATTTGGAAAATTCAGCAAAGGAAAAAATAACTGTGTTCGTTTTCTAATTCAGAATGAATAAAGTTTTCATTCTTTCTTCAGTTATTTATTTCGCCTGTTCGCGTAATAACAACCTATTCCTCGTCGTGGCCGGTTTCTTTCCATCTGGTTTAGCTTGTTTTATTATTCTACATTAATAAATTTGTCTAAACCAGTTCACTTATTATTACAACCATCTTCCATCCCCCTCCCCACAGTTTCCCATAACAGTGATGGAGGCGCCGGGTGAAGGCCTCCATGCCTGGTTTTGTACTATTTCATTTGAACTTAAGGCCTTCATGCCTGTTTGATAAATTTGATATGGGATACTTTGACGCAGTCGACATACATGGCAGGCTTCCATGTTCCATTTGAGGGAGATATTGATGTATTGTCATTTTAGTACAATTTCAAGGCATATATTGACTTATTTTTGTTGTTACCTATCATTTAGATGTTCCATTACAACTTATCCTGGCGACGAGCCCTCTTTATTCTGTTAATCCACCGTTTATCTGTTGAACCTATGTTATTCTTTTAACATTTATGATTTTTTTGTTAGGGCATAGTCTGTTTTATAAAATTTGGGACAAATTTCCCTGGGGGCATTCACGGAGGGAACCGCAGAGGGGCATACTGCCTTGTCAGCAAAGGACGCTGCCCCATGGAGCTTCAGTCCATTTTTCTTTGGTTTAGCTTCTTTCATTGTTCTGTTATAATAAATGTATTCATCTAAACAAGTTAACTCACTATTTCAAACCACCCTGCTTCCCCCCCCCCCCCCCCCCCCGTACTGTGCCTGGAAATCCCCATAATTTCTTGTTTCATCAAAACTTTTATTTTACAGAAAGACTAGGTTTCTCGTTTATTCACATTTTGCTCTAGTAACCCCACTTTTGCTTTAGGTAGGTATTCACTAAATTTCATATCACGCTACTTATTTTAGTTGGCTGGTAAAGTGGGGAGGTTATAGGGAGGGTTGGTCCAAGGTAGGGGACGAGAGCAACATGATTCCCAGTGTAAGTGCGATTAGAGCAACATGATTTTAAGTGTCTGTATGAATAATACCTTTCGTAATTTAAATATTAACTTACATACTACGGTTCTACCTACATACCTAGATTCTACTTTGAATTATAGTTTTTTAACTTTCTTGTTTCAGTTGTTGGTTTTTGGCGCTCAAAACGGTGTTCACATGAAGAAGAAGCAGCTCGACAAATGCATGTAGCTGTTTATCAGCAACCCAAGAAAAGCTTGTAGCCCTGAACTGTACAGGCAATTGGTTCAAAACAGTAAGAACATGTGGGATAAGAAAACAGAAGATAGTGAACATCCGAAAATGGGATTTTGTGTTTATGCAAGTGCGTTAATGCCATTAAATGCAACAATTATTATTAGCCAAACAAATAGGCACAAGTGGAGTTGTCTTGTTACTTGAAGACTTGACTAAATTCATTTAAGTCAACAGAAATAAACAAAAGTAACACACGTCTCATTTATTATTAATTACACCATCAATTTCACTTCTTCGTAGGACCATGATAACATTGGAAATGTTTGTAGAGTTATCAATTTTCCTGAGACTCCATGATTGGGCCTAAGATTCTCATTTGGGTCGAGGTTAGGAGAGTTCCCAGACCATTCCAGCACATTTACACGTTTAGTGATTCCTGAAGAAGGTCATACCTGTTTTCGATTTGTGCCCAATGCATAGGTAATGATTTTGCATTGTATTCCCTACCAGCCTTGTCTCTGAAGCTTTTCTGATCTTTTGTAGGTAGGTAGGTATTAAAAAAATTTTTCGTATTTTCGTTCGTCTCCAGAGCAGCAGACCCTGCCAAATATGACGTGTGTTATTAAAATAGTCGCAAAATTGAAGTGTTTATTGAGCTAAGTATGTGTAGATATAACTATTTTATTGAATCAAACCTATTAAACTCCGTTTTCATTATTTTTAGAGTGTGATAATTATTAGAGGGACTCTGTTGAACTGATAGGTTTGTTCCATCCGAGCGAGTTCAGTAGAACGTATTATGCGCAGATCGATCCGCGCATAAAACTGTGTTCCTACCGTGTGGGTTCCATGAACCCAAACTTCTACTTTCTGCATCGACTGTACCGAACCGTGTTCCTTCCGCGTCAAGTGCAGAACAGTCCCGTACCGAGTGCGGGACTTTTCCGCACTCACGGCGATCGAGTTTTTGAAGTGAACCCAAGAGGTAACAGTCTTGTAACCACCCCAAAATTCATTTGTTCTGTTGGTGCCGTGTCGTGACCGCCGTTACCGTGACTTGTGCTCCAATTCAATTCCGATTCAATTTTTTCAACTGAGAACCAAATTTGCGTTCCTACCGTCATATTTTCGAACTCGCACTCGTATCTGCACCTACCCCCACCCCATTCGGTTCCGTACTGGCGGGTGTCGCACTGATGAACTCGCACTGACGCGGATGGAACAAACCTGATGAACGGGTGAAGAAGTGAGTGAACTGGTGGGAGTTAACTCATGGGATTGAACATTTAACGCATCTGACTTGGGCGTCGCGGGTTTGGCCCGCAGAGGGTGAAAGGCCCTCGAAATGGCAACGGGTTAAACCGTCTCGGCTTTGGGCTTGGACGGGAGGAGGTTGTTTTGATGAGATAAGCGTGTCCTATGAATCTGCGATATGGATTCCGTCGGTAATTCGTTCCTCTTGACATTTTAGGACCGCTAAGTCATTATTGACAGTCAAATTGGGGATTTTTCGGACCACAGCAGGTATCTTGAAATTTTCAGGAGCAATAAAATAATTTGCTTCGGAAACCGACGAGAGACAAGATTGAACATTTGAACATGCTGTGGGAGGCTTTCTGTGAAGATAAGGACGTCCATGCCTTCCTTACTGGAGTGGGCCGCAAGTATGGAGACAGTCGGCACAGACCATGAAGGCTCTGATTGAGACCTTGTACGTATGAGCCTAATTAAAATACATTACTCACATACCTTCATGAATTGTAGTAACACATACATACAGACTCTCCTACCGTCATAGTAATGTAATTTCTTATTTGCAGGGATATTACATACGACTATGATACATACATGTATCAGCAACTTATATTTATCGTAAGTATTGACAAAATACACGCTTGTGGGGCAAGAATAGTATGGTTTACCGAGGGGCCCAAACCAGTTGCGTCTTCAAAACCCAACGGGCCCAAAACCGTTGCGCTGTGGGCCCAAACCAGTCGTGATTTCATACGTGCGGGCCCAAACCCGGACCGCCCTCTGACACATCCCTAATAACCTCCTCAGCTCAAAGTAAACCCTGCACAGTTGTTTCTTCTTTTGTTTTGTGGGAGGCATGGTGTGTTGGTGTTGTCGGATGTCGACATGCTTAGACCTTGTAGTAACTGAGGTTTCTTCAGATTAATTTGCACACCTCTGTGGGTACGTACCTACCTACTAGTTTGTGTACGGCCATGAACCAAAGCACTACCATACAGTATTCTCTGCAGATTGTGTGGAGATCACAGTCGGAGTATAACTTTTATCTGCGCATGCGTACCTACGTGTGTTTTCCTTGAAACGTCCATAACTGCAGGGAAAAGCTGAAAATGTCTGTGGATATTCGTAAACGTGGGCATTCAGTGACGTTCGTTTAACCGGCCTACCCGGTTTTCCTCTACCTACGCTGTTTCTGGACAGAAATCGACGATGTAGGTAGTTAGGGGTTTCGGTAGGTACCAAGAAAGATCTTCGGGGCGACAGTGGTACATACATAGAGCTAGTTCCTAACTACCCTCCTTGATCTCAAGTGCTGATTTTTCCTGGGCTTTGCACATGATCTGACTAATATTACTGTAGGATTTTGATGAAATTTTTGTGGAATAAACCCACACCTACCCTCAGAATTTGGTCTCATATACCAGTATTTCGTATAGCCATGGACATTTCAAGGGTAGCTGGCTAGGTAGGGTATCGATAGCCAAAACATCGATGTTTACCATCGATGTTTTTTCTTACTGGGTAGGTAAGTACATCGACGGTTGAAAAACGTCGATTTTGGTTTACTATTCTGTGAACAATACACCTGTGTATTCTCTCAGCAAAAAACTCTTACAACACCCCCACAAAATCTTTCTTCTACATTTCAAGGTGCGTAGACTCCTAAAATGCAATGTCCGTCCGCCGTATCATCCATGTACCGGCTTCATTTTCGGTCTAAAAAATTAGTTCTTTCCCACACATGCTCCATTTGGGCCCTAGTTTTGTCCCGAAAATTTGCAGCCCGATCGGAATGCATCCAAGGGTGTTATGGATGAAAAATGGTTGTTTTTTTGGTGTTTTAGTAACATGAACCTTTGAGGTACCGTTTCCATGTTTGTTAGGACGAGGAGACCGAATATGAAGTCGATTTTGACCAAAGAGTGGAAAATTGACGTTCTAACGAAGTTTCAGCCTTAAATTAACGTTAAAGTTTGGTCTAAAAACGTCGTTCTTCCGCACACAGTTTGAGTCCCCATTTGGAAATACATTTGGGTCCTAGTTGTGCTTCGAAGCTCGGCAGCCCGACCGGAATACACCCGTGGTGTGGTGGGGGGGGGGGGGGGTGTAAATGGGTTGTTTTGAGGTTTCTGTGAACATAAGCTTGTGAGGTACCGTTTTCCATGATTTTTAGGGCGAGAAGACCTAACATGAAGTTGATTTCGACCAGAGTGAAGAATTGAGGTTGTGACGAAGGTTCTGTCCCAAAATCAAATTATAGTGAGTCAAAAACCTGGAAAATGGCTGAAATCACCATAACTTTGTGTAACAACACTGGAGGTAGTATTAACAAGTGAATCAAGACAATTAAACGACTCTTTTAATTATTTTAATGGATTCTCAACAGAAACTCTTAAACTTCCCTGTTCTTATGAAGCTGTAATTCCCGTACTAGATGTAGGATTTTCTGGGGGGGAGCTCGAGGGTAGGTATTGACCACAGAAAATAGTGATCTACGAAGAAGGGGCCACCTATACAGGTAAATAATAAACCGTTGTGTAATAATTTGCAGCGTTTTTCTAATTCTTTAAAACTGTAGGTCTTACGGAGAGCTCTCCAAAAAGGTGCTATATGATGGCTTGGAAAACAACGGAAGTGGGTGAAAAGGGGGAAGGAAAAAGCGTGCGACGTCATCTGATATGTATTGCCCTCTCGCTCCCGCACATGGGAACCGAGTGAGCAAGAGATACGTAGGTATACTAGATGACGTGAAACGTTTTTTATGTAGCTCATTCCCGCAGAACTACTCGGATTTCGGAGCTGAAAATTCGGATAGTACGAGGGTTTTTGAGGGTATTCTTGGGTCAAAAGCAGCAAATTCCGATCCACGTCAATTCCTCAATGAGGATTATTCATATCATAAAAATGATATGAATAATTTTTCAAGGAGGGCTATGTGGGATCCGATCTGTATTATTACGTATTTACGGGATCCTGCCTTATGAAATAGTTTGACAACCACTGTCCACCCATGCCCGATTCGGTCAGAGTATTCAGCCTCTTGGCTTTCGGATGCCTGCTTTTACTTTTCAGCTATTTTAAATTATTATTCTGTGAATAATGCACCTATGTAATCGCTCAGCAAAAAATGTGTATAACACCCCCTCAAAATGTTTTCTTTTACGTTCCAAGGTGCGTAGATTCCAAAAACGCTGCAAAGTCCTTGTCACATGGGTTTATTATTCTATTGGACGTACTTACAGAAATGCTGGTTGTTTATTTATTGTTTCTTTCATGTAAAATAATTGAAATAACTATTTCTGGTGGTTTCCACCAATTTTGGCCCCCAAAACTTGAATTATGTAGGTATGTACGCTCCTTTTTTTTTTTTTTTTTTTTTCAAATTACGATTGATTATTGGTTGTGCCATTTAGTCGTCTTGATCCACCTGTTGACACATTGTCCAGTGTTATTCTACAAATTGATGGTGATTTCAGACGATTTTCCAGGTTTTTGACGCATTAAAAATCAATTTTGTGAGCTGAACATCTGGTACATCCTCAATTTTCCACTCCTTGGTCAAAATCGACTTCATATTCGGTCTTCTCGTCCCCAAAAACATGGAAAACGATACCTCAAAAGCTCATGTTACTAACATGTTACTAAAACGCAAAAAGTACCTATTTTTACACACATTTTCACTCATAGCACCCCTGGGTATATTCCGATCGGGCTGAAAAGTTTCGGGACACAACTAGGGCCCAAATGGAGCATGTGTGCGAAAGAGCGACTTTTTTAGACCGAAAATGAAGCCTGTACACGTGATACGGCGTACGGCGGACGGACATTGCATTTTTGAAATCTACGCACCTTTTAACGGAAAAGAAAAAATTTTGAGGGGGTTACAAAAATTTTTTGCTGAGCGAATACATAGGTGTATTATTCACAGAATAATAAACCAAAACGCAATGTCCGTCCGCCGTATCACGCGTAACTACTTCAATTTCGGTCTAAAAACGCTGCAAATCCCTGCACAACGGTTTATTATTTTGTATAGAATACCCTTCTGTTACAGATCACAGCTCTATGTAAAGATAACCCGTCTATATAATATGATATGTACTATTCTATACATATTATGTAGATCGCAGACCCTCCTTAGGTTAGTACCTAACCCCGTACTCGTTACTAGGTACCTACCTAAATCACGAGTTAAATGTTGCTAAAATAATTCGGTACTTAGGTATTATACGGAGGCCACTAGTTTTGAGGGGGTATATACCTAAGTATAGGTATACAATGTAGGTACACCTAATATCCCTAAGTAGGTATTACTAGACCTACCGGTGGCTCACCAGAAATCAATAATATTTTTGCTAGTATTGGTTAGTAAATATGGTTCTTTTCGGTTATACCCCCCCCCCCCCCCCCCTCCCAGTCAAGAGCCCACCGTCCCAGCTCTACTTGTCTTGTTTTCTGGTATTTTATACCTAACATTACATTCCACTAATCTATTCAGAAGTCCCAAACAACCTGCTCATTCACGGGATAGTTTCTGGGATTGTTTATCTTTTTTGAGATGCGAGCGCTAGCGAGCATCCAGATCGCTTGACAATGCGAGCGGCAGCGAGCAGTAGGTACTTTTCGGTAGATACTTTTCGGTTAGTGGAATGTAATGGAACGCTCGACTCACAACAATACTAGAATAGTTCTACTACAACATCTATAACAATTTAACCTTCTGTAAGTGCCGCGGCGCGTTTCGTAATGGTGGCCTCCGTTTAATACTCAAGTACCAATAATTCTGCCGATGACAAACAGTACCTAACAAAAAGAAACACACATAATGAAGTTCTGAAATGAAATTGTTGATGAGGAGTGAAAAAAGTTGCGAAAGTACCTACCAACAAACTCCAGCCCCTTCTACGTAGATGGTATAATGAACCGTTGTGTAATAATTTACCGTTGAGTAATGATTTACCGTAGTAATAATTTACCCATCAATAATACTTCAACGTTTGTTCAAGTTTCACTACCTACCAACAACTCCAAAAGAGCCATCATTTTTCAAATTAAATAATATCACAGAACAACCAACTCGACCTCATACTCCGCCAATATAATCAGGTGATCCCTAGCAATGATTTCATCTCCGCCAAATTTCCTATTGTAGGCGCGTCTCTGGTTACGAGATTTGGTTTGAATTGTATACAATTTCATTCACACTGGAGTCGAAAATGCCTGTCGGTGCAAACTTCGGGGCCTTACTGTGAACGAACGGCTGGACGTACGATGCTCCGGATGGTCTTAGAAAACTCGCAAGTTCAAGAACTATTTAAAACCGTAAAAATATTTACGTAAAAAATGGTATAGGCGTTTTGAAAATTTCAACCCCTATTTTGAACCCCTTAGAGATGACTCACAGTAACGTCGAGCTTCGAGGACCAACTAGACCCCGAACGGAACCTATAACCCGAATTTCATCAATTTTCTTTCATGGTAACTAAGAAAAGTGGCCCGTACGGCGGACAGACAGAAATATTTTTATTGCAGTTTTGGATTCTACATACCTTGAAACGTAAACCATCAAATTTTGAGGGGGGGTTAGAAGTTTTTTTTCTTGCTCGATTCCAATGGTTCATTATTGAAAATAATAAACCAAAATTAGTTCTTTCGCACACATGCTCCATTTGGGCCCTAGTTGTGTCCCGAAACTCTGCAGCCCGATCGGAATGCATCCAAGGGTGTTATGGATGAAAAATGGTTGTTTTTTGTTTTGTTTGAGTAGCGTGAGCTTTTGAGGTACCGTTTCCATGTTTGTTAGGACGAGGAGACCGAATATGAAGTCGATTTTGACTAAAGAGTGGAAAATTGACGTTCTAACGAAGTTTCAGCCTTAAATTTACGTTAAACTTTGGTCTAAAATCGTTGCTCCTCCGCACACAGTTTGGGTCCCCATTTGGGAACACATTTGGGTCCTCGTTGTGCTCCAAAGCTCGGCAGCCCGACCGGAATACACCCAGGGGTGTTATGGGAGAAAAATGGGTGTAAAAATAAGAGTATCGAGGTTTTCGTTAACGTGAGCTGAGGTATCGTTTCCCATGTTTTTTAGGGCGAGAAGACTGAATATGAAGTTGATTTTGACCAAAGAGTGAAAAATTGAGGTTGTAACGAAGGTGAAGCTCCGGAAATTCATTTTGTATGAGTCACAAACCTGGGAAATCGTCTGAAATCACTATAAATTTGTATAATAACACTAGAAGTAGTATCAGCAGGTGAATCAAGACAATTAAATGCCACTATGAATGTTCAAAGATAATCTGGAAAAGAAAGGAGCCGAGGTCGTGTTTTTGGGAGCCTCAATTGGTGGAAACCATTTAAAATAACTGTTTCAGGTCAATTATTGCGCATGAAATAAACAATAAATGATCAGCTGCATTTCTGTAGGTGTGTCCGATAGAATAATAAACCCAAGTGGCAAGGACTTTGCAGCGTTTTTTATTATGACTGAGCTGATATGTTATGTAATATCATCCATAGATGTCGGGTGTATTTCGCCTCGATCGAATTGCGGACGAAGAATTTGCGTCGCGCCAGGTGGTATGAATATCTACAAACGTAAAAGTTGAGTTTGTGTGGGAGAGTCGGATGGAAGTGGTGGGAGCTCAAAACAAGAATCATCGCGATATCACCTGATTCTCGGCCATACAGGTTTCCGTCCTGGGACTGGTTTGCTGTGCGCAGTTTTCTTGTTTGTTTGCCCAGAGCTGCGGAGGCTTGGCAACTGGACCCGGAGGTCCTTCGCCGACCTTCTTACGCCTCGAAAGATGTGGCCCATACCACTGGTTTATCACTAAAAAACAGATTGTTTCATTCATACGAGCATTAAGTGACGAAAACCGTCGGCCAAATGGATGGCCGATCATAATTATCAACATCAACACATAGGGTACCTTTATTGAAATAAACAGCTGTTTCATCCAAGATGAATTGCTTAAGACTTATTAACTAAATTCAATTCAACTCAATTTATTTTATTGACAAAAAAGAAGAATACATAGTAGAATGGCAAAACGTTATTGTCAATATGTTGGTTCCTATAGCCTAAGCAGCTGTCCAGGAACCAAGAGCGCCCGGGAATCATGAGGCAAGCAAAGAAGAATTATAAAGAGTAGATATATATATATATAATGTTACACAAATGATGCATCTGAAGACCAAATAGGTCGCAACACTTAAAAAACGACTAGGAATTAGTTGGGGAACAATGGCGTATCACTTAAAGCAAAAAATGCAAACTCGCCTAGTGACGCACTGAACTTAGTATTCGAGTAAACATTGAGCAAAAATTATGAGAGCTTTTCTAAAAACTACGAAAGAATAAGGCCGCACTAAGAAGTCGTAAAGAATTACAGAACTGATACAGACATGAATGTCTACAACATATTATCAACTAGGTACCTGTTTTCTTATCAAACTGGGACGAAATTGAACGAGTTAGCTATCCACTTCAAGTTTCAACAGGTTATCAAGCGTGAGTGCGGTCAGACAGTTGATAGGTACTTCATTACCTTCCGCTTGCAGACCTATTACGCTTCAAGTACCAGCTTATAGAACCTCATTTTATGAAAAGAAGTTAAATTGCATAATCGTTATATTGATTTATTTGATTTATCGTTGTCCATTGCAACCTTGAAGAAGAATTTACTCTCCAGATTGTTTGCGCGATATTAATGTACATTAATTTATCGTTGAAAAACTACGACGAGCGTAATAAGTTATTGTAACTAAAATATTAAAAATTACATTGTAAAACTATCTGGGTAGTCGGAGTATCGACGGGGCATTCCTCTTAACCATAAAAAATGTTGAGGAAAAAAATGTTATTTTACTCCAATAAATATTGTTATAAATAAATATTGTTATATTTACTCCAATAAATAAATAAATATTGTTAACCCTAAAAAATGTTGAGGAAAAATGTTATATTTTACTACAATAAATATTGTTATAACTATTGTTATAAATTGGATCTTTAATCATTTTGGGTTGAATGTTAATGCTGAAAATAGGGTGTATCATTGGATAAATCTTCCAATAATAGCAAATACTGCTCCTATGGATAATACATAGTGAAAATGGGCTACCTACTACATAATAGGTATCGTGTAAAATAATATCAATTGATGAGTTAACAAGAATTACCCCTGTTAGTCCCCATATGGTAAATAGGAATACAAACCCTAATCTTCATAATGCTGATACTGAATAATTAATATTAGTTCCTCGAATACTGAAGTAAAATAGGCTCGCGTGTCAACATCTCTTCCTGCAGTGAATATATGGTGCGCTCATACAATAAATCCTAATGACCCAATTGCTATCATTGCATAAATTATACCTACCGATCCAAATGCTTCGTTTTGTCCTATTAGTTACTTTCAAGTAATTATAATAATTTTTTGTGCGCCTAATGGCAGAGAGGGCTGTATTGCCCCAATTATATACACGATATTCAGTAAAAATATTCCAACACCAACCCGTTAGGTGAGGTACCTGATCCTCCGATTAATTATCGTGAAGATAAAAGGGGATCGCCTGAGACCCAGTCCGCTTGGCCCTTGTAAACTTCACGATCATCGGTCGTGTAGAGGAACCGACGATATGGACATTATAATGATTTCGCGCAGAAATCAAAGCCAAATTAAAGCTCTTTTCGACCCAAAAGGAGTTTTCCTAGGCTTATTTGTGGTGCACTATTATCTAACCTCAGATGGACCAGACAATAATTTTTCGGGTATGCAAAACCTGCAATACAGATCGGTGTTGAAGGTGAGAAAATGTTAGCGCCGTCCGTCATTGCACGGAAAGAGAAGAGAAGACTGACGATTTCAAATCATCACAACATAGAGATTATGTGACGAAGTACCCATCGCTTATCGTGAAATTGCGATCGACGATTCTGTACGATTTTCTTTTTAAGGATTTCAATGTGTTCAGTGTGATAAGAATCGCAGTGAAACTGATGCATAACACGACGCAATGGGGGGAGAATTCGTGATTTCGGAGAAAATACACTACTTAGCTGTTCAAATCTCCAGCTGCTCTTGAAGTATAATTATTCACAACTATTCGTTCGCTAAATCCAATTGGAGGTGCTGATTGATGGTTAGTGTGTACCTACCTATTAAGGGAAGTAAGTTGGAGCCAAATTTGTAATAAAATACACTGCCAAGGTGATGGCTCAGGAGCTTCCTCGTCACAATCAGAGTGACCCATTATACATTACATTACATAACATTACATAACGTGAAATATACATATTACATAACATTACATTACATAACATAACATTACATGAAATATACATATTACATAACATTACGTCCATAATACATTACGTCCATTATACATAATTATTGCGAAAGTTATGCGTGTTTGAAGAATTTCACGTTAGCGCATGCGCAGGGCGAACCGCTGGCTCTATCATGTTGAAATTTATATGGGACCTCAATGGGCCCTACCCGCTTAATCCCTGAGAATTACATTGAAATTGGGTGAAATCTTTGGTTACTACGGCTGTAACAAGGAAATTGAATCTATTTCACGCCAGCGCATGCGCAGAGCGCACCGAGGGTCCGATCATGCTGAAATTCATACTGGAACTCACTAGGCCTTGTCCAAACAACCCTTGAAAATTTGAGCGAAATTGAATCAAAATTGTGAAAGTTATGCGTGTTTGTTGAGTTTAACGTTAGCGCATGCGCAGGGCGTACCGCTGGATCAATCATGTTGAAATTTGTATGGGACCTCAAGGGGCCTTATCCGCACCATCCCTCAAAATTTGAGCTGAATCAATTCAAAATCGTGGAAGTTATGGCTGTAACAAGGAAATACGGACAGACAGACTCACAGACAGACAGACACGAAACCAAATTTGTTCAGTAGGCTTTGAAACGCAAAATGCAAGTGGAAATTTTGATTTCTGAAGACAAAAATTTTTTGGCTCACGAAAGTGAACACAAGGCTTCCGCTGCTTCGCAGACTCGGAAGCAAAATGAAATTGAAGACCGCGGCCAAAAAACAGTCTGTTACATTTTTTTCTCCAAAACTCAGTTTAAACTGTCAGTGTACAAGGTCCCCTCTATTGCAAGGTCCCCTACAATTGATTATGAAGATAAAAATCCCATTTTACCACATAATTATGATGAGTGCCATGACGTCGGCAGTCGTGAAAACTGTGTTCGCGGTTGCAAAGAAAAACAGTCAATAGTACATTCAGAGTGGGAGCATGTAAACAGAATGCGAAACCATCAAAGCACCGTGGCGTTGCGGGTTAGTATACCCCAAATGACTATTTACTTATGGGGACCTTTGACTTTAATTGGCGAAAATGCTTCATGGACAAGATACTGGCTTCAGCTTCAATCCCCATAGCTGCAATTCATCAGTTTTATTAACATGGAACATGTTTTTACCGGGGTAAACCGGGCTGGAGAGCGTCCGCGTCCACGTAACACCCGTCTCCCCTCCCCGTCGCCGAGGCAGTTCTCTCTCTGCCCCACTCCTGCCACCCAACCCACCTCCTCTCCTACCGCACGTGGTGCCTTCCCCGAGGAGAGTCTGGCCGGGGCCCATTCCGCCGCAAAACTGCCGTGGGGGTACGGCCTTTTCCGGCTGTAGCAGCTGCCAGCTGCTATCTCACAGAAGTCTATGGAAATTTCAGGTAGTTTAGTGGCACAGTGGTAACGAGACGTGTATTACGTGTTACGTCGCCGGTTCGTGGCTTGGAAATCCCAAATAGTTGTTTTTGCTTCCACACTACGGAAGGCAGGGAAGCCTTGGATTCGTGGTCTAGTAAAAAAAAAATGCATGTCCTCCAAAATGAAAATTTCCACCACCATTTTAAGTTTCAGACATCAAGAAACATTTTTGTGTCTGTCTGTCTACGGTAATTCCTTGTAACGCCCATAACTACCCGAAATAATGGGCGAAATGGGCTGAAATTTCGAGAGTAGGTGCGTTTTCGGTCACAGACGGTCCCAACCAAAATCATTGAAAAAGTACTGTAACTTTCGTCTACGCATGCGCAAAAGTGGAATACTTGGATCGCCCATAACTACCCTAAATATCGTTGAAATGAGTTCAAACTTGTAGGGTCGATCAGGAATAATACTTTGATAGTTCCAAATTCATTTCATTGGAATCGTAATGTAACTTTGATCTACGCATGCGTGAACATGAAATGTTGACCGATTCCTTGTAACGCTTCTAACTACGCGATAAATAGTCGTAGAGAGCTGAAACTTTGAGGGTATACGCGGGTTGGATCGCAGATGGTCCCGTTTCAAAATCACGGAAATCGTTTTGACTGCGCATGCGCAAACGTGAAATACTTGGAGTGCCCATAACTACCTTAGTTATCGTTGAAATGAGTTCATATTTGGAGGGTCGATCAGTATATACTTTGACGGTTCCATATGAATTTCATTGTTACTTCCCCATGCGCATGCGCAAACATGAAATGTTGACCGTTTCCTCATAACGCTTCTAACTACGCGAAAAATAGTCGTAGAGAGCTGAAATGTTGAGGGTACACGCGGGTTGGATCGCAGATGGTCCCGTATCATAACGAACCTACCCAACTATTCTATACGTTCATGTGATTCAAGTGAGGAAGCTGCGAGTATAATGCGCATCGAATTGGCAGACGTTTTTCTACATATCTATGTATCCTCTGTTATTATGTACCTATTCGAAAAACATGTTCCATGTTTCCTTACTTTGATCCTTGATCTAAACTGTTATAATCCGGGGGTCTGGGGGTGTCCCCCACATTTCATTCGACAATAAATTTACCATCATGAACACAAACCACTGGTGGCTAGACACCCCCGACGGCAACGCTTTTTTTCATTCGAAGTTCGTAGTTCTTGACAGCAAAATATTATAGTGATGTCAAGGTCGGAAACCTACAGCCAGCTCGGTAGGTATTTCTCCACCGAGCAGACGTAAGGTGACACCTATATCACTAAAAACGACAAAATCACTTTAATGAACGTGTGTGTAGTGAATGCATAGGTGACGTACATTCACTACTGGAGGTGTGAGGATGGGTTATGTCCAGTTTGGTTATAGCGTGAGACTACCACCATGCCCGGAATCTTTTTGGTAGGTGCCTGGTTTGGTTATAGAGCAGAGTCTACCACCATGCCCAGGATCTTTTAGGGAGCTGTGCCTGGTTTGGTTATAGCGCGAGACTACCACCATGCCCAGGATCTTTTAGGAGGCGTTGCCTGGTTTGGTTATAGAGCAGAGTCTACCACCATGCCCAGGATCTTTTAGGGAGCTGTGCCTGGTTTGGTTATAGCGCGAGACTACCACCATGCCCAGGATCTTTTAGGAGGCGTTGCCTGGTTTGGTTATAGAGCAGAGTCTACCACCATGCCCAGGATCTTTTAGGGAGCTGTGCCTGGTTTGGTTATAGTGCGAGGTTACCACCGTGCCCAGGATCTTTTAGGAGGCTTTGCCCGGTTTGGTTGTAGCACAGAGGCTACCACCATGCCCGGGATCATTTAGGTAAGGAGAACGAGAGGAGGAGTGAGGAGAGAGAGTAGTCAGCGACTAGAGGAGAGTGTAGAATGAGTTGGAAGGCGAAGGAGTCGAGTTTTTGTAGCCCCTGGGGCTATCTCCCTCCATCCTCGATACTGGTGGAGGATGGTGGGGATCCCCTCCAGGTCTCTGGGGCCTCCTGCGTCTGCCACTTCATTCCCTGGTTTATTTGTGAGATCTTAATAATAAGGAGTGATGTTCTGGGAGGATATCACAACAGTGTGCCTTGCATATTTATGCGTGAAATTTATCGAGACCAGTCTGTCCGATATGTATAAGCGGCCTCAATTTACCGGGTGCTAAAATAACAGAGAAAACGGCTGCTTTTGTTCACCAAAGAATACCAGGGCCCACCCCAAAAATAGCTGATTCGATCGATTCTTTAGATTGAGAGGCAATAAACCAAAAAATTCATCAGTTCTATCTTCGGAATGTACTTCCTGCTGTAGATAACATGTTGTTCGACGTTAACTCGGGCGGTCCCCTCCCGAGTTTTAAAAGAACCACTTTTTACAAGTTTACAGAACTGCAATTTCAGTTAGCCAGACGTGGAAGCGATTCAGTGCTGCTTGAATGGGAGGAGCTTGTTTTGTGGAGATTGGACTATTTGAGACGATTTGAAAGTTTAGAACTGAAAACCGACAAACTTACTATTTGGACGAAACGTGGATTAATGCTGGACACAAGAAGAACCACATTTTTATTTTATTTTTTAAAATTAAATATAATTTACGTGCATCCGTGTAGATTCATGACCCTTACATGTTACATCACAGGAGGAAGGTTAACAATCAGTATGGTAGGCAACCCCGCATCACATGACTGATGTGCGGGCTCGATTTCATTGGCTTTTGTTTGTCTGTGCTCTCACGCTAAATTGAACGTACTTATACGTAACACGTACTTGTGTTACGTACAGATACGTAACACAAGCGCTCAAGCGCCGCGCCATCAATTTACTGTTGCTATGAATTTAAATGGCGGAAAAAAGTCTGATGTTACATCGGAGCCACTAGTTCTCCGATCATATGGTTTTGCAAAAATTTTTTTAGCTCTCTAAAATTAAATTTCAAAAATGTAACAGACTGTTTTTCGGCCGCGGTCTTTAATTAACATTTATTTTTCGAAACGACGTTCAGTGTTACCTGATAAATTTCAGGAATAGTGAATTGATTCTGCGTGCACACACACACACACACAAAACACGTTCAAATTCTTACCAAGTTTTTTCTATTCTCAGAACAATGGAGTTTCGGGCCGAAATTGGCACAAAAACTCAAGAGACAAACTGCAACGTGGAGTGTCCCAAGAAATGTTAATTAGGTACTAATTATCATGCCAAAATGTTACCATACCTATCAATAAAATTAATGTAGGTAGCATAAAAATAAGTGCAGGTACAAAACATAGAACGAGATATACCGGTTTCGGTAAGTTCTTGTCGCGGCGACGCAATCCTGTTGTACACAATCACAATTTACCTCCGCGGTTTTCAAAGAATGATCATTGGAAAATGATAGACCAAAATGTTCAATTTCACACTAATGGTCGATCCCAAAGGTCCATTATTGAAATATGAGCAAATTTTGTATCATATTTTATGAAAAATGTTGATATAATTTTCCCTCATGGCTCATGTAGTCAGGATAATGTAGTTGGCACCTCAAAACTCTCAGCTGAGAAATATAAGAAAAACAAAATTGCCTACCTATGTAATTATAATATTTTATACCGACTTGATATTTTTGTATCGAATTCATAATAATAATAGGTGATGAGGTATCTCGTAACAAATATCGAAGTCATAAGAGAAATAATACCTACTATTACGAATTTGGTGGTATTATAAAGAAGTTTTGGACCGCTCACATAAAGATACAGGTACATACTACCTAATTGCCAAACTGGAACATCATCGTTGTACTTCGTTGCTGAAACCCACTGCTGCTGATCGTACTGAACCTTGGAATGGTTTGTCAAGCACGTTTGACTGCCTGGATTGGCCTAACAACCTACGGTATTGTGCTTAGTGCTGATCCTCTGCATGGGCTCACTGTGGGAGGCAGCATCAGCTTTTGTTCAGTTTGATGGCTAGTTGTTCTTTTCTCTGTGAACGCGAAAATTTTGTTTCACGTGGGGGGAATGGTACACACAGTAGTAAAATTTGAAGTACCTAGTAAAAGTTATCTGTTTGAAGGTCCACGTAGATTTCGTAGTTGGTGCAAAAAAGATTCAATGTCTCGATCGAAAATGAGCTCTTAGCTTTTAAATTTGTGAAACCTAGAAATTCCGATATATGTTTTTCAGTTGCACCAATGGTAAAAGTTAAAACCACCTTTATTCGTTCCTTAATACAGTATTGGGCTGCTGGAGACCTCTTGACGAATTGGCACCAGAGCCAAACGTCTCGGCGTTGTTTAAAAAAAAAAAAAAATCATACAAATTCAAAAACTCGGAAGGTAAGGTTTTTGAAACTGAATTAGGATCAAATGCATAATGCTTATAATATATAGACTATGGTTGGGTAAGTGCAGCTATACGTTTGTGTATTCATTTCAACAGTGTTGAAGGGAAATTCATGACTTGAATAACCCTCCAAAATGAATTTAGTATGTACTATAAACCATCTATTCATTATTCCAACATTTTCTACATACTTCCTGCGCCAAAAGGAAATAGTCTACAGTAATCTGGGAAATAACGTAGGTGACGAGACGGATTTTAATTTATTATTTTATTCTAAAGAAGATACCTAATAGTAAAATTTTCCGGCCGTCACAGATGGCCGAGTGGGCTAAGGCGTTGGTGCCTAAATTCCGCTCGTCTCCGGTGCCCCGCGTTCGCCTCCTGGCTGAGAACGTAAGTCTCTCAGGGAGAGGGTTAAGAATTTGCTAGTTAAGACGTAAATATTGCGAACTGAGATAAATACCGTAAGGCTAACTCAACGATTTCAATATTTATTTATTTTATTTTATTTCTTAAATTGAAATTTTACAACTCAAGGAGAGACGTCCAATTTGACTGCCCTTGGTGGGGACATCGCCGCAGTTCACACTGATCATTTTACAGCCACTTGTTGAGTTTGGACTGGACAAATGAATGCGACATTTTATAGAAACGAACCAATCATACATTTTGTACTTATAGGTCCATTTTTTCGACCTCTGGGCACGTCTCCACTTACTCCACAATACCTTAGAGATTCGAGTGAATAACCAGTGTTTGGTGGATGCTCACTAAGTGTCTTTGAATATTGTTAATAAATTCAGAAGAGCTGAATCAGCTTCAGCCATGTCCGAATCAATCTTTCATACCTTCTCACCACCGTGCGATGGGGGATTGGGGATCCTTAAATTTTTGTAATAGTTTCAGGATGTCCGAGGCTTGGATTCTTAGTCCAGGTATAGAATTAGCAATTCTTATTCTCTCCAAGATCGCAAAGTTGTGCAGAACGTCTCGGCAAGATGGAAGAACCTCATTGGCTCGCGAAGACGCGCCCCCGTCCCTGGTTACCAATCAAAATGCAGATCGTTGGTTACGTAACAAGACGAGCCTTCTGACTGGGAGGACCGGAACAGAGGGATTCGCCTCCAGAACACGAAAGCACACAGAAGAGATCAGACAAAACTACGAGTACAAAGTTCCCTCACAAGTTCTGAGTGACTATGAGCCAGCGATGTGATTGGTCAATCAAAAGGAGCTACCTCGCCGCCAAAACTCACAACCCCATAAGGCACATCATCGAGAACCTCGACCTGCGCCCTAACCCTGAGAAGCAGATGGTTGCTCTCTCTATAGGTAAGAAATTTTCAATAAAAAGACAATAAACATCACGATAAATAGTTACACCTACCTTAACTCTCAGAATATTCAACTTTCATTAAGCTCTCTTCAAGCTCAATGACGCCCAACTTCCAATGTTGGGCAAAACAAAAGTTTTAGGAAAATTCTTCCATGCAGCTTCGAAACTTTTAGTCGAGGGCTAGAGTTTTTCTGAAAGGCATCCATATCATTATATCAGTCTCCCGGTACGGTATTAAAGTTGTGCGATACCGTTCACTTACAATAAGGGCCCGAAGTTTGACCCAATAAATCATCATCCACATAATCAGCTCTGATCATGCGGTTGGCAAATTCATGAGTACATTTATAAGCTCAATTTATATCGCAGTCTGGACTTTTCAAGGTGAGCATTATATTGCTCCAGTGCACAAAAAATTCGCAATTGAATGGATACATTTAAAAAAAAAACCACAGTCATGCAGCATGGCTATAAGAGCGAATTTTCGAAGTTTTCGGCATCTTCCTCCTCCGCCTAAAATTTTCTGAAAATTAATTTTCGGCCAATGTTTTCCCAACTTTATACCATACAAAATTAAAACAGGAGTAGTTTTACGCAAAGTAAAATTTGGGGTGGAAGGAGGGGGAGGGGGAAATCAAAAATGTTTTGAATACCAGAAGAGTAGGTATTGGGGTAACAAATTTTTTGTTCCATTTTTTGCCGAGTAACACCTCGGTTTGTAGATTTTCCAACGCTGAACACGATGGTGAAGTCAGAATTGCGATATCCCATTCCGTTATCAGATTAGAGCAGACGAACCAGGAAGAACATCTCAAGAAATAACCACGTTCCTTCATCTTCAAAGTGCTCCAGTTTGAGGATGGAATGAGATATCGCAATTCTGATTTCACCATCGTGTTCAGCGTACAAAAACCTTTAAAATGAGGTGTCACTTGTCAGACTTTTTCATTTTGGGAA
Organism: Leptopterna dolabrata; assembly: GCA_954871275.1. Lineage (NCBI taxonomy): Eukaryota > Metazoa > Arthropoda > Insecta > Hemiptera > Miridae > Leptopterna > Leptopterna dolabrata. The sequence continues at coordinate 81,717,304 of OX940975.1, read as the reverse complement.
TTTATGGGTAATTTCCCCCCCCTAAAACTCCCCAAAACTCCCCCTTAGGGTGACCCGATTCTGCCCATCTTCGAACTTAGCCTGTCGATTGCCAAGACAGATTTTTCGTGCAAATTTGAACTTTTTATCTCAATTCTTTCGAGAGTTATCGTCTGGAATGACACATACATATATAAATATATATATATAAATATATAAATATATATATAAATATATAAATATATATATATATACATATAATTTTTGGTGTCTTTCGGCAGGGAATTCAGGATGGTCTGAAACGGATTTTGGTATAAAAATCTTTCGGAAATTCGAGTTTTAAAAATTTTGGACCGAGAACAATAGCTTCCTTTTCTTCGAAAATTCGCTAAATGGGAACTGGATGACCGAATCTCACGTTTCCTCCTCATCAAGACCATTTTAGCGAATTTTCGAAGAAAAGGAAGCTATTGTTCTCGGTCCAAAATTTTTAAAACTCGAATTTCCGAAAGATTTTTATACCAAAATCCGTTTCAGACCATCCTGAATTCACTGCCGAAAGACACCAAAAATTATATGTATATAATATATATATTTATATATATATTTATATATATATTTATATATGTATGTGTCATTCCAGACGATAACTCTCGAAAGAATTGAGATAAAAAGTTCAAATTTGCACGAAAAATCTGTCTTGGCAATCGACAGGCTAAGTTCGTAGATGGGCAGAATCGGGTCACCCTAAGGGGGAGTTTTGGGGAGTTTTAGGGGGGGGGAAATTACCCATAAATTCCCAAAATGAAACAGTCTGACAAGTGACACCTCATTTTAAAGGTTTTTGTACGCTGAACACGATGGTGAAATCAGATTTGCGATATCTCATTCCGTTCTCAAACTGGAGCACTTTGAAGATTAAGGAACGTGGTTATTTCTTCGATAATTCGCTCTTATAGCCATGCTGCATGACTGTAGTTTTTTCATATAGTTCTGAGTAGTTCAAAGGAGTTAAGTGAAAGCAGTAACCTGAACAAAAGAGGGATTAACTTTATCCAAGAAATAATGAATCTGCAAGGTTTCATCTTTATAAAAAAACGGCAGAACCAATTCAGGAAAGTCTCTCTTTTCCGATTGAAGTAACAAGTATCCCATCTCTTATAACTCGGACCCCATTTCGCGAGATTTCTGCAGGAACAGGTTCCAACTCCGGAAACTTGACTGGAAAGGTCAACCAACTTCGTAATTGATATATTCGTATCTCGCTTTTGGTTCATCGAGTCTAAAAATAGAAAGAAATTCCTAAAAATAGCGGGATTGTGTTAGTTTATTACTAGGTGAGTAGAAGAGTCGAATGTACTTACTCGTAAAATGGTCGGCACACGCTCTAAATTTGTTTCTCAACAGCAAAATAGTCTATTCTATTACAGTACCTAGTCAAAGGAATGCTGCTTCTAAAAATCTGTCAGTTGTTCGATCTACATCGGTAAGTACCTACCTACGTAGTAAATGAATCCTATCAAATAGAGTCCTCTGGTTCCCGAGTTCTTGAATTAGGTGTACGTGTAGGTACCTGCCATGTTATAATCCTCTTGATTCAGTATAAAATTAACTTTCTGTCTAAATTTCAACGTACGAAAATCATAAAATTAAAAAATGTATTAAGGGGTGGAAAAAAAACCCGCTCCCCCCTCAAAATTTGAGGTTTCCGTTTAAAAGTTCGAATAATTGGAAGTCGAATTATCGAGACTACTCGTACATTAATTTTTTTCATCTCGTATTTGGATTTTTCTTTCGATTTTTCTTGTTATTCATGAAACATAACGTTTATTCAAGTTACAAAAGTACCTATCAACAAAATCCAGAAGATCCATCATCATCCTTTGCAAATGAAATAATATCACAGAACAACCAACTGGACTTCATACTCTGTGAATATAATCAGGTGCTCCCTAGCAATAATATCTGGGCTGAATGTGTATAATTTCATTCACCCTGCTATTGACGAAGCCTGCCGGTGCAAACTTCTGGGCCTTACTGTGAACGAATGGCTGGAGGTACAATGCTCCGAGTGGTCTTAAAAAACTCCCAAGTTCAAGAACTATTTAAAAACGTAAATAAATTCGAGATAACGGCATCCTGGAAACTTCAACTTCTCTTTTTCACCCCTTAGGGATGACTGACATTAACGCCGAGCTTCACGGACCAACAAGACCCCAAATGGGACCTACAAACCAAATTTCATTTACTTAGGTCCATGGTAAGCAAGAAGAAGAAAGGTGCGAATTACTCCGTACGGCGGAACGACAGAAATTTTTTTATTGCATTTTTGGATTCTACATACCGTGAAAAGGAAACCATCAAATTATGAGGGGGGTTTAAAATTTTTTTTTCATGCTCGATTCCAAAGGTACATTATTGAAAATAATAAACCGAAAGAACTATTAATCGTAGGCGAGTGTTTTGGTCTCAAAATTCTTAGAATGAAATTCTTAGAATATGAACAGAACTAATGGGTACCTACTCCTCATTCGCGCAGCAGTGACAGATCTCTGTAATAAAAGTGACCCACTGAAATTCTCTATCGATTTCCAAAAGCCATCAAAAGACTGTTGCCTGTCGACAATGGACGGCTTCTATCGGTGCAGTTTGTTTTATGCTTCTAAAGTAGGTAAGTAACTCAATTTCTCGGCCGATACGTCACAGGGGCTATCGGTACGTCTTCTCGAATTGTTCTCAACGTGATCCCTGAGACAATTTCCAGACCAGTCTTCGTTTCCGTCTTCAGACTCGAGGTGCCCTACATTATTGAACGTCCGGTTTTGTTATCTTCAATAAGATTTATGTATTTATTTGTATTTGATATACTACTGGGCTTTCTTCAAAATCGCTCATTTCTTCTTCTTCTCCCTTACATGGCTCTCCATGCACAGGCTCAGGTTCCTTGCTCGTGTGCCCCTTCAGTATGCCGGTTCCTGCCGTGTAGCGTAGCCACACCGTTAAGAAACGGTCGCATTTCTACAAGCACGGATTGAATAAAAGCCGTTTCTTCTTTGATGCCGATGGATGCAATGCTTGACAGTTCTTGTGGACAGTGGGCAATATTTTAGGTACCTGTTTGTCTCAGTCTGACTGCTAGTATTCAAAATGGCCAACGGACCAAACATGTCAGTGTGATAAGTGGATAGAAGAGCTTGTGGCACAGGATAAAGAACTTTTTTATTCACAGAATAATGAAAATATATTTTGATCAGATGGCGCATAAAGAGCGCCAACAACTATTCAGCTCCTATCCTTTCTCTCGTGGATAGAACTATATCTCACGAATAGGGATCAAATAGTTAAGGTTAACAACTCCTGCTCAAATCCTTTCATTGCACTAAGTGGTGTCCCTCAAGGCTCCCTCTTAGGTCCTTTATTCTTTGTCTTATTGATGAACTAGCCTGACCGCTCGCTTCGCTCGCTATCCGAGATTCGCTGTACGCAGTATCGTGGAATCCCATAGCCTACCGGGTATTTGTGCCCAATTTTATCAAAATCCGTCAAGCCATTCAGGTGTTGACCATGGTCGACCATATTTCCGCTATGGTGAAGGAATTAAAAATGCGCCAACTCCCTTTTCCATAGCTTCCCGGATATTTAAGCCTACCGGGTATTTGTGCCCAATTTTATCAAAATCCGTCAAGCCATTCAGGAGTTGACCATGGTCGACCATATTTCCGCTATGGTCAGGGAATTAAAAATGCGCCTACGTTCAACTTGGGAGGCTACCGGATATTGGTGCCAAATTTGGTCGATATCCGTTGAGCAATTCGGGATTCGACCATGGAGGGGCCCATGGATGCGCTATGGTCGACCGCGGGGGTAGTCCGAAGGGTCGATCGTAGATAGAATTTCACGTAGATTACGAATACGCGATAAAAAATAGGGGTTACCATTTCAATTAACGAAGTTGACCATGGTCGACCATAGTTCCGCTATGGTGAGGGAATTAAAAATGCGCCTACGTTCAACTTGGGAGGCTACCGGATATTGGTGCCAAATTTGGTCGATATCCGTTGAGCAATTCGGGATTCGACCATGGAGGGGCCCATGGATGCGCTATGGTCGACCGCGGGGGTAGTCCGAAGGGCTTCCCGGATAAGCCTACCGGTTATTTGTGCCCAATTTTATCAAAATCCGTCAAGCCATTCAGGAGTTGACCATAGTCGACCATATTTCCGCTATGGTCAGGGAATTAAAAATGCGCCTACGTTCAACTTGGGAGGCTACCGGACATTGGTGCCAAATTTGGTCGATATCCGTTGAGCAATTCGGGATTCGACCATGGAGGGGCCCATGGATGCGCTATGGTCGACCGCGGGGGTAGTCCGAAGGGTCGATCGTAGATAGAATTTCACGTAGATTACGAATACGCGATAAAAAATAGGGGTTGCCATTTCAATTAACGAAGTTGACCATGGTCGACCATAGTTCCGCTATGGTGAGGGAATTAAAAATGCGACGTTGCACAACTTGGGAGCCTACTGAATATTCGTGCCAAATTTGGTCGATATCCGTCAAGCCGTTAGGCCGTGGGAAGACAGACAGACACAGAGATGTTTCCCAGTTATTCTGTACTAGCTCCATTCGTTTCCTCCTCCTAGCAGACGATCTAAAAATGTTCACTAAAGTAAAATCGAACGAGGACTGTCAAGCATTACAACATTCAATCACCTCATTCTCCAAATGGTGTGATATGAACGCTCTCTGCCTTAACGTCTCCAAATGCAGCATAATAACTTTTTCTAAACTAAAAAATATTATTTATTTTGACTATTCTCTTAACAATATAACTCTTAACAAACATTGACCTGATTACTAATAAAGCTATCAAACAGCTTGGCTTCATTACCCGTTTTTCAAAACCGTTCCATTCAATTGACTTTTCATTACTCTATACAAATCTTTAGTTCGCACTCTTAGAATAATTCTCAACCCCCGCTTGGTCTGCTTACAAAAAAATAGATATAGAACCAGTTGAACGAATACAAAAAACTTAAGAACTATATTCTTTAAAATGGGTGGTGATCTGAAATCCGTAAACTACCACATCGATTACAGTTCCTTAATGCTTCAGTTATCATTGGACACGCTTGAGGATCGTGGAGTACATTTTGACTATATGTTTTTGTTTGAAGTAGTAAATGGACGGATAAATGCCCCCGAACTTCTCTCCCAAATTAGTTTTCTTGTTCCCCAATTAAATACCCGATATCATTCAACATTTTCTCCAGCTTTCCATTATAATGCGTACGATTTTTTTCTCCCTTAGACCGTCTTCAACGCATTGGCAATAATAATCAAGATATTGACATTTTCAATACTTCTTTTCATCATTTGAAAAACATAAGAACGTTTAAAAATGTAACACCCTGTAGGAACTGACTAATTATTCTGCCTACATTTCCTTTTACTTTAGTTCCTTACCTATCTATTTTATTATATTTTTACTGTTTTACATTTCATTGTGAACAGTTTATTGTACCTATTCGATTAAATATGATGTATGTATTGTAAAAAGGCTTTAGCCGTTGAATAAAAATAAATAAATAAATAAACTAACGGATACATTTAGAATCAAACTGAACTTGAGTGGTACCTAACACACCGTTTACCCGGTCCAAAATGAACTGAACTATTCTTCTTTGAGTCGGAAAGACATAACCCGTCCTAACGTCAAAGCTAATTATTACATTACCTTTAATATATCTCCGGTCAATCACAGATAACTTTCTAGTGGATATGGCTGAAAACCTTCGAAAGTAGGAACACTAGTTTTTACCTACTACCCACAAATATTATATATGTAGGTGAACGACTGGCCAGCTACTGCCCATTTGGGAAATTCACCCGATACTTAAGTCATCTTCACCTATCAACTAATTTACATACCTTCCACATACCTACTACTTGGTCGATTTGGTGCACAGTTGGAAAGATTCCAAAGCCTCAAACCGGTCGCGTTGTTTGTTCGATTCACATTATGTAACCGAAGAAAACAACCGCGACGAATCGGATTTCTTTTATACTTTTTTTTCTAATGGTAGGTAGGTACCTTCTCTAGTCTTTGAATAACGTTTACCTGCCTGTTTAATGAAGAGGGATAACGAGCGTAGATTATCATGAAGTGCAGAAACATCGCCAAAGCCCGACTCGCCACCGTTCAGAATAAGATTTTTTATTCGCCACAGGCGTTTTTCAAGCCGGTAGGCACTATTAACTAAATGAGCGAAAACTTCAGGCAACTTGCTGGTAAGGCAAAAAACGCTGCAAAGTCCTTGTCACATGGGTTTATTATTCTATTGGACATACCTACAGAAATGTTCTGTTCATTTTTAGCGAATTTTCGAAGAAAAGCTATTGTTCTCGGTCCAAAATTTTTAAAACTCGAATTTCCGAAAGATTGTTATACCAAAATCCGTTTCAGACCATCCTGAATTCACTGCCGAAAGACACCAAAAATTATATGTATATATATATAAATATATATTTATATATATATTTATATATTTATATATGTATGTGTCATTCCAGACGATAACTCTCGAAAGAATTGAGATAAAAAGTTCAAATTTGCACGAAAAATCTGTCTTGGCAATCGACAGGCTGAGTTCGAAGATGGGCAGAATCGGGCAGTCTTGGGGAGTTTTAGGGGGGGAAATTACCCATAAATTCCCAAAATGAAAAAGTCTGACAAGTGACACCTCATTTTAAAGGTTTTTATACGCTGAACACGATGGTGAAATCAGAATTGCGATATCTCATTCCGTTCTCAAACTGGAGCACTTTGAAGATGAAGGAACGTGGTTATTTCTTGAGATGTTCTTCCTGGTTCGTCTGCTCTAATCTGATAACGGAATGGGATATCGCAATTCTGACTTCACCATCGTGTTCAGCGTTGGAAAATCTACAAACCGAGGTGTTACTCGGCAAAAAATGGAACAAAAAATTTGTTACGTATCCAATACCTACTCTTCTGGTATTCAAAACATTTTGATTTCCCCCTCCCCCTCCTTCCACCCCAAATTTTACTTTGCGTAAAACTACTCCTGTTTTAATTTTGTATGGTATCAAGTTGGGAAAACATTGGCCGAAAATTAATTTTCAGAAAATTTTAGGCGGAGGAGGAAGAGGCCGAAAACTTCGAAAATTCGCTCTTATAGCCATGCTGCATGACTGTGGTTTGTTTCTTTCATGTGAAATAATTGAAATAGCTATTTCTGATGGTTTCCACAAATTTTGGCCCCAAAAACACGAATTAGGTAAGATTTTTTTTTTTCAAATTATCTTTGATCATTGGTAGTGCCATTTAATCGTCTTGATCCACGTGTTGACACTTTTTCTGGTGTTATCATACAAATTAATGGTGATTTCAGACGATTTCCCAGGGTTTTGACTCATAAAAAATCAATCACATTTGGTAGAACCTCAATTTTCCACTCTTTGGTCAAAATCGACTTCAGATTCGGTCTTCTCGTCCCAAAAAGATGGAAAACGGTACCTCAAAAGCTCATGTTACCAACATGTTGCTAAAACGCAAAAAGTACCTATTTTTATATAAATTTTCACTCATAACACCCCTGGGTATATTCCGATCGGGCTGCAAAGTTTCGGGACACAACTAGGGCACAAATGGAGCATGTGTGCGAAAGAACGACTTTTTTATACCTAAAATGAAGCCGGTACACGTGATACTGCGGACGGCGTACGGCGGACGGACATTGCATTTTTGGAATCTACGCACCTTGAAACGGAAAAGAAAAAATTTTGAGGGGGTGTTATACAAATTTTTTGCTGAGCGAATACATAGGTGTATTATTCACAGAATAATAAACCAAAAGGGGGGGGATTTGAGAATTTGCCTTCAAGTATCCCTGACCATTTTGGTTAATTATTTTCAATAGGTACCAAGTGAACCGGAAGGTTTCCGTTTCATGGTATGTAGAACCCGAAAATGGAATAAAAAAGCTGCAAATTATTACACAACGTTTCATTATTTACCTGTATAGTAGATGCCCCTTCTGCGTAGTAGGTGTTTTCTGTGTTCAATATCACGTGCCCTCGTGCTCTTCAAATGAAATAATAACACGGAACAACCAACTCGGTTTCATTCTACCATGCGTGAGTCTTTTTGTGGCGAGCCGGGGTCTGTCCCTAAGATTAGACAACAGTAGTCGAGTTACAGCCCGTAAACATATGAATTTGACGATCTTCAGGCTCAAACCGACGTTATGGGTATATTCAACATTCGCCCAACCAATAAATAATGCAGATTGTAATGATTGGAAGTAAATAAAGCTATGGATGTAACAGATGCCAGTAAAATACAATGGATCCATTGAATGCTGTGAATCAATTGATCCATGTCCAGCTAATTCTGATTTTTAAACCGATGGGGCACTATCTCATGCTACGCTCGGATTTCTATCTGGTATAACCAGTGGCGTAGCCACTACAGGATTGTTGAAAGGGGGGGATATCGGAAATAGAAAAGAAAAAAAATCCTGTCATTTAGCATGGTTATAAGAGCGAATTTTCAAAGAAATATTCCTGATATTGTGTAAAAAGATGATATAGCGAGAAACCATACCACGTTTCTTAAAATTATATAATTTTTCGTGATTTTTACCATGTACCTACCCAAGGACAGATATCATCTGGAGTGGCACATAAATATACATAATATATACATTTTTGCTAAAATCTAGAGATGAACTGAAGATGCTCTGAAACGGATTTGCCTATAAAAATATTTCAAAAATTCATGTTCTGAAAATGTGACCCATTGTAATAGCTTTATTTTCTTTGAAAATTCGTTAATAAGGTTTGACATTACAAACAAAGCTGAATTTAAATTAAATGTTACAGATAACGTTAGGTAAGATAAACTGAAGAAATACAACATTTATTTGGCAACAATGTTCGCGAATTTTCAAGGAAAATTAATGTATTGCAATGGGTCCAAATTTTTCAGAACATAAGTTTTTGAAATTATTTTATAGGCAAATCCGTTTCAGATCATCCTGATTTCATCCTTAGACTTTAACAAAAATGTATACGTATATTAGATATATATTTATCGTATATATTTATTTATGTGCTCCAGACGATATCTGACCTTGGCTACGTGACAAACATTTTTTATGAGTCAAACGATGGATTGATCTCAGTTTAAATTTCTCCCTTGAGAGGGAAAAACATTAAATCATGTTTAATGTTTTTCCCTCGCAAGGGAGAAATTAGATATAGTTTTTTAATGTCAAGAAAAAATGAAAGCCACAATTTCACTGAACTCTACAAGTATAATGTTGCATTTACTGTACTTATTATAGAACTCGCCATCAACATATGGTTGCTACAACAGAAGGTAGTACCTGTGTAGTAACCAATGAAAAACGTAGCTATTGACTCTTGTTTCTTTCGAGTGCGATATTCTTTATGGTTGCTACAACAGAAGGTAGTAACTGTGTAGTAACCAATGAAAAACGTTGCATATTTGCGTGTCGGAATTCACAGAATGACCCCCAGCCCTAAAACATTAAACATGTTAAAATTCCAAATTTCGCCAAAATGTTCTTATTGCCAAACAAAAGGATGAGCAATTTTTAAAAGTTTGAAGGGGGTCAAATTTGAGTTTTTAGGGATCAAAAATTGGTAAAAACTGCTAAAATTGATACACAAAATCACTGAAGGTGGCATGAAAGGGTGAGTGAAGACAGAAAAATACCATTTCAGTTGCTTTTCACACTGAATAGGGGTCTAATTAGGATTTTTGGGAGTCAACAATTGGTATCAGGGGCTAAAATCAGTATTATTCACCTGAAGTGTGGGATTGTGACGGTGAGGGACTATTTCGATAAGCATTTTTGTCAGAAAGAGCGGGTCAAATTTTTGGGACAGATCGTTCGTAATCAAATAAGCGTAATATTATTTAACTGTTGAATCATGTTTGATTTACCGTTTAACCTGTTAGCGAATTTTCGAAGAAAAGGAAGCTATTGTTCTCGGTCCAAAATTTTTAAAACTCGAATTTCCGAAAGATTTTTATACCAAAATCCGTTTCAGACCATCCTGAATTCACTGCCGAAAGACACCAAAAATTATATGTATATATATATATATTTATATATATATATATTTATATATATATTTATATATTTATTTATATATTTATATATGTGTGTCATTCCAGACGATAACTCTCGACAGAATTGAGATAAAAAGTTCAAATTTGCACGAAAAATCTGTCTTGGCAATCGACAGGCTAAGTTCGAAGATGGGCAGAATCGGGTCACTCTAAGGGGGAGTTTTGGGGAGTTTTAGGGGGGGAAAATTACCCATAAATTCCCAAAATGAAACAGTCTGACAAGTGACACCTCATTTTAAAGGTTTTTCTACGCTGAACACGATGGTGAAATCAGAATTGCGATATCTCATTCCGTTCTCAAACTGGAGCACTTTGAAGATGAAGGAACGTGGTTATTTCTTGAGATAAAACAGTTTTACATAAAATCAGTTATTTCTTCGAAAATTCGCTCTTATAGCCATGCTGCATGACTGTGGTTTTATTGTTATATAATATATGTTTGTTACTTTCGTGATTGTTCATTCTCAAGATTTAATTTTATTTTGTGATGAACTTTTCGAGCCAAGGGGGGGGGGGGGGAGACCCCCACTAACCCCCCTCCCCCCCCCCCTGGCTACCCTACTGGTATAACGTAGGTAGGATATCGCACAAGAATCTAAGCTAAATATCGTCAAATAGCCATAAAAAAAATCTCCGATCACGATGGTCCCTCAGTAGGTTGAAACATGAGTCCTGAATTCATGTTATGTTCACTTACCTGCCCTCAGTATTGTTTGAGCTCATTCTGTAATTTTTTATGCCGATAATGTGGAGGCGGTGAGAAAATAAAAATTACATTTTTCCAAAGGCGATCCGACAATTTTTGGAAACCTGAAGGCTCCGCAGAATGTGATTGATGCCGTCGAAGAGAGTTTGAAAAGTTTCAAGTACAACGGGTACGGTCCAGCTTCGGGTGAGTCGAGATATATATTATTTATTATGAAACCATGTAAATATTAATTAACTCGTTCTAGTAGAAAAAAAAAATGCTTTCATACAAAGAATTTCATCATCGTCCAACCAGTTAACCTTCTCACTGCTGATACGTGGTGTTGTACTGAATCATTACAGTCACAATATAATACGTTATAGAATAAATCTAGTTAGCTCAAAGGATCATTTGAGTAGGTTCAAGTTCTCAAGGGTTGGTTCTCCCTTGGTTGGTCCAACCCTTAAGAACCTCATCCTGTTATATCAAATGGTCAAGAATACTCGAATCTGATGATCATTTGAGTCTGAGGCGTTATTGAATCATAGAGCTGAACATTTTGCTACAGGTAGAAACACCAACTAACTAACCGGTTAACTTAGGATTTTTTCTTGTTTTTTCCTTCATTCAACTGTTTAATGATCATTTCAGGTTTCGACAGTGCGAAACAAGCTATAGCAGAATACACGAGTACGAAACACAGCGATGTTTACTCCGAGGTAGGCAAATAAGGCACATTAATATTTATGTAATAGGGAAAACGAGAATTTGAGTGTATTTGAATGAGCAAGATCATAAGCAAATGTCATGAAAAACATTACTCAGACCTGGAGAACAAGCTGCAAATTACTCGTAATATGGGTTCCCACACTCCTTGGACAAAATTCAAGACTTCTGGACTTCCCTAACACAACAAATAGGTAGGTATGCAAATTAATAGACAAACAGATAGGCAAACTAATAGACGAAATATCAAGAGGCGAACGGACGTTTTAAAGCCACAATTTCAGCTCAGAATAATATTACCTAAAAATATTATAGGTAGGTACTTATTATATAAGAAAGTTAGAACTTCAAATATCGAGGTGCGGAAGTATGGGAAAAAACGCTGCAAAGTCCTTGTCACTTGAGTTTATTATTCAATTGGACGTAGTACCCACAGAAATGCTGGGAATGCATTTATTGTTTCTTTATGTGAAATTGTTGAAATAGCTGTTGTTGATGGTTTCCACCAATTTTGGCCCCGAAAATCACGAAATAAGCTCCTATTTTTGGCAAATTATCTTTGATCACTGATAGTGTCATTTAAGTGTCTTGATTCACCTGCTGATACTACTTCTAGTGTTATTATACAAGTTTATGGTAATTTCAGGCAATTTCCCATGTTTTTGTCTCATAAAAAACGAATTGTGGAAGCTGAAGCTTCGTTACAACCTCAATTCTCACTCTTTGGTCAAAATCGACTTCAGATCTGGTCTTCTTGCCCTAAAAAAAACATGGAACACGATACCTCATGTTCACTAAAACCACGAAAAAACCTCGAAAACCCCTATTTTCACACCCATTTTTCACCCGTAACATCCTCCAGTGTATTTTGATCGGGCTGTTCCCAAACTGGGACCCAAACTGAATGCGGAAGAACGAGGATTTTAGACCAAATTTTAACGTAAATTTAAGGCTGAAACGTCGTTAAAACTCGATTTTACTCTCTTTGGTCAAAATTGACTTCATATTCGGTCTCCTCGTCCTCAAAAACATGGCAAACGATACCTCACAAGCTAATGTTACTGAAACCCAAAAAACCCATTTTCCCCCCAATTTTTCACCCACCCTTGGAAATATTCCGATCGGGCTGCAAAGTTTCGGGACACAACTAGGGTCCAAATGGAGCATGTGTGCGAAAGAACGAATTTTTTAGCCCGAAATGCTGAGCGAATACATAGGTGTATTATTCACAGGATAATAAACCAAAATCGCTACAGAATCGTCGACCATGGTTTGAAACGGGAGATAGCGATGGCATAAAACGAGTCCGAACAAGTGAAAAATCGTGCAGTTATCCGTTACCTACTAATTTATTTTTCGCAAATAAAAATCACACATTCAAGGTGCGTCTTCTTCTTTCTTGGGATTCTGCGTCAACGTGAAACACGCCCCAGTAGGTTGGTACTTAATCATAACATCACGTAGGTATCATACATAATACATAGATAGCCATTTTAGGTAGGTATATAGATATCTGAAATAGATTAATCTTGCCATAGGTTGAACCCATTTAGTTTTTGGTTTATTGTTCTGTGGAAATACACCTATGTAATCGCTCTGCAAAACATTTTTATAACACCCAATCAACATTTTTTCTTTTACGTTTCAAGGTGCGTAGATTCTAAAAATGCAATGTCCGTCCGCCGTATCACACATGCTCCATTTGGGCCCTAGTTGTGTCCCGAAACTTTGCAGCCCGATCGGAATATATCCAGGGGTGTTATGGGTGAAAAATGGGTATAAAAATAAGTATTTTTTGTGTTTGAGTAACATGAGCTTTTGAGGTATCGTTTTCCATGTTTTTTAGGACCAGAAGGCCAAATATGAGGTCCATTTTGACCAAAAAGTGGAAAATTGAGGTTCTAACGAAGTTTCAGCCTTAAATTTACGTTAAAAATGTTGGTGTAAAATCGTCGTTCTTCCGTACACAGTTTGTGTCCCCAATTGGGAACAAATTTGGGTCCTAGATGTGCTCCAAAGCTCGGCAGCGATCGGTACACACCCAGGGTATTATGGGAGAAAAATGAGTGCAAAAATAGGGATTTTCGAGGTTTTTTGAGGTTTTAGTGAACAAGAGCTGGTGATGTATCGTTTTCCATGTTTTTTTTACGGCGAGAAGACCGGATTGAGGTTGTAACGGAGGTTAAGCTCCCGAAATTCATTTTTTATGAGTCAAAAACCTCGGAAATCGTCTCAAATCACCATAAATTTGTATACTAGAAGTAGCATTAGCAGGTGGATCAAGACAATTAAATGGCACTATTCGCAGTTCGCAGACTTCGCAGGGTTTTTCTTATCTTAGGTTAATGATTTAAAACTACCAAAACACATAGAAGGTATGACCCGTAGGAACATGATAGACGAAGAGAAGGGTTGTATTATTATAGGGATGTATAAAAAGTATCGATACTTCAAAATATCGATACTTTTAAGAAAAAGTATCGATACTTTTTGGTACTTTTTTTTTGCAATGTATCGGGATACTTTTTCTTTTTTCGCGGTATCGACACCGTTACTTTTTTCAAGGATCTTTTCTTACTTCCAAGTGTCACAGAAGACTACAAGTACAAAGCCTGATCGCTACCATGCCTGAAGTCCCACCATTTGTCAACAACCTTGACATAAAAATGGAGATGATCACTCATTCAACTGATACTGTCCGGCATCTAGTAGGACTGGAAACGTGAAACAACTCAACTGATACTGTGCACTTATGTCAGGCATAGAATTAATTCTATGGTGGAACTGGAACACTGGAAGGGGAAGGCGCAAAACAACACAATCCATGAAGCCGGAACTTTTCTAATTTTGAGTTTGTAAAAAGTATCGATACTTGAATGTATCGATACTTTTTGAAAGTGTCGGCCTGATCGTTTCGATACTTTTTAGAAATATCGATACGATATGTATCGATACATTTCGAAGTATCATACATCCCTATATTATTATCTTTTGTGACCGAGGAAAGATATGAGACATGTACATAACTTCGGAATGTTTGTTGATGATAACAATTTGTTTCAAATAGGTATTATTGCAAAACAACAACGAAGTGTTTTCCTGGGTTTCCTGTTTAACTATTGTGCCCCTTCCCCTACCTAGATCTTGTTTGTTAGTTCATTGTACTTATATCTGAACACAAAGAAGAGACATAACGGGAAGTAATGATTCCTACATTCCTACCTCATGTTAATCCTGAATAAGGGATTTGAAACTTCTTCAGTTCCTACTGTCTATTCATACATAACTTCATCTAAATGTAAACCTATTTATATCCTCGTATCAAATGGAATGTCAAATGGCTGATAAACAAGTTAAAATGCGCTGTAACCTCTTCAGGACGTGGTGCTATGCAGTGGATGTTCCGGTGCGATAGATCTGGCCATTTCTGTGCTCGCCGAAGCCGGTCAAAACATCGTCGTTCCTTGTCCCGGGTTCTCCATTTACAGAACTTTGGCGGAAGGATTGGGAATCACTGTGCGAGAATATAAACTGAAGGTAGGTCATGGTCACTATTTATTGAACAAATAATGATTTCGGCAAGACAAATAGGGTACCTACGCCTAGTGTTTTTTTTGAGGTTATGTTGATCATAACCTCTGGCGAAGAAATCATCGTGCGTGAAAATCCCAAAATATTATTTTTAATTTCATTTCATAACTTTAAAAAAAAAAAAAATTATTTTCTATTTTATTATACTTCTGCATAACCGCTTGGTCCCGAGACGCTCAATCATCCGGTTCTTTCTGTCTATTCCCAATTTCTAGAAGTGATTTTGGTTTATTATTTTCAATAATGAACCTTTGAATCGAGCATGAAAAAAAAGTTTTAACCCCCCCTCGAAATTTGATGGTTTACGTTTCGAGGTACGTAGAATCCGAAAATGCAATAAAAAAATTTCTGTCCGTCCGCCGTACTTCGCACTCTTCTTTGTTACCATGAACCAAAATTAATGAAATTTGGTTTGTAGGTCCGTTTGGGGTCTAGTTGGTCCGCGAAGCTCTGCATTAATTACTTTCATTATTATTACTGTCAGTCATCTCTAAGGGGTAAAAAATAGGGGTTGAAATTTTCAGAAGGGTAGGGGTTTTTTTAACGTTTTTAAATTGATCTTGAACTAAAGCATTTGTATAGACCACCCGGAGCATTGTACGACCAGCCGTTCGTTTGCACCGAGAAGTTTCGTCAACATGATCGTGAATGAAACGGTATGAATCCGTCTCAGATATCATTGCTAGGGATCACCTGATTATAATCACGGACGGCTGTATGAAGTCGAGTTGGTTGTTCTGTGATATTATTTCATTTGAAGCATGATAGATCTTCTGGATTTTGTTGATAGGTACTTTTGGAACTTGAACAATCATGTCATGAATAACAACAAATAATTCTTAATGATCGAAATATTGAATCCCCGCATTTTTATGAAACTGCGATTCACGGGCCGGCTCCAGTACTCGATTTAGGGCTTTCCTGGGGGGAGCACGAGGGTAGGTATTGACCACAGAAAACAGTGGTCTATGCAGAAAGGGCATCTATGCAGGTAAATAAGAAACCGTTGTGTAATAATGTGCAGCGTTTTGTCAGACAATTGTCATCTTAGCGCAAACCCTTCCAAGTTGCTGTGCTGGCCACCAAATCATTGAAAGCCTGCATGTACCTACCTACAGCATTGAAGATCGCCGACTCGCATCATTTCACGCAGTGACAATCATATTGTGAGATAAACTGTGCTTCTTGGGGTTTCAGCCCGAGAAAGACTGGGAAATCGATCTGGAAGACTTGGAGAAGCAGATAGACGTGAATACTGCGGCGCTAATAATCACGAACCCGTCCAACCCATGTGGCTCGGTTTTCAGCGAGAGGCATCTGAGAGACATCGTGCAGGTGGCAGCCAGAAACTACGTTCCGATTATTGCTGATGAAATTTACGAACACCTCGTGAGTACACTGCTATCTTCAAACTAGTGTATTTACATATTAAATCTAAAGGGTTATTTCCGCTGGTGTAAGAACTAAGAAGTATAATATTACCATGCATTCCGGAGGAATCCATCGTCACTAGCTGGTTGAGGCGAGCGCTTTCGATGTAAGGACATCATCATCAGGCCGTCGAGAGAATAACTGTTGATGATGTCCTTACATCGAAAGCGCTCGCCTCAACCAGATTTTCTTTAACATACAATTATGTTACCGTTAAAGTATGAAATCAGTTAATTCATGAAATACCTAACTAGTTATTATACATAATTACGAATCTGGCTCAATTTGAGCTAGTTAAACTATGAAGTATACACTTTGCCTATTTATTAGGTATATGAAATAACGAGAGGTCCACCGGGAAAGTGTAAAATGTTGGATTAACCAAGCGATTTAGACACCTTAACGTTATTATATGAAATCCCGAAGGGCAGACCGGTAATTTATAGATTTCTTTCAATGATGACCGATTTATACACTGTTACCATATGAAATCCCTAAAGCTCATCATGTTGCATTATTTTGGAGGTTGTTTCGTGTTACTCTGTGATGACTGCGTTACTCCGGATTGTATAGGAGTCCACGCTTTATCCCCCTACCTTATCCCTACCTTATCTCCCGATACGAGTCGGAACTCGTATTCCATAGAATAGGTAGGTATTTAATTTAATAACTAGTTGATGTGTAGATAATCCTGAATTTTACATTAACTAGCAGCCTTCCTTTATTGTGTAAAATGACAAGGTATTTCATATAATAACTAGTTAAATTGTTGATAAAAAGCCGAATTTTACACAATAACTAACAGCCCCATCGCTATTATGTAAAAGGACTAGGTACCAGGAACCAGATGAAAAACGATATTACTGCAGAAACTTTTATATTAGGATTTATCAAGATGGCGTATACAATTAGAGCTCTCAATACATGAGACAGATAGTATTTATGTAGAACTGGTAATCCTACACTCCCCTGCAATTCTGCAAAAGATTAATTATATCACAGAAGAGCAAGGCAACTTACAGGTAGCAGGCGTAGGCACATATCACAGAAACGTTCAAAGTTTCATGTAATAACTAGTTTGTGTTGATAAAAATCCGAATTTTACACTTTACCAGAATGGACCGTTATTTCATGAAATAACTGGTTATTTCACGGATTACCTAACTGAATTTCATGCTTTAACGGTAAAACATTATAAACTAGGTCTAAAATGTCCCTATTCCAACAAAATACCTGTTTACCAAGTTGCTCCGTCAGGCGTCAGACTCGTTTTGTCTTTACCAAAAGTTTGGAGGACTTGTAATCACGAAGGAACCTAAAACATCCATTTCACGACCTCCAGAATCAAAATTCACACTCGCATTGCCTTTCAGACAGCAACAAATTTGGTTCCGAGTCTTTATTTACGGTGTTACTTTCCAAACGAGCTGAAATTTGAGCATATTGTGAGGGTTGGTCAAATGAATGACGGTAACGTACGTGCGTACCTGTGAGAAGTTACTGACACTTTCGTAACCGGTTCCCTACGACCCATTTTGCTACGAACATTGTATAAGTTCGTTTTGACAGTGGGAAAAACCCTACAAGTTATTACACAATTATTAAATTATTACGCTGGTTTATTATTTACCTGTACAGATGCTTCAGCGTAGATCACTGGTTTGTGTGGTCAATGCCTACCCTTGGGAAAGCCCTAAATCGAGTACTACAGCCGGCCGGGCAATTAGTTACATAAATATGCGGTGGATTCAAGAAATATATAATTAATATTATTTGTTGTTATTCATGAAGCATAAAGTTTGTCCAAGGTACAAAAGCGCGTATAAATAAATTCCAAAATCACCATCATTCTTCAGATGAAATAATACCACAGAACAACCAACTCGACTTCATACAGCCGTCCATGATAAAACCGTCAGATGTTTAGCAGTGATCTCTCGTCAAGATGTTACTGTTTCATTCACGCTCATGTTGACGAAACTTTTCGGTGCAAACTTCAGGGCCTTACAACTGTGGACAAACGGCTGGACGTACAACGCTCCGGGTGGTTTCAAAAAATGCAAAAGTTCGAGGTCAATTTACTGAAAAACGTAAAGAAATTAGAGATAACGGCGCCTGGAAATGTCAGCCCCTTTTTTTCACCCGTTACAGGATAGTGACAGTAACGCAGAGCGTCATGAATAACAACAAACAGTATAGCAAATAGCATATATATCTAACAACATGTAATAGAATGCTTGGATTGCCGGCCGCCTCCAGTATTTAGGGTATGCCTGGGGGAAGCATGAGGGCAGGTTATGACCACAGAAAACAGTGACCTACGCAGAAGGGGCATCTTTACAGGTAAATAATAAACTGTGGTCGAATAATTTTCTGCGGTCGAATAATTTTCTAATTCAATTTTTCGAAACTACGTAATGAGACGGAAACATTGAAAATTTTGATTCTGTCATCTTGGGGCTAGCTCCGAGCATGTTCAGTTTTCGCTTAAGCCGAACTGGCTTGGTGTAGGGTGAGCTCTGAGCACACTCGCTCGGAGCAGGGTGAGCCTGGAGCTTGTTCGGAGCTCAGGCAGCTCGAACGGGTCGAGGGTGCTAGCGCGGAAGAGCAGTAGCTCTGTTCGTGCAGTCCCTCAGAGCTTGTTCAGAGCAACCCGGGTATGCGCAGTAAGATTGAGGCAAAGATTCGCCGTTCGTGCAGAACCAGGGCGAGCTCCGAACCAAGTGGTCCGGCATTCGTGCAGTCCCGGGGCAGATGATTCGGTGTTCGTGCTGGCTAAGCGGCTTCCTTCGAGCAAGCCCTCGCGTGCCCCACCAGGAGACCAGGGGCAGTTGAGCCCTGCTCCGAGCGAGCGTGTTCAGAGCTCACCCTACACCGAGCAGGTTCAGTTCAAGAAAAAACTGAACTTGCTCGGAGCTAGCCCCGAAGGGACAAGCTGAGCTAGTGCTCAGCTGCCCCTGGTCTTCTCGTGGGGCACGGGAGGTCTTGCTCAGAGCAGCTCGAAGGAAGCCCCGTGGCCAGCACGAACACCGAATCATCTGCCCCGGGAAAGCACGAAAACCGGACCACTTGGCTCGGAGCTCGCCCTGGGTCTGCACAAACGGCGAATCTTTGCCTCAATCTTACTGCGCATACCCGGGTTGCTCTGAACAATCTCTGAGGGACTGCACGAACAAAGCTAGTGAAAATGATAAACCTAAACTAGTGTTTCTACGAGTGTTCTTCAAACTTATCTCCATTTGTATTCATTGGAATTTGCTGTTATTTTCCGTGATTAAGGCTGGGTCCCTAATGGTCTAATGGTCCTAACTGTGCAATTGTACTGCAAATTCATCAGAGAAATCTAAGCGACGACGAGAGGAAGCTCAGAAGAAGCTCGGAAGATCAGATCAGGTGTATTTTCATTCACGTTACATATTCTATCCTACTGTTCCAGGTATTCAAAGGGGAGAGTTTTATTCCAATTGCCGACGTATCGAACGAAGTGCCAGTACTCAAATGTAGTGGCCTAACCAAAAGGTGAGTGAGTTAATGAACAATGTAGGTACCTACTCATTTTTTTTTAACGTTCAAGTACTATGGGATATTCCGTGCCAGTCACAAACAATTATTGAGATTAAATTGAATTTTCTTTTCGCATTGACACAGCATATCGAAAAACTTTGAAATAAATATTGGAGGAAATAGAATTCTTTCCTTTTAAAATACATTCTTGTTCAAATCATGCCATGTCAAATCATGCTCGTACGTAAGTATAATGACAAACTTTGGGAGACAGCTGCTTTGAGAATAGGTATACTGAAATTTTAAAACACTTGGAGGGTCGGCACATGGTCTGCCTTTAGCTTTATAATTGATGAATAAACGAACTTGTGAAGTTCATTTATAATTATGTCTAGTGGGACACTTGAGAACGTTTACATGTAGTAGTTCCTTGAACTACCCTTCGACAGCCCGTTCTAAGAGAAATTCGAATAAAAAAAATTCGAATCTCCCGCCAACGGCGAAAAAACAGGGTTGCCCTCCCGCGGGGCGCCCCGTCACCGGCCGCACCGCGGCGCCGGCAACACTGGCGATGCCCCGATGAAACTTCACTCTTTGAAGAACGACAATTAGCAACTGCCAGCCAAATCCAAGACAAAAGGGCTGGGTGTGGAGGGTCCTAAACGTTCTCAAGTGTCCCACTAGACATAATTATAAATGAACTTCACAAGTTCGTTTATTCATCAATTATATCTGTGGGACACTTGAGAACGTTTACATGTAGTTTGTTTAAAGAATCAAACCAAGATAGGCAGTTGCTCTAGGGAAGACAACACCCGGAGAGAAGACCAGGCACTAAAAATTGAAAAAACGGTCTGTGAGACCTGTGTAATCCAGGCCCGGAGCCCCTAAATTACCCCTCCTTGGGCTCCCTCTTTGGCCTCAGTTAGTCTTCTCACGGTTTAACGTCACCCCCCCCCCCCTTCTTTTTGTGCCTGCCAATGCCGGGGCTGGAAAGCCCCGATTCACATATCACCCAATTATTTGTGATCTAACACTCTCCTTCAGGAAGGGAAGAAGGCACAAACAAAGGCTAATCTGATTGATGATCTAACACTCGCATGCAGAAAAGGGGGAAGGGCACAGGACTCAATTAAATATAAACAAAAAATACCCGCCTCACCTGGAGCAATGGTGGGGCCGTTATGACTCCGGTGTGGGGTGGAACACATGGGAAATAAAAGAGTCGTCGGCCACTAGGGGCCTATTATAAAAGTTGGCGAACACCGCCGAACTCCTCGTCCATCCTGCTGCTTTAAAAATTGTGTCCAAGGAGGCTCCTGCCCTGTTTGCAGCTGACACCGAAGCGTGCCTCGTTGAATGTGACGTGAAACAGTCCGCCACTCCTGCTTCTCTCAACACCCCCGTCACCCAACCCGAGATCGTCTGGCGGGACGCCGCCGTGTATGGGTGCCGGGTAATAACAAATAATGCCTCCGTGGTTGAGGACCTCAAAGATGCTGACGCCTGGAGGTATTCCGCCATAAGGGACGCCACACAGAGGAGCGGCCGTTGCGGAAAAAACGGCACCGTGAGGCATGGTTGCCGCCTATAAGGCGCCGAGGTTTTCAAACGGCCAGCGACACGGATCTCCAATCCTTGATCTGGACGGATCTGCACTTCCGACACCTTTATTGAGGCGATAGTTTGGAGCCTCTGTCCTGTTGCTAACAATAACAATGTGACTAATTTACGTGAGATCCAAGGGAAATCTTGACCGGGTCTTTCCAACCACTGTAACACCCTCTGTGGGTCCCACGTCGTGTCATATCGCGCAGCCGGAGGACGAATATGGGACACCCCTTTCAGAAAACGGGAAATAAGGGGGTCAGAACCAAAGGAGGGCTCCACCGCAATAAGGGACAAGGCCGACCTATAAGTATTAAAGGTAGCATACGATACCGATGTGTGCTGAAGGATAGTCTGCAAAAAATGCACCACTACCGGAGGCTTGGGGTCCCATGGACTCAATCCCTTTGTTTCACAAAAATCCCACCAGCGCCGATAACAACCCTGGTACTGGGCATATGTCGCGGGTGATAGCGCGGCTAAAATAGTGTTCACCGCCGGGGCGCTAATCCCTCGCCTCTCGAACGCCTGCCGGACAACCTCCCTGCTATTAAGCGTAGTGTGTCCGCTCGCGGGTGGGTCTGGTCCCTGAAAGGCAAATGTAATAAGCGATCGTTAGGACCAAAATACAGGGGCGCGGAGATCAATAATTCAAAAAAGGTGGGGTACCACGGCTGAGCTGGCCACTCCGGTACAACCACTATCCCTGTTGATTCCTCTGTAATAATCTTGCGCAACACCTTGAGAATCAGCGCAAACGGCGGAAAAGCATAAAAGCTCCACCCTTCCCAGGAGAAGGTGAAGGCGTCGACACCCCATGCCCTAGGGTCCGGGTGCCAAGAGAGGAACCTATCGCACTTTGCATTTGCTGCAGAGGCAAATATATCGATGTCGGGACACCCCCACACGTTTACGATCTCCCGAAAAAATTCCTCACCTAAGGACCATTCCGTTATCCCAGGGAGACGGCGAGAACCTTCATCGGCCACTATATTTTCTTTGGAGGCGACATAGGATGCAAAAATGACAATACGCCTCTGCTCACACCATCGCCAGATCCGTTCAGATAGTTCGAACAGGCGGTGGGACAACATGGACCCCTGCCTATTAACACAGCTGATGGCCGTGGTATTATCCGCCCTGATGAGGATACGGCGGTCGCTCTCGACGTCACAAAAATGATGTAAGGCTAATTCAATCGCTCTTAATTCTAGTGCGTTAATATGCCAGTTGGCCTCATCTACTGACCACCAACCGCTGATTGTGGCCTCCCCGGAGGTCGCCCCCCAACCTGATAATGACGCATCCGTGGAAATAGTGAGAGAAAAATCGTCATTGTGCAGTCTATTAGACAACGTCATAATGTTGCTACTCCACCACTCAATATCTGACCGTATGGATAGTGGTAACTGAATTTTTGCGTCAAAATTCTGGTCATTTTCCCTTAGGGCCTCAACCTTGACTCTCTCCAAATGCATAGTGTATAGTTTCCCATAGGGGGTTGCTGGTATCGCGGCCACTAGTGTACCTATGAGGCCCGCTAAATGTCGAATTGAGCAGATTTGTGGGTTGCGGAATTTATCCAGAGACTCCTTAATCCGTAAACGCTTCTCCTGCGGAAGCGAAATTGTCAGGGTCGCCGTATCAAACAAAAACCCCAAGAAAACAAATTGTTGTGAAGGGGAAAATTTACTCTTGGCGTCATTAATGACAAAACCTACATGTTGTAAAAGGTCCGACAAAATGATGACATTCCTGGCACATTCCACCTGAGACGACCCTATGATACCAAAATCATCTAAGTAGTTCACACACTTTATACCCTGTAATCGAAGATATTGAACAATAGGGCGCATGAGCTTATGAAAGACATACGGTGAAACCGACATGCCCATGGGCAAACACGTAAATTCGTACAATTGATCTTGGAAACAGAATCTGAGAAAAATTCGAGATTGTTCTGCAATAGGCACCATATAGTATGCATCCATGAGATCTATTGTCGCCCCAAAACTCCCAGGCTCAATGAGGTCCCGCATAGTGCGGTGATCCTCCAATTTAAAGTGGGGGGCGTCTATAAATAAATTTAAATAGCGCAAATTCAATATAAATCGTTTTCCCCCTGATGCCTTGTCCACTAGGAAAAAGGGGGAAACCACCTGGCCTGGGTGGGAGGTACATGTCCTCACGACCCCCTCCCGCACCATCCTGTCTAGCATAATGGAAAATTGTTTGATGAACGCCTCATCTGACGAATGTGGGCGCAAATAAGGGTTGGGGGTCGGTCTCGTGTGGAAAGGTATCTCAAACCCGTTCAACCATGAAAAAATTACGGGATTTTCCGTGATAGTACGCCAATTCTCTATAAATCTAAATAATCGACCCCCTAAGGGAGGATTAATTACCTGTAAGGGCGCCGATTTTAATTCCGGCTGTGTGACCCTCTGAATGGCCGGCGTTGTGACCTGGAAGACTGGTTCCCTCGGGATCTGTTGGCCTGTTGGTGAGCTTGCCCACCCCGATGAGCAGCTCGGCCTCTGTCGTTTCCCTGTTGCAGACTTACTGGCCCTGAGGGCTGCTGAGGGCGAGGGGGTGCGGGGGGCGGTTTTTTAAGGGACACTAAGCCCCGAGCACTGGAGGTCATCCCAAGAAATTCTTTATAACGTGCTCCCAAATTATCCCCAAAAAGCCATTCTGATGGCGGGACATTTTTAGAAATTTGCTCGAGGGCCGGGGAGCACACCGCCAACAAAAGACGACGTCTGGTGCGATTTATATCATAAAATAGGGCCGTCATGGCCCGCCCCGCATCGCACATATTAACATAGCTGTCCCCCATGACGGAGGCGGCCGCACCCCCTCTCTCAATGACCGACGAGAGGCCCATACCAAGGGCCGAAATGGCTGTGGCGCACTGCCGTTGAATCCCGGCATAGTACGCGTCCACAGATTTATGGCCCCCTCCCACTGACGCCGCTATCTCCGGATTCATCTTTGGGGGCGCAAGCGCCGGTAAGTTCGCGGGGGTCGGGTATTTAGTCCGAAGGGCATTAAATACCTCTAGTGGGACACCATTTCGCAAATGGTGTTCCCATCGACCCGCGATACTAGGGTGAATTCGCGGAGCTGGGGGCGGCGGAATAGCGGGGTTATCTCCCAGGGCCAGAAGCACCTGGGGATCTAAATCGGCGTCAGGGCCGGGATCTGGGGCCGAATCTACCGTCGGTGTGGTAAAACCCGCAAAATCCGACGAGCCTGATGCCCCCGCACGATCTTTAGTCGGGTCCCCCGTTACCGGGGCTATCGGGGGCGGAATAGCGGGCCCTCCTTCGCCCCACGCGTCGTCGGGATCCGAATCGTCGCCGGAAGGTCGGTGTACCGATTCTCGATCGGTATCACGGACGAGAGACCCCCCAGATTCACGATCTGGGTGAAGCCTCGGGGAAAGACGATCGGGAAAAACGCGTGCCAATTCGCGATTGACATCACGGAAATGCTCCCCAAATTCGCGAGTTGGGTAAACATTCCGAATGTGACGACTATCTCCGATTGATAACTCCCCATAATCATCAAAACGGTATGCCCCTCGGGTATCTCTACGAGAAACGCGCGGTCCCTCGACGAGGTTAACCTCACGTCTCCGGGGTGAGCGAGATCGCGCACGGTATCCCCGCGTAGAAATATAATCGGCGTCCCGATCCACTCGCGTTCGGAGATATCGAGGTTCATCCTCATCGGATTCGAAATCCTCCCGAGATCTCCGCGCAACATAAACCGGATCCAGAACGTCGAGAACCGGACCACGAGGACGCCGGGGGGACCGCGGGGTAAACATCGTAAAACGATGTTTCACGAATCTCCTGAACGCTGAAATATAAGGGAAACTGAAAACAACAGCTTACCTTGACGCAGCGAACGAAAAAACGGGTTTTTCTACTTGCCAATTTCGAGCACAATCACAAAAAACTCTCGAAAAAACTCGGCACGAACGAACTGTCTAGAAGGCAGCCAAAAGAAAAGTGAAGTTTCATCGGGGCATCGCCAGTGTTGCCGGCGCCGCGGTGCGGCCGGTGACGGGGCGCCCCGCGGGAGGGCAACCCTGTTTTTTCGCCGTTGGCGGGAGATTCGAATTTTTTTTATTCGAATTTCTCTTAGAACGGGCTGTCGAAGGGTAGTTCAAGGAACTACTACATGTAAACGTTCTCAAGTGTCCCACAGATATAATATAAAAATAAGCTGCTTACATTTTCGACTTGTTTCAAATTTTAGAGTTAGGTACTTCCTGCCAAAAGAAATGCTCGTGAAAAGTGTACATTATAGGTACCACTAATCGTTTAATTAGTTTATATTCTGAATATTTTCTTATAAATATATAATAATATAATAAACTCAAATGTTCAACTTTTATTCAAACCACCTGTGATGAATTTAAAGTTATCATCACGGTGGCGTGAAGGAGTGAATAGATGAGAGCGAGGGAATTTCACCTAGGCGGCGGTAATCCACCGATGTAGGTGAGAGGAAGGAAATTCACCCAGGCGGCGGTAATCCACCGATGTGAGTGAAGGAAGGAATCTCGTCTAGGCGGCGGTAATCCACCGATGTAGGCGAGAGGAAGGAAATTCACCCAGGCGGCGGTAATCCACCGATGTGGGTGAAGGAAGGAAGGTGCTTGTCTAGGCGGCGGATATCCACCGATGTAGACAAGAGGAGAGGGTAGGAGGTGAATTCCCAGAGCGGCGGATACCACCAGGCATCTGGGAGGAGGAAGGTAGAGAGAGAAGAGAGAGCTGGTTAGAGGAAGTGTCGAATGAAGCTAAAGCTCCAGGATCCGGGATTATATAGGACTTGAAGTCCTCTCCCTCCAGCTCCCTGCTGGGAGCTGGTAGTGGGGCACCAGGTTGTGTCCCCCGGATTCTGTCGCCTGTCTCCCCACTCAGATGTTTATTGACGGAAGGTAATTTCTACATCGGAATATTGGTGAGAGCTTTAAGGTTGTAGTGGAGTGTTTCCGGGAGGGACTCACGACAGAGGTCCCCCCAGTTCGAACCAATGATTGAGGTAGCTGAAGGCTCAAGTTGACAGTGGCTGAGGGCTGCGGAAACAAAAAGGGGAGCTGAAGGCGCAAGGATACAGGAGCTGAAGGCTGAAACAAACAATGGTAGTGCTGAAGGCAGAAGAGTGACCGGAGGTGTCTTAAAGCTAGGGTGACATACAATTAGTAGAATAAGTAGGTATAAGTTGACGTAAGTAGACAGAAGTAGGCATAAGGAGACTTAAGTAGCTAAGTAGATGTAAGTAGATGTAAGTAGATGGAAGACATAAGTAGGTGGAAGTAGATGTAAGACATAAGTAGGTGTAAGACATAAGTAGATGTAAGTAGATGTAGGACATAAGTACAAAGAGGGTGTGATGAAAAATTTGATGAGGTGACAATATTTACAAAGGTGGTGAGTTCGATGATGATGAGGATAGTATGTTAGGTATTTACATTAGATATTTACAGGTGCAAGGTATTTACAGGAAACATTTACAGGTATGTACAGGTATTTACAGGTATGTACAAATTTCTGGTACGGTGTCAGGGGAGACAAAATTGAGCGGGGTTGCGAGATCCGCCGTTCCCTGGGTGTGGGTTGTGGGTGGTTTAGTGTAGTGAGTGTGTGTGTGCTGTGCAAAGGTGGGTGTAGTGTGTGGATGGGTGTTGATGGGGCCCGCTGCGACGGAGTGGCCACGGCGGGGCTGTGAGGTTCGGCACAGTGTCTGTGGGATAATGGAACACATACACTGTCCCGAAATCTCAAGGCCCCGCCGTGATTTCTCAGAGCGGGGCAGGGGACTTGGCCGCCGGGACGCGGGGCGAGGGACGCTCCCGTCGTCTGTTGCGGCGCCCGGACCTTTTCGTCCCGGCGGAGGCTATTGCGGATATCCCCGGCGGCGGTGGGGGAAGAGGGGGTGTTGTAGGTTTGGCGGGCTGGGGTGGTTGTGGGGTTGAATTTAAAATTGGGGGGTCGAAAATGGAGAAAAACGGGGGAGTGAGAGGGGGCTGAAATTTGGGGGGCGGGGGTTGTTGAAATTTGGGGGGTGGGGGTTGTTGAAATTTGGGGGGCGGGGGTTTTGGAAGGGGTGGTGGGGGTGGCATAAGCAGGGCTAAATGAAGTTGGTGGAGGAGTGGATCGATAAGGGGGTCGGACGGGACGTAGGGGGGATGTACCCCGGTGGCTTTTGCTGCGCGAAATTCGCGCAGTATGCGCCACTGGGGGTACTTCCACCGCCGGGGCCGGGGAGGAAGTCCGGAAATCCTTCGCGGGAAAAACAGAAGCGATGCAGTAGGTCCGGGCGAAGGGGGTAGGGGGGAGAGCGGGTCCGGGACGTACACGTCCCGGAGTATCGCCGCCATTTCCGGATCCGAATCGAAATCCGGAAACGGCGACGGGGGAGACAGATTCGGAGGAGAGAGGTGTTGCATTGCAAACAGACGGCGGGAGACTGATAGTGGATGTAGGTTGAGGGAGAACAGGGGCGGGCTTGCAGCGGGCGAAAGGGACGGTGTGGGGTTTCCCGTCCATTAGCAGGGTCGCGGTGGTCGGTGTTGTGCGGATGACTTGAAAGGGCCCGGCATAAAGGGGCTGAAAGGTTTTATGCATGCCGGGCTCTTTCAAGTACATATGCGTGGAAGTGTAAAAGCGTTTTGGGTAAGTGGTGTCGTTTGTCGGTGTTGAGGTGTGTAACGGTTCCCTGTTAATGGACGGGGTGTTGTGTGGAGGGAAAATGTCGGCCGGCAACCGAATGGGGTCTTTAAATGCGTGTTGTGCGGGACTTGTGTTGTCGGAAGGACGGGCGGAAGTGCGGAGGCTAAGTAGAACGTAGGGGAGGGTTTTGGTCCATGAAGGGGAAGTGGCTGATGTGGAGATGGCTTGCTTGAGGACCGGGTGCCACCGCTCTATTTTCCCGTTGGATTGGGGGTGATAGGGAGTGGTGCGGATTTTCTGAATCCCGAGGGAACGGAGGAGGTCGGCAAAGTGGGCTGATTCAAATTGCCTCCCCTGATCGACCGTGAGTGTCCGCGGACAACCGTAGCGGCTGATCCATTGAGTGAGGAAGGCCGCGGCGACGGCGTCCGCGGTAATGTGGGCGAGTGGGATACACTCTACCCAATTTGTCGCACGGTCGATCATGGTGAGGCAATACCTCTTTCCCTCGGAGGGGGGAAGGGGGCCGACCAGATCCATGTGGACGTGTTCCCACGGGAGAGAATCGGGGATAGGTTGAGGAGGTACATGCGGGTGAGCCGAGACCTTGAATTGCTGGCACTTCTGGCACCCTAGAACCCAGGTACGTATATCCGTGTTCATATGGGGCCAGAAGTACCGCGTTTTGATGAGGTCCCGGCTTGCCCGGATGCCGGGATGATGGAGGGAGTGGTAGTGTAGGAACAACTGCCTCCTCAGCTCCGGCGGGACGTACGGGCGCGGTGTGTCGGCCGATACGTCGCACCAGAGGTCTAGGGGAGGCAGCTGTTCCAATTTTGAGGCGGAGATGAGATGGGAAAGAGCGGGATCGGAGGTAGGAGTTTGATGGCTTTTGAGGGTTTGCGGGGAGGGAAAGGGCAGTAGCTCCGCCACCGGCGCAGGGGTGGGGCGGGAGAGGGCGTCGGCAACGCAGTTGTCGGCCCCCGGCAAATAACGAATATCGGACGTGAATTGTCCGATAAATTCGAGTTGCCGGAGGCGACGGGGGGAGGCTGATTTTCGATTTTGGAGGAGGGCGTGGGTGAGGGGCTTGTGGTCGGTTATGACAGAGAACTGCCTGCCCTCCACGAAGTCACGAAAGTGTTTGATGGCTTCGTGGATGGCGAGGAGTTCTCTGTCAAAGGTGGAGTAATTTTTTTGTGTGGGGGACAGAGTTTTGGAGAAAAAGCCGAGAGGTTGGGGGGTGGCGCCGTTGTGTTGGTGGAGTACTGCCCCGATGGCCCAGTCGGACGCATCTGTGGTGATGGAGAGTGGGGCGTGGGGATCGGGATGGGCCAATAGAGCGGCGTCAACTAGGTCCTGTTTGCATTGGTGGAAGGCGGTAGTGAGGGCGGGGGTCCATGAAATGGGGCGTTTATCGTTTTTTTTAGCCGGTTGTGGGATAGCGTGTATGAGTGGTTGTTGGTGTTGTGCCGCGTGTTTGATGTGTCTACGGTAAAAGTTCAGCATACCCAGGAAACGGCGGAGTTCTGAGACAGTGTTGGGACGTGGGAAATCGGTGAGGGTGTGAACCTTGTCTGGTAGGGGTTTTATTCCTTCGGACGAGACCTGGTGGCCGAGGCAGCGGACGGAGGGCTGGGCGAGGACGCACTTTGGAGTGTTAATTGTGAGGCCCTCGGCCGCGAAGATGTCAAGTACTTGTGTCAGGTGTGCGAGGTGTTCGGTTGGGTTTCGGGAAGCGATCAGTACGTCGTCCAAAAAACAGAAGACGAAGGGCAGGCCTCGTAGTATGTTATCCATGTAACGCTGCCATGTTTGGGCAGCGTTACGGAGGCCGAAACCCATTTTGACATACTCGAACAGGCCGAAAGGGGTGATGATAGCTGTTTTAGGAACGTCAGGGGGGTAGATGTGAATGTGATGGAAGGCACGGGAGATGTCGAGTGTAGAAAAGATGGTGGTGTTGTGCAGGTGGGAGGAGAAATCCCTGAGGTGCGGGACGTTGTAAAGGTCTGGGGTCGTACGGGCATTGAGGCGGCGGTAGTCGCCGCATGGGCGGATATCCCCGTTAGGCTTCTGCACAATATGTAGTGGAGAAGCCCACGGGGATTTGGAGGGACGGATAATGCCGTCCTTGATGAGGAGGTCGAAATGCTTGCGGGCCTGTGAGAGTTGGAGGGGGTGGAGGCGTCGGGCTTTCGCGGATATTGGGGGGCCAGAGGTTTCGATGAAGTGTTGGGTCTGTGAGATGTGGGCTGAGGGGCGGCGCTGGGGTTTGTAGTTGAGGAGGAGCTGTTCAAATTTGGAGGGGGGTCGGTCCACCGCATGTATGAACCCGGGGATGGGTTTCTGGGTGGAGGGGTCGAGCAGGCGCGCGTTACGGACGTCTACCTGGAGGCCGAAATATGCGAGGAAATCGGCCCCCAGGATAGCTTTCTCTACGTCCGCCACGGTGAATTCCCACTCGTACGCGAGCCCGCTCATATGAATTGATGAGCGGTACGTCCCGTACGAGGGGATGGTAGTACCGTTGGCGGCGTAGAGGAGTTGCCGGTAACAACGCGCCTGTCGCCGTAGTATGTTATTGGGGAAGATAGAGAGCGCCGCCCCTGTGTCAACGAGGAAGGGGACGTGCGTCTTGGAACACTTCAGAAACAGGCGTTGATGAGCTGGGGCGGAGTGAGGCAAAATTGGCGAGGTGTTGGAGTCCGTCGGAGGGGGGGGGGCTTGGTTCGTCCGAGGTGATGGGTGGGTGCGATGGTTGTGGTTGTTCCCCCGCGAAGGAGACGCGGGGTGATTTTTTGCCGTTCCGGGGAGGGGGAACGGTAGTGGCGGCGCGAGTGGCGGCCGGAGGGGTGGATGTTTTGGGGGCGGGGTTGGAGGGGCCGTTCCGTGGTGGGGGAACGGTAGCGGCGGCGCTAGTGGCGGCCGGAGGGTTGGCTGCCCTGGAGGCGGGCTTGGAGGGGCCGTTCCGGGGTGGGGGAACGGTAGCGGCGGCGCTGGTGGCGGCCGGAGGGTTGGCTGCCCTGGAGACGGGCTTGGTGGGGCCGTTTCGGGGTGGGGGAACGGGAGTGGCGGCGCAGGCGGCGGCCGGGGGTTTGGCTGCCCTGGAGGCGGGCTTGGAGGGGCCGTTCCGGGGTGGGGGAACGGGAGTGGCGGCGCAGGCGGCGGCCGGGGGGTTGGCTGCCCTGGAGGCGGGCTTGGAGGGGCCGTTCCGGGGTGGGGGAACGGGAGCGGCGGCGCTAGTGGTGGTCGGAAGGTTGGCAGCCGTGGCGGCGGCGTAGGAGGGGTAGCGAGGCGAGGTGGAGGTGGTGTGAATGCGGGCGGGGGGGGGTTGGTGGTGGTCCCCCCCGTGTTGGCGAGGAGGGGGGCCCGCCGGATTTACCGGCGGGCGTCCGCGTTTCCCTGCTTGGAGGAGTAGGAGCAGGGGGGCTGGCATTTGCGGGCCTCCCCACCGAAGTTCACATGGTAGAAACATCGGTGGGGGGGGTCCGCCGGGAGGTAGGTCCTGGTGGGGCGCGTGGAGTTGGAGTGGGGCGCCGTTTTTGGGGACCTCCCTCTCTGTTGCCGGGAGGGGGAGACGGTGCGGCGGTCGGCCGAGCGCTGGCGTCGGTGGTCGGAGGAGGGGATCGGCCGGCGATCGGCGGAGAGGGAGCGGCGCCGGTGGAGGGAGGGGGGCCGGCGGCGCTCTTCAGATGGCGACCGGTCCCTGCGTGGGGTGGGGAAGCGGGGTGCGGCGACCTCCGTGACGCTGGCGGCTGCGGCGAGGTCGTAGACCGTGTCGGCCAGACGGAGAAGCGGCTCGTCCGGTCCGTCGAGGTGGCTGGCGAGCGCCATCTGGATGGGGTGGGGGAGGGCTCGCAGCCAGAACGTCCGAGCGATGTCGGCCGTCACGACGTCGTGTAGTTGATGACGTAGGCGACGGTACAGGTGGGAAGGTTTCAAATCGCCGAGGTGTTGGGGCTGGGACAGCGCTGCGACACGTGCGATCTTGGAGGGCTGGTATAAGTTGATGAGGCGGCTGCGGAGGTCGTCGTAGGCGGCCGTGGCGTCGGGGGAGATGTCAGAAGTCTGCAGGAGGATCTCATATGGTAACAGGGAGATGATGCGCGAGTAGCGGGTACGCTGGCTGCGGATGTTGGCGGCAGAAAACGCAGCGTCGACCTGGAAGAACCAGAGTGCGGGGTCGTGCGTGTAGAAGGGGGGTAGCGACAGCGGGAACGACGCAGAGGCCGTCGTGACGTCGGCGGCGGCGTGTGCGGCAGCTGCAGCGGCGGCGGCAGCGGCGGCGGCGGATGCGGTGGAGCCGGGTGGTGAGAGGCTTGTGAAGGGGTTGTCGGTTGCGTCAGAAGTCGCAGTGGTCGGCGGCTGCAGTAGGGACGGCCGGAGGAGCGGCGGTGATGGCGAGTTCGGGTCCATGGTGGCTGTGAACAAAATTCAAATATGAGCGGTTGAATTTGAAAATTCGCAATGAGCGGCGGCGGGGTTGGATGCGGCGGATAGTTGTGTGGTTGCGAGTGGGCCAAAAATTGCGAATTTAAACTGACTATTTTAAATGTGAATTTAAAATGCGGGACACCGAACTAGACTGGGGCGACACATGAGGTGGTAAGAAGGTAGAAGGTAGAAGGTTGGATGAACGTCGGGTTCACCACTGTGATGAATTTAAAGTTATCATCACGGTGGCGTGAAGGAGTGAATAGATGAGAGCGAGGGAATTTCACCTAGGCGGCGGTAATCCACCGATGTAGGTGAGAGGAAGGAAATTCACCCAGGCGGCGGTAATCCACCGATGTGAGTGAAGGAAGGAATCTCGTCTAGGCGGCGGTAATCCACCGATGTAGGCGAGAGGAAGGAAATTCACCCAGGCGGCGGTAATCCACCGATGTGGGTGAAGGAAGGAAGGTGCTTGTCTAGGCGGCGGATATCCACCGATGTAGACAAGAGGAGAGGGTAGGAGGTGAATTCCCAGAGCGGCGGATACCACCAGGCATCTGGGAGGAGGAAGGTAGAGAGAGAAGAGAGAGCTGGTTAGAGGAAGTGTCGAATGAAGCTAAAGCTCCAGGATCCGGGATTATATAGGACTTGAAGTCCTCTCCCTCCAGCTCCCTGCTGGGAGCTGGTAGTGGGGCACCAGGTTGTGTCCCCCGGATTCTGTCGCCTGTCTCCCCACTCAGATGTTTATTGACGGAAGGTAATTTCTACATCGGAATATTGGTGAGAGCTTTAAGGTTGTAGTGGAGTGTTTCCGGGAGGGACTCACGACACCACCAAATCGTATATTTTATGGTTGCAGGTTCCTTATTCCGGGATGGCGAATAGGTTGGATTGTCATCCACGACCGCTCAGGGATTTTTGGGACAGAGGTGAGAAGGAGCTGTACTTTAACTATCCCCGTTGATGAAAGTGTTCACTGAATGACTGATAACAATTCATTAGCATTAATGGTTGGGTGACAAACAAATGAATAATGTTAAGGGCTCTACTCACAACACCTACAAGATCTTTGGCTGTCCTAAGCCCAACGTAGAAGTCGAGTTTCACGACTAATAATAAAATTAACGCTACCAACTGAAGTAGGTCTTATAACACGTACGATGTTACAAGAGTTATGATAGTATCTAATCTGAAGCCATATGGAAGCCCCCCCCCCCCCCCCGAAACCACAGAATTTCACTGAAATGTGGCAACTGGTTCGTAGGAAATTGAGTACCTACCTCGGATTTCGCATTTGTGCATGCGCAGTGGCCATATCAATAATCCAAATGTTCCGAAACTCAGGGGACCATCCAGGGCACAACCCGCATGCTCCCTGGAAGTTTCAGTGAGATCGGATTTGAAGTGAGGAAGTTTTGCGTATGGCAAGGATTTGCGTACACACCGTACAACTTATAACCAGTACAACTTATACGATGTTATGCCGACGCAAGTGTACAATTTATTCGTTATTTATAGTTATAGTCGTCTGTTGCATAAAGTTTTGAGTAGTCTCTGGTTTTGATGGATATAATTTTGTAAATTGTCCACTTTGGATTATTGAGTGTTGTGTTGGTTTGTGATGAAAGAGGTAGTGGTGAGGTATGGATGAGAGAGTGATTGTGATGGATGAATCCCAATGGCCCACTAAATCCTACCTAGGTACTGATCAAATTTAGATGATAAAAATTAATAACAAATTGTACCTGTTTCAGATTAGAAGCGGTCTGCAACGTTTGGCGACTAGAATACTTGGAGGCAATACGATAGTGCAAGGAGCGATATCTAAAATTCTTAAGGAAACTCCTCAAAAGTTTTACGATGATACTGTCCAAGTTTATCAGGTACCAGCCTTTCTATTACCTGTTATTTCCATTTACTCTCAGAGAACATACAATGACATGATATATGCGAGAAACTTATTTCTTTCGGTTATTTACACCTTACTCAGGATGTCCCAAGGGACACTTGGTATTTATTTATTTTGTAAATTATTGATAAACGGAAATTCTGTACAGCTATTTACTACTTGATAAGTACTCTCACATATATACACACGGTCTTTGCCCAACTCAGTCGGATTCTTACATTTACCACTCCCATGTAATACAATAAATTTTTAACCAAATAAACGAGGGGAACGACGAGCTGAGTGATGCCGTGGGGAAAGTAGGAGAAGCGTCCCTTCCAACGAACTCCATAGCCCCTCAACGGTTGTAACGGCCGTTGATGGACGGGGAACGAGTGGAAAGGGGCCTTTGGCTAGCCCAGCTCTTCGTTCGACCGATCACATCTTACATGCGACTACTCTCTCTTGCACACCTCACGCCTCCTCTGTCTATCTCCTTCCCTTGCATCGGCTGTGGTGATAACCGCGGAGCGCCTTCCTGTCTCTCCTCTAGCACTCGCTGTGGTGACAACCGCGGGGTGCTAGCAGAAGACTCCTAAGGAGCACCTAATATCTGCTGTAGTGATAACCGCGGGGTATTAGCTTCCTCCCTATCCAAACCTACCATACCATTAGGTATCACAATATTTTTAATTATAATTACGCTACTTAACTATTCTTAATTCTGCATATTATTTAGTCAGGGCTTTAAAGACTATGGTATTACTCTGTATTACAGAATAACGCGAACGTGGCCTATTCCATGCTCTCCGAAATACCTGGACTCAAACCTATCATGCCGAAAGGGGCTATGTACATGATGGTAAGAATTTATCAATAATAATAAAGAGTGGCGCCTTGTTCACCAACAACTTTATGAATCGTGAGACGTAGGTAATATAATACTGAAGTGCCGAGTTAGTTGAATACGAGCTTGACAGCGATTCACTCGTAACGAAGCACTTCAATTATGCAGGTCGGTACTTCTTACCTGTCCCTTGGCTTACAGGTTCGAGTAGACATGTGGGATTTCCCAGGATTTGAAAACGGACTGGATTTTGTCTCTCAGTTGGTTGCAGAAGAGTCAGTTTTCCCGCTTCCAGGCGAGGTAGGGTTTTTTTTGGTATTCTCCAAATTATATTTGAGTTTTACTCAAAATCACAGATATCCGTTATTATAGTAAACTGTCGCAGTCTTTACTTGAATCAATATTCAGATTATCTATACGTCATTTAAACGAAATGAATTTACAGTAAGTAGCCCGATATTTTCTTTTGCAAGTGTTTCAGCTACCCGGGTTACTTCAGGATCGTTCTGAGCGTTCCTGAAGAGATGCTGGAAGTCGCCTGTCTGAGGATCGCCGATTTTTGCGAACGTCACTACAGGAGGAAAAGTGAAGTGATCCTCCCCGTGTCGCCCGAGCTGGAAGATATGTAAGCCTTCAAAGGGGCTTTACTGAGTGGGAGCGTTGGGAATGATTGGGCCTAAACCAGACCTCATTATAAGCGGACCTCCTGCTTAAAAGTCCCATATCAAGTACAAAAGTTGCCAAGTCAAAATTACTAAGGTCCGCCAAGTGTGGATTTTCCAAAGTATCAAAACAGGTAATTCCTTATTTACGTCGAAAATGTTTACGGTCGAATGAAATTTGTGTTTCATTCCTTGATTTAGGTATATTAGATTATTAAATTTATAGGCCCAGCACGCTCCCAGTGACTTTCCATTGTGAAGCCGAGTACCTTTGCAATCCGTGGCGTAGGCAACTACGATTGTAGGGGCCCGCGTGCGAGCCTGATTTCTGGCCTTCCGGGATTTATTATACGCACATAAAAATAGCGTAGGTACTAGTGGGTTGGCCGACCATTGACGAACGTCACACAAACAAAAAAGTTGTCAAACAAATTAAAAAAAAAATAAATAAAAATAACCTCTGCCAAGTTAAATGGCACATAGCTTTCTCTTATCAATAACATAACCGTACAGCTCACACACACATACGCGCGCGCACACACACACGCACACGCAGCTTTTTAACCACGATGGGGTAAAAGCGAAAAGGTGGGGAAATTGCATTGATAGGTAACTGGGTTTAAGGTTCGTTAATTCTTTCTGAGAGAAAGACCCCAACTGCCCGCCGAATTTGAGCGAACTGATTCCTGCGAGGCAAATTGCTACTTCGGATTTGGTTTGCGCATGCGTCGTGGCTACACCTTTCATTCCATCGCGAAGAAATTCACAGAGAATCATCTGGAAGCTACACCCCAGCTACCCACCGAATTTTAAAAAAATGGGGCCATTGGTTCGTGGGAAGTTGTTACCTTGGACTTCGCGTTTGTGCATGCTCAGTCGCCATAATGATCCAGTTGTTTCGAAAATCAGGGGACCATCCAGGGCCCAACCCGCATGCTCCCTGAACATTTCAGCGAGCTCGGATTTGAACTGAGGCACTTTTGCACATGACAAGTATTTGCGGACACACAGACACCGAAGCAAATTTGTTCAGTTATTTCTAAAACATAAATGCGAGTGAAAATTGTGGACAATAAACATATTTTTTTCTCTCAAAAGCGGAAACGCTTCCGCTACCTTAGTACACTCGGAAGCACTATAAAGCGTTGCCAAAAATTATACAGAAAATTCCGAGGGTTCAGTGAGTAGGTACGCATCCTCCAAATTTTAGCTCATAAGACCCATATTTGGTGTCGGCCACGTCCTGCAGGATCCACTGAGTTGACAGTAATAACGATGTAGACAGAGTGAATTCAGTATGCTTGATGCTGAATACCTAACCAAAAAATATGTCACATTTATTCAAGAGCCACACTAAAACAAAATGGTAAAGTCAACATGATTGATTTCCGTTGTGAATTAGGTAATTATACTCACTTATCGTTCGTTCAGTCCAGTAGATCACCCTCAGCTTACAGGTACTACACATACCTACTATGTGCTTAGAGATGTAATTAACCGATAAATTAATGAAGGTCTGCTTTAGGTCAACTTCCCATTCCCACAACACTCGTTACATAAACAGTCTATTGGTTCATTTGTGATTTATGTATTTTTTAACCGTTCTATTTTAAAGCCTCCTGCTCCTGAGATGGCCTCTTGAGTACCTGAGCTGTAGCAATCAAATATTGGTGTTGTTAAATTCGGAATATGTTCTTGGCCATTGCCAAGACATGTTTGGAACATTGTTCTGCCTCATGTATTCTAGTGGAGGTAGTTTTAGAATTTTCAAATTCAACATTTTTTCAAATTGAGTTGTATATAAGTATATTAAGGGATTCCTACTGATAATTTAAAATAAATGAAGGTGGAAAAAGTAGATGTTAATCAGTTTCAAAACGATTTCTACTCCGTGAGTTTACTATGTGCCAAATTAGATGAGAAAAAGTAGTAGGTAATGAAGCATCTCAGGTGGATTTACGAATGCTAGATACCTACGCCAGAAAGTAGAGCTGGCTAATGATAATTCGACGACGCGGGTGTAGGTGCGTAAGAATAGAAATATTTTTGAATATTTTCATAATTTTGCTTTGATTTCCTCAGCTAATGATTTGGCTGATACAAAAGACTGACTAAAAGGTTTGTCCAAGTATTTTTAGTGATAGTATCAAAGGAGGGTCCTTATAACATCCGTTCACAGGCAATGTTTATGCGTAAGTGCAATAAATTACATACCTATGTCCTATATGTACGGAAACGGTTTCAGATGTCAGTAAATAATTATTATATGTGTACCAAATCTGCCTGAAATAAAGTGAAATTATGAGTGGCATTCTCAGCAAGCTTTTTTTTATCCTTCAAATTCGCAAAGGTGACGTGTGAATTTTGTATCATTCCCTGTTTGGCGGAACTCGACCAGAGTTTAATGAATTTAAACGCAAACTTAGTTTTACTTTGTTATGTGATTTTATGTGAGAAAAAGCGTCACGTCACAGTGACGACCGGTAGGTCCTTAGATTCTACCCATTAAACCATTACAAAACTAAAGAGATCACCGTGACCGACGCCAGCGGTCTTATTTTTTTTAAATTTATTTATTTTTTTAATCGATCTCTTATTTTTGAAGATACCTTGTCAGTCATGATTACCATTGTATAGACTATAGAGTATAGAGGAAACACAAAATGGGTGCAATGAGATCATTTAAAAACACAACATTATATAAAAATCTTATTATAATTTAATAATTGATTTGTACAAATGATTCTCATAGCGAGCCAGCGATGAAACAGACAGAAAGAACAAATTAATATTTCTATGAGATCAAACTAACTAAAGATGCGGAATCTATTATTTGTCTTTGAGAAAATATCCAAAACATAGCTACCAACGTTTAGCGAAAACGGCAATGAAATGTTTCCAGAATTGCATTGGAAATGTAAATCACTTCGTTTCCCGCCATACGAATTATTATACACAACTATGACTTTCAACAAAATAATTATGATGGAACACGACACGACACTATTTTTCAACGTTGCATATATTTTCATATATACACACAAAACTCCACCAAGCAGGTATGTTAAAGCCTTACACACCTACATACAAAAATGATTATACTACATTTGAGATACTAAATAATTTATTACTTAAAGTTATTCTCCACTAGAAATCATTGTGGATCGTCGTTCATGGTTCGCTTATTTCTAATTATGTACCTAGATGTTTCTCAAGATTTTTAATTCTTGAATGACTGCTCCGAAGTCGGACTGATAGGGCTTGAATAAAATGGGTAACTAAAGTACCTAGTAATCAGGCAGGATAAAATCAACGAGGGCTCAAAATGTGATGGAGTGGGGGGGGGGGGGGGGGCTACAGTTTTTTGAAAATCGGAAACTGTCGATTTTCAAACTGCAGATCGGATTTGAAAACGGCAGATTTGAAAATCGGATTTCAAACGGAGGATTTCAAACTGCAGATTTGAAACGGCGGATTTGAAATGGATTTGAAACGGAAAACTGCGGATTTGAAAACGGCGGATTTGAAAATTGGATTTCAAACGGCAGATTTGAAAACGGCGGATTTGAAAATCGGATTTAAAACGGCAGATTTGAAGAACTGCAGATTTGAAAAAAGGAAACTGCCGAATTACGAGTAACAGGTTAGGGCTAGTAGAAGAGGCTTATGCGTTAGGTTACCATTAACATCGTGCGTTAGGTTACCCGTTGGTTCGGTAAACATTTGTCCGAATATTTTACATAACATAAGACGCAGCGGGTATATCATTTCAGCGGGTTGATCTCGGAGAAAGATTTCCAAAAAGTTTATATAACTTTCAACTGAGTAGAAAAGCGTGGAAATTTCCAAAACGTTTACCACTGAGACACTCAGGTAAAAGAGTTACTTGCGTGCTCAACATGACAATCTGTTGAATAGTTTTCTGTTGAAATGGTAACATACCAACATAACCAGTCACATACAGGCTAAACACACTACTTTCCTTTAGGATACGCAGGAAAAGTCGTTCGTTATTTGATTTTTCACACGTGGCCTTAATGGGCTAATTGCATGGGTCATAAAAGCGGTTTATGTTATTTTTTAAATTAAATTAGATTCCATCCTGAGAATTCTGAGACCAGCCGCATGCTCCTACGATAGGTAGTTCTTTTTCTATGATTTTTCAAAGTTTCCAGAGGTTCCTATGTCACTGCATCTCTCTCGCCTGGGCGGGACCCCTGTGACGTAGGAACCTCTGGAAATCATAGGAAAATAACTACCTATCGTAGGAGCTTGCGGCTGGTCTCAAAATTATAAGGACGGAAACTACTTGCATTTAAAAAAAAATAAAATAAATACGTGCAAATAGCCCATTGTTGAGAGGTAGGGTACGAGGCTCGATCTGTCTCAACATTCAGGAGTATTCCTAGAGATGCCGATGGTTTGGGCTCCACCCATCTGACTCCCGTTAGTGGTGGAACAAACCGTAGGGTGAAAGATCCGTCCCGACTGACTCCCCCGAGGCTGTCAGTGTCAACGAGATTTTTAAACCTCTCCTCGCCCCATCTGACTCCCACAAAAATACGCGTTCGTAAACAACTAAGTGAAAGGTCAACTGTGGTAAGTTCGGTGCGCAAACCACGCGCAGGCCGGATGGTGGAGATGACGCGTTCCAACCGTTTTGAGTTCATGAACTCAGTTCGATGAACTGTGTTCCAACCGCGTGAGTTCATGAACTCGAATTCGGCGAGTTCATGAACTCAACTGAACCCAACGAGAAGTGAGTTCATCTCCAGGTAACTCGGCGCAATCCCTCCGGAAATCATAACCTTCTTCCTTTTTTCCGACATCGCCTGGGAGGCGTTTGGGCAGTATGTTTGGCGGTTTTCTCTTCTTATGCGTGTCTCTTTCGGCGTCTCTTCACTTTTGGGCGTCAGTTTCATGAACTCAGGACCCACTTCAACTCCGTTAAATCCAGTCGAACTCGGTCGGTGAACTCTTTGGAACCCGAGTTCATGAACTCGGTGCGGCTGGAACGAACTCAGTAGTCAGTTTAATGCAAGCCAAGACGGATATCGCTGCCGGTGTACCTCAACGTTGCGGTAACGTGCTTATTCACGGAAATTACAGGAATGTTTTTCACAAAACGTTAAGTTCACGGGAGAGATGGGTTTGTGCCATTAAGAATTCCCTTAAGTGCAAGGCTAATGTCAAAGTTAGTGGTGGTGGAGTTTGGTGATAGTGAGCGCACACATACTGATAACGCTTGGTCTTCATTAATCAAGAAGAAATGAAGGATATGCACTCTACCAATTTGTCAAAAACTTACGCCAAACCTGTGTCCGCGCTTTGAAGGTTTTAACAGGGAGTAATTTTCTCTTCAGTCAGAGTTCATAGTTCAGACAAGTACACCTTAGTGCGCTATTTTTATTATTATTAATTTATTTATCTATTCTCTTTGCTACCAAAATTGGGGGACAACGTGAGCAACCTCCGTGCGGTGTCCTCTGGGCAACGCTAATAGCTCACAAAACAATGGAAATTGGGAAGTGTGTCTTATAGGAGTCAGTTGGGTAACTTCTCTCGGTTTTGAATCTCACTGGGAGTCAGACGGTACAAGGCAGTCAGTCGGGATTTCCATTTCCCACTCTCCGTGGGAGTCAGTCCGGCTCGTTTCGGCGAGCTGGGAGTCAGTTGAGCAACCCCCGATGGTTTGACGTCATTGTTTCTTTCAGTTACCTACCACCATTCTGAAGTTCTTAGTGCAAAATTTAATACTTGGTTTGTCGAATATAGTTGGGAACCCCTCAAAAATGTCTCCTATCAATGCTTCTACATACTGAGAAAACTAAAATCGAAACCGCACACCTTCAAAACACAAATACGATACTTTCCCTCCAAGTATTTGCTTTCAGAGAAACATTAGGACACGGGATTTTCATGACCATGTATGGTTATAATAAATGAATTTGAAGTTCTAAAGTCTCGTGAGTCCTACTTATTATCAGTCTTGACTAACAAAAAACAAAAAACAGTTCTGCGGTGATCGTTGTTACAGTAGGAAATACTTAAGGGCTCTTCTACATTATCCTGTATGTACAACTATCTATTACTGGTGACGAAAATGCTTCTAAAAGCAGCCACCTAATGAAATATTACACTCATCAGAGATAGGTCCCTACTATGATGATGTGTCAGGTAGCTATTAGGACTTAGATACAACCTTCGCATGGGTCCCAACTATTCTTCTTCTATCTATTATTACTGGTGAAGAAAATGCTTCTGAAAGCAGTCACCACGATTTGTCAGGTAGCTATTAGGATTCAGATAAAACCTTCGCATGGGTCCTAACTATAGGAACGGCTAGCTATAGGACTTCAGGTACCTGTAGTTATATATATTGTGGAGGTCACGTACCTACCAGTCCATGTAGGTTTTACTTAGAATACCTTCGCATACCTCACGCTTGGTCGGCTGGATTTCCAGTGTGTTTTCACACGAGTCATCGAGTGGTGAAGCTACTTGTCTATTGGAAGTTTTAAAAATAATACGTCAGTCTTATTGGTACGAAGCCTGCCTGAACATGGCGGAAATCTCCTCAATCGTGCGGTTCTTCGTTTCCGGGACTTTGAACCAGATGAAGACGGTGAAGACGGCCAGGGCGAAGGCGAACACCAGAAACACGTACGAGCCCATCAGACCCTGAAAATAAACAGCTGCTCCTTAAAATATCCACTTTTCCAGCCCTCAAAGGACGAATGTGATGTTTACGTAGGTACTAAATTTAGAGGTAGCTAGCAATTCCATACAAACGTATAGAGGAATACATTTGTATGGACTGCATGTTATGCAGTTGTGGAGGATTTTACACTCCTCCAAAACACACACACATTTTTACACTTTTTTTCATCAAAATTGTGTTGACTGTATTTACTACAAATATGATACTGGAGAAACTAGGTACAGGATATTCCCTGTCAGTGATGTTCGTGAACACTGTTTCCTCTTCAGAAGGAACGTTATCCGGGGATCGTAGTGAAGTGGGTTGATGGGGGCTATTGTTCTGACCAAAAACCTATTCACTAACGCAATAGTTCATTGGTTTCATCAGAGTAGTTCAGGGGGTTAGTGCCGGTACCACTCACCAAAGACCAACCGTTCTGCCAGCGGCGCTGAGAGTGAGCAGCAAGGAAGGTGCAGTGAAATTGTTTACAATGTACCAACATCAAGGGCCCCTTAGTCTCCGTATGTTGCAAACAAACGGACAAGAGCTATTTTGGATT
Source organism: Leptopterna dolabrata (assembly GCA_954871275.1). Lineage (NCBI taxonomy): Eukaryota > Metazoa > Arthropoda > Insecta > Hemiptera > Miridae > Leptopterna > Leptopterna dolabrata. The sequence continues at coordinate 81,673,800 of OX940975.1, read as the reverse complement.
TGGCTTACGGTAAGAGGAAGGAATCCAATTCCGACGACGAAATTGGCGGTCCAGTTGACAACTACAGCGACGCCGGTGGCGGTAGGCCGTGCGGCGACGGAGAAGAGCTCGGACGTGATGAACCAGGGGATGGAGCCAGGGCCGATGGAGAAGAACAGGACGAAGAGGAGTGTCCCAGCCACGGACAGGTAAGTCAGGAAAGCGACGTTCTGAAACAGGTCAACAATCGTATTTTTTATTACCCAGATCCGTTGAGGGTGTACAAGTCAGTTAAAGTATTTCTGATGAAATAAATTCGATTAGAGACTTGAGAGAAAACAGAGATCAGTGGGAGCTGGGATCCTTATTCCAGATTCCTAGATATTAACCAACTCTTACAATGGACCTTTGAGTCCCCCGGCGCATTGTTGGAGATGAGATTTTGGAAGGCAGTACTCACAATGACCAGTGACACTGTGATGAGTAGCGTTGAGACGAACATTCCTCCAAAACCAGCGAGCAGGAGCGTCTTCCGACCGGCCTTCTCTATCACCACCAGAGAGACAAACGTCATCACCACGTTCATTGCGCCCACGCCAAGTGTCGCCTGTTGGGAAGCGGCATCCGAGAGACCCGCCATCATGAAGATCTTGGTCGAGAAATACATCACCTGAAAGAGATACATAATTACGTAAGTACCTACCAAAGGTGTTTTTGACGTTAGAAGTAAATTGTTAGACAGTAAAAATTCATTCGCTTATCGAGAAGAAATGTTGGAAGTATGCCATAAAAATAAAAGTTTAAAAGTGGTGGATTGCACCATTCGGAAAGGTGACTGAGTTGTGGAGGTGGCGTTGGTTCATGACGAAAAGGTTTGCTTGATGAAGGGGACATAGTAGCCCCCACGATGGTAGCCATATAAGGGGAAAGAGCTAGCTCTTGCTAGCTTGAGCTAGCTCTGAACTGCTCTTGAAGAACTAACTACTCCAACTGAACTACTCCTCGACTTAGTTCACTTCACTGAACATTCGTTCACCAGGACCACAGAGTAAAAGAATCAAGGACCCAGTGTCTAGAGATGGATATTGGATGCAGGAAGGGGGAACTAAAGAACTATCGTTCTGTGCATTATGAACTAAGAACTAAAGAACTAGTAACTCATTCACTCACAAGGCGACTGAGTTAGTTCTTTAGTTCTTGTAGTTCATAGGAACGGCAGTTACTACACGAGGAGTTGATAGTATCCACTGAACCATAGTTCTTTTAGTTCATTAATGGTGGATTTCACCACCTCGAGTTAAGGTTCGAGTTACTGGTAACTCGAAGATTGCGAGAAAAATGCGTTTCACCACCCCGAGTTAGTCTTAACCCTCGGTTTACCGAGCGAGTAAACTCCCAGATCTTAGTCCCTACTCCATCCAGGGGATAGCGCGTTGACTCTGAGAGTTACCGCTTCAGTCGTTGTTGTTGTTGTTGGTTAGCGTTTCTTTCTAGTGTTATCTGATAATACTGATTGAATGAATAATAAAACTGTCAGTTTTCGGCCGCCACCCTTCATCATATTTTTGTATTTCAGCCAGGGGGGGGGGGGGTTTAGTGGGGATCATACCCCCTCCCCCTTCCCATTGGCTCGAAAACTATCACAAATTAAAATTATATCTTAAGAATGATAACAATCACAAAAGTAACAAACAAATACAACAATAACAGATTAAACGGTAAATCAAACATGGTTAAACAGTAGTTAAATAATATTACATTTATTTGATCACGAACGATCTTTCCCAAAAATTTGACCCACGCTTTTTAAAAAAATGCTTATCGAAATAGTCCTCCCTCACCGTCACCATCCCACACGTCAGGTGAATAATATTGATTTTAGCCCAAAAATCCTAATTAGTCCCGTATTCTGTGTGAAAAACAACTGAAATGGTATTTTTTTGTCTTCCCTTTTGTCTTCAGTGATTCCATGCCACTTTTTGTTTATATATCAGTTTTCGCCGTTTTTACCAAGTTTTGACCCCACTAAAACTCAAATTTGACTCCCTTAGAATTTTTGGAAATTGCTCATCCTTTTGTTTGGCAAAAAGAACATTTTGGCGAAATTTGGAATTTTTATCACGCACCCAAGGTCATATCGTCTGGAGTGACACATAAATAGATAATATAATAATGTACTTACATTTCTTTTAAATCTAGAGATGAAATCAGGATGCTCTGAAACGGATTTGCCTATAACATAATTTCAAAAAAAATTTTTCTGAAAATTTTGGACCCATTGCGATAGCATCATTCCTTGAAAATTCTCGAACATTGTTGCCAAATAAATATTTTATTTCATCAGTTTATCTTACCTAACGTTACCTGTAACATTTAGTGCTTTATTTAATTTAATTTAAATTCAGCTAATGCCAAACCTTATTAGCGAATTTTGAAAATGAAGCTATTGCTAAGGGTAACGTTTTCAGAACATGAATTTTTGAAATATTCTTATAGGCAAATCCGTTTCAGAGCATCTTCAGTTCATCCCTAGATTTTAACAAAAATGTATGTATTATGTATATATATTTATGTGCCACTCCAAATGATATCCGTCCTTGGATACATGATAAAAATTCCAAATTTCTCCAAAAAATTTGTGTTGCCAAACAAAAGGATGAGTTCGAAGATGAGCAATTTTGAAAAACTCCAAGGCTGTCAAATTGATGTTTTTAGGGGTCAAAAGTCGGTGAAAACGGCTAAAATTGCAAACAATTGATGTAAAATCACTGGAATGATATAGAAGGGTGAGTAAAGACAGAGCAATACCATTTCAGTTGTTTTTCACACAGAGTAGGGGTCAGATTTTGATTTTTGGGGGTAAAAAATTGGTATTAATGGCTAAAATCAATATCAATTCACCTGATGATTAATCACGATGGACGGACTGTTTCGATGATAAAACTATTTTTCTCAAAAGAAGTGGGTCAAATTTGGCTTTATTAGGGTCAAACATCGGTAAAAATGGCTAAAATCACGAAAAATTATATAATTTAAAGAAAATTGGTATGGTTTCTCGCTAAGTATATCATGTTTTTACGCAATAGCAGGAATACAACAACGAACCCACCAACTTATTTATCAAACAACGAACTGAAACTCATGGAAGACAGAAGAGGCGTTATCGATGTTATCATGGGAAAACTGGCCTGGGGCTAGCCATTGCGAAGCTAACCGAAGACTAACTAACTCCCACCTTGAAACCCATGGTGAAATGGAACCTCTCCTAACTCGAAGATCCCCTTGACTCCGAGTGTTTGCTAACCCGCACTTTTACTCGAAGTTGGTGAAATCCACCATAAGAGTCATTCAGATGGGGCGAATTAATACTACTTGAGGAGCTTATAGTATCCACAGAACGAGTTTCTTTATTACACATGAGTTTATAGTATCCACAGATAGTTCCTTTGTTCATTAGGAGTTATTTTGATAGGAGTTAGTTCATTAGGAGTTGTTCACATGGGGTGGATACTACATAAGGAATTTATGGTATCACAGAACGCCAGTTAAGGAATAAATAACTAAGTTGGTATTGTTCAGGAACTAAGTTAGTTCCATTCAGGAACTAAGACGGTATCTATAGTATCACAAAACTAACTGTGGAGTCTTCAGCCTTTCTTTCGTCCATTCCATTCATGTATTCATAACAGAAGCCAGTCTGACAGTTCAACTACTGATATTGTTCAGTGTTTGTGTCGTGTGAATAAAAACGAAAAGGAATTAGAATGAACTACTGAACTACCTCAAAAGAACAACTCCTTTCAAGGAGTGAATTAACTGAACTTTAGTCCCTCAAATTGATTAACACTACTCTTACCCACCACTAATAGCAAGATTCGAAATTAACAGTGAAAAAACTGTGGCTGACCTCTTCCACTAACCCAAAATGATTAATTCATATTGGCCAGACTTTTTCGGGTTATGCAGGTCACTCGAATTTCCAATTCCAGAACCTTCGCGACGGCCAAATTTGTCCAGAATTCATTAGTTTCCTTACCACTACAGCTGTCGGCCTAACGCCAATCAACCTGGATGACCTAGCGATTGCGATTCATTTACATTTGTAGGAAAAATATTTGTGAGTTATTCTTTACCTGGGATTTTTTGCGTTGATTATGAATATCCCTAACATTTCTGTACCTAGAATTGTTGGTTTAAGCAGTTTTTATGAACAAACAAAAAAACTGCGTTGTTTTGAAAATTGTTCAAACTAACCTCCATAAAAATCATTCAAAACGTTCCATGCTCAATGAAAAAAATGTAGAGAATCAAATTATATAGTTACGTCGAATGAAAATTTTCAGCTTTGCAAACCTCGATAATTTCGAGCATTTTATGGATTTTTTTGCAGGTAGGTGTAAGCTTAGTGAATGAGAAGCACTATCATTGTTTTGATGCCCAATTTTTGGTCTTTTGGTATCTGGAGGTGTACTGCGATTACCCACGAAGAATTAACGTAATCATTTCTCACCTAAATATAAAATATTTCGGTAGGTAGGTATATAAAGCATCAAACGTAGGTACCTAGAAAGAAAGACTGGGTCTCATTCGATGCATAACTGGATTTCTAACAACTTTCCGTTGAACACGAAACATTTTGAACAGTATTATAGGGGTAATCTGGAATATATGTGAAAAACATGTTTTTAGAGGTCTTTAAAAAACATCCATTTTATTTTTTTTATCCAACCATTTTAGAGTGTAACTATCAACGCAGAATTGTGTCTGGCTTCATTTGAACTACTGGGCGTCGCATCAATTCAGTGTTCCTCTGTACCTACATTAAACAAGTTCTACACTCGTGGCATTACCGTATGTGCTCATTTTCGAGAAACCGCACTACTCAATATAGCCAATATAGTCCGACAGTAGTTGTTCATCTTAAAAAATTACCACCTCCACATTTTGTTTTTGAGTTTACAAAACGCTCGACTGCCGGCTGACACTCTCTTTCAAAGGAGTTTGGCTGTCTGCCACATCAGGTTTTCCGGAATGCTAAATACTACGTTTCATATTACTCAATCAGTATAGTGGAAAGTAGACAGTAGGCAATGGGGAATTTTTATCAACAAAAAAATTTTTTATTCGAAAAAAAAAATTCATGAATTTTGCAAAAATAGTAGTTAGATGCCCGTTTTCAAAAATAAGCGTCACTTGTTAAATGAGGGTGAGTAAAAAAGGGCGGCAAAAAATGAGGTATCAGGATCGTTGACATCTGATTGGCTGTTGGCCCAAGGAGGTGGAGCGAAGCATTCGAGGCGAAGGTTCTCAATGCTGCCAACAACCCAACATTAGAAATGGCAAACCTTCTTGGCAACCTTCAAGAGCTGAGACTTTTCGTGGACCTCCCTTTGGTTTAATTTTGAAAACATCCATCCATTGCGGTTCTGTTTAACACGTTCCGAGCGGCGCCGATTTTGGTGGAGACTCCCTGTGACGGCACCCGTTTTTTCGAGTTATTTGTTGATAACTGCTTATCATGATTAGTTATGAACGAAAACTACAATGTGGAATCAAAATTGGATGAAAATCATTGATTTATAGACGTTGGATCTATCGATCCACTTCGGCGGTAACGTACGACGGAATAGGCAACCCACAATACAATCGGCGGGTTTTGGTGGAGACTCCCTGTGACGGCACCCGTTTTTTCGAGTTATTTGTTGATAACTGCTTATCATGATTAGTTATGAACGAAAACTACAATGTGGAACCAAAATTGGATGAAAATCATTGATTTATAGACGTTGGATCTATCGATCCACTTCGGCGGTATAGGCAACCCACAATACAATCGGCGGTCTTTTGAGGCCTAGACTCATGAATAACGACTTACCGTGGTTGGATGCCAAAGGGGAACTGAAACAGATTCCTCGAGGAAAAAAGGAACGCAATAACCACAACAAAACTGAAGATTGTACCCGAAAACATCATACAAACGCGGCGAGAAAATGTTGGTAAACAAACGGCTTGGAATAACGAAACGGACCGCAGTCTATCGGAGGTCAGATCATCTAGAATAAAGGTGTTAAACTCAGCAGTCACTAGAGTGCGCGATAGTTCAGTTTCAGAGCAGAATGTAGCGTAGAATCGCTCCCCGTAGCTGGATCGATAGATCCAGGCTGGGTGAATTGAACGGCAGGCCTTGGATCGATCGATCCATTCCGCTCGGAACGTGTTAAAGTGATGCACTAGCGCTCTGAGCGGGATTTCAGTTGAACTACTGGCAATTTACCTGATACGTCACATCTAGCGGGAACTCAGAAATTTAAATTTCACAATCGTTTTCTGGATAGACTTTCCGATATGAACACCACGTTGTGAATTAGCGTCGATTTCCGTGACTGAACAGAATTTGGTCAAAAAAAGGAGAATTTGTGGCCCACGACCCACGAAAACTGCCCATTATAATGACTAACTTATTGACGAACTTACAGCGTTGATTCCAGAGAACTGTTGTGCGATCATTAGAGCGACGCAGATGATGAGCGGCATTCGAAGGGAAGGGTTGGCCGACAGCTCCCTCAGTGTCACACGGGAGGCATTTTTGTCAGCTTCATATTCGGCTTTCATAGCTTCCATTTCACTGTGCACATCCAAAGTTCCACGGAGCCATACCAGCACTTGAAGGAAAATGGCAATTTAGAATACGAGTAATTTACAATCAACTTCGATCTATTCTATTAGTTTAGAATATCTCTACTAGACGTAGGAGTATCTGCCTTGATCAAACCTGGACTTGACCCCCAAATATGTTGTTTTGGAGCTAAATAAGCGCGTAATACACTCAGCCATCAATCTATCATGTCCAAAAGTTATAATACGCAACGTATACACGCAACATTCCTTAAGCCTCAATTACACGAGGCCAGCAGGCAGTCCAGCTGGCTGGCGCGAGCGGGGGAAACTGGACTGGCATGAATCCTACTCCTGAAGCCAGTCGACTGGCACGGTATTTTTTGACTGGACTGGCCTCCAGCGGTGTTTACACGGTGCCAGCTACTGGTGCCGTGCCAGGGAACTGGCTTCCAATGACTGGCCTCATGTAATCACGGCATTAGCCCATTAAAAGAGATGGTTTATATTGTTAAAAAATTCTACAGATCTCATACGTGAAGATTCTACAGATGTCATATCTCATATTCTGAAGTGGATGCTCAAATAAAAATAAAAACAGCTGATTATGCAGAGCTGGGATGGTTGGTTCACACGAAAGTTGTGGGTGCCTACCTTGTTTAGCTTGCAGTTCGTTTCCCGTGGTTTTCAGAACATGCTTGGGGCTCTCCGGGCAAATGGGAAACGTAATGAGCTGGAAGAGAGCTGGGACGAGCGTCAGCCCGAACAGCAATGGCCATCCTGGAAGTTCCAGAATCGTGAAAGATACAATTCCGATAGGAAGTAACACAAGAAAAAGATACATAATAATAATAATAATTATTATTATTATTATTATTATTATATATATATATGTGTATGTGTGTGTGTGTGTGTGTCTGTCTTTTTTGTCACTACAAACAAAACTACCGCATGCAAACGAGATAGGTACGTGGCGGTTATATGTTGCAGTTGAGGGTCTTACCACTGTCAGTTCCTAGGACCGATTCCAGACCCAGAAGTTGAGAGATCATTATGGAAATCGTGATTACAAACTGGTACACGGTTCCAACCTGAAATATTCAATAATATTATTTTATGCAATACAGCGAGCTTTACAAACATTGCATTATTATGTTGTGCTAATATAACAAAATAAATAAATTAAACAAATTAAATTCAACAAAGTTAAATTGTTTGTCCGTCTGCTGAATAACTGTTGACAATATTCGGTTCACGCTTAAGCAGGGTTCACATGGAATGTGGAAATGTGTAATGCGGACTGCTTTAAATGACAAAGGAGGTGTGGAGGGTCGGCCATTCCGGAGGTTCCCTTTCACATGGCAGAGTGGAAATCCATAATGGGGAGGGTGAAAGAACGACAGCCAGACAAGAAAACATGCTGGAAGGTTACAGAGGCTGCGCGGTGGCCCATTGCGCAGATTCAGACTTGTGTAATTGTGGAAGGATATTTCTCAAGAGTATTGGATACGATCCGCGTCAAAAGAATCCCAACAGCCAATCTGGTTGCTTTTCGCAGTCCACATTAAGTGTTTCTAAGTCCACGTGAACCCTGCTTTACAGTCAAACCTCGACTGTGTTAGAACCTTGTGTTCAATCTGCAATACTGCGCACCGCCAGATTTCATCAACGATACGACTACGTTAATTAGTTCATATCCCATTTCTCTTTCATAACCGAATTTGTACATGTTATCCTGACCAGTATTTTTTTTCAAATGTAGGTCACCGTTTTATTGTAATAATTATGTTGAATGGGCTTTCCCATGTTTATATAAATAAACAAATAAACGATAAACCCTTCAACTAAATAATTCACTACAGTTGAAAACTACCATTAGAAATAGCACGAAGGCATGTATATAAAGAGACAACGATTGAACAGATATTTCTGTAAACTAGTTAAAACGATCTTTAACAAATTTCATTCACTGGTTCGTAAGTCCTAGACCTAGACGGATGAAAAACAAAATAATTATTTAAATAAATAAACATTATTAAAAACCACGTTTCTAAAATGGACTAAAAATTATAAAATTCTCGGAGCCATAAAACAAATTTGGCATAAAATAGAAAAGCCATAAATAGAAAAACGTGGGTCACATGCAACAGATAATACTAAGGAGTGTCGGAAGCAGGTAATCTCTACTAACCTATTGCACGCGCCCCACGTTTTTCTATTTATGGCTTTTCTATTTTATGCTAAACTTATTTTATGGCTACGAGAAATTTTTTTATATTTTTTCCGTTTTCAAAAAGGTGGTTAATTTTTTTTCAATTTTTATTTTTAAACAACTATTTACTGCTTTTTAGTGTTGTGTGAATTTTTTAATAATTGATTTTTTAATCAAGTTTTTTTATGATTGATTCATGTATTGTCATCAAAGATAGATAGATGACTATGCAACATTTCAGTTCAATTTGACATCTGGAAGTGGGCGAAAAATCGAAAACCTACAAGATTTGACCGCCACGGACAGAGCATAGGTACAGTAGCAGAAATTAATTAATTAATTAATGTACGCTTTTATTATTGATTTACCTATTGTCACAGATGATAGATGACTGTGCAGCATTTCAGCTCAACTGGATATCCGGAAGTGGACGAAAAATGTATTAAAAGATTTGTACCGGACCGACAAGAATGCCAGTTAATAAAAATGTTTTAATAATAAGAATGTGACCTCTTGCGCAATGCAGAAAACAACATCACGATCGCAGAGTGCGACAAAGCGAAACTCGGTCTAGATATTCTCAGCATTTGACACTTAACACACGCGTTTCGCTATGAACTTGAATGCTTTCAGCGCTTTGAACTGCTTTCGAATGGAGTTTTTAGGGAGTGGATAATTGATAAGGAAAACGATCATGTAGGCACCTACCTATATTATCTATAGGTAGGTGCATCGGTGAGTTCACAGCAGGTACTTACAGCTCCCTTGAGGTTGGATGGAGACACTTCGTTGAGGTAGACGGGAACCAACCCCGCGTTCAGACCGGAATTCAGACCAATGAAGAATCTTCCGATAATGATGAGGTGGTAGGACTGTAACCACTTGGCAGAACCTGACGCATTAAAATATTAACAAAAATTAGTAATACATTTGGTAATAATATCGAATAACTCAAATGCAGTGTGGGACCTAAGTGAAGGGTGCTTGTTCAACCCTTCATTGTAGATTCACGAATCAAATGTGATCAGTAACACGAAGACGAAATATCGCCATTTATCCAAACCCACCCATGTCATGGAAGACTGCACAACCTCTACTATTATCTTTCTACTATTATCAGCCACCCCTACCTTTAGCTATAGTCCAGTCCCTAGAGATCTGTAATGGTTACCTGAAAAAGGTGGGGAGTTGTTTTTCGATCTTAAATTATGTGTTTGGGTCCAAATAACTGGAAACTGAGCGAATCCAACAACATTTTTCTCGGGAGAACCTAAAAACCTCGACTTTTTTGCGTTTTTACTTTCTATTACTTGCTTAAATTTTTATGACTTGGATAAATTATATTCATTGGACATCTTCAGTTGTTCTCTGTCATAACCAAAAACTCTTCAACCGACTATAAACTAGAGCTTTTAAATCAACCAAGGTTTTACGAAGTACTGTGGCAGCACAGAGTTTTAATTCATCGGACACCTTCGTGAGTACCTACTTGTTAGCATTTGGAAGGAAAATGGGAAATTTGTGGCAATATATACTTATATATAAGATGACCAAATTCAAAATGTTGTTCAAACTTTTATTCTATGGGGTTTTCACCTAGAATTAACCCTAATATTATTCATTTTACAGTCCATTTTACAGTCACTATTCAGCAGTTTTTACGGAAGTTGGAAATATTTTTCGTTTTTCGACCATCGATTTCGAACTCAAATATTGGTCAAATTTTACAGTTTGGGAGTCATTCGACGCAGAATTTAAAGTACCGTTTCGAAGTTACATGCAAAAAACCAAACCAACTCCTAAATGTCGAGGTTCTTGGACCACCAAAAGTTCCCCCGAGAAAAATTTTGTTGGATTCGCGCAGTTTCCAGTTATTTGGACCCAAACACATAATTTGAGATCAAAAAACACAACCCCCCACCTTTTTCAGGTTCCGATTCACTACGGACTGGAATACTAAGAAGGTTCCTACGTTATCGGAATAGCCCAGGGAACGATTGAATTGATTTAATGAACGATTTCAAACTTATTTAACTGCCCATTGGGGGGGTCGTTTACGTCATAATTAGCCGTACAGAAACCAGATACCAATTAGAATGACGAAGACAATTCCAGCCATCGGGACAGTAAATGGTGAACAATGCATAACGAGTCGATCTTATCGATGAGGCTGTCAACTTTCAAAAAGTCCCGACAGAACAATGAACTCGGAATTGCGTAGTTCAACAAGATTCAGAGACACCATCCAGTCCAAAACACTTCATTACACCGACCAATTCCACCAACCGTTAATTTGGTAAACTTTAAACTAAAATAATATTTATGCGGGAGCTATGTAGAACATAATTTTCTACCTACCCATTCTAGTCTATGACGCTTCCGGGTCTAACCAAGGTCGTAGGGGAAGCCGCGGGAAACCGTAATCGTTATAATCGGTAGAAAACATGTTTGTACTCCAATACAAAAATTCCACTCGCATTTTGCGTTTTAGACATCTCAGAACGATTTCTTTCCGCGTGTCTCGGAATTCTGATCGGAATCATCGTAGCCAATGCACATGCGCGATGCAGCCAATTCTGATTACCATTGTAAACATGAAATATTCACGAAGAAGCTTTGTGCTACACTTCTTTTTATGAAAAACGCTATAAATTACTACACAACGGTTTATTATTTACCTGTATAGATGCCCCTTCTGCGTAGATCACTGTTTTCTGTGGTCCGATACACACCCCCCCAGAAAATGAGTATTGGAGCCGGCCGGTGAATTACAGTTTCATAAATATGCGGTGGATTCAATAATTCTATCATTAATATTAGTTGTTGTTATTCATGAAGCACAACGCTGAAGTCACAAAAGTAGTGGCGCCTATCACCAAAATCCAAAACAGCAATCATTTTTGAAATAGAATAATATCACAGAACAACCAACTCGACTTCATTCAGCCATCCGTGATTATGATCAGGCGATCCCTAGCAATGATATTTCTGGGCAAGATGTATACCGTTTCATTCACGATCATGTTGACGAAGCTTTTCGGTACACATTTCAGGGCTTTACTGTGAACGAATGGTTGGACGTACAACGCTCCGGATGGTCTCAAAAAATTCTTAGTTCGACAAATTTGAAAACGGGAAAAATTGGGGATAACGGCGTCCTGGAAATTGCAACCACTATTTTTCAACCCTTAGAGATGACTGACACGCCGAGCTCGCGAACCAACTAGAACCCAAATGGGACCCAAAAACCAAATTTCATTAATTTTTGTTCATGATAACTAAGAAAAAAAAAAGAAGTACGGCGGACGGACAGAAATTTTTCAATTCCATTTCCGGATTCTACATACCTGTAACGAAAACCATCATATCTTGAGGGGTCGGGTTAACATCTGTTTTTCATGCTCGATCCCAAAGGTTCATAATAAACTAAAAGAGGAAAGTGGTCGTAGAAATATCTCAAACAAATGTGAAACTTGGGAAGGCAATGGAAAAATTTGATGTGTGATGATTAAGAATGGCGAGTGAAAATCTCTAATAAAAAAATTAAAAAAAACCACAGTCATGCAGCATGGCTATAAGAGCGAATTTTCGAAGAAATAACTGATTTTATGTGAATTTCTGCTTATATGTATACGTAAAAAAGTAAAAGTAAAATTTGGGGTGGAAGGGGAAGGAGGGGGAAATCAAAAATGTTTTGAATACCAGAAGAGTAGGTATTGGATACGTAACAAATTATTAGTTCCATTTCTTGCCGAGTAACACCTCGGTTTGTAGATTTTCCAACGCTGGACACGATGGTGAAGTCAGAATTGCGATATCCCATTCCGTTATCAGATTAGAGCAGACGAACCAGGAAGAATATCTCAAGAAATAACCACGTTCCTTCATCTTCAAAGTGCTCCAGTTTGAGAAAGGAATGAGATATCGCAATTCTGATTTCACCATCATGTTCAGCGTACAAAAACCTTTAAAATGAGGTGTCACTTGTCAGACTGTTTCATTTTGGGAATTTATGGGTAATTTCCCCCCCCCCCCCCCCTAAAACTCCGCAAAACTCCCCCTTAGAGTGACCCGATTCTGCCCATCTACGAACTTAGCCTGTCGATTGCCAAGGCAGATTTTTCGTGCAAATTTGAACTTTTTATCTCAATTCTTTCGAGAGTTATCGTCTGGAATGACACATACATAATATAAATATATAAATATATACATAAATATATAAATATATATATACATATAATTTTTGGTGTCTTTCGGCAGTGAATTCAGGATGGTCTGAAACGGATTTTGGTATAAAAATCTTTCGGAAATTCGAGTTTTAAACATTTTGGACCGAGAACAATAGCTTCCTTTTCTTCGAAAATTCGCTAAAAGTAGAATTCACTGACTGGTGTAACAGGTGCCTACTCAAGTACATACACCCGCACCATCGTGAAACTCCTACGTGTTATACGACGATCTAATTGAATCTAATTCCACCTATTACAAACTCCTATCAATTGAACACTCCGTTTTCGAATCAACGTTCGTCATCTTCATCGGAGCCCGTATGGGTGAATTGAGCCAGTCAAGTGGAGTAACCGTATTGGAATCGTACAGCTTCTAGTTGAAAGTAGAACTAATTTGATGGACTACCCACATGGTGCCACAGCTTCCAACCAATTATTTTGACAGTGTTCGAAGAATCAGCCTTGAAATTTTAATGAAGGTACATGGATTATAACGAAAGTTATTGATCTCATTTTGGGTTAAAGCTTGATACGCTATGCATCAGATATTTGGGTTCTACAACACGGTTTCCTACGTTTATATACGTGGCATTTTAAACGTGCAAGGCGGTTGAGTTTTATTCGAAGCTTGAAGATACCCAACGATAAGGTTCAAATATTAGATTTTCTGCTGGCACGGATTCAGATGCCTGAATATTTTCACCTTCCACCTAAACTCCGCGCTTGTTCAGCTGCGCAAACAGCTGAGCACGATATATACATTTTTTAAACGGTTGAAAAGACCGTGAGAGTTGACGTGTGGTTCGACAAGATCGTGAATCATTAAACGGGAAAACTTTTCAAAAAGGGACTTGGAGTGGTTATTGGATGACAGAATATTGTGTTCTGAAGATGTCGACCAAAAAGAGAGCAATGCATTATAAGATTGAGGTATCGCATGAATACACTCCTGTACTCGTGCCAATTTCGAGCATATTTAATAAACAAGAACGGCTTAAATTCCTTCTCCATGTCTCACAAGGAAAATATACGATGGAAGAAGTACCCACCTATTAAACGAGCGACGGCGATTATTCCTATTTTATGCAGCAACGGGATCATGTGGGCTCTTCACACTGCATTTTGGTTTATTATTCTGTGAATAATACACCAATGTATTTGCCCAGCAAAAAATTTTTATAGCACCCCCTCAAAATTTTTTCTTTTACGTTTCAAGGTGCGTAGATTCCAAAACGATGCAAAGTTCTTGTCACTTGGGTTTATTATTCTTTACAGAAATGTTACTGTTCATTTATTTTTCCTTTCATGCGCAATAATTGAAATAGCTATTTTTAATGGTTTCCACCAATTGTGGCCCCCCAAAAACACGAAATAGTCTCTTTTTATTTTTTATTTTATTTTTATCTCTACAGATTATCTGTGATTATTGATAGTGCCGTTTAATTGTCTTGATCCACCTGATAATACTACACCTAGTGTTATTATACACATTTATGGTGATTTCAGACAATTTCCCAGGTTTTTGACTCATAAAAAAATGAATTTTGGGAACTTCACGTTCGTTACAACCTCAAATCTTCACTCTTTGTCAATATCAACTTCATATTCGGTCTTATCGCCCTAAAAATCATAGAAAACGATACATCAGAAGCTCATGCTCACTAAAACCTCAACCATGAAAAAATCTATTTTTACCATTTTTCTACCAAACACTCCTGGGTGTATTCCGATCGGGCTGCCGAGCTCCGGAGCACAACTAGGACCGATATGGAGCCTGTGTGGGAAGAACAAGATTTTAGACCAAAATTTAACGTAAATTTATGACTTAAACTTCGTTAGAACCTCACTTTTCCACTCTTTGATCAATATAACTTAAATCCTGTAGTTTTTTGCTTTGATCAAAATAACTGACTTCATATTCGGTCTCCTCATCGTAAAAAACATAGAAAAAGATACCTCAAAAGCTCATTTTAATAAAACAAAATATCTATTTGTATACCCATTTTTCACTCATAACACCCCTGGGTATATTCAGATCGGGCTGCAACGTTTCGGGACACAACTACGGCCCAGACGTAAAAAAATTCGTTCTTTCGCATGTGTGCGCAAGAACGAATTTTTTAGACCGAAAGTGAAGTAGATATGCATGATACGGCGTACGGCCACTGCATTTTTGGAATCTACGCACCTTGAAACGTGAAAAAAAATTTGAGGGGGTGTTTTAAAAATATGTTGCTGAGCGAATACACAGGTGTATTATTCACAGAATTTTTCGCACACAGGCTCCATTTGGGCCCTAGTTGTGTCCCAAAACTTTGCAGTCCAATCGGAATATACCCAGGGGTGTTATAGGCAAAATTAGGTTTTTTGGTGATTTAGTGAAAAATGTATGCAAAATTAGGTTTTTTTGGTGTTTTAGTAAAATGAGCTTTTGAGGTATCGTTTTTCATGTTTTTAGTGCAAGAAGAGCAAACATGATGTCAATTTTGACCAAAGTGTGGAAAATTGAGGTTCTAATAAAGTCTCAGCCTTCAATTTTGGTCTAAAATCTTGGTCTAGAATCGTTGTTCTTCCGCACACAGTTTGGGCCCCCATTTGGGAAAGCCCGATAGGAATACACCCAGGGGTGCTATGGAAGAAAAATGGGTGTAAAAATAGATTTTTTCGTGGTTTTTCGAGGGATTTTTGAGGTTTTAGAGAAACATGAGCTTCTGATGTATCGTTTCCATGTTTTTTAGGGGTATAAGACCGAATATGAAGTCGATTTTGACCAAAGAGTGAAGAAATGAAGTTGTAACAACGAACTTTATTTTCTATGAGTCAAAAACCTAGGAAATTGTCTGAGATCACCATAATTTGCATAATAACACTAGAAGTAGTATTATCAGGTGGATCAAGACAATTACATGGCACTATCAATGATCACAGATGAGGTGCAGATTTAAAAAAATATATATAGAGAGATGAATTCGTGTTTTGGGGGGCCAAAATCACACCAATCAATCATATCAATCATTATATTTTTGTTGTATAAAATATTTGCTGAATAAAAAGAATTGAAAAAATTGATTGCAAATAGGTGGAAACCATAAAAAAACGAATATTTAAATTATTGCGCATGAAAGGAAAAAATAAATGAACGGCAAAATTTCTGTAGGTGTGTTCAATAGAATTAACCCATGTGGCAAGGACTTAGCAGCGTTTTTTCAAGTTGGGGTAAGAAGAAACTGAAATTGGTAGGTATGAAATTTTCAAAATTCGCTTTAGTTTTAGAGGAACCACCTATGATCGTTGTTTGGCATCGAGTTCCTTCAAATACTGTTGGCGGTGGGGGGGGGGGGGTGTTGGGACTCTTTAAGTTTTGTTTCTACACTGACATGTTGTATCTAATTGGATTGGTGTACTAGTAGTAGTAGTAGTAGGTACGTACATTCACACAATACTGCGATTAAGACGAAAACGTTGTTATAGAGAAGTCCCATCTTCCTTCCCAGCCTGTCGGCGACGATTCCGACGATACTTCCTCCGATCATACCGCCGACGCAGAACACGGATACGATTATCGACCATATCACCGTGATCTGAAAAATGACGAGTTCAAGCTGTAGGTATCAAGCAGTTAGAAAGTGATGTAAGAGAATGGTGCCAAGTAACAGTGGTGGTACAGTTTCTTATTGCCATTGACGGATTCTTGGCGGGCTGTGCGGTCAGAAACCCTCAAGCTTAGATTTAAGGTATGCGTCATCAGATCAGTAAATCATTCGTCTCACGAAGCTGGTTGTAAGGCGAGAGATTTTTTGTTGTGTTGTACTATGGTGGCGCAGATCTCTTCATGCTCGCTTTACTAGTGGAGGTGGAATTTCGACAGTTAGGTAACTCAGTGGCTTTTGTGGATATATGCAGGATATTACTTTGTCACTCATTGATGATGGCCATTCAGCTTGATAAAACGTAGGCAACTACTCCGGTACCTAACTGTAGATATTTTGTGGATATATGCAGGATATTACTTTGTCCTGCACTGATTATGGCCATTCAGCTTGATAAAACGTAGGCAACTACTCCGGTACCTAACTGTAGATATTTTGTGGATATATGCAGGATATTACTTTGTCCTGCACTGATTATGGCCATTCAGCTTGATAAAACGTAGGCAACTACTCCGGTACCTAACTGTAGATATTTTGTGGATATATGCAGGATATTACTTTGTCCTGCACTGATGATGGCCATTCAGCTTGATAAAACGTAGGCACCTACTCCGGTACCTAACTGTAGATATTTTGTGGATATATATGCAGGATATTACTTTGTCATTCACTGATGATGGCCATTCAGCTTGATAAAACGTAGGCACCTACTCCGGTACCTAACTGTAGATATTTTGTGGATATATGCAGGATATTACTTTGTCCTGCACTGATGATGGCCATTCAGCTTGATAAAACGTGGCACCTACTCCGGTACCTAACTGTAGATATTTTGTGGATATATATGCAGGATATTACTTTGTCATTCACTGATGATGGCCATTTAGCTTGATAAAACGTAGGCACCTACTCCGGTACCTAACTGTAGATATTTTGTGGATATATATGCAGGATATTACTTTGTCATTCACTGATGATGGCCATTCAGCTTGATAAAACGTAGGCACCTACTCCGGTACAGGCAGTACCTACCTGATTTACTCCGGATTTACAGTTTTTTTTTAAAGCAGGAAAGCCAATTTAAAAAAAACCAAGAGTCGGAATATCTCAAAAATTTCTCTTTGGCCTGATTTTTTCCTACCTGTTCTGCAGCAAAAATTTTGGTTTTGCACTAGGAAGATGGGAAATTTAACCTCTTTCCAGCGGTATCCTCAAATTTGAATTTACTAGGTAAATTAAGGAGCTGTATTAAGAAGGTCATAGCTGTTCTAGTGAGACAAAAAAAAATGTGTAAGTGAAAAAACTCGGTTTTTCAGCGGAGTAAAAAAAAAGTTATAGGACAAATTTTGCTGCAAATTAGTTGTAGAATCGATCCCTGGAGTTTTGCCCAACTCAAGTGAAGACACTCTGTATATTTGACCCATGAATTTTCGACAATTATTCAAAAATGTCTAGGTTTTAAATAAATTAACTTGAAAAGATGACGTGCCTAATACACCTTTCAAGGTGGTATTTGATCTGGCCACGTACTTTTGATACGATGCTCAGTCCAGTAAGATACCTTAAACCTACCTAATATATTTGATTTGCTTCAGATGCTTATTTTTTATTGTTATTGAACTGGAAAACGGTAAAGTCCACATTATTATACTACCGTCATAATTTTACAAGGCCAGTCGCGAATAGTCTGCCACTTTAGCAACCAATTTCATCGGGATCTGATATTGTATTGGTGTTTTGTTTACCACCCACGCATTTTTATCGAACAAAGGTAGATGCGCTGATAAAGGGCTCCAGTGAAAATTCCAGCGATAGCAACTTCAAGCGCATTAAAGCTTTAAAGCACCCACTACAAAACCACTTGAAGAAGGCTGTTGATGTTTGCCAGTCCTCCCATATCTAAATGGTGTTGACACGCTAGTTTTTCCGTAAACTTGGAAATTTCGGTTGATATTTCGAAGTTTTGACCTCCCCAATATTGGAAGTGCATTATCAAGTTTATATAATGATGTTTTATGATAAAAAAGTTAATAAAAGCCTTCAACCGATGAGCTAACCAGCGAACTCTCGATGAGAATAATTTGAAAATGCAGAGCATTCTGAATCTAAATCTTGACATGTTGATATGCATATTAAAATTACCCCAAAATGTTAGTTAAATGGCAAATGGAGGAAGGAGTTTGAAGATGAGGAATTTTCAAAAATAAAAAGTGGGTCAAATATGAGTTGTTGAGGGTCAAATATGAGTTTTCGTGGGGTTTGAAGGTTAAAAATGAGTTAATGAATGCCAAAAATTCCTATAAATCAGAAAAACGACCAAAAATGGCAGAAAATTTATATAAATTCACCAAAAATTGTATAAAATGGTGACTAGAGGTAGCAAACTATTATTCTAATTTAAAAAAAAAACAGCTTGAAAGGGGGGTCAAATTTAAGGTTTTGATGGTAGAAGTCATAGGATGAGTTGGGTTCAACGGCGATAGTTCAGACAGAACGAATGCAACGATAACAGGGGGGTTCACGAGAGCCCAGTGTGTTCCCTAAGTACCTCAAATTATTCAGGCCGAGGCCGACACATTGTAAGTTACTTCGAAAACTCTCACATATGGTCATGCTCCATGACGGAAACTTCTTTTTTTTCCCTTCATCTTTCAAGTTCAGATCCCACGATAAGCCACTACCTTCAAAATAATAAGCAGTCTATCTTTCGAATACTAAGCATCCATTTCAAGTAGAGAAGCCAGAAATATTAATAACGTCAAAAGATGCATTAAATTCATAAACTCGAATACTATTCCTGGTGTACATACCTCTGCATCTGTGATGGCGACTGACGTTCCATTGACTCCTGTTGTTTGGTTGAGTTCTACGTCCTTGATCCATCTTTGGATTAACTGTGAACACAAGAGAGAACAAATTGAGCAATGTTTATAGTGGAAAGCCAAGTACTTCGTAGATTGGCGGTCATAAAAATAACAGAGAACAGAAGTAGTGTACCGTAAAGTGGGGCAAATGCGGACAAAAAAAAAGTTGTTTTTTCATCTTAATACCCTTACAAAATTGTGCAATATGTTTCCCGTTCTCAATATAGATTAGTTTGGATCACCTCTTTCAGGTAAGTCACACAAAAAAAAAAAAAAAAAAAAAAAAAAAAAAAACGAGGGTGGTGAAAGGATTAATCAGCCAATGTTGGGCAAAAAGAGACAAACCTTGTTTTTCAACCAAATTCGGCTTGACACAATTGGTACCTAGGTAAACTAGAACACATTTGAACTTCTTTCTCTTTTCTTTGTTTAATTACATTAACATTAGGGAGTTGAAGCCCAAATAAGAACAAGTCATTGCAAAAAGTTTTTTTATGGAAAATAATTTGTCATTAGGTAGGTACAAGTGTCGTATGCTACCTACCGCTCGGCGGTTTCAAACCTACACATTCTCCACTGTTGAGCGATAGGTTGTTTTTTGTTGTTGTTGTGTAGACGATTGAAGTTAGTTGTGAGACTGTTGGACTATCGTCACCTCTTGTTTGTAATCGCAAGTTTGAAGGGCATGTTAGATGTTACCAGTATGGATCAGTTTAATAGCGAGTCGTGGCCAGTGCAGTTCGGCGAAATGAATATCGGGCATCTCTATCGACATATTATTTACAACGATGAGACGACACAGTTTTTGAAGGGAAAAGGCGTGCTGCCAAAACTACCGGAAAAATGTACAAAAGATAGGAATGGGATAGTGTGTGACGGTGAACTGAAAGAATATTCAAAAAACTCCAGGAAACGAAACAGTGAAGGTCAAATAATAAAAACTGTTTTCTTAAGGTGTAAAAACAAGGGATGCCAAACGTATTATTCAATATGTACGCCGAACCAACAAATTTTTTACCTATCATGACATAAACGGCCGGTGCAACAGTGGGTGGTCACTATGTGAAATTGTTGAGCTCGTTTGGTTTTAGTCCCTGTAGTTGATGTTTGCAAATGGACAGAGAGAGGTAACCATACAGTTGTTGATTGGTACAATTTATGCCGTGACGTCTGTGTGGATATGTACAAAAAGCGCGGTAAAATGGGAGGGCCTGGTCAAGAACTACAAATCGATGAGTCTTTATTTCAAGGGAAGCGCAAGTACAACCGGGGCCGACTTCTCGCAAGTAATCGAACTGCCCCTGTAACACTGGATTCCGACGACGATGACGATTCCAAAGAAACTGGCAACGAAAGGAATTATGGCAGTCGTGTACAAGGACCCTGGATGTTCGGAATGTGTTGTCGCCGCCAGGATGGCATTTTAGAAAGACGATTTTTCATAGTTCAAAAGCGAGATCAAGCCACTTTGCTCCCAATAATAAAAGAGGAAATTGAAGTCGGGACGACGATTTTATCGGACAAATCGAAAGCTTACTCTACCCTGAGTAACCACGGTTATATTCACCACACCGTTAACCATTCAGAACATTATTTTATTGATCCTGACACTGGAGCCCAAACACAAACGATCGAATGCCTATGGAGACACGTTAAGACAAGATATAATATAAAGCAGAGAGGAGCTGGAAATTTATTAGAACGACAACACTAATCGAAGAATGGTGGAGATCGGTTAATCCGAGCAACGTGTTTGAGGCTTTTTTCAACGATTTGAGGACTACCACGGATTGAAGACCACGGCTCAAGGTGATGACGATCTTCTAATGAAGAGAATCTAATTTAAGGTAAGATTCCACAATTGTGTGTTTTAACGATTTCAGTTTGTAGGTAGCATATGACACGGTCGAATGGGACTCGTAGGTAGCGGGATTTTTGGTAGGTAGCATACGACACGATGAAAGTGACGGTATATGACACTAGTACCTGTCATTATCGTAATTGATCGTAACTGATGACGGTTTCGGGTGGAACTCCTTCTAATTCTCATCCCAAGTTATCGAAATACGAATATATTATTTCGGCAGTTAGGTTACTGCAGCCTTTTTTAGCAACTGCAGCAGTTTTAGGCAAATCGCTGAGTAAGTTCAGGGTGGCGTTTCAGAAATAGCTTCACCCATTCCTTACCAGGCGTGTTGTTGTTGAACCTTTTGCACGTTTTACCTTGCTGATTCAGGCAGGAACGGACAATATCTCGAACGTCCGTTGTATTCAACGGGAAACCCCGGTCTGCACACATGAAAAGACATCCGCAAAGTGAGGTTTCCTCCGATTCCGGTAAAACTGTTGGAGCACCGTGAGGAAGACCACTCATGCATCTCACATGTTGCCAAATTGTGGTTTCGTTGGTTGATATTTTTATTCTAAAACACTCAGGTTAGTTTTATTCCTGCGTACTCACGAACAGCAGTCACCAGGTTTTCCTTTGAGCACTTGAACAGCATTCTAGGCCCAACCTTCACAACATGGCGCACAACCTTCACAACCATTGTCCGTCCGCCTTTACCACGCCGATTTCCCGACTTTTGTATTTACGTCCACAGATAACACATAATGTTACAAACCACTTGAAAATTTCTGAAAACCACCTCAGATAATATATTATGTTTGCTACGAAACTATAAACACTAAACAGTTCAACCCGCAAGCTTTCACGAGTTTTGATAACGGCTGGACACTTATCAGTCTTATCAAAAAGCGGGAAAAATGACATGCCGAAAGAAGAAGATGCCTACTTCCAATTATTTCTGCGAACATCATTCTATCGAATGAACAAGAAAACCACATCACAACCTCAGAAAAGATTCCATGCAAAGAATACCGAAAACGCGTATAATCGCCGAATCGTAGCATACCGTAAAGTGGGGCAAATCCGAACAAAACTTATTTCCCGCCTGTTAGCCTTATCTGGCTCTCCCCAGAGTCTTGAATTCGCGTTTTCGGTGTGTGTGTGTGTGTGTGTTTCTCTCAGACAAAAATACTGAGAGAAACACACACACACACACCGAAAACGCGAATTCAAGACTCTGGGGAGAGCCAGATAAGGCTAACAGGCGGGAAATAAGTTTTGTTCGGATTTGCCCCACTTTACGGTATGCTACGATTCGGCGATTATACGATAATATAACATTATTTGGGATACACTGGGTTGAATTCGGCCGGTCATGCTCATTGGTTGGTAAGCATAAGTTAATCAAATAAAATGGTTTGGAATGCTTAGCTCGCATCTCATAATTTGAAATGACATTACCCAGCGATTTTGCTTCCTCACTACCCAAGCCTTATAATCGAGCAAGAAGTAGAAAAAAATTGTGCTCCAAAATCAAAATTTTCACTTGATTTTTGAATTTCAAAGCTTTCTGAACAATTTTGGTTCCGTGCCTGTCTGTTTGTGGTCAATTCCTTGTCCCGGGCAAAAGTGTATGAAATTATGGTCCGTTTTTGATTAAATTTTCAGGGGTTGTGTGGGTTAGTCCCTAGCTTGAGAATTTCATCGCTATAGGATCAATGGTAGCGTGGGCGCATGCGCAAACGTGAATTTCACGAAAGAACGATTTCTCAGTTCCTAGTGGATCCCGGTTACGCTCAAATTCGGAGATGAATTTCGTCGTGATTGGATCATTAATAGCCACTGTGTGTGCGCAAACCTGAAATTTGTTGTCACAGGCAAAACCTCAGAACTACTAGACCAATTTTAGTGAAAATTTTTGGGTTTACTTCTAGACGGTCCCCTATGAATTTAATCGCCGTCGGGCCAATGGTAGCGTGTGCTCATGCGCAAACGTGGATTTCATGAAAAACTATTTCTTAGTTCGTAATGGATCGATTTCGCTCAAATTCGAAGGGTAGTAGGGGGCAAGACGATTGCCAGTGAATTTCGTCGTGGTTGGATTAGTATTTATTGCTATTCAATCATTTGGGCTCGTCATTTTTTCACCAACTGATTCTATGCGTCCATGTTACAATAAGTGAGGAAGCTATTTATACTGCTCACCCAACTTGGAAGAAGCTTTTCATCCACTGTATATTTAGGGGTGTGAGAAACATCCAATTAGAGAACTGCATTATTTACAGCTAACAGCCTTTATCCTACAAGTAGATGAAGAAAGTGATGAGAGTGAACGGGGATCTTGAAATTGGAAACTTAAGAATTTGAGTTGGTTCATAGAATTTGATTTGTTAGGGCAAGAATTTGAAAAATTATGGCAATTAAGAATTTGATTTGTTAGGGCAACCCTAAACTTGACTTGGTAATTCTATGTGTATGCCAGATCTAACATTTGTACTGATCTCGGAATTTGTACAGATTCACAAATGCGAATTGGAAATGGCAATGGCAATGTTCGGTATTTTTATGTATCTAAAGACTGCAGGTTTCAAAAGACATTCAGTGGACGGCCCGTGGTCTCGCGACGGGAGGAGGTACTTGAGTAAATTAGTCTAATTAACATTTAGTAAGAGATCACCTAATTCGTGAATGACGTCACCCTAGTTAACGCCTCGTTGGCAGCCGGTTTCGACAGCTCAAAACTAAAGGGGAGACTGCGAAAATTACTGGGGCATTGTCTTGATCCAGTGGTTGAACGAGGCGCGAAATGAATTATTTGCATCGACACCTAACAAGGAAAAACGATGGTTCTAGCACAGCTCTCGCTAGAAAGGGAACATAATACATAGCATCTTCTGGGGGCCTATTCACTAAGCCAAAGAGACATCTCTTTCAGGTCCGACTCTCTCTTTGGGCCAAATAGATTTTTATAGTATCCATGACAGGGTTATTCAGTAACTTTTCAAAGAGAGAGTTGGCGGCCATCTTGGCATTATCGATCTCTTTCAGAGAGACACCTAATTAGGTGTCTTCCCTCGAAAGAGAGAGTCTATTTCTCGTTTGTTTCACAGTGATCATGTAATATCCTCGTTCATCCGTGTAATATCCTCCTTCATCCGCAACCACATCATCGGTACTTTTGATCGTGTATTCTTTCATTTCATAAAGGTAAGTCAATTTAAATTAAAAATATATACATAATCATTGATTCATGAGTAAAAACGTCCAAGTACGGGTTGAGGTAGGTACCTACCTACCTAAGAGGTTCATTAGGTGTAGATATAATACGAGTACAAGCATTAAGCCCCCTAATTCGACTTTTTCTGTTTATAATTGAGACTTTTTTCAATTTCATTTACTTAAACTTTTATCCGATTCGTGAGTAAAAACGTCCAAGTATGGATTGAGGTAGGTAGGTACCCATTGAATAGGTACCTATTAAGAAATGCGTTCATTATTAAGGAATTGAACTCCCGGGGGGGGGGGGGGGGGGGGGGGCAGGAACATCTCGCACTTCATGGATACTATGGCATTTTCGTGTATTAGGATCCATATCTCTTTCTCAAAGTCTCTGGAGCTATTCTGTAAAATAGACGAACCGGGAGACATTGGAAGAGACTGTCTTCCCGGGGGAGACTATCTCTCGCGGGAGATTTTCAAAATAGATAATCTCTTTCCACTGTCTATTTTAGTGAATAGGCTGTCACAGTTTGTAGTTGTTTGTTGATTGTACCCCACTCTCATCAAAAGTAGAGGTGGGTCATGTTTCTTGGATTTTATGGCGGTATTTATTTATCCTAGTGGTGGTCGTATTACGATTTTAGTATTCATAGACATGAGAACCCCCCCCCCCCACCGCCGGTGGTGAAGCTTTCGCTAGATGGGTATTTTGATGAATTTTCTCCGACCCCGGTCTCATGCTTTCACTTGATGTGATTGAGTTTGCTATGATGTCCGCGCTATTGGCAGTACCTAATCGAAATTTATTGTGATGCTAGGATTAATTTGTGCGTCTGTTTGTTATTTTTTAATTATTTTAATTAGGTAACTGTGTTATTTTAATTATTTATAATTATGTAACTACCTATGTGTTGTATTATTATCAATTTCTAGTCTCCTGTCATGTTGTTTCTGTGATATTATTTCTACCATACCATGCACCCATTCTCGGGTGTTCTTCGTTACTCCCCCCCATTTTCAAACGCTCGTCGCTTCATGAAATTCTAACAGAAATTTGAGGTTGAGGTGATTTTCGGAATCTTCAGTTCGTCTAGTTTTTGATGTGTGTGTTCATATTTTGATGCAACAACTTTGTAAAAGCGAAATTCGCCGTGAAAAAAAGTGGGGGGGGAGTATCGAAGTATTTGCCATGTCAAATCCTTCGGTACTCCCTCCCACGGTGAAAACAGTATTTTCGACAACCAATATCGCGTCTCAACCTCTTAATTTTCGATCAAAGGATTTCATCGCTCTATATCTCATACCTGCACGTCCTCACACCCCCGTTCCTGTGAATTGTTGTTGTTTAGAGATAGGTAAGCTGTTGCATTGATGTGGGATGTTATGTCGTTTTTGAGATGCGAGCGCAGCGAGCATCCAGACGACTAATCTATCATCAGCATCAGACGACTGTTAGTAGGTCAACGTTCGAGAATTAGTGGGGTGTATAGATTAGTGGTCTGGATGCTCGCTGCGCTCGCATCTCAAAAAAGACATAACATCCCACATCAATCCAACAGTAAACATATAGATTAGTGGGGTGTATAGAAAGATATTTTTTCAACATAATCGAACACCCTCTTCATGTACAATAAAATAATTATACAAATCCTGTAGTCGAAAATACTGTTTTCACCGTGGGGGGGAGTACCGAAGAATTTGACATGGCAAATACTTCGATACTTCCCCCCACTTTTTTCGATTGAATAATTCACTTTTACTATCTAATTCTGGTAAATTGAGGTTAATTAGACATAAAACTAGACAAACTGAAGATTCCAAAAATCACCTCAACATCAAATTTTTGTTAGAATTTCTTTTTTTTTGTTGTTTGAAAATGGGGGGGAGTAACGAAGAACACCCCCATTCTCAACACTCGAGACCATCAGGTGCCCGATTTATGAAATCACGCTCAAACAGCTCAATCACGATCGAACAGCTAAACCGATCTCGATATTGAGTTTTCTAGCCGTGCTTGCAGTCGATGCCCTATCTGTTTCGATTTTGGCACTCTGTGGACAAACTTAAAACATTTTGCGCTTATCGAGTAACACCGAATTCTCTATTTTGACCATCTCAAACACGAATCTTCCGACAAAACCCGGAAGATTCAGCTCCTATATGAAGTTAACTTTCGTATGTACATAGGTAGGACTGTTGAGAGTAGACACAGGTAGGTACCTAGGTACTCAGATTTTCAATAGAACGTATTTCGGCTTTGCGCACATGTATTTCGATTCGCCAGGCCGGAAAGTAATTTCAGTTTTGTTCTTCCACCAGTCCGGAAGTTCGCCGTGTAGTCTCGTGTTGAAAATGTCAAACGACAATGTGGTATTGCAAGAGCTCGGCGTATCTGTGTGTATAAATTTGCATGCGAATGCGAAAAGTCAAATAATCGCTATCATCCGCTGAAGAAGTTCCTAACCAACGTCTTACTATTACCTGGTGGGTAAATACCTATTGCGTATATCTGCGACTTTGTTAGGAGTAATGATGGATTTATCTTCGTGGATTTGAGTTCCGAACGTTGCCAGAAACCACAATTGGGAGTTTAAATAACAATAATATTGTTAATTAACAATTGTTATATAAACTCGTGTAAATCATTTACACCAGTTTACACCTTAAGAATTGATTGATTAAAGAGGTGTTTTGAAGAGAAAGAAATACGCATTAAAATGCGACGACGCATTTTGTTGTTGTAGGAAAATAGAAGAAAAATGTCGCAAGGGTTCAACGGAAGGCGAATCATCACTTATGGGTCACGCAGTACTGGAGATCAAACGGTCGTTAAGTTTCCGTGAGCCAAAATGATCACCAAACCTTGGACACAAGAACTGGAAGGCAACGGACTACCTAACAATAAGAAACGTCATTTATAATTATTATCATCTAATAATTATTTTGCACCTTGTACCAGGAGGATACGATAGTGTATTCCAGAGAGTCCGTGTATTTTGAGAATCTTATTAATGTTCAGTCCTACTGAAAAAGTCAGTGATCCAATTTTCTGTTCAAATGGACACAAGGACTACCTAACTAGGACTTAGGGACTACCTAACTACCTAACAAGAACTTAGGGACTACCTAACAAGGACTTAGGGACTACCTAACTAGGGACTTAGGGACTACTAACAAAGACTTTTTTAGTCCTACTGAAAAGTCAGTGACCCAATTTTCTGTTCAAATGGACACAAGGACTACCTAACTAGGACTTAGGGACTACCTAACTACCTACCAAAAACTTAGGGACTTAGGGACTACCTAACTACCTAACAAGAACTTAGGGACTACCTAACATGGACTTAGTCAGGAACTACCTAACTAGGGACTTAGGGACTACCTAACAAGGACTTTTTTAGTCCTACTGAAAAGTCAGTGATCCAATTTTCTGTTCAAATGGACACAAGGACTACCTAACTAGGACTTAGGGACTACCTAACTACCTACCAAAAACTTAGGGACTTAGGGACTACCTAACTACCTAACAAGAACTTAGGGACTTAGGGACTACCTAACAAGGACTTAGGGACTACCTAACTAGGGACTTAGGGACTACTAACAAAGACTTTTTTAGTCCTACTGAAAAGTCAGTGACCCAATTTTCTGTTCAAATGGACACAAGGACTATCTAACTAGGACTTAGGGTCTACCTAAATACCTAACAAGGACTTAGAAACTACCTAACTAGGGACTTAGGGACTACCTAAGAAGGACTTTTTTAGTCCTACTGAAAAGTCAGTGACCCAATTTTCTGTTCAAATGGACACAAGGACTATCTAACTAGGACTTAGGGACTACCTAACTACCTAACAAGAACTTAGGGACTACCTAAGAAGGACTTTTTTAGTCCTACTGAAAAGTCAGTGACCCAATTTTCTGTTCAAATGGACACAAGGACTATCTAACTAGGACATAGGGACTACCTAACTACCTAACATGGACTTAGGGACTACCTAACTAGGGACTTAGGGACTACCTAACAAGGACTTTTTTAGTCCTACTGAAAAGTCAGTGACCCAATTTTCTGTTCAAATGGACACAAGGACTACCTAACTAGGACTTAGGGACTACCTAACTACCTAACATGGACTTAGGGACTACCTAACTAGGGACTTAGGGACTACCTAACAAGGACTTTTTTAGTCCTACTGAAAAGTCAGTGACCCAATTTTCTGTTCAAATGGACACAAGGACTATCTAACTAGGACTTAGGGACTACCTAACTACCTAACAAGAACTTAGGGACTACCTAAGAAGGACTTTTTTAGTCCTACTGAAAAGTCAGTGACCCAATTTTCTGTTCAAATGGACACAAGGACTACCTAACTAGGACTTAGGGACTACCTAACTACCTAACATGGACTTAGGGACTACCTAACTAGGGACTTAGGGACTACCTAACAAGGACTTTTTTAGTCCTACTGAAAAGTCAGTGACCCAATTTTCTGTTCTAATGGACACAAGGACTATCTAACTAGGACTTAGGGACTACCTAACTACCTAACATGGACTTAGGGACTACCTAAGAAGGACTTTTTTAGTCCTACTGAAAAGTCAGTGACCCAATTTTCTGTTCAAATGGACACAAGGACTACCTAACTAGGACTTAGGGACTACCTAACTACCTAACATGGACTTAGGGACTACCTAACTAGGGACTTAGGGACTACCTAACAAGGACTTTTTTAGTCCTACTGAAAAGTCAGTGACC
Organism: Leptopterna dolabrata; assembly: GCA_954871275.1. Classification (NCBI taxonomy): domain Eukaryota; kingdom Metazoa; phylum Arthropoda; class Insecta; order Hemiptera; family Miridae; genus Leptopterna; species Leptopterna dolabrata. The sequence continues at coordinate 81,644,430 of OX940975.1, read as the reverse complement.
CAATTTTCTGTTCAAATGGACACAAGGACTATCTAACTAGGACTTAGGGACTACCTAACTACCTAACATGGACTTAGGGACTACCTAACTAGGGACTTAGGGACTACCTAACTAGGGACTACCTAACAAGGATTTTTTTAGTCCTACTGAAAAGTCAGTGACCCAATTTTCTGTTCAAATAGACACAAGAACTGGAAGGGAAGGGACTACCTAACAATAAGAAACTTCATATCAACTTCAAGTTATTTCATAACTATTATCATCTCGTAATTATTTTGCACCTTGTAACAGGAGGATACGATAGTGAATTTCAGAGTCCGTGTGTTTTGAGAATCTTATAAGTGTTCAGTCCTACCGAAAAAGTCAGTGACCGAATTTTCTGTTCACATTCCATGCATTACGCTAACCCAGTCATAAAACGGGAGGAGAAATGCGAAGAACATAAATCTCTGGTAGATTTATGTAGTTACAGGTTCAAGTCTCAAAAGTTTGAGAGATAGCGGTGGTGCCACTCGCGCTCTACGTTCTGGAGCTTTCTGGACAAATCTGGTGCGGTGTCTGTTTGTTGTCTGCGTGCTCTCAAATCCTTGCAAATACTTGTTTCACTATATAGTTCAGTCACTATTTTTCTTCAAGAAAAAAATAATAAAACTATTATTTCGTACCTCTTTGGCACAGCATGTGTTAGGTCCCTAAACAGGGTTGGGTTTTCGCATCCAATAAAGTTGGGCACATGGAACTTCATTTATTTATGTACGTCTTCCACTTCAGAAGGGCTCTGAGTATACTCATGAAAATTGCATTGAACAACGCACACATGGGTTCGAATACTCAAAATCATATTCAGCATTCAGATCATCATTCTCAGGAGCAGACTTAAATTAAACAAAACTAAGTAATCGTGTTATGGTGGGGGGGGGGGGGGTTACTGACATCAGCAGGGTGTGTGACCGACTTACTTCTGCCGGTGCGTTGACGACTCCAGTGTTGTAACCATGCTGAAATGCGGACCCAAAGGCAGCGGCTGCGATTGTGAACACCAACCTCCCCGTCAACCCCTGTGAACATGAAAAGCGTTGGTTAATTTAAATCCACAAACTGAATTAACAAATTTTAATTAATTACACAACTAGATTAAGTGGGGAGTTGTGTAACTAGTTTGTAGACACAAATCATTTTTTACGAAAACCGTCAATCATCGCTTGTATGATCATTACAATGTAATGATCATACAAGCGTAATACAGATGTATGTCATACATCTGTATGACATACATGAGCGTAATACAGATGTATGTCATACATCTGTATGACATACATGAGCGTAATACAGATGTATGTCATACATCTGTATTACGCTCAATACAAATTGAACTTTATTGAATTTGCTCACCAGATATTCGTATCGATTTTATCTGAGTAGCCTCGTGACATCCATGAACTATGGTTCAATTGAATAAATTTCGAAGCAATGTTCAACCGAATTCAGTTTACCTCATGGGATACCTACCCCTTGTCTGTTACTGCAATCAGATGTACAGGGAGTACATGTACAGTCTTTCCATGACTGCAGTTATGCTGATGAGAACGAGATGATGTAGGTACCTATCTATACTACACAATCATTTACTGACAGTCATAGGCCTGTATGAGGTTGGAAAGAAATGATTTTACCAGGCTATTCACGGGTACCTAATTTCCGAACGTCAGTGAGGTTTCTTACGCACTCCAGCGACATTTGCGGGTGACTACCAACCTATATTTATATATTATACTAGCCTGACCGCTCGCATCGCTCGCTATCCGAGATTCGCTGTACGTGGAACCAACAAACGACGGAAAAATCCCATAGCCTACCGGGTATTTGTGCCCAATTTTATCAAAATCCGTCAAGCCATTCAGGAGTTGACCATGGTCGACCATATTTCCGCTATGGTCAGGGAATTAAAAATGCGACGTTGCACAACTTGGGAGCCTACTGGATATTGGTGCCAAATTTTGTCGATATCCGTTGAGCAATTCGGGATTCGACCATGGAGGGGCCCATGGATGCGCTATGGTCGACCGCGGGGGTAGTCCGAAGGGTCGATCGTAGATAGAATTTCACGTAGATTACGAATACGCGATAAAAAATAGGGGTTACCATTTCAATTAACGAAGTTGACCATGGTCGACCATAGTTCCGCTATGGTCAGGGAATTAAAAATGCGACGTTGCACAACTTGGGAGCCTACTGGATATTCGTGCCAAATTTGGTCGATATCCGTCAAGCCGTTAGGCCGTGGGAAGACAGACAGACAGACAGACACACAGACAGACAGAGATTCGAACTTATAATATACTAGCCTGACCGCTCGCTTCGCTCGCTATCCGAGATTCGCTGTACGCAGTATCGTGGAACCAACAAACGACGGAAAAATCCCATAGCCTACCGGGTATTTGTGCCCAATTTTATCAAAATCCGTCAAGCCATTCAGGAGTTGACCATGGTCGACCATATTTCCGCTATGGTCAGGGAATTAAAAATGTGCCTACGTTCAACTTGGGAGGCTACCGGATATTGGTGCCAAATTTGGTCGATATCCGTTGAGCAATTCGGGATTCGACCGTGGAGGGGCCCATGGATGCGCTATGGTCGACCGCGGGGGTAGTCCGAAGGGTCGATCGTAGATAGAATTTCACGTAGATTACGAATACGCGATAAAAAATAGGGGTTACCATTTCAATTAACGAAGTTGACCATGGTCGACCATAGTTCCGCTATGGTCAGGGAATTAAAAATGCGACGTTGCACAATGGGAGCCTACTGGATATTCGTGCCAAATTTGGTCGATATCCGTCAAGCCATTCGGGAGTTGACCATGGTCGACCATAGTTCCGCTATGGTCAGGGAATTAAAAATGCGACGTTGCACAACTTGGGAGCCTACTGGATATTCGTGCCAAATTTGGTCGATATCCGTCAAGCCATTCAGGAGTTGACCATGGTCGACCATAGTTCCGCTATGGTCAGGGAATTAAAAATGCGACGTTGCACAACTTGGGAGCCTACTGGATATTCGTGCCAAATTTGGTCGATATCCGTCGAGCCATTCAGGAGTTGACCATGGTCGACCATATTTCCGCTATGGTCAGGGAATTAAAAATGCGCCTACGTTCAACTTGGGAGGCTACCGGATATTGGTGCCAAATTTGGTCGATATCCGTTGAGCAATCCGGGATTCGACCATGGAGGGGCCCATGGATGCGCTATGGTCGACCGCGGGGGTAGTCCGAAAGGTCGATCGTAGATAGAATTTCACGTAGATTACGAATAGGCGATAAAAAATGGGGGTTACCATTTCAATTAACGAAGTTGACCATGGTCGACCATAGTTCCGCTATGGTGAGGGAATTAAAAATGCGACGTTGCACAACTTGGGATCCTACTGGATATTCGTGCCAAATTTGGTCGATATCCGTCAAGCCATTCACGAGTTGACCATGGTCGACCATAGTTCCGCTATGGTCAGGGAATTAAAAATGCGACGTTGCACAACTTGGGAGCCTACTGGATATTCGTGCCGAATTTGGTCGATATCCGTCAAGCCATTCATGAGTTGACCATGGGTGACCATAGTTCCGCTATGGTCAGGGAATTAAAAATGCGACGTTGCACAACTTGGGAGCCTACTGGATATTCGTGCCAAATTTGGTCGATATCCGTCAAGCCATTCAGGAGTTGACCATGGTCGACCATAGTTCCGCTATGGTCAGGGAATTAAAAATGCGACGTTGCACAACTTGGGAGCCTACTGGATATTCGTGCCAAATTTGGTCGATATCCGTCGAGCCGTTAGGCCGTGGGAAGACGGACAGACAACCAGACAGACAGACTCACAGAGATTCGTTTTTAGCGAATTTTCAAAGAAAATGAAGCTATTGCAATGGCTTCGAAATTTAAATAATATAAATTTTTGGAAATTTTCTTCATAGAAATCCGTTTCAGACCATTCTAAAACGATTCCTGAAATTTAACACTTTTTTATATGTATATATATATATATATATTTATATATATATTTATTTATATATGTGTCACTCCAGACGATAACTCTCGATAGAATTGAGATAAACAGCTCAAATTTGCACAAAAAATCTATCTTGGCAATCGAAAGGCTAAGTTCGAAGATGGGCGAAATTGGCCTACTCTAAGGAGGGTTTTGGCGCATTTAAAGTGCGCAAAAATTACCCAAAAATCCCCAAAATGTTATTTTCCAACAAGTGACCCCTCATTTTAAAGGTATTTGCACGCTGAACACGATGGTGGAATCGGATTTTAGATATCTTGATCCGTTCTCAAATTAGAGCATTTAAAGTGCGCAAAAATTACCTAAAAATCCCCAAAATGTTATTTTCTAACAAGTGACCCCTCATTTTAAAGGTTTTTGCACGCTGAACACGATGGTGGAATCGGATTTTAGATATCTTGATCCGTTCTCAAATTAGAGCATTTAAAGTGCGCAAAAATTACACAAAAATCCCCAAAATGTTATTTTCCAACAAGTGACCCCTCATTTTAAAGGTTTTTGCACGCTGAACACGATGGTGGAATCGGATTTTAGATATCTTGATCCGTTCTCAAATTAGAGCATTTAAAGTGCGCAAAAATTACCCAAAAATCCCCAAAATGTTATTTTCTAACAAGTGACCCCTCATTTTAAAGGTTTTTGCACGCTGAACACGATAGTGAAATCGGATTTTAGATATCTAAATCCGTTCTTAAATTAGAGCATTTAAAGTGCGCAAAAATTACCCAAAACTAGGATAATCTTTAAACTCTTACCCCCACCCCCTTAGAGTGGTCAGATTGAAAAATGTGAGAAGTATTAATTGAAGACGAGAGTTCGAAGCAAAAAAGGGGGAGGCAAACGATTAGTACAACTCCTTGAATTTACCCACAGCGATCAAATAAATAAGCACTTAGTACAATTACGTAATAAACAAACGGTAGAATCAGGATGGACAAAACGTACAAATTAAAATAAATACGAAGAGAATATACATAGAAAACCAAATTTTAGACCGAAGTTTTCCTTTATTCAAAACCATAGCCATTAATTCGAATATTTCTTTGAAAATTCGCTCATTAAGTCATGCTGCATGACTGTTATAATATATAGAGATAGAGATAGTGATAGAGATATATATGTCTGTACCGCGCTACAAGTCGCAGTTTTGGATGTTTTGTCTTGAATTTTGAGGGTAGGCCCCCAGAATTGGCTGTATAATTTTTGATACAACTACGGTGCCAGGGAACGGCGCCACCTGGCACTACTGGTTTCACCTGTCAGAAAAATGTGTTTGGTATATAGTTTTTCATGTTTTCCAGCCCGCTGAATCGATTTGGAATAACTTCCTAAGATCTTTCAGTCATCCTTAAAGCGACTGATAAATGTTTTGCCATAACACGTTACGAAAAATAGCTATTGGTACACAGGCAGAACCTATTTTAAAAATTACGTGAGGCACCTGGTCACAGACCCACTAGTAATATCAACATTTCCTTATTATTTCCTCATTATTCGTGCGACATCTTTCTCGTCAGTCACAAAGTTTTTATAATTTGCGAGTATTTCCAGGCATTTCAGGGTTGCATGAAGAGTTGACCACGAAAATTAGAGTGAGAGCAACATCGATTTATCCAGAAATGATAGAACATTGTGTAAAGAGTCGCCGTTTTTTCTAGGATTTGTTACCTACCAAAGAGTTTTTATCACTGGGCAAACTCTTATCAACTGCAACCCGAAAGCTTGTCGGCTGGAACCGGCCCTCGTATCGGTCGGAATATGAGGCGCGGCGATTTATAAGCTCGTCCGAATAGAAAGTGCTCCGAAGTGAGCGAACGTTTCGAGAATGTGCAAATAATAATGGGTTTGGTGGGCAAAACCCGCCTTAAGGAACTCCAGTCGAGAGATTAGGTATAAGATAATATGCTAGTTATTATATATGATGGGCGCAGAGTGAAGTTACTTCGTGTATCTGATATGTATGAATGGAGCAGCATACCCCGGCTGTCTTAGTTAAAGATGTCTCAGTATTTAGAACGGAATAATGCTTCCCACCCACCAATATGAAACGACGTGCAAAGCAACGTATTGTGCTAGTAGTTGGGTAGGTAATAACAAATATTTTACAAAGTGCGTGAATTGCCACAAAATCCAAAAGAACGTGCTGTTCCTGGCTCGAACTACCACTCTTAAAACCGCAACACTTGAAAATAAAAACTAAACAATAACTATTGTGTTTATAAATAATAAATTTATTTTCGCAAGACTGCGCAGTATAGCCAGTAAGCAGTGTTTCCGGTGTATCTGACGAACGTCAGTGAGGCTGTTACTTAGACTCGAGCGACATTTGCGGGTGGGCATATAATGTATGTTTGTACCGTGAAAAGTGACCCTAGGAACCGTCGTAAAAATCTGGAATTTTGACAGTAATTTTCTGCATAGCTTTTATCCCCCAGAATTTGCTGTAGGTATCGTTTTTGGGGCCCGTGCACCGTCAATTAACGGTTTTCTCCTAGAGACCAATTGGAACAGCCTGATTTTTTTTTTTTTTTCAACAGTATAACCTTAGACCTCTAAGTAAAAGTAAAATCTAAGATTTTTCTATTTTTTTCCTAGGGATTTTAATGCCTAATGCGCTCACAAGAAGCGCGAAGGGAACGCCGGTACGGCGGTACAGGGAGGAGTGCGTTTCTCACCTCACCCGGGACCCAGAAAATGCCGCGGTATCCCACTCTGCAATATTGCATCCCATTCCTCGGCTCCCTTACATGACTCTTGAAACAAAAACCTAGGTGTCGTGGTACCCACCTATACCATTCAGCTCTGTAACGTTCAGATTATACTCAATAAACCAAGTGGAAGAAAGGGGTCTACGTGAGACGGGAGGCGTCCAACCGCCGGCTCTCCCACCAGTCTCTAACGACTGTCGGAGGGTTTGCTGGGAGGGTGGAACAAGCCCTATATAACCCGTGCTCCCCACCAGATTTCTTCATTCCACCCCCCCCCCCACCCCACCAGCAGGTCCCACCTCGTGAGTGGTGGAACCTGCCTAGGTGAGGCCTTTATGGTATAACCGGCGTGGTAGAACCTTCCGAGCACCTCCTTCCTAAATGATCTCGTAGAGTGGTGTAACCTGCTTGGTGAAGCCTTCGGGTATAACCGGTGTGGCGGGAACCTTCCGAGCACGTCATCTGATACCTCACGCTCCATCACACCCTCTCCTATCCCAGGCGCCAAAACCACTCAAACAAGTGGACACCCCCAACCGATCACCGCACTAGGTATCAAATTCCTTCAAAGGTATGAAAGTTTCAAACTTCCCTCGAAGGTGTCAAAGATATCAAGGTATCAAGGTATCAAAGGTATCAAGGATCAAATATCAAAGATCAAGTATCAAGGATCAAGTATCAAGTATCAAGCGTCAAGGTATCAAGGTATCAATTATGAAGGCATCAAAGTATTGAAGGTATCGAGGTATAATAAAGTTTTGTGAATGTTGAGGTTCGGTCAAAGATGAAGACTTATTGCCGACGTTTCCGGATATACATTTATCCCATCATCAGGGCCTACAATGAACAAAAATATAATTATTTACAAAGGTGCCTATGTTTTTTGAGGATACACGATGGTATTCTATGCTTGTTTTGATGTCAAGATCAAGGTATCAAAGGTATCACACCTTCCCTCAAAGGTATCAATTCCCTCAAGATATCAAATTTCCCTCAAAGTTTATGTTACTGTGGTGGTTTGAGGTAAGAGGCGGGGTGAGGTGAGGCGAGGAGAGGTGAGTGAGAATTGAGGAGAGAAGGTTGCTGGATCTAGCACCTAAAAGGTTACACCTATAACAGCCAGGGAGGTTATCACCTATAGCTGCCACTCTGCCAGGGAGGTTACCACCACTAAAGGTACTAGAGGGAGTTTGCCCAGTGGTTCCACCAATGCTGGTTATCACCACTGCTGGTTCCACCAGTCTGGGTTCTTTTGTGAGAGAAGGTGAGAAGGCATGAGAGGAGAGAGAGAGAGATAAGTCGGCGACTTAAGGAGAGCATAGAATGAGGTGACAGGCGTAGCCGGCGAGTTTATATAGTACCCACTCCACTCTACTCTAGTCCAGAGGACTAGTGGGGAGCGAGTGGGTCTATGCGCCTGAGGTCACGTAGGCCACCTCACCCGTTGCGTTTATTAACTTGAACAATCTTATGGTATACAACTTATGATGGTCTGGGAGGATCACACAGTTACTGTTATGTTCCTTTTGAGGAGATGACATGAACAGAGTAAATCTTACTGTTTTGACTTACTGCGCACTTGATTCGTCGTAGGACAGTCTCTGTCTCTACCTGAGCCCATTCCGTTATTCTGTTTCTTACCCTACGTGTTTGTATGGTAAAACGGAGCCACCAGGGGAACAAGCAGAGGCTTAGGTCAGTCCGACAAACCGGATGGAGGGACAAAAAAAAACTCGGACTGCATAAATAAAACGGGGCCGGATCCCCTCGGTCAACGTGGCGGCAGCCTCCGGGTATTGAGGGAGAAAAGCAACAGTCACGACAGAGGAAGCCGAAGAGTTTTGTACCTCTGATGGCAGCAGGTTGCGGCTGAGGACGTCCTGCGCGAAGTGACTAGCGTAAAAAGCACCTACATAATTCGGTTTTGGTTTCTTTCCTCGAACAGAATAGTTGTATCCAATCATCTACCAGTTACAGGTAGACGACCACACCACACCTGCTTCCTCAGTGAGAAGAGAAGCATTGCATTTATCTTTGAACAAGTTTTTGGAGAACCGGAGTTTTTTTCCCACTTTATTTTGGCTCGGGTTGACCCATGAGCCACCAAAAATTAAAAACATTATACAATCTACTAATACATTACTATTTACAAAATTAAATTAGCTGCTTCTAAGAATCTCAATATGGCTATGTAGGTACACATTTTCTTCTCTTTTGGTTTATTATTCTGTGAATAATACACCTATGTAATCGCTCAGCAGAAAATTTTTATAGGTAACACCCCCTCAAAATTTTTTCTTTTACGTTTCAAGGTACGTATTCAAAAACGCTGCGAAGTCCTTGTCACAAGGGGTTAATTATTCTACTGGACATACTTACATAAATTTTGGCTGTTCGTTTATCGTTTCTTTCATGTGCAATTATTGAAATGACTGTTTTTGATGGTTTCCACCAATTTTGGCCCCCAAAAACACGAATTATGCTTGGCTTTGTTTAAACAGATTATTTTTGATCACTGATAGTACCATTTGTCTTGATTCGCCTGTTGATACTACTTCTAGTGTTACTATACAAATTTATGGTGATTTCAGAAAATTTCCCATGTTTTTGACTAATAAAAAATAAATTTCGGGAGCTTAAACCTTCGTCACAACCTCAGTTCTTCACTCTTCGGTCAAAATCAACCTAATATTCGGTCTTCTCGCCCTAAAAAACACGGAAAACGATAACTCACAAGCTCATGTTCACTAAAACCTCAAAAATCCCTCGAAACCCCCTATTTTTACACCCACAACGCCCCTGGGTGTATTCCGATCGGGCTGCCAAGCTTTGGAGCACAACTAGGACCCAAATGGGAACCCAAACTGTGTGCGGAAGAACGACGATTTTGGACCAAAATTTAACGTTAATTTAAGGCTGAAACTTCGTTAGAACCTCAATTTTCCACTCTTTGGTCAAAATCTACTTCATATTCGGTCTTCACGTCCCAAAAACATGGAAAACGATACCTCAAAAGATTATGTTACTAACATGTTACTAAAACACAAAAAGTACCTATTTTTATACATATTTTCACCCATAACACCCCTAGGTATATTCCGATCGGGCTGCAAAGTTTTGGGACACAACTAGGGCCCAAATGGAGCATGTGTGCGAAAGAAAAAAGTTTTTAGACCGAAAATGAAGCCGGTTTACGTGATACGGCGGACGGACATTGCATTTTTGGAATCTACGCACCTTGAAACGGAAAAGAAAAAATTTTGAGGGGGTTATACAAAATGTTTGCGGAGCGATTACATAGGTGTATTATTCACAGAATAATAGACCAAAAGGAGCATAGCTAATTCGTGTTTTGGGGGCCAAAATTGGTGGAAACCATCAGAAACAGCTATTCCAATAATTGCACATGAAAGAAACAATAAATTAACAGCCAACCTTTCTGTAGGTATGTCCAAGAGAATAATAAACCCATTTGACAAGGACTTTGCAGCGTTTTCTTTATTACTAGGTAGGTCACAACTATGATTATCCAACATGTCGGTTAAACACACTCCACGTTCATTTTATAGCGCTCACAGTTCACAATCACAATGTTTAATGTCTTCAGTGACGTCACAATTGGTTCACTTCTGGTCATCCGCTCTCCCGTACAGATGCATTGTTCTCCGTACGTTGCCATGTCCATTTCTTATTTGAAATAGATTGGTTGTATTGGCGGCAACGTAAGTTCCACTTCGGAGGAATCCCGACTACTGAGGGTTTGTGCTTCGGATTGTGCGTTGTGGTGGTGCTATCCCTTTACTATTGCGTCTCGTCGTACCTCCTCTGCCAAGCTTCATCACGCGATCGTTTGTGAGATATAAAGGAACAAATCTGTTTGTGTGAACCTCCCTCTGTATGTGTCCCTGCAAACTGCGCGATTAAAAATAAAATATAAAAAAAACCAGTCATGCAGCATGGCTATAAGAGCGAATTTTCGAAGTTTTCGGCATCTTCCTCCTCCGCCTAAAATTTTCTGAAAATTAATTTTCGGCCAATGTTTTCCCAACTTGATACCATACAAAATTAAAACAGGAGTAGTTTTACGCAAAGTAAAATTTGGGGTGGAAGGAGGGGGAGGGGGAAATCAAAAATGTTTTGAATACCAGAAGAGTAGGTATTGGATACGTAACACATTTTTTGTTCCATTTTTTGCCGAGTAACACCTCGGTTTGTAGATTTTCCAACGCTGAACACGATGGTGAAGTCAGAATTGCGATATCCCATTCCGTTATCAGATTAGAGCAGACGAACCAGGAAGAACATCTCAAGAAATAACCACGTTCCTTCATCTTCAAAGTGCTCCAGTTTGAGAATGGAATGCGATATCGCAATTCTGATTTCACCATTGTGTTCAGCGTACAAAAACCTTTAAAATGAGGTGTCACTTGTCAGACTTTTTCATTTTGGGAATTTATGGGTAATTTCCCCCCCCTAAAACTCCCCAAAACTCCCCCTTAGAGTGACCCGATTCTGCCCATCTTCGAACTTAGCCTGTCGATTGCCAAGACAGATTTTTCGTGCAAATTTGAACTTTTTATCTCAATTCTTTCGAGAGTTATCGTCTGGAATGACACATACATATATAAATATATATATAAATATATATATAAATATATATATATACATATAATTTTTGGTGTCTTTCGGCAGTGAATTCAGGATGGTCTGAAACGGATTTTGATATAAAAATCTGTCGGAAATTCGAGTTTTAAAAATTTTGGACCGAGAACAATAGCTTCCTTTTCTTCGAAAATTCGCTAAAAAATCCATCAAGTTGTTGGATACGTAGGTATTTGCCTACTTCTCGCTGGTGACCGCAGAGAAACCCTGACGCTCTAAGAAGCCTTGGCCTCGAGGATATTGCAAATCTTGGCCGCAAATTATATCTACTGGTCAGCTTGGTAAAATGAAGCACTTAAGCTGTTATTGTGGGCAGTACCACGTAGATATTTTTTCAACTACGCCACTCAGTTCTACAGCAGGAATGTAATAAATAAAAACTAACACTTTTATTTGGAAATTTTACTCATTTTGGTTTTTCGAAAAATCTTGAAATCAATTTTCATGCTACCTACCCGGGAACATCGGAACTTTTTATGACTAAAAATAAAAACGTGGGACAGTAAGTAATTAGTTAATTAATTATTTAATCAATTAGATCATGTATGTTTTCAACTTTTCAGCTTTTTAAAATATTGAATACCTACATAATTAATTAATTGGCTTAATTAATTGGCAATTAATCAATTCATGTTTTTATGATTGATTCGTGTGTTGTCACCGAATACAAATAACTCTGCAACATTTCAGCTCGACTGTACAATGGGAAGTTGGCGAAAAATCGATTACAAGATTTGAGCGTCGCAAACATAATATATTTATGTCTGTAACAGAGCAAGCCTATAGAAAACGTAAACTGGGCGTGAAAAAAGGTGTATGGCACAACCAGATATTTACATCGATTTTACTCTTGACTGGTTTGCTACTGTTCATACTAAGTTCTTACCATGAACATTTCATACTAAGTTCACACTACATTTCATACTAATTTCATACAGTTCATACTAAGTTACTTGTATGAAAAGTATTCTATTACTGTTCATACTAAGTACTGGTAGAAATTATGTGTGTATCTAGATGTTGATGATGGTTTCGTGTATAGATTTGTTTTCTTTACTGATGTCCTACATACGTTTAGGATAATTGAGCGCAATTTTCCTTTTTGGCAGTGGACATGGGATGTTCTAGTGACTACGGGCTTTTCAAGACGGGAAAGCAAAGTGAAATGGGAGGCGGTACGAAAACGAAACGACAACATCGATTCCGCATCAAGGCGATATACGATAAACCACCACAAACCGACAAACCATGTTCCATTCTCTCAGTATGGTTGTGATTTCAACAAACGATTCTATGAACTCGAGTAATATGAACTCATCTTTTCTATCGGTACTGAAAAGCAGCAGGTGTTATTTTCGTTGGACGATTTTAAAATTTTAAAATTCTTTCAAATGTGTCACTTCAAATTGGTTATTGTTTGTTACTGACGATGGTTTGATCACCGAAACAGTGTGTAACAGTGTTTTTCGCGTTTTTCGTGTATTAGTGGAAGTGGACGATTTTTTCAATAACTCCGTTTTTCTGTGTCACTTCAAGTTTCAAGCCATAGCAAATTCACTCTACCAATCACTCAATCTGTCATTAGCGAATTTTCAAAGAAAATGAAGCTATTGCAATGGCTTCGAAATTTAAATAATATAAATTTTTGGAAATTTTCTTCATAGAAATCCGTTTCAGACCATTCTAAAACGATTCCTGAAATTTAACACTTTTTTATATGTATATATATATATTTATATATATATGTGTCACTCCAGACGATAACTCTCGATAGAATTGAGATAAACAGCTCAAATTTGCACAAAAAATCTATCTTGGCAATCGAAAGGCTAAGTTCGAAGATGGGCGAAATTGGCCTACTCTAAGGAGGGTTTTGGCGCATTTAAAGTGCGCAAAAATTACCCCAAAATCCCCAAAATGTTATTTTCCAACAAGTGACCCCTCATTTTAAAGGTTTTTGCACGCTGAACACGATGGTGGAATCGGATTTTAGATATCTTGATCCGTTCTCAAATTAGAGCATTTAAAGTGCGCAAAAGTTACCCAAAAATCCCCAAAATGTTATTTTCTAACAAGTGACCCCTCATTTTAAATGTTTTTGTACGCTGAACACGATGGTGAAATCAGAATTGCGATATCTCATTCCGTTCTCAAACTGGAGCACTTTGAAGATTAAGGAACGTGGTTATTTCTTCGAAAATTCGCTCTTATAGCCATGCTGCATGACTGTGGTTTTTTAATATCGGCTGGATGGAGTAATGCGCTTTACATAAATGTAAAATTATATAGTAGTGGACCGGCTGGACAAGAGCTTCATGGAAGATTTGAAAATTGACAAACGAGACAAAATCACAGGAACGAACCTGAATTTCAATTCGGAAGACCAAAAATTAGATAGATGTTACTGCATTTAGAGGGACCATTTCCGGAACCGGGGTATCGTCGGGGTATCAAACGTTATTCTGATGAGTTGAACTCCTCCTGTGTATGATAAAAACATTTTATATCGAGTGCATGGTGTCGAGTGTGTACGTGGATGGCTCGAAGCAAGCAGAGACAAACCCCCCACCAACCCTTTGGAAAGTAAAATGTTGAGGGAACCGGTTATTTTCCTCCTGTCATGCGGGACCTGACAATGAACTCAAACACAGCGACGGAAACGCATTTGTTTTCCAAATCAGAGCCTTAAAAAAAGCTTCCTCTGGTAATGGCGCTCATCTACACCGGACAGCCAAGTTGTTTATAGGCCCGGAATGGAAAGAGAGCGAGAGAGAAAAGGAAAACGAGGAGTACCCATGAATTCTGGTTATATTGCTTTAGGTACCATTTAAAAAAAAGTAGGTTCCATTCTAAGTACATATATTGAGACCAACTGAACTCTCCTTACGATGAATAATGCGATGAAATATTCATCGTAGGAGGGTGCGGTTGGTCTCAAAATTCTAGAGTGGAACCCTACTTTCATTCAAAAATATAAACAGAAGTCACGGGGGCTCCTCAATATAGAGAAAGAGACGAGGTGGACCGTGGCGGCTGATACTGCGATATGGGATGTGGTCATATGCCGAGGTCTTGTGCGCGTTCTTGACACAGAAATAAAGCTCTTCTACCTGGCGACCCATCACAAGCCTATAGGTAGTACACAGGTACCTTTGGGTAAAGTAGCAGAATCAAGAACCCTTCGTTCTCAGTTGATACGCAGGGGCGGATACAGAACAAAATCGGTGAGAGGAGGGGGGGTCAAGGAATATAGTCCAGATTATACCTAACTATATAATTATATATATATACATCACAATACCTAAGGAAATTTTCCGGAACGGTCAATAAATAGCCGGGGAGTTTTGGACAAAACTGTGAGTCTTGCAGTATGAATTTTTGGTTTATTATTTTCAATAATATTAACCTTTCGAATCGAGCATGAAAAAGAAAAAAAATCTCCCCCCCCCCCCTCACAAAATTTGATGGTTTCCGAATCCGAAAATGCAATACAAAATTTCTGTCCGTCCGCCGAATGCCGCACTTCGCACTTCCCTTAGTTACCATGAACCAAAATTGATGAAATTTGATTTGTAGGTCCCACTTGGGGTCTAGTTCGTCCGCGAAGCTCGGCGTTAACGTCAGCCATCTCTAAGGGGTGGAAAATAGGGGATGAAATCTCCAGGCAGCCGTTATCTCGAATTTTTTTAACGTTTTAGCGAATTTTCAAAGAAAATGAAGCTATTGCAATGGCTTCGAAATTTAAATAATATAAATTTTTGGAAATTTTCTTCATAGAAATCCGTTTGACCATTCTAAAACGATTCCTGAAATTTAACACTTTTTAGCGAATTTTCGAAGAAAAGGAAGCTATTGTTCTCGGTCCAAAATTTTTAAAACTCGAATTTCCGAAAGATTTTTATACCAAAATCCGTTTCAGACCATCCTGAATTCCCTGCCGAAAGACACCAAAAATTATATGTATATATATATATATTTATATATTTATATATTTATATATATATTTATATATTTATATATTTATAGTTATATTCGCTGCTCGTTGGCCTACCACTTCTTTGTTGAATCCAGGGGTGGCCTTACGGGCGATCCATTAGACTACCCCTTAGCATAGTTTGCTCGTTAGAGGTATTCCAGACGCTACACAGAATATTTTGCCCCTTCGGGCACCCCCAAAACGGGACTTTAAGTTTTGTAATCTACAGGTTGGTATTGCTTGTCACGAGTTTATTTTCGTTGCTCGTTAGCCTACCCCTTCTGTGTTGTACAAAGGGTACCTTCTTGGGATTAAACTAATAAACCGTTGTGTAGGGATTGGCGGCGTTTTTCAAATATTTTAGCCACAATAATTTGGGATAGCAAGTAGGTGTTTAATTTATTATAGGACTGCTAGTTAAGGGAAGCCACAATTAAAGTGAAGGGAAGCCAACAAGAGAAAATTCCAAGTTCAACCATCACAACCATATCAGTTTCACTATGGTGGTGTGCTGGTTGAGAATAAAATTACGTACGACTTTCGGGTTTGTACTGACCCTACAGTAGTTCTAATCTAGTGTCGATGTTTTCGGTAAACGTATAATTCGTATGAGGCAAAAAGTGTTCAAATTTCGACGTTCTATTGACTACGATTGTTTAAATATTTTTTAGTTCAATCTTATTCGCCCGAAACTGTCACTCCCAACCAATTATAAATGGCCTTGAGCTTTAATTATGGACCGGAAAAATATATGCAGGTGTCTAATTAACATATTTGTACATGCAGGACACAGTTGAGCGGAAAAATTGGGTGAATTTGATAATTTAAAAAAATGTCCAACACCGGCATATATAGGTATAAGACCTAGCTTCGAAATCTCTCGCCTCTGAACTTTTCTGCAAAATGAACATGTCTGCTAATTCAACATAGTAAGCTATGGATACATTTTGGTTTTGTCATAAAATTGATATGATTATTTTTCAAGATAAGAAAGTGGAATTCAAAATGAAATGACAGTTTTGTTGGAAAACCCACGTTTCCCACTACCTACCTTTTCAGGATTTATGAATGTGGATGGGGACGACTCGTAGGAAAGGAAAAAACACATTTGATAAATATTTTTTAATTTATTTTAATTTAATTTAATACCATAGGTATAATTACCCCCATTCTTGTCTATTCACCACCCGTAACCCGATAAGCCAGAAAAGAGAAATCAGGGTGATTTGGTACGTGGTAGGGAATGATTTTACGATCGAACGAGGTATATCACAATACATTTTCCCGGGTACCTACCTACGTAGGTATTACTTCAAATTTGGAACGCACAAAAAAACTCTTCTGTAATGACTGGAGTTATCTCCGGGTTAAGGAAAGAAAACACATACCCCTACGCTCTTTTTTCCACTTTTAGATCCGCTAAATCTGCCTACTTCCACCACATTTTTCAGGAAAAATATTTATCAACAATTTTTTTAAAACGCTGCAAATTATTACACAACGGTTTATTATTTACCTGTATAGATGCCCCTTCTGCGTAGGTCTCTGTTTTCTGCGGTAAATACCTACCCTCGAGCTCCCCGCTGGAAAGCCCTAAATGAAATCGCATACCTCAACCGGCCCGGGAATTACCGTTTCATAAAAATAAATTCAGGCAGGATTCAATAATCACAAATATACCTATCAACAAAACCGAAAGAGCTATCATTTTGGTTTATTATTCTGTGAATAATACACCTATGTATTCGTTCAGCAAAAAATTTTTATAACACCCCCTCAAAATTTTTTCTTTTCCGTTTCAAGGTGTGTAGATTCCTAAAATGCAATGTCCGTCCGCCGTCCGCCGTACGCCGTACGCCGTATCACGTCTACAGGCTTCATTTTCGGTCTAAAAAAATCGTTCTTTCGCACACATGCTCCATTTGGGCCCTAGTTGTGTCCCGAAACTTTTCAGCACGATCGGAATATACCCAGGGGTGTTATGAGTGAAAATGTGTATAAAAATAGGTACTTTTTGTGTTTTAGTAACATGTTAGTAAAATGAGCTTTTGAGGTATAGTATTCCATGTTTTTGGGGACAAGACCGAATATGAAGTCGATTTTGACCAAGGACTGGAAAATTGAGGTTGTACCAGATGTTCAGCTCCCAAAATTGATTTTTTATGAGTCAAAAACCTGCGAAATCGTCTGAAATCACTATCAATTTGTATAATAACACTAGAAAAAGTGTCATCACGTGGATCAAGACGATTAAATGGTACAATCAATGATCAAGGGTAATTTGAAGAAAAAAAAAGGAGCGTAGTACCTAATTCAAGTTCTGGGGGCCAAAATTTGTGGAAACCACCAGAAATAGCCATTTCAATTAATTTACATGAAAGAAACAATAAATAAACAGCCGGCATTTCTGTAGACCAATAAGATAATAGAATAATAAACCAATGTGACAAGGACTTTGCAGCGTTTTTCAAACGGAATAATATCACAGAACAACCAACTCGACTTCATACAGCCATCCTTGATTATAATCAGGTGCTCCCTAGTGATGATAACTGGGCCGGATTTATACCGTTTGATTCACCATTGTGTTGACGAAGATTTCAGTCCAAACGAATGGCTGGTCGTACAATGCTCCGGGTGGTCTCAAAAAATTCTTTAGTTCAAGACCAAATTAAAAACGTTAAAAAAAACCCCATATCCTTCTATTGAGTTTTCGAGCTACCGCGTTCTGAAAATTTGAACCTTCATTTTGTTTCACGGTAACTAAGAACAGTGCTGAGTAAGGCGTAAGGCGGACAGATAGAAATTTTTGGTTTATTATTTTCAATAATGAACTAATGGAATCAAGCATTTAAAGAAAAAAACAAAAACAAAAAAAAAACTGCAAATTTTACACAACGGATTATTATTTACCTGTATAGATGCAACTTCTGCGTAGATGGTATAATAAACCGTTGTGTAATAATTTACCGTTGTGTAATAATATACCGATGGGTAATAATTTACCCAATAATACTTCAACGTTCGTTCAAGTTACAAACGCTGCAAATCCCTGCACAACGGTTTATTATTTTGTACAGAATACCCTTCTGTTACAGATCACAGCTCTATGTATAGATAACCCGTCTATATAATATAATATGTACTATTCTATACATATTATGTAGTTCGCAGACCCTCCGTAGGTTAGTACCTAACCCCGTACTCGTTACTAGGTACCTACCTAAATCACGAGTTAAATGTTGCTAAAATAATTCTGCCGATGACAAACAGTACCTAACAAAAAGAAACACACATAATGAAGTTCTGAAAAGAAATTGTTGATGAGGAGTGAAAAAAGTTGCGAAAGTATACCTACCAAAAAACTCCAGCCCCTTCTACGTAGATGGTATAATGAACCGTTGTGTAATAATTTACCGTTGAGTAATGATTTACCATCGTGTATTAATAATTTACCCAACGTTTGTTCAAGTTTCACTACCTACCAACAAACTCCAAAAGAGCCATCATTTTTCAAATTAAATAATATCACAGAACAACCACTCGACTTCATACTCCGCCAGTATAATCAGGTGGCCCTAGCAATGATTTTATCTCCGCCAAATTTCCTATTGTCCCTGGTAACGAGATTTGGTTTGAATGTATACAATTTCATTCACACTGGAGTCGAAAATGCCTGTCGGTGCAAACTTCGGGGC
This sequence comes from Leptopterna dolabrata, assembly GCA_954871275.1. Taxonomy (NCBI): domain Eukaryota; kingdom Metazoa; phylum Arthropoda; class Insecta; order Hemiptera; family Miridae; genus Leptopterna; species Leptopterna dolabrata. The sequence continues at coordinate 81,625,318 of OX940975.1, read as the reverse complement.
CTTACTGTGAACGAACGGCTGGACGTACGATGCTCCGGGTGGTCTTAAAAAACTCGTAAGTTCAAGAACTATTTTAAACCGTAAAAAGATTCACGTAAAAAAAAGGTATAGGCGTTTTGAAAATTTCAACCCCTATTTTGAACCCCTTAGAGATGACTGACAGTAACGTCGAGCTTCGAGGACCAACTAGACCCCGAACGGAACCTATTACCCGAATTTCATCAATTTTCTTTCATGGTAACTAAGAAAAGTGGCCCGTACGGCGTACGGCGGACAGACAGAAATATTTGTATTGCAGTTTTGGATTCTACATACCTTGAAACGTAAACCATCAAATTTTGAGGGGGAGTAAGAATTTTTTTTTCATGCTCGATTCCAACGGTTCATTATTGAAAATAATAAACCAAAACTCTATCAACAGAATCCAAAAGAGCCTTCACTTTGGTTTATTATTTTAAATAATGAACCATTGGAATCGAGCAAGAAAAAACGCTGCAAATCTTTACCCTCATTTACCCCCCCTCAAAATTTGATGGTTTACGTTTCAAGGTATGTAGAATCCGAAATTGCAATTACAAATATTTCTGTCTGTCCGCTGTACAACGTACGCCGTACGGGCCACTTTTCTTAGTTACCATGAAAGAAAATTGATGAAATTCGGGTTATAGGTTTCGTTCGGGGTCTAGTTGGTCCTCGAAGCTCGACGTTACTGTCAGTCATCTCTAAGGGGTTAAAAACAGGGGTTGCAATTTTCAGAACGCCGTAACTCGAAAACTTTCGATAGAAGGGTACCTATGGGTTTTTTTACGTTATTAAATTTTTCTTGAGCTAAACAATTTTTTGAGGCAACCCCGAGCGTTGTACGTCCAGCCGTTCGTGTGCACCAAAAGGCTTCGTAAACACGATCGTGAATCAAACGGTATAAATTCGGCCCAGATATCATCACTAGGGAGCACCTGATTATGATCAAGGATGGCTGTATGAAGTCGAGTTGGTTGTTCTGCGATATTATTTCAATTGATAAGTGATGGACTATTGGATTTTGTTGGTAGGTACTTTTGAAACTTGAACAAACGTTGAAGTATTACTGATGGGTAAATTATTACATAATGGTAAATTATTACACAACGGCAAATTATTACACACCGGAAAATTATTACACAACGGTAAATTATTACACAACGGTAAATTATTACACAACGGCAAATTATTATACAACAGCAAATTATTACACAACGGTTCATCTACCAATAAGGAGCTGAATTTTGTTGATCGGTACTTTTGCAACTTGAACAACCGTTGAAGTATTATTGATGGGCAAGTTATTACACAACGGTTCATTATAGGTATTGACCACAGAAAACGGTGATGAACGCAGAACGGTGATCTATTTCACTCCACATCAACAATTCCTTCAGAACTTCATTATTTGCGTTTCTTTTTGCCGTTTTAGTTACTGTTTGTCATCGGCAGAATTATTTTAGCAACATTTAATTCGTGATTTAGATAGGTACCTAGTAACGAGTACGGGGTTAGGTACTAACTTACGGAGGATTTTTGAAATTTACTCATCCCCTCTACCGCCCCTGTGGTTAAAAATAAGATCTAATATTGGTTAATACGTTTGCTGAACATTTATAACAATTTTATACACATTTCCCAAGCATACAGGTGATTTTCATACTTTACTTACTCCACCCACCGCTCCTACGGTGAAAAACAAGATCTAATATTAATGCACTTGTTGAATACCATCTATAACAGTTTTCCCACAACATTATAATTACATAATTCCCTAGCCCTCAGTAATTTTTCAACTGTAATATCCCCATCCACTGGTCATGTGGTGAAGAATAAGATGTAATAGTGGTGGGTATATACATTTGTTTGATTTTTATACACGTTTTTCCGCCATATCAAACACCCCTTCAGAGACTATTCGTCATTTGTAAACATACTTCAGTACCCCATTCTTGTGAAGTCACCACCTGTAACTTAATAAGCATGAAAATTGAAATCCGCGTGATTTTTAAACAACGACACCTTTTTCGTGTATAACTACCCCCACCCTAGTCCAACTATCTCCCGTAACAGAATAAGCTTGAACATAGAAATCCACGTCATTTTTAAACAATGATACCTTTTTTCACGGATTTTACACCGTTAACCGTAGTTGGACTAGGGTGAGGGTAATTACATGAATTATCTCATTCTTACAATTTAAAGTACTTGGAAGAAGGTATCATTGTTTGAAAATGACGAAGATTTCAATGTTCAACCTTATTCTGTTACGGAAGGCGGCTAGAGTGGGGGTTATTATTATTATTTGAAGGGGTTATATTATAATTACCCCTACTCTAGTCCAACCGCCTTCCGTAACAGAATAAGGTTGAACATTGAAATCTTCGTCATTTTTAACCATCATCGTTAAAAAACGCTGCAAAGTCCTTGTCACATGTGTTTATTATTCTACTAGACATACGTACAGACATTTCGGCTGTTAATTTATTGTTTCATTCGTGTGCAATAATTCCACCAATTTTGGACCCCCAAAAATCGAATTAGGCTCGGCTTTTTTTTTTACAGATTATCATTGATTATTGATAGTGCCATTTAATTGTCTTGATTCCCCTTTAGTATCAACAGGTGAATCAAGACAATTAAATGGCACTATCAAATAATCAATCAACTATCAATAAATTCTAATGTTATTATACATAATTATGTATGGTGATTTCAGACGATTTCCCATGTTTTTGACGCATAAAAAAATAATTTCGGGAGCTTAACCTTCGTTACAACCTCAATTCTTCACTCTTCGGTCAGAATCATCTTCATACTATTCGGCCTTCTCGTCCCAAAAAACATGGAAAACGATACCTCAAAAGCTCATGTTTGTAAAACTTAAAAAATACAAAAAATACCTATTTTATACCCATTTTTCACTCATAACACCCCTGGGTATATTCCGATCGGGCTGAAAAGTTTCAGGACACAACTAGGGCCCAAATGGAGCAAGTGTGCGAAAGAACGACTTTTTTAACCGAAAATGAAGCCGGTATGCGTGATACGGCGGACGGACATTGCATTTTCTGAATCTACGCACCTTGAAACGTAAAAGAAAAATTTTGAGGGGGTGTTATAAAAATGTTTTGCTGAGCGAATACATAGGTGTATTGTTCACAGAATAATAAACCAAACATTGGAGGGGTGTTATAAAAATGAATTTCTAGCTGAGCGAATACATAGGTGTATTATTCAGAGAATAATGAACCAAAATGACGAAAATTTCAATGTTCAACCTTTTTCTATTATGGAAGGCGGCTAGAGAGGGGGTAGTTATATAAGGTAGAACATTGAAATCTTCGTAACTTTTAAGCAATGATACCTTTTTTCAAGGATCTTATACTGTAACAACGAGATAATTCAATATATAATTATTACCCCCACTCTAGTCCAACTACCTCCCGTAACAGAATAAACTTGAAATGAAAATCTGAGTGATAGTTAAACAATAATACCTTTTTTCACGGATTTTATAATGTAAGAATATGATATTTCAATACATAATTACCCCCACTCTAGTCCAATTCACGTAACACGGATATTATACAGGGTCTGGCATTTTTCGGACCCCCCCCCCCCCCCCCACCGAAACAATAGCTAAAATTTAAGTTTTGTAATCTACAGGTTGGTATTGCTTGTCACGAGTTTATTTTCGTTGCTCGTTAGCCTAGGTACCCCTTCTGTATTGTACAAAGGGTAGGTAGCTTATTGGGACTCAGCTTCCTGGAATGGGGTATTCCAGTGGGTCTGAAAATAGGATGTTGGTTGGCAGTTTTCAGCTGAAGGGAATATAAAAAGTATGTAGCGTGCGAGAAAACGTCATTCATTCGTATAGGGTGAAAGATAATGCAAAAGAAACAACAGGGAATTCGAAAGTGGGCGCGGCTCCTACAGCTACGACCGAGGTCAGCGACATGCATGGACGCTATACCACTAGTATCCATGTTTCACATGAGAGCTCACTTTATCGTACAACCTCGTTTTGCTGTTTATTTTTCTGTTTTATCTTTACCCGTTCAGTATTTTGTGCGTATTGGGGTTGAAATGTCAGCCAAGGCCAAAAAAGTGAGGCTTGCATGGATGCTTCCCTGCGATATTCAAATATCCATACCGGCCTTTAATCTCTCCTACGCCAGTTTTCATTTGTCTTCCTAATTTTATACAAACAATGCCCCGGCGAATGGACTCGATTTTCGTTAACTCTAGGCAAGGTACTTACTTCGAAAAAAAAAAAAAAATTTTTTAAAATAGACCGGAATACCCTATTCGGCCGTTTGCCCCCGTCACTATGGCAGAACTTTGATTTGCATTGTTTATTTCTTACTGTATTCATGAACTCACGGACAAGGCAGTTGGTTATATTGGCTGCTCGTGATGAAATAATTCATGTAACTACCCCCACCCAATTCCAACCACCTTCCGTAACAGAATAAGCTTGAAAATTGAACACCGCGTGATATTTACGCAATGAGACCTTTTTTCACGGATTTTGTATTGTAAGAATGAGATAATTCATGTAATTACCCCGACTCATGTCCAACCGCCTCCTCCAACAGAATACGCCTGAAAATGGAAATCAGCGTGATTTTTAAACAACGATACCTTTTTCCACGGATTTTATACTGTTAAAATGAGATAATTCGTGTAATTACCCCCACTCTAGTCCAACCGCCTCCCGTAACTGAATAAGCTTGAAAATTTAAATCCGCGTGATTTAAACGACACCTTTTTCCACGAATTTTATACTGTTAAAATGAGATAATTCATGTAATTACCCCCACTCTAGTCCAGCAACCTCCCTTAACAGAATAAGCTTGAAAATTGAAATCCGCGTGATTTTTAAACAACGACACATTTTTCCACGGATTTTATACTGTTAGAATGAGATAATTCGTGTAATTACCCCCACTCTAGTCCAACCGCCTCCCCTAACTGAAGAAGCTTGAAAATTGAAATCTGCGTGATTTTTAAACAGCGACACCTTTTTCCACGGATTTTATACTGTTAGAATGAGATAATTATTCGTGTAATTACCCCTACTCTAGTCCAACAGCCTCCCTTAACAGAATAAGCTTGAAAATTGAAATCCGCGTGATTTTTAAACAACGACACCTTTTTCCACGGATTTTATACTGTAAGAGTGAGATAACTCATGTAATTACCCCCACTCTAGTCCAACCGCCTCCCGTAACTGAATAAGCTTGAAATTGAAATCCGCGTGATTTTTAAACAACGTCACCTTTTTCCACGGATTTTATACTGTTAAAATGAGATAATTCATGTAATTACCCCCACTCTAGTCCAGCAACCTCCCTTAACAGAATAAGCTTGAAAATTTAAATCCGCGTGATTTTTAAACAACGACACCTTTTTCCACGGATTTTATACTGTTAGAATGAGATAATTCGTGTAATTACCCCCACTCTAGTCCAACCGCCTCCCCTAACTGAAGAAGCTTGAAAATTGAAATCTGCGTGATTTTTAAACAGCGACACCTTTTTCCACGGATTTTATACTGTTAGAATGAGATAATTATTCGTGTAATTACCCCTACTCTAGTCCAACAGCCTCCCTTAACAGAATAAGCTTGAAAATTGAAATCCGCGTGATTTTTAAACAACGACACCTTTTTCCACGGATTTTATACTGTAAGAGTGAGATAACTCATGTAATTACCCCCACTCTAGTCCAACCGCCTCCCGTAACTGAATAAGCTTGAAAATTTAAATCCGCGTGATTTTTAAACAACGACACCTTTTTCCACGGATTTTATACTGTTAGAATGAGATAATTCGTGTAATTACCCCCACTCTAGTCCAACCGCCTCCCCTAACTGAAGAAGCTTGAAAATTGAAATCTGCGTGATTTTTAAACAGCGACACCTTTTTCCACGGATTTTATACTGTTAGAATGAGATAATTATTCGTGTAATTACCCCTACTCTAGTCCAACAGCCTCCCTTAACAGAATAAGCTTGAAAATTGAAATCCGCGTGATTTTTAAACAACGACACCTTTTTCCACGGATTTTATACTGTAAGAGTGAGATAACTCATGTAATTACCCCCACTCTAGTCCAACCGCCTCCCGTAACTGAATAAGCTTGAAATTGAAATCCGCGTGATTTTTAAACAGCGACACCTTTTTCCACGGATTTTATACTGTTAAAATGAGATAATTCATGTAATTACCCCCACTCTAGTCCAGCAACCTCCCTTAACAGAATAAGCTTGAAAATTTAAATCCGCGTGATTTTTAAACAACGACACCTTTTTCCACGGATTTTCTACTGTTAGAATGAGATAATTCGTGTAATTACCCCCACTCTAGTCCAACCGCCTCCCCTAACTGAAGAAGCTTGAAAATTGAAATCTGCGTGATTTTTAAACAGCGACACCTTTTTCCACGGATTTTATACTGCTAGAATGAGATAATTATTCGTGTGATTACCCCTACTCTAGTCCAACAGCCTCCCTTAACAGAATAAGCATGAAAATTGAAAGCCGCGTGATTTTTAAACAACGATACCTTTTTTTCGCGGATTTTATACTGTAAGAGTGAGATAATTCATGTAATTACCCCCACTCTAGTCAAACCGCCCCCTGTAACAGAATAAGCTTGAAAATGGAAATCCGCGTGATTTTTAAACAACGATACATTTTTTAGCGGATTTTATACTTTAAGAGTGAGATAATTCATGTAATTACCCCCTCTCTAGTAACAACCGCCTCCCGTAATTGAATAAGCTTGAAAATTGTAAGCCGCGTGATTTTTACACAACGATACCTTTTTTCACGGATTTTATACTGTAAGAGGGAGATAAATCATGTAATTACTCCCACTCTAGTCCAACCACCTCACATAACACGGATATTATACTGGATTTGGCATTTTTCTGATCCCCTCCCACCCACCAATAGCTGAAAAAACAATTTAGAATTGCTATGAAATTCCCAATTCAGTGAAAGTTTCAGTGCAGGGAGAAATTCCCTCCAATGGCCCAGCCTGCATAGAAATTTTTCCCTGGGGGTAGTCTAATGGGGCAGTACCTTGATGGGAGTGATGCTGCAGGGGTAGCTTAATGGGAAGAGGTTGGGGGTACCTTAATAGGTGAGGGTAGCCAAACGAGGAAAGTTCGTAAATATATATATATATTTATATATTTATATATGTATGTGTCATTCCAGACGATAACTCTCGAAAGAATTGAGATAAAAAGTTCAAATTTGCACGAAAAATCTGTCTTGGCAATCGACAGGCTAAGTTCGAAGATGAGCAGAATCGGGTCACCCTAAGGGGGAGTTTTGGGGAGTTTTAGGGGGGGAAAATTACCCATAAATTCCCAAAATGAAAAAGTCTGACAAGTGACACCTCATTTTAAAGGTTTTTGTACGCTGAACACGATGGTGAAATCAGAATTGCGATATCTCATTCCATTCTCAAACTGGAGCACTTTGAAGATGAAGGAACGTGGTTATTTCTTGAGATGTTGTTCCTGGTTCGTCTGCTCTAATCTGATAACGGAATGGGATATCGCAATTCTGACTTCACCATCGTGTTCAGCGTTGGAAAATCTACAAACCGAGGTGTTACTCGGCAAAAAATGGAACAAAAAATTTGTTACGTACCTAATACCTACTCTTCTGGTATTCAAAACATTTTTGATTTCCCCCTCCCCATCCTTCCACCCCAAATTTTACTTTGCGAAAAACTACTCCTGTTTTAATTTTGTATGGTATCAAGTTGGGAAAACATTGGCCGAAAATTAATTTTCAGAAAATTTTAGGCGGAGGAGGAAGATGCCGAAAACTTCGAAAATTCGCTCTTATAGCCATGCTGCATGACTGTGGTTTTTTTTTTAATTTTGTATGGTATCAAGTTGGGAAAACATTGGCCGAAAATTAATTTTCAGAAAATTTTAGGCGGAGGAGGAAGATGCCGAAAACTTCGAAAATTGGCTCTTATAGCCATGCTGCATGACTGTGGTTTTTTTTATATGTATAGGTATATATATATATGTGTCACTCCAGACGATAACTCTCGATAGAATTGAGATAAACAGCTCAAATTTGCACAAAAAATCTATCTTGGCAATCTAAAGGCTAAGTTCGAAGATGGGCGAAATTGGCCTACTCTAAGGAGGGTTTTGGTGCATTTAAAGTGCGCAAAAATTACCCAAAAATCCCCAAAATGTTGTTTTCCAACAAGTGACCCCTCATTTTAAAGGTTTTTGCACGCTGAACACGATGGTGGAATCGGATTTTAGATATCTTGATCCGTTCTCAAATTAGAGCATTTAAAGTGCGCAAAAATTACCCAAAAATCCCCAAAATGTTATTTTCTAACAAGTGACCCCTCATTTTAAAGGTTTTTGCACGCTGAACACGATGGTGAAATCGGATTTTAGATATCTAAATGCGTTCTTAAATTAGAGCATTTAAAGTGCGCAAAAATTACCCAAAACTAGGATAATCTTTAAACTCTTACCCCCCCCCCCCCCCCACCCCCTTAGAGTGGTCAGATTGAAAAATGTGAGAAGTATTAATTGAAGACGAGAGTTCGAAGCAAAAAAGGGGGAGGCAAACGATTAGTACAACTCCTTGAATTTCCCATTTGACATAAAATTTATTGTTATGATACCTTCATAGATAGACAAGTACCGGCCCACGTATTACTAGAAGGAAGACGAAAGAAAAAATCTATTTCAAATTATTCAATTTAGGTACTAACAGTAGGAGGAAGAAGGTTAGGTAGGTATCTTATCAATTTATTATCAGTATCATACGAATATTTGATATTCAAAGGTAGGTAGGTACTTAACATGATAAAAATAATATCAATGAAGAAGGAAGGATCTACCTAGTAGAGCAAATCTTGAACTGGTTTTAGATACCAGGCCTGAAATCGTAGTCAAGAGGAAAGGCCATTCAGAAGGAACAAGGAATCTACTCATAACAAACGGTAGAATCAGGATGGACAAAACGTACAAATTAAAATAAATACGAAGAGAATATACATAGAAAACCAAATTTTAGACCGAAGTTTTCCTTTATTCAAAACCATAGCCATTAATTCGAATATTTCTTTGAAAATTCGCTCATTAAGTCATGCTGCATGACTGGTTTTTTAAATAGTCCTTGAACTGGGGAATTTTTGGAGACCGACCGGAGCACTGTGCGTCCAGCCGTTCGTTCACAGTCAGGCCCTGAAGTTTGCACCGACAGGCTTCGTCAACAGGAGGGTGAATCAATTTTTATACATTCAGCCCAGATATCATTGCTACGGACGCCGCAACAATCTTGCACCCAATATTGGGGGGGGGGGGGGGTTATAGTTAACAATGGTTTCCAGTAATTTTCAATGGTTTCCAGTGGTTTTCAATGGATATTTCAATTGGAATTGGATTTTAATTGGAATTGGAATTCACTTGGACTTGGATTTCAATTGGAATTGGATTTCAATCAATCAATCAATTTATTGGAATTTAGTTGGAATCCAATGGTTTTCAATGGACTGCATGCAATTCAATGCAATAAATTGGCATAGGATCATTGGAAAAGATGGTCCGCAATGGATTTCAATCAATCAATTTATTCACAAACTTCCCCCGCATTTTTATGAAACTACAATTCCCGGGCCGGCTCCACTGCTTGATTTAGGGCTTTCGAGGGGGGAGCTCGAGGGGAGGTATTGACCACAGAAAACAGTGATCTACGCAGAAGGGGCATCTACAATACTGGTAAATAATAAACCGTTGTGTAATAATTTACAGCTTTTTTATTGTAAATGCAAAATCAGAGCTGATATTCTCACTAGGTAGTTTGATGAATGGCACAGGGGGAATCGAATGAAGGTGAGGGTTCTGAGAACGATGTGAGGAGGAGGAAAGGGAAAATAAAAAACCAGTCATGCAGCATGACTTAATGAGCGAATTTTCAAAGAAATATTCGAATTAATGGCTATGGTTTTGAATAAAGGAAAACTTCGGTCTAAAATTTGGTTTTCTATGTATATTCTCTTCGTATTTATTTTAATTTGTACGTTTTGTCCATCCTGATTCTACCGTTTGTTTATTACGTAATTGTACTAAGTGCTTATTTATTTGATCGCTGTGGGTAAATTCAAGGAGTTGTAGTAATCGTTTGCCTCCCCCTTTTTTGCTTCGAACTCTCGTCTTCAATTAATACTTCTCACATATTTCAATCTGACCACTCTAAGGGGGTGGGGGGGGGGGGGGGGGGGTAAGAGTTTAAAGATTATCCTAGTTTTGGGTAATTTTTGCGCACTTTAAATGCTCTAATTTAAGAACGGATTTAGATATCTAAAATCCGATTTCACTATCGTGTTCAGCGTGCAAAAACCTTTAAAATGAGGGGTCACTTGTTAGAAAATAACATTTTGGGGATTTTTGGGTAATTTTTGCGCACTTTAAATGCTCTAATTTGAGAACGGATCAAGATATCTAAAATCCGATTCCACCATCGTGTTCAGCGTGCAAAAACCTTTAAAATGAGGGGTCACTTGTTGGAAAATAACATTTTGGGGATTTTTGGGTAATTTTTGCGCACTTTAAATGCTCTAATTTGAGAACGGATCAAGATATCTAAAATCCGATTCCACCATCGTGTTCAGCGTGCAAAAACCTTTAAAATGAGGGGTCACTTGTTAGAAAATAACATTTTGGGGATTTTTGGGTAATTATTGCGCACTTTAAATGCTCTAATTTGAGAACGGATCAAGATATCTAAAATCCGATTCCACCATCGTGTTCAGCGTGCAAAAACCTTTAAAATGAGGGGTCACTTGTTGGAAAATAACATTTTGGGGATTTTTGGGTAATTTTTGCGCACTTTAAATGCGCCAAAACCCTCCTTAGAGTAGGCCAATTTCGCCCATCTTCGAACTTAGCCTTTCGATTGCCAAGATAGATTTTTTGTGCAAATTTGAGCTGTTTATCTCAATTCTATCGAGAGTTATCGTCTGGAGTGACACATATATAAATAAATATATATATATATACATATAAAAAAGTGTTAAATTTCAGGAATCGTTTTAGAATGGTCTGAAACGGATTTCTATGAAGAAAATTTCCAAAAATTTATATTATTTAAATTTCGAAGCCATTGCAATAGCTTCATTTTCTTTGAAAATTCGCTAAAAGGATAGTCGGTAAGTGGACTTAGAAAGTCCAAGAAACGATTAGCTATGTTACTGTGGAATGAAATTAATCTTATGGCGCACTTTCCCAGAAAAAATAAACCATTTTTTCCGGGGTGGGGGAAGGGTTAACAAATTTAACCACCCTCTAAATTTGATGGTTTTCTTTTCAAGGTACGTAGAAGCCGAAAATGGAATTTAAAAAACACTGAAAATTATTACTCAACGGTTTATTATTTACCTGTGTAGCTGCCCCTTCTACGTAGATCACTGTTTTCTGTGGTCAATCCCCTCTTGCTCGCCCAGGAGAGCCAACCGGGCAATTACAGTTTCATAAATATCCGGTGGATTCAAGAATAACTGATTAGACGTTAGATTAGACTGATTAGGTAGACAAAAGTAGGTACCTACCTATCAACAAAACCCAGAATAACCATCATTCTTCAGATGAAATAATATCTCGGAACAACCGAATCGATTTCAAACAGCCATGCGTGGGTATGATCAGATGTTCCCTAGCAGTGATATCAGTGCTGGATGCATACCGTTTCATTCACGATCATGTTGACGAAGCTTTTCGGTGCAAACTCCAGGGCCTTACTGTGAACGAAAGGCTGGACGTACAGTGCTCCGGGTGGTTTCAGCAAATTCTCAAGTTCGAGATCAGCTGAAAATCGTTTAAAAAAAATTGAGACAGCGCTCTGGGAATTTTGAAAGTTGATGATTTCCGTTTCAAAATACGAAGAATCCGAAAATGGAACAACACATCTTTGTCCCTCCAAATCCGTACGCTGTACTTCGTTTTTTCTTAGTGACCACGAAAATTAATGAAATTCGGTTTGTAGGTCTCGTTTGGCGTCTAGCTGGTCCGCGAAGCTCGGCTTTACTGTGTTATTTAAGGGCTGAACTAATTTTATTTCAAATAATTTTTTTAATTTCATATTTTACTTCAGAAAATCTTTGACTAGACCTCACGTGGTAGTTACCTACCAAGACATATTGTCCAGCTGTACTGAAAACAATACCACAATATTCCTTCCATCTCCCATCAATCCGCTCCGATACGTACGATCTCCGCTCTTTTACTGCCTTCTGAGCTTCGATAACCGGTTACTTCGATTACGCAAGCGGCGTCGTCGTCCTTCCTGGAGGACATCAGGACACTAGGGAATATGACCGTTGAAGAGAACGGTAACTCAACAGAACAGCTCTACATATATAAGATGAATGCATAATACTGCATCAGGTTACTGATTTTTAAAGAATTGAATAAAAATAATCTCGTTCTTAGTAACATCCTGTGTTTCAACATTTGTTTGGAGAAACATAAACAAATCCCCCCAACACTCCACCCCTTCACTTACTCTTAATCCGACGCTAAAGGTTAATTTTCAATTCGTTGTTCCTAATAAATGCTTACTAAACTGGGTTTTTGATAACTAAATCGAATATCTCAACAGTTATTGCTTTCATCTCAGTTAATAAATCATTCACTAGGTATGTGGATGGACGGGTGGTACCTACTTAACGTGTCCTTGTCCATTCAGTCAATCACTCTCACTGGTTTCAATTCCATACTAATTTTCCGATTTCACACAAGGAAACCTTAGATTCGAAAAATTTAGCAACTTGATACAAGAGGGCTCGTAGATGAGCTTATGTACCAAACATAACAACACATGGTTTCGCTAGGGTTTAATCTTTCTTTAGTACCTACTGGACTTCTTTACCTAACTGTAGTGTGGATACCAGCCGAATATTTACAAAATCCGGGATTACTTAAAGCGTGGTTTCACAGTTTATTGTAGGGGGGAGAGGAGTGTTGATTCACGGTTGTTTGTTGTCTGTTGTTGTTTATACCATCTGTAATCAGTTTCATCTAAATCAGTGGTTCTCAACCTTTTTAAACCAGGCGCCCCCTTTAGGAGTTGAATATTTTTGAACGCCCACCTAATTTGAAAATCCTTAAGTTTGGGTATGGAAAATTGGGGGGGGTTCCAAATAGTAAAATTCTAATTAAAAGAATAATGTAACTGAATAGACCATTAAAACAGAACGTAATTTACAAAAATAATAGTATTTGTGATGCATGTAATACACACAGCTGTGTGTGGGATTTTTGTGGTTCAGAGCCAATTATTTCTTAAAAATGAGGTTTAATGTTAGTGAGATGAAGGCGCAGTCTCATTTGCTAGATGTCGAGTCGATTTCTTTTAGCATGGGCCTACCGGCCGAAAAACGTCACGCCATGAAAAACGTCACTGAAGTGACTCATTAACTGTTTCGAATTTCTCTCGCGACGCTCTGCCTTTTCACCGAAAAGGAAGCTCTTTCTTTTGGAAGAGGTATAAAAATGAGTTGTGAAAGGGAGGTTCCGACACAGCTTTCAAACAGTATGTACGGTTGTGAAATTTTCTGTCGTTTCCCGGAAAACTCACGGGTATAAATGGATTCTAACATCAGGACCTCCCATTTAGGATCCCCTACAACACGGCGCAAAAATCTCCATCAAAATCGGTCCAGTCGTTTAGAAGTTGGGCACAACTTTGAACCTTGAATCGTCTCATTATCGGTATTTTGAGCAAGAACACGTACACACCATGTTTCATAGTTTCACTCGAACGAACTAAATCACTCGCGGCGGAATCGTGGAAACCCATTTCAAAGAATGAAAACGGGGTTATTGAAAGTTTGTATGTATCAGCGTATTTTTCGTGTATCAGTGGAAATAGACAACCTTTCAATAACTCCGTTTTTATTATTTTTCATTCGAAGTAAGTACAGAGGCATCATCCGGAGTCAAGGGGTGGAGTTTTTGTTGTTGTTATAATATTAAGGAAATCAGTAACAGTAATGAACCCTCGATCGACGAGGTAGAATAGGGAGGCGAATGACAGTTTTTTTTAACGACATTCCGCACTCCAGCGTAGAGGTAACTGATATTAGCTTGAAGCCAAAATTCCGTGAGCCTACCATCATCCTGGAAACTGGTTTTCTACGTCTCACTAGTTGAAAGTTCAGTCAATATTTCCTGAATCTCAACCTCTGTTTTCTCAATGTGCACAGAGGATTCATGACCCATTGAGGACAAAATATCCTCAAAACGTTCGGAAAAGGTCTTATGCAAAGACTCCAGGTGTTCATAGTAAACTGTTTCATGAAGGAGATTTCAATATTCTTATGCAGGATACTATTCACTATGCTTATCCGACAGGATTGAAAACTGGCAAATCACAACTCCGTTGCGGCCAAAACTCAGCTTGCAAGTGAGATTATTTTGGAAGGCAGAAATAACAGATTTCGTTTTTATTAAATTGAGTTCATCACCTTGAAGTTGCGAATTGATTCCATTGAATTTGGTGAATTTATCGGTCAAGTAAGCAACATCGATTATAAATTGTAGCTATCGGCCTCTCAGATGTATGTACCTAAATACATCTCAAGCACTGAATCGAAAAGATTCCTGAACCTGTTGAAGTGTTCAGGAAGTTGCTCAACGCCCACCTACCGCCCAAAACAAGTTCGCCGCCCCCCTACCGCCCAAAACAAGTTCGCCGCCCCTCAGTACCACTCTACCGCCCCCGTTGAGAACCACTGATCTAAATGATAAATATCTCTCTTCGCATGCGCAATCGGTAGACGCGCGACATTTTGGTTTATTATTCTCTGAATAATACACCTACGGTTCCGAAATTTTTTTTTTGAACACCCTCCTCAAAATTTTGGTTTATTATTTTCAATAATGAACCATTGGAATCGAGCATGAAAAAAAAAATTCTTACCCCCCCTCAAAATTTGATGGTTTACGTTTCAAGGTATGTAGAATCCAAAACTGCAATAAAAATATTTCTGTCTGTCCGCCGTACGCCGTACGGGCCACTTTTCTTAGTTACCATGAAAGAAAATTGATGAAATTCGGGTTATAGGTTCCGTTCGCTGTCTAGTTGGTCCTCGAAGCTCGACGTTACTGTGAGTCATCTCTAAGGGGTTCAAAATAGGGGTTGAAATTTTCAAAACGCCTATACCATTTTTTTACGTGAATATTTTTACGGTTTTAAATAGTTCTTGAACTTGCGAGTTTTTTAAGACCATCCGGAGCGTCGTACGTCCAGCCGTTCGTTCACAGTAAGGCCCCGAAGTTTGCACCGACAGGCATTTTCGACTCCAGTGTGAATGAAATTGTATACAATTCAAACCAAATCTCGTAACCAGAGACGCGCCCACAATAGGAAATTTGGCGGAGATGAAATCATTGCTAGGGATCACCTGATTATATTGGCGGAGTATGAGGTCGAGTTGGTTGTTCTGTGATATTATTTCATTTGAAAAATGATGGCTCTTTTGGAGTTTGTTGGTAGGTAGTGAAACTTGAACAAACGTTGAAGTATTATTGATGGGTAAATTATTACTACGGTAAATCATTACTCAACGGTAAATTATTACACAACGGTTCATTATACAATCTACGTTGAAGGGGCTGGAGTTTGTTGGTAGGTACTTTCGCAACTTTTTTCACTCCTCATCAACAATTTCTTTTCAGAACTTCATTATGTGTGTTTCTTTTTGTTAGGTACTGTTTGTCATCGGCAGAATTATTTTAGCAACATTTAACTCGTGATTTAGGTAGGTACCTAGTAACGAGTATGGGGTTAGGTACTAACCTAAGGAGGGTCTGCGATCTACATAATATGTATAGAATAGTACATATCATATTATATAGAAGGGTTATCTATACGCTGTGATCTGTAACAGGAGGGTATTCTATACAAAATAATAAACCGTTGTGCAGGGATTTGCAGCGTTTTTCTTTTACGTTTCAAGGTGTGCCGGTTCCAAAAATGCTATGTCCGTCCGCCGTATTATCGATATCTACCTTAATTATCGGTCTAAAAAATCTTCTTTCGCTGTCTCCACTTGGGCCCTAGTGCAACTGTCACCTATCACGGCAGCCCGATCGGAAAACACCCAGGGTTGAGTTTCCAACGAAGTTTTCCCACTAAAAATTCAATATTTACGACGATGATTTGAGTCCTGGCGTTGTATGTTCTATATCAAAACGCTGCAAAGTCCTTGTCACATGGGTTTATTATTCTCCTGGACATATCTTCAGAAATGTTGGCTGTAAATTTATTGTTTATTTTATGCGTAATAATTGAAATAGCTATTTCTGATGATTTCCATTAATTTTAGCCCCTAAAACACAAATTACGTACGCTCTTTTGGTTTATTATTCTGTGAATAATACACCTATGTATTCGCTCTGCAAAAAAATTTTATAACACCCCCTCAAAATTTTTTCTTTTCCGTTTCAAGGTGCGTAGATTCCAAAAATGCAATGTCCGTCCGCCGTCCGCCGTATCACGTGTACAGGCTTCATTTTCGGTCTAAAAAAGTCGTTCTTTCGCACACATGCTCCATTTGGGCCCTAGTTGTGTCCCGAAACTTTTCAGCCCGATCGGAATATACCCAGGGGTGTTATGAGTGAAAATGTGTATAAAAATAGGTACTTTTTGCGTTTTAACAACATGTTAGTAACATGAGCTTTTGAGGTATCTTTTTCCATGTTTTTAAGGACGGGAAGACCGAATATGATTTTGACCAAAGACGCGGAAATTGAGGTTTTACCAAAGGTTCAGCTCCCAAAATTGGTTTTTTATGAGTCAAAAACCTGGAAAACTGTCTGAAATCACCATCAATTTGTACAATAACATTGGAAAAAGTGTAAACAGGTGAATCAAGACCATTAAATGCCACTACCAATGATCAAAGATGATCTTAAAAAAAAAAAAAAGTACCTATTTCATGTTTTGGGGGCCAAAATTGGTGGAAATCATCAGAAATAGCTATTTCAATCATTCCACATGAAAGAAACAATACATTTAACAGCCAACAAAAATCTCTAGAACTCCAATAGAATAATAAACCCATGTGACAAGGACTTTGCAGCGTTTTTAGACCTAAAATGAAGCCTGTACACGTGATACGGCGTACGGCGGACGGCGGACGGACATTGCATTTTGGTTTATTATTCTGTGAATAATACACCTATGTATTCGCTCAGCAAAAAATTTTTATAACACCCCCTCAAAATTTTTTCTTTTCTGTTTCAAGGTGCGTAGATTCCAAAAATGCAATGTCCGCCCGCCGTCCGCCGTACGCCGTACGCCGTATCACGTGTAAAATTCGTTCTTTCGCACACATGCTCCATTTGGGCCCTAGTTGTGTCCCGAAACTTTTCAGCCCGATCGGAATATATCCAGGGGAGTTATGAGTGAAAATGTGTATACAAATAGGTACTTTTTGTGTTTTAGTAACATAGTAGTAAAATGAGCTTTTGAGGTATCTTTTTCCATGTTTTTGGGGACGAGAAGACCGAATATGAAGTCGATTTTGACCAAGGAGTGGAAAATTGAGGTTGTACCAGATGTTCAGCTCCCAAAATTGATTTTTTATGAGTCAAAACATGCGAAATCGTCTGAAATCACCATCAATTTGTATAATAACACTAGAAAAAGTGTCAACACGTGGATCAAGACGATTAAATGGTACAATCAATGATCAAAGGTAATTTGAAAAAAAAAAAGGAGCGTAGTACCTAATTCAAGTTTTGGGGGCCAAAATTTGTGGAAACCACCAGAAATAGCTATTTCAATTATTTTACATGAAAGAAACAATAAATAAACAGAACTATAGACCAATAAAATAATAGAATAATAAACCCATGTGACAAGGACTTTGCAGCGTTTTTGAAATCTACTTACCTACCTTGAAACGGAAAAGAAAAAAGTTTGAGGGGGTATTATAAAAATTTTTTGCTGAGCGAATACATAGGTGTATTATTCACAGAATAATAAACCAAAATCAGGGTAGAATGTGGACTTTGTCCGATCGCACGGTTTATTAGGTATATATGCAGTTAGCACGGTTTGTGGTCTTAGCCCATCATCACCCTCTGCAAATTTACAAAAAGCACGTGTCAAAATTGGTCCTATATTTAAACAATTATTTAGTTATGCTTACGTGATTGGATACGTGTGTGATTTTAAATTAAGTGAATGCAGTGAAGTAAATTTAAGTGAATGTAGTGCGGTCAAAATAGGTTAATATCTATGTAAATATGGAAATACTATAAAAAATGAAAATACAAAAATTCCTTACTTTATGGTAGAGTACTACAAACGAATCGCTCTTTCACCCACTGTAGAGGTAAGGTTGTCAAGACGGAATTCGGAAGAGTTCTAAAGTCAAAGGCTTATTGTGCGAAAAAGGTGCGAAAAAAGGGGCGAAAGGGGAAAGGTTAATTAATTTATATATGCAGAAAATATAGAAACAGCAAACAGATGTAACCCTGGCGGGAGGGGTGCAATGACGTCAATTGTTGTCGAAAATCTGAAAGATCGTAACTATTCATCGTAGGAGCGTGCGGTTGGTCTCAAAATTCTTGAAATGGGATCTACATTCATTTGAAAATGGGAAAGTAACATAAACAGAAGTCATGGGTACTCCTCATTAAGAGTCATCTGAACTATATTTCAACTGATTCTACTTCTCTGTTCAAGTATTTCCACTGTTTTTTCCCTCCATGATTTATTGTCATTCCGTTGTCCCCTCTTCACCCCACTCTGTTAGAATGGTTTTAATGTATGTATTGTAATTGGGCTTGCCCGTAATAAATAAATAAATAAATAAATAAACTATCTCAAAGCTTCGAAAGCGTGAATAGGTAGAACTACACTACTTGCTTCTGTTCGGAGGGTTGATAGGGGCTGGTTTACAGATAACACAACGCCCACGTTAATGTTCGTACGGTACAGTATTATTACACCGGGAGCAGTGAAAACTAGGCATGAATTGGATGAAACTTGAGTCGAGGAAGCTGCGCTGGACTCGACAGATGTGTATCGAAACGAGTATAAAACGAGATCTAATTTAAATAGTCATCAATAGTCGTCAACTGCAATCATGATTATAGAGGATCTGGGAAATATCAACATTGACTCCAACAGATAAAATTACGATACTGGATTTGAACGGGAAGAAGAGTCAATATTGACACAACGCTCGACGCATCGATACCTACTGTAAAATCACCGGGGTTCTCCACAGTTGACTTAGATCGTCCGTTACATCAATCCTCAATCTGAACAAACGTTTCTCGAACGATCGCTTCCTATATACCTAGGACATTGATCCTTGTACTCTGATACCGCTAACCCCCATTTTGGTTTATTGTTTTCAATAATGAATTTTGAAATTGAACATGAAGAGAATTAATGGGGTGGTGGGGGGGTTGAGGGCGAAGAATTAAGATGGCTCTCTTCGATTGAATGTTGAATATTTTGGCTGTGCATATTAATTACAATAATTACCTCTGCGCATGAGCACATGTGAACTACTTCTACACTTACACAACACACACACTTACACTTATCATTGTTATAGCGGTAGTTATGCCTAACGCGTTTTTACTCTAATCTCAATAATAAGATTTGAATAAGATTCTTATTCTTATTCTCTTGATAGATCTTATTCTCTTGTATAACATTCCTTCCTTCCCTTGAAAATTCGTTCATTCAATCCAAAACATTCCCAAATCATAACTGAGTGCGTAAAAACGTGCCTAAACCAGAATCCTACTCACGCGTGGAAACCAATATTTCTACAAACGCGTGATCCGAACAACAAACGAGGTTCCCAGGAACTCTTTGGCCCCATTTTGAATATGCAACAGATGACAGGACGTTTTAAATTATTTACCGTTGAACATGCAATCGAAACTTGCATTTCAGTTTACAATTTCACAGAATTTTTCCATTCACTTGTACATACATTTCAAACATACATTTCAGGTAGGGTAGTCAAGCTTCAGTCCCAGTTAGCTCCCATCACAACTACCTGCGTAAGTCAAGTAGTCTGTTGAATCACGTTATAACGAGTAAGCATATCTGATTTGGCTACAAAAGTAAGTTTATATTGGTTGATTGGACACATATTCATGACTAACTGACTGGTGAATCACTTATTTTTAGAATTAATTTTAATGAGTATTTTTCACCCCCCCCCCCCCCCTACCGCCACTCCATTTAACCCGCGACATACTGGAATTCTATAATTTCAGTATGACGAGGGTTAAATGAGTGGGGGGAGGAAAACACTTATAAAAATTAATTCTAAAAATAAGTTCTATATAATATGATATGTACTATTCTATTATATACATATTATGTAGATCGCAGACCCTCCGTAGGTTAGTACCTAACCCCGTACTCGTTACTAGGTACCTACCTAAATCACGAGTTAAATGTTGCTAAAATAATTCTGCCGATGACAAACAGTACCTAACAAAAAGAAACACACATAATGAAGTTCTGAAAAGAAATTGTTGATGAGGAGTGAAAAAAGTTGCAAAAGTACCTACCAACAAACTCCAGCCCCTTCTACGTAGATGGTATAAGAACCGTTGTGTAATAATTTACCGTTGAGTAATGATTTACCGTAGTAATAATTTACCCATCAATAATACTTCAACGTTTGTTCAAGTTTCACTACCTACCAACAAACTCCAAAAGAGCCATCATTTTTCAAGCGAAATAATATCACAGAACAACCAACTCGACTTCATACTCCGCCAATATAATCAGGTGATCCCTACCAATGATTGGCCGTATTCACAAATTCCTATTGTGGGCGCGTCTCTGGTTACGAGATTTGGTTTGAATTGTATACAATTTTATTCACACTGGAGACGAAAATGCCTGTCGGTGCAAACTTTGGGGCCTTACTGTGAACGAACGGCTGGACGTACGATGCTCCGGATGGTCTTAAAAAACTCGCAAGTTCAAGAACTATTTAAAACCGTAAAAATATTTACGTAAAAAAATGGTATAGGCGTTTTGAAAATTTCAACCCCTATTTTGAACCCCTTAGAGATGACTCACAGTAACGTCGAGCTTCGAGGACCAACTAGACGCCGAACGGAACCTATAACCCGAATTTCATCAATTCTCTTTCATGGTAACTAAGAAAAGTGGCCCGTACGGCGTACGGCGTACGGCGGACAGACAGAAATATTTTTATTGCAGTTTTGGATTCTACATACCTTGAAACGTAAACCATCAAATTTTGAGGGGGGGTAAGAATTTTTTTTTTCATGCTCGATTCCAATGGTTCATTATTGAAAATAATAAACCAAAATTAATTCTAAAAATAAGTGATTCACCAGTCAGCTAGTCATGAATATGTGTCCAATCAACCAATATAAACTTACTTTTGGAGCCAAATCAGCTATGCTTACCTACTCGTTATAACGTGCTCACTCTGAAATGTCGGTTGTTCCGGCTGTGATTCAACCCATGACTTCTGTTTATATTACCTTCCCATTTTGGTTTATTATTTTTAATAATGAACCATTGGAATCGAGCAAGAAAAAAAAAATTCTAACCCCCCCTCAAAATTTGATGGTTTACGTTTCAAGGTATGTAGAATCCGAAAATGCAATAAAAATATTTCTGTCTGTCCGCCGTAAGCGGCACTTTTCTTAGTTACCACGAAAAAAAAATTGATGAAATTCGTTGAAGTATTGTTGACGGGCAAGTTATTACACAACGGTTCATTATAGGTATTGACCACAGAAAACAGTGATCTACAATTTTCCTTTAGAACTTCATTATTTGCGTTTCTTTTTGCCGTTTTAGTTACTGTTTGTCCTCAGCTGTATTATTTTATCAACATTCAACTCGTGATTTAGGTAGGTACCTAGTAACGAGTGCGGGGTTAGGTACTCACCTACGGAGGGTCTACGATCTACATAATATGTATAGAATATTACATATTATATAGACGGGTTATCTATACAGAGAGCTGTGATCTGTAACAGAAGGGTATTCTGTTCAAAATAATAAACCGTTGTGCAGGGATTCGCAGCGTTTTTAAATGACAGTTAAGCATAGCCATTCTAAGAATTTTGAGACCAACCGCACTCTCCTACGATGAGTAGTTCTTCTTGGGACGTCCCTCAGTATTAAGAGACGTCCTTATGTATTTGATCTGGCCAGAAGAGGACAAATCAGCCGAGAATGAAAAGAACCAAATTCAAACCCGAATTTGGAGGTCCGTGCGTACGTGTGTGTGTGTGACAGAAACTCGTGTGCGCTCCCCAGGCTGCAATTCTCAACCGATTTACGAGTTTCTTTCTTTGTTCGACACATAATTCATGCTAGTTGTGCACTACGTCACCGGAATTTCGACATTAGTTCTATAGGGGTGTCGGGGGGCAGGTATTTTCTGCAAATCTTGTTTCGGCTGCCCGTATTCTCAACCGATTTGGGTGGTTGTTTGTTTGACTCAGAAATCGTTCTGGTTGTGCGCATGTTTCCTATCAATGTACTCCCCATAGAATTCTGTGATATTACTTTTTAGCAATCAGTCATCATATTTTGACGCCCTTTCTCAAAATCGTTGAAATTTATCAACAGTTTTGCTCGCTGCGTTCATTGAATTTCCAAATTCCAAATTTCCTTCCAAAAATACCTCTACGAAAGGCATTTTGGTTTTAAAAATTTTTGGCCCAATTTAAAAGTTTATTTTTGTTCAATCTGATGAATTTTTTTGATCGGTTTACGTTGGGGCAATTCCCAACTAATATAGCGAAATTACAATTTTTTTTCAAAACTGTCAGTAAATCACAGCCTGAGAAAACTTGTAAATTGTTTTCAACACAGGGTCTGCAGGCCCTTAAGCAATGGGAGAAATATCTATAATAGTACTCACCGGAATGCTCTGTGATATTAGATTAGGATTGTGTTAGTGTGTGTTTCTTTGTTTAGGATTGTGTTTGTGTTTCCTCTTTGTAGGCTAATTGTGTGGATGCTGTGATATTGTGGAAACAGAGCTGTGATGGATTTCCAGCTATACCTTTTTCAAATATACCTGCTTACGGCTGCTATCCAGCAGTCGACAGCACCAGGAAAGGCGCTTGAGATGAATGACATGGATTTATCCCCTCTGCCCCTGATATCCCTGTAAAAACCGGCACCTCC
The DNA here is from genome assembly GCA_954871275.1 of Leptopterna dolabrata. Classification (NCBI taxonomy): domain Eukaryota; kingdom Metazoa; phylum Arthropoda; class Insecta; order Hemiptera; family Miridae; genus Leptopterna; species Leptopterna dolabrata. The sequence continues at coordinate 81,602,058 of OX940975.1, read as the reverse complement.
ACGTGGGCCATCCTGGACATGTGCAGTGCAACATGACCATGAAAAATTCAAAATAATATGCAAGTTGACATTTTGGTCCAATTTTTTCGGTTTTCAAGTTTTTATTGAGAAGTCTAATACGGGAATGAGCAATGTAACCCCAAACTCTTAATCATTCATCTATATTTTATAAAATGACACAAATAAAACTGTATAATATTAAATAAAATTTACAATGATTAAAATTTCAATGTGTAGGTGTAGATACAGATTAATTTCCCTGGACTATGTGACGGTATATGGGAATCCCGTCCATCTTGGATGCTGGCTCTTCCCGATCTTTTTGACACGCGGCTGAAGGGGCGGTTGATTCGCGGAAACGAATCGTCAACTCCTGGAGGCATCGCGTTATAATCAAACCAGTGTCTCCTGGGGCAGCTGTCGCACTGCCTCCCTACCTTTCTAGAGAGTGGAGAGGGGGAAACTACGCTGTATGGGCGGCGTAGTTAAACCCCTCATCCATTACATGGTAGCAGAGCGTGGTTGGTGGGTATGTGCTGGATTTTATCCTCGGTACCCCCTCCACTTTTTGAGAGCTTTTCCAGAAGGAATAGCTCTGAGGTTTTCCAGAAGGAATCCTCTTTTTAATATCTTCTCTTTTTAATAACCCCTTTTGTTAATCAATATACACTTCGGCCATTGGATTTTCTTTTTTCATCAAATCAAACTCATTATTATTATTACTATATTATTATTATCAAACTTATTATTATTCTTAAGGCTATTATGCCTGGCGTTCAATGCCTATTTTTTGTATTTTTTCCCCAGTTGTTCCATCTTATGATGGGGGTTAGTCACCCAGAGGTTGTTCAGATGAACTTTCCTGAACCAGAACCTCTGACAACTACTTCTTTTCTTTTTTGTCCAAGTCGGCCAAGTGATATTGATAAGGAGCTAAGTTCTCCACCAGTAACAATTCTCAGTAGTACCATTACGATGGAAGCTGTCAGCTTTGGAGTTTTTCAGATGAACCTTCCTGAATCAGAACTCCATACTACTTTCAGTCCCGTGTCTAACTTCACATAGGTACTTCTTCTTCAAAGAAGTATGTTTTTAAGGGGAGGAGTGTGACGGTATATGGGAATCCCGTCCATCTTGGATGCGGGCTCTTCCCGATCTTTTTGACACGCGGCTGAAGGGGCGTTATAATCTAACCATTTGTCTCCTGGGGCAGCTGACGCACTGCCTCCCTACCTTTCTAGAGAGTGGAGAGGGGGAAACTACGCTGTATGGGCGGCGTAGTTAAACCCCTCATCCATTACAACTATCAACACTTTTCGAGGTTTTCGACTGAGAAATTCCTCCTTCGGTCTGACGGAGTCATTTTCAGCGCGGGAAAGGATCTTTCAACGTCGCAGCTGACAACAGGAAGGAATTTTAACTTGGCAATTTCTCCAGGAGTGAGATATCCCGGAGAGATCGAAAGGGCAGTCATACAAAGGCACGTATAAGACCTTTCACATGACCGGAGATCGGAAATTTCAGTGTACGTACGCAGATATTTCTTAGAAATATGCCATTTATATATGCAAAACTCTGTAACATATGCAGATGCATATAATATGCAAAAAACAGCAAAATATGCACGAATATGATATTTTAAATGTCCAAAGCATCTCCAAATACCTTAATTCGGATAAGTATGACACTTTCTATTGAAAAAACCTGATATGCAGGATATGTAAAATCCGAATTCTAGTTATCACCAATGAACCAGTGAAAAGCAGAATATAGCCAGCAATGTCATGGGCCTAAAAAGGCCTGGATACAGTCAACCACAAGAAGAGCACAGCTGATTGTGCACATGCGCGGAAGGGGGGGGGGGGGGGGGGAGAGAACCTGGGTTAAAGATCCGTGAGTCCAGTTTCTAATGAGATTTCAAAGTTTCGGCAACGAGTGACGCCATTGCACCTCTCCCTCCCGGGAGGGAACCCGTTGCTCAGTGTGACGTCACTTGTTGCCGAAACTCTGAACGCTCATAGAAAAAGAACTGTTCACCGTAGGAGAGTGCGGTTGGTCTCAAAATTCATAGAATGGAACCTACTTTCATTCAAAAATATAAACAGAAGTCATGGCTACTCCTCGTTATTTATTTCCGTTCCAAGTTCCTTACGGATTATTCTAACTAATCTCCCAAAAATTTGGTCTATCAGCCGGCGACGATCAGTTCGAGTAGCGAATAAACTATATTTTTTGTCCAAAAGGTTAGGAGTGAGGCTGAGACTCTAATGGAATCTTCCTCCATATCGTTAATTGACAGTCTTGATATCGCCTTCATTCGTATGATTGATGTATATTACCACTGGGCAAAGGTCAATTCGCTCATTCATAGTATTCGGAGTGAGGCGTCACTTTTACAGCCCATAGTGCCTCACAAACTGATGCAAAATTGGAACAAAACCAACATTTTGAATGGCTTAGGTAGTATCATAGTAGCACAGTTGCCCTAATTACAGATAAATTGTGCAATTATCATGAATTCTGTTTGAATTTTTTCTCGATTATGATGTGAAATAGACGATAGTAGGGCTGATTCGGGAAAATATGCCTCCTTCATATTTTGAGACTTTCAAACATTGAGCTTTCAGAAAGAGTCCGGGAAATGGGGCACAGCCGTTGCCTGTGACGCTGTACAAATACGGGTTCTGATTGGCTGACCGGTAAGCAAGCGGGCTTTTTCGAATCGCATTTTTCTTTTACGTGTTTTTCTTCATCCATAAAGCAAATTTTCCCTAATTTTCCTACTTTTTCAAATGTGTATAGGAGGATGACTATAAAATCAGTAACAAAAGTGTTCTTTGTGGATACATGATAAATGCCCATTCGCGGCAAATACCCTCAACGGGATTTTTGACGATATGCAAAATGAGAAAGGTACCTGTCTACCTGCCTGCCTACCAAAGTATTTTCAGTACCGACCCAAAGAAAACATACTACACTCAAGTACCTGCATATTAATTTGTAAAGGTATTTGATGTAGGATATAATGGCACAGTATGCATAAACATAATGAACAAACCTATTCAGTTAGGTAAAGGTTCGATTACCTTCAGGCTAACTTTTCAGCTATTAGTCAAAATTAGATTGTGAACAGGGGCGGATCCAGAATTTTTTTCCGGAGGGGGTCACAGGGTAGAACAATATAAAAAACCACAGTCATGCAGCATGGCTATAAGAGCGAATTTTCGAAGAAATAACTGATTTTATGTAAAATGTGATGTTTGGGATATCCCATTCAAATATGGGCAATCTTAAACTTATTGGGTAATTATAGGTATTCAAGTATGTACGTATATTGAAGTATTGGTACTACAATATACATACAGTTACTTATCCAACATACTTACAGTATACGTATGTTACGTACCCAATACAGAGTAGGTATTGGATACGTAACAAATTTTTTGTTCCATTTTTTGCCGAGTAACACCTCGGTTTGTAGATTTTCCAACGCTGAACACGATGGTGAAGTCAGAATTGCGATATCCCATTCCGTTATCAGATTAGAGCAGACGAACCAGGAAGAACATCTCAAGAAATAACCACGTTCCTTCATCTTCAAAGTGCTCCAGTTTGAGAACGGAATGAGATATCGCAATTCTGATTTCACCATCGTGTTCAGCGTACAAAAACCTTTAAAATGAGGTGTCACTTGTCAGACTTTTTCATTTTGGGAATTTATGGGTAATTTTTCCCCCCTCAAACTCCCCAAAATTCCCCCTTAGAGTGACCCGATTCTGCCCATCTACGAACTTAGCCTGTCGATTGCCAAGACAGATTTTTCGTGCAAATTTGAACTTTTTATCTCAATTCCTTCGAGAGTTATCGTCTGGAATGACACATACATATATAAATATATAAATATATATATAAATATATAAATATATATATAAATATATAAATATATATATATATATACATATAATTTTTTGTGTCTTTCGGCAGTGAATTCAGGATGGTCTGAAACGGATTTTGGTATACAAATCTTTCGGAAATTCGAGTTTTAAACATTTTGGACCGAGAACAATAGCTTCCTTTTCTTCGAAAATTCGCTAAAATAACAAAATAACCAAACGAACAATACAAACCGAATTTTCAACCTTATACCTAAACTCGTCCAATTTGTCTACTTACAAAATTAATTGTATTCATTTATAAAATTCATTGTTTATGTAAAAAATATTTTTCAATATCTATTAATTATTTAACTGATAAATGTATTTATTTTCAATTTTCTTCTAAAAAAGTGTCCTAATGTGTTTTCAAACAAATTGGCTCATTTTATGGCAGCGTAGCTAACTTCAGAGTTTGCAAACTAAAACATTGAAACTACAACAATCTATTGCTGATCTCAGTGAATTCAGTATGGTTTTTACTGAATTTGGCAGGAAAGAAAACGAGAACGAAACAAAAACAAGATAATAATTAACAAAAATAAGAAGAAATAAACAAGGTGTAATTGACGGATACACCAAGGTAAATTTATTGACATAATTGTATATAAAGTAACATTGGTAGGACCAAGTGTACGATTATATTCGACTAATTTTGACATTTTTGATCGAATCATTTTAGATTTTTTATAGTTCTTTTTTGTTTTCAGTTTTTTAACACTGTCTACCGTTTGTGTAATATTAGAAATTACAGTAATTAGTGGCGAGGACATTGGAATTTCAATTTGACGGATGTTTTATGGTAAATATTTACACAGTTTTATATGAAGCAAAATTGAGAAATTTTTGAAATGCAGGCTATTTCTGGGGGGGGGGGGTCATGACCCCTGTGACCCCCCCCCCCCCTTGGATCCGCACCTGATTGTGAAAATTGGCCCGAAAAATACATAGATACCTACTTGTTTCCAATATTTAACGCGTTTCCTATTTACCAAAATTGTATAGTAGGTAATAAATCGATTAAGTAATAAGTTTATTGTAAACTCTATCCCGATAGTCGTGAAAATATGATCAAAGGAAGGATGTGTCGTTTAATATGCGTTGAAGATTAGATAACCGAACTTCCAACTCCAACTTGGTCTCTGGTAACGTTTCGAAATGGGCGGGTCGACCTTTGATGGGAAGATTTTTTGCCGTGGGCGGGAGGATACGTGTTGGGTACAATAGGGTCCAGACTATTGTTAAATAGGGGCCCTAAAGGTACCTGACACAGGAAACAGGAGACCGCTGAAGTCTGCCGCTGCCGAAGAACTCGAAAATGTTACCTACTGAATCATTTTTTCTGTGTTTATTACGTTGTTTCTGGTTGGTTTCGAGCTTAATTTTGTAGAAATTCGTTCTATAAAAAATACAGAACATTTCTATAAAATATATATAAAATATATATAAAATATATAAAAAATTTGTAGAAATTTGTTCTATAAAAAATATAAAACATTTCTACAAAATTAAGGTTCAAAAGACCGAGTTGATACCAAACCTTCATGACAAATAGTTAGCAACCGGTAAGTAAGGAAAAACGTTGCACAAGAAAGTAAGCCAGTGCAGTGATGAATTTCAGAATAGAACGTCTTTAGGGTCAGGCACGCTGTGATTATTTTGGTGAAGGTATATGAAAGGTATCCTTTCATGATCCCCCTCCACCTCCCCTGTTGATTGTTATTAATGTCTAGCGTGTCTAATGTCTAACGTGGAAAGCCCTTCAATAATCAGGTAAGAATCCATTGAATATTTCCGTCTTCACTGAAATTAAAATCCATTGTATTTCTGTGTAAGACCATCATTTTTCGTGGGACCCAGAACAACACAATTTATTAGTATTATAAGTGTTTTCCCCAATTATACTGCTGTTTATTTTACGTTGAATTAGAAACATGGACATCAATCATAACACTCAAAAACTCCAATATTGGATAAAACCGAATAACCAACATTCTGTGGGGGGGTTAAAACATGATATACCAACGAAAATACCTCATAAATGTACGGGTGAGAATGAATACAATTTCAAACTGTTCTTCGTGCACGAATGTTTATCGATATGTAGTTAAATACCGCATAATTTTCGAAATTTAATATAACATGATGACAGAAGAAAATCGTGGTACGACAGAGGATCAGTATATAATTATGATTATGTTTCATGAAATATTCGACAGGATTATTGTTTGTGTTTTAATGGAACATTCTCCGGGCTGCCACTTTCATTACATCGCTCTCATGCGATATACCCATTGCCCGAATGGAAGTACACACAAACTTGAAGCGAAACAGACGTGAAACACGGATTATAATATGGAGTTGGATGATGGCTATTGGCTACGCGCTCCATTGGTTACTGCAATAAGCTAACGCTGTTTAGTTAAGGCGATACAAAATTTAATGGTAGTTTCAACAGACCATTTAACAGGGGAATCGTAAGTTTCACTTACGATTACTCGTTTTACAACAAGATCAACAAACGGTCAGTGAAATACCAATACCTGTAGGTATCTAAGAAAACATATAGACAGGTGGTTTTCGAAATTTGTTGAAATTTTTTTGGGTTATTCAATAACAACAATTATTATTATTCACAAACAGAAACAAAGCTTGCTGGGATAGTTGGGAATACAACGCGTAATGCGAGAGGATATTTTCATTTTGAGGACAAACTTACTTGATCCTACAAACATTTCCAATCAAATACTCTTCAAAAGGGAAACTAGACGTATAAGATATACAAGTGACTCGAATCGATAACAAAACATACAAATAACAAAATAACCTTCTTACTAACTAACTGGAGAAATGTGCATGATTCCCCAGAACCTTCCCCGGAATATTCTAATAAGAGACCAATAGAAAACAAATTGAATAATACTTTTAGTGAACCATTTTCATAAAATTACTTTCGAAAATGAATGAATAAAATCAATAAGCACGAAAAATATACTGACGCAGTTATAAATATCGTGTTTTACTTAACCAATCCTGGGCATAGATATAATATATCATATTATGGCGTTGAAAGTATTGTTGTGTAATAATTATTTATGCAACAAGAGTAGGTAGGTACAAATTATACTGGTATACTTCTCAAAAATATATGGTGGGTACCTACATGGGTAGGTAAATAGTACCTACTGTCGCTATGTTCTGTGTCAACGTGACATCGGCTAAATAATTATGTTTACCGGGTAAAAAACGCTGGGTTATTATTATTTTACAACACCGAATGAAAAAATATTTATTAATTACATACTTATTTTGAACTTGAACCTGCCAAGTAGTACCTACCTACACAATGCGGTTATTAAATAATAAATTAGTGTTATTTTACCATGTTGGAGCGATGCAATTCTGTGAATAATACAGTTATGTATTCGCTCAGCAAAAAATTTGTATAACACCCCCTCGAAATTTTTTCTTTAACGTTTCAAGGAGCGTAGATTCCGAAAATGCAATGTCCGTCCGCTGTACGCCGTCCGCCGCATAACTACTTCAATTTAGGTCTAAAAATTTCGTACTTTCGCACACATGCTCCATTTGGACCCTAGTTGCGTCCCGAAAATTTGCAGCCCGATCGGAATATACAGGGGTGTTATGGGTGAAAAAATGGGTGTAAAAAATAGGGTTTTTTGGCGTTTTAGTAAAATGAGCTTTTGAGGGATCTTTTTCCATGTTTTTTACGGCGAGAAGACCGAATATTAAGTCGATTTTGACCAAAGATTGAAGAATTGAGGTTGTAACGAAGGTTCAGCTCCAAAAATTCATTTTTTATGAGTCGAAGACCTGAGAAATGGTCTGAAATCACCATCAATTTGTTTATTAACACTAGAAAAAGTGCCAACAGGTGAATCAAGACAATTAAATGGCACTGTAAATGATCGAAGATGATTTGAAAAAAAAAGAAAAATAATAAGATAATTTGAAGAAAAAAAGAGCGTCATTCGTGTTTTTGGGGACCAAAATTAGTGGAAACCATCAGAAATAGATAGCGATTTCAATTATTGACCATGAAAGAAACAATAAATGTATTTCTAGCATTTTTGTGGGTATGTCCAGTCGAATAATAAACCCATGTGACAAGGACTTTGCAGCTTTGCAGGCCGATATTTAGGATTCGTCTTCAAGAAGAAATAGGCAGGCACCTGCTTCAAGTTCAAATGATGCCCAATTGGGCTAACAAAATTTGAATAAATTTGATTCGAGAACACATCAATTTGTTATGGTCATTTGTTTATCTCTGGCTTTCTTAGTATGTGTAGGTAGGTGGGGTCTGGCCCATCGTGTGGATATGATGTGGACTTACGCTGGCTTTGCCTTCTTTCTTGCCTTCCGTCATACCGTTTACTGCAGGTAACAGAAATAATAATTTAAAAAAAAGCCTGCGTTGCGAACTTCACGTGGTGCGCGCGACGACTGAACTGACTCGTGGAACGTCGGAAACGGCGGGAGAGGCGTTTGGAATGACAATGGAAGGAAACGACCTCTGCCGGGGGAAGTGAGTACTACGAGGGGAGCAGCCGGTGGATGCTGCAGATGGCGATTGTGATGAGGGGAGGGTGTTGTGCTGGAGTTTGCCAGCGAGGGGAAGTTGCCTGAAAGGGATGCGATCGATCAGTTCGTGACGTAACTGTGGGCTATGCCCGCCGACCCATCTCCAGAGGCCGTTGTAGACATAAGAATGGTTAGGTAACAATCCCGCTCTTTTCGGAAGAATTACATCAAGTTACCTGTAAAAACCAGGTGCTCTTAAGGCTCATCTTGGAGTAGGAACGCGCTCATTCAGCAAATTTTCAGCAGATCAGCAGGGATCAGCGGTGGCGGGGGGGGGGGGGGATCAGCGGGTTTTCAGCAGGATTTTTTTTAGCAGACTGGCTTAAAATTTAATTTAATTCCGTGAAATCAGGAATAAACGGGGAAGGTGGTAATTTTATGCAGCACCTACCTATAAACAATTTTTGCTTCCGAGTCTGCGAAGCAGCGGAAGCCTTGTGTTCACTTTCGTGAGCCAAAAAATTTTGTCATCAGAAATCAAAATTTCCACTTGCATTTTGCGTTTCAAAGCCTACTGAACAAATTTGGTTCCGTGGCTGTCGGTCTGTGGGTCTGTGAGTCTGTGAGTCTGTGAGTCTGTCCGAATTTCCTTGTTACAGCCATAACTTCCACAATTTTGAATTGATTCAGCTCAAATTTTGAGGAATGGTGCGGATAAGGCCCCTTGAGGTCCCATACAAATTTCAACATGATTGATCCAGCGGTACGCCCTGCGCATGCGCTAACGTTAAATTCAACAAACACGCATAACTTCCACAATTTTGATTCAATTTCGCTCAAATTTTCAAGGGTTGTTTGGACAAGGCCTAGTGAGTTCCAGTATGAATTTCAGCATGATCGGACCCTCGGTGCGCTCTGCGCATGCGCTGGCGTGAAATAGATTCAATTTCCTTGTTACAGCCGTAGTAACCAAAGATTTCACCCAATTTCAATGCAATTCTCAGGGATTAAGCGGGTAGGGCCCATTGAGGTCCCATATAAATTTCAACATGATAGAACCAGCGGTTCACCCTGCGCATGCGCTAACGTGAAATTCTTCAAACACGCATAACTTTCGCAATTATGTATAATGGACGTAATGTATTATGGACGTAATGTTATGTAATATGTATATTTCATGTAATGTTATGTAATGTTATGTAATGTTATGTAATGTTATGTAATATGCATATTTCACGTTATGTAATGTAATGTAATGTAATGCAATGTTATGTAATGTAATGTAATGTTATGTAATGTTATGTTATTTTGCTTCCGAGTCTGTTCTATTTTATAATGGGTCACTCTGATTGTGACGAGGAAGCTCCTGTGCCATCACCTTGGCAGTGTATTTTGTTCATTATTTTCAATAAAGAACCTTTGTAATCGAGCATGAAAACAAAAATTTAACCCCCCCCCCCCCCTACCATCAAAATTTGATGGATTACGTTTCAATGTACCTATGTAGAATCCGAAAATGCAAAAAAAATTCTGTCCATCCGCCGTACACCGTACTTACCACTTTTCTTAGTTACCATGAACAAAAATTTACGAAATTTGGTTTATAGGTACCGTTCGGGGTCTAGTTCGTCCTCGAAGCTCGGCGTTACTGTCAGTCATCTATGGAGGTGAAAAATAGAGGTTGACATTTTCAGAACGCCGTAGCTCGAAAACTTTCAATAGAAGGGTATGGTTTTTTTAAAGTTTTTAAATTGATCTTGAACTAAAGAATTTTTTGAGACCACACAGAGCATAGTACGACCAGCTGTTTGTTTGCACCGAAAAGCTTCATCAACACGATCGTGAATCAAACGGTATAAATCCGTCCCAGATATCATCACTAGGGAGCACCTGATTATAATCAAGGATGGCTGTATGAAGTCGAGTTGGTTGTTCTGCGATATTATTTCATTTGAAAAATGATGGATCTTTTGGATTTTGTTGATAGGTACTTTTGCAACTTGAACAACCGTTGAAGTATTATTAATGGGAAAATTATTACACAACGTTAAATTAATACACAACGGTTCATTATACTATCTACGCAGAAGAGGCACCTATACAGGTAAATTATAACACAACGGTTTATTATTTGCCTTATGATTCATGAATAACTGCAAGTAATTAATGATTGAATTATTGAATCCCACGCATTTGTAGGAAACATTTATTCCGGGGTATACTCGATTAAGGCTTCCTGGTAAAATTAGGGCTTTCCTGGGCGGAGCTCGAGGGAATTGACCACAGAAAACAGTGGTCTACGCAGAAGGGGCATCTATACAAGTAAATAATAAACCGTTGTGTAATAATTTGTAGCGTTTTTAAATCAAAAACATCTACAGGGCAATGAACTGTTCAAACAGGATCAAAAGTCCTCCGTTATTTTTAATGATTTAGCAGGTTGAACAGGACTATCAAGGGTAAAAGATTCGTTCATTAACTCATGCTGCATTACCGGAACTTTCACTGTCACAGAAAAAGGATTTCTCTTTCCCATCTGAAGAACTTAGTTGAGTAGAAGAAGTCGGTATCTGAATGTTGGGAGTACCTTGAGCCTGACGTGAAAGCAGATTCAATTTTGAATTGACACAAACTCCCTTCTCAGACAAAACACATTCTTCATCATTCATGCGTCATTCACATTCTTTTCTTTCTGATTAAGCTATCCGGAATTTTTGCAGAAACTTTTGCTCGCCGTTTGTATAAATTGAACAAATTTAGCCCAATTACATGGGAATGCACTTGGGCTGCAAATCACGCGTTGTTATAAAAAACAAGGGTTTCTGTTCTTACTGTAGTTTTTTCCCGTCAAAATCTTTTTCAATCCATATATTGTCCCAAACTTTTAAATATTAAACAAAATATTATTCACCTTTCAATTAAACTATTTTGATTCATTTTATTCTAGAAAATAGAAAAATTTAATTAGAAATCAAAATTTAATCTGAAGTTCAATGCGAAACTAAAATATTTTAATTTGGAATTTGAAAAGTTTAATTTATTGAAAAAAGTTCAGACATCGGAAAAAGGCTATTATTTTCAATTAATAGCTAGGTATATAGTACGTTTCATGCCAAAGGAAAGACGATAATTTTGGGCGCCATTGAGTAGGTATAGGTACTCTAGATCGTATTGATTGGAACCTGTAATTTAGGTACCAAGAAACTCTTTGAATCAAATTAAACCAATGAATGACCCAAATTTAGTAATTATAGATCCTTCTCAGTGGGCTGGTTATCAACAATTCTCTACAATTGGACACAAAGTCATATCTCGATTAATATACCTACTGTAGAATATTGATGAGTTTCAAAGATGACCAACTGGCATCCAACCTTGGATACTGTTCATCAAGACCCTTATTTCCTCTAGTTCTGATTATTTCAAGGTACTTGTACTTGGGTACTTCGGTACTTGGGTACTAGTTCTTTTGGTTTATTATTCTCTGAATAATACACCTATGTCTTCGCTCAGCAACATTTTTTTATAACACCCCCTCAAAATTTTTTCTTATACGTTTCAAGGTGCGTAGATTCCAAAAATCCGCCCACCGTACGCCGTATCTAATTTATTTTCGGTCTAAAAAATTCGTTCTTTCGCACACATGCTCCATTTGGGCCCTAGTTGTGTCCCGAAACTTTGCAGCCCGATCGGATTATATCCAGGGGTGTTATGAGTGAAAAATGGGTGTAAAAATAGGGTTTTTCGGTGTTTTAGTAACATTAGCTTGTGAGGTATCGCTTTCCATATTTTTTACGAAATATGAAGTCGATTTTGACGAAAGAGGGGAAAATTGAGGTTTTAGCGAAGTTTCAGTTCCCAAAATTCATTTTTTATCAGTCAGAAACCTGGGAAATTGCCTGAAATCACCATACATTTGTATGATAACACTAGAAATAGTAGGAACAGGTGAGTCAAGACAATTAAATGGCACTATCAATGATCAAAGATAATTTTTAAAAAATAGGAGCCTAATTCGAGTTTTTGAGGTACAAACTTGGTGGAAACCACCAAAAATATCTATTTCAATTATTGCACATGAAAGAAACAATAGATGAACAGCCAACATTTCTGTAGGTATGTCCAGTAGAATAATAAACCCACGTGACAAGGATTTCGCAGCGGTTTTACATAGGTATAACGAAAAACAGATTAATTTTGTTTTTACCCTTGAGGGATGGTTAGGTAGAATTCGTTGTGTTCCTAGAGACAAAGGTGGTAGTGAAAACAAATAGCGAAAGTGTTTGGTGAAGAACATGTTTGTCAAGGGCATATTTAGTAGAAGGGAACAGGAGGGGCGGCGTGAAAAATAATATCAACAAAAAGAAAGGAGAAGAAAGGAGATATAATTGACGTCTCTGAATTACAAAAGGACAATAAGAGATTAAAAGGCATGTTATTTACCAAACCGTACAAACAGTTACTGATAAATTCAGCTACAGCTGCCTAAAAGAAGATTGTTTGTGGTTTGTGGTATACCTAACTGAAACGTTAAAGTAACAAAGTGGTTAGAAACAGCCCGTCAAAAAACATCGGCCGAAAATATGGACTAACTACGTAAACGTATACATAACAGATATGGAGTCGCAGAAGGGGCAGTATGCACTGTGACGAACATAAAATGCCCTAAAACAACGTTACCTACGCATCTTGTCACTGTTACAGCTCCTCAACGTAGGCGCATTATGATTCCCTAATTGACCACCCGTTTCATATACCACATCACCATCAGGTGAGGCCATGAGGAGGGGATTGAATGCTACGGAAGCAGGTCTGGTACGTCCTTTCCTGCCTTACTAACAGCATCCGGTCATTCATTCAGGCAGTTCGTGATCCTCGTCACAGAGAAGCTTTTCAAATTTCGAGTGAATGCTCCGTAACAATGAATCACTTTCACCACACCGGACTTGGAGAAGAGCAACATTAACCATCAAGGTGTCCCCTGTAGACGCTGTAGTTGCAGGTAAATGGGTACCTGGGTATGCACTGGTATTATACACATACCAGTGTATCCGACATCCGATACGCAAATACCAACAAGCTTCTAGTACACTAGAAGTCGCTTATAGCGATCGAACTGGAACTGGCTGGAAACAGTCGCTATACACGACCAATCTCTATAAGCGACTTCTACTGTATAATACTTTGTGGTGATTTTAGCAATTTTTTACCGATACTGGCGAATCGCGACCCCCCAAAACATACTTTTGATTAATTATTTTATCGAAGAAATTATTTTTCTTAAAACCGATAAACTTATTTCTGTTTCGGGTCATCATTGGTTAATATATAAAAATTTTCGGAGATGTCATCCATTTTTACTTGTTTTGTCGACTTTTGACCCAAAAAACTCAAAAATTTGCCGCTATAACCGACCTTTTGATCATTTTAACAAGCCAATTCTCTGTGTGTTTACATACAGCCGATTGGGACCTGACTGTTCCCCACTTATTCCCTTAACCGCCTTTCTACTAAGCGACTTCTACTGTACTGATAATTTGCTGACTCTTGAGGTGTAGAAGAACGAACACATCGATGTCCAACAATTTTCACAGCTCTCAATGATCGAGGATACACTCAATTGGATACTGGTTAGAGTACTTATACACACTTGGTCTATGGTGGAATTTTTGTCATGTATGTGTGTGTGTATGTGAGTGCGTGCGTGGGACGTATTGCAGGTATCCACCGCAAAAGCGACCCTATAATTTATTCATTGTCTTAGCTAATAGGAAGTCGGTGATCTACGCGGAAGTGGCATCTGTACAGGAAAACATTAAGCCGTTGTGTAATAACTAGCAGCGGTTTGAATCTTTTTTTTTTTGCTGTTTCTGTAAAATGAGGTTTCTATGTAAATGTGGTGCATGTGCTATGTAAATGTGTATTTGATGCCCAGGCCACAATTCTCAGCCGATTCGCGCGGTTCTTTTTCAGCACAGTCAAGTTTTGGATCTAGCTGTGCATTACGTCCCCAGAATTTCGAAATCAATTGGTATGTACACCGCACGATTCATACACCGTGTGATTGAACAATACACCACCAAAAAGGGCGTCACCTGTAATGCTTGCATTACTTAAAGCCAGGTTTACACGCCACGATAAATGGTAACGATGTGATTGTTACGATATATTGTTCAAATAAATCGAAAGAGAGGAGGACTGTTTACACACTTCGATAAACCGTAACGATTTCTGGCACAGTCGTTTCATTTTTGCCAGAGCTGCCATGGAGGAAGTAGTGTTGTTGTCTTTGTATATCGGTTGTTAGCGAAAAAAGTGAAAAAACCGCGAAAAACAAGATCAAAGTGGAGTCGCGAGTGGTTGCTGAAGAAAAGGGAATTCTCTCATGTGAAACAATTGAACGAACTGAGAAATGAACCAAATGACTGGCGAAATTATTTGAGAATGAACGAGGAAACCTATGTTGAGTTGTTAAGATTAGTTTCTCCGTTTATTTAAAAAACTGATGCTGTTATGAGAAGAGCCATATCTCCACACGAAAGACTGTCAGCTACCCTACGATTTCTTGCCACCTGAAGAAGCTTGAAAGATATGGAATATTCAACTGCCATTTCTGCACCAGCTCTCAGCGGGATAATCCGGGAAACCTGTGAGGCTATCTACAAAGTTTTAAAACAATGCATACAGGTATGTTGAAACATGTTTCACATTCAAACACGAACACACGCAAACGAGAGGCTCTCCGGTGCAGTGGCAACTGCAAACTGGGTGACATCATAGCGATAAGTGGGAGCGACCGTCTACACGTTCAAGCATGTCGCTACGATTTGCAGAAATTGATGCCGGGCGGCATCAACCATCCTACCCAACTCCAACTCCAATAAATCGCAACGATGTCCCATTTGGACGCGATAATAAATCGTAACGGTTCGATTGTTACGATAAATTGTTACTGTTTACCATAGCGTGTAAACCTGGCTATGGTGACTCGCTTGTCGGGGTCACCACTATCATGAGTTTGGTGTTGGGGTCACCACTGTGGTGTATGGCTGGTAAGCCTGGGATAGGCGAGGGTGTGATGGAGCTTGAGGTATCGGATGACGTGCTTGGAGGTTACCACCACACCGGTTATACCCGAAGGCTTCACCAGGCAGGTTACACCACTCAGGGAGATCTTTTAGAAGGAAGGAAGGTAGAGAGAGAGAGAGATAAGTCACCGACTTAGGTGAATGTGTAGAATGATGAAATCTGGTGGGGAGCACGGGTTATATAGGGCTTGCTCCACCCTCCCCCGGCCGCCCAAAGTCGTTAGAGACTGGTGGGGAGAGCCGGCAGTTGGACGCCTCCCGTCTCACGTAGACCCCTTCCTTTCACTTGGTTTATTGAGTACTAGCATGACCGCTCGCTTCGCTCGCTATCCGAGATTCGCTGTACGCAGTATCGTACTTAATTCCGACGTTGCACAACTTGGGAGCCCACTGGATATTGGTGCCAAATTTGGTCGATATCCGTCGAGCCATTCAGGAGTTGACCATGGTCGACCATATTTCCGCTATGATCAGGGAATTAAAAATGCGCCTACGTTCAACTTAGGAGGCTACCGGATATTGGTGCCAAATTTGGTCGATATCCGTTGAGCAATTCGGGATTCGACCATGGAGGGGCCCATGGATGAGCTATGGTCGACCGCGGGGGTAGTCCGAAGGGTCGATCGTAGATAGAATTTCACGTAGATTACGAATACGCGATAAAAAATAGGGGTTACCATTTCAATTAACGAAGTTGACCATGGTCGACCATAGTTCCGCTATGGTGAGGGAATTAAAAATGCGACGTTGCACAACTTGGGAGCCTACTGGATATTCGTGCCAAATTTGGTCGATATCCGTTGAGCAATTCGGGATTCGACCATGGAGGGGCCCATGGATGCGCTATGGTCGACCGCAGGGGTAGTCCGAAGGGTCGATCGTAGATAGAATTTGACGTAGATTACGAATACGCGATACAAAATAGGGGTTACCATTTCAATTAACGAAGTTGACCATGGTCGACCATAGTTCCGCTATGGTCAGGGAATTAAAAATGCGACGTTGCACAACTTGGGAGCCTACCGGATATTCGTGCCAAATTTGGTCGATATCCGTCGAGCCGTTTGGCCGTGCATAGAAACACATCCACACAGACAGACAGACAGACAGAGATCCGTTTTTATAATATAGTAGGGATAATCTATTACAGAGTTGAGTGGTATAGGTGGACCACGGCACTGGCTTAACATTGTTTCACGGCTGCCTTGGTAGACATCGGTTACGTTGATAATTTAGCTGGGGCACACATTAGTATCTTGTTGTAAGGTAGGTACTTACTCCTCTGGGTGGAGGCTTCCTGGGTGCGTGGCTGGTGAAGGGGCTGGGCGACCTGGAGATGCTTGCTCCTGTAGGCGTGAGAAGCATTGTCGATGCTCCTACGCCCCGGGACTCCATTATAAATCCTACTCCTTCCGCATCGCTGTCCACTGACCCTTCTCGCGACATCTGTAAATTAATTGGGAGTTTAGATGAAAGAAAGGAACTGATGATAACTGTTTCGTGAGTACGGTATCAGTTGTAGTCTGCAACCACTACACACGACGTTTCCACCAGTACCTGGTTGAAAATTTACTTCTTGATGAACGAGTACGTACAGTAATTATTAAGCCTTGGTACCTGGAATGGAAAATACTACACTGCAAGATATCAACACCTGGATTACACCTGACAATGTCAACTTCGAAATGAGTGGATCTGAACTGGCTCAAGTTACTGAATCTAGAATGAGAAACGACGAAGAATCGGACGATGCGAGAGAAAATGAATGATGATGGCGGTGATGAGCACATTTCACGTGCTTAAAGGTTCGGCGCAAGGAGACAGCCATGAAATACTTACAGGATCAAGAATCAGGGCCTATTAACTAAACAAAAGAGATATCTCTTTTCCGTCCAACTATCTCTTTTTGGAAAAGAGATTTTGACGGATTTTGTAGCGTCCATGACAGGCTTATTCAGTACCTTCGAAAAGAGATATTAGGCGGCCATCTGGCATTTGCTATCTCTTTCAAAAGGGACTCCTACTTAGGTGTACATATTTTTCGGAAGAGCTAGTCTTTTGGTTTATTATTTTCAGTATTAAACCTTTTGAATCGAACATGAAAAAAAAGATACCCCCCTCAAAATTTGATGGTTTACGTTTCAAGGGATGTACCTAGACTACGAATATCGAATAAACAAATTTCCGTCCGTCCGCCGTCTGCCGTACGCCGTCCGCGGCTTTTCCTTAGTTCCCATGAACCAAAATTCACGAAATTTGGTATAAGGGTCCCGTTTAGGCTCTAATTGGTCCTCAAAGCTCGGCGTTACTGCCACTCAACTCTAAGGGGTGAAAAATGGGGGTTAAAATTCCAGAGTATCCCTATCTCGGAAAATTGTATTTTGAGGTGAGGTTTTCTCGCATTTTTAAATAGTTTGCTCTTTCTGAATTTTTGATACGATCTGGAGCATTCTACGATGTTGCAAAATTTGCTATATAACTGTAAACAGCAGGGTGTATGCAGGCATCAAGCTGTGTTGAGAGCGCACATCACTGGTCTCTCGGCTAGCTGGGTGATATTATAGCGCAGTGGTCTAACTGACGGACTGATAGGCCAAAGTTCCGGAGATCAAAACCCTACTGGGACTGGATATTTTTTCACTCCACACCAACAGTTCCCCTTAGAACTTCATTATTTGTGTTTCTGTTTGTCATTTTAGCAACTGTTTGTCATCGACAGATTTAGCAACATTTAACTCGGGATTTTGGTAGGTACCTAGTAACGAGTACGGGGTTAGGTGCTAAGGTATGGTGCGATCTGCATAATCTATTTAGGTTTATTAGGTTATCTATACGGAGAGCTGTGATCTGTAACAGAAGGGTGTACAAGATAAAACGCTGCAAATCCCTGCACAACGGTTTATTATTTTGTATAGAATACCCTCCTGTTACAGATCACAGCTCTATGTATAGATAACCCTTCTATATAATATGATATGTACTATTCTATTATATACATATTATGTAGATCGCAGACCTTCCGTAGGTTAGTACCTAACCCCGTACTCGTTACTAGGTACCTACCTAAATCACGAGTTAAATGTTGCTAAAATAATTCTGCCGATGACAAACAGTACCTAACAAAAAGAAACACACATAATGAAGTTCTGAATAGAAATTGTTGATGAGGAGTGAAAAAAGTTGCAAAAGTACCTACCAACAAACTCCAGCCCCTTCTACGTAGATGGTATAATGAACCGTTGTGTAATAATTTACCGTTGAGTAATGATTTACCGTAGTAATAATTTACCCATCAATAATACTTCAACGTTTGTTCAAGTTTCACTACCTACCAACAAACTCCAAAAGAGCCATCATTTTTCAAGCGAAATAATATCACAGAACAACCAACTCGACATCATACTCCGCCAATATAATCAGGTGATCCCTACCAATGATTGGCCGTATTCGCAAATTCCTATTGTGGGCGCGTCTCTGGTTACCAGATTTGGTTTGAATTGTATACAATTTCATTCACACTGGAGTCGAAAATGCCTGTCGGTGCAAACTTCGGGGCCTTACTGTGAACGAACGGCTGGACGTACGATGCTCCGGATGGTCTTAAAAAACTCGCAAGTTCAAGAACTATTTAAAACCGTAAAATTATTTACGTAAAAAAATGGTATAGGCGTTTTGAAAATTTCAACCCCTATTTTGAACCCCTTAGAGATGACTCACAGTAACGTCGAGCTTCGAGGACCAACTAGACGCCGAACGGAACCTATAACCCGAATTTCATCAATTTTTTTTCATGGTAACTAAGAAAAGTGGCCCGTACGGCGTATGGCGTACGGCGTACGGCGGACAGACAGAAATATTTTTATTGCAGTTTTGGATTCTACATACCTTGAAACGTAAACCATCAAATTTTGAGGGGGGGTAAGAATTTTTTTTTTCATGCTCGATTCCAATGGTTCATTATTGAAAATAATAAACCAAAACAGTTGTGTAGGGACTCGCAGCGTTTCTTTTTCACTTCTCGTTTGTTTGATAGTGATATCCTGTATCATCCTTCGTTCATCCACTACTGCATCGGTCATTTTGATCATTCATCTTCATTTTGATCGTGTATAGTTTTTCATCTCATAAAGGTAAGTAGATCGATCATTAAAAACGCTGCAAAGTCCTTGTCACATGGGTTTATTATTCTATTGGACATACCTACAGAAAGGTTGGCTGTTCATTAATTGTTTCTTTCATGCGTAATAATCGAAATAGCTGCTTCTGATGGTTTCCATTAATTTTGGCCCCCAAAACACAAATTAGGTACGCTCTTTTTTTTTTTTTTTTAACTATCTTTGATCATTGGTAGTGCCATTTAATCGTCCTGAACCACGTCTTGACACTTTTTCCAGTGTTATTATACAAACTGATGGTGATTTCAGACGATTTCCCAGGTTTTTCGCTCATAAAAAATCAATTCTAGGAGCTGAACATTTGGTAGAACTCAATTTTCCACTCTTTGGTCAAAATCGACTTCATATTCGGTCTTCTCGTCCCCAAAAACATAGAAAACGATATCTCAGAAGCTCATGTTACCAATATGTTGCTAAAACGTAAAAAGTACCTATTTTTACACACATTTTCACTCATAACACCCCTGGGTATATTCCGATCGGGCTGAAAAGTTTCGGGACACAACTAGGGCCCAAATGGAGCATGTGTGCGAAAGAACGATTTTTTTAGACCGAAAATGAAGCCTGTACACGTGATACGGCGGACGGCGGACGGCGGACGGCGTACGGCGGACGGACATTGCATTTTTGGAATCTATGCACCTTGAAACGTAAAAGAAAAAAGTTTGAGGGGGTGTTATAAAAATTTTTTGCTGAGCGAATACATAGGTGTATTATTCACAGAATAATAAACCAAAACGCTGCAGATCCCTGCACAACTGTTTATTATTTTGTACAGAACAACACCCTTCTGACCTTGATTTTTGGTTTATTATTTTCAATAATGAACCATTGGAATCGAGCAAGAAAAAAAAAATTCTTACCCCCCCCTCAAAATTTGATGGTTTACGTTTCAAGGTATGTAGAATCCAAAACTGCAATAAAAATATTTCTGTTCTTCTGTACTTCTGTTCCTTAGTTACCATGAAAGAAAATTGATGAAATTCGGGTTATAGGTTCCGTTCGGGGTCTAGTTGGTCCTCGAAGCTCGACGTTACTGTCAGTCATCTCTAAGGGGTTCAAAATAGGGGTTGAAATTTTCAGAACGCCGGAGCTCGAAAACTTTAGATTGAAGGGTATGGTTTTTTTTAAGATATTAAATTTGTCTTGAGCTAAACAATTTTTTAAGACCACCCGGAGCACTGTACGTCCAGCCGTTCGTGTGCACCAAAAAGCTTCGTCAACACGATCGTGAATCAAACGGTATAAATCCGGCCGGGATTTCATCACTAAGGAGCACCTGATTGTAATCAAGGATGGCTGTATGAAGTCGAGTTGTTTGTTCTACGATATTATTTCATTTGGCAAGTGATGGACTATTGGATTTTGTTGGTAGGTACTTCTGAAACAAACAAACGTTGAAGTATTATTGATGGGTAAATTATTAAACAATGGCAAATTATTACACACCGGGAAATTATTACACAACGGTGAATTATTACACAACGGTAAATTATGACACCACGGCAAATTATTACACAACGGTAAATAATTACACAACGGCTCAACTACCCAGAAGGGGCTGGATTTTTTTGATAGGTACTTTTGCAACTTGAACAACCGTTGAAGTATTATTGATGGGTAAATTATTACACAGTGGCAAATTATTACACAACGGTAAATTATTACACAACGGCTCATCTACCCATAAGGGGCTGGATTTTCTGGATAGGTACTTTTGCAACTTGAACAACCGTTGAAGTATTATTGATGGGCAAATTATTACACAGCGGCAAATTATTACACAAAGGTAAATTGTTACACAACGGTAAATTATTACACCAAGGTCAATTATTACACAACGGTAAATTATTACACAACTGCTAATCTGCCAAGAAGGGGCTGGATTTTGTTGATAGGTACTTTTGCAACTTGAACAACCGTTGAAGTATTATTGATGGGCAAATTATTACACAACGGTTCATTATTCTATCTACGTAGAAGGGGAACCTATACAGGTAAATTGTTACACAACGGTTTAGGTAGGTACCTAGTAACGAGTCCGGGGTTAGGTACAATCCTACGGAGAGTCCGCGATCTACATAATATGTGTGGAATATTACATATTATATTATATAGACGGATTATCTATACAGAGAGCTGTTATCTGAAACAGAAGGGTATTCTGTACAAAATAATAAACCGTTGTGCAGGGATTTGCAGCGTTTTTGAAATTGAGGTCGATTTTTTACGTCTTTAAATTGACCTTGAAATTTTCATCACGCCGTAGCTCGAAAAATTTCAACAGAAGGGTTTTTTCAATAGAAGGGTTTTTTACTTGTTTAAATCAACCTTGAACTTGATAATTTTGGAGACCACCCGGAGCAATGTTCTTTTGTACCAAAAAGCTTCGTCAACATGATCGTGAATGAAACAGTATAAATCCAGCCCAGATACTCATGCTAGGGAACACCCGATTATAATCAAGGATGGCTGTATGAAATCAGGTTGGTTGTTCTGTGATATTATTTCATTTGGATTTGGATTGGGCTCTTTAGGATTTTGTTGATAGTTACTTTTGTAACTTGAAAAAATTATGCTTCATGAGTAACAACAAATAATTAATGATTGATGTGGTGATTAAAAGACTGAGGTATGGCTTGGATAGGTGAGGTTGAGATGTGAATTGGTAAGGTTGGATAGATAGCGTTTCATAGGTTACATCTATGGTGAAGCTAGGAAGGTTACCACCATTGGAAACGATAGCTGATGTGCCCAGACGGTTCCACCACGTCGGTTATCACCAGACCAGTTCCACCACTCGGAGTTCTTATAGGCGAAAAAGGTAAGGAGGTAAGAGGAGAGAGAGAGAGAGAGAGAAAGAAGGAAGTCATTGACTTGTGGTTTGAGCGTAGAATGGCGAGCTGGGTTTTATAGGAGCTCTTCCGCCCTCCTCCGGTCCTCCGACAGCCATTAGGAGCCGTTGATGGATCGATGGAGGGAGAGGAGACCTATCCCACTTTAGTCACGTAGGCCCTCCGTTCGTTCTGTTTATTAGAACAATCTTAATATGTACATTGAGTGGTATTCCAGGAGGATACCACTACAACTGAATTATTCAATCCCGCGCATTTTTATGAAACTGTAATTCCTGGCTATTTCAATACAACCGAAAAACGCTGCAAATGCCTGCACAACGGTTTATTATATTGTACAGAATACAGTTCTGTTACAGATCACAGCTCTCTGTATAGATAACCCGTCTATATAATATAATATGTACTATTCTATACATATTATGTAGACCGCAGACCCTCCGTAGGTTAGTACCTAACCCCGTACTCGTTACTAGGTACCTACCTACCTAAATCACAAGTTAAATGTTGCTAAAATAATTCTGTCCATGACAAACAGTAACTAAAATGGCAAAAAGAAACGTAAATAATGAAGTTCTGAAGGAAAATTGTTGATGTGGAGTGAAATAGATGCCCCTTTTGCGTAGATCACTGTTTTCTGTGGTCAGTACCTACCCTCGTGGTGAAGTATAATGAACCGTTGTGTAATAAATTGCCATCAGTAATACTTCAACGGTTCTTCAAGTTACAAAAGTACCGATCAACAAAATCCAGCCCCTTCTTGGTAGATGAACCGTTGTGTAATAATTTACCGTTGTGTAATGATTTGCCGTTGTGTGAAAATTTACCGTTATGTAATATTTACCGTTGTGTAATAATTTGTCGTTGTGTTATAATTTACCAATCAATAATACTTCAACGTTTGTTCAAGTTTCAGAAGTACCTACCAACAGAATCCAATAGTCCGTCACTTATCAAATGAAATAATATCGCAGAACAACCAACTCGGCTTCATACAGCCATCCATGATTATAATCAGGTGCTCCCTAGTGATGATTATCTGGGCCGGATTTATACCGTTGGATTCACGATCGTGTTGACGAAGCTTTTTGGTGCAAACGAACGGCTGGTTGTACAATGCTCCGGGTGGTCTCAAAAAATTCTTTAGCTCAAGAAAAATTTAATAACGTAAAAAAACCACACCCTTCTATCGAAAGTTTTCGAGCAACGGCGTTCTGAAAATTTCAACCCCTATTTTTAACCCCTTAGAGATGACTGACAGTAACGCCGAGCTTCGAGGACCAACTAGACCCCGAACGGAACCTATAACACGAATTTCATCAATTTTTTTTCATGGTAACTAAGAAAAGTGCTCAGTACAGCGGACAGACAGAAATTTTTTTTATTGCATTTTCGGATTCTACATACCTTGAAACGTACCAAGCCATCAAATTTTGAGGGGGGCTAGAATTTTTTTTTTTTTTTTCATGCTCGATTCCAATGGTTCATTATTGAAAATAATAAACCAAAATTCAAAGTCCGGCTGTTTTTGTTTTTTAAATTCCGGTAATGACAGGCTAAGCCCACCTCCAGTGATCCACCTCCAGTCCGATTTGTCCGTGCGCGAAACCCGATCGAATATCCACCTGCGTCAGA
Organism: Leptopterna dolabrata; assembly: GCA_954871275.1. Lineage (NCBI taxonomy): Eukaryota > Metazoa > Arthropoda > Insecta > Hemiptera > Miridae > Leptopterna > Leptopterna dolabrata. The sequence goes on along the minus strand of OX940975.1, from coordinate 81,577,831 downwards.
GCTGCACGGCATGCGTAAATCCGTTCCCCGTCTCGGTCTATCGCAATCGGACGCTGCGTCGTATACATAATTCATTATGGACAGCTCGCCGTGAAAATAAGCGCCTTCTCTAAATAAACGCGGGGAGTTCATTGAGGTATTCAGTCCTTGAGAGGGGGACTTGGCACGAGCGTCAACCAGTCGTCAGTGATAAACGAAAATGGGCGGAGAATCAGTGCCAGCTCGGGTTGACCCTGACCGGCGAAATTTCACTTACGAATTCTCTCGCCCTGTTATACGCAATTTAAAGCGCAAGTTAGTATCTTCGAATACCTAGGTATTTCGAATAGGTAACTATAGGAAATAACCGATTTCAAGAGTTTCTTCTTTCATCGAATTTTCAAAGAAAATGAAGCTATTGAAATGAGTCAAAATTTGTCAAAACATGAATTTTTTTATAGGCAAATCCGTTTCAGAGTCTCTTGAATTCAACCCTAGATTTTTATTCAAATGTATACTTATGTGTATAATATTTTTATGTATTTATATATTATTATATGGTTCAGGAGTGAGGAATGACCAGTCTAGTCTTGTTTCTGATGGTTTTTTACACAAGACTAGACTGGTCATTCCTCAACCCTGAATTGCTTTCATCAACCTAGTCATCAGAATCAAGTTATTATTATTATTATATGTTTATTTATGTGTCACTCCAGACGATATCTGACTTAGGGTATATGATAAAATTTCCAAGTTTCACCAGAATGTCGTATTGCCAGTCAAAAATATAAGTTCGAAGATGAGCAATTTTCAAAAATTCCAAGGGGGTCCAATTTGAGTTTTAGGGGTCAAAATCGGCTAAAATCGCAAACAATTGATATAAAATCACTGAAAGTAGTATGGAAAGGTGAGTAAAGACAGTAAAATATTATTTTAGTGGTTTTTCATAAGAATAGGGTCAAATTTGGACTTTGGGGGTCAAACTTGTTATTAAGGGCTAAAATCAATACTAATTCATCTGGCCTTGTGTGGGATGGTGATTCCCGGCAGGAAGAGGGACTATTTCGATGATAAAAATGTTTTCCTAAAGTGTGTCAAATTTGACTTCATAGGTAAGGGTCAAAATCGGTAAAAATGGCTAAGATCACGAAAAATATTATATGATTTTTACGAAATTTGGTATGGAATTGTGATTTGATACTGAAAGCCAGGGAATATTTCAGTAGTAATGAACGTAGGTATTTTGAAAGAGTATGCGAGTCAAGTTCGACTCTATAGGGGTCAAAAATCGGTAAAATCCGTTGCACACCATCGTAGATTTCCGATAAAAGGTTGAATTTTATTGACTAAACAACCTACCACACATACTTGTTAGATCGCAATATTATTTCAGTTTTACATATTTAAACTCCGGTTTCTCGCTATATCATCTTTTTACACAATAATAATAATAATAATGTTGCTTTGAAAATTCGCTCTTACTGGAACTTTTTGCCTTCTTTCGGTGCCCACCCACATAGAACCTGTTATGCTTACAATGCTTTGAAAATTCCTCCCCATAATGATGAATCAAAGTTACAGGTTACCGACGGTAAGAATGGTTCCAGGGTTCGAGGGACTTGTGGTACCGAAATTGAGAATGGCAATGACGAGTTGCTCTTCCAGTCATGCTAACGTGGGTGCAGAGGTACTTTCTAGAATCAGCTCTGTGTCTTCATTATACAGAGAGTCCCAGAAATGCCATCCCATCTCAATTCAATTCAATTCAATTTTTTTATTCAGCAAATATTTTATACAACAAATATAATGATTTTTAGAGATTCTATATAAATTTTTTGACATTTATTAGAGAGTTCCTAAAGACTAAAGTCGGGAAGATGTGTTCGGATTTATCTCAACTGCGCATGCGCGTCGCCCAAGTTCAAACTTATTTCCTTAAGTTCGACTTATTCGGCCTTATACATAAGGCGCGTTATCTCCCAGGGCACAAACTTTAGGAATCGTCTTTAACCTTACTCAGGGGTAACAGTGCACAGCTTTTTGCCGCGTTTTGTCGTTTTTTTTAACGCGTCATGTGTCGTTGGTCCTCGCCATCGCCAGCGTCTTTCAAAGTTACTCCAAGCGTCTTTCAAAGAATTTGCTAATTTGTTGCGTTATCAACTTAGGATAAAAAAGTGATTTTGATGTTCAAAATACACCTCAAAAGCACTTATAATATCGTCATCCGACAACAGTCCTTGTCCGTTGAGGTAGAGGCGAAAAAGATTTTCAAGCTCTTCCATGATGAACTTGAAATAAAATAGAATAAACTAGAAATGAAATGGAAACGGAACGACCAGGAAAGAAAGGCAGCTGAAGCTGAATGGATTTCGCGTTGTGCTAAGTTAAGTGACGTTACTTTTTAATTCACTCTTACCCCCACCACTTCTGTCAAACCGGACTTATTGGTTAGCATCCAAAGTTAGCTCGCCTTAGATGTGGCCAAAAGATATGGCCGTTCCCTAATCAACTTATCTCTTAGGAACTCTCTAATTTCTTTAAGAACCTGTGGAGTTGGCCATGAAAAAAAATTCAAAATTTAACGGTTTCCCTTTCAAGGTACGTAGAATCCGAAAATGGAATAAAACATTTCTGTCCGTCCGCCGGCGCCGTCCGCCGTACTTCGGACTTTTGTTAAATACCATTAAACAAAACTACCTAATGAAATTACCTTTGTAGGTCTCCTTTGGGGCCTAGTTCCTAAGGGCTGAAAAACGGGGAATGAAATTTTTGGAACGCCGTAGCTCGAAAACTTCAAATAGAAGGGTAACATAGGAATGTTTTTTTTTACGTTTTCAAATTGATTACAAATGAGGATTTTCTTTTGACCACCCGGAGCTCTTCGTTCACTGTAAGGTCCTGAATTCGGGGATCTAATCCAATCTTCATTTTGAATAAACAGTAAAAGCGCTGCACATTATTACACACCGGTTTATTATTTACCTGTGCAGATTCCTCTTCTGCGTAGATCACTGTTCTTTGTGGTCAGTACCCTCGAGCTCCTCCCAGGGAAGCCCTAAATCGAGTAATGGAGCCGGCCCGCGAATTAGAGTTTCGTAAAAATGCTCAGGGTCCAATAATTCAATCACTAATTATTTTTTGTTATTCGTGAAGCACAAGGTTTGTTCGAGTTGCAAAAGTACCCTATCAACAAAATCCGAAAGAGCAATCATTCTTCAAATGAATATCACAGAACAACCAACACGACTTCATACAGCCATACGTGATTATACGTAATGGTTCCCTAGCAATGATATCTGGGCCGGATTTATACGGTTTGATTCACGATAATGTTGACGAAGATCTCTTTAGATCAAGATCAATATTTAAAACGTTAAAAAACCATACCCTTCTATTGAAAGTTTTCGAGCTACGGCGTTCTGAAAATTTCAACCCCCATTTTTCACCCCTTAGAGCTTCGCGGACCAACTAGACCCCCATCAAATTTTAAGGTCCCCCCCCCCCCCCCCACTTATCGATTCTAAAGGTTCATTATTGAAAATTATAAACCAATATTTCTGCCCGTACGCAGTGCTTCGCACTTGTTGGTACTTTTGTAACTTGAACAATCTTTATGCTTCATGAAAAACAACAAATGATCAATATTATATAATATTGTTGAATCTACCGAATATTTATGTAACTTCATTCCCCGGCCGGCTACAATACTCGATTTTGGACTTCCCCGCGGGAAGCTCGAGGGGGTATTGACCACAGAAAACAGTGATCTACGCAAAAGGGACACCTATTATAAAGGTAAATAAATTGCAGCATTTTTGGTTTATTATTTTCAATAATGAACCATTGGAATCGAGCATGAAAAAAAATAAATTCTTACCCCCCCTCAAAATTTGATGGTTTACGTTTCAAGGTATGTAGAATCCAAAACTGCAATAAAAATATTTCTGTCTGTCCGCCGTACGCCGTACGGGCCACTTTTCTTAGTTACCATGAAAGAAAATTGATGAAATTCGGGTTATAGGTTCCGTTCGCTGTCTAGTTGGTCCTCGAAGCTCGACGTTACTGTGAGTCATCTCTAAGGGGTTCAAAATAGGGGTTGAAAATTTCAAAACGCCTATACCATTTTTTTTACGTGAATATTTTTACGGTTTTAAATAGTTCTTGAACTTGCGAGTTTTTTAAGACCATCCGGAGCGTCGTACGTCCAGCCGTTCGTTCACAGTAAGGCCCCGAAGTTTGCACCGACAGGTATTTTCGACTCCAGTGTGAATGAAATTGTATACAATTCAAACCAAATCTCGTGACCAGAGACGCGCCCACAATAGGAAATTTGGCGGAGATGAAAAATCATTGCTAGGGATCACCTGATTATATTGGCGAGTATGAAGTCGAGTTGGTTGTTCTGTGATATTATTTCATTTGAAAAATGATGGCTCTTTTGGAGTTTGTTGGTAGGTAGTGAAACTTGAACAAACGTTGAAGTATTATCGATGGGTAAATTATTACTACGGTAAATCATTACTCAACGGTAAATTATTACACAACGGTTCATTATACCATCTACGTAGAAGGGGCTGGAGTTTGTTGGTAGGTACTTTCGAAACTTTTTTCACTCCTCATCAACAATATTTCTTTTCAGAACTTCATTATGTGTGTTTCTTTTGTTAGGTACTGTTTGTCATCGGCAGAATTATTTTAGCAACATTTAACTCGTGATTTAGGTAGGTACCTAGTAACGAGTACGGGGTTAGGTACTAACCTACGGAGGGTCTGCGATCTACATAATATGTAAAGAATAGTACATATCATATTATATAGACGGGTTATCTATACATAGAGCTGTGATCTGTAACAGAAGGGTATTCTATACAAAATAATAAACCGTTGTGCAGGGATTTGCAGCGTTTTCACCTTTGAAACACGATGAATCTAGCTGCGAACATGGGTTTCCATTTATTTTCATCCGGAGTGGAAATCGGATTAGTAGGTGGAAGCCATAGCTTCTGTTTGAATTGTCATACTCCAGCTCGTTTTTCATGGTTTTTAGGAGAAGTTAGGGGTGGGATCCAGCGGAAGAACCCTTACAGAGAGCAATGACGTCCAAATTTGAGTGGCAGAGAATATTTCCCGAAGGATTACAAAATTGAGCCGAGGTTCAAAGAAGACTATTATTTTGCCATTAATGGAATTTAAATGCCAACTGACAGATCTTGTACTTCCCACTGAATCCCAAATTGAAATCACCATAAGTTTAGAGCGAGGATTCAGGATGTTTGTGATTTATAAACTCAAGTTCTCAAGAGAATTTCTCAAACTTATCTCGGAGAAGCGCACTGTTGTGCTTGGTGGAGGATTTTTTGGGTTTTGGCATTACCTAAGGCATTGAGTACACATATGTAGGTTTTTGAAGTCGAATCTTTCTCCATGCCTTTGAACTTCTTTCCAGTTCAGTTCTCTTACGATTCCGTGGTTCACGTTCCTGATTTGTACGATCCTGAGTGATGTCGTACTTTCAAAGGTTTGCTGAACCGTTTATGTTTGACAATTTGGATCCTTCATTTTGACAATGACTGGACGAAAGGTTTACACCTTTCGTTTTCGAGTCAAACGTTCTATACAGAAAATGTGCGGTTGTGAAAGAATGTACAGCGTTTTCCCGAGCTCGTTGGTGATTTTGGACTGGGTTCTAAGTAGATTTCTATTAAACACCAGGTAGTTGAAATTGTTTGGCCATTTACGTTATGTTTGATATGTCACAGCTCTGTGATACTGATAAACAAAGGCGGTAGATATGTGACGACGGTTCCTACTGTCTAAGACTAAGGACTGTTATACCTACCAAGGTTTGTGTCAAGCGATTGATTTTCATCCGAATACACAGTGATGAACGAGCGGCTGGTGACGTGGTAAACAGCCTTCTCCCGCACTCTCTTTTTACACTTGCTATTTTAAACACGACGCGACAAGCCCCCTCCAACGCCCCCAACCGCCCACTGACATCATCCAATCTGCGCACTTCAAGAAGCAAAAAAATACTCTATTTATCAAATCATTTAGGGCGAGAAACATTCAGCAGTGAGCAGTTTAGAGAACCCTCTGAAATGGGTATTGAGTACTTCCTCAGACCATTTTCAATTCCACGAGTATATTTCAGGGCCTTCCTTACCAAAGGCGGACGACTTGAAATTGTTCAGAGTGATACTCTCAAACTGTTATTACACAACAGTTTATTATTTACCTTATGCTTCATGAGTAACTACAAACAGTTAATGACTGAATAATTGAATCCGCGCATTTTTATGAAACTTCAATTCCGGAGCCGGATCCAGTGCTCGATTTACCCGGGGGGAGCTCGAGTGTAAGTATTGACCAGACAAAACAGCGATCTACGCAGAAGGGGCATCTATACAGGTAAATAATTTTTTGAGACCACCCGGAGCATACGTACGTCTAGCTGTTCGTTTGCACCGAAAAGTCAACGTGGTCGTGAATCAAACGGTATAAATCCGGCCCAGATATTATCATACAACAGTGTCAGAGATCACCCTGGGAGGAGTAACTGGCTTATGTTTGCGGACGACTTGAAATTGTTCAGAGTGATACTCTCAAACTGATTCCGCTCTCCAATGCGACATTAAGTTCCTTAGTGGAGCGGTGTAATTTGAACAGTTTGAATTTAAACCCAAAAAAATGCAGCTCCATCTCCTTGTTTCGCACCCAAAGCTCCACACGTACACCATAGAGGGCTATGAGCTGGAATGGCGGGACGCGATCTGTGTGTCCGCGCCGACCAACAGCTCCAATTTGATTCTTCCCAAATCGACGACATCACGAGCAGGGCGATGAGGATGTTGGGATACATCGAGAGATGTACGCGTGAATTTGTCAGCATTCCAGCGCTAGTCAACTGTACACTCTTCCGTCAGGCCCATATTAAATTATGCCGCTGTGGCGGAGCCTGAATTATGCCACCTACACCTGCCAAATTCAGCGGGTGCAGCACATATTTCCCAGATACTTCGCGTTCAAAATGGGCATTAAAGCTGAGCATGTACACTATGCTGAGATCCTGGATCGAGTGGGGTTGTACACATTGAGTTCAAGACGGCTTGTCATGGACGTGTGTTTATTCCACAAGATACTTGAGGGCTCAATCGACTGCCCAAATCTCCTCGAGAAATTGGCATCAGTGTATCCAAACCTTGTACCAAAATCAGTGAACCTTTAAAATGTCAAAATTTTTGATATTTTAAAGTGAATATCTACCTAATCAACTATAATTGTGGTGGTTTGAAGGTTTGAGGTGAGGCTTCGATAGGTGAAGTTGTTAGATGGAAAAGAAGGTGATGGCACCCATGGCGAAGCCAGGAAGGTTACCACCACTAAAAATGCTAGAGGATATGCCCAGATGGTTCCACCTGGTCCGTTAACAGCGGACCAGTTCCACCACCGGGGTTTGGTAAGAAAGGTAAGGAGGTGTGAGGAGAGAGAGAAGTCATCGATTTGAGGTTTGAGCGTAGAATGAAGAATCGGGCGGAAACGGCCGGTTTTATAGAAGCCCTTCCACCCTCCCCCAGTCCTTCGACGTTTGTTACGAGCCGTTGAGGGACTGCTGGAGGGACCCTACGTTGGTCACGTAGACCCTCCATTCGTTCGGTTTATTTGTGCAATCTTAAATAGGTATACAGGGAGTGATATTTCTGGGAGGATATCACGACAATAATAAAAATCCAATCAACACACCTTCAAAAACTGTAGCGTCCTAGCATTCCATCTATTCCTTCACTGCTTCCTGTAAGCTAATATTATCATACACTATTGGGGCTCATCAGAATTCATTGTAATTGGGCTTTGTCCCGTGTTAATTAAATAAATAAATACCTAATAGGAAGGAACTACTTCTACGTCTTCCTTCCTACTTCTTCGTCATCCAGGAAGGAATAAGAGACTAAATTCAATTCAGCGGTGGCTGGGTTCACCCTTGTGGGTGAATAAATTGGTCTGGATGACAACATCTGCCAATAAAACCAACAACCCCTCAACAGCCCTTTTAGGTAAATATACATGTATGGTACTGATCACGTAGGTACTGATCACGTTCTTAGTGGATAAATGGTATAATCAAAATGGAGAACAACCCGTGAATTAATCCTTCGGGTTGTTAGCAAACGTAGGTCTCACGTTGTTCACGAATTCCGAATTCGGTTGGCTACCTCATCAGGAGGTTTGACTGACCAGAGAAGTAGCTGCTATCACTTTTTCAAGTTGCTTGAAAACTTGGAAATGAATAATACAGCTACCTGCGATTACAGATACAGCTCTAATAAAATTAGAGTATTAATGGGACCTAATAAACAAATTAGTGGTCATCGTAGATATATCAAGCCCCAATGGTTCTTGGCAAGAATGCAGAATCTCGAGTTATCAATGAATAACCCGTCACTCGAAAAATCTTTCAAATCGGTTTCATTGACGGAAAAAGCGCAAAGGTCAGGAAAAAGAGTAAATTCTTTCGTCCAAGCGCTGTTATTTTCGCATCTGTTTATTGTTTACTTGTTTATGCACTCTGTGATCTCCGACATCATATTTCAGATATAATTAGTTGATTTCTTTCGACCTATTCAAGTAGTTGTGACTGATCTCTTTTAACCCATAAAATAGTAATTATTCCTGTCGACCAATATAATCCTAACAGTCTATATATTATATTCTTAGGTTAGGATGGTTCAGGTTCACCTACATGATGTTTTCAAGTGAAAATACAAGACATCTATTCGACATACCTACTCCTTATGTGAAAGTTTGTGAAGAAAAATCTAGCGACATGTTGGTTTGAAAATCCTCTATATTAATGAATAGACTGTGTGTCGAACTTTCAACTTTGTTGTGTCTGTATAAAACGTAAAACTAATACTCGTACATGAATAGTAGCTAAGTATACCTTATAAAACCATCGCCTACCTACATCGGTTATGAATGGGGGCATTTTGGTTTATTATTCTGTGAACAATACACCTATGTATTCGCTCAGCAAAAAATTTTTATAACACCCCCTCAAAATTTTTTCTTTTCCGTTTCAAGGGGCGTAGATTCCAAAAATGCAATGTCCGTCCGCCGTACGCCGTCCGCCGTATCACGTGTACAGGCTTCATTTTCGGTCTAAAAAAATCGTTCTTTCGAACACATGCTCCATTTGGGCCCTAGTTGTGTCCCGAAACTTTTCAGCCCGATCGGAACATATCCAGGGGAGTTATGAGTGAAAATGTGTATGAAAATAGGTACTTTTTGCGTTTTAGTAACATGTTGGTAACATGAGCTTTTAAGGTATCGTTTTTCATGTTTTTGGGGACGAGAAGACCGAATATGAAGTCGGTTTTGACTAAAGAGTAGAAAATTGAGGTTCTACCAGATGTTCAGCTCCCGAAATTGAATTTTTATGAGTCAAAAACCTGCGAAATCGTCTGAAATCACCATCAATTTGTAGAATAACACTGGAAAAAGTGTCAACAGGTGGATCAAGACGATTAAATGGTACTATCAATGATCAGAGATAATTTATTTAAAAAAAAAAAGAAGGAGCGTACCTTATTCGTGTTTTGGGGGCCAAAATTGGTGGAAACCACCAGAAATAGCTATTTCAATTATTTTATATGAAAGAAACAATAAATAAACAGCCAACATCTCTGTAGGTATGTCCAATAGAATAATAAACCCATGTGACAAGGACTTTGCAGCGTTTTTCAATAGATCTACCTAAATACCTATACAATACCTATACAATTTTTTACTTCACCAGCTCTTCAAATTTATGGGGTACACACACAAATTTCTTGCAATTTCGCTCAAAGCGGTTGTATGATACTATTGTCTCGTGAAATCAATAAGGAATAACAAAACGATTTGTCAAAAGCGTTGTTTATAGAAGTGAAAATTTCAATATTTCCATTAGTTACGAAAGTACCCTTTCGGTTTTCGATAGGTGGAAAAATACAGTTGCTTCACGGAGTAGGTATTCTAAAAAAAATCTCCCAACCCCCAAGCGTTTTGAGAGCACATTCAAAAACTCTCAGTTTTGAGTGAGATTGCCCAACAAACGGATGGATAAAGACTTGATACAGTCACAAGACAGAATTAAGGTATAACATAATTTATGTAGAATTATGACATCTATTTTCAGTATTTCAATGCTTAGTAGTAGTAATACGTGAGTTCATATTTCTTGTTAAAAAGCTAAGACGACGTTAAAAAGCTCAAATATGGATTTCAAAATACGTGTACCTCTCTTTCTTCGTAGTTTATATCTACGGTATGAATACGCTGCGCGCAGATGGTAGACAGGTATGTTGGTATGAATACAGATTATTCATTTGAAAAAAAAGAAAAAAAATTACTGATCGGGTTGATAAGAGAGCAACAAGTTGTTGTACCAATTGAATTTGTTAAATATCCCCCATATTCGTTTGATGCACTAAGTTGTTTCGCTAATATTAAAGGGAGTGGTTTTCTGGCAAATTTAACTCACCGCCCGCGGCTTCAGAGGTCTCCGGCCAGTGAAATTTTTTTCTCTTCTTCCCCTGCTCTGTAAAGCTGACCGTGTTGGCTCCGATGAGTCCGTTGGGCCTCCGGCTGCACAACTGAACCTAAATATACTTGAGGAGGATTTGACCTTTTCGTCTACTAATAAACCAGGGCGGGCACGGACATATAAGTGTGGCGTCTGTTGACAGCAAACCAGTGCCGGCTGTACCTGGTCAACAGTAAGCAGCTGTTCAAGATGTGTTAGCTGGGCTGGAGGGTTTTTGAACAAAAATGCAGTCCAGGTCCGGGCAAAACCGGGTACTGATTTTGGCTACTGGTCCAATTTTGAGGCTCATCAATCCAGAAGAAGGCATTTGGGAGGCTCTTGCACCAAGTAAAAACGTCCGACTGCACTGCCAGCTTCGCGGACGTGATCAGTGTTGTCCTCTCCACTCAGAATTCGATCTGATCATTTCGCTCTTTACGTGGCTACTCATTGCCTCGCCCTCCTTGAGTGAAGAGGGGTTCGCCCAACAGCTACATGGAATACTTGGACAAGTCACCACGTGTCACGGCGTCACCCAGCCAAGCTTGCTAACCACGCTCGAGGTATCTTTAACTTCGATGATTTCACGGAAACCGGTTTACTCCACCTGTTTAGGCCGTTAGGCACCCCCTTACACAAGGATATGTACCTTGAGAATTTGAGACGTGGAAGAAGAGCTAAACTAGTCGAATTACAGTAAAATACAAATTTTAAAAACTGCAAATTAATTTCATCAATTCCTCAAGTTTCACTGCAGACCTTATGTAGTAAGCCATCATAAGACGTAGGCAATAAAACAAATTAACCTTTCGTTTACTACAATGTATATTTATTTAACCAAGAAGCTTTTCACTCAAATTCTGAGCATCTTCAGGTAAAAATTACAACTAATAAACAACAAAAATAGTTGTATGTACTTACCTGAGGATGCTCAGAATCTGAGTGAAAAGCTTCGTACCTACTTTATGCATTGTTGCATCGAAAAGTTTATTTGTTTTATTCTCTGCATCTTGCAAGTTCTTTCACAACGGTCTGTTATTTCTGTATAGGATACCCTCCTGTCTAGATAACTGTTCTAAACGCTAAAATCCCAGTGCGCGTCACGACAATAAAGAGTGATGAGAGAACGGTTGAGGCTAAATATTGTGGTTACGTAGGTGTGGAGTGGTCCCCATTTGGTCCATGTTCATGCTGCTACATACTAAAAACGCTGCAAAGTCCTTGTCACATGGGTTTATTATTCTATTGGAGTTCTAGAGATTTTTGTTGGCTGTTAAATGTATTGTTTCTTTCATGTGGAATGATTGAAATAGCTATTTCTGATGATTTCCACCAATTTTGGCCCCCAAAACATGAAATAGGTACGCTTTTTTTTTTTTTTTTTTTAAGATCATCTTTGATCATTGGTAGTGGCATTTAATGGTCTTGATTCACCTGTTTACACTTTTTCCAATGTTATTATACACATTGATGGTGATTTCAGACAGTTTTCAAGGTTTTTGACTCATAAAAAACCAATTTTGGAAGCTGAACCTTTGGTAAAACCTCAATTTCCGCGTCTTTGGTCAAAATCGACTTCATATTCGGTCTTCTCGTCCCCAAAAACATGGAAAAAGATACCTCAAAAGCTCATGTTACCAACATGTTGTTAAAACGCAAAAAGTACCTATTTGTACACACATTTTCACTCATAACACCCCTGGGTATATTCCGATCGGGCTGAAAAGTTTCGGGACACAACTAGGGCCCAAATGGAGCATGTGTGCGAAAGAACGACTTTTTTAGACCGAAAATGAAGCCTGTACACGTGATACGGCGTACGGCGGACGGCGGACGGACATTGCATTTTTGGAATCTACGCACCTTGAAACGGAAAAGAAAAAATTTTGAGGGGGTGTTATAAAAATTTTTTGCTGAGCGAATACATAGGTGTATTATTCACAGAATAATAAACCAAAAGCAGGGCTCATCCTGCGAAATATGGCATTCTTTATCATTTGGACAGCAGGATCTCCTGCAGATCCTTTTTGACGTGTATATGTCTTACCGCTGGGGGTCAGCCAAATTTTGCGTGACGTATGTTTAAGAGCAAAAAAAGTAACGCTACTTTACTAGGGTTTTCACTTAACCAACCCGCTGCTATGGGTGAAGTAACTTCGTTAGTTTTCATCACACGAAAATCGTTCTCCATTCGCTGGAAAGCTCTTGATTTATCTAGTATTGCTTCCGAGTCTGCGAAGCAGCGGAAGCCTTGTGTTCACTTTCGAGAGCCAAAAAATTTTTGTCATCAGAAATCAAAATTTCCACTTGCATTTTGCGTTTCAAAGCCTACTGAACAAATTTGGTTCCGTGTCTGTCGGTCTGTGGGTCTGTGAGTCTGTGAGTCTGTCCGCATTTCCTTGTTACAGCCATAACTTCCACGATTTTGAATTGATTCAGCTCAAATTTTGAGGGATGGTGCGGATAAGGCCCCTTGAAGTCCCGTACAAATTTCAACATGATTGATCCAGCGGTACGCCCTGCGCATGCGCTAACGTTAAATTCAACAAACACGCATAACTTTCACAATTTTGATTCAATTTCGCTCAAATTTTCAAGGGTTGTTTGGACAAGGCCTAGTGAGTTCCAGTATGAATTTCAGCATGATCGGACCCTCGGTGCGCTCTGCGCATGCGCTGGCGTGAAATAGATTCAATTTCCTTGTTACAGCCGTAGTAACCAAAGATTTCACCCAATTTCAATGTAATTCTCAGGGATTAAGCGGGTAGGGCCCATTGAGGTCCCATATAAATTTCAACATGATAGAGCCAGCGGTTCGCCCTGCGCATGCGCTAACGTGAAATTCTTCAAACACGCATAACTTTCGCAATTATGTATAATGGACGTAATGTATTATGGACGTAATGTTATGTAATATGTATATTTCATGTAATGTTATGTAATGTTATGTTATGTAATGTAATGTTATGTAATATGTATATTTCACGTTATGTAATGTTATGTAATGTAATTTTATGTAATGTAATGTTATGTAATGTTATGTAATGTAATGTAATGTTATGTTATTTTGCTTCCGAGTCTGTTCTATTTTATAATGGGTCACACTGATTGTGACGAGGAAGCTCCTGTGCCATCACCTTGGCAGTGTATTTATCTTGTAGTTATATACCTATTAATTTATTTAAAATTCATCGAGCTTTAAACCAAGATATAAATAGGTATAAACAGTAGATCATGGATTTCTCTTCTAATACGGCGTACGGCGGACAGACAGAAATTTTTTTATTGCATTTTCGGATTCTCCATACCTTGAAACGTAAACCACCAAATTTTGTTGGGGGGTTAGAATTTTGGTTTATCATTTTCAATAATGAACGATTGGAATCGAGCATGAAAAAAAAAATTCTAACCCCTCTGTGGTGGATGCATAGGTGAGGGGCGAGGTAGGTATATGTGCCTGATGCCCCGGTTAATACCTAGAAAGTATCCACCACTGGAAGCGTCAGGAGGACCTAACACCCCCGGTTAATATCCAGAGGATATCCACCACTTAAGCTTAATACCCAAAGGGATCCACCACTGGAGGCGGTAGGAGGAGCTTTGCCCGGTTTGGTTATAGCTTGGAGGCTGCCACCATGCCCGGGATCTTTTAGGATAAGGAGAGCGAGAGGAGGAGGGAGGTTAGAGAATAGTCAGCGACTAGAAGAAAGCGTAGAATGAGTTGGAAGGCGAAGGAGTCGAGTTTATATAGCTCCTGGGGCTATCTCCCTCCATCCTCCATACTGGTGGAGGATGGTGGGGATCCCCACCAGGTTCCCCGGGTCTCCTCCGTCTGCCGTCCCATTACTATGTTTACTGTGAGATCTTAATTTATACAAGGAGTGGTTCTGAGAGGATACCACGACACCCTCCTCAAAATTTGATGCAACGCTGCGAGCTGCATTTACCACCACTGGAACCCGCATGTGCGATCTATACTAGTCCAGCTTCGCCCCGAGAGAATCCAACGGTGGCTAAAACAAAAATGGCACAGCGATCTGTTAAGCACGCATGCTCCCAAATAACCTAAACTTAGAACTTGTTGATCCATTGTTTTTAGTTATTATTACTCACCATTTCCATTTCTTATGCCGTTTCAATTTGTTTTTAATTCCTACGATTAATACTCCTGTTATCCTATTTATACTACTGTTATCCTTTACTATTGTTTACTTTTAACTAATATACGAGTAGAAATGCACTATCCCTCCCAAGGGCCTCCTTAGGGCCAATGGGACCTAATGCCACAAGTACCATGTGATGTTGTATAAACAGATTTGTAGTCACACTTGATAGTGGACAACACAATAAAGTATCTATAAAAATAAAAAATTAAAAAATCACCAGTTCACCATACTTCCATTGCTATAATGTATGATAGGAACATGGAAGTAAAAACGCCTGCCAAGTGGGTGTGGCACATCAGCTTCCTCGTATTTTTAACATGATTGCATTGATCATCAAATACATAAATTTATGATGATTTATGGAGAGGGGCCGGTGTGTCGGAGCGGGCTGGAGCGTCCGATCTCTATATCCCCGTTTGGGATAAAAGTTCTTGGCGTGTGTTTTCCTGACCAGCGTTTAGCTCTTCGCTCTGATAGAATCATGTGGAGCCAGCCCACAGGGACTAAGGTTGAAACAACAGTACGGAGTCTTAGTAAAAGAACCCTCGGGATCCAGAGTTATATCAAATAAAATAAATAATAATAATTTATGGAGCACAGATTGTAGTAAATAATAGAGGAATCGTAATGCGGTAGTACAGATTCAAGCAGAATTGGATGAAAACATAGGAAGTTATGTGTGTGCCAAGGATTTCAAGTTTGCGCATGGGCAGCAGCTAGTATCGATTTCAAACCGAATTCATAGGGAGACATTTAGGGCCTAGCCCGGACAATCCCTGAAAATTTCATCAAAATCGGATGAAAATTGTGGGAGTTATGCCTTGAACAAGGATGTGCGGACACACAGACATGAGGGAGAACTTGTTCAGAAAGATCTAAAACACAAAAATGCATGAGGAAATTTCGATTTTGGAGGGCAAACATTTTTTCGTCTCCAAAATGTGATTAAAAGGCCCGCATTGGGAGTTATTTTGCATTTTGAATTTTGCATTTTGACAAATCGAACACAACTTTACTACCCTACCGATTAACGGCAATAACAATGGCCTAGGTACCTATGTATTTATAGTTATTTGGCGCTTTCTGTACCATTATCATGGTTGAGAGAATTAGAATCTATTATAATTATTTTATTCTATTCCTCAACCTGTAGATTGTCTCGGAAGCCACATGATCTTGACATCTATTAGGTTCCTTCAATTGGTCAGTTAGGCATTTGTGTTGGGCATCGCGGGAACCAGAACCGGAGACTATGCCTCGAAAGCCTTCTAACGGCGTTTTTGAAAACTGGAAGTTTCTCTCAGCTGCCGTTGCACAGCGCTGGCAGTTCGGTTCGTTTTCCCGCTCGAACATCACACAGCTGTTTCGTCTCACATCACCCTCGCTTTGCTTCATCAGCTGTTCTCTTCACCAGGAGCTCATCATCTATGAGGAGCTCGACTCCATCTACCAAATCGCCATAACACTGAAGAAGGACCGCCAACAGAGCAACAGCTGGATTCTGGTCCACATTTTGGTTTATTATTTTCAATGATGAATCTTTGGAGTCGAGACTGAAAAATTTGTTACGTATCCAATACCTACTCTTCTGGTATTCAAAACATTTTTGATTTCCCCTCCTCCCCCTTCCACCCCAAATTTTACTTTGCGTAAAACTACTCCTGTTTCAATTTTGTATGGTATCAAGTTGGGAAAACATTGGCCGAAAATTAATTTTCAGAAAATTTTAGGCGGAGGAGGAAGATGCCGAAAACTTCGAAAATTCGCTCTTATAGCCATGCTGCATGACTGTGGTTTTTTTCTCTTTTTTTTAATAACTATCTTTGATCATTGGTAGTGGCCATTTAATCGTCTTGATCCACGTGTTGACACTTTTCCTAGTGTTATTATACACACTGATGGTGATTTCAGACGACTTCCCAGGTTTTTCACTCATAAAAAATCAATTTTGGGAGCTGAACATTTGGTAGAACCTCAATTTCCGCGTCTTTGGTCAAAATCGTCTTCATATTCGGTCTTCTCGTCCCCAAAAACATGGAAAATGATATCTCAGAAGCTCATGTTACTAACATGTTGCTAAAACGCAAAAACGCTGCAAAGTCCTTGTCACATGGGTTTATTATTCTATTGGAGTTCTAGAGATTTTTGTTGGCTGTTAAATGTATTGTTTCTTTCATGTGGAATGATTGAAATAGCTATTTCTGATGATTTCCACCAATTTTGGCCCCCAAAACATGAAATAGGTACGCTTTTTTTTTTAAGATCATCTTTGATCATTGGTAGCGCGATTTAATGGTCTTGATTCACCTGTTTACACTTTTTCCAATGTTATTGTACACATTTATGGTGATTTCAGACAGTTTTCCAGGTTTTTGACTCATAAAAAACCAATTTTGGGAGCTGAACCTTTGGTAAAACCTCAATTTCCGCGTCTTTGGTCAAAATCGACTTCATATTCGGTCTTCTCGTCCTCAAAAACATGGAAATAGATACCTCAAAAGCTCATGTTAGGTCTCATTGACAAGGGGCTCGGTACCCGTCCCATTTATTAAAAAAAAAAAAAAAAAAAAAAAATAACAGGCAATACCACCTACCAAACCTGAGGTGAAGTTTTGCTGACGCCTTCCGAAGTGAATCTTCCGATAACACACAGCTCGCTGCCGGCAATGGAATTCACATTCCCAGGACAGACAAAACGACAGGTGAAACAAGAACAACCAACAACTTTCAGTGTCCTGTGACCCTCCGGTGCCGGTTGTGTGTGTTTGTGTTTCTGCCTTGTGATGTTCTCCTGTATTTTCTACGTGTTTTCTAATATATTATTATGTTCATCGAAGAAATCTTTGTACAGGTCGGTCGTTTCGCGAAATCTTATTTCACTTGGTCCAGTAGGAGTTGTGTCCCCGTGTGATTCCGATGTGTTGTGTCCCAGTGCTTGGGCGATGGCAGACTTCCTGAGATCTTCCTGTTTCACCCCCCAACATCTCTCACCATATCCCAACATCTCCAAGGAATATCGGGATATCTAAGGTTAGACATTTTGAGAATAATTATCACTATCAACTAGGTACTTGTTCATCTGTGAACACCTGTAAAGCCGGCATCGGCAAACCATGAGTTGTTTATTTTTTGTAACTTGCAGGACGACTGGCGCCGCCATTTCAATTCCTTCCTACGCAAATAAGCCTTCGGGAATCCAAGATTTTTTTCGGTTTCGTGAGGTCAGCCTGAACGTTACCAGTTTGATATACTTACTATTATTTGCGGCTCTAATCTTAATTTATCGAATTTGCGGGGATAGGCAGTGGCGGATCCCCTGAAGATGCAGCTCGCACTAGATAATTTTATGAATTTCCTCTGACCCTCGGGGCCATTCAGGTGCCTGAGTTATGGAAGTGTGATAATCGCAATTTCTCAAGTTTTTCTGCTTTTGCTTCCTCACTACCAAAGCCTTGGATTCGTGATTAAGCTTAAAAAAAAAAAATTAAAGTCCTCCAAAATGCAAATTTCCACTAAGTACCATTTTGCGTTTCAGACATCAAGGAACATATTTGGTTCCGTGTCTCTGTGTGTCTGTCTGTCTCTGGCAATTCCTTGTAACGCCCATAACTATCCGAAATAATTATTATCGAAATGGGCTGAAATTTGGAGGGTAGGTGCGGGTTAGGGCATAGGTAGATGGTCCCATATCTAATCATCAAAAAAGTACCATAATGGGGGGGGGGGGGGGGGGTTACCATATCGCACGTCGGCTCGCAGAGTGTTACATCTCCAATTTTGCAACTTTCCAGAAAACGATGCTGAAAATTTGCAGTTTTTGTCACCTCTATAGTGCAGTCTCATATGCATTTTATGTTGTTCTTTTTCTCAACCTGTCAATAAGGCATTGTTCTTGCTGATTCGCCTGCTATTAATGTTTTTTTAGGTCTCTGACTATTTAAAAAACGCTGCAAAGTCCTTGCCACATGGGTTTATTATTCTATTGGAGTTCTAGAGATTCTTGTTGGCTGTTAAATGTATTGTTTCTTTCATGTGGAATGATTGAAATAGCTATTTATGATGATTTCCACCAATTTTGGCCCCCAAAACATGAAATAGGTACGCTTTTTTTCCAGATCATCTTTGATCATTGGTAGTGCCATTTAATGGTCTTGATTCACATGTTTACACATTTTCTAATGTTATTGTACACATTGATGGTGATTTCAGACATTTTCCAGGTTTTTGACTCATAAAAAAACCATTTTGGGAGCTGAACCTTTGGTAAAACCTCAATTTCCGCGTCTTTGGTCAAAATCGACTTCATATTCGGTCTTCTCGTCCCCAAAAACATGGAAAAGGATACCTCAAAACCTCATGTTACCAACATGTTGCTAAAACGCAAAAAGTACCTATTTTTACACACATTTTCACTCATAACACCCCTGGGTATATTCCGATCGGGCTGAAAAGTTTCGGGACACAACTAGGGCCCAAATGGAGCATGTGTACGAAAGAACGACTTTTTTAGACCGAAAATGTAGCCTGTACACGTGATACGGCGTACGGCGGACGGCGGACGGACATTGCATTTTGGTTTATTATTCTGTGAATAATACACCTATGTAATCGCTCAGCAAAAAATTTTTATAACACCCCCTCAAAATTTTTTCTTTTCCGTTTCAAGGTGCGTAGATTCCAAAAATGCAATGTCCGTCCGCCGTACGCCGTATCACGTGTACAGGCTTCATTTTCGGTCTAAAAAAGTCGTTCTTTCGCACACATGCTCCATTTGGGCCCTAGTTGTGTCCCGAAACTTTTCAGCCCGATCGGAACATACCCAGGGGTGTTATGAGTGAAAATGTGTATAAAAATAGGTACTTTTTGCGTTTTAACAACATGTTAGTAACATGAGCTTTTGAGGTATCTTTTTCCATGTTTTTGAGGACGAGAAGACCGAATATGAAGTCGATTTTGACCAAAGACGCGGAAATTGAGGTTTTACCAAAGGTTCAGCTCCCAAAATTGGTTTTTTATGAGTCAAAAACCTGGAAAACTGTCTGAAATCACCATCAATGTGTACAATAACATTTGAAAAAGTGTAAACAGGTGAATTAAGACCATTAAATGCCACTACCAATGATCAAAGATGATCTTAAAAAAAAAAAAAGCGTACCTATTTCATGTTTTGGGGGCCAAAATTGGTGGAAATCATCAGAAATAGCTATTTCAATCATTCCACATGAAAGAAACAATACATTTAACAGCCAACAAAAATCTCTAGAACTCCAATAGAATAATAAACCCATGTGACAAGGACTTTGCAGCGTTTTTTAGAATCTACGCACCTTGAAACGTAAAAGAAAAAATTTTGAGGGGGTGTTATAAAAATTGTTTGCTGAGCGAATACATAGGTGTATTATTCACAGAATAATAAACCAAAACGCTGCAAAGTCCTTGTCACATGGGTTTATTATTCTATTGGACATACCTGCAGAAATGTTGGCTGTTCATTTATTGTTTCTTTCATATAAAATAATTGAAACAGCTATCTCTGGTGATTCCACCAATTTTGGCCCCCAAAACACGAATGAGGTAGCTCCTTTTTTTTTTTTAAATAAATTATCTCTGATCATTGATAGTACCATTTAATCATCTTGATCCACCTGTTGACACTTTTTCTAGTGTAATTATACAAATTGATGGTGATTTCAGACGATTTCCCAGGTTTATGACTCATAAAAAATCAATTCGGGAGCTGAACATCTGGTAGAACCTCAATTTTCTATTCTTTGGTCAAAATCGACTTCATATTCGGTCTTCTCGTCCTCAAAAACATGAAAAACGATACCTTAAAAGCTCATGTTAGCAACATGTTGCTAAAACGCAGAAAGTACCTATTTTTACACACATTTTCACTCATAACACCCCTGGGTATATTCCGATCGGGCTGAACAGTTTCGGGACACAACTAGGGCCCAAATGGAGCATGTGTGCGAAAGAACGAATTTTGTAGACCGAAAATGAAGCCTGTACACGTGATACGGCGGACGGCGGACGGACATTGCATTTTTGGAATCTACGCACCTTGAAACGGAAAAGAAAAAATTTTGAGGGGGTGTTATGAAAATTTTTTGCTGAGCGAATACATAGGTGTATTATTCACAGAATAATAAACCAAAAGTAGACATAACAGCCTGCGATTAACTGAAAACCATTGAAATCATGTGAAATGTTACGTATAGTTTTATGAAGTTTCTCTGACCCTCGGGGCCATTCAGGTGCCTGAGTTATGGAAGTTTGATAATCGCAATTTTTCAACTTTTTCCACTTCTTTCGGTTTATTATTCTGTGAATAATACACCTATGTAATCGCTCAGCAAAAATGTGTATAACACGCCCTCAGTATTTTTTGTTTTACGTTTCAAGGTGCGTAGATTCCTAAAACGTTGCAAGGTCCTTGTCACATGGGTATAATAAACACCATTGGACATACCTACAGAAATGTTGGCTGTTCGTTTATTGTTTCTTTCCTGTTATGTGAAATAATTTAAATAGGTATTTCTGATTGTTTCCACCAATTTTGGCCCCCAAAACACGAATTAGGTACACGTGGTACGGCGGACGGACATTGCACTTTTGGAATCTACGAACCTAGAAACGTAAACGAAAATATTTTGAAGGGGTGTTATAAAAAATGTTTGCTGAGCGAATACATAGGTGTATTATTCACAGAATAGTAAACCAAAAAAACGCTGCAAATCCCTGCGCAACGGTTTATTATTTTGAACAGAATACCCTTCTGTTACAGATCACAGGTCTCTGTATAGATAACCCTTCTATATAACATATGTACTATTCTATACATATTATGTAGATCGCGGACCTCCGTAGTTTAGTACCTAACCCCGTACTCGTTACTAGGTACCTACCTAAATCACGAGGTAAATGTTGCTAAAATAATTCTGTCGATTGCAAACAGTTCCTAACAAAAAGAAACGCACATCATTTTTCAAGTGAAATAATATCACAGAACAACCAACTCGACCTCTTAGGTACCCCACTAATAAAATCGGCGCGTCTCTGGTTACGAGATTTGGTTTGAATTTGAATTGTATACAATAATTTAATTCACCCTGCTGTCGAAAATGCCTGTCGGTGCAAACTTCGGGGCCTTACTGTGAACGAACGGCTGGACGTACGACGCTCCGGATGGTCTTAAAAAACTCGCAAGTTCAAGAACTATTTAAAACCGTAAAAATATTCAGGTAAAAAAATGGTATAGGCGTTTTGAAAATTTCAACCCCTATTTTGAACCCCTTAGAGATGACTCACAGTAACGTCGAGCTTCGAGGACCAACTAGACCCCGAACGGAACCTATAACCCGAATTTCATCAATTTTTTTTCATGGTAACTAAGAAAAGTGCCCCGTACGGCGTACGGCGGACAGGCAGAAATATTTTTATTGCAGTTTTGGATTCTACATACCTTGAAACGTAAACCATCAAATTTTGAGGGGGGATAAGAATTTTGGTTTATTATTTTCAATAATGAACCATTGGAATCGAGCATGAAAAAAAAATTCTTACCCCCCCTCAAAATTTGATGGTTTACGTTTCAAGGTATGTAGAATCCAAAACTGCAATAAAAACGCTGCAAATCCCTGCACAACGGTTTATTATTTTGTATAGAATACCCTTCTGTTACAGAGCACAGCTCTCTGTATAGATAACCCGTCTATATAATATGATATGTACTATTCTATACATATTATGTAGATCGCAGACCCTCCGTAGGTTAGCACCTAACCCCGTACTCGTTACTAGGTACCTACCTAAATCACGAGTTAAATGTTGCTAAAATAATTCTGCCGATGACAAACAGTACCTAACAAAAAGAAACACACATAATGAAGTTCTGAAAAGAAATTTTTGATGAGGAGTGAAAAAAGTTGCAAAAGTACCTACCAACAAACTTTAGCCCCTTCTACGTAGATGGTATAATGAACCTTTGTGTAATAATTTACCGTTGAGTAATGATTTACCGTAGTAATAATTTACCCATCAATAATACTTCAACGTTTGTTCAAGTTTTACTACCTACCAACAAACTCCAAAAGAGCCATCATTTTTCAAATGAAATAATATCACAGAACAACCAACTCGACTTCATATTCCGCCAATATAATCAGGTGATCCCTAGCAATGATTTCATCTCCGCCAAATTTCCTATTGTGGGCGCGTCTCTGGTTACGAGATTTGGTTTGAATTGTATACAATTTCATTCACACTGGAGTCGAAAATGCCTGTCGGTGCAAACTTCGGGGCCTTACTGTGAACGAACGGCTGGACGTACGACGCTCCGGATGGTCTTAAAAAACTCGCAAGTTCAAGAACTATTTAAAACCGTAAAAATATTTACGTAAAAAAATGGTATAGGCGTTTTGAAAATTTCAACCCCTATTTTGAACCCCTTAGAGATGACTCACAGTAACGTCGAGCTTCGAGGACCAACTAGACGCCGAACGGAACCTATAACCCGAATTTCATCAATTTTCTTCCATGGTAACTAAGAAAAGTGGCCCGTACGGCGTACGGCGGACAGACAGAAATATTTTTATTGCAGTTTTGGATTCTACATACCTTGAAACGTAAACCATCAAATTTTGAGGGGGGGTAAGAATTTTTTTTTTCATGCTCGATTCCAATGGTTCATTATTGAAAATAATAAACCAAAATATTTCTGTCTGTCCGCCGTACGCCGTACGGGCCACTTTTCTTAGTTACCATGAAAGAAAATTGATGAAATTCGGGTTATAGGTTCCGTTCGCTGTCTAGTTGGTCCTCGAAGCTCGACGTTACTGTGAGTCATCTCTAAGGGCAGACGCGCACTAGACCGATCACGACCACGACCACGACCAGTCGGATGCGGCCAGTTTTATAATGGAAGCAAGTGGAACCGCGCGCACTAGCCGACTTGCGACGCAGCGGTCGGACCCTGGTCGGACGACCAGAGTCTCGGGAGTTTGGTCGGGCCCGAACACGACACGACTGCAGCCGAAAATAAGATAGGTTAGAATGGCGCGTCGCGCACTGCCACCGACAACACCCCCGACCCGACCAGTACTGAGTGGTCGAGCGAACTGTGTACACCTGTCTTTGCGTGTAGTTTTTATTAGCATAATGTCACAGTTGAATTTTGATACTGAGGGTTTTATTATGGCCGTTAAAGAGAGTACCGCTTTCTCCTTCGCCTAACGTACCTACGGTACAAATGTACAACGACAGCTAACTCTTCAACGTCCATCTTGTGTACTGAATTAGCTATTAGCTTGGCATTCGTTGTCGTGGTCGTGGTCGTGGTCGGGCTCAGCGGCATGGCTATACGACCCGACCAGTCGGGGTTTTTTGTCGTGGTCGTGGTCGTGGTCGGTCTAGTGCGCGTCTGCCCTTAAGGGTTCAAAATAGGGGTTGAAATTTTCAAAACGCCTATACCATTTTTTTACGTGAATATTTTTACGGTTTTAAATAGTTCTTGAACTTGCGAGTTTTTTAAGACCATCCGGAGCATCGTACGTCCAGCCGTTCGTTCACAGTAAGGACAGACGCGCACTAGACCGATCACGACCACGACCACGACCAGTCGTATGCGGCCAATTTTATAATGGAAGCAAGTGGAACCGCGCGCACTAGCCGACTTGCGACGCAGCGGTCGGACCCTGGTCGGACGACCAGAGTCTCGGGAGTTTGGTCGGGCCCGACCACGACACGACTGCAGCCGAAAATAAGATAGGTTAGAATGGCGCGTCGCGCACTGCCACCGACAACACCCCCGACCCGACCAGTACTGAGTGGTCGAGCGAACTGTGTACACCTGTCTTTGCGTGTAGTTTTTATTAGCATAATGTCACTTATCAAAGCTTTTAACCGACATTCTTGTGTAATTGAAAAACCGTTCTTCATACTGACGATTCTCCATAAAATGTTGCAAACTGCCCTCTCGTTGACCTGACAGCCAACATCGGATGCACCCAGTACCGCTTTCTCCTTCGCCTAACGTACCTACGGTACAAATGTACAACGACAGCTAACTCTTCAACATCCATCTTGTGTACTGAATTAGCTACTAGCTTGGCATTCGTTGTCGTGGTCGTGGTCGGGCTCAGCGGCATGGCTATACGACCCGACCAGTCGGGGTTTTTTGTCGTGGTCGTGGTCGTGGTCGTGGTCGGTCTAGTCTAGTAGTAGTAGAAGGGCAGACGCGCACTAGACCGACCACGACCACGACAAAAAACCCCGACTGGTCGGGTCGTATAGCCATGCCGCTGAGCCCGACCACGACCACGACCACGACAACGAATGCCAAGCTAGTAGCTAATTCAGTACACAAGATGGACGTTGAAGAGTTAGCTGTCGTTGTACATTTGTACCGTAGGTACGTTAGGCGAAGGAGAAAGCGGTACTGGGTGCATCCGATGTTGGCTGTCAGGTCAACGAGAGGGCAGTTTGCAACATTTTATGGAGAATCGTCAGTATGATTAACGGTTTTTCAATTACACAAGAATGTCGGTTAAAAGCTTTGATAAGTGACATTATGCTAATAAAAACTACACGCAAAGACAGGTGTACACAGTTCGCTCGACCACTCAGTACTGGTCGGGTCGGGGGTGTTGTCGGTGGCAGTGCGCGACGCGCCATTCTAACCTATCTTATTTTCGGCTGCAGTCGTGTCGTGGTCGGGCCCGACCAAACTCCCGAGACTCTGGTCGTCCGACCAGGGTCCGACCGCTGCGTCGCAAGTCGGCTAGTGCGCGCGGTTCCACTTGCTTCCATTATAAAACTGGCCGCATACGACTGGTCGTGGTCGTGATCGGTCTAGTGCGCGTCTGCCCCAAGGCCCCGAAGTTTGCACCGACAGGCATTTTCGACTCCAGTGTGAATGAAATTGTATACAATTCAAACCAAATCTCGTAACCAGAGACGCGCCCACAATAGGAAATTTGGCGGAGATGAAATCATTGCTAGGGATCACCTGACTATATTGGCGGAATATGAAGTCGAGTTGGTTGTTCTGTGATATTATTTCATTTGAAAAATGATGGCTCTTTTGGAGTTTGTTGGTAGGTAGTGAAACTTGAACAAACGTTGAAGTATTATTGATGGGTAAATTATTACTACGGTAAATCATTACTCAACGGTAAATTATTACACAACGGTTCATTATACCATCTACGTAGAAGGGGCTGGAGTTTGTTGGCAGGTACTTTCGCAACTTTTTTCACTCCTCATCAACAATTTCTTTTCAGAACTTCATTATGTGTGTTTCTTTTTGTTAGGTACTGTTTGTCATCGGCAGAATTATTTTAGCAACATTTAACTCGTGATTTAGGTAGGTACCTAGTAACGAGTACGGGGTTAGGTGCTAACCTAAGGAGGGTCTGCGATCTACATAATATGTATAGAATAGTACATATCATATTATATAGACGGGTTATCTATACATAGAGCTGTGATCTGTAACGGAAGGGTATTCTATACAAAATAATAAACCGTTGTTTTTTTCATGCTCGATTCCAATGGTTCATTATTGAAAATAATAAACCAACAAGGAGTGCATCAGTTGTCTCAATTATGTATATTATGATTGTGAGCGGACCGAGTTGCGTAGTATTTACGTTAGTAACTATTATAATTATTAACTGCGGTTCCAGATTCTCAGACATCCAGTCGGAAATGATATCACCGTCAAATGAAGTTCCACACGTTATGTTGTATTACAAGCATGGTAGGTATATCACTATCTCCGCCTTATTCACTAGCCCTCCGGATGTACAAGTTTGGTAACAGAGGAAGACCAAATAAGTGGCACACACTTATCACATCTAACCTGGAGAAATTTTTCCTGCTTGACCTGGAACTCATATCAGATACTTATGGGCGAACCGAGTTTCCAGCCTCGCAAGGAGTGCTCGGCCGTACCTACGATTCGGTTCACCTAAGATGAATTTGGTTGTCACCCCGCCCGCCAAAAAAACCCAAAAAAAAACCAAGAACACTGTTTTTAAACAGACAACTGATAACAGTAAAAACGATCGAACTAGTAGGGTTTTTACCCTCTCCTCCACCCCTACCGTCACCGGTGTTGGTTTTCGCACACCCATCTAATACGGGTAAATAATAAACCGTTGTGTAATAATTTGCAGCGTTTCTTTGGCTAGAGCTGTAGAAACTATAATTCTGTCGGGACGTCGTTTTGGTTCATTATTCTGTGATACCCCCCCCCCCCCCCCCTGTAATGTAATAATTTACCCCCTCAAAATTTTGTTTATTTTACGTTTCAAGGTGCGTAGATTGCAAATATAGGTGTGCATTATTGACAGATTAATAAACCAAAATGTGATATCCGCCCGCCGTACGCCGTATCATCCGTATGTATCTACTTTATATTCGGTCTCCAACATTCGTTTTTTTGCACACAGGCTCAGTTTGGGCCTTAGTTGTGTCCCGAAACTTTGCAGCCCAATCGCAATATACCCAGGGGTGTTATGAGTGAAAAATGAGTGCAAAAAAAAGTTGTTTTGATGTTTTAGTAACAGGAGCATGTGAAGTATTGTTTTCCATGTTTTTAAAGGCGAGAAGAACTTGATTTTGACCAAAGAGTGAAGAATTGAGGTGGTAACGAAGGTTTAGCTCCCAAAATTCATTTTTATTGATAAAAAACCTCGGAAATGGTTTGAAATCTCCATAGATGTGTATAGAAACACTAAAATTACAGGTGAATCAAGACAATTAAATGGACCGTCAATGGTCAAAGATAATTTGTTTAAAAAATAGGAGCTTAATTCGTGTTTTTGGTCCAAAATTGGCGGAAACCATCAGAAATAACTATTTCAATTATTGCACATGAAAGAAACAATAAACGAACAGCCAACATTTCTGTAGGTATGTCCAGTAGAATAATAAACCCATGTGACAAGAACTTCGCAGCGTTTTTGTCTCGTCTGATTTGGTTGATGGAGTTAGTTGTGTGGAGACTGTAAAAACAAAGGAAGCCAACCTCCCCGTTCAGAAACACTTTCTAGCCCTATCATCCACTTACCAGCTCAGTTCAGTTCCTGGTCAGATTGTCTAATTGAGGAGTCAGATCTCGCGAATGATATTTCGTTCTGTAATAATTTATCGTTTATGATCGCAGCGTTTCGGTTTATTATTCTTTTTATAACACCCCCTCAAAACTTTTTCTTTTACGTTGCAAGGTGCGTAGATTCCAAAAATGCAATGTCCGTTCGCCGTATCGCGCATACCGGCTTCACTTTCGGTCTAAAAAATTCGTTCTTTCGCACACATGCTCCATTTGGGCCCAAGTTGTGTCCCGAATCTTTTCAGCTCGATCGGAATATACCCAGGGGTGTTATGAGTGAAAAATGAGTGCAAAAAAAAGTTGTTTTGATGTTTTAGTAACAGGAGCATGTGAAGTATTGTTTTCCATGTTTTTAAAGGCGAGAAGAACTTGATTTTGACCAAAGAGTGAAGAATTGAGGTGGTAACGAAGGTTTAGCTCCCAAAATTCATTTTTATTGATAAAAAACCTCGGAAATGGTTTGAAATCTCCATAGATGTGTATAGAAACACTAAAATTACAGGTGAATCAAGACAATTAAATGGACCGTCAATGGTCAAAGATAATTTGTTTAAAAAATAGGAGCTTAATTCGTGTTTTTGGTCCAAAATTGGCGGAAACCATCAGAAATAACTATTTCAATTATTGCACATGAAAGAAACAATAAACTAACAGCCAACATTTCTGTAGGTATGTCCAGTAGAATAATAAACCCATGTGACAAGAACTTCGCAGCGTTTTTATCTCGTCTGATTTGGTTGATGGAGTTAGTTGTGTGGAGACTGTAAAAACAAAGGAAGCCAACCTCCCCGTTCAGAAACACTTTCTAGCCCTATCATCCACTTACCAGCTCAGTTCAGTTCCTGGTCAGATTGTCTAATTGAGGAGTCAGATCTCGCGAATGATATTTCGTTCTGTAATAATTTATCGTTTATGATCGCAGCGTTTCGGTTTATTATTCTTTTTATAACACCCCCTCAAAACTTTTTCTTTTACGTTGCAAGGTGCGTAGATTCCAAAAATGCAATGTCCGTTCGCCGTATCGCGCATACCGGCTTCACTTTCGGTCTAAAAATTCGTTCTTTCGCACACATGCTCCATTTGGGCCCAAGTTGTGTCCCAAACTTTGCAGCCCGATCGGAATACATCCAGGGGTTTTATGGGAGAAAAATAGGGGTTTTCGTAGGATTTTTGAGGTTTTAGTGAACATGAGGTTGTGAGGTATCGTTTTCCATGTTTTTTAGGGCGAGAAGACCGAATATTAGGTTGATTGTGACCGAAGAGTGAAGAATTGAGGTTGTAAC
The DNA here is from genome assembly GCA_954871275.1 of Leptopterna dolabrata. Lineage (NCBI taxonomy): Eukaryota > Metazoa > Arthropoda > Insecta > Hemiptera > Miridae > Leptopterna > Leptopterna dolabrata. The sequence continues at coordinate 81,548,719 of OX940975.1, read as the reverse complement.
GAAGGTTAAGGTCCTGAAATTCATTTTTTATTAGTCAGAAACATGGGAAGTTGTCTGAAATCACCATAAATTTGTATAATAGCACTAGAAGTAGTATCAACAGGTGAATCAAGATAATTAAATGGTACTATCAATTATCAAAAATAATCTGTTAAAAAAAGCCGAGCCTAATTCGTGTTTTTGGGGGCAAAATTAGTGGAAACCATTAATAGTCATTTCAGTAATTGCTCATAAAAGAAACAATAAATGAACAGCCAACATTTCTGTACTTGTGTCCAGTTGAATAATAAACCCATGTGACAAGGGCTTCGCAGCGTTTTGGTTTATTATTCTGTGAATAATACACCTATGTAATCGCTCAGCAAAAAAAATTTATAACACCCCCTCAAAATTTGTTCTTTTACGTTTCAAGGTGCGTAGATTCCAAAAATGCAATTTCCGTCCTTCGTATCACTTGTACAGGCTTCATTTTCGGTCTAAAAAATTCGTTCTTTCGCACACATATGCTCCATTTGGGCCCTAGTTGTGTCCCGAAACTTTGCAGCCAGATCGGAATACACCCAGGGGTGTTATGAGTGAAAATGTGCATAAAAATAAGTACTTTTTGTGTTTTAGTAACAAGTTAGTAACATGAGCTTTTGAGGTATCTTTTTCCATGTTTTTGGGAACGAGAAGACCGAATATGAAGTCGATTTTGACCAGTGTGGAAAATTGAGGTTCTACCAAAGGTTCAGCTGCCAAAATTGATTTTTTATCTGGCAAAAACCTGGAAAATCGTCTGAAATCACCATCAATTTGTATAATAACACTAGAAATAATGTCAACACGATCAAGACGACTAAATGGCACTACCAATAATCAAAGATATTTAAAAAAAAGGAGCGTGCCTACCTAATTTGTGTTTTGGCGCCAAAATTGGTGGAAACCACCAAAAATAGCTATTTCAATTATCTCACATGAAAGAAACAATAAGTGAACAGCCAACATTTCTGTAGGTAGGTTTGTCCAATAGAATAGTAAACCCATGTGACAAGGACTTCGCAGCGTTTTTCTTTTTAGTGAACATGAAGTTGTGAGGTATCGTTTTCTATGTTTTAGGGCGAGAAGACCGAATATGAAGTTGATTTTGACCGGCGAGCGAAGAATTGAGGATGTAACGAAGGTTAAGCTCCCGAAAATTTGTTATTAGTCAAAAACATGGGAAATTGTCTGAAATCACCATACATTTGTATAATAACACTAGAAGCAGTATCTGCAGGTGAATCACGACAATTAAATTGTACTATCAGTGATCAAAAATAATATGGTTAAAAAAAACCCGAGCCTAATTCGTGTTTTTGGTTGCCAAAATTGATGGAAACCATCAAAAATAGCCGTTTCAATTATTGCACATAAAAGAAACAATAAATGAACAGCCAAAATTAATTTCTGTAGCTAAAACAAGGACGTCGCACCGTTTTTCAAATATGACCATGTTTCTTCGTAGGTACGTAGTAGTAATTGGGTACCTATAAAAATAAATCCATACGGTCGAAGGGGTTGTAATCCATGGTCGAAGGGAAATTATCCTTCTTCCATGGTAATGCTGGAGAACGTTGCATTGTTTACCTTCCGGTCCTGTCATCGAACAGCTGAGCCGAAGAGGGTTGTCGGTTGAGGGGAAGGGCGATCTCCTGTAGTGGGGAGTCTCGACGTCTCCAGGTAACTCAGATCCGGACTGGCGGTCGTTGCGGTGCGGTGGTCTCGTGAACGCGATGTCAACTTACGAATCTTTGTCAACGTAACGCGTACAAAAATATCCGCGACGTATGATACCGCGCAGCAGAGCAGGCGAAGTGGCTCCTTTCCACAATCCAGTGAATATCGTGTATTTCGTAATTAAAATAGTTTCGGTGACCAAAATTCGTTTGTTTCGTCCGGTTCTTTTTCGCCGACTTTCCGGGTGTGTTTAACCTGCGTCGAAAACCAAATCGGTTGTCATGGGCCCGAAATGACTCGGGAGAAAATGAAGCCCAAGTACGATCTCGATGATTACATCCTGGACGTGGAGTCCAGGAGCCTGGAGCCCTCCGCGGACCCGGAGGACATTTACGCGCAGCTTCAGCAGAAAGACAAAGACCTCATTTTAGCTGCTGAGCTTGGGAAGGCGCTGCTGGAAAAGAATGAGGAGCTGTCCCGGGCCAACGAACGTCTCGCTGAGGATTACTCCCATAAATTAGAGGTATGTAGGTACCTAATATTTGCCATACAGTCCAACCACAACAATATTGCATTACTTATGTATACGCTAGATATACACAAATCGCGAACAACTGGTATAAAATTACTGAAAGTAGTATGGAAGGTGAGTAAAAACACCATTTCAGTTGTTTTTCATACAGAACAGGGGTCTAAATTGGATTTTTGGGAGTCAACAATATTGGTATCAAGGGCAAAAGTCAATATTAATTCACCTGTTGGGTATATGGTGATTCACGACTGAGGGCCTATTTCGATGATGATGATGATGATTTTTCTTCAAAAAAGAGAGGGTCATATTTGACTTTATAAGGGTCAAAAATCGGTAAAAGCGGCTAAAATCACGAAAAAATTATATAATTTTACGAAAAGTGGTATTTATAGTTTCTCGCTATATCGTCTTTTCACATAATAGCACAGTGAATATTTCTTTGAAAATTCGCTGTTATACCATGCTACATCACTGGGTTGTTATTTAGAGCGGTGCAGCGTTGATGTTGTTTATTTTGGTAATTTGATCGTTCCGTATTTTCGCGGGGAAAGTCAGGTGTTCAATTTGTCACTGCTTTATAGAAGTTCAAAATCTTTGAAGTTGAAAAATTCCAAATTAAGTTATAATGCTGAGAATATTCCTCGCAGCTGCCTTAAGTAATGCCTGTTGTGAGATGAACTTCTCTATATTGAAACTGATTAAACATTATTTATGATCCACGATTCCACGTTCGGAGTAACAAATCTATCTGTTTTGGCAATCGAGATACAAATTAACATTGACCAATGTATTAAAGAGTTTGCGTTGCAAAAACACGCAGAATAAAATTTTAAGAAGAAAAGAAACGTTTAATTTGAATCCATTTGAAATAGTGACAAGAGTATCACAGATTTTTTTTTGCTTAATTGGAAAATAGGAGTGGCAGAAATCCAGGCTACGTCACTGATATCTGTATCACGAGACGGTCCTCAAGTGTGCTGGTTATCAGTTATTCATGTCAAACTCTAGTGTATTGTTTAGGGACCAAAACAGCCTTTGACAAATTTAGATATCTAGGCATTCAAATTCTTTCTTCACTAAAGTCGAATGTCGGTAGGTAAGTCATTGATCTCAAATCCCTTTAAACACGGCCAATGTGGGGTAGCCTACTGAACCTAAAACGCTAAGCTCAACTTTCCTGCAATATGCCAATGACTCAGTCCATAAATTTGTTTGTTTATCTACCCGAGGACTGTAGTCTATATATTATGTTGGTATATACCATCAGTGGAAATAAATATGAATAAAAATAGTAGTATGAAGTCAGATATTCTCAGCCAACATTTTAATTTTTATGCTCGTTTAGTTATACCAACAGGCATGAATAATTAAATGAATAATGTTGCAACATGCATGAATAATGTGCATTATCACTCGTTTTACACAACCTATAAACAAAATAATCACATCAATTTGAACGAATCTTTGGCTAAGAATTTTTCTTTCAATTCTTCTAGAGTTCTTTTTCGTTTCATGTGTAAATGTAAATGTAAAATCGTTTATTGTACAAAGGGCTGTTGCCCCTCATAATGTACATTATAATCTTTGCCAGACATTGCAAAGTTAAAATGTTACTACCAGACCTTACAGTGCAAAAACAACAAATTTCAATTCTTGAGGTCCTTTTGGTAACTTCTCCTTTTAGGTGACTGTAGGCACATCCTACTCCTTTGTAACCCATGACATGTTCCTAAATGATCGATTTAGTGGTTCTCACTATCTCATAAATGGAAAGTGATTTGAGATTTTGTTCGGAAGTTTAACCGAAAAAAAAGAGGCCACTCATAGGGTTTTGATTCGTTTCTCGGTCTGGACCTACTCTTGATAACGTTTACATAACGTGCACACGTTATTATGGAAGGAAGACTTAATTGAATACTAAATAACTAATACCTAAACGCAGTTCTAAATCGGCTAACTATGATTGATGGACGATGTCATTTTGTGATCTGAAACTGGACAGCGGACATGGTAGCGCGATTTTGATTCTCTTCCAGGAGAATTGATCTTGTTTGCTGTCCTTTTTGCCTCACTGAAGTTACCCTCAGAAAGCCTAACACGTCGTTGCATGGTCACGATTGTGATATGATGGTATGCTCAACTTAGCCAGCGATAGTGAGGAGAAATGAGGTTAAGTATTTGGGAACCTACTTTGAAAGTAATATGGAGTGGAAACTATCAACAAAATCGAGCCCCTTCCACGTAGATGGTATAATGAACCGTTTTGTAATCATTTACCGTTGTGTAATAATTTACCATTGTGTAATCATTTACCCATCAATAATACTTGGTACTTTCAAAAATACTGCAACTTAAGCAAGCGTTATGCTTTATGAAAACCTGAAATTTATTTATGTTTAAGAACCAAAAATTGCAACCATGTATCATGTTATTAACTCGAAAAGTGAAGGCTAGGTAGAAATCTACTACTTGAAACGTATGTGCTCGTTTCTTCTGACGATGTCTTGTCTACATTTCTTGAGCACCATAGATGATACATGTTAAAACGTGACAACCAAACAAGCGTCATTGTTTACTATCCATTTATAACATTCATTTATATAGTTATAGTATGAAACTAGGAAATAAATACCAAGAACAAATACGAAATAAATTCGTGATAAATCAAGAGCTTTCCAACGAATGGAAAACGATTTTTGTCCGATGAAAATGAAAGAAGTTTCATTTCGCTAGCAACTACTCGGTTGTACGTGAAAACCACTATGCATTGTGCGCGAAAAAATTTGACGCTTAAAATTGACGCTCAAATTTGACGCTCAAAATTGACGCGCAAAATCGACTCGCAAAAAATGCTAGTACCCCAGGGCTAAAACATGATAACATGTTAAAAGAAAATTGATGTAGTAGCAAAACGGCCGAGGAAGTTAATTTATGTTTTTTCTCTTCTAAATAAGATTTTGAATCCTTCGATTTTGAGATGTTCTATTTTTCTTTGGTTCAGTCAACTATTTTGTGCGGCTAGCCCGCCTGGGGTGGAGCGTACTCTGCTACCATTCAGCCTATCTTTGTGATCCAGAAAAATTATTGCGCATAGTAAGTAAAAGTAGATTTTTAGAACACACAGTCCTATATTTAAGAAATTTAATATTCTCAAGCTACCATTGTTGATTAAAATGAGCATTGTGAAGCAAATTTTGAAGGAACAAAGTTTTAATTTTCCGGAACACGTTGTGCAAACGCGTTGCCAAATTCAAAAATGTATGTACTTGCCCCAACTTGGCTTTGCAGCTGCCCTTAAATCGTATTTTTCAATAGGTTTAAGAACATCAACAGTTTTCTACCAGCGCTTCGTCAAGATTTGCTGCTCAGGTTACACCGCTATACAATTAATCTTGTTTTAAAAAACACATTCTAGCAATGACAAATAATACATAATCATTGTATGATCACACATTCATTAATTCGCTCATGTTTTTCTTTTTAAATACTAATAATTTGAAATGCCCAATGCGCCGATATTGTAAATAATCATCAACTTCTCCACCAACTCGACTCCCTAACGCGGGCGTAGCCCTCTAGTTCTTCACGTTATCCATGTAATTTTGTACTTTTGTCGTGTATTATGAGAATAAATTTCATTTCATTTCATTTCATTCTTGAATTTTAAATTAATTTTTCATGATATTACAAAGAGACAAGACATTGGGGAAAGTGGCCATTACAGAGAGACAAGACATTATTACCAGATTGGTAGGTAACCAGTTGGGTCGAAGTGGCACATGTTGTTCTTGTGCTTGAAGGTTTCAAGCAAATATTTTGAGGAAAGAAGGTTTAGCGCGGTACCCTAGAATCCGAATGATTTGGCTTGAATTCGTTTTGTTGGTGTCATTATTATGGGTTATAATAATTATTCACTCCGGTCAACCGAAAATGATACCTACCTATGACGTTCATGCAGTAAATAACACTACTTGAGTAGACCAAAACACCAGTTTGAATAGTTGGTAGATGTCAGATTTGACTTGAGCGAGAACGCGAGGGCTGCGAGATAACGTCAGCACTTGACTAGGAGTTTGAAGAACTTGAAGAGAAAAAAATCGTTTACCGATAAATACAGTCATCCTACAGTCTATTGATTTTCATTTAATGGCACTTATCTAAAAATGGTCTGAATCCGAGTATTCTTATGAAGGGAACCTAGTATTAATTTAGTGGAAAAACGATCAGTTTTATCCTCCCCTTCCACTCAAAAACCCCCAGGCTAATGGCATTGAGATAAAAACCAAAGGTCTCACATATCTATAATATTATTAACAACACGTTTTGTAGATTTCATCAACTCCAATAGAACTACATCGTTGGGAATATAAAGTTGGACTCAGGGGTGGGAACTTGGTAGGGACTACGTTTTTAATTATATTCCAGGCAGCTCACAATGATTATTATTGATCAACCTTGGTTTTTCGTTCACGAGGTTTCCACCTGTCAAGTTTCCTAATATTTAAAGACTTCATATTCGCTTAGTCTTTAAATCATATAATTTTTATACAGATCTGGAAGTACACCGTAGTATGCAGGGCCAATTTGAGAAAGTTAGAAGCTTGATGATTTTTTTGTTCACATTACCGGTTCTTGAGGCGTGAATCCGTCCGTTGTCCACCCAGCCCATTGTAAGGAAGATACTGAATGATCACCTATAGACGATAGGGTTCTATATAAAATTAAACGTCAGAGGAATTCTCTCTGCGTTGTGGTTTAATTTGTATGAATTACCAGTTGGTTCTGTTCTAATAGTCTGCGATGGTTGTGCGTTCGTCAAAATTTGACGTCAATAAACAAACATGCGAAGAAAATGCGATGTAGATTTAGTAAACAGAAAACAGTCAACATTTGAACAGTTGGCTGTATAACTGCGTAGAATCGAACAAATGTGAATGAGATATTTTGCTAGCAAAATGACATGCCTTCTCGGCGTCAGTTCGCATAAAAGATTATTTCGTTGGTTTAATTCAACTTTGACAAGATGATGCTGCACATCAATACCAGAATTGGGAGTAATAGGGTGAAGAAGCATTGATATATTTTTCGATTCTTTAAAGTTCGTTTCGTGTTCTAGTGCAGTTTTCATGGATTTCCGTAATTTTTTTAAAATTAGACTGATCCTGAGTCAGTTTGCACATAAAACTACAGGAACATATTTAAATAAGTAGTCACCATGTGGATATGCATGTAGCGCGTGTAGGCATAATCGTGAATTCCACCTAGGTTGTGTTATTTGCTTACATGTTACTTACGTATGAGAGATCGCTATCTCTCATACGTAAGCACTATAATTCAGGGTGATTTAGATACCGCGTCGTCACCGACCCTCCCGTTATCATCACATCCACACGCTCTACCTTTCCACTCGTTTCATTCCCCAGCTGTATCGGTATTAGGCTGAAAATTGGAACACCAGAATTATAAGCGGACCGAACTGTATGAGGAAGTAGAACTTGGTATTTTCAGCCTACTGGTACACCCCATTCTCTTTTCTTTCGTTTTATGGTTTAGTCATAATGGAAAATCAAGAAACTTTTTGCTCGTTCATTGTCACTAATTTATGGATTTCTATGAAAAATAGGCAGGTGTGGGAGAAACATAATAAATATACGTTGTCTTGAATTATGAGGCAATTCGCTACCTTCTCGTGATTTATTTTACAATAAACTCGCCTTGTGGTGCCGTGCATAATAAATAATTTATTATGCACGGAAGTTCAGTTATTGAACTTCCCGAACAAATTAAGTAGTGGGTCTACATAATTCATCACAATTTTTGTAGTTTTTATTCCTAACTAGTGTGGGTAATATCATTCACCTACCGTTCCTGTAAAGTAATACATTAGTTGAGTTATAACCAGAGCCCTTCAAATGCCATATTGCCATGGCGCCATACAAAAATGCCATGTTCTGCCGATTTTTTTTGTAAAATGCCATATTCGGCCGATTTTTGGGGAAATGCCATGTTTGTGCCATGTTTGGCCTTTTTTTCGCCAAACTCTTTAAAAAAAATTTAAAAAAAAATTTGAAGTGAAAATTTCTGAATGACATGTGGTTTCTCGAACCCTGAGGCCATTAGTGTAGAGGGATTACTAATGCCTCTAACCCTTTTGGAATGGGGTGCTTCCACGGGTCGCCACTCTGTCTGGTGAGGAAGCCACTCTGAAGGAAGGCTGGGAATATAACTTAAATCACTCGCGGCGGAATAGTGGAAATCCATAGCAAAAAACTACAGGATAAAAATAAAATAGTCTATTTCCACGTACACTAGCAAACTGTAGACCGGTTTCGGTTGTTACACCATTGTACTTAGTGTACTGAAGATGGTGGAACAACCGAAACCGGTCTACAGTTTGCTAGTGTACGTGAAAATAGACTATTTTATTTTTATCCTGTAGTTTTTTGGAAGGCTGGGAACCTGCTGATGTCCTCTCTATGAAACCCCGGCAACATCAGCTGATGTGGACTTTCTCAAAAATGAAATATACTTTCTGAGTGTGTCGACGGCTGGGATTTTCAATGGAAAGCGTTGCAGCACACCTGATATTTTTATTTAATAATGATAATAATTAATTATTTGTATAAAGGTTTGTAAATAAAATAAATTATTTAGCATAAATAATAACTTGTATGTTGTGATATTATCGTCTCAGAATAGCTGGGGTGGTCGGAGAGGGTTGAAAAATAAGTGCCATATTGAGAGAAATAAGTGCCATATTGAGAGAAGTAAGTGCCATATTTGGGCCAAAATAAGTGCCATATTGCTATATTTTTTAGGGCCCTATTTCACAAAAATAAGTGCCATATTGTGAAGGGCTCTGGTTATAACTCAACTATATGTATAATATTTTAGGAATAAATGTGGCATTATTGGACGTCACTGTTGAACCACTTCATCGACCAGCGTTTTTGTAACGATTATGAGTTTGATGTCATTATTATGGGATATTCGGTGCCGTTTTTGGAAGAATAAAGGAGAACAATTTAAGATGAACTTTTGTTTACTTTTAGTAGTGTTTTATAGTTTTGAACGAGTACTTAGCAGGAATTGCCTATTGATAAAATAATAAATGGGGAAAATGAAAAGAAATTAATCAAGAATTGCGCACCGCTTGTATTGATTAAAAAATTACTTCATCATTTGGTTGAATCAGTGATGGTAGTTCGGCACTATCATTTGAGTTCTTTGCATTTCTCCAACTTCTTGGCAAGTTTCTTCGCTTCCGGTAGGAGCACCTCGTCCCTCAGGACTGCCAGGTCCACGAGTATTTCAGTTTCTTCACTGAGTATTGAATTTTTGGCTTCCTCCAGCTCGCTTTGTGTCGCCGTGTGGTTTTTCAGAACGTTGGTTAGTTTTTCGGTTTTGTCGAACATGTCGCGAACGTAGCTGCCCATGACTTTCGCAGTCATTTCGACGGCTTCTTCGCCGACTCCTGCAGCGCATTTCCCCGCGGCCTCGCTGATCTGGATTAGACGGATGAAAATAGGCACATTAGCAACAAGCGATTGATCTCTACAGCTGGTGGGAGGCATTAGAACACAATGAAGCCGGGCATAAATATATATCCTAGCAACGCCTAGCCGATAAGTGATAAGGATTACACACTAATGCATCAGTGCAGTAAATTAATGTGGCCGTCCATGGGAAAAGGGACCTTAACTTATATTGAAAATCGAGATTTTGATGTCTTCTGATAGTAGAATCCATGCTGAACACGCTGGTTTTTTCAGAATTTTTCCATCATTTTCCATTGCAAAGTTATGGGTTTTCAAAATTTGAGTTCCGGAAAAGCAAGTTTTGAGAAAACAGCGCTCAAAGTTTTCAGATGTTCAAAAGTGAATTCTACCATGTCTACCAAGGATTTTGAGTTAGTCTTTCTTTCATCCTGTTCCAGTAACTGCCTAGAATTATTATCTGACTATTTTTCCTCATAGTTTGGGGTAATATTACCTAAGGGAAAAATAGGAAAACGTTGATATGACTTTGTTGATGAAAAACTGCTTAAAGGGAAGTTTGGACAACTCAGAAAAGGGACCTTAACTTATCCACTCCCCCGCTCGGTGTGAGATGTAGAGAGGAGCGTTGTGGATAAGTTAAGATCCCTTTTCCAGGTTCAGACCTCGTCTCGATTTTTCGCACTTATCGATTTAATTTAATCGCATTAATCGTTTAAACAACGTAAACGGACTCTAGTAGCATGTAGAAGGATAGATGCTACAGCAGAATAGATAAAAACATGAAAACCGAGTTTTTTTGGCGATTTTTCAAAAACTTTTCTCTTGAAAAATTTGTTTCTATAAGTTAAGGGCCCTTTTCCTGTGAACGGTCAAACATTATTGTTATTTCGGTGTTGACAACCTCAACTACTATTTAATGTTGATGACATAGTTTGGCAGTGACAATAGTTAAGTTCTAATACCTACCACCGCACATTTTGAGTGTAAATCAACACCAGAATTTAACATTGTGTTAGCATAGGTACAAATTTTGGTCAATCTATAATGATAAACAAAAAAGAATGGATTAGAACATCTCAAATTTGATCCAAATAACATAGGTACGAATTGCAAAAATGATGAGGGCAACGCTGTTCTGTCCGAACCGCTATTTACTGAGCATCATGCACCGCCGGGAGGAAGAATAATCTAGCGGCTATTGAGAATTTTCCACTCGGAGAAGGAATGCCTAGTTAGGTAATTATTTCCCCTCATAAATTTCTTTTGTCCCCCGCTACTTACTTTTTCAGCTTCGTAAACCTCTTCATTGACTGTTTTCTTGATGCCGTTAACCACGACTTCGAGCGTTATCAAGAGGATGCCTTCGTCTTTCGATGCCACGTCGAGCAGGCTCCCTATTTCCTTGATATCGATTTCAGCCCGAACGGCCTGTCATAATATTAAAGCAAACTTTGTTTATTTAGTTGTTACTCATGGAAAAAAAAACTTAAATTTTTCCTCGACGATTTATTTATTTGTTTTAAAGCCTAGCTGTGTAGCAGAAGTCTTTCTTAGGTGTAGGTAACCCTCTGTCTGTGGAGACGTAAAAATTAATGTCTAGGGGAAGGTAGTAATGTAGATGGGGCTGACGTTTTTCTGCTTTTCTGCTGACATATAAATCTATGTCATTATTAACTATGTCTTATTATCTATGTCATCTCACGTCATTTGTCATATTATCTATGCCATTATGATGTTGACCCTCATTTATTATTATATGTAGGTACACAATTACATTCGATTGTTTCGTTGAATAAATTATATTACCTAATTATTCTCATGAGTATTTAAACAGCTCTCATAAATGAATGACTTTTGTAAATATTTCATACTTAACAAAGGAGATAAATGTAATCATAGAACTACATAAACTTCCAAGAAACAATGGAAAAATCAGTTATTTCTAAAATTAATGGGAAGTGGCTTACTGAAAATGCGAAACAAACGACGGTTCCTATCAGACACAGAGCGCGGTACATTCTGACTTGTAGTTGCTGACGGACTGTTGGATTTATACTTTTGAATGCTCAGTCTTTGAACAGGTGTGAGTGACGTTATAATGGAGCGAAAAAGCGCGATCTTTATTAGTTTTATCCCATTCAGTGATACTGTAAACACCACGATGGTATTGAAAACACCTTCTGTGAACAGTGATAGTCACCTGATTACCAGTAACAAATAATGCCCCAGTATTACTATTTCATGAAAATTCGGACTATTATTGATGTTTGGTGTTGTCATACAGATGGCTGAGTCGGTGGTTTGGTTGAAAAATCAAAATTAATTCACAATTAATGTTGTTTATCTGCGGAGTAAGATGAGAATTCAAATAAAATGCACATTAGAATATTGAAACTCATACATACGAGTATATGGATACCCTTTCTGACTGCCATTGCCATGGTGTGTGACTTCGGAGTCTTAGGGAAATTTATTATATTACCTTTGCGGGCTATTGATCCGTTATTAGCAATAATATTAATGGTTTTCTTAATTTATGAACTTGTATCAAGATTGTATTATACATTGCAATCTTAGTTTATCAATATAGAGATGACTGTATAAATATGTACATATAAACATGCTGTCTATGTATCGGCTTCCGAGCGATTATTGTGTAATATACGCACTTTCCCCAGACAAGCTTAAGCGAACTATTGCCTAATGTTTCATGAGTATTATTATTTATATATGATGGTAAAATTGATGATAGCCATAGTTAAGCAATCATATCATTTGATAGACCTGTGAAACTATTTATCGTACGCAATCCAGACGTTGTTCTTCTTTTCATAGTTTCTGGACATATATGGATTTTGGTTTCGGCGGTGTGGATGTGGTACAGGGATGGTCTTCCGATCAGAGGGACATTGTTGCCGCTAAGACAATTGCGAAAAAAGGCTTATGCAAGAATCATGCGGAATGAATCTCGGATAGATCTGCTGTATCTGTTCCGGTTTGCGGTTCCAAGCAGAATGTTCATCCCAGGGCGATTGCAAGTAGATTCACAGGTGAAGTGGAAAACCAGGATACTCGTTCACCCGTAGCATCGGCCCCCAGGTCTGGAGTGCTGAATATCACAGAACGGGGCCGATCACGTCGGACAGCCATGAGAAATGAGGCAGCAGACACAGACGGTTTTTGTGTTTGATTGGTAAATCAACATCTTTTACTGCCCTATAAGAGAAACACCTGTCAGAGAGGTGCGTCAACAGTGAAGTGGAGCGGTTCAGCTCAAATGATGATCTTGCAGGCTTGACGGCTTTAGTGTCAAAAACGGGTTCCTACCAGAGCTCAAAATTTGTGTGTGTGTATATCTGACTAGACTTTTCAAATTTGCATTGTAGGAACTTTTTATGGACACTGGGCTCTAACTAAAGGTGTAAAAACTATTGATATCGTTATGTATTCTGGGTTTATTGGAAAAATAACGAAGCTGTGTGAAGTGCTAGCTATCAGGACATTCGCCCGTGTTGGCCATTCGTTCTCCAAGATTTACAGTCCAGTTTCAGCGAATACTAATAAACTAATAAACCATTACAATCAGAACTAACTACATAATTTGCCATATCTAATTACGCCCACTAATCATTTCATTTATAATAAGACTAGCGGATTACCCGGGCGTTGCCCCGGTCGGGGTGCGTAAATAACTGGACGTAAAGTTCCCCCTCCCCCGCACCATTACCGACTGTGTACTCGTGGTGGGTTGTGTTGATGCAAGTTTAAAAACCACAGTCATGCAGCATGGCTATAAGAGGGAATTTTCGAAGAAATAACTGATTTTATGTAAAATAACCACGTTCCTTCATCTTCAAAGTGCTCCAGTTTGAGAACGGAATGAGATATCGCAATTCTGATTTCACCATCGTGTTCAGCGTACAAAAACCTTTAAAATGAGGTGTCACTTGTCAGACTGTTTCATTTTGGGAATTTATTGGTAATTTTCCCTCCTAAAACTCCCCAAAACTCCCCCTTAGAGTGACCCGTTGTTCATCAGGTTCTGATTGTAGTGATGCTGCCTTCTTTCGTGCTTTGGATGTAGATCTACCAATCGCTGTTTTTTTGGGAGGCATGATTGACGACGAAGCTGGTAAATGAAGAAAAAGAAAAATCAAAAATAGGAAAATATGAAAATTGAAGCAGAAAATATGAACACTGAAGCAGAAAATATGAACACTGACGCAGAAAATATGAACACTGAAGCAGAAAATATGAACGTTAGGAGCGGCAAGTAGAAATATCAATAATAGAAGGAATACGACAAACACGAAGAATGAATTTATCCAAGATGAAAAGTAGGTAAGTAGTTCACAACCACGAAGAAGGAAAAAATACACAGTAGAACATCTGATTTAAATCGTGTTGTCCTAAAATGGAGTGAACTTTCCTTGTGAAAACAACTTTGAAAAAAGATTTGACGCCGTGTTGATAGGTACCAATAAATAACTGCGAACATTGTAAATATGTAAATAACTCGGCAAGTTGTGGTCCTAGAAAAATCGTTCGCCACTTTTCGGAAAGAGGGGAATTTGCCCTAGCCGAGGACACCACTCACGACCCGATATGAAAAACTCGACGAAACTGCTTTTCCCATTTTTCTTGACAACGACATTCTCGACAACAACTTTTCAAGATCGGGGTTGCTAGGAATAGCCTGAAAACCGTTGAAGGAAGTCTCCACCGAGAATGCAACCTAGTCAGAAACCATCCCCGGTGTTCCCAAAACATATTCCCAAAGTTTCATCCCGATCGGTCGAGTAGTTTAGGAGTCTATAGGGAACATACATACATACAGACAGACATTCATTTTTATATATAGAGATATAGATAGATATAGATATACAGTAGCTCAGAATTAGGAAACATGGTCAATATAAAGCAGGCTAATCCCAATCCACAAAACATCCAGCCCAGGTGCAATTGCTAGAGATCACCTGATTAAGGCCGGGACACACATAACCGCACCGAGCCCGCACCGTGTCCTCCCCGTGCCGAGCCCGCGACACGGACGACTGTCGGTGACGGTGGTGGGAGAACACACTTGCCCGACACCCATCCGTGCCACGGCCGTCAGTAATCTCCAAGTCTTAGCAAAATAGCATAAATAGCATAAATTCTGTGTAAATTCAGTTGACAAACACTTCAACAATGCACTATACAACAAAATTGAAAAATATAAAAATGTAACATACCTGGTACTTTCAGTGTCTCGGAAATGATTTTCCACACCCTTTCCTTATATTCGGCATTCCGATATTTTTCATCGGTCTGATCATAAAGAACAGGGAATTTCCGCACTTCTTCTATCAGTTTTTCGACCTCCATGTTGCACGAGCCCGCACCGTCACCATCAAAAAGTAAACTGAACTAGTCGGTGACGGTGCGGGCACGGCTCGGTCTCCGAGCGCCACGACGGTGCTGGCACGGTGCGGTGATGTGTGTCCTTACACGTTAAAATGCCTTGTTTTTCTACTCGCCGTAGCACGGACAACACACGGCCGTGTGTTGGCACGGGCACGGTGCGGTTATGTGTGTCCCGGCCTTTATAATGACTTATGATGGCTGCGTGAAATCGAGTTGCTTGTCCCGTGATATTATTATTTTCATTTGATGAATGGTTGTTGTTTTTGACATGGATATCTCTTATGGCTGGGGGTCATTCCAAAATTTGCGTAATACAAAAAATGTGACGCTTTTTGGCGCAATTCCCGTGGTGGTAGAGACTTGAAATTTGGCATGCCGCCTCCTTAGGACTTACACTTAAAGCAGCATAGGGCCGGGATCAGCTGAGTGGCTCCTGAAGCTAATTTCTATACTATTCACTCTATCAAGCTGTAATTTGGTATGTAGCCTCCTTAGGACTCTCTAGCCTGGGCCCCGGATCAGCTGAGTTGCTCATACAGCTAATTTCTATGCTGTTCACTCTATGAAGCTGTAATTTGGTATGTAGGCTCCTTAGGACTTTAACTTGACGCTGCCCAGGCCTGGATCAACTGAGTGGCACCTAAAGCTAATTTCTATACTATTCACTCTATCAAGCTGTAATTTGATACAAAGAACAAATAAAATATAGGAATTTTTCTACAACAAGGAGTAACACGTGTATTGATGCAATTTTCACACGCCACATCGAGTAATATACAAACTAGGAATTACATTTCATATTTTTCATACAACAAACCTTTACTCTGCATTACTGATTTATCAATCCCTACATGTAGTGCATGTGGTTAGAATAAATAAAAATATTTTTTTGTCAGTGTAGTTTATTTTTTTTCACGACAAATCATCTATCACTCTATGCAAATTACTTAATTTCTCCCTTACTGCGAATAACAGACATATCCGTGATCAGATGTTTTTCCCAGTATAAGGGAGAAATTTGTTTCAGATTAGCTAACAATTTTATTTCGTTGATAGGTACCTACTTGTGTAACTTCAACAAACAAAACACCATCACAACAAATGATCAATGCTCCATGAATAACAAAAAATAATTAATGACAGAATTTTTGAATAAACCGCTATTTATGAAACTGTAATTGCCGGGCCGGCTCCAGTACTTAAAAAAATAAGTAAAGTAACAGCCATTCCACGCTGGCTTTCTTCCGACTGCCCTGCCAGCGTCGCGGACGTGATTCAGCTGTGCTGCGATGAGAGGATCAAAATTCAACCTGATCATTTCGCTGTTTACTTGGCTAATCACTGCCTCACCACCCTTGAGTGTCTGAGAGGGGTTCGCCCAACAGCTACATGGGTCATACTTGGACATGTCACCACGTGTCACAGTGTCACCCATCCAAGTTGTGCTAACCACGCTCGAGGTATCTTCGGTGATCTTAAGGGAACGGGTTTATTCCGCCTGATGTGGCCGTTGGGCCTCCATATTTAGGTCTTTCTTTTGGGGGGAGCTCGAGGGTAGGTGCTGTCCACAGAAAACAGTGATCAACACAGAAGGGGCATACAGGTAAATAATGAACCGTTGTTTAATAATTTGCAGCGTTTTTTTAAAATCCAATTTTCGGATTCCGTATCGGAAACCATACAATTTTGATGGGTGGGGGGGATTTTTATATATTTTTCATGCTCGATTCCAAAGGTATACGTATTGACTAGATCTATAGATTACATATTGGCTGGATATTATAGTTTTATTATATTATTTAGTTCACCTAGGTACCCTTTAAAATATCTGCTTTGTTCATCATTTCATAAATCCCAATCCTCAGTCAGCTTTCGTCCAGTTTTGCTTTTGTGCTTTGTTTGTTACGAAGATTTTTAATATTTTTTCGTTGCGAACTTTCGATGTGTGTCCCAGATCGATCTGTTCTTGTTGTGCTGAGTACCTCAAACATCGTTACCGTAAAACTCGGAAACGCATTGGGGATCACCATTGCTAGGTGTGTGAAATTCCATGGTCTGATGATTTTGCCCTCGAGGGTCACATTCATTTCATATTTTGAAATAAATGAAAGGTGAAAACATTCCCAACGTTTCCCAAGCTTTTGACAGAGTCTGGCATCAGGGGTTAGAATACAAACTTGAACAAAGCCATTTTTTCAAATTTTGAAATCATATCTTACTGAAAGACATTTCGGAGTGAAGCACGAAGGAGAGAACTCCAGTCTCAAGAAAATAAGGGCAGGTGTCCCTCAAGGAAGCGTGCTTGGGCACTTACTATATACTTTCTGTATACACGAGATGTACCTAGCAATGAAAATACGGCAATCGCAACTTTTGCTGATGATACTGCCATACTTGCGGTTGGTGACTCAGTAGAGGAAGCAACTATGAAATTGCAGCATTCTGCTGATGATGCGAGCGCCTGGACCAAAAAATGTCGACTCAAGCTTAATGAATTGAAATCTACTCATACTAACTTTGCGAACAAGAACAACGATACCAGTCATGACAGAACTGAACTATTCTGAACTATCTCTACACAACAAAATTGCTCATCTACAAGCAAATCCTAAAATCTGTGTGGACTTACGGTATCCAGCTCTGGGGCTGTACTAAAAAGACAAACAGCGAGATTATACAAACTTTTCAGAACAGGGTAATAAGGAGTATTGTCAACGGAATCCGTCAGCGAAGTGGCTAATCCACATGCGATTAAATACGAACAGCGGCTTCTTGAACATATGAATCCGGAAGTTCTTCGACTCCTAGACAACAGCCACGTCACCGGCGGCTTGATAGAACAAAACCTACTGACCTTGTGATGTGACAGTGTGACAAGTGTAGTGATTGAGTGTTCTCTTGAGTTACAGCCACTGGGCTAAAAACTCTACAGTTGAATCATATTATAGCAAACTAACTTAATGGGCCAAGCTTAGTTGTTATGTTACTGGTACAACAAATAAATCGATTAATTTTGGTTTATTATTTTCAATAATGAACCATTGGAATCGAGCATGAAAAAAAAATTCTTACCCCCCCTAAAAATTTGATGGTTTACGTTTCAAGGTATGTAGAATCCAAAACTGCAATAAAAATATTTCTGTCTGTCCGCCGTACGGGACACTTTTCTTAGTTACCATGAAAAAAAATTGATGAAATTCGGGTTATAGGTTCCATTCGGCGTCTAGTTGGTCCTCGAAGCTCGACGTTACTGTGAGTCATCTCTAAGGGGTTCAAAATAGGGGTTGAAATTTTCAAAACGCCTATACCATTTTTTTACGTGAATATTTTTACGGTTTTAAATAGTTCTTGAACTTGCGAGTTTTTTAAGACCATCCGGAGCATCGTACGTCCAGCCGTTCGTTCACAGTAAGGCCCCGAAGTTTGCACCGACAGGCATTTTCGACTCCAGTGTGAATGAAATTGTATACAATTCAAACCAAATCTCGTAACCAGAGACGCGCCCACAATAGGAAATTTGGCGGAGATAGAATCATTGCTAGGGATCACCTGATTATATTGGCGGAGTATGAAGTCGAGTTGGTTGTTCTGTGATATTATTTAATTTGAAAAATGATGGCTCTTTTGGAGTTTGTTGGTAGGTAGTGAAACTTGAACAAACGTTGAAGTATTATTGATGGGTAAATTATTACTACGGTAAATCATTACTCAACGGTAAATTATTACACAACGGTTCATTATACCATCTACGTAGAAGGGGCTGGAGTTTGTTGGTAGGTAATTTCGCAACTTTTTTCACTCCTCATCAACAATTTCTTTTCAGAACTTCATTATGTGTGTTTCTTTTTGTTAGGTACTGTTTGTCATCGGCAGAATTATTTTAGCAACATTTAACTCGTGATTTAGGTAGGTACCTAGTAACGAGTACGGGGTTAGGTACTAACCTACGGAGAGTCCGCGATCTACATAATATGTATAGAATACTACATATCATATTATATAGACGGGTTATCTATACATAGAGCTGTGATCTGTAACAGAAGGGTATTCTATACAAAATAATAAACCGTTGTGCAGGGATTTTTTTTTAAATTTCAGGTTTTGAAATAAATGAAAGGTGAAAACGTTCCCAAGAGTGCAGTTACGCCGTCATTCACTAGTTTTGTACAATGCCATACAGAATACTAGTTCGATTCTCAGACATAATTAACTTGTTCTGTTGCTTCCTCCTGGTTCCTGTTTAGTTTTGTATGCAATCACCAGAACTCGCTAATTATTATTTCCTAGCCACACAATGTTTTGGTAATGAAAACACGAAGGTTTTCGTGAATCCTGAAAAACCTGACCCCGAAAGTCTAACAAGCGACTGCACTAATTATTTTTGGATGTAGACATACTCAGAGGACTTGTTATCCAACTTGAGGATCCCTGTTTTTAAACGAATGGAAAGAACAAAGTGAGGGTAAGACAGGGGTGAACCCCGCGATAGTGTTCAGTCTTAATACACCGTTTCAGGACGTTGTGTAACTTCAGAGGGTTTCACTCCAGACCTCTCCGTTGTCACGGGCTGGTGAAAGAGTGTGAAAAATCGAACCTCGCCAAACATTGAGTTGGGGGAGGGCGTTTTTCGCGCTAAACTGTCTCATCTGAAATAGATTTGTTGGCGGACACCAACACGAAGTGGCAGAGTGAACGTTGGTACGGGGCACATTAGACTGATCATCAGTTGTTCCGCTTTCTACGATAACGTCGCTTCCAGTGACATCTTTCGAGCATAATACTTCAACGGTTGTTCAAATTGCAAAAGTACCTATCAACACAATTTTTTTCACCTTATAATTCCAGTAGATGGTTGACCGTTGTGTCATAATTTACCGGTGTGCAATAATTTACCGTTGTGTAATAATTTGCCGTTGTGTAATAATTTACCTTTGTGTAATAATTTAAGCATCAATAATACTTCAATGTTCGTTCAAGTTTCAAAAGTTCCTACCAACAAAATCCAATAGATCCATCACTTTTAAATGAATTTTTTTTCACCTTTTAATTCCAGTGCTTTATGTACTTCATTCAAAAGTACCTACCAACAAAATCCAATAGATCCATCACTTTTAAATGAATTTTTTTTCACCTTTTAATTCCAGTACTTTATGTACTTCATTCAAAAGTACCTACCAACAAAATCCAATAGATCCATCACTTTTAAATGATTTTTTTTTCACCTTTTAATTCCAGTACTTTATGTACTTCATTCAAAAGTACCTACCAACAAAATCCAATAGATCCATCACTTTTAAATGAATTTTTTTCACCTTTTAATTCCAGTACTTCATGTGCCCACGGCATGTACTCCATGTACCTGGGGCCAGGGCATTTACTCGAATACTCCAGGGCTACAGTGCTCGAGTACTCCAGGGCTCCTGTACTCGATTTAGGGCTTTCCTGGGGGAGCTCGAGGGTATTGACCACAGAAAACAGTGATCTACGCAAAAGGAGCTTCTGTATAGGTAAATTGTTACACAACGGTTTATTATTTTGCCTTATGCTTCATGAATAGCCACAAATGAATGATTGAATCCCTCACATTTTTATGAAACTGTAATTCCCGGGCCGGTTCCAGTACTCGATTCAGGGCTTTCCTGGGGGGAGCACGAGGGTAGGTGTTGACCACAGAAAACAGTGATCGACACAGATGGGGCATCTATACAGGTAAATAATGAACCGTTGTGTAATAATTTGAAGCGTTTTATTAATTGGCAGTGAGCAATTGCGCCCGAAAACTGGTGTTTTGCGGGTAGTATTATGCTCGGAGGTTTGTAAAAACCGCCAGTGGAGGGAATGAGAATGCTGCATCAGCTTCCCCGTGGTTTATTATTATGTGTAAGTATGGTATGTTTAAGTGTGTAAAGGCTACAGAATAATTTATTAATGTAAGTTCCGAAGAGACAGTTCAGTTTTGGGAAGGTAAGAAATAACTTTATAGCAGATTAGTAGATCTAAATTCTCAGAACTTAATAGGAACGACGGAGTGACGATCGCTCGAGGAATCACGGCAGTATGCGTCTCTTGATTGTGGAAATCGGCTGTTAAATTTGTCCAAACTTCGATTCGCTTCAGGATGCACATAGGGCTATGGAACATGTGTATGGTGGGAAAAAACTCGATTGAAAATAGGGCCTGAGAACTTGTTCCAACGTGGGGCACCAAGATGCCTACGCTCTATATATATATATATCTATAGGTACATATCATACCTTTGACAATATAATATCTCTGTTTACTCATCATGTAATACTAGGTAGGTAGTAGGTAGAGAACTTCTTTACTTTTTTAACCGACTTTTCAAAGAAAATGAAGCTATTGAGATGGGTCCAAAATTTGCATAACATGAATTAGAATAAATGTTTTTATAGGCAAATCTGTTTCAGAGCATTCTGAATTCATCCCTAGATTTTAACAAAAATTTATATACGCACGCGCGCGCGGAAGAGGACAACACTCAGCCGAGAATGAAAAGAATCACATTCAAATCCGTTTCAGACCATCCTGAATCCAAACCATGAAAAAAAACCGGTATGTGTGAGCGCGCGCGCGTGTGTGTGTGCAAACGATATCTGACCTTGGGTTCATGATAAAAATTCCAATTTTCGCCACTATGTTCGTATTGCCAAACAAGGATGAGCTCGAAGATGAGGAGTTCGCAGAACAACTTCGGGGGGGGGGGGGGGGGTCAAATTTGTGTTTTTAAGGCTCAAAAATCGGGAAAACGACTGAAATTGCAAAGAATTTATATAAAATCACTGAAAGTGGCATGGAAAGGCGAGTAAAGACAGAAAAATACCATTTCAGTTGTTATTCATGCAGAATAGGGCTCAAATTTGGATTTTTGGGGGTAAAAAATTGGTATTTAGGGCTAAAATTAATATGAATTCACCTGTCGTTGTGTGGGATGGTGACACTACAGAAAGAGCTAGTTCGGTGATAAATATATTTTTCTCAGGAAAGAGTGGGTCATATATATGACTTTATAAGGGTCAGAAATCGGTAAAAATGGCTAAAACCGCGAAAAATTTATACAATTTTCGAAAAGTGGTATGGTACCAAACGTTAAAGGTACCGTCCCAGACTAAAATTCCAAACTGTGTAACACGCTGACACAGGTAGCAAACTAGTTTCAGTTTGTCTAGGTGGAATTTTCCTTATATTGTAAAAAACAATGCAAATCCCTGCACAACGGTATATTATTTTGTGCAGAATACCCTTCTGTTACAGAGCACAGCTCTCTGTATAAATAACCCGTCTAAATAATATGTACTAGTCTATACATATTATGTAGATCGCAGACCCTCCACAGGTTAGTACCTAACCCCGTACTCGTTACTAGGTACCTATCTAAATCACGAGTTAAATGTTGCTAAAATAATTCAGTCGATGACAAGCAGTAACTAAAACAGCAAAAAGAAACGCAAATAATGAAGTTCTGAAAGAAAATTGTTGATGTGGAGTGAAATAGATGCCCCTTCTGCGTAGATCACTGTTTTCTGTGGTCAATACCTACCTTCGTGGTCAAGTATAATGAACCGTTGTGTAATAACTTGCCCATCAACAATACTTCAACGTTTGTTCAAGTTGCAAAAGTACCGATCAACAAAACCCAGCCCCTTCTTGGTAGATGAACCGTTGTGCAATAATTTACCGTTGTGTAATAATTTACCATTGTGTATTAATTTTCCCGTCAATAATACTTCAACGTTTGTTCAAGTTTTAGAAGTACCTACCAACAAAATCCAATAGTCCATCACTTATCAAATGAAATAATATCGCAGAACAACCAACTCGGCTTCATACGGCCATCCTTGATTATAATCAGGTGCTCCCTAGTGATGATATCCTGGCCAGATTTATACCTTTTGATTCACGATCGTGTTGACGAAGCTTTTTGGTGCACACGAACGGCTGGACGTACAATGCTCTGGGTGGTCTCAAAAAATTGTTTAGCTCAAGACAAATTTAATAACGTAAAAAAACCATACCCTTCTATCGAGAGTTTTCGAGCTACGGCGTTCTGAAAATTTCAACCCCTATTTTGAACCCCTTAGAGATGACTGACAGTAACGTCGAGCTTCGAGGACCAACTAGACCCCGAACGGAACCTTTAACCCGAATTTCATCAATTTTGTTTCATGGTAACTAAGAAAAGTGGCTAGTATGGCGTACGGTGGACAGACAGAAATTTTTTTATTGCAGTTTTGGATTCTACATTACCTTGAAACGTAAACCATCAAATTTTGAGGGTTTTTTTTTTTTTCATGCTCGATTCCAATGGTTCATTATTGAAAATAATAAACTAAAATGTAGGTAAGCGAACTTTTAATTTTATTACAGCAGTAGGCAGTCTAGATAATGAGGGTATTTCGAACTATTCAAGACGTTCGGCACCTTCTGGTAGGCCAACCTATTCGTCATTTCCACCCAACTTCCTACCTTAGTGCTCAGGTAGGTATTTGATATTATGCTCGTTAGAACTAGCTTGACGTAACGGGTACTTTGGACAACTCGTTGCATCGGTACCTAATTAGAAAGAGATAATTATATTTGTGTGTCGCGAGGCATGATGACCTCCTGTTACGCTGAACGAGTTTCACGGTCTCTGGGAATTCTATGTAACTAACCTCTTGCTCGCCTGCATTTATTTGGCGAGGTTACTCTTCTTAAAATCAAGCGTAGGGCTTCTCGAAGGGTCTACGAGTTTTCATTTGACCACGTGCCCTCGCTGAATATTCACTATCGACCTTCGGCTCAAATGGCATTAGAAGGCCTTGCAGGGCTCACGAGTTGGGAGGTTGGGACCTCACTCGTTTCCAACTGCGAGGCCTCTGCCGCAGAATCCAATAAACTGAACGGTACCGGATGGGCAACGGGAATTTTCTGCCGTCACTTCGTGCACGTGCATCAAATTAGGTTGAGTGTGTTTTTTCGCTCGTTCGGAAGGACTGTCGGCGCTTTTGCTGGAATATTCTTGAATGTTACAGTAGTAGGTCAGCGCCATATTCTGCTTATTACCGTAGCATAACAGATGCGTATATGATGCTCCCTTCTTCGTCATCCGAATGACTTCTCCGGTTCTTGTACGAGTGTCTCCGAATCTAGGTCGCCATTCACATACTTGTATGATACAATATGCCCCTTGTATAGTATTTTATGACTGACGTAATCACCATAAAATATTTAATTTTCTCGTATCTCCACAAGTCTATGACAAAATATAGCAACCTACTTTTCTTCTCACTTTGATGACAAACTGGTTCGCTGTTTGAGTCTGTTAAAGTGGATAGATTCGATTGGCATTTGTGTGAGTTACTTTTCCTACGCTTTCATATTTCCTCTTCTAGCAATCTACCTCATTCGGTTTATTAGTTTGAAAGAAATTCTGTTCCCTTCAATATTAGCGAATTTTCGAAGAAAAGGAAGCTATTGTTCTCGGTCCAAAATTTTTAAAACTCGAATTTCCGAAAGATTTTTATACCAAAATCCGTTTCAGACCATCCTGAATTCACTGCCGAAAGACACCAAAAATTATATGTATATATATATATATATATATATATATATATATTTATATATTTATATATTTATATATGTATGTGTCATTCCAGACGATAACTCTCGAAAGAATTGAGATAAAAAGTTCAAATTTGCACGAAAAATCTGTCTTGGCAATCGACAGGCTAAGTTCGAAGATGGGCAGAATCGGGTCACTCTAAGGGGGAGTTTTGGGGAGTTTTAGGGGGGGGGGGGGGGAATTACCCATAAATTCCCAAAATGAAAAAGTCTGACAAGTGACACCTCATTTTAAAGGTTTTTGTACGCTGAACACGATGGTGAAATCAGAATTGCGATATCGCATTCCATTCTCAAACTGGAGCACTTTGAAGATGAAGGAACGTGGTTATTTCTTGAGATGTTCTTCCTGGTTCGTCTGCTCTAATCTGATAACGGAATGGGATATCGCAATTCTGACTTCACCATCGTGTTCAGCGTTGGAAAATCTACAAACCGAGGTGTTACTCGGCAAAAAATGGAACAAAAAATTTGTTACGTATCCAATACCTACTCTTCTGGTATTCAAAACATTTTTGATTTCCCCCTCCCCCTCCTTCCACCCCAAATTTTACTTTGCGTAAAACTACTCCTGTTTTAATTTTGTATGGTATCAAGTCGGGAAAACATTGGCCGAAAATAAATTTGCAGAAAATTTTAGGCGGAGGAGGAAGATGCCGAAAACTTCGAAAATTCGCTCTTATAGCCATGCTGCATGACTGTGGTTTTTTTTTTTTAATGCTCTCCCCTTCAGTATTTTGCTTCCTCACTTCCGAAGGCAGGGAAGCCTTGGAAGCGTGATTGATTTAAAAAATTCATGTCCTCCAAAATGAAAATGTCCACTACCATTTTGTTTCAGACATCAGGGAACATTTTTGGTTCCGTATTTTCTGTCTGTCTGTGGTAATTCCTAGTAATGCCCATCACTACCCGAAATAATGGTTGAAAGGGGATGAAATCGAGGGTAGGTGCGGGTTGGGTCACAGATGATCCCGTACCAAAATCATTGGAAAAGTACTGTAACTTTCATCTGCGCATGCGCAAACGTGAAATACTTTGAACGCCTATAACTACCCTAATTATCGTTGAAATTAATTCAAACTTGGAGGGTCGATCAGGAATAATACTTTGATCGTTTCATATGAATTTTATTAGAATCGTAGCGTAACTTCCGTCTGCGCATGCGCGAACATAAATGTTGACCATTTCCTTATAACGCTTCTAACTACGCGGAAAATAGTCGTATAAAGCTGCAATTTTGAGGGTACACGCGGGTTGGGTTGTAGGTGGTCCCGTTTCAAAATCATGGAAATCGTTCTGTCTGCGCATGCGCAAACGTGAAATACTTGAAACGCCCACAACTACCTTAAATATCGTTGAAATGAGTTCAGATTTGGAGGGTCGGTCAGGAATAGTATTTTGATAGTTTCTTATGAATTTCATTGGAATCATAATGTAACTTTCGTCTGCGCATGCGCTAACATGAGTTGTGATGAATTTAAATTTATCATCACGGTGGCGTGAAGGAGTGAATGGATGAGAGCGAGGGAATTTCACCTAGGCGGCGGTAATCCACCGATGTAGGCGAGAGGAAGGAAAATCACCTAGGCGGCGGTAATCCACCGATGTAGGTGAGTGGAAGGAATCTCGTCTAGGCGGCGGTAATCCACCGATGTAGGCGAGAAGGAAGGAAATTCACCTAGGCGGCGGTAATCCACCGATGTAGGTGAAGGAAGGTGCTTATCTAGGCGGCGGATATCCACCGATGTAGATAAGGGGAAAAGGTAGGAGGTGAATTCCCAGAGCGGCGGATACCACCAGGCATCTGGGAGGAGGAAGGTAGGAGAGAGAGAAGAGAGAGCTGGTTAGAGGAAGTGTCGAATGAAGCTAAAGCTCCAGGATCCGGGGTTATATAGGACTTGGAGTCCTCTCCCTCCAGCTCCCTGTTGGGAGCTGGTAGTGGGGCACCAGGTTGTGTCCCCCGGATTCTGTCGCCTGTCTCCCCACTCAGATGTTTATTAGCGGAAGGTAATTTTTACATAGGAATATTGGTGAGAGCTTTAAGGTTGTAGTGGAGTGTTCCCGGGAGGGACTCACGACAGAGGTCCCCCCAGTTCGAACCAATGTTTGAGGTAGCTGAAGGCTCAAGTTTACAGTGGCTGAGGGCTGCGGAAACAAAAAGGGGAGCTGAAGGCGCAAGGATACAGGAGCTGAAGGCTGAAACAAACAATTGCAGTGCTGAAGGCAGAAGAGTGACCGGAGGTGTCTTAAAGCTAGGGTGATATACAAGTAGTAGGATAAGGAGACATAAGTAGACATAAGTAGACATAAGTAGGGCTAAGTAGACAAAAAGTAGACGTAAGGAGACATAAGTAGACATAAGTAGATATAAGTAGACGTAAGTAGATGTAAGTAGATGTAAGTAGATGTAAGTAGACGAAATTTGATGATGGGAAGCATATGTACAAGGAGGGTGTGATGAAAAATTTGATGGAGTGACAATATTTACAAAGGTGATGAGTTCGATGATGATTATAAGAGGAGTGTTAGTTAGATAGTATGGTAGATAGCTAGGTATTTACAGGTATGTACAGGTATTTACAGGTATGTACAAATTTTTTTGGCACGGTTTCAGGGGGGAGAGAATTGAGCGGGGTTGCGAGATCCGCCGTTCCCTGGGTGTGGGTTGTGTGTGGTGAAGCGGATTGAATGTGTGGGTGTAGTGAAAAGGTGGGTGTAGTGTGTGGTTGGGTGTAGATGATGCCCGCTGCGACGAAGTGGCCACGGCGGGGCTGTGAGGTTCGGTACAGTGTCTGTGGGATAATGGAACACATACACTGTCCCGAAATCTCAAGGCCCCGCCGTGATTTCTCAGAGCGGGGCGGGGGACTTGGCCGCCGGGACGCGGGGCGAGGGACGCTCCCGTCGTCTGTTGCGGCGCCCGGACTTTTTCGTCCCGGCGGAGGCTATTGCGGATATCCCCGGCGGCGGTGGGGGAAGAGGGGGTGTTGTAGGTTTGGTGGGTTGGGGTGTTTTTGGGGCTGAATCTAAAATTGGGGGGTCGAAAATGGAAAAAGGTGGAGGAGCAAGAGGGGGTTGAAATTTGGGGGGCGGGGGTTGTTGAAATTTGGGGGGCGGGGGTTCGTTGAGGACGGGGGTTTTGATGTTTGGAAGGGGCGGTGGGGGTGGCATAAGGAGGGTGAGTTGAAGTTGGTGGAGGAGCGGATCTATAAGGGGGTCGGACGGGACGTAGGGGGGATGTACCCCGGTGGCTTGCGCTGCGCGAAATTCGCGCAGTATGCGCCACTGGGGGTACTTCCACCGCCGGGGCCGGGGAGGAAGTCCGGAAATCCTTCGCGGGAAAAATTGAAGCGATGAGGTTGGTCCGGGCGAAGGGGGTAGGGGGGAGAGCGGGTCCGGGACGTACACGTCCCGGAGTATCGCCGCCATTTCCGGATCCGAATCGAAATCCGGAAACGGCGACGGGGGAGACTGATTTGGTGGAGAGAGGTGTTGCATTGCAAACAGACGGCGGGAGACTGATAGTGGACGTTGGTTGAGGGAGAACAGGGGCGGGCTTGCAGCGGGCGAAAGGGACGGTGTGGGGTTTCCCGTCCATTAGCAGGGTCGCGGTGGTCGGTGTTGTGCGGATGACTTGAAAGGGCCCGGCATAAAGGGGCTGAAAGGTTTTATGCATGCCGGGCTCTTTCAAGTACATATGCGTGGAAGTGTAAAAGCGTTTTGGGTAAGTGGTGTCGTTTGTCGGTGTTGAGGTGTGTAACGGTTCCCTGTTAATGGACGGGGTGTTGTGTGGAGGGAAAATGTCGGCCGGCAAACGAATGGGGTCTCTGAATGCGTGTTGTGCGGGACTTGTGTTGTCTGAAGGACGGGCGGAAGTGCGGAGGCTAAGTAGAACGTAGGGGAGGGTTTTGGTCCATGAAGGGGAAGTGGCTGATGTGGAGATGGCTTGCTTGAGGACCGAGTGCCACCGCTCTATTTTCCCGTTGGATTGGGGGTGATAAGGAGTGGTGCGGATTTTCTGAATCCCGAGGGAACGGAGCAGGTCGGCAAAGTGGGCTGATTCAAATTGCCTCCCCTGATCGACCGTGAGTGTCCGCGGACAACCGTAGCGGCTGATCCATTGATTGAGGAAGGCCGCGGCGACGGCGTCCGCGGTAATGTGGGCGAGTGGGATACACTCTACCCAATTTGTCGCACGGTCGATCATGGTGAGGCAATACCTCTTCCCCTCGGAGGGGGGAAGAGGGCCGACCAGATCCAAGTGTACGTGTTCCCACGGGAGAGAATCGGGGATAGGTTGGGGAGGTACATGGGGGTGAGCCGAGACCTTGAATTGCTGGCACTTCTGGCACCCAAGAACCCAGGTACGTATATCCGTGTTCATATGGGGCCAGAAGTACCGCGTCTTGATGAGGTCCCGGCTCGCCCGAATGCCGGGATGATGGAGGGAGTGGTAATGTAGGAACAACTGCCTCCTTAGCTCCGGTGGGACGTACGGGCGCGGTGTGTCGGCCGATACGTCGCACCAGAGATCTAGGGGAGGCAGCTGCACCAATTTTGAGGCGGAGATGAGATTGGAAAGTGCGGGATCGGAGGTAGGAGTTTGGTGGTTTTTGAGGGTTTGCGGGGAAGGGAAGGGCAGTAACTCCGCCACCGGCGCAGGGGTGGGGCGGGAGAGTGCGTCGGCGACGCAGTTGTCGGCCCCCGGCAAATAACGAATATCGGACGTGAATTGTCCGATAAATTCGAGTTGCCGGAGGCGACGGGGGGAGGCTGATTTTCGGTTTTGGAGGAGGGCGTGGGTGAGGGGCTTGTGGTCGGTTATGACAGAGAACTGCCTGCCCTCCACGAAGTCACGGAAGTGTTTGATGGCTTCGTGGATGGCGAGGAGTTCTCTGTCAAAGGTGGAATAATTTTTTTGGGTGGGGGACAGAGTTTTAGAAAAAAAACCGAGAGGTTGGGGGGTGGCGCCGGTGTGTTGGTGGAGTACTGCCCCGATGGCCCAGTCGGACGCATCTGTGGTGATGGAGAGGGGGGCATGGGGATCGGGATGGGCCAATAGAGCGGCGTCAACTAGGTCCTGTTTGCATTGTTGGAAGGCGGTAGTGAGGGCGGGGGTCCAGGAAATGGGGCGTTTATCGTTTTTCTTTGCCGGTTGTGGGATAGCGTGTATGAGTGGTTGTTGGTGTTGTGCTGCGTGTTTGATGTGTCGACGGTAAAAGTTCAACATACCCAGGAAACGGCGGAGTTCTGAGACAGTGTTGGGTTGTGGGAAATCGGTGAGGGTGTGCACTTTGTCCGGGAGGGGTTTTATTCCTTCGGACGAAACCTGGTGGCCGAGGCAGCGGACGGAGGGCTGGGCGAGGACGCATTTCGGAGTGTTAATGGTGAGGCCCTCGGCGGCGAAGATGTCAAGAACCTGTTTCAGGTGTGCGAGGTGTTCCGTTGGGTCTCGGGAAGCGATCAGTACGTCGTCCAAAAAACAGAAGACGAAGGGTAGGCCTCGTAGTATGTTGTCCATGTAACGCTGCCATGTTTGGGCAGCGTTAGGGAGGCCGAAACCCATTTTGATATACTCGAACAGGCCGAAAGGGGTGATGATAGCTGTTTTAGGAACGTCAGGGGGGTAGATGTGAATGTGATGGAAGGCACGAGCGATGTCGAGTGTAGAAAAGATGGTTGTGTTGTGGAGGTGGGAAGAGAAATCCCGGAGATGTGGGACGTTGTAAAGGTCTGGGGTTGTACGGGCATTGAGGCGGCGGTAGTCGCCGCATGGGCGGATATCCCCGTTAGGCTTCTGCACAATATGTAGTGGAGAAGCCCACGGGGATTTGGAGGGACGGATAATGCCCTCCTTGATGAGAAGATCAAAGTGTTTGCGGGCTTGTGAGAGTTGGAGGGGGTGGAGGCGTCGTGCTTTTGCGGATATTGGGGGGCCGGAGGTTTCTATGTAGTGCTGGGTCTGTGAGATGTGGGCTGAGGGGCGGCGCTGGGGTTTGTAGTGGAGGAGGAGTTGTTCAAACTGGGACGGGGGCCGATCCACCGCATGAATGAAACCGGGGATGGGTTTCTGGGTGGAGGGGTCGAGCAGGCGCGCGTTACGGACGTCTACCTGGAGGCCGAAATATGCGAGGAAGTCGGCCCCCAGGATAGCTTTCTCTACGTCCGCCACGGTAAATTCCCACTCGTACGCGAGCCCGCTCATATGAATTGATGAGCGGTACGTCCCGTACGAGGGGATGGTGGTACCGTTGGCGGCGTAGAGGAGTTGCCGGTAACAACGCGCCTGTCGCCGGAGAATATTATTGGGGAATATAGAGAGCGCCGCCCCTGTGTCGACGAGGAACGGGACGTGCGTTTTCGAGCATTTCAAGAACAGGCGTTGGTGAGCTGGGGCGGAGTGAGGTAGAATTGCTGAGGTGTTGGGGTCCGTCGGAGGGGGGGGGCTTGGTTCGTCCGAGGTGATGGGCGGGTGCGATGGCGGTGGTTGGTCCCCCGCGAAGGAGACGCGGGGGGATTTTTTGCCGTTCCGGGGAGGGGGAACGGTAGTGGCGGCGTGAGTGGCGGCCGGAGGGGTGGTTGTCTTGGGGGTGGGGTTGGAGGGGCCGTTCCGTGGTGGGGGAACGGTAGCGGCGGCGCTAGTGGCGGCCGGGGGGTTGGCTGCCCTGGAGGCGGGCTTGGAGGGGCCGTTCCGGGGTGGGGGAACGGTAGCGGCGGCGCTAGTGGCGGCCGGGGGTTTGGCTGCCCTGGAGGCGGGCTTGGAGGGGCCGTTCCGGGGTGGGGGAACGGGAGCGGCGGCGCTAGTGGCGGCCGGAAGGTTGGCTGCCCTGGAGGCGGGCTTGGAGGGGCCGTTCCGGGGTGGGGGAACGGGAGCGGCGGCGCTAGTGGCGGCCGGAAGGTTGGTTGCCCGGGAGGCGGGCTTGGAGGGGCTGACTCGGGGTGGGGGGTCTGTTGATGGAGAGGTGGTGCGTTTAGCGGCGCCGTCAGACGCGGCCGGTAGGTTGGCAGCCGTGGCGGCGGCGTAGGAGGGGTAGCGAGGTTCGGTGGAGGTGGTGTGAATGCGGGCGGGGAGGGGTCGGTGGTGGTCCCCCCCGTGTTGGCGAGGAGGGGGGCCCGCCGGATTTACCGGCGGGCGTCCGCGTTTCCCTGCTTGGAGGAGTAGGAGCAGGGGGGCTGGCATTTGCGGGCCTCCCCACCGAAGTTCACATGGTAGAAACATCGGTGGGGTGGGTCCGCCGGGAGGTAGGTCCTGGTGGGGCGCGCGGAGTTGGAGGGGGCCGCCGTGGTTGGGGACCTCCCCCTCCGTTGCTGGGCGGGGGAGACGGTGCGGCGGTCGGCCGAGCGCTGGCGTCGGTGGTCGGAGGAGGGGGTAGGCCGGCGATCGACGGAGAGGGAGCGGCGCCGGTGGAGGGAGGGGGGCCGGCGGCGCTCCTGAGAAGGCGAGCGGTCCCTGCGTGGTGTGGGGGTGCGGGGTGCGGCGACTTCCGTGACGCTGGCGGCTGCGGCGAGGTCGAAAACCGTGTCGGCCAGACGGAGTAGCGGCTCGTCCGGTCCGTCGAGGTGGCTGGCGAGCGCCATCTGGATGGGGTGGGGGAGGGCTCGCAGCCAGAATGTTCGAGCGATGTCGGCCGTCACGACGTCGTGTAGCTGATGACGTAGGCGACGGTATAGGTGGGAGGGCTTTAAATCGCCGAGATGTTGGGGCTGGGAGAGCGCTGCGACACGTGCGATTTTGGAGGGCTGGTATAAGCTGATGAGGCGGCCGCGGAGGTCGTCGTAGGCGGCCGTGGCGTCGGGGGAGATGTCCGACGTCTGCAGTAGGATCTCATATGGTAACAGAGAGATGATGCGGGAGTAGCGGGTACGCTGGCTGCGGATGTTGGCGGCAGAGAACGCAGCGTCGACCTGGAAGAACCAGAGTGCGGGGTCGTGCGTGTAGAAGGGGGGCAGCGACAGCGGGAATGACGCCGAGGCCGTCGTGACGTCGGCGGCGGCGTGTGCGGCAGCTGCAGCGGCGGCGGCAGCGGCGGCGGCGGATGCGGTGGAGCCGGGTGGTGAGAGGCTTGTGAAGAGGTTGTCGGTTGCGTCAGAAGTCGCAGCGGTCGGCGGCTGCAGTAGGGACGGCCGGAGGAGCGGCGGAGATGGCGAGTTCGGGTCCATGGTGGCTGTGAACAAAATTCAAATTTGAGCGGTTGAATTTGAAAATTCGCAATGAGCGGCGGCGGGTTTGGATGCGGCGGAGAGTTGAGGGTTGTGTGGTTGCGGGTGGGCCAAAAATTGCGAATTTAAACTGACTATTTTAAATGTGAATTTAAAATGCGGGACACCGAACTAGACTGGGGCGACACATGAGGTGGTAAGAAGGTAGAAGGTAGAAGGTTGGATGAACGTCGGGTTCACCACTGTGATGAATTTAAATTTATCATCACGGTGGCGTGAAGGAGTGAATGGATGAGAGCGAGGGAATTTCACCTAGGCGGCGGTAATCCACCGATGTAGGCGAGAGGAAGGAAAATCACCTAGGCGGCGGTAATCCACCGATGTAGGTGAGTGGAAGGAATCTCGTCTAGGCGGCGGTAATCCACCGATGTAGGCGAGAAGGAAGGAAATTCACCTAGGCGGCGGTAATCCACCGATGTAGGTGAAGGAAGGTGCTTATCTAGGCGGCGGATATCCACCGATGTAGATAAGGGGAAAAGGTAGGAGGTGAATTCCCAGAGCGGCGGATACCACCAGGCATCTGGGAGGAGGAAGGTAGGAGAGAGAGAAGAGAGAGCTGGTTAGAGGAAGTGTCGAATGAAGCTAAAGCTCCAGGATCCGGGGTTATATAGGACTTGGAGTCCTCTCCCTCCAGCTCCCTGTTGGGAGCTGGTAGTGGGGCACCAGGTTGTGTCCCCCGGATTCTGTCGCCTGTCTCCCCACTCAGATGTTTATTAGCGGAAGGTAATTTTTACATAGGAATATTGGTGAGAGCTTTAAGGTTGTAGTGGAGTGTTCCCGGGAGGGACTCACGACATGAGTGTTGACAGTTTCTTTGTAACGCTTCTAACAACGCGAAAAATAGTCGTAGAGAGCTGAAATTTTGAGGGTACACGTGGGTTGGATCGCAGATCGTCCCGTATCAAAACTAAACTACCCAACTATTCCTGATTGTGGTGAGGAAGCTATACTGCCTACTCGAATTGGCTGACGTTTTTGGTTTACATACGTTTCAAGAAAAGTACCTACCTGTAATCTGAAAATCAATATGAACATGAATCAAACGGTAGAACTGCAGCCTTTCGTCGCAGTGATAGGGAACTTTATATATTGTTCTGTTTGTATATTGTTCTTGAAGGATTGATTTGTGATGGTTGTCTTGTGATTGATATACGCTGGTTAATCTGATGTTGAGGTTTTTGGTTTTCTGCTTATGGCATTACCTTTCGATACTTTTAAAATTGCATTTTGCTTAATGTAAGCATTTTCATTGCTCTAGTAATATCTTGATCCCAACGCAGGAATGCCCTCCGTACAGTAGTTCACCTGCCGTCGAATACTTCTGTCGCTGTTGTATAATACTAGTCCATGATGCAACGACATATTCTCGCTGTAACGTGTCAAATCAGTGTCTGATCAGAAAGATCTTGAATCAGGGGATCCGTGGGAGGTGCGATATTACAACCAGGTCCTCTGTCAAACACGAAGGGTACAGTCGGATGCGCATTTTCGAGTTTTGGTTTATTTTCAATAATGAACCATTGGAATCGAGCATGAAAAAAAAAAAATTCTTACCCCCCCTCAAAATTTGATGGTTTACGTTTCAAGGTATGTAGAATCCAAAACTGCAATAAAAATATTTCTGTCTGTCCGCCGTACGCCGTACGGGCCACTTTTGGTTTATTATTCTGTGAATAATACACCTATGTATTCGCTCAGCAAAAAATTTTTATAATACCCCCTCAAACTTTTTTCTATTACGTTTCAAGGTGCATAGATTCCGAAAATGCAATGTCCGTCCGCCGTATCACGTGTACAGGCTTCATTTTCGGTCTAAAAAAATCGTTCTTTCGCACACATGCTCCATTTGGGCCCTAGTTGTGTCCCGAAACTTTTCAGCCCGATCGGAATATACCCAGGGGTGTTATGAGTGAAAATGTGTGTAAAAATAGGTACTTTTTACGTTTTAGCAACATATTGGTAACATGAGCTTCTGAGATATCGTTTTCTATGTTTTTGGGGACGAGAAGACCGAATATGAAGTCGATTTTGACCAAAGAGTGGAAAATTGAGTTCTACCAAATGTTCAGCTCCCAGAATTGATTTTTTATGAGTGAAAAACCTGGGAAATCGTCTGAAATCACCATCAGTTTGTATAATAACTGGAAAAAGTGTCGAGACGTGGTTCAGGACGATTAAATGGCACTACCAATGATCAAAGATAGTTTAAAAAAAAAAAAAAAAAAGAGCGTACCTAATTTGTGTTTTGGGGGCCAAAATTAATGGAAACCATCAGAAGTAGCTATTTCGATTATTACGCATGAAAGAAACAATTAATGAACAGCCAACCTTTCTGTAGGTATGTCCAGTAGAATAATAAACCCATGTGACAAGGACTTTGCACTGTTTTTCATTCCTGGTTGCACAAAAAGCGGGAGACGGCAGCTCGACCATGTGAGAGCTTGACCTCTTTGGTCTCTCGCTTAGAGCTCCATATTATTACTGTTCCCATCATCTGCGAACCGTGATGTACCAAGGGAGCGCCCATCGTGGAACTGCTACCCAAGCATGGTAGAAGTTGCCTACCTCACACAATATAGCAAGGTTGACATACTTACCATGAAACTTCACCCATACTCCTAGTCCTGCGTTTCAATCCCCAGTTCCTATCCAATAAATATGTTTATACCTATTTAGTATGTGTGATACGAAGTTTGAAGGCTAGAAGACTTCATACACGATCAACCTTGTTTGTGGATCTTGGTATAGGAGCCTTCAAATATGACAGTTGCATTACAATATTTCTTCCGATATTATTGCAGAACCAACACTTATTTTGTAAGGTTTCCTTTCTACTGATTTAAAAAAAAAGGGAAAAAAAAGTGAAATAGCAAGTCAAGATAAAACCAGGTGTTTATTTAAATTAAAGTGTTCTTGTGAACTTGATTATTGTGGTCAAACTGGTAGGAAGTTTAGAGAAAGAACAAAGGAACATGAAAAAGATTTGAGGGATAATAAGGGTGACGTCACACGTCACTTGAATGAATCCAGTCACAGCTTCTATTTTGATCTTACAGGCAGTTCGTTGAATATCTTAATTTCTGCCCAAAAGGGAGCATGTTGGATGTACTTGAAAAATTCGTAATTATTAAGAGTGGTAGGTTGGGTAAATCTTTGAATGATGTAATTCCTTCAAGTTTTTCTCCATTATTACGTTCATTTCTGTAACAGCTTGGT
Organism: Leptopterna dolabrata; assembly: GCA_954871275.1. NCBI lineage: Eukaryota > Metazoa > Arthropoda > Insecta > Hemiptera > Miridae > Leptopterna > Leptopterna dolabrata. Next base: position 81,512,527 of record OX940975.1, on the reverse strand, counting down.
TCCTTCCCTTCACCCCCCCCCCCCACCCTTCTCCTTACGTTCGTTTCACTTTTGGCATTCTCTTCCTTGGCCAATCAGCATCGTCCCCCCCTTCCTTTGTTCCCTTCACCATTATTCTTCACAAACTATCCCAATCAACCACATTTCACTTTTGGTTTATTATTCTGTGAATAATACACCTATGTATTCGCTCAGCAAAAAATTTTTATAACACCCCCTCAAAATTTTTTCTTTTCCGTTTCAAGGTGCGTAGATTCCAAAAATGCAATGTCCGTCCGCCGTACGCCGTCCGCCGTATCACGTGTACAGGCTTCATTTTCGATCTAAAAAAATCGTTCTTTCGCACACATGCTCCATTTGGGCCCTAGTTGTGTCCCGAAACTTTTCAGCCCGATCGGAATATACCCAGGGGAGTTATGAGTGAAAATGTGTGTAAAAATAGGTACTTTTTGCGTTTTAGCAACATGTTAGTAAAATGAGCTTTTGAGGTATCTTTTTCCATGTTTTTGGGGACGAGAAGACCGAATATGATGTCGATTTTGACCAAAGACGCGGAAATTGAGGTTTTACCAAAGGTTCAGCTCCCAAAATTGGTTTTTTATGAGTCAAAAACCTTGAAAATTGTCTGAAATCACCATCAATGTGTATAATAACATTGGAAAAAGTGTAAACAGGTGAATCAAGACCATTAAATGCCACTACCAATGATCAAAGATGATCTAAAAAAAAAGAGAAAAAAAAGCGTACCTATTTCATGTTTTGGGGGCCAAAATTGGTGGAAATCATCAGAAATATCTATTTCAATCATTCCACATGAAAGAAACAATAAATTTAACAGCCAACAAGAATCTCTAGAACTCCAATAGAATAATAAACCCATGTGACAAGGACTTTGCAGCGTTTTTTACTAATTATAAGGTCACCTCTCCAATGTGCCTTCAGTTATTGTGTGTTACTGACGATGGTTTGATCACCGAAACCGGTATAACCGTGTTTTTCGCGTTTTTTCGTGTATTAGTGGAAATAGACTATTTTTTCAATAACTCCGTTTTTCCCTGTTTTTCTTATTACATACCTATTTAATATGCATTCTAGGACGCAAGAGTAATAAACTCGAAACCTTCGTATGACAGACATGATGTATTCTTACTAGGTATCCCATTTAGTCAATTTATTATTGTAATTGTGATACTATGTAAGCTGAAAAGTTCGCAATGCCTTGCGACGTATTAAAACACAGTTACATTGTCTATTTTCCACGAGTCACTAACTGTTTTCAGTGATTAGACCATTGTGATTGGATCCATCTATGTTTTTCAATTACCTGATACTGATTGTTCATAATATAGCGGGCATTGTGTGTTAAGTGGCGTTGCGTTAAGTAAAAGGATGCTTACCGAGGTTAATTTGTTGTCGTGTGAAAGGGACGGGTCGTTGTGAAGAAAGCAAAGGAGAGAGGGTCAAAGGATCCCAATTATAGGGAAAACGAAGAAAAACTTCGAGGAAAGACATTGCATAAAATATAAACCCCCCGGTCATGTCCTATCAATGGTATGGATTAAATATCCCGGTTTCCTAGGATACAAATTAAGTAGGTACCCAACTTAAATACCTTGAAAACGCAAATCTTCAAATCGGGGTGGGGGGGGGGGGGGGGGGTTACAATTTTTTTTTTTTTAGCGATTTTCCAAAATTTTCAGATCATGAATTATTAATAATTTTGTATAGTCAAATCCGTTTCAGACCATCCTGAATTCATCCCTAAATTTCAACATAAATGTCTATGCACACACACACACACACACACACACACACACACACACACACACACACACACACACACACACACACACACACACACACATATATATATATATATATATATATATATATATATATATATATATATATATATAAATGTGCGTATTTAAATACATATTTGTTTGTGCCACTCCAGACAATAATTATCTGACCTTTGCTACATGATATTAATTTTAAATTTCGCCAAAATGTTCGTATTGCCAAACAAAAACGCTGCAAAGTCCTTGTCACATGGGTTTATTATTCTATTGGACATACCTACAGAAACGTTGGCTGTTCATTAATTGTTTCATTCATGCGTAATAATCGAAATAGCTACTTCTGATGGTTTCCACCAATTTTGGCCCCCTAAACACAAATTAGGTACGCTCTTTTTTTCTTTTTTTTTCAAACTATCTTTGATCATTGGTAGTGCCATTTAATCGTCCTGAACCACGTCTTGACACTTTTTCCAGTGTTATTATACAAACTGATGGTGATTTCAGACGATTTCCCAGGTTTTTCGCTCATAAAAAATCAATTCTGGGAGCTGAACATTTGGTAGAACTCAATTTTCCACTCTTTGGTCAACATCGACTTCATATTCGGTCTTCTCGTCCCCAAAAACATAGAAAACGATATCTCAGAAGCTCATGTTACCAATATGTTGCTAAAACGTAAAAAGTACCTATTTTTACACACATTTTCACTCATAACACCCCTGGGTATATTCCGATCGGGCTGAAAAGTTTCGGGACACAATTAGGGCCCAAATGGAGCATGTGTGCGAAAGAACGATTTTTTTAGACCGAAAATGAAGCCTGTACGCGTACGGCGGACGGCGTACGGCGGACGGACATTGCATTTTTGGAATCTATGCACCTTGAAACGTAAAAGAAAAAAGTTTGAGGGGGTGTTATGAAAATTTTTTGCTGAGCGAATACATAGGTGTATTATTCACAGAATAATAAACCAAAAGATGAGTTCGAAGGTGAGCAATTTTCGCAAGTTCTGAGGGGGCTCAAATTTGAATTTTTAGGGGTCAAAATCTGTACAAACGGCCAAAATCACGAACACCTTATAAAAATAACTGAAAGTGTGAGTAAAGGGTGAGCAAGACAAAAAAAACCGTTTCATTTGTTTTTCATGCAGAATAGAGGTCAAATTTGGATTTTGGATGGGCTGAAATTGGTATAAAGGGCTAAAATCGATACCTATTAACTCACTTGACGGTTATTTCGATGATGAATATATTTTTCTTTAAAAAGAGTGAGCCACATTTGACTGTATTAGGGTTAAAAACGCTGCAAAGTCCTTTGCTACATGATATTAATTTTAAATTTCGCCAAAATGTTCGTATTGCCAAACCAAAAACGCTGCAAAGTCCTTGTCACATGGGTTTATTATTCTATTGGACATACCTACAGAAACGTTGGCTGTTCATTAATTGTTTCTTTCATGCGTAATAATCGAAATAGCTACTTCTGGATGGTTTCCACCAATTTTGGCCCCCTAAACACAAATTAGGTACGCTCTTTTTTTTCTTTTTTTTTCAAATTATCTTTGATCATTGATAGTACCATTTAATTGTCTTGATCCACCTGTTGATACTTTTTTCTAGTGTTATTCTACAAATTGATGGTGATTTCAGACGGTTTCCCAGGTTTTTTGACTCATAAAAAATCAATTTTGGGAGCTGAACATCTGATACAACCTCGGTTTTCCACTCTTTGGTCAAAATCGACTTCATATTCGGTCTTCTTGTCTTCAAAAACATGAAAAACGATACCTCAAAAGCTCATTTTACTAACATGTTACTAAAACACAAAAAGTACCTATTTTTATACACATTTTCACTCATAACTCCCCTGGGTATATTCCGATCGGGCTGAAAAGTTTCGGGACACAACTAGGGCCCAAATGGAGCATGTGTGCGAAAGAACGAATTTTTTAGACCGAAAATGAAGCCTGTACACGTGATACGGCGGACGGCGTACGGCGTACGGCGGACGGACATTGCATTTTTGGAATCTACGCACCTTGAAACGGAAAAGAACAAATTTTGAGGGGGGTGTTATAAAAATTTTTTGCTGACCGAATACATAGGTGTATTATTCATAGAATAATAAACCAAAACGCTGCAAAGTCCTTGTCACATGGGTTTATTATTCTACTGGAGTTCTAGAGATTCTTTTTGGCTGTTAAATTTATTGTTTCATTCTTGTGGAATGATTGAAATAGCCATTTCTGATGATTTCCACCAATTTCGGCCCCCAAAACTTGAAAAGGTACGATTTTTTTCTTCTTTTCAGATCATCTTTGATCATTGGTAGTGCCATTCAATGGTCTTGATTCACCTGTTTACACTTTTTCTAATGTTATTATACACATTGATGGTGATTTCAGACAGTTTTCCAGGGTTTTGACTCATAAAAAACCAATTTTGGGAGCTGCACCTTTGGTAAAACCTCAATTTCCGCGTCTTTGGTCAAAATCGACTTCATATTCGGTCTTCTCGTCCCCAAAAACATGGGAAAAGATACCTGAAAAGCTCATGTTACTGACATGTTGCTAAAACGCAAAAAGTACCTATTTTTACACACATTTTCACTCATAACACCCCTGGGTATATTCCGATCGGGCTGAAAAGTTACGGGACACAACTAGGGCCCAAATGGAGCATCTGTGCGAAAGAACGTTTTTTTTTTAAACCGAAAATGAAGCCGGTACACGTGATACGGCGTACGGCGGACGGGCGGACGGACATTGCATTTTTGGAATCTACGCACCTTGAAACGGAAAAGAAAAAATTTTGAGGGGGTGTTATAAAAATTTTTTGCTGAGCGAATACATAGGTGTATTATTCACAGAATAATAAACCAAAAACTGACGTCTGCAAATCGAAGTTAAAGTTACGATTGCAGTTTTGAAAATTACATGCATAAGCAGAATCACACTAAATATTCCTTCAGTATTTGTCACGCTCTTTCATTCACCCCAAGCGTCCAACTAATCCCCCAAAAAGTGATGCGCGATATTCATGGTGTTCGAGGCTTCCTCAAGAATTATTGGATCCTGGAATCTTCTTTCGTCAATAGAACCTGTTATAATAGAACCTCAGTAGAACCTGTTATAATTAACTTCGAATTTTACTTTAAAATTGATAATTTCTCGCGGTCTATCGATGCTATGTACACATATACCTTTTTTTTTATCATCGGAGAAGGGTTCATTTTTACCGTTAGGTACGCCTTTTGGTTTATTATTCTCTGAATAATACACCTATGTAATCGCTCAGCAAAAAATTTTTATAACACCCCCTCAAACTTTTTTCTTTTCCGTTTCAAGGTGCGTAGATTCAAAAAATGCAATGTCCGTCCGCCGTACGCCGTATCACGTGTACAGGCTTCATTTTCGGTCTAAAAAAGTCGTTCTTTCGCACACATGCTCCATTTGGGCCCTAGTTGTGTCCCGAAACTTTTCAGCCCGATCGGAATATACCCAGGGGTGTTGTGAGTGAAAATGTGTGTAAAAATAGGTACTTTTTACGTTTTAGCAACATATTGGTAACATGAGCTTCTGAGATATCGTTTTCTATGTTTTTGGGGACGAGAAGACCGAATATGAAGTCGATTTTGACCAAAGAGTGGAAAATTGAGTTCTACCAAATGTTCAGCTCCCAGAATTGATTTTTTATGAGTGAAAAACCTGGGAAATCGTCTGAAATCACCATCAGTTTGTATAATAACACTGGAAAAAGTGTCGAGACGTGGTTCAGGACGATTAAATGGCACTACCAATGATCAAAAAAAAAAAAGATCGTACCTACCTAATTTGTGTTTTGGGGGCCAAAATTGGTGGAAACCATCAGAAATAGCTATTTCAATTATTTCACATGAAACAAACAATAAATGTACAGCCAACATCTCTGTAGGTATGTCCAATAGAATAATAAACCCATGTGACAAGGACTTTGCAGCGTTTTTTTTTTCGTCGGTGCGTATGATGAGGATTCAGCTTAGTTTCTCTGGGAAAACGAAGTTTTGAAGTACCCAGGCTAAAGCTTCAGGTGGCGCTTTGTTAGTTTTACGCAGTCAGAAGCAACTCGTGAGAGTGGAACATGCCAAGTGTCGACAGAGATTTCCGGTTGCGCATGCGACCAAATCCCCTCACTCCTACCGTTACCGTTCTTACCGCTAAAATCTGGCGGATCTTGGGGCCGCCTGTACAACTATCTTGCAGAAGCTGATTAAAATCTCTCGAGTTAACTAACAAAGAAGATACATAGTGCCGATAAACCTCCTTCAGACGTAATCCTTAGGCCAACACATAGCGTTGTTAACGGTTTCTATTGTTAACAGTATATATTATTTTCTTACTGTCTTTAGTTATAAGAACCGTCACCTTTTCGCCTTTCAGAATGCGTTGTAATTAATTTCTCATTCTCCGGGAGGGTACGACCAATTTTCAGTCTGAAGCTCTGTAGTTGGTACCTATCACCTAAAATGTATTTGAGCAGTTTATAAGGAAGTTTGTCTTTGGTTAGGCAGTGAGGAGTATCTGTGACTTCTGTTTATATTTTTGAATGGAATTATACTCCATTCTAAGAATTTTGAGACCAATCGCACTCTCCTACGATGGGTAGTTCTTGTTCTGTGAGCATTTAAAGTTTCGGAAGCAAGTGACGTCACACCTGGCAAGGGGGTCCCGCCCTGGCCGGAGGAGTGCAGTGACGTCATTTGTTGCCGAAACTTCGGAAGCTCATAGAACAAGAACTACCCATCGTAGGAGAGTGCGGTTGGTCTCAAAATTTGTAGAATGGAACCTACTTATATTTAAAAATGGGAAACTAATGTCGTGAGTACCCCTCATTAGGTCTACGTACCTACATGATAATTAATGTTACAGACTTTCCCAACTTCTATTGGCTTGAGACATATGGAACATAAAGACTAACTAAGAGGTCGAAATTCAGTTATATTATGAAAGTTTCATTGATATAATAAATTGGTACAAATAATTTTATCAAATTCGGTTCGGGATTCTTTTAGCGAATTTTCAAAGAAAATGAAGCTATTGCAATGGCTTCGAAATTTAAATAATATAAATTTTTGGAAATTTTCTTCATAGAAATCCGTTTCAGACCATTCTAAAACGATTCCTGAAATTTAACACTTTTTTATATGTATATATATATATATATATTTATATATTTATTTATATATGTGTCACTCCAGACGATAACTCTCGATAGAATTGAGATAAACAGCTCAAATTTGCACAAAAAATCTATCTTGGCAATCGAAAGGCTAAGTTCGAAGATGGGCGAAATTGGCCTACTCTAAGGAGGGTTTTGGCGCATTTAAAGTGCGCAAAAATTACCCAAAAATCCCCAAAATGTTATTTTCCAACAAGTGACCCCTCATTTTAAAGGTTTTTGCACGCTGAACACGATGGTGGAATCGGATTTTAGATATCTTGATCCGTTCTCAAATTAGAGCATTTAAAGTGCGCAAAAATTACCCAAAAATCCCCAAAATGTTATTTTCCAACAAGTGACCCCTCATTTTAAAGGTTTTTGCACGCTGAACACGATGGTGGAATCGGATTTTAGATATCTTGATCCGTTCTCAAATTAGAGTATTTAAAGTGCGCAAAAATTACCCAAAAATCCCCAAAATGTTATTTTCTAACAAGTGACCCCTCATTTTAAAGGTTTTTGCACGCTGAACACGATAGTGAAATCGGATTTTAGATATCTAAATCCGTTCTTAAATTAGAGCATTTAAAGTGCGCAAAAATTACCCAAAACTAGGATAATCTTTAAACTCTTACCCCCACCCCCTTAGAGTGGTCAGATTGAAAAATGTGAGAAGTATTAATTGAAGACGAGAGTTCGAAGCAAAAAAGGGGGAGGCAAACGATTAGTACAACTCCTTGAATTTACCCACAGCGATCAAATAGATAAGCACTTAGTACAATTACGTAATAAACAAACGGTAGAATCAGGATGGACAAAACGTACAAATTAAAATAAATACGAAGAGAATATACATAGAAAACCAAATTTTAGACCGAAGTTTTCCTTTATTCAAAACCATAGCCATTAATTCGAATATTTCTTTGAAAATTCGCTCATTAAGTCATGCTGCATGACTGATTTTTTTTTTTCATTGAGATGGCATAGGGGTTATTAGGAATTGCACGAAACCGAATTCTATCCTAAAACGCAAATTAAACCTTCCTGTAGAATAATGCATGCATTACAATGGGGCTTCCCTTATGGTGTGTATAGACTACTCTCCCTCATTGCAGATCGTCTGGAAGTATATATGATTAACTGCTCTATCAAAAACGCTGCAAAGTCCTTGTCACATGGGTTTATTATTCCATTGGACATACCTACCTACAGAGATGTTGGCTGTTTATTTATTGTTTCTTTCATATAAAATAATTGAAATAGCTATCTCTGGTGGTTTCCACCAATTTTGGCCCCCAAAACTCGAATAAACTACGCTCCTTTTTTTTAAAATAAATTATCTCTGATCATTGATAGTACCATTTAATCGTCTTGATCCACCTGTTGACACTTTTTCCAGTGTTATTATACAAATTAATGGTGATTTCAAACGATTTCCCAGGTTTTTGAATCATAAAAAATCAATTTCGGGAGCTGAACATCTGGTAGAACCTCAATTTCCTATTCTTTGGTCAAAATCGACTTCATATTCGGTCTTCTCGTCCCCAAAAACATGAAAAACGATACCTTAAAAGCTCATGTTACCAACATGTTGCTAAAACGCAAAAAGTACCTATTTTTATACACATTTTCACTCATAACCCTGGGTATATTCCGATCGGGCTGAAAAGTTTCGGGACACAACTAGGGCCCAAATGGAGCATGTGTGCGAAAGAACGAATTTTTTAGACCGAAAATGAAGCCTGTACACGTGATACGGCGGACGGCGTACGGCGGACGGACATTGCATTTTTTGAATCTACGTACCTTGAAACGGAAAAGAAAAAATTTTGAGGGGGTGTTATAAAAATTTTTTGCTGAGCGATTACATAGGTGTATTATTCACAGAATAATAAACCAAAATGGAACACGTAAAATCGATTGAGCTCAACCAGCCCCCCCCCCCCCCTCCACCAACGTAGTTCACAGCCTGAACGAATTCTGAGTCAAACTAATAAACAACCACCCAAATCGGTTGAGAATACGGGCAGCGGACACAAGATTTGCCGAAAATCCAGCGTTCTCATCCCCCCCTCTCCCCGACCCTGTAGAAATAAATGTCGAAATTCCGGTGACGTAGTGCACAACTAGATTGAATGGGCTATTTGCATATTTATTTTATTTTATTTTTTTATGAAATTAGATTCTATCCTGAGAATTTTGAGACCAACAACACGCTCTTACGATGAATAGTTATTTTTCTATGATTTGTCAAAGTTTCCGGAGGGTTCCTACGTCACAGTTGGAAGTGGGGTCCCGCCCAGGCGAGAGGGGTGCAATGACGTAGGAACCTCTGGAAACTTTGGAGAACCATTCAGCTATCGTAGGAGCGTGCGGTTGTTCTCAAAATTCTCAGGATGGAATCTACTTTCATTTAAAAAATATTATAAACAGCTTTTATGACCCATGCAAATAGTCCATTCTGCGTCGAACAAAAACAGAAACACGGAAATCGGTTGAGAATTAAGCCCTGGGCAGCGCACACAAGATTTAGCCGAAAAACCCACGTTTTTCAGCATTACCCCTCTCCCTTCCCCCTTCTAGAAATAAATTTCGAAATTCTGGCCACGTAGAGCACAACTAGACAGTTCTCTGCTTCTGCACACACACACACACACACACACACACACACACACACACACACACACACACACACACACACACACACACACACACACACACACACACACACACACACACACACACACACACACACACACACACACACACACACACACACACACACACACACACACACACACACACACACACACACACACACACACACACACACACACGGAAATCGGTTGAGAATTGTGGCCTGGGCAGCGCACACAATATTCTGTCACACACACACACACACACACACACACACACACACACACACACACACACACACACACACACACACACACACACACACACACAGACGTTTTAGTGGTTTTTTTCTTCTTCTTTTTTTACGGATTTGGATTCAGGATGTCTGAAACGGATTTGAATGTTGTTTTCATTCGCGGCTGAGTGTTGTCCTGACCAGATCAAATAGGTACAAAAGGACGTCTTTTACTACTGAGGGACGTCCTAAAAAGGTCTGCCAAGTTTAATGGCACATAGATTCCCCGTATCGATAATATGATCGTATAGATCAATATTAATGGATCAATTACTCCTCAACTACCCACCGAAATTGGTTAAAAAGTAATTGATTACCTCGGATTTGTGGTTTGCGCATGCCCAGTGATTTACCAATTATCCGGTCGTGATAAAATTAGTGGTGAGCCATCAAGGGCCGAACCCGCATGATTTCTGGAAATTTCACCTAAATCGAGCCATAGGCTCGTGAAAAATTGAGTACCTCAGACTTCGGTTTGCGCATGCACAGTGGCTATACCAGTCAACAGATTGCGATTAAATTCGTAGGGCACCGCGAAGGGCCCAATGCGCATGATTCCTGTAAATATCAACAAAATTGGATTTCAATTAAGGAAGTTGTGAGTGTTCAAGGGTTTGCACAGACATAGACGAACTGATAGGCACCTAACCATATTTGTTCAGAAAGCTCTAAAACGTATTAAGACCTGTGACATAGTGAGAGAGTGACGGTAGACCCTCGAGAGTCATCTCCCTCCTCTATGTATACCAAGCGAGATGATCACCGGTTAAGAAGGGATATCAGATTAGGCTTCCCCAAGCGACCCCGTCTTCACCGGACCAAAAAACTAATCGAGAACAGCCACACCGTCACAGACGCAAGTGGAAATTGTGATTTTGGAGGCAAAAAATTGTTTGCCTCTCAAAAGTGGGAACAAAGCATCCGCTACCTTGGTAGACTCGGAAGCAATATCATTTGGAGAACCTAAATCGCCCTGATGGTTATGAGATGTTCTGCGGTCGTGGAATATTGTTGAAATGAAACCCGGCGCAGTAGATGTATATCCACCACTGACCGTGGCTTTACTTTCATCGAGGTCGCAACCGACTGACACAGAGAAGTGAGATACCCTTCGGCGGATGGAAGGCAATTTCTCCTATCGCTCATCACCAATCTAAATGACTCCCGGGGGATTTGATGACTCCTGAAGGCCTCCAAGGTGAAGTCAACAAACCTCTTCCTTTGGAGGTCCTGGCTCGCTGCCTCGTCCCGGCGGATGGAACAACGCTCGGTAGAACTGCGCTTGGACTTCAACAGGAATCCGGCGCGGGAGTGTGAAGCCGCTTTCTTATCCTGCAGCGTCTTATTCTTGTTCGGAGATGTGAATCAAGTGGGCTCAGTGAGAATGAAGTGGAATTCAGTCCGCTGTGTGATTGTTAGAACGTCGTGGGATTTGGAAAAAAAACTCGTATCAGGGCGCTCATCTGCTAGCGTATCCACATTTTGGTTGTGGCGAAAGGTAACCAAACTAACTGGTAACTTGGAGGTTTGCCAGCTCTGAATCCTTGGAACTCAGCTCGACAAAATTTGTTAAGCTGAGTACCTACCTCCTCGATTTTCCTCGTTGGCATTCTTCATGTAAACTCCACTTAGCTTCAAAATAACGATTCAGGTCAGTTTGGTACTTATACGTTGCATATTTACGTGTATTCTGTAAGGTATTCAATGGCCCGGTGGCTGTTTGTTTAGGGGCGGATAGGTCCATTCGCCGTCATGTTAGAGACGACGCTGCACAATAGTACAAAATACGATTCTAGGTTATCAACAATATTTGATGAGCTTCTCTCATTGAAGACCGCGGCCGAAAAACAGTCTTACGTTTTCTTCAAAACTCAGTTTAAAGTGTCGGTGTCCTCTGCAAGGTCCCCTCTGTCGATTATGAAGATAAAAACCCCAGTTGTACCGGCCGCGTTCTTCAATTATAATTATTGTGTGCTATGATAAATTCTTACTTTATTATCCTCAAAATCAATTTATTCAACTTCCGTTCATGTTGCAGTATAGTAACCAAACAAATTTTTAAATTTACAACAAATTGGTTATAGGTACATGCATTTGCATCGACAGTACACCAGTAATAAAATAAATACAATGTAGTACCTATTTATTCAAGTACAGTCTACAAATGTACATAAATACGATATAGTATTTATTTTATTATTGGTGTACAGTCTATGCAAATGCATGTATAACCAATTTTGTTGTAAATTTAAAAATTTGTTTGACTGATTACTATTACAGCAACATGAACGGAAGTTGAATAACTTGATTTTGAGGTTTTGTAGGTATTAGGAGAAAACCGATTACTTAACTTATGGTTTTGGATACAGACAAATAAAATAAACAAATAAAAACAAATTTTCCTTTATGATGAGTCTGTCGAACAATTTTGATCTGTTAGAATTTTATATTGTACATCGATCAACTACTTCAAGCTGGCTCCAGTTTGTGTCCGAGTCGTGCCATTTATGGTTCCATGGCTCATATTTTTCGATCACCACCTACTTGTGGTTGAATGTGGTACCATTTCGGAACTCGATTACGCCTAGTTGTCCATCATTTGTCTGCTGAACTAAAATGGCTGAAAAGGATTAGTCATTCAAATTCAAACTGACAACTGACTTGACTGACCGACGTTTGTTTGGGTTGAGAGAAGTGATGGAATGGGACTTACCTATTACCAGTCCTAAGTCCTAAGTCGTAATACGTTGAGCCTTCCTTCAGCATGTGCCTGCCTGGGTGAATCTGATTGTACAAAATGCAAAACTTTGAACACTATCCAGAGTTTGACACCCCCCCCCCCCCCAAGTAAATTCCGATTTGGGTGTTCCACCTCGGATTTTGAATAAGAACCGCACGTTGGCTCTTTTTCAGCTGATCCTTCCTCCTCTTCCTCTACGGGAATTGTGCCTTATGTACACGCAGTGCCGTCACGCTAACCTCGCCCTCCTTTAAAGCGCTCGCATGTGCCACTCGGTTCCTGGTTCAGTGTCTTATTTAACCCCTTGGCCCGCGACCCGCTTGTTTCATCACAGATAAACTGTTGGTAAACAGAAAATCAACTTTAAAAAAAGAGAAGGCATTGTGTGCCATTTTGGTTTATTATTCTGTGAATAATACACCTATGTATTCGCTCAGCAAAAAATTTTTATAACACCCCCTCAAACTTTTTTCTTTTACGTTTCAAGGTGCATAGATTCCAAAAATGCAATGTCCGTCCGCCGTACGCCGTCCACCGTCCGCCGTATCACGTGTACAGGCTTCATTTTCGGTCTAAAAAAACCGTTCTTTCGCACACATGCTCCATTTGGGCCCTAGTTGTGTCCCGAAACTTTTCAGCCCGATCGGAATATACCCAGGGGTGTTATGAGTGAAAATGTGTGTAAAAATAGGTACTTTTTACGTTTTAGCAACATATTGGTAACATGAGCTTCTGAGATATCGTTTTCTATGTTTTTGGGGACGAGAAGACCGAATCTGAAGTCGATTTTGACCAAAGAGTGGAAAATTGAGTTCTACCAAGTGTTCAGCTCCCAGAATTGATTTTTTATGAGTGAAAAACCTGGGAAATCGTCTGAAATCACCATCAGTTTGTATAATAACACTGGAAAAAGTGTCAAGACGTGGTTCAGGACGATTAAATGGCACTACCAAAGATCAAAGATAGATAAAAAAAAAAGAAAAAAAAGAGCGTACCTAATTTGTGTTTTGGGGGCCAAAATTAATGGAATCCATCAGAAGTAGCTATTTCGATTATTACGCATGAAAGAAACAATTAATGAACAGCCAACCTTTCTGTAGGTACGTCCAATAGAATAATAAACCCATGTGACAAGGACTTTGCAGCGTTTTTGTAATGTAAGAACCATCTTCTGTGGATATACACTAAAATGTACTACATACAGTTACCTAACTCACTAACGATTAATGAAAATCGCTATGGCTTGAAATAGTGTTTAATGGCTGTTACAAGGATTTCACGTTTGCTTGCAGATGCCCTACTATTTCTCAGACCACGAAGAAATGCATAATGTGACAATGGATCTGTTGAATGAAGTAGCCAACATTGTGATCCAGCCGACTTTCGGCAAAACAGAAAATATCCACGTTACCATCTGAGAAGTTGGGTTTATACTTAAAAAGTTAAAGAAGATTTCTTATTATTTCCGAGTGCACCTATAGGTATATATCGGCTACTTGGCGGAAACCAAAAGAACAAAGCGTTTTGTGATCACTTTGATGAGGTAAACAATTATTGTTGTCCGCCAATTAACCGATATGTATTGCACTCGGAAATAATAATAATTCTGTGTTTAACTTCTCAGCTGGTAACGTGGGTATTTTCTGTTGTGCCGAAAGTCGGCTGCCATCGAAATTGGCCCTGAATCAGAAAATATGTTTCCACAATCAACGTGTTTTAAGGATCACATGTTGGCTACTTTAACATTCAACAGTAATACATATCTTAAGTACTTTCCTACCTTCTCCAAATTACCCTCTCCACGTCTGTACTGCGTCGTCCTATTTTGGTTTATTATTTTCAGTAATTAACCTTTGGAATATAGCATGGACAATTTTTTTAACCCCCCGGGCCCCATTAAAATTCAATGGTTTCCGTTTCAAGGTACGTAGAATCCGAAAATGGAATTTTAACAAAATTCTGTCCTTCCGCCGTACTTTGCACTTTCCTTAGTTACTATGAACCTAAAATAATTACAATTGGTTCGTTGGTCCCGTTTGGGGTCTAGTTGGTCCGCAATGCTCTGCGTTACTTTCGGTCGCCTCTAAGAGGTGAAAATAGGGAAATAGGGGGCTCGAAAACTTTCAATAGAAGGGTATGGTTTTTTTAAACGTTTTTAAATTGATCTTGAACTAGAGAATTTTTTGAGACCGCCCGGAGCATTGTACGACCAGCCGTTCGTTTGCACCGAAAAACTTCGTCAACATGATTGTGAACGAAACGGTATGCATCCAGCCCACATATCACTGCTAGGGAACATCTGATTATAATCACGCATGGCTGTATGAAATCGAGTTGGTTGATTTCATTAGAAGAATGATGGTCATTTTGGATTTAGTTGATAGGTGCTTTCATAACTTGAACAAAAGTTAGCTTCAAGAATAGCCACCAATAAAATTAATGGTAGACATCTTGAATCCACCGAATATTTGTGAAACTGTCATTCTCCTTCCTCCCCAATACTCGATTTTGGACTGAAGTCAATCCTTTTGGATTGAAGGGGGGGGGGGGGGGGCACTATATGTTGACCACAGAAAACCGTGATAGATAGCCTTCCACGTAGAAGTCTATAGGTAAATGATAAACTGTTCAACATTTACACAACTGTTTATCATTAACCTTTTAAATGCGTTTTACCTTTTAATCATTTACCCTTTTAATTGCGTTTTTTAATGAATAATTCTACATTCAAGCCAAAACAATTCAGTGATTTTTTTCAGACGGGTTGTATCACGGTTTTGCACTTTTGACCTGTCTTCGTCTATCGACTACCTCGATTCTGAAAATTTTGCACTCAGGCTTTTGGTTTATTATTCTGTGAATAATACACCTATGTATTCGCTCAGCAAAAAATTTTTATAACACCCCCTCAAACTTTTTCCTTTTCCGTTTCAAGGTGCGTAGATTCCAAAAATGCAATGTCCGTCCGCCGTCCACCGTCCGCCGTCCACCGTCCGCCGTCCACCGTCCGCCGTCCGCCGTATCACGTGTGCAGGCTTCATTTTCGGTCTAAAAAAATCGTTCTTTCGCACACATGCTCCATTTGGGCCCTAGTTGTGTCCCGAAACTTTTCAGCCCGATCGGAATATACCCAGGGGTGTTATGAGTGAAAATGTGTGTAAAAATAGGTACTTTTTGCGTTTTAGCAACATGTTGGTAACATGAGCTTTTGAGGTATCGTTTTTCATGTTTTTGGGGACGAGAAGACCGAATATGAAGTCGATTTTAACTAAAGAATAGAAAATTGAGGTTATACCAGATGTTCAGCTCCCGAAATTGATTTTTTATGAGTCAAAAACCTGGGAAATCGTCTGAAATCACCATCAATTTGTACAATAACACTGGAAAAAGTGTCAACAGGTGGATCAAGACGATTAAATGGTACTATCAATGATCAAAGATAATTTATTAAAAAAAAAAAAAAAAAAAAAAAAAAAGAGGAGCTCCTTATTCGTGTTTTGGGGGCCACAATTGGTGGAAACCTCTATTTCGATTATTTTATATGAAAGAAACAATAAATGAACAGCCAACATTTCTGTAAGTACGTCCAATAGAATAATAAACTCATGTGACAAGGACTTTGCAGCGTTTTTGGTTTGTAGGTAGGTCGTACCAGTAGTCACCATGCCAGTCACCATATTTCACTGCACGCAAGCTCGTTCTTCAGGAAAACTCACCCCCTCCAGTCCTTATTACCTGCTCTTATTCTTTTCTGTACAATTAGCCAACTTTCCCGAGAGAGGGCCCTCAACACCATTATCCGAGACCTGCCCTACACTTTCACTCACACTTCCCTCCTTCCCCACGGCCGTTCCTTGTTTACCTAATGTCTTCTCAACGAGTTGCACCCCAAACAGTCTTCTTTCTACATCAAATCGACGATTGTTTGTCCTGCCGGAACCCGACTCACACCGTGACCGACTGGAGAAGATTTTTTGCCAATTGCAACGTAAAAGCAAACAGCTTTTTACGGGAGTTTAAACCACCCAGTGCGGGATTCGTTTTCGCATCTCTTCGCATCGAGGTTTCAACGCGAGGGCAGAACCTTTCCTAGTTTCACCATTTTTTCTCGACGCTGTATAACACATTTTCATGATACATGGTCATCCTACAGTCTCTCACTGACAGTGAGCTAAACTTTGTGTTGTTCTGATTCAATCTTTCCTATGGATGTGTCTTTTGAATAATATTTCATTTTAAATTTTTTAAATACCACTTTCATATTAATTTTTGGCCCTGCTCTCATATTTACGATTGTAGTCAAGTGGCCTAACAGGGTACACGATACGAACAAAATCACTCGATATGAAATCGTGGAAACTCATTTCACAGAAAAACGGAAGTTATTGAAAAATAGCCTGTTTCCACTAATACACGAAAAAACGCGAAAAATACACTGTTATACCGCTTTCGGTGATCAAACCAATAACTGTTACTGACGATGGTTTGATCACCGAAACCGGCATAACAGTGTATTTTTCGCGTTTTTTCTTGTATTAGTGGAAATAGACTATTTTATCAATAACTTCGTTTTTTCTGTTGGTACACGACCCCAACGGGACAAAAAAGGGAAGTTTAAAAGCTTTCCTAACTTAAGACATTGTCCCATTTAATTGACTCTTGTCCCAGGTTAGAAGATGTGTTGTCATGATTATTTTTTCTGTTGTTTACGTGAAGTATAATGTCGAAAATTCGTCAAATACAGACGTCAGTACCTAGTTCCGCATAGTAACAATATGGTTTATTCTCACTCTAGAATTGCAATTGTCATGAGACCCTATGGAGCCTATACAGCAAGTGATCTCGAGAAAGCGATAAGTGCTATGCGAAGATTTAACGAACTACTGCAAGAAAATACGGAGTGTAGAGTTTTTATCGTTCGGTTCAAAATTGATATGCTTCGAAGTTTACGAGTCTAGTTCAAGTTTAGTCAGCATTTAGTTCCTGTATTCAAGACAGCTATTTTTACCATGGAAATAATAATGAGAGTAATAATACTTGGCTATGAGCCTATCTTGTAGATGAAGCATTTTTTTAAATCAAGTTTCCTACTTGGCTGGTTGCAGCAGTTTGAAGAAACGCGAGGAAAACTTTTTTTACCAATGAAATTTTGCAGAAATCTTGTAACATGAGGCTGAAAATGTAATTATTCGATGCATAATTTTTTAACCTTTCCCTAATTTTTTTCACTTGGGTATTGTCCTAGACCATTTTTAAAAAGATGCATTGTGTCCGAAGTTGAAACCTTGAGATTTATAGATGGTGCAGGTGAAAATAAAATCACTGTCCCAAGTTGAGGACCCCGCAGCTAACTTGGGACAAACAAAATTTCATTTTTTTAAATACTAAATTTGAATATAAAATTCTTAAAATGCCAGAAAATCGAAAAGTGGCGGTTTGTTTTGGAATTTTAGCTTTTCATTAAGTTGTTCATTTTCATGCTCAAACCTCAAAAGTGACCCAAGTTAGAGCACTTGTACGTAAAGTCCTAAGGGATAATTCTGCGAACAGGGCAAACAGTAGCAACTTCTGCATAGTGTACGTCTACTCATTGCACTCATTACTCGGGTTCATTTGTCAGTTTTGATCAAGTTTTCAAATGCCAATATTCGTGTCTGTTCGGTATAGGACACTCTACACTTACATGTGCTCAGGCGCCTGTGGAAACCTAAACCGGCTACAAATACTGATTCTTCTTCGCTATTGTGGATGAATTTTCAGTTGTTGAGCAGTTTGATGCCCCTAGATCCAGGACCTACGTGAAGTATGGATCATCACCGTCAAATCCTGACTCTATTTCCAGCTCGGAGTTCCCATTAGATTATCCTCAAAGCGAATTTAAAATTCCTTATGGCTACCGCCTATCTTACTACCGTGTGCGAGCGAGCTACATAGAGCGGGGAGGCGCGCGTCATCATCTGCCAACAGTTTCAACCCGAATGTTTTCCTTTTGCCTTATATCATTCGACTACGTTTTAGATCTCACTGGAAAGGGCTACGTGAACATTAGAGGGAATGAGATTAATGCTCGTGTTATCTCCAAAGATCCGGGCAATAGGCGTATTCCCAGGAAAACACATTTAGCATTCACAAACGGGATCAAATTCCAGTGGGACACATCTTTCAGAAATTGTCTCCATTGTTGGATAACGTATATAATATAACTGCATTGCATACTGCTCGAGATCATTTTCCTTATTCCCATTACAGAACCTGAGATCATTGAAAGGCCCTTTGTGTTGAAGTTTCTCCAGCTCTCGTAGTTGGTATTTTCAATGGGAAACTCATCCTTTTCAGAAGAGAGTTCGTCACAGGTCTTTTCTCCCCCTTCAGACCGCAGGTTTCCTTGCCTGTTTGTCAATCTAAGGGAACAACTAACTCCGGAACCGCAATCCTTCCCCTCCTAAGAACATTTCCCAAGTCATTCAAGAGACAGACCGCAGCTCGCAATCAGTTCAACTCTTTTGCCTGATGGTGTTGTTCATTTTCTCCCTCGGCCTGTGAAAAGGATTTCTTCGGGATTGAGAAAACCCTTTGATTCGGATCCTATCGGTTTGATAGGAATAACAGACGTCAAACATCCAAAGAAAGCTTTCTGCAATACCTTTTAATTGTTAGTCATTCCATGATCACTGATATGGTTTCTTGAAGTATGAAGTACCAAGTGAAGTATCATCAATTCATTTGTTTTATTGGGCTGAAATTCGAATTAAGAATTTGTTTCACATTGTGAGAAATCGTTGCCTCAGGTCCGTGAGAATCATGTTTATTTCACCGAGACTGCCGTTATATAGTGTGCCGCTTAGATTACGTTTTAATCACCGGTGCATGATTGCGATTTCCACATTTTAAATTTTTCCTACCCGATATTCACATTGACATTTTATGTCTTTACTTTGGCACATGTACCCGAAAAGCGTTATACGAAACCGTTATGCGATACCGGTAAACAAGCGTTACAGTTGATATTCTGATGATTTTCGCTTACAACCGATTCGTTTCTACGGAACTTCATGTTTGCCATTTTTCATCGTACACAAACCGTTCACCACTCGTTGGAATCGTGTGATTTTATTGAACATTTTCTTGTTAACCGTACCCCCGTACCTGGCGCGGTAGCTGAGCTGAGCATGATGAAAAAAAACCACAGTCATGCAGCATGGCTATAAGAGCGAATTTTCGAAGTTTTCGGCATCTTCCTCCTCCGCCTAAAATTTTCTGAAAATTAATTTTCGGTCAATGTTTTCCCAACTTGATACCATACAAAATTAAAACAGGAGTAGTTTTACGCAAAGTAAAATTTGGGGTGGAAGGAGGGGGAGGGGGAAATCAAAAATGTTTTGAATACCAGAAGAGTAGGTATTGGATACGTAACAAATTTTTTGTTCCATTTTTTGCCGAGTAACACCTCGGTTTGTAGATTTTCCAACGCTGAACACGATGGTGAAGTCAGAATTGCGATATCCCATTCCGTTATCAGATTAGAGCAGACGAACCAGGAAGAACATCTCAAGAAATAACCACGTTCCTTCATCTTCAAAGTGCTCCAGTTTGAGAATGGAATGAGATATCGCAATTCTGATTTCACCATCGTGTTCAGCGTACAAAAACCTTTAAAATGAGGTGTCACTTGTCAGACTTTTTCATTTTTGGAATTTATGGGTAATTTCCCCTCCCTAAAACTCCCCAAAACTCCCCCTTAGAGTGACCCGATTCTGCCCATCTTCGAACTTAGCCTGTCGATTGCCAAGACAGATTTTTCGTGCAAATTTGAACTTTTTATCTCAATTCTTTCGAGAGTTATCGTCTGGAATGACACATACATATATAAATATATATATAAATATATAAATATATATATATACATATAATTTTTGGTGTCTTTCGGCAGTGAATTCAGGATGGTCTGAAACGGATTTTGATATAAAAATCTTTCGGAAATTCGAGTTTTAAAAATTTTGGACCGAGAACAATAGCTTCCTTTTCTTCGAAAATTCGCTAAAAAGGCTGGTAAACAAGGTGGTCAGCAACAGACTAGTGAAGAAAGTCATTACTTACTAGAATCGAATGTGGTAACCTTGCACCACCATGTAACCCGGATCGTGGTAATCTTGCAACCCGTAAATGATACCGTCAATTGTCCCTAAATTCCCATTGAGACATAAAATGGCCCAATGTGTTGCAGACTCGTATGCAAGCGTTTGATTTTGACATTTTATGTCTTTACTTTGGCACATGGTTTTTATCTGATATTACATATCGAAGCACCTCCTACTTTATTGCGATCGGAAAAGGGTGGCTTATGCACAATGCAAGTCGACTGGTGGTAAATTGAAAGCATTTTCATTAGGTTTTACCGGAGTGTCAAGATTAGAACTCTCATGAGGATGGTTGTGAAATGCATGAGGATGTCAATATGATGAGGCCAAGGGCAGCAGCTATGCAAACAGTAATGAGGGGGTCATCAAACTCGCATCCACTTTATAATTATAATAGCGTAATCTGTCGGTTATAATGCGATGCGTTGTGTGGATAAAACCGATTGAATACTGCGAAGAAAGCTGCATCTGATAAATAAAATGACGACTTGAATAAAGTTTTGCAAGCGGGTCTTACGCCATCGCAGTGGGGAGGCGGTAAGTTCTCACGTGGTTGCCAACAGAGCAGGGGACACATTGCAGGTGGAATACGAAGGATGTCTGAGGACACGAGTCATTCTCAGTAAAGGGCGTTGTGACAACGGCAAACTGGGATTGACTGTTATCTCAAAACGGTGACTCATCGCTCGGAACTAATGAACCAGTAGGGTTGAGACTTTTCCCCCATCAGTATCAAAGAAAATCACATAATCGCGACAACAAAAATTCGTATGCCTACTAGGCGCGACAACCTAACCCCGTACTCGTTACTAGGTACCTACCTAAATCACGAGTTAAATGTTGCTAAAATAATTCTGCCGATGTCAAACAGTACCTAACAAAAAGAAACACACATAATGAAGTTCTGAAAAGAAATTGTTGATAAGGAGTGAAAAAAGTTGCAAAAGTACCTACCAACAAACTCCAGCCCCTTCTACGTAGATGGTATAATGAACCGTTGTGTAATAATTTACCGTTGAGTAATGATTTACCGTAGTAATAATTTACCCATCAATAATACTTCAACGTTTGTTCAAGTTTCACTACCTACCAACAAACTCCAAAAGAGCCATCATTTTTCAAATTAAATAATATCACAGAACAACCAACTCGACTTCATACTCCGCCAATATAATCAGGTGATCCCTACCAATGATTGGCCGTATTCACAAATTCCTATTGTGGGCGCGTCTCTGGTTACGAGATTTGGTTTGAATTGTATACAATTTCATTCACACTGGAGTCGAAAATGCCTGTCGGTGCAAACTTCGGGGCCTTACTGTGAACGAACGGCTGGACGTACGATGCTCCGGATGGTCTTAAAAAACTCGCAAGTTCAAGAACTATTTAAAACCGTACCCTGTTCAGGATGTGGTTTCGTTGGGCTCACTCTCGGTCTCCGAGGATGATGTGGCGCACGGACTTGCCGGCCTGGATGTCAGGAAGGGGATGGGGCCTGATGGTGTCCCACCGGTGATGCTGAGGCTATGTGCACCTGCATTGGCGAGACCCCTGGCACTACTCTTCAGCTTGTCGCTCGAGTCCGGTTGTTTCCCAGGAAAGTGGAAGACTTCCTACGTTACGCCTGTCCATAAGTCTGGTGATAGGGGCTGCATTGACCATTACCGTCCCATTTGCTCCCTGTCTACTATACCCAAGCTACTCGAGAAACTGCTAGTCAACCAGCTTTCCCTCAGCTTTGGTTCGTTCATTGCTGTTGAGCAGCATGGGTTCATGCGCGGCCGCTCGACAACTACGAACCTTCTGGAGTTTCAGGACTACGTGATGGAGGGCTATTTAGAGGGACTCCAGACGGATGTGGTTGCAACCGATTTTGCCAAGGCGTTTGACAGACTCTCCCATCCACACCTCCTGTCTCTCTTGGAATCGCTGGGCGTCCACGGCTCCCTCTTGCGCTGGTTTGGATCCTACCTGTCCGGTCGTGAGCTCATCGTTCGCGTGAAGGGCACCCTCTCCTCTCCTTTCCCCGCTGTCTCTGGGATCCCACAGGGAAGCCATATTGGGCCTTTGTGCTTTCTACTGCTGATCAATAGTGTCGTGGGCTGTGTGGCAGCGGACGATGTGCGCGTCCTGCTCTTTGCGGATGATCTGAAGCTCCTACGTCATTGCGGGTCTCCATCAGATTGTGAAATCTTGCAGGCGGCGATTGCTCGTTTGGAGGATTGGTGTGACTTGAATCGCCTCCATCTGAACCCCTCGAAGTGTTCGGTCGTGACATATCATCGCGTGGTGCACCCGGTCGCGTTTGATTACACTTTGTGCGGCACTCCACTGCAAAGAATGAGTCAGGTGGTCGATCTTGGTGTTCTCTGTGATCGGAGCCTGTCCTTTTCTAGCCATATTGAGCGACTCGCTAGCAGGGCGATGCGGGCTTTGGGCTTCGTCAAGAGGAATACGAGGGAATTCACAAACGTAGACGCCATCGTTTGTCTCTACAAGGCTCTCGTGATGCCCATTTTGGAGTACGCTTCCACAGTTTGGTCCCCCTCGTATACGATCCACAAGTACCGGCTGGAACGGGTTCATAGGAACTTTTTGCGCTACGTGGCCTACAAGATGGGAATCCCCTCTGACGATATCAACTACGCCTCTCTTCTGAGAAGATGCAAGCTCGAGACTTTGGAAAAGCGACGTTGCACATCTGACTTGGTGTTGCTCTTCAAAATTTTGAACAACCAAATCGATTGTCCCCCATTACTCTCCAAAATCCAGCTCGCCGCCTCTCGCACCAGCACACGTTCTTCGGTCCTCTTCGCCGTCCCTTTTTCCCTGACCAACTACGACAGAAATCGACCGCTCCATCGACTAGTCCGCACAGCAAACCTCTTTCTTTCTTCAAATCCTCAGTTCGACTTCTTCCATTCCCCCCTTTCTACTCTAAAGACTTTGCTTTCTTCTTCCTCTCTCTCTTTTCAATAGTTTCAACCTTTCTGTATTTTTTTCCCTCCTCTGTTTTCCCTTGTACTGTTTCTCTTCTATTGTAACGTAGACCTCTTCACCCCTCTGCTAGAATGACATTAATATGCAAAATGTAATTGGGCTTGCCCGTATAAATAAATAAATAAATAAATAAATAAAACCGTAAAAATATTTACGTAAAAAAATTGTATAGGCGTTTTGAAAATTTCAACCCCTATTTTGAACCCCTTAGAGATGACTCACAGTAACGTCGAGCTTCGAGGACCAACTAGACGCCGAACGGAACCTATAACCCGAATTTCATCAATTTTTTTTCATGGTAACTAAGAAAAGTGGCCCGTACGGCGTACGGCGTACGGCGGACAGACAGAAATATTTTTATTGCAGTTTTGGATTCTACATACCTTGAAACGTAAACCATCAAATTTTGAGGGGGGGTAAGAATTTTTTTTTTCATGCTCGATTCCAATGGTTCATTATTGAAAATAATAAACCAAAATTCGTATGCCTATATTCCGGCCCTCTTATCCTAATGGGCTATGCTCCTTTGTTAGCGAATTTTCGAAGAACAGGAAGCTATTGTTCTCGGTCCAAAATTTTTAAAACTCGAATTTCCGAAAGATTTTTATACCAAAACCCGTTTCAGACCATCTTGAATTCACTGCCGAAAGACACCAAATTTTATGTGTATATATTAATTGCTATGCAATTTTAACGCCGGGGGTCATGTGAAAAAAATGTCCTGTCACAATATCCTGTCACAAAAACGTGATAAAGAATTACCAACGTTATCTGTTGTTTAAACAGAATCGTTTTATTTTTTTGTGTGTTGGTGGTGTGGGGGGGGGGGGGTAAATTGCATAGCAAATTCTCCTTTGTTATACGAAGTATAAGAACACATCCTTCGGGGGTGAGGAACGGCGAAGCCGTTCCGAGGGGGCGGAGCCCCCTTTGGGGGTCCAGGGGGCTTGCCCCCTGGCGAGGCCCGAAGGGCCGAGTATATATATATATATATATATATATATATATATATATATATATATATATATAAGAACCCCCGAAGGATGTGTTCTTATACTTCGTATAACAAAGGAGAATTTGCTATGCAATTTACCCCCCTTTATCACATTCCTCTTTGTGCTCATCTTTATCACATTCCTCTTTGTGCTCATCTTTATCACATTCGTCTTTGTCCTCATCTTTATCACATTCCTCTTTGTGCTCATCTTCATCACATTCCGCTTTGCGTGACGCGTTTTTGTGACAGGATATTGTGACAGGACATTTTTTTCACATGACCCCCGGCGTTAAAATTGCATAGCAATTAATATATATTTATATATTTATATATGTATGTGTCATTCCAGACGATAACTCTCGACAGAATTGAGATAAAAAGTTCAAATTTGCACGAAAAATCTGTCTTGGCAAACGACAGGCTAAGTTCGTAGATGGGCAGAATCGGGTCACCCTAAGGGGGAGTTTTGGGGAGTTTTAGGGGGGGGGAATTACCCATAAATTCCCAAAATGAAAAAGTCTGACAAGTGACACCTCATTTTAAAGGTTTTTGTACGCTGAACACGATGGTGAAATCAGAATTGCGATATCTCATTCCATTCTCAAACTTGAGCACTTTGAAGATGAAGGAGGGGAGGTTTTACATAAAATCAGTTATTTCTTCGAAAATTCGCTCTTATAGCCATGCTGCATGACTGTGGTTTTTATTTATTTATTTATTTTTAATGAAATTAGATTCCATCGTGAGAATCTAATTAGTGTATTATTCTGTGAATAATACACTTATGTATTCGCTCAGGAAAATTTTTTTAATAACACACCCTCAAAATGTTTACTTTTACGTTTCAAGGTGCGTAGATTCCAAAAATGCAATGTCCGTCCGCCGTAAGCCGTACCATGCTTCATTTTCGGTCCAAAAAAGTCGTTCTTTCGCACACATGCTCCATTTGGGCCCTAGTTGTGTCCCGAAACTTTGCAGCCGGAATATACCCAGGGATGTTATGGGTGAAAGATGTGTATACAAATAGGTACTTTTTATGTTTTCGTAACATGTTAGTAACTTGAGCTTTTGAGGTATCGTTTTCCTTGTTTTTGGGACGAGTAGACCGAATATGAAGTAGTTTTTTACCGAAGAGTGGAAAATTGAGGTTCTAAAGAAGTTTGAGCCTCAAATATACGTTAAATTTTGGTCTTCATCGTTTTCGGCACACAGTTCGGGTCCCCATTTGGGAACACATTTGGGTCCTAGTTGTGCTCCGAAACTCGGCAGCCTGATCGGTATACACCCGGGGGTGTTATGGGAGAAAAATGGGTGTAAAAATAGGGGTTTTCGAGGAATTTTTGAGGTTTTAGTTAACATGAGCTTGTCAGGTATCGTTTTCCATGTTTTGCAGGGCGAGAATACCGAATATTAAGTTGATTTTGACCGAAGAGTGAAGAATTGAGGTTGTAACGAAGGTTAAGCTCCCGAATTTCATTTTTTGTGAGTCAAAAACAGGGAAATTGTCTGAAATTACCATACATTTGTATAATAACACTGGAAGTAGTATCAGCAGGTGAATCAAGACAATTGAATGGTACTATCAATGATCAAAGATAATCTTTTTAAAAAAAACCGAGCCTAATTCGTGTTTTTGGGAGTTTGTATAACATGGATCAAGACGATTAAATGGCACTATCAACGATCAAAGATAATTTGGAGAAAAAAAAGTTCGTACCTAATTCAAGTTTTGGGGGCCAAAATTGGTGGAAACCATCAAAAATAGCCATTTCAATAATTGCACATGAAAGAAACAATAAATGAACAGCCAAAATTTCTCTACTATGTCCAGTAGAATAGTAAACCCATGTGACAAGGACTTTGCAGCGTTTTTTTTCTTTTTTTTTGTCAAAGTTTCCACCAATTCTGACGTCGTTGCGCCCCTCTCGCTCGGGCGAGACCCCCCTGTGTCACTGTGATGTGAGAATTGGTGTGGAAACTTCGAAAAATCGTAGACAGAGAACTTCTTGTCGTAGGACAGTGTGTTTGGTGTCACAATTCACAGAATGGAATCTAGTTTCATTGAAAAATAATATAAACCGCTTTTGTGACACATGCGCATATCCCATTGTTTTACAAATACAAGACACCAGTTACCTACCTGCTGAAGTGAAGGCTTGGGTTCGAAATATCCCAATTACGTAAATAATCCCGACGCATAAACCCTGTAAATTTTAGTATATTCTGATGGCTAGTACGGGAGTTGTACACCTATTTGTTCAAGTATTAACCGTCAGCTAGCGAGTGCGCAAATGAAAATGTTACAGTATTGATGACATTCATGCATGACCATTTACCTAGGTTCCGACACAAATATTGTTCCGTATATTTAGCGCGTTGTACGGATTTGCAGATTCAGAGATGGACCCACAGATACGGAACCAAGTTTAGGTGTTCGCAAATCGCGAGTTGCAATTTTGTTTATAGAGAATGATAATAATTCTGGTTTATTATTTTCAATAATGAACCATTGGAATAGAGCATAGAAAATGCCCCCCCGTCAAAATTTGGTGGTTTCCGTTTCATGGTCCTTAGAATTCGAAAATAGGCATTAGAAAATTTATGACCTTATGCCGTACTTCGTTTTTTTCTTAGTACATGAACCAATATTAATAAAATTCGGTTTGTGAGTCTCATTTGGGGTCTAGTTGGTCCACAAAGCTCGGCGTTACTGTCAGTCATCTTCAGAGGGTGAAAAATAGGGGTTCAAATTCCCAGGGTGCCGTTATCTCGAATTTTTCTACGTTTTTAAATTGATCTCGAACTTGAGAATTTTTTGAGACCACCCGGAGCATTGTACGTCCAGCCGTTCGTTCACAGTAAGGCGCCGAAAAGCTTCGTCAACATGATCGTGAATGAAACATCGAGCCCAGATATCATTGCTAGGGAACAGCTGATTATAATCAATCGTGGGTGTATGAAATCGAGTTGGACGTTCCGTGATATTAGATGGTTATTTTAGATTTTGGTGATAGATACTTTTTTCAAGCATTAACTAACGTCATTCTTCATGAATAACAACAATTATAACTAATTATATTAATTTATTATAATAATTAATTAATAATAAATAGAATTCTTGAATCCACCGCATATTTATGAAACTGTAATTGCCCAGCTGGCTCCGGTACTCGATTTAGGGCTTTCCCAGGAGAAGCACCAGGGCCACAGAAATTGACCACAGAAAACAGTGATCTACCCAGAAGGGGCATCTGCTGTACAGGTAAATAATAAACCGTTGTGTAATAATTTGCAGCGTTTTTTCTCTCAAAATTTTTTCTTTCAAAATTTAGTACAAGGCTTTTGATGCCTAGATAGAGTCCGAAGGCTTCCTGTCTAACTGATGTCTGATTGGCTCACTGCTTATCATAATCATAAAGGATACCATAACATACAACACTCGGGCATCACCTTCTTCAATTGGTGTCATAGCAAGATAATGGTAACTAGTAATTGTTCTACTGTTCTGATAAAACAGAATTCCACTAATCATAAAGAAGGCAAAGTACTCAATTCGTCGTCGTCACACATCATATAGGTCGTTCGGCTCACTTAACTTGGAAATATTGGATACCACGTTCATAAGTAAACTCGGCCCAGTTTCATTCAAGATGATTTTAATGATAGTAGGATATTTAATAGGATATAGATAGTAGGTGCTATGTTTGGAACATGTTAGTGAAGTACCAACCGCACAACTGAAACTGCCCGTTACTGCTGAACTGCATGCAGACTCGAGCGTTGTGGGTGGGATCCATGAATTCATTATATCTCCAGTTTGGCAGTGAATGAATGGAGGTTATGCCACCGAAAGCCGCGAACTTCCTTCCCATCGTCAACCAAAGTGACTGCTCCATTGTTTGCCTCACATTAAACGCTGTGTGAATTGTATCCCTTTACCGGGGGACTTATCCAACCTGTGGCCGTAACAACAAAACGGGCGGAAATCTTCATGATGAGTTCTTAATGTAATTAAATTTTCTCAGGGAAACGAAAACATGAGCTCCATAAGGTTTCTAGTGCAATCACTGAGCGCTACTTTTCATTTCCCAGAGACCTCCGTGGGAACTCAATATTACCATCTTCAAAGCCAGGCAACTAGGATTCTCGCTACATTATATAATATATTTACATATTTGTATTGGTATCCATCACCTTACAGCACGTGAAATCGTTTCTCTTTATAAAATACATCGTCAAATCAACCTGTGACAACAACGTTCACAAATTTCACATACTCTCCATGATTCTGTTCGCAATTTTAACAAACTTCATTGGTCATATTGTTAATTGGCAGTACATAACTGGCTGATATGGTCTGCGACCCCTGCAGGCAGTTGGACGTAAAGCCATTGGCAGGTATGTATTATGCTGAATGATGGATGTCTTGCAGAAGTCATATTGAAATTGTAACGCTTCTCCTCTTCAAACATGAGTAGCCTTTTGGTCTTGAATTGTGAACTTCGATATTGTTTAGATTTGGAGTGTATGTTGTTAGGAATTGATGATTAGTTGGATCTGTTGTACTAGAAGTATCAACTACCTACTTAAAACCAATACCTACCTACGAAGAAAGAAACTACTCTTATACCTTTAACATTTTATTCTTCTTTCTGGATTTTCGTGTTCGAAGATAGATTGAGAGCGAGTTTTGCATAACGCACTCAAAAGCCCGAGGGCTAGACATTATGGACTCAAGAAAAATGGTTCATTTGAGTTTTAATTATTTAAAATCACTCTTAGGTAGGTATAAATTGAAAATTCTCTCATTAGCTCTTACCTTCCGTACCTTTCGTTCGTTGACCTCACTGTCAGTTAATAAATATTCCATAAATGTTCCACGACTATTTCGAGTCGTCATAGAGGCAACTTTTTGGAAAACTCGCAGAAAACAGTGATATATTTCATTTGAAAAAAACTTCTTAAAAGAATCACAGAAACAGCAAAAACGCTTGCATACGAGTCTGCAACGCATTGGGACATTTTCATGTCTTTACCTATTGCTTTTGACATTATTAATATTAAGAGGTAGGTACCTAATTTCAATAAAATAGACGATTCCGGATTAATTATCTTCTACACTCACGATCATTAGTTTGTAAACAAAATATGAGAACAGTTATGCCCATAGCTCCGCTATTCGTATAGTCAATATGTTATGGAGAACATGAAAATGTTCGTTAAATCGAGAGCTTTCCAACGAGTGGTGAACGATTTTTGTGGGTTAAAAAGTGTAAAAAATGAACAAACCTAACAACGGGGTCGTTGTAAGCGGAAATCATTATAAAGGCACTGTAACACAATTTCGTTACGCAATTTCGTGACAGTTTTTTGTGCTATGTGCCAGGGCAAAGACATGAAAATGTCAAATAAAAATACCACACCTCTTAACCAAATCACTCGTGGTTTAACCAAAGCACTCGTGGTTCATCTCGTGTTGTCATATTTGCCGCGTAATAATTTCAGCAACTTCGGCTATAAACCTAATTAACTGGTGAAAGTGTGAAGGCTTTTTTTTGCTGTGACTGATTTGAATTTTTTATTATCTTAACAAATATTATGAGATAATGGGGATTGGCGGACTCTGTACTTTTCTTTGTGACATATTTCACCTTTTAAACGCTGTCGTAATGAAATTAATTTTTCTACGCCTCTGAAAAAAAAAAAAATTGCATCAGGTTCTTAGCGCGACGGCAGGGCGTGTTGTTACAAACGCATGACACGCCTTGGCACCTGCTCAAGATGGAAACTGTGAAGGGACATGTTCAGGGTGTTAGTAGATGTCAATAACCTCTAAAAACCGCGCACATTTTGAGAGTGTTTCGTAAATATGTAACAGTCCTACTTTACCTCCCCTCAACCAGGTCTATTTCGTCATCCCTGTCTTTACCTGATGGTAAGTCTAACATCTGGTACCTAGGTAAGGTATATAGGAATGAAAATTGACCACCGTTGTGGTCTCTTCTGGAACTTGAATAAGAATAAATTGGGCTGGAGGATTGGAGTTTCGTAGCGGAGACGCCATTGACTTGCCATTATTTACCCCACCTGTCTTCATGAAACTGAACAGGTATCTATATAAAATAGATGAAAAAGTCACTGTTTTCGCCCTTACGAATTTCAGATATATGGTATAAATCGTATGGATACAAATCAGGCGGTGCTAACAATTCTCCAGAAAGAACCCTACCTAGTGGTTTCCATGAAAACTGACTTCACCCTGGCCATTGTAGACATTCTATTGTGCTCTCCCACACAGTTTTCGCTTTCTTACTTTAATTTTAGCAAGTGTTTTTATTTATTTTTTCTCAAGTTGAAAGAACACACCATTTTATCGAAGTGATTAGAACCTGCTGAGAAAACTAAATAGACAAGTCGTCTGATACAGAAAATGATAGGGAATAATGTAGTTAAAAAAATTTCTCAAAACTTGCTAGAAAAGGGAGCAGTCATACACTGCTTAGTGTCGTTGTAAGGAGGGTAGCTACCACTCAGCGCAGCATCGTCAATGTTTACATCACATTACAGCATATCGTACGCCTTCATCTATACATGTACACGTCTGTACACCCTATGTTCACCTCTGTACACACTGAGTGGCCGATGGTATCAAATGACGCTCCACGGATCAGACCCATAAAATCTTTTTGAATGCATTCAATGACATTTACAAAATGCCCATCTTCGGGAAATCCCTCAATAGTTACTCACTTTCGATGCACCAGGTAGCAAATACTGTTAGTTGTGCTCATGCTGCCTTGAAACGGACAGTCTCCATGTGCACTCATAAGAACCGGTTCCACCTTCGTGTTTTTGTAGTCGTTTTGTCCGAGATCGTTAGGTGACTCGGCCACTCTGTCACTCCTAAGTGCTTCTTAAGCTTCGCATTACTTTTACAAAGTTTTTGCACCCAAGTTCAGGACACCTGAACTAGATCTCACTAACTGCCACACTCATTGCACCGCTCACGTCTATCACATTTGTTTGCAAAAACCAATGTTCTACTTAAATCTTACTTTTATTTAGCGTTTTAGATTATGTTAAAAGTGTCGTTTCTCTTCCGTACCACCAGTCTGGCTTCGTGACCCTGAGATCATACGCATAGCAGTTCCTGAATAAATGCTTTAACCGTTTTTCTACGGTGAGTGATATCAGAATAATGGGTATTTCGTTTTAACTGCATACATTTAAATGTATTATTTGTTACTAAATATTTCATAATAATGGGAAACACCGCTGCTAATTATTACACAGCGGTTTATTATTTTCCTGTACAGATGTCTATATATGCGTGCGGTTATATGTACCTTCTGCGTAGAACACTTGTTTTCTGTGGTCAGTTTCCACCCTTGTGCTTCCCTCAGGACATATACCCTAAACATACCCTACGTATACCCCAGATGTTTGGGAAAGAAATGTTTGGTTTGTTATTTTCAATAATGAACCTTTGGAATCGCGAATATGAGAAAACAAATTTAGTCCCACCTCACAATGGGTTGTTTTGCGTTCCAGTGCACGTAGAATCCGAAACTGGAATAGAAAAATTTCTGCCCGTCCCTCGTACGCTTTACTTGGCACTTTCGTTAGCTGCTATAAACCAAAATTGTCTCATTTGCAATCGTCAGTGGTTAATGATTGTTCACGGTCATTTGTGTTTTTCACGGCCTAGCGAACGGTCCAAATTAGGCGAAAATTTGGGAATATGTCGAGAGTCCTTCCTAGGTTCAGCGAACAAACGAATTCCAAAACGCTGCAAAGTCCTTGTCACATGGGTTTATTATTCTATTGGAGTTCTAGAGATTTTTGTTGGCTGTTAAATGTATTGTTTCATTCATGTGGAATGATTGAAATAGCTATTTCTGATGATTTCCACCAATTTTGGCCCCCAAAACATGAAATAGGTACGCTTTTTTTTTTTTTTTTTTTAAGATCATCTTTGATCATTGGTAGTGGCATTTAATGGTCTTGATTCACCTGTTTACACTTTTTACAATGTTATTGTACACATTGATGGTGATTTCAGACAGTTTCCCAGGTTTTTGACTCATAAAAAACCAATTTTGGGAGTTGAACCTTTGGTAAAACCTCAATTTCCGCGTCTTTGGTCAAAATCGACTTCATATTCGGTCTTCTCGTCCTCAAAAACATGGAAAACGATATCTCAAAAGCTCATGTTACTAACATGTTGTTAAAACGCAAAAAGTACCTATTTTTATACACATTTTCACTCATAACACCCCTGGGTATATTCCGATCGGGCTGAAAAGTTTCGGGACACAACTAGGGCCCAAATGGAGCATGTGTGCGAAAGAACGACTTTTTTAGACCGAAAATGAAGCCTGTACACGTGATACGGCGTACGGCGGACGGCGTACGGCGGACGGCGGACGGACATTGCATTTTTGGAATCTACGCACCTTGAAACGGAAAAGAAAAAATTTTGAGGGGGTGTTATAAAAATTTTTTGCTGAGCGAATACATAGGTGTATTATTCACAGAATAATAAACCAAAATTACCAGGTTGAGGGGTTCGTGGAGCCGAAATGGTGCGTTACATGAGATGGGGCGGTTGAAAAACGCTCATTTATGAAACTGCGATTGCCGAACGTTAGAGAGCTTATAGGTAGGCACTTTGATTGTGGTGGCGTTCACTCGATTTAGGGCTTCCTTGGGGTAAGCACGAGGTTAGGTATTGATCTCCATTCCATTTCCGGATTCTACGTACCTTGAAACGAAAACCGTATTTGGGGGAGGTAAATTGTTTTCATACTCGATTCCAAAGGGTCATTATTCAAAATAATGAACCAAACCCGGCTCTGCGACGACAAGCGGGTGCAGAAAACACGCTGTCGTGAGAAATTAGTTATTATTTTCGAATAACGGTTTCTGCGGAAGGCAATACATGAGACCTCAGTCGAATTTAAAATTAAGAACTTTATATTAATACTGCGCTCCTGCGACAACCTTCAGTCGAATAATATACTAAGCAAGTACATCTACGAAGGCAAGTCATAAAGAATTAGGAGAATAGG
Organism: Leptopterna dolabrata; assembly: GCA_954871275.1. Taxonomy (NCBI): domain Eukaryota; kingdom Metazoa; phylum Arthropoda; class Insecta; order Hemiptera; family Miridae; genus Leptopterna; species Leptopterna dolabrata. Next base: position 81,478,649 of record OX940975.1, on the reverse strand, counting down.
CACAGGACCTACAGGTATCTTAGCTACCCCTTGTGCTGACGTGTAAAGCCCAGCGTGATATCAAAAATCGAAATCACTTGAGATACATACAAAAAAAACTATACTCTTCCATTAAGAGTTTTTGAGCTAAGGCGTTTTGTAAATGTCAACCCCTATTTTTCATCCCTCAGAGATGACTGACAGTTTCGGCGAGCTTCTAGGACCAACTAGCGTTTTAATGGGACCTGCATACCAAATTTAATTTATTTTGGACTGTGGTAACTAAGCCAAGTGGCCTCGCTTGTGGAATGACGAGAATCCTCTCTGCTCTGTCTGACTAAAGTCGGATCCCATGTCACAGTTTGTAACGAGTGACTTTCATTTCAATTCTGCCCCTCTCCGTCTTTCATTTGATATTATCTTATTGGTATTATGTCACAGGTGCGAAGTCCTGGCAGTAAGAAATTGTCGATTTTCGAAAAAATACCAGAAATAATTATCAGCAATTTTGGTCGTTCCGTGTTCACTTTGGTGGCGATGGGTTCACTTTTAAAGCTTCACCTCCATAATTCCTCGGTCACGTTCAGCCTCCGTTCGCCAAACTGGCAATGCCACACTGTGAATGTAAACCCCAACCGGGCTAAGAAACCCATAAAATGCCTCGTTTTTCCTTGCAGATCGTAAATGCGGGTTACATGTCTCGACCCAGAGGCAGTATTTCGGTTTATACGATTGACGACAAACCCGTGCTTTAAATACCTAAACCTTGGTTTTTTTCTCGAAGAGCGTAATATTTAATGGCACTTACCCAACGAAAGGGTTTTCTTACCTCGGGATTTTCTGGTGGCGGCATTTTCCTCTGTTTATCGACCATATAAATAGTTAGGGTAAGCATTTTGGAAATTCATATTGCGCTCTATTAGTATACGGAGCAGTACATGTCATTCATAGCGCACAAATATACTTATGTTGTAAATTTAACGTCTTTGTAGTGACTTACCTTCAGCTTTTGCCTGGGGAAAGAAATAATTTCCAATATTTTCTTCGTAAATAACTTCATTATCAGAGATCGAAAACATTGGTCTTCTCATATCCTCTGTTTCTGCATGACAAAATGCATGAGTTATACGTGTGAGTGATGTGACGTTTTCTTCTATCTGAATCCTCATATCAAGTCAACTTGACATCAGGTACACGATTTCGTCCATCTCCGTGCGAGTTGTACAACACATGTACCTACTTGTGCTCATAGAGAGTCTTAGTTATAACTTCACCCTGGAGGATATTCCGTAATATCCCACAGGGACTGTGTTGGAGACTCAGGGTCGAGCTTCTTTGTCTGTTTCTTCTAATTGGTAGCACCTTCCTCTGTATTGTACTGACGCCCCTCATCATCAAGAGAAATTCGTGTCGTAATTGTAAGTTCTGAAGCCAATTAATACAGGATTAGTCCGGAGTCGACGAGCTGAGGCGTTGGTTTTCATTGTTCTGCCTCCTTGTATTATGGGTTTTCTCAGAAGAGCGTCGTTGATTATGGTTTGGGTTATTGAGGCCTTTTGTTACTAACCACTAATCAACCTGTTCCCGTCTTAATCGAGGAGTCTGCGTATGGCCAGTCAACCTGGCTGTTGGATTGACTTTTTATTAGTTCAACAATTTCTAATTAGCTTTGTCACCAATGTCTTCGTTCTGTCAATGATCGTTTAATAAATTGCACATTCTGTATAGGCTTAGCGTCGATCTTTGTTTCAGATATTGAAACTAATTATAGCCACCTACCGCATCTGAGTCTCCGATGTATTGCCATATGTCAGTCGTCCTCTGAAAACACAAATAATAATCGTATCCGGTGCTCGCTATTGTACAATTCCAATGTTGTGGAGTCAGTGGCATTTTTATTCCGTAATCCCATTCACAGTCTAATCTGAAGTTTCTTTGTTTCAGGTATTTGATACTGTATGACTTGAATCATGCTCATGATGTAAGTACCTGCTGTTATCCACCAACCACTGTAGTTTTACTTTGGAAGAGGTTTACTCGATTCTCTTCTAGGATATTGTTTCGTTACTGGCCATTTTCTACGGACAAAGTACCGATTTCTTCCCAATGTAGCTATCGAAATCTATGTGAAATTGTCCTAACCAGTTAGTACGATCTTTTGAGCTGTAACTTGAGAAATAGGAATCAATACAATTAAACTGAATTAGGAACGATTTCCTGTATACGTAACTATACAGTCATGATGTGGTTGAAAGAATGTTTTTGCACTCCCTTTTTCGGGAATTTTTTAATTTTAATTGCTTGAAAGATACAGAAGAAGGATATGAAGGAATTGCGTTTCATGCATTGTAGATCCTGAAGATTCCTTTATTGCGAAACGCCAATGGTTATGACCACTAGCTACTTCAATTCCCTCCCCAAAATACCTACCCCTGTATGGTCAACACAACTTGGAAGGCTATTCACACTGTAACTTTGAACTTTACTTACATTGAAACCACGCGAGTTATCTGGAAGTTTGGCTAATTAGGTTTAACTTACCAGTCCTCAGTTTTCAATATGTTTAAGGGACAAAGCTTGCTTGTGAAAAAGCTATTTTACATTAATGTCATCCCTTACATAAAATATGGACGTCCCATTAGCCCATATAGACATGAGAGTTTTCTTTAATTGTTCTATTGGTGTCCTAATGCGGTTGGATACGATTATGATATGATTCACTTGATATGCATTTATATGTATTTTATCTAAAATTTAAATGCGGAGAACCGTGGGCGACGGCCTGTGGAGTGTTATAGTGCAGTGCTCCTGGTGTAGCAGAAAACTAAATCGATACAGCGGTATCACGGCAAACAGCAGGTCCACCGCTTAGCAATCCGTCCCTCCAAGATTAGATATCGTGAAAGCAAACAATGATAACAATACCTTCTAATGAGTTATCGACTGAATCGATTTGAACAGCACATTTTAACGATTTTCAACACTGAATTGTTATTGGACCTCAGCTCGATTAGCAGTAGATACCACCATACGAGTATTTTTACCTTTGTGGAACAAGCACTTTTCGTCGTACACAATCCTGTAAATATGGCAAATAATGTAGTCAGTTGCGAATAATGTAAATACCAGGTAATTGTGGCAATTAATGACGGATTCATTTGAATCTCCTTTGGAATATAATTTTTTGCGGTAAAATGCTGAGTTTTATAATAATGTGAAAATCGCTGCGAATCCTTCCACGCCGGTATTTCATTTTTTTCCGTACCCCTTCTTTCATGATCCTTTTTGGATTTTGGTTTTCAATCTCTGTTACACTTGGTTATTTTTGGCTAGCGAAGTAAGAATAGCATGTCAAGGGGTTTTTGGTCATAATTTCTTCAACAGAGGTTTTTACGCAAGTTGTACGACTCATGAGTCACGTAGTTACGTCATTTTCTCTCGTTTAAAAAAATAATAATAATTGCAGCCCGAGCGGGATATCACTGTCGAAACGGCATTGGCATTTCTGTCAAAAGCTGTCAATCACGAGGCCTTCGTTCCGTTGGTTTACTTATCATATTTTAGTATTCACCATGGTCCATGCTGCATGTGTTGTGTGTGCAGTTGTTATATACAAGTTTTCTTTCACTTCCTTAATCTACTTCAGCATTTGTCTCAAGACGTCTCCAGATAAAGCGGTACCTAGGTCATGAGAAAAACCTACTAACATACATAGATGTTATGGCTTGTTGCGCACAGTTACAATTAATAATCCTTGAAGCGTTGGAATAAATAGTACAGTAAATCCTTAATTTAGGTAGCACGTGGCTCGTTGCATTAAAGAAACACTGAGTATGTTTGTTATTTGTTTCCCATATCATTCGTTCAAATGTCACATCGTCCCTCGCGCACAATATATGGATTTATAAACTAGATGTTATTTTTATTTGCACGGTATCTATTGTTGAAGATACTTTTAGCGAATTTTCGAAGAAAAGGAAGCTATTGTTCTCGGTCCAAAATTTTTTAAACTCGAATTTCCGAAAGATTTTTATACCAAAATCCGTTTCAGACCATCCTGAATTCACTGCCGAAAGACACCAAAAATTATATGTATATATATATATATATATATTTATATATGTATGTGTCATTCCAGACGATAACTCTCGAAAGAATTGAGATAAAAAGTTCAAATTTGCACGAAAAATCCGTCTTGGCAATCGACAGGCTAAGTTGGAAGATGGGCAGAATCGGGTCACTCTAAGGGGGAGTTTTGGGGAGTTTTAGGGGGGGGGAATTACCCATAAATTCCCAAAATGAAACAACTGACAAGTGACACCTCATTTTAAAGGTTTTTGTACGCTGAACACGATGGTGAAATCAGAATTGCGATATCTCATTCCGTTCTCAAACTGGAGCACTTTGAAGAATAAGGAACGTGGTTATTTCTTGAGATGTTCTTCCTGGTTCGTCTGCTCTAATCTGATAACGGAATGGGATATCGCAATTCTGACTTCACCATCGTGTTCAGCGTTGGAAAATCTACAAACCGAGGTGTTACTCGGCAAAAAATGGAACAAAAAATTTGTTACGTATCCAATACCTACTCTTCTGGTATTCAAAACATTTTTGATTTCCCCCTCCCCCTCCTTCCACCCCAAATTTTACTTTGCGTAAAACTACTCCTGTTTTAATTTTGTATGGTATCAAGTCGGGAAAACATTGGCCGAAAATTAATTTTCAGAAAATTTTAGGCGGAGGAGGAAGATGCCGAAAACTTCGAAAATTCGCTCTTATAGCCATGCTGCATGACTGTGGTTTTTTATGTTCGTTTGCGGAAAAGATACCTAGTCGGTTGTTAAAATGTAATATGTTAGTTGAATTGAGGCTTTAAAAGTGGTTCTCTGTTCCACGAAATAAATGTCGACTTCTGTTTTCTACAACTCATTGGGTGGAGTTTAATTACGGATTAGGTTGATAAGTACGTCTTTTAATGCCACTTATCATGATGCATGGATATTCAGTGGATGTACTATGACAGGACATTATACCCGCTTTAAACTCCGGGAAAAATGCAAATAGAATTTAGAGGCAACAACCTACGTACACTAATATCAAGCTGCCAGGAAGATTTAGTCATACACCAGATTGCGACACCTTTCTCTCCACGGAAGATAAGACGAACTAACCTGATAATAATGATTAAGATGTGAATGTTAGTTCAGATGAATGATAATGCCTGCAGATTATTATTTATCACCAGAAAGTAATGAAAATAATCTTCTTTTAATAGTTGAGAGCTGGCATGAGAAATGATGTAGCTGTAATCCACGAGTTTAGATAACATGGCAGGTTTTAGTCAAGTTGAATTTTTCGTTCACTGTACCCACTGAATATTTACAACTACCTCAAAACCAGCGGTGAGGGGTAGCTTCCATTTTACATATTTCCGTCGTTGATAGAATACAAACACTAATATATGTACTTGTTTGAATAATAATCATTTTTTATCGATCTATAAATTCTGTATAGTAGAAATCAATCTGAGAATAATGTGAAAACATCATATAAGTAACATATTTATTCTTTAATTTAGCTACTCACTGTGCCACACGTTGCTGCCTAACTCCCTACAGAAAGTGTCTTGAAAGAAGTTTTATATAAATAAGTTTAACACCACCACCCCAACTAAAGTTGGTAAAGATGATAAACCAACTAAAGTTGGTAAACATTAGTGATTTGAACATTTTTGAAACTCACTTGAAAAACGCTGAAAATTAATTATTACTCAACGGTTAATTATTTTCCTGTATAGATACCCCTTCTACGTAGAGTTCCTATGTGTAAGACTGTGAATTAGTAGGGTCGTTTTTTGCGGTGGACCCACGCACTCGAGAGACATGACAAAAATGCCATCAGAGCGAAGTATCAGCTCTCTAACATTCGGCAATTACAGTTTTTATAAGTACGCATTTTCTACCGCCCCCATCTCTTGTAATACGCAGTTTCGGCCCCACGAACCCCCCACCCGGTCAAATTTTGATGATCGGTGAATCGAAGTTCACCCGTTAGAGATGACTGACAGTAACGCGGACCAGCTGTACACCAAATGGGACTCTACAAACCAAATTTCATTGGTAATAAATTTTGAACTGATGGATTTGTTAAGTTCCATTATCGGATTCTACGTACAGTGAAACGTTAAACAGCAAACTTCGAGTGGGCGTTGAAAAAAGTGCATGCCCGGATCCGATTATTTCCAATAATGAACCAAAATTACCAAAAATAACGTTTTTCGGTGGGAAAACATTCAAATTTCAGTTATACGTTTCAAGCTCACTAGCAATGCTTCAACCGGTGGTTGGGAATCCAAGAACCATCTCAAGAACCGAAATAATGAGGAGTACTGTTTATATTTTTAAAGGAAATATATGGTTCCTTAATAAGAATTTTGAGACCAACCGCAATATCAATGAATCGTTCTTTTTCGATGAGCTTTCAACGTTTCGGCAACAAGTGACGTCACACTGGGCAAGGGGGTCCCACCCAGGCGGATGGGTTGTAATGACGTCATTTGTTGCTAAAAATTAGAAAGCTAGTAGGAAAAGAACTGTTTATCCCAGGAGAATGCGGTTGGTTTCAAAATTCTTAAAATGGAACCTATGTACTTTCATTTAAAAATGGGAAAGTAACATAAAACGAAGTCATACTCCTCATTACGAGTAATTCCTTTCAAGATTGGCACTCGCATTCTTCGTTTTAGGCACCAAGGAAGGATCTCGTTCTGTGTCTGTCTGTATGTACCTACGCCATTCCTTGTACACAACTAATATCTTATATCGAATGGACAAGCCATACGAGCTGAACATCTTCAGGGTATCAACGAGTTCACAGATGACCTCAAATGAATCCAGCGTTCGTCTACTCGAATGCGCAACCGTAAAATTCTTGACACTTGAGTTAAGCCTGATCTAATCCGGAGATTTTATTAAATTTTCAATTGTACTGGCTGGATCCCCGAAGGTTCCCTAAAATGCGATCCGAGAAATTATAGCGTCGATTTCAGCCTAATCATTTTCATTTTCAACAACCCCATCTGCTCGAAGTATCAAGCGATCCGGTGAAAGGAACCGGAGAAAGGGGTATTTTGATGGTCGTGAATCGGAAGGGGATAACATAATTATTTTCCAATATTTAATTGGCACCTACGCTGGATTCTTCTTGTCTATTCTTATCAAGATGTCGAATTTTTGTTATTATTTTCAAAAACGAACCTTTGGAATCGAGCATGAAGAAATTATAACCCTCCCTCAATTTGGATGGTTACCGTTTTCAAGGTACCTACCTTAAATCCGAAAAGGGAATAAAAAGGTAAGCTCGGCGTTACTGTCGTGGGGTAAAAATAGGGGTTACCGTTTCCAGAACGCCGTAGCTCGAAAACTTTCAGTAGAATGGTTTTTTACGTTTCTAAATTTATCTCGAAATTGAAATTCTTTTGAGACCTTGCGGAGCATTGTACGTCCAGCCGTTTGTTCACAGAAACGCTTTGAAGTTTGGCTTCGTTGACATCAGTTTGAATTTATTATATATATTATTATAGATATAATATCATTGCTAGGGAACAGCTGATTAAAATCACGCATGGATGTATGAAATTGAGTTGGTTGTACCGTGATATTATTCGATTTGATGAATGATGGTTGTTTTGGATTTGTTGATATGTGGTAGGTACTTCTGTTACTTGAACAACTTTGGTTCGGTGTCTCTGTATGTCTGTCCGCAATTCCTTACCACGCGCATAACTTTCTCATTTCGAATCCGATTTTCCTGAAATTTTCAGGTATGCGGGTTGCGCCCCAGATGGTCCGCTGTGAATTACAAAACGACCGGATCATTACTGAGCGTGCGCAAAGCGAATCCGAGATACTAAATTTCTCACGAACATATGGCCAGATTTTGCTCATATTCGGTGGGTAGTAGGAGTGTAGCTTGTAGATGGTCTCATGGGAATTGCAGAACAGTTGGATCAAAATTACGGCCATTGCGCATGCGCGAACTCGAATCTTAGGTAGTATTCAATTTCTCACGAATAAGTGGCCCGATTATGCTCAAACAGATAACAGTGATCTACGCAGGAGGGGTACAGGAAAATAAACCGTTGTGTAATAATTTTCAGCGTTTTTAATCGTGAACAAGCTGTGCGGCAACCCCCATGAATGAAGTTAAGTTTAATACGGCGTATGGGGGTAAAGATTATTATTGCACTGAGGATGTGTCACCTTCCATAAAGGGCTTTTTTATTGGATTTGAAACGTCACACATCATTTGCTCTTCAAAAAACCATGAGCAAACCCATTTTGACTTCGATACAAACGAAAGCTACGTGTCGTGTGAAAACTTCAAGTGACATAACGCAGAAATGTTGTTTGTGTCGGTTACTGCATACTACCGACCATTTGTCAACGACTGGACGTAACAAGGAGGCCGGTTACTGTGAGAACGGATTGGAGATCCACTCGCTCGCAATCTCCTCAGCAGACGGTTCGGATGCCGCAATTCGAGCCGAATGATCCCCCGGGGGTCTCATGAATCCCCTCCCTCCCGAACATTTGTCAATGTCTTTGTTTCCTCTTGAGTCGTGATCCCCTTTCCAAGGAGAACAATCGAGTTTCAAAACATCCAGAGAAACAGCGGATCTGCCCTTATTAGTTTTTCTCCTTGTAGAGGGTCCCCGGTTTAGCCTGACGGATCTTCCATGTGGGGTTTCTTGTCAATTAGGAAGGATTTACGTCTGGGTATCCCGTTGCCATTTGCAACTGATCTGCGACCTGTTGAGTTGTGATACGCCCAAAACTACAAAACACAAAATATGACGAATCCGCGGTTCCGTATGATGCTTTCTAGGGTGTTCTTTAGTGCTGCCCCCCATTTTCAAAGCCAGATTTGACACCCTAATCTCAACCGTTTTGAACAAATGTGTAGTGCTTTTGAATCGTCAAAATCTCCTCTTTCCGTCTATTTAAATCCGAAACAAAGAAAATTTGAATTTCACTGTTTTAAAAGCATTCGAAAAAACGCTGCAAAGTCCTTGTCACATGGGGTTTATTATTCTACAGAAATGTTGGCTGTACATTTATTGTTTGTTTCATGTGAAATAATTGAAATAGCTATTTCTGATGGTTTCCACCAATTTTGGCCCCCAAAACACAAATTAGGTAGGTACGATCTTTTTTTTTTTTTTCAAATTATCTTTGATCATTGGTAGTGCCATCATTTAATCGTCTTGATCCACGTTTTGACACTTTTTCTAGTGTTATTCTACAAATTGATGGTGATTTCGCAGGTATTTGACTCATAAAAAATCAATTTTGGGAGCTGAACATCTGGTACAACCTCAATTTTCCACTCCTTGGCCAAAATCGACTTCATATTCGGTCTTCTCGTCCCCAAAAACATGGAAAACGATACCTCAAAAGCTCATGTTACCAAAATGTTGCTAAAACGCAAAAAGTACCTATTTTCACACACATTTTCACTCATAACACCCCTGGGTATATTCCGATCGGGCTGAAAAGTTTCGGGACACAACTAGGGCCCAAATGGAGCATGTGTGCGAAAGAACGACTTTTTTAGATCGAAAATGAAGCCTGTACACGTGATACGGCGGACGGCGGACGGACATTGCATTTTTTGAATCTACGCACCTTGAAACGGAAAAGAAAAAAGTTTGAGGGGGTGTTATAAAAATTTTTTGCTGAGCGATTACATAGGTGTATTATTCACAGAATAATAAACCAAAAGTGCGTGGGCAGCACTAAAGTTTTTGACTGGTGTAAAACTTTAGTCCTGCCCCCCACACTCTTGGCAGGTGGGATTGTGATAAATTCATCAGTTTTTATTCCGCAACCCCGTCCACTTGATCTATATGTCCAACTAATCTATATGGTACTAATCAACTTATTTCGGACCAGTGGAAAGCGTACGCTAGGATTTCAACACTGAATTATTCCCATTTAACAGTCAACCATTCATTAAATTTCGTCGACCCGCAAACCCTCGCTCACACCCAGACCATCGAATCAACATGGCGTGCCATGAAACGGAAGCTACATGGAGGAGGAAACCGCATTAACAACGGGGACCCGTTTCTAAAGTTTGTTGAAAACATTAAAAAACTTTACGATCCTCTTGCTGTTGATGACATTTAATGTGCATTTGTAATAAAAATAACTTCTTCAATTGAGTTTTCTAATGAATTTATCACAATTCCACCTGCCAAGAGCGTGGGGGGCAGGACTAAAGTTTTACACCAGTCAAAAACTTGAGTGCTGCCCACGCACTTTTTTCTAATGCTTTTAAAACAGTGAAATTCGAATTTTCTTTATTTCGGATTTAAATAGACGGAAAGAGGAGATTTTGACGATTCAAAAGCACTACACATTTGTTCAAAACGGTTGAGATTAGGGTGTCAAATCTGGCTTTGAAAATGGGGGGCAGCACTAAAGAACCCCCGCTTTCTAATAAAGATGATGCGATAATCCTCCATTCCGATAGGAATAGGCTTGGTAATGGAACGCTCAAAAGATATCCAGTTTGTCAGATAGCAAAAGATATCCAGATCAGTGTCATGACGATATTGATTAGTTGCCGACTTGAAAGCTATAAGGGCCGGTTTCACCAACGCGGATTATCCAGAGTTCAATCTCGGCTGAGGTTTAAGCCATCGATTCTGAGAAAAGACAGTTTCACGAACGCCTAATCTAGGAATAAGTCGCGGCAACGGCGCATTAAGTTAATACCTCGTTTCAGGTGGTTTAAACCTCTGATCTACGGTTGATCTCCGATTCTCCTCCAGGCCATCGCCATTTTGAAATCTATAATCAGTGTTTTTCATATGTACTTCTCAACTTGCATCAACATTTAGTGCGATGAATCGTTACATTGAGGTGTTTGAGTCATCCTTGGATGAATATTTCAATGAACTTCTGGAAGTGGCCGCGCCCAGACGGCGATAATTCGCGAAAGGGTCGAGCATTTCCACAAGTGGGATGACGGCGATTTTTTCGCGAGGTTCCGCCTTCCAAAGGAAGGGATGAGCTTAGTGCTCGATGCAAGAGAAAGCCTTCTAGTTCTCGAAACAGAAATGTGAGTGCAACCAAAAATGTGTAATAAATATAATTTTACACCAAACCAGGTAGGCAACAACGTCGGACCCATCATTATTTATTTAGTAGGTAAACAAACCTTCATTGTACGTGGTAGGTACTCGCAGACTGCGCTTAATAAGTACATGTATAACTTCTTCTGCATACAGCGAATTATTGGAAAAAAGTAGATACCTTTTATAGAAGAGCCTAGGTAGGCTATCTATAATTTATTACAAGAGCTGTCTCGAAAGATGTAAGATGGTCTTTTGTAGTAATGACAGAGTGGAGTCGAGCAGAAGTTCTCAGAATGAGAATGACAGAGGCATGTGAGAAAATCGCGAAACTTCCGCAACTGGCTACTATTATGCAGTTTAATGTCTCCACAACAGAGGATGGCGGACAAAATTTAAGTATCCATAGAAGAAATATCACAGATCCGCAACTCATGGATGAGCATCTCTCCTCCATGTCATCTGTAATACGGGATTTGTGTTTCTGGGGATAGCAATGCTGATGCAAACTGAACAATCCAGGCTTAAACCCAAGTTCGGCTAAACCGCGGATCAAAAACGTTGGTGAAACTGTCGAAGCTCTGAACCACAGATCAAATTTGAATCCAGGATTTATTGATACCAGGTTTAAGCTGCGTTGGTGAAACCGGCCCTAAGTTTGTTCGCATTGGCCATCTGACGGTTATCTGACCGTCAGAAAGGCGTTTGGCCATTCGCACTGATTCTTGGACTCTTTTCGGACTGTATAGTATCCATGACCGGCAGTGTTTTTCTGACTACCCAGAGACAGTTTTCTCGTCATTCCAGTTTTCTGACTACCCAAAGCCAGTTTTCTCGTCATTCCAGTACCTACGGAGAGTAGGGCGGACGAGAACACTGATACACTCCCTTCTCGAGTCCCAGCCATCATCAAACTCAAAACCTTCTCAAACGGTTATCAAGATGGTATTGGATCATGGACGGTTTCTTAGGGTTTTCTATCAGCTAGCTAACCGTCAGGAAAAACCAATGCGAACGAACCTTCAGCGTCACACTTTGGCAGACTTTTGGTTTATTATTCTGTGAATAATACACCTATGCAATCGCTCAGCAAAAAATGTTTATAACACCCCCTCAAAATTTTTTCTTTTACGTTTCAAGGTGCGTAGATTTCCGTCCACCGTGTCATGCATAACTACTTCATTTTCGGTCTAAAAAATGCATTCTTTCGCTCACATGCTCCATTTGGGCCCTAGTTGTGTCCCGAAACTGCAGCCCGATCGGAATATATCCAGGGGTGTTATGGGTGAAAAATGGGTATAAAAATAGGTGTTTTTTTTGTTTGAGTAACATGAGCTTTTGAGATATCGTTTTCCATATTTTTTAGGACAAGACGAAGTCGATTTTGACCAAAGAGTGGAAAATTGAGGTTCTAACGAAGATTCAGCCTTAAATTTACGTCAAGTTTTGGTCTAAAATCGTCGTTCTTCCGCACAAAGTTTGGGTCTCCATTTGTGAACACATTTGGTCCTAAATGTGCTCCACAGCTCGGCAGCCCGATCGGAATACACCCAGGGGTGTTATGGGAGAAAAATGGATGAAAAATAGGGGGTTTCGAGGTTTTAGTGAACACGAGCTTGTGATGCATCGTTTTCCATGTTTTTTAGGGCGAGAAGACCGAATATGAAGTTGATTTCGACCAAAGAGTGAAGAATTGAGGTTGTAACGAAGGTTAAGCGTCCGAAATTAGTTTTTTATGAGTCAAAAACCGGGGAAATTGTCTGAACTTTTTGCATTGCTCATGAATTTCTGGAATCAACTTTACCCAGGATGAAGGTATATACCATATAATACAGCTATTATTTTTTATGTATATTTTCTCTTAACAAATGTATGCTACAGCAAAGGGGGTAATTTGTGTAGTGCACGAACAAACTAAAAACAAACAAAGCGCTACAAGAGCGACGCAATGAGAGCTACTATATACGTTTTTGGTTCCTTTACATTACGTTATAAAGTTAAATACTTATAATAGACAGTTACAAAATATGCAACAGGCACTCGAAGAAACAACTTTTGCAAATCAAAATATTACATTATTACATTAAACATTTTCTTTGTACATCTCTACAAACGTGGAAAACAGTGTAATAATACCAGATAGAAACTGTTCGGCAGAGTATGTATGCTTCATTCACTCATCGAGTACGAATGTTCGCATTTTCGCTGTCTCGGACAAATAGTTGTACACGGCTTTAATAACGTCTGGCATCGGATTTTTGAAAAGTTTCACTACGTTTTCTGTGTAATTACTGAAAACATCGAAGTGGTTAAAAATCTAGCGTATGTATATATAAAATGAGCTTTCTTTCGAAATTTAATATGGGTGTGGGTATGTAGCTAAATTTTGGGCTTTGAATTAAATTAAAACTTCTAATTTGTACTTTCTTGAGCACAACATCAATATTTATGCGAATAATATTGATGGTTCTCTTTTGGCACAGAATACTAAGTACGAGTATATAAATGAATACTAACTATAATTAACTTGATAATTAACAGTTTATTACCTAACTAACTGCTAGCTATTAACTTGCAAGTTGCTGTTTCATCTCTAAAATTAGTCAGCAAAGCAATTTTATGATCAAAAATTATCAGGGGAACCTTGCCGTCTGCGCAGGCGACTCAGGTGCATAGGATATTTGGAATTTTTAAGTGGGGACTTACCCCACGACTGTCGCGTACAGAAGAGTGACAGACAAAGGAGTTGTCTAAAATGAACAACAGACCATGGATAGAAGGTGGCATTAACTTGTGCTGTATGTGCAACCTGTCCGAGGATGAAACCATAGAGCATTTTATTGGCCGATTGGCTCATCCTCTCTTCAATACGGACATCCCATCTGGGTTAAAGGATCCCTCAACCACGAGGAAGTGCTGCAATTCTTGAATGTTAGGGACCGGAGGGCGCTGGTCGGTTTCGTGAAAGACGCGAGTTGCTATAGACGATTTTTGGTGTCACAGTACAATAAATTACAACTGAAGACACGAAACAATGTGTATGATGACGAATGGCCTGCTTAAATAAAATTGAAGGCACGAGTGGAAGAGGGTACTATGTTACAAAAAACTGATTTCGAGTCGTAATTTTTGTTGGTTTCAAAATTTTTGCGACTTTATGTATTTAGATTGTAGCTAATCGTACCCTATGTCCACCGAGTGATGGTAATTTGCGTGACTTTAAAGCGTTGGATGGTTATTCTAGGAATTGTGTACATAGCACCTTCTTCCACTATGAGTGATGAATGGGATTCAACCTTATTTAATCAATGAGGGGTGTTGTAACGTTAAAAATATAATAAAAAAAAACCACAGTCATGCAGCATGGCTATAAGAGCGAATTTTCGAAGTTTTCGGCATCTTCCTCCTCCGCCTAAAATTTTCTGAAAATTAATTTTCGGCCAATGTTTTCCCAACTTGATACCATACAAAATTAAAACAGGGGTAGTTTTACGCAAAGTAAAATTTGGGGTGGAAGGAGGGGGAGGGGGAAATCAAAAATGTTTTGAATACCAGAAGAGTAGGTATTGGATACGTAACAAATTTTTTGTTCCATTTTTTGCCGAGTAACACCTCGGTTTGTAGATATTCCAACGCTGAACACGATGGTGAAGTCAGAATTGCGATATCCCATTCCGTTATCAGATTAGAGCAGACGAACCAGGAAGAACATCTCAAGAAATAACCACGTTCCTTCATCTTCAAAGTGCTCCAGTTTGAGAATGGAATGAGATATCGCAATTCTGATTTCACCATCGTGTTCAGCGTACAAAAACCTTTAAAATGAGGTGTCACTTGTCAGACTTTTTCATTTTGGGAATTTATGGGTAATTTCCCCCCCCTAAAACTCCCCAAAACTCCCCCTTAGAGTGACCCGATTCTGCCCATCTTCGAACTTAGCCTGTCGATTGCCAAGACAGATTTTTCGTGCAAATTTGAACTTTTTATCTCAATTCTTTCGAGAGTTATCGTCTGGAATGACACATACATATATAAATATATAAATATATAAATATATAAATATATATATAAATATATATATAAATATATATATAAATATATATATAAATATATATATAAATAAATATATATATATATATATATATATATATATATATATATATATATATATATATATATATATATATATATATATATATATATATATATATACATATAATTTTTGGTGTCTTTCGGCAGTGAATTCAGGATGGTCTGAAACGGATTTTGGTATAAAAATCTTTCGGAAATTCGAGTTTTAAAATTTTTGGACCGAGAACAATAGCTTCCTTTTCTTCGAAAATTCGCTAAAAACACATTGAATATTAAATCTGATTATAAATACTGTGTAAGTAGTATTGCATCCTTGGATGAACAGTAAAAAAAAATTCTTCCTCAAATTTTCATTGAAGATTATTATTGCAGATAAATTAAGCTGGGTTCACATTGACGCATAATCGACGTAAAGCAATGACGTAAAACGCAAAGGCCGTAAAGGGTCGAGTAAAGCGCGTAAAAACGTCAAACCATTCACATGGACAATCCTAGTTACGGACGTAAAGCGCGTAATCGTCGAGATACAGCCTGTGCTCCAGCCTCTGCCTGCACAGAACCCACGCGCAGATCCGTAAAGCGCGTAAATATCTGGATTTTTTAAAATCTTGAACACTGGTTCAAAAGCTAACGTAAAACAACGTAAAACTAACGTAAAACAATGATGCATGTAGAACAGACAACTATTCCTTATTACTAACCTAGTCTTTGTATTACGTAATGCTTAAAACTAACACAAATTTAAATAACTAACTGTAATCCAGAGTACCTCATCCTGACCCATGGTAAATGTATACCAGCGTCAGTCGCCATGTTAGGAGTGTGTAGTATCTATCTATCTTATCTAAAATGAGCATAACAACGGTAGTTTGTAGATCTTGGTTTTTTAGTTTTCCCGTTGGAAGTTTTAGAAGACAGCTACTCTTAGTTGTAGGTAGAAGGGATAGATGCTGATGGGGAACGGAATTACTTACACCTACTCTTTAACATCTCATCCTGTTGTGGATTTTTACTTTTGTACTTCTTTCTTGATGATACGTATTAAACGGTTACGTACCATCAAGCGAGGCGGTAGCCGAGCGATGCCAAGCATGAACCCGCGCCCGGCTGCCCCAGAGCCTAATATAACTGAGCGAAGAATCGGGCCAACTTTGGCCCCCTCCCGGGCCTTCCCCGTTATTTCTATATTTTATTCGCGCGTATATATTTTGTGGGGGCAAACACCCTGAGTCGCCTGACACCAAATTCGAAGCGGTAGGTGTTTCGAAAACCTGCGAAAAATAGGGCTCAAAATACGTGTTTGGTAACTTTCTTCCCATTTTTTTTTCCACCCATTCTTTGTCACGCAACTTCAACCCTTTTACCTTGACCGATGTTTATGAAATTTGGTATGTAGATCAGGTTTGGCGTGGTGAAGTGCCTTTTGGGAGTTTTAACCGTTTTCGCGGAAGCAAAGGGGGGGGGGGTTCCGGGGGATGGGGGCTTGCTTTTTTTCCACCCATTCTTTGTCACGCCACTTATATACCCTCTTCCCTAGACCGATCTGTATGAAATTTAGTACCGATCCAAATCATGTTAATGCGTGAAGTGATTTTGGATGTTTCCATCAAAACGAAAATTAAAAACTGTAACACCGAAGTGACATGGCGAATAACGGGAGGTCTACCCTTTCCAATGTGAAGTGTCAAGCATTTTTAGCATTGCTTGTGTGAGAATATCGTCGTTGCACCACATTGATTCAGGCTTCGGATCAGATATTGCTGCACCACATTCATTCAGGCTTCGGATATTGTTGCGCCACATTGAGCCACATTGATTTCAGCTTCGAAACTTACTTGTGACCTTTCAAAATTTGTGATATCTCCTAAAAAAACACTCCCTGTAAAAAAAGATGCCAAGCTACAAAAGGTGTGATATCCAGGTTGTGCCAAGCACTGTGCCTAATGATCTTCCGTCCACATCCGACAGTTCATTTTCGACGTTAATTTTGAGGTATAGACTAGACTTAGCTAACAGGGTGAGGAGAGAGTTAATCTTTAGGAAGTGTGCTGCTTGGCCGGTCTAGTTACTGATCTATTCAGTTCCTACACGAAGGATTCGAAGCCATCAAAATTAATGATTCAAATTCTACGTGCCTACTAATCTTCCGTCCACATCCGACAGTTCATTTTCCACGTTAATTTTGAGGTGAGGAGTGAGTTAATCTTTAGGAAGTGTGCTGCTTGTCTGTCTACGACATATCAGGCACATAGCATGTGAATCATTAATTTTGATGGCTTCGAATCCTTCGTGTAGGAACTGAATAGATCAGTAACTAGACCGGCCAAGCAGCACACTTCCTAAAGATTAACTCACTCCTCACCCTGTTAGCTAAGTCTAGTCTATACCTCAAAATTAACGTCGAAAATGAACTGTCGGATGTGGACGGAAGATTATTAGGCACAGTGCTTGGCACAACCTGGATATCACACCTTTTGTAGCTTGGCATCTTATTTTACAGGGAGTGTTTTTTTTAGGATAATATGAAATAAGATGTTGAAAGAAAGTCTTGGTAACCCCTGGTAATATCCTAACCAGACCCTTCCGTGACTGCTCAACTTTTATCGACAAAAGCTCTGCTGGGGTCGGTATAATCACACCAGCTCATCGTTCCCAGGGATGTTTGGGACTCTTTGTCAAAACGTTCCAACCGATCAAGGCATATCAATTGATAGTCTCTTTAATGAAATGGCAACCTAATGCGCTGTTATCCAGGAAACCAAATAAGACTGCCTCGAATTGAAAAACGTTACGATTATTCATTTTATTACTCAGAAAGTAGATTCATGCCAATCGTCAAGTGCCAAGTCACAATTGGTGGAGTGATTTTAATTAATTGATATCTGTACCCGGTCGAAGGTCGACGGTTCCCTATCGTGATTTATTGTTCTACTCTTTGGTTGATGAAAATGTTAATTATAATCTCCAATTATTTATTCAGAATAATAATATAAATATAGTCCTCCAACGCAAATACGATCTGTCTTCCAGGATCATCTTTATATTTCACCGTGAGATCACCTCATGTTTAGCGAGCTCGTGCGTTCACCAGGATCTCGGCTCTCTGGCCTAAACCACCCATCATTACCGGTGACGTCATCAGTGGAGAGGTCAGGTGATTTACGACGGACGACTCATGCTGTCTGTCTGGGTTTAAGTACTGCGAGGAATGTATACAAAGTCAGCGATGGGACTTGAACGTCTAATACATCGATTCCAGGACCATTTAACCAGATAGTATCCCCTAGAAATTTTTCGAAAAACGTAGCCCTAGCCAGAGATTAAAGAGGAGTTTATAAGACTGTAATTATATTGGTTTATTTTTTCTACTCAATGTCTTGGATATCACTTGATTCACAATAACATATCGTAAGAATACAGTATTACAACGAAAAACGGAGTTATTGAAAAAATAGTATATTCCAAAAAACACTGTTATTACAACTTGGTACATACCATAATCACAGTGCAAATTGAAAAGTTCAGATTGCAAATGGAAAAGCTACTGATTCTTAATGCGGTCCGATGGATCTTAAAAAGGCATTTCTTCGTCATTTAAACCTAATCTTTTTTTAAATCAAGGTAAGAAAAATGTACCCCATCTACCTGTTCCCCTTTCGGATGGGGTACCCCTACCCCTTTATCACGTTAATATTGTATGCCCTCCTTCGTTATACTTTTGAGTATAAAATAAGATCGGGGGTATTGCCCATTCCTTGTAACGATCGTGCGAATGGTTTCTACAAATAAAATGTTTTGATTTTGATTTTGGTGTTGCCTGTTCTTTCAGCGTTGTTCCACTGTCCCATTCCGTACCGCCTGTCATCCGTACCTACGTTCTTGCTTTTGGATGATTTTAAACCCGTTTAAAGATGGCGCGATATTTATTGTCAAAGATAGCACTTGAAGAAATCCGTAGATTCAGGATGAAACTATGGGAATCGACGGTTTACTAGGAAAAAAAAAGGTCCGTAGTTTTATTGACAAATCCTTAGATGTACAGACAAATTTGCAGGTCAGCTGCTTTGCAAAGCGGGTTTAAAATTTCCGAAGGCACCTGGCGGTATGCATCTTTCAACGCTTCAACCGTTAGGCAAAGTTATTTATAATAAGAGTACTACAAAAACGCTGCAAAGTCCTTGTCACATGGGTTTATTATTCTATTGGAGTTCTAGAGATTTTTGTTGGCTGTTAAATGTATTGTTTCTTTCATGTGGAATGATTGAAATAGCTATTTCTGATGATTTCCACCAATTTTGGCCCCCAAAACATGAAATAGGTACCTACGCTTTTTTTTTTTTTTTAAGATCATCTTTGATCATTGGTAGTGGCATTTACTGGTCTTGATTCACCTGTTTACACTTTTTCCAATGTTATTGTACACATTGATGGTGATTTCAGACAGTTTTCCAGGTTTTTGACTCAGAAAAAACCAATTTTGGGAGCTGAACCTTTGGTAAAACCTCAATTTCCGTGTCTTTGGTCAAAATCGACTTCATATTCGGTCTTCTCGTCCTCAAAAACATGGAAAAAGATACCTCAAAAGCTCATGTTACTAACATGTTGTTAAAACGCAAAAGTACCTATTTTTATACACATTTTCACTCATAACACCCCTGGGTATATTCAGATCGGGCTGAAAAGTTTCGGGACACAACTAGGGCCCAAATGGAGCATGTGTGCGAAAGAACGATTTTTTTAGACCGAAAATGAAGCCTGTACACGTGATACGGCGTACGGCGGACGGCGGACGGACATTGGATTTTTGGAATCTACGCACCTTGAAACGGAAAAGAAAAAATTTTGAGGGGGTGTTATAAAAATGTTTTGCTGAGCGAATACATAGGTGTATTATTCACAGAATAATAAACCAAAAACCGCTGTTAATCAGCGGGTCTGGTTTCCGCGCTCTCTCAGTGAATGGTTATGTATTATGTAACTTACTTTATATGTATGATGAATCCGACAGATGATGGTGGTATACTATTGAAAAGCTCTCTTGACAAACCCTTTCAGATGGTCCTTGATCTTTAGGACCCTCAGCCCTCAAGATTGGCCCTAATACGCCTTCAATTCCATACGATACCGATTTTCGGCAACCTTACTTTACCAACCATACAGCTTTAATTATCAGCAGGACCTGATTAAATTGTAGTCTTTTGTTTGCACCTCGCCCTTAGCCGAGGCCTTCCATCACTTTCGTAAACAATGAGCCTCTTAGTCAGACAGTTGGAACATAATGTTTAAAATATTGATAAAATTAACCCATAACAATATCTCATTAAGGGTTAGCCTTGGGTAAAGAGCAAGGTGCAAACAAGGGGCGTACAATTTGATCAAGACTTCTGTCGTCAAAAATAGGTGAAGGCGTGTTTAAAAAACGCTGCAAATTATTACAAAACGGTTTCTTATTTATCTGTATAGGTGCCCCTTCTGCGTAGATCACTGTTTTCTGTGGTCAATACCTACCCTCGTGCTGCCCCTAGGAAAGCCCTAAGTCGAGTACTGGAGCCGTACCGATAATTCCGTAAAAATGCGCGGGATTCAATAATTCGATCATTGGGTAATTATTTGTTGTTATTCATGGAGGATAATTATTCATGTTACGAAAGTACCTATCAACAAAATTCAAAAGAGCAGCATCATTCTTCAAATGAAATAGTATTACAGAACAACCAACTCGATTTCATACAGTCATGCGTGATTATATCAGGCGTTCACTAGCAATGATATCTGGGCCGGTATTGTACCGTTTCGTTCACGATTATGTTGACGAAGATTTTCGATGCATACAGCGGCTGGACGTAAAATGCTCCGGGTGTCTCAAAAAAATGCTTTAGTTCAAGATCAATTTAAAAACGTTAAAAAAACCATACCCTTCTATTGAATGTTTTCGAGCTACGGCGTTCTGAAAATGTCATGAAAATTTCAACCCCTATTTTTCACCCCTTAGAGATAACTGAAGTAACGCCGAGCTTCGCGGACCAACTAGACCCCGAACGTGACCTACAAACCAAATTTCATTAATTTTGGTTCATGGTAACTAAGGAAAGTGCGGTCTTCGGCGTACGGCTGAAGGATCGAAAAAAATTTTCATTCCATTTTTGGATTCTTCATACCTTGAAACGGAAACCATCAAATTTTGAGTTTTTTTTCCCCATGCCGATTCCTAAAGTTCATTATTGAGAATAATAAACCAAAATGGAAATGAGAGCTGTTGAGGGCTACCATCTGATAGGGTGGCTCGAGAGATAATAGTATTCCTACTTTTTCCAACAACATATTGGGGTCGCTCGATTGAATAAATTGCGCAAACTGTGAGGAACTTAAGATTAGGTATATGAATAATTCTGTGTTGGAGAACTCTGAATATCCAAGTTTGACAGTAAGTTCCTGTTTTTACGAACAAAATAGGTAATCCTCTTGCCTTGTTTGTACATTGACCTTGAAATGGAGGGTTTGTATTTTTGAATCGATAAAATCATTTATTTGAACAATTCTGAGTGTTTTTCTAAACTAAGCGTCTACGAACACAACCGATGTAGGTCGACTCCGATATTTTCCGCCCCTGCTGGGGCTTTGTAAGGAAAGGAAAACGATAGCGTGACTATCGCGTGGCGGGAAGGGGCGGCGGAGAAGGCCCTGAGGATTCGGGTTATAATAGCAACTAAAGGTAGTCCCAGGCTGTGGTCGAAGGGAGGGGTGTTGATCGAGGGGCATGAAGGGGGGTACCCCAGGGACTTTTTCGTCTAACCATGTAAGGACGAACGGCGTAACACAGCGACTAACCCCTGGGGTGGCTGCCGAGTCGCTATTGGTTGCTATTGAACCACGGGAAAAATTCAAGCGGAAAAACCGAGTAACCTCCAAAGGTATCGGCTTGTTACTTGGCGAGACCTCGCTCAGTGAGCACTGCCTGACTCCAGGATTTCTGTTTTGTTCAAACCGGTTCTATGTTGAAATCACCAAACGCATCATATTTTAGGGGAATCGTGGCAACCCTGAAACGGAAACAATAACTTTTTGAGGGGTGGTTAAATTTTTTTTTTTTTTCATGCCCGATTCCAAAGGTTCATTATTGAAAATAATAAACCAAAAAGTTGCAATGTGAAATGTTCGAAAATGGGTCCTGAAATTCGTAAATTTTATACGGCGTTCCGGGCCCTCTCAGCGCCTTTATTTATGCCGCAGGCTTCCTTGTCATCCGTTTTACGCCGTACCTAGGTTGAATTTAGAGAATTTATAAAAAAACGCTGCAAAGTCCTTGTCACATGGGTTTATTATTCTATTGGAGTTCTAGAGATTCTTGTTGGCTGTTAAATTTATTGTTTCTTTCATGTGGAATGATTGAAATAGCTATTTATGATGATTTCCACCATTTTTGGCCCCCAAAACATGAAATAGGTACGCTTTTTTTCCAGACCATCTTTGATCATTGGTAGTGCCATTTAATGGTCTTGATTCACATGTTTACACATTTTCTAATGTTATTATACACATTGATGGTGATTTCAGACAGTTTTCCAGGTTTTTGACTCATAAAAAAACCATTTTGGGAGCTGAACCAATGGTAAAACCTCAATTTCCGCGTCTTTGGTCAAAATCGACTTCATATTCGGTCTTCTCGTCCTCAAAAACATGGAAAACGATATCTCAAAACCTCATGTTACCAACATGTTGCTAAAACGCAAAAAGTACCTATTTTTACACACATTTTCACTCATAACACCCCTGGGTATATTCCGATCGGGCTGAAAAGTTTCGGGACACAACTAGGGCCCAAATGGAGCATGTGTGCGAAAGAACGATTTTTTTAGACCGAAAATGAAGCCTGTACACGTGATACGGCGGGCGGACATTGCATTTTTGGAATCTACGCACCTTGAAACGGAAAAGAACAAATTTTGAGGGGGTGTTATAAAAATTTTTTGCTGAGCGATTACATAGGTGTATTATTCACAGAATAATAAACCAAAAGGCTCAATTCTTACTTAGGCAAGTTCCCTACTCCTTATTAGAGAACAATTACTACTAACTCTCGAAAGAATTGAGATAAAAAGTTCAAATTTGCACGAAAAATCTGTCTTGGCAATTGACAGGCTAAGTTCGTAGATGGGCAGAATCGGGTCACTCTAAGGGGGAGTTTTGGGGAGTTTTAGGGGGGGAAAATTACCCATAAATTCCCAAAATGAAACAGTCTGACAAGTGACACCTCATTTTAAAGGTTTTTGTACGCTGAACACGATGGTGAAATCAGAATTGCGATATCACATTCCGTTCTCAAACTGGAGCACTTTGAAGATGAAGGAACGCGGTTATTTCTTGAGATGTTCTTCCTGGTTCGTCTGCTCTAATCTGATAACGGAATGGGATATCGCAATTCTGACTTCACCATCGTGTTCAGCGTTGGAAAATCTACAAACCGAGGTGTTACTCGACAAGAAATGGAACAAGAAATTTGTTACGTATGCCCATATTTGATGCATAGGTACCGAATTACCCAAATAGCGTCATACTTGAATACCTATAATTACCCAATAAGTTTAAGATTGCCCATATTTGAATGGGATATCCCAAACATCACATTTTACATAAAATCAGTTATTTCTTCGAAAATTCGCTCTTATAGCCATGCTGCATGACTGTGGTTTTTTTTTTATTCTTCCTACTGTTTTATTCGTCAAAGTAGTTAAGTATTTCGGAAATTCGCACACACAAAATGTACGGCCATACTGCGTTTTTCTTTTCCCAGTGACGTTGAAAATATCCATGTTTGGATCGTATTTCCCATTGTGTAAATACGCATCAAGAACAAAAGCTGCAAAGTCTTCTGTAGCGGTTCATTGTTCATTGCTGTCTGTCAAACACTTATATTACAACGGTCCAACCCGTCTGTCTAGGTCGCTTATAGATATATGATTATGAAATATCATAGATTGCAATGAACTCGTGGTACTGAACACCAAGCACACACCGACAAGGTCGATCTCAACCGGGAAGAGGTACCAACCGATATCCGACATTACAAAAGCTTATTACAGACAGGAGTGGAAGAGTTTATTTATGATGATGATGATGACGATGGAAATAGGAGAATTTTTGATATGATAGCTCAGAAAAGCTTCATAAGTTCAAGTTTATTCCAGTTGGTGCATCACTCGGTAGGTACGGAATCAAACAAAAATTCCCTGTTCGCAAAAACTCGTGAAAATAAATTGAAATTTAGGTTTTGTAGCATAGTACACTCCTGTATTCAATGAGCCCAAAACAGGTGTGAATGGATGTATTTCCAGTACATTGACCGATAAATAATCACATGTGTCGGAGGGTACCTACCTATAGATTCAGAAAGGAGGGTTACATATTAAGAAGTAATAAATGTTGCGCATGAATATTGTCGTGATTTCCTCTCAGAATCCACTCCTGTAATATCATACGATTTTACCAAATAAACGCGGAGAACGCCGAGCTGGGGTTTCCCCAACCGCCATCCGTCTCAACCGACTTTAACGGTCGATTGTGGACCGGGGATGGTGGAAAAGTCCCTATAAATACCTTTCTCCCTCGAACCTCACTCTCTCTTTGTCGATTCCCTCTCTCTCGTCCTCTCTCCCAGCACCTTAAAAGATCTCCTGGCTCCTGCTGTTGGGGATAACCACGGGGAGCACACCCAAAAGATCTCCTGTTGTTGGTGAAAACCGCGGGGAGCACACCCATTAAAGATCTCCTGCTGTTGGTGAAAACCGCGGGGAGCACGTCCCTAAAAGATCTCCTGCTGTTGGTGAAAACCACGGGGAGCACACCCATTAAAGATCTCCTGCTGTTGGTGAAAACCGCGGGGAGCACACCCATTAAAGATCTCCTGCTGTTGGTGAAAACCGCGGGGAGCACACCCATTAAAGATCTCCTGCTGTTGGTGAAAACCGCGGGGAGCACACCCATTAAAGATCTCCTGCTGTTGGTGAAAACCGCGGGGAGCACGTCCCTAAAAGATCTCCTGCTGTTGGTGAAAACCGCGGGGAGCACACCCATTAAAGATCTCCTGCTGTTGGTGAAAACCGCGGGGAGCACACCCATTAAAGATCTCCTGCTGTTGGTGAAAACCGCGGGGAGCACACCCAAAAGATCTCCTGCTGTTGGTGAAAACCGCGGGGAGCACACCCATTAAAGATCTCCTGCTGTTGGTGAAAACCGCGGGGAGCACTCATTCCGAAAAGACGCCTGCTGTTGGTGAAAACCGCGGGGAGCACACCCATTAAAGATCTCCTGCTGTTGGTGAAAACCGCGGGGAGCACTCATTCCGAAAAGACGCCTGCTGTTGGTGAAAACCGCGGGGAACATACTAACTCCTGCCGTAGGTAAAAACCGCGGGGAGTTAGTCCACAAATCCCATAGGAGCCCGTCCTCTCAGTCTTCTCGCCTCATCCTTCACTCTCTTCAACACTCCGCTCTTATTTCGTGAATTGACTCACGACTTTCTGGTGACCCCTTCTCTCTCCATCGTTCACGACAAGAGGTGAGCAAAACCTAACCGCTCACCACAAATATATAGCTTTTTCAAGTTAATGTTCTGGGACATGTTATTTATCTGAAATAATGAAGAATAATACTATGGAAACATTTAAGACAAGACTTCTCAAGTAAGTTTTGAAAGAAATGTATCGACTAAATTACAGGTTGGGCCAAGGACTTGTGCCAGTTTTATAATAAGTGCCTACGTTTTTTCCAGGTCACTTATTCCAGGTAGTAAAGGTATAAATTCTGGTGCTAAAACGCTGAGGCTCTGTATTTCTGTCATTGTTTCGCTGTTACATAAAGGGAGGTGATTGGGTCCACGTTGATAAACTCGCCGCCATTCAACATCACCTACCTACTCACAAAAGATTATAACATAATGAGAGACGCCGACTCTGTAACCGTCCTACGCGAAGCCTCTTTCAGTATTCCCATTACCTCTTAGGGCCTCCGCAAATGGCCTGAACTGCTCGCGAACTGCTCTCGACTTGCTCTACCCACTGTCCTCCAGAAATGGGAAGCTCTCATGTCCTCTCCGAAGGATCATCGTTCTCGTAATAGTCGACGAAAACGAGGCAGCGAGTGATTATTAGGACAGTCATACGGAGGCGTGTTCAGTACCTCACTTTCTTAAGAAACTTGACTGCGAACACTGCGATGTTTAGTTTTGTGCCAATTTCAAAACGTTTGCTCACAGGATTGCATGTTGGATTAAATTAGTTCCAGTAACCCAGGTTGCTTGAAACTATCTGTCTAAATTGATAGGTGTTCCAGTACAATCCACGGATTTTCATCTGTTTATCCAGACCTGTGGGTTCAAATCTTGACAGCATACTCATACTGGGGTCTGGTGGAGGCTTTCATATTTCTGGACTGCTGAAATGCGCAAATGAATTTACCGTTTGAATTTGACTGTATTCATATGGGGCAGTTGGGAGTCCTGTAAAGTGAGGTCGCAGGATTAGATAGGAATGGTTTAGTAGGACCCAACTTCGGGATTCGATTTTCAACGAGTGTTCGATTTATCAAGGTTCGACTCTCCATATTGTGGTAAACCCACAAGGAAACCACATGTTTTGAATTAGTTGCCGTGTGTTTACGTTAGAAAACCCGGTTGTTGTGTTTTGGTTTTGAATGAAATAATATAATTATTATTGTTGTGCGTTATCGTGGCCGTTTCTTACAATATTTGATTTTATTGTACCTACCGAAAAGCTGCCTTCTCCACTCGTTCATATACGGGAAGAACCCCCTCTGAAGAATCCAGCCAGTGCTTCTGAACACGTAGCTCTCTGGCGTGAAGCCCCTCAAAATGGTTTTATGGTCTCACGCCTTGCCCATCAAAGGGAACGGAAAAGAACCGCTGTGGCCATAAAACGGCGTCGCCTGTAGCACGTGGGTACCACATGAAGTTAATGATGGGATGTCAGACTGTGTACTCAAGTTGATTGTCCATCCGAAGCAATCATGGCAAACCATGCAAACCAGATAGCACACGGCAAATTACACGATCACTATCTTCATAGTTTCACGCCCAACGGTCATGAAGAGATAGTTACGCAATGAAGTTACAAACTATGCGTTCGCATTTGTTTTCTGTTTGCATTAAGCAGTGCATACCAGTAAGTAACAGTACCTCAGTACCACCTACCTGCTCACAAAAGATTATAACACCAGTAAGCCTGGTAAGCCCAGGCCTGGTGGTAAGCCTGGCTGGTTGGTAATACCAGTAAGTATTAGTCTACCTCTTGTTTCGCTCAACTATATAACTTAGTAGTTCTAAAATACATTGTCGTCCAGCTTATACATTGGTACCAGCTTATGAAATTATGTATTTATTATAATATAGTCAGTCTTTGGTTCCTTGAATACTTCTTACTTTTCTCGCGTTAACATAACTTGGCGGTACAATGAATGGGTAAATCTCAAAACAATATTTTCTTAGATTTTATATGTTCAGCTAAAACAAAATACCTCAAGTAAAATATTACCTATATTTATTAGATAGTTACTGTAGAAGCAATACAAAAAACGCTGCAAAGTCCTTGTCACATGGGGTTTATTATTCTACAGAAATGTTGGCTGTACCTACATTTATTGTTTGTTTCATGTGAAATAATTGAAATAGCTATTTCTGATGGTTTCCACCAATTTTGGCCCCCAAAACACAAATTAGGTAGGTACGGTGTTTTTTTTTTTTTTTTCAAATTATCCATGATCATTGGTAGTGCCACTTAATCGTCTTGATCTACGTGTTGAAACTTTTCCTAGTGCTATTCTACAAATTGATGGTGATTTCAGACGATTTCGCAGGTTTTTGCCTCATAAAAAATCAATTTTGGGAGCTGAACATCTGGTACAACCTCAATTTTCCACTCCTTGGCCAAAATCGACCTCATATTCGATCTTCTCGTCCCCAAAAACATGGAAAACGATACCTCAAAAGCTCATGTTACCAACATGTTGCTAAAACGCAAAAAGTACCTATTTTTACACACATTTTCACTCACAACACCCCTGGGTATATTCCGATCGGGCTGAAAAGTTTCGGGACACAACTAGGGCCCAAATGGAGCATGTGTGCGAAAGAACGACTTTTTTAGACCGAAAATGAAGCCTGTACACGTGATACGGCGGACGGCGTACGGCGGACGGCGGACGGACATTGCATTTTTTGAATCTACGCACCTTGAAACGTAAAAGAAAAAAGTTTGAGGGGGTGTTATAAAAATTTTTTGCTGAGCGAATACATAGGTGTATTACTCACAGAATAATAAACCAAAAACTGTAGTTTGTAAGTTTCGTGCTGTTGGTGTTTTCCGTTTCAGGTGGAAATGGATTTGGTTCTATTGATGGAACTGGTTCTAGTTGATAATCACCTCAGGACCTTTCGATATTATCTCATTTATTGTAATTTTGAAGTAAAGGCGGTTAGAAATTAAAATAATACAACTGACTATTCCAGTAGTTCCGCTAACATTTCTGAGTATTGCAGAATTATTACCTGTATTAGAAATACTATATAGTTGGCACTCCATTTCATGCCTTAAGTTATAGGGTTGCTGGATGATATTGATGTTCTGTGGTCAAGTCTCTAAAATTCCGTAATAATGGAAGAATTTCCGAAGGCACTGCCCTCCCAGAAGTCTCCCAGAAAACTTCTTATACCAATTTCCTTTTGAAAAGAAGACTAGTTGGCTCCAGCCTGTTTTATTTTACGAGATGCCAGTTGTCAATTACATCTTACAATCTCGTGTATTGTGTAGGCGTCGTAACTCTCCAACCCGCAATTCAAAATTGTTTGGTAAAGTTGGTTCATTCGCTTCTGGATATTTGTAAGTTATAACCACTTTCCGTGGTTATAGATTCCACTACTCTTCTACCCTCTACATATTCCTCCAACTTCATCTAATTTGAATGATATATATATATTTTTTTTAGCTATGATGTTGAGGGGGGGAAAACATTGTGGACTGGAAAAAGTTTCGATGATAACAGCAAATCAGCTTCAACTACTTATGTGAGGAAAGAAATTATGAAATCGAGTTTTTTTTCACTGTGAATGAATGTATGAAAAGTATGTTTATGGGTGATAATAAATGACAAATTAGTATAGTTGCAACACATGAAACGCTTTGGTGTACACGACCGTCAGCGGAAGTTCCATCTTCAAATAACAGCTTCGGATCAGTTCCTCTTGTTGGCAAGTTAGTTACGTACATAATTTTATAGACAACTATATATTAGCTATTTGTAGTAGTCGATTCACTTCATAATGGCTTACCTCGTTATCTTCACTCCTTTAATTTCGAATTTCCCAAATTTTATTTTGTATGCGAACTGGCACAGGCCAAATGAATTGGGAGGCAGGCGGTAAGTTGAAGACGATGCCTCGTGCCCATCCTTCACTTTATTTAGGTATTTTGTCCATTATTACGAATTATTGTTGCATCAATACTGAGTACAGCACGAAAAGTTGAATGAACAGCACCAAAGTCACGGAAACAACCAAGGATTCAGTTATATGAAGTGCTAAGAGGGAGTGGATGATGGATCAAGACGTAAGGAACTAAATTCCGTCACCAAGAAAATTTCGTTCATTAGAAATGTCAAACAAACAGCTAAATAATAAGAATTAGTTTGAAACACAAACGGTGGGTACAGCTTCCGTACAAGTACGCAACCACGAGGGACATTTTATGTCTTAGCGCCCCCTCCCGCACCCACACCAAGTACCTCGTACTTAATTGTTTTGGTCAAGATTTCCAACGAATGGTAAACTCTGTCCTTGGGCGGTCACAAATGACAAAGAATCACGTTTCAATTTAAAAACAAGTACTTCGTACTATCACCTAGTCCGAACATCCTTCAGTCCCAATTAGTTCGGATTAGCCGGACTCCACTGTATTATGTACGTAAACATTCATTTAAACAATCACGCTCATACCGCAGCTTGTTGGCCACGCAGTCCGCAGTGGTTAACGTAGTATGTTTAGGTAAATCGAGAGCTATCCAACGAGTGGTGAACGATTTTTGTACGATGATAACTGGCGAAGATAAAGTTCCGTAGCAACGAATCGGTTGTAAGCGAAAATCATCAGAAATATTTTCGTGACGTTGTTTCCGTTGCATGTCCCGCGTTTCATTTTCGAGTTTATGTAGCAAAGTAAAGACATAAAACGCTGCAAATCCCTGCACAACGGTTTATTATTTTGTATAGAATACCCTTCTGTTACAGATCACAGCTCTATGTATAGATAACCCGTCTATATAATATAATATGTACTATTCTATACATATTATGTAGATCGCAGACCCTCCGTAGGTTAGTACCTAACCCCGTACTCGTTACTAGGTACCTACCTAAATCACGAGTTAAATGCTGCTAAAATAATTCTGCCGATGACAAACAGTACCTAACAAAAAGAAACACACACAATGAAGTTCTGAAAAGAAATTGTTGATGAGGAGTGAAAAAAGTTGCAAAAGTACCTACCAACAAACTCCAGCCCCTTCTACGTAGATGGTATAATGAACCGTTGTGTAATAATTTACCGTTGAGTAATGATTTACCGTAGTAATAATTTACCCATCAATAATACTTCAACGTTTGTTCAAGTTTCACTACCTACCAACAAACTCCAAAAGAGCCATCATTTTTCAAGCGAAATAATATCACAGAACAACCAAATCGACTTCATACTCCGCCAATATAATCAGGTGATCCCTACCAATGATTGGCCGTATTCACAAATTCCTATTGTGGGCGCGTCTCTGGTTACGAGATTTGGTTTGAATTGTATACAATTTCATTCACACTGGAGTCGAAAATGCCTGTCGGTGCAAACTTCGGGGCCTTACTGTGAACGAACGGCTGGACGTACGATGCTCCGGATGGTCTTAAAAAACTCGCAAGTTCAAGAACTATTTAAAACCGTAAAAATATTTACGTAAAAAAATGGTATAGGCGTTTTGAAAATTTCAACCCCTATTTTGAACCCCTTAGAGATGACTCACAGTAACGTCGAGCTTCGAGGACCAACTAGACGCCGAACGGAACCTATAACCCGAATTTCATCAATTTTTTTTCATGGTAACTAAGAAAAGTGGCCCGTACGGCGTACGGCGTACGGCGGACAGACAGAAATATTTTGGTTTATTATTTTCAATAATGAACCATTGGAATCGAGCATGAAAAAAAAAATTCGTACCCCCCCTCAAAATTTGATGGTTTACGTTTCAAGGTATGTAGAATCCAAAACTGCAATAAAAATATTTCTGTCTGTCCGCCGTACGCCGTACGCCGTACGCCGTACGGGCCACTTTTCTTAGTTACCATGAAAAAAAATTGATGAAATTCGGGTTATAGGTTCCGTTCGGCGTCTAGTTGGTCCTCGAAGCTCGACGTTACTGTGAGTCATCTCTAAGGGGTTCAAAATAGGGGTTGCAATTTTCAAAACGCCTATACTATTTTTTTACGTAAATATTTTTACGGTTTTAAATAGTTCTTGAACTTGCAAGTTTTTTAAGACCATCCGCAGCATCGTACGTCCAGCCGTTCGTTCACAGTAAGGCCCCGAAGTTTGCACCGACAGGCATTTTCGACTCCAGTGTGAATGAAATTGTATACAATTCAAACCAAATCTCGTAACCAGAGACGCGCCCACAATAGGAAATTTGGCGGAGATAGAATCATTGCTAGGGATCACCTGATTATATTGGCGGAGTATGAAGTCGAGTTGGTTGTTCTGTGATATTATTTCATTTGAAAAATGATGGCTCTTTTGGAGTTTGTTGGTAGGTAGTGAAACTTGAACAAACGTTGAAGTATTATTGATGGGTAAATTATTACTACGGTAAATCATTACTCAACGGTAAATTAGTACACAACGGTTCAGTATACCATCTACGTAGAAGGGGCTGGAGTTTGTTGGTAGGTACTTTTGCAACTTTTTTCACTCCTCATCAACAATTTCTTTTCAGAACTTCATTATGTGCGTTTCTTTTTGTTAGGTACTGTTTGTCATCGGCAGAATTATTTTAGCAACATTTAACTCGTGATTTAGGTTGGTACCTAGTAACGAGTACGGGGTTAGGTACTAACCTACGGAGGGTCTGCGATCTACATAATATGTATATAATAGAATAGTACATATCATATTATATAGAAGGGTTATCTATACATAGAGCTGTGATCTGTAACAGGAGGGTATTCTATACAAAATAATAAACCGTTGTGCAGGGATTTGCAGCGTTTTATTGCAGTTTTGGATTCTACATACCTTGAAACGTAAACCATCAAATTTTGAGGGGGGGTAAGAATTTTTTTTTTCATGCTCGATTCCAATGGTTCATTATTGAAAATAATAAACCAAAATGTCAATAAATAACAATTTTGAATAAACATACGTATTAGCATATAGTTTAATATTACGAACAATACAAAAGGAAAAGAAAATAAGTACCAGGAAGGATCATAGAGGGATTACGTGGGTACCTTCCAAGTGTTATAATCAAATTGGTACCTTAATTGGTACACCTCAATGCCACTCGGCCAAAGCATCTGGTCCGCACATATCCGAGTTAGTGCACAATTGGGAGGAACGAATCTATAGGACATGCAGGTCCACCATGTCTAGCTGAAGCTTCCACGTGTCAGTGGACAATTCTGTTTTTCCGGAATTTTTTCAATTCATCATATTTATCCATAAATCACCATTTTTTCCCGTAAATTCTTCTAAAAATCCGTAGAAAACTGAAAAATCCGGAAACTCTGATGAATTATGTTGTATTCCTCATCATGTACGTAGCGCTAAGTGACATAATTCTCCCTGCAAGCCATAGCCGAAATTCTTCCCCGTGTGTAGTGACAACGGAACGAGTCCGCAGAACGCTTTAATTGCTGAAGTAATTACAATAGCGGATTGTTAGTCTTGCGCAAGCGGAGACGGTGGCTGTCCCAGAAACCCGCGAAATCCCAATTACAAAGTCAGATGTGCTGAGGAAATGAGGACGCTGAGGAAATAGCAGCATCTCATGGGCTTCATTGAAATAGTCTTGAAAAATAGTTTCGTTATCGGCTTGTATTGGAACATAGCTTTACAAACGTTATGCTTCATGAATAGCATAAAAATAAAGTAATGATATAATATTCTTGTAACCACCGTATATTTGTGGAACTATATTCCCGGCCAGGCTGCAGTACTCGATTTAGTACTTCATTATTTATGCCGTCACAAGATTAAAAAATAAATATAGGTTAATATCAAATTACGAAAACGAAAAAACACTGCAGATGCTTGAAGCTCTGCATTCGGAAACATTCACTTCACTTCATCCGTGAAAACAGCTATTAGTATACAGAGGTTCTTTTAATTGGTAAAACTATCGCAGGATGTAGCATATGGGTATGCGGCCTTGGTTATGCGCACCGTACATTCATTGTACTGGAATAAGTGTAAGGTCGAATAAACAAAAATAATTATTGCATAGAATCTAAAGGGTTATTTCCGCTAGTGTAAGAAGTATTACCATACATTCCAGAGGAATCCTACGTCGCCAGC
The DNA here is from genome assembly GCA_954871275.1 of Leptopterna dolabrata. NCBI lineage: Eukaryota > Metazoa > Arthropoda > Insecta > Hemiptera > Miridae > Leptopterna > Leptopterna dolabrata. The sequence goes on along the minus strand of OX940975.1, from coordinate 81,444,821 downwards.
TGGTTGAGTACTGGAGGCGAGCGCTTTCGAAGTAAGGATTTCATCATTAAGTATTCTCTGGATGGCCTGATGATTACGTCCTTACATCGAAAGCGGTCGCCTCCAGTTATTGACGACGGATTCCTCCGGAAGATATGGTAAAAATAATTATGCTGGTTTCTTTAGTAAAAGTAGTTGTGGCTAACTTCGAGTTAATAAATTATGTATCTGTTTTGTGGTTCATGAGTAATAATATATTTTTCATCAAGTTCTCATTTATATTACACATTTATGTGAAGGCTCTATAGGATTCTTATCTATAGGATGTTAAGAATTTAGAATTTATTACACGTAAATAAATTTTCGTCCCGTACTTCAGGGTGGCCCTGAACGAACATTTAGCCATGGTATTTTATCGCATCTTCCTGCTCAGGAAAAACTCTTGGTTTAACAGTAGTTTTAGAAACCTACTGATTTCAAAATAGGTACCGTCTACCCGTACCTGTGCTTTAGCATGCCCGTACTGTACATCGAATGTTTTTTACTCCCAGACTGGGGTTCCTAGTAGTGGGTTATGAATGGTCATCCCTGGATATTTAAACACTTCACCATTCAAAGAGTTATGGTGCATTTTTGCCGAAGTATTCTCAGGAAGGTTCAACGACATAATACAAAATTCAGCTTACGTTAGGTATTTACTTAAATGCTTGGTTCCATAACTTCACGATTCATTTATTTATCTACCTGTCCGCCCATTAGTCTCCAGGAGAAGGGTTTCATCATTCCGGCAGTTGTCTGGTCTTCAAGAAAGGCAATAGATTTTTCCAAGTGCACCCAAAATGGAACCCTTGGAGCACAGTAAGCCCAAATGCGATGCAAACTTGATGATTTATGATGAAGACATTTTATAATATCACCGGAGGTTTTTTAACATGTTTGTATGTAATTTATAGGTGCAATATTTATATGAATAATATTGATAACCCCTTTTAAAATTGTCTGCTTTATATTTGAAGATAATCATTGGATAATTATCATTGACTCGTACTGTTACTTTCGTCTGCGCATGCGCGAATATGAAATGTTTACCATTCCCTTGCAACGCTTCTAACTACGCGAAGAGTTGTCGTAGAGAGCTGACATTTTGAGGGTACACTGGGTTGGATCGCAGATGGTCCCTTTTCAAAATTATAGAAATAGTTTCGTATGCGCATGCGCAAATGAAATACTTGAAACGCCCATAACTATCTTAAATATTATTTAAATAGTTCAAACTTGGAGGGTCGATCGGGAATAATACTTTAATAGTTCCACATCAATTTCATTGTATTCGAACAGTAACTTCCGTCTGAGCATGTGCGAACATGGAATGTTGACCATTTCCTTGTATTGTAAATAGTAAAATAGTAGAATAGTAAAGAGCTGAAATTTTGGGGGTACACGCGAGTTGGATTGCAGATGTTTCCGTATCAAAATTAACCTACCCAACTATTCTATACGTTCATGTGATTCAAGTGAGGAAGCTGTACTGCCTACTCGAATTGGCAGACTTTTTTTACCCACTGCCGTGGTTAGACCCTTGAAACGTTTTAGCGTAACTCACGAACTTCCTATCAAGCTTTTGGTTTATTATTCTGTGAATAATACACCTATGTATTCGGTCAGCAAAAAATTTTTATAACACCCCCTCAAAATTTTTTGTTTTCCGTTTCAAGGTGCCTAGATTCAAAAAATGCAATGTCCGTCCGCCGTCCGCCGTACACCGTACGCCGTACGCCGTCCGCCGTATCACGTGTACAGGCTTCATTTTCGGTCTAAAAAAGTCGTTCTTTCGCACACATGCTCCATTTGGGCCCTAGTTGTGTCCCGAAACTTTTCAGCCCGATCGGAATATACCCAGGGGTGTTATGAGTGAAAATGTGTGTAAAAATAGGTACTTTTGCGTTTTAGCAACATGTTGGTAACATGAGCTTTTAAGGTATCGTTTTTCATGTTTTTGGGGACGAGATGACCGAATATGAACTCGATTTTGACCAAAGAATAGAAAATTGAGGTTCTACCAGATGTTCAGCTCCCGAAATTGATTTTTTATGGGTGAAAAACCTGGGAAATCGTCTGAAATCACCATCTGTTTGTATAATAACCCTGGAAAAAGTGTCAACACGTGGATCAAGACGATTAAATGGCACTACCAATGATCAAAGATAGTTTTAAAAAAAAAGTACCTAATTTGTGTTTTAGGGGCCAAAATTTATGGAAACCATCAGAAGTAGCTATTTCGATTATTACGCATGAAAGAAGCAATAAATAAACAGCCAACATTTCTGTAGCTATGTCCAATAGAATAATAAACCCATGTGACAAGGACTTTGCAGCGTTTTTCTTTCTTCTTTTGGAGTTATTGGCTGCTGATGGGATTCATATTTCACCATTGGTTCAGCACCTGAGTTTAAACCGGCATGTCCATGCGAAACCCTCTGGAAACAAAGATTTCACTGAAAGTTTGGGCTCATAGCGACTTTTGACGTCTGTATCCGGCACGCGTTCCCACGGATTGGGAAATGCCTACCAGCCACCGCCTAACACAACTCGGTCAAGTTCACGTTGCGAGTTTGACACGCCATTGCTATTATGGGGAGTACAGCTGCCATCTTATCATCTAAGACTTCAGGGGGACGGACTTACCTTTAGAACAGCCAGAGATCACTTCGGAAGTCGAAGGCGAACATAAGTTAGGGGCTTCACAGTTCTAATCTTGATTACTTCACAGGTTGATGTCGACAAGGTACACACTATGAAGTGCAGACAACCGCAATAATATTGTGTATGTGTGCTGAACTACATGTACCTATTGTTTTTTACTGAAACCGATAAAAACATCATTCACATGGGTTTATTATTCTATTGGACACACTGACAGAAATTTTGGCTGTTCATTTATTGTTTCTTTCATGTTCAATAATTGAAATAGTTATTTTTGATGGTTTCCACCAATTTTGGCCCCCAAAAGCACGAATTAGACTCCTATTTTTGACAAGTTATCTTTGACCATTGATAGTGCAATTTGATTGTCTTGATTCAGCTGTTGATATGTACTTCTTCTGGTGTTATACAAATTTATGGTGATCTCAGCCAATTTTCCAGGTTTTTGACTGATACCCCAAAAGCTCATGATTTATAAAACCTCTAATAGAACCTCGAAAATCCTTATTTTTGCACCAATCCCCCCCCCCCCCCCCCCCATAACACCCCTGGGTGTATTCCGATCGAGCTGCCGAGCTTCGGAGCACAACTAGGACCCAAATATGGAGCCTGTGTGCAAACGGTGTACGGTGTAGGTACGGCGTACGGCGGTCGGACATTGCATTTTTGGAATCTGCGCACCTTGAAACGTAAATGAAAAAAATTTTGAGGGGGCGTTATTAAATTTTTTGCTGAGCGAATACATAAGTGTATTATTCACAGAATACTAACCAAAATGAAATGTCCGTCCGTCGTCCGCCGTATAATGCGAATCTACTTTAATTTCAGTCTAAAAAATTTGTTCTTTCGCACACATGCTCCATTTGGGCCCTAGTTGTGTCCCGCAACTTTGCAGCCGGATCGGAATATACTCAGGGGTGTTATGGGCGAAAAATAGGTGTAAAAATAGGGTTTTTGGTATTTTAGTAACATGAGCTTGTGCGGTATCGTTTTCCATGTTTTTTAGGGCGGGGAGATCGAATATGAAGTCGATTTTGACCAAAGACCGAAGAATTGAGGTTCTAACAAAGTTTCAGCCTTAAATTTACCTTGAATATTGGTCTACAATCGTCGTTCTTTCCCATATGGGCTAGGTATGCTCCGAAGCTCGGCAGCTCGATTGGAATACACCCAGGGGTAAAAAAAAGGGGAAAAAAAGAAAGTGGGGAAAAAAATGTTGTAGTGAACATGAGCTTGTGAGGAACTGTTCTGAAATCACCATAAGTTTGTAATAGCACTAGAAGTAGTATTAATAGGTGAATCAAGACAGTCAAACGGCAGTATCAATTATCAAAGATAATTTGTCGAAAATAGGAGCCTAATTCTTGTTTTTGGGGGCCGAATTTGGTGGAAACCATCTAGTTTTCATGGTTTCCACTATTTCAATTATTTCACATGAATGAAACAGAAATGGACCGCCAACATTTCTGTAGATATATATCCAGTAGAATAATAAACCCACGTGCCAAGGACATTGCAGCATTTTTCCTTATCTACTTGTTGGCACTTTACGTACAATACTCGAAAATACCATTTTCTATCGCCAAGGACCTCTCCATAACAACGTTGCTCGTTTAATAGACGTCCTAACTTCTCCCCACCTCCGTACCTGCATCATCTGCTGGTACTAATTTCTGGTTTATCAGCATCGAATATTGCCTATCGAGTTTAAAATCCATAAATTACATGTATGTCTGTACCTTATTATTCATGCTTGTATCCTGCTCTACGTATTTATTACCCTTTTCCGAATGGCCACTCTCCGTTAGTTGGTAGGTACCCACCTGGTCTCTAATAATCAAGTTTCTAGTTTTGTTGATTCGTTACAGATAAATCCATTTATTTTCTTGTTATCTCTTCCGACAATTCAGGCGTTTTTCTCTGAATTCCACTTCCCACTGTCTTTCTTGGGGGCATTTCGGTGAGGAGTATATAATTTACCGTTTCTCCCACTTTGTGGGATGGTCCTTCGAAGGCAGCGGTTACCATTTATTTCTCTGTGCTGAGAAACATGGTTTTGGTCCGCCGAGTATTTACTTACCGAACACCAACTATACACAAGCATCCGAAATTAACTTGATCCGTTGTACAGTTTAATTCCCGCTCATGTTATAAATGTACCCCCTTGGGAAATGATTAGATTACCGATATTAAACATCTTGATTCCTTATATTATTATAGCTTTGTGCTATTAAAAGAAAGTTTGAAAGCCCTCGAGTTGAATGATGAGTATTCAATCGGATAACAATGGGGACCTGAGACGTGATGGTGAAAAAGCTGGTTCGGGGAGAAAGCTCCGAGAGGTGGAGATAAGTATTACTATCTATCAAACGGGAATATTTCCTACTTTTTCGGATAAAGAGGATTGAGGGTACTTTAAGGAAAAAGAACAGTTATTTTTGTCCCCAAAAGCGAGAGAGAAAAAGGTTAAATAAAGGCAGTCTTGTAAAATTCTCGTACTTGATTGATTCTGATAATATTAAGTATTTACGTAGTATAGTATTAGTATTATGAGTGTTGTTCCTATCCAATAATGAAAAGTTCACTGATGATGTAGAATTGTGAAATATACGAATATTTACCATGTGTCAACATTCACTCGTCAAATTGATGCTGAACTGGTTAGCAACTTCATATATGTCAGTGAACTTCATCTGATGTTTCCATTGCTCATTTCGTCCTCAGGCGGGGATTCTTAACAATTACGATTTGGTGAGGTGCTTTTGAAACTGATTTTGGCTTCATTCTATTCTGTAAAGCCGCTGCACAAGAACTAAAAATCCGAAAATTATACACAACGAAATAAAATATACATATAATAAATCTGGAACACTTCCTCAAAATTTTGTGGTTTGCGTTTCAAAGGACGAACTCGTCGAATCGGAAGATAATTATAATACAAAAATTCTGTCCGTCCGCCGTACTTAGCACTTTCCTTAGTTACCATGAACCAAAATTAATGGAATTTGATTTGTACATAGATCCCATCAGGCCAATTTGTACGCGTTACTGTCAGTCATCTCATGAGTGGTGAAAAATGGGGGTTGCAATTTTCAAAACGCCGCGCCGTAGCTTGAAACTTTCGATATTAGAAAGGTATGGTTTTTATGAAGTTTTTAAATCGAGAGACCACTTAGTTCGTTCACAGTATGGCACTGAAGTTTGAGAATCATGCGGTACCTATATTATAACTCCAGTCCAGGTAATATAGGAACAGCTTATTATAATCACGCATACCGCATAGCTTTATGAAATCGAGTTTGGTTTTAGCGTGATATTATTTCATTTGAAGAAAGATTTTGAATTTTGTTGATAGTTACCTCGTAACCTAAATCATCCAAATTAGGTGAAAACACAGACAGCAGTGGTCTACGCAGAAGGGGCATCTATACAGGAAAATAATAAACCGTTGTGTAATAATTATCAGCGTTTTTATATTGATTTTTGCTGATCTATTTCGGTTTATATAAACCCCATCTATTTTGCTCCCAAAAATGGTTTTGTCGTTACTGAATCTCTGATCAAGTGGTTGCTGCTACAGATTGTACCTCACAACCAGTTGAAGAATAAAATGTAGAATTTACTTACTTAGTGACGGACCATCGTTCATATTATATTAATATTCGGTCGCAAAGGACAGGCAGTTTCTTTCTGAATGAGCAGGATTAGAGCTGTCTATAATTGCGTATGACTGGATTCCTAACTTGCTACTTTATTCAGAAACTCATTCAATATCAAATCGGTTGGGACGATAGTAACCCACCAGTGTAATTCCAAACGTTGAATGAGATAGGATTATAAGATAACGGGTAATTGTTAGTTGTGCTACTGGTCATTGAATCGAAGAATTCAATGTGGACAGTGCACACTGCAGTGAACACCCTACACCCCACAAATCAGGGTTGAAATAAATCACGATTTGAAAAAAAAATCAAATTAATCGGATTTTTTTATTTAAATCGGATTTTTTAAATTTAAATACAAAATTTTCATTTTTTGCAAAAGTTTTACTTATTGTAACATTAAAGTAAGCGATGTTGTTCATTGAGGAGATGGCAAGAAGCGTCTTAGAAATATGGAAATTTATAAGGAATAATCTACTGATAAACGGAGCAAAGAGATAGTGAAGGAGCAGAATAAAGAAATAAACACGCTTTCAAAAAAACGAAATTTATTAATTTTTGATCGCCTCGAGGCGCGTTCGGAAATTCGTGGAAATCCTTTCCGCCGACCGGTCCCGACTGGTTTACATAGGTACTTCATGGAAATACGTGAGCCGAACTTCTTCATATTGTGTTTCTTCATTTTTTCATTTTCCTTCTAAAAGTTCCTTTTGTGTTTAGTTGTCGGATACGATGAAGCTATTCTGCCGATCCCGAACAATTTCTCGTTTTTAGAGAAAATTCTTTTTTTTCCCCCCGTTTTTTCAACGGTTGATTTAAATCACGATTTTTATTGGCTGATTTAAATCGTGATTTAAATCAATTTGATTTAAATCATGCAACCCTGCCACAAATACTATTTTAAACTGTTCCTTAGTTCAAGACAGTGAATCAGGTTCTCAATTAACCTTTTTGAGACACACACACCTCATTGTTAGACTTGAAATTACTTCGAATCAACTTCGGGGAATTTTCGATAATGACATTGATTCGAAGAATACCTGTACCTGTTTTCAGCTTTGTTGATACGTGAATAACATACCTACGGTCTTTTGAGGGTTCAGCTGCGAGGCCCCTATATGTGTTCAATCCATCTGACAATACTAACTACATGATATGACGTCGGAAAAATAACGACTCACGTTCAGCAACAGATTGGGGTGATGAAATTCGCATTACCCAACGCTGGACAGATTCGGCTCGATTATTTCCTCTTCATTACCAACGTATACCTGTGTTCTTGGATCGAGGATTTACTTTTGGTTTATTATTCTGTGAATAATACACCTATGTATTCGCTCAGCAAAAAATTTTTATGACACCCCCTCAAACTTTTTTCTTTTCCGTTTCAAGGTGTGTAGATTCCAAAAATGCAATGTCCGTCCGCCGTACGCCGTCCGCCGTACGCCTTATCACGTGTACAGGCTTCATTTTAGATCTAAAAAAGTCGTTCTTTCGCACACATGCTCCATTTGGGCCCTAGTTGTGTCCCGTAACTTTTCAGCCCGATCGGAATATACCCAGGGTTGTTATGAGTGAAAATGTGTGTAAAAATAGGTACTTTTTGCGTTTTAGCAACATGTTAGTAAAATGAGCTTTTGAGGTATCGTTTTCCATGTTTTTGAGGACGAGAAGACCGAATATGAAGTCGATTTTGACCAAAGACGCGGAAATTGAGGTTTTACCATTGGTTCAGCTCCCAAAATTGGTTTTTTTAAGTCAAAAACCTGGAAAACTGTCTGAAATCACCATCAATGTGTATACTAACATTAGAAAAAGTGTAAACAGCTGAATCAAGACCATTAAATCGCACTACCAATGATCAAAGATGATCTGGGGAAAAAAAAGTGTACCTATTTCATGTTTTGGGGGCCAAAATTGGTGGAAATCATCAAGGATAGCTAATTCAATCATTCCAAATGAAAGAAACAATAAATTTAACTGCCGTCAAGAATCTCTAGAACTCCAATAGAATAATAAACCCATGTGACAAGGACTTTGCAGCGTTTTTTCTAATAGTTCTGTGGTGACCACTAGTTCAACATCCATAACATGAATAATTCATGCATAATCCCACCGTCAGCTTGCGGATTTAATTCCAATAGGGCCTTGGGTCACATCAGATTACAAGTCACTGTTTGCTTTACACCGGTAGATACGGAGTGATTCATTTAACTACGTGTTGACCTACAAACACAGATATAAGTTTCTCGAAACAGTAGACTATTAGTGGAGGTTGTATCCAAACTGCTTTTCCCAAATTAGATTTTGTGGTGTTTCGGGTGTTATTCAGTGAGCATAATTATTATGAAAAATCAACTGCCGTGAAAGTTATAACGAGCAAATTTGGCGGTGGTGCTTAATTCGAATTTGCAAGACTTTTGAAAACCAAGGCAATTTCCCACAGCTAGGTCTTCCTTGGAACGTCAATATTCACTCAAATTCCGAACTGAGGTACCTACTTAGTTATTAAGCTTAAGTGGGGGACTTAAATTGCAGTAGACAGTTTCATTTTCATAAAGCTGACTTGGAGTAAATAGGAAAAGTTTCAAGGAAGGTTTACGCAACCCTCAGTTACGTGGAGTTTCGCTAATCTGCAATCCCAATCCGCCAGTTAATCGTCCAAATTCTAGTTTTCCATTCAAGAAAGCTGTTTCACCACATCACAGATTTTCTCATTGTAGGGCCGTTCAAGGGTTTCAAGTCACCCATTCAGGAGTATGTGGGCCACCTCCACAGCTGACGTAACCCCCGCTCGAGAAAATTACTTTGAGCGAGAAAACCTCGACCCGGTCACATCGCCTTTTGTTAACCTTTTCTTATATGCGCTTCCCATAAAAAAGACAATTTTATTCGGTATATTCTGGTTTTTCCTACAACAACCGCTTCGAATTCCAATGCATATCACTGTAAACTTGGGAAATGATTTTAAAATACGTTTCTGTAGCATTTCTTTCACGTTCGACTGCGTCCAATGTCCAAAATCTAGTGCATTCGGATAGAAAAAGAAATAACATGTGGTGATGTCAATACAGAAAGCGTGTACTGGAAAATTGCATTAGGTACCTACGTGTTACATTCTACTCTTACTTCAAACATCACCTTTAATAAAATGACGATGTTTTTTGATTTCTATAGGATGTGACTTTCTTGGTATTTTGCTTTTGAGGTGCGAGTTCGAATCTGAAATCTTGCGAATGTTAGATTATTCATGGAATTGGTTTATAGAAAACATAGGGTTTTTTATTATACAATACATAGGGAATACATAGGGTGGATTGTATCAGAAGCAGCGATTCTGACTATTATACATATATTAATAGAAAGACGGAATTAAGATTTTATTTCACATTACGATTTTATTTAATTATTGGGATAAAACTAAGCAAAACTCAGAAGGTTTCTGGAAAATCTGTCCTTTCCTATTCCCATTCGATTGCCCTTAACTTACTCCCCTACTCCATTCTGGGATACCAAAATTACTACTGATAGACTTGCTTTTTTGAACTTTATAACAAAGAATCTTGTTGAGATTGGGTACTTAAACGACCCCTGTGACCCTGGTGGTATCTAGTCCATTAGTATGTAGTAGTATTTAGTATAGACTGTTTAGACCATGTTATGAAGGAATCGTGAGGGCGAAGATGTCGAACGTTTTCTTAGGTGTAATGCATCGAGAACAAAAGTTATGTTGAGACTCGGCATACCAACTGAAGACACACTTTTGCATGTCTTTCGATGTCCACCGAGAAAAGACTCGATGTTGGCAGTCACGCTAGACAATGAAGTGACAAGGAAGACTGCAAGCACGAAGAATCGGAACAGAGTTGCGTCTTATACTCTCCTTGTTTTCAAATCGAAAAAAGTCCACGACCCATTTATCCATTGGGGACAGAAGGTAAACAGAACAAGCTGATGAGAGAGGCGTGAAATCGTCTGGTGAACGACCCAGATGATGCTATAAGCCCTTCACGTAGACGTTTTCAATTATTACAACATCCAAAAAATGCCTAATGAGGTAAGCTTCCAATGTACGAGATGTAGATGTCCTTTTAGCGAATTTTCGAAGAAAAGAAGCTATTGTTCTCGGTCCAAAATTTTTAAAACTCGAATTTCTGAAAGATTTTTATACCAAAATCCGTTTCAGACCATCCTGAATTCACTGCCGAAAGACACAAAAAATTATATATATATATATATATATATATATATATATATATACTTATATATGTATGTGTCATTCCAGACGATAACTCTCGAAAGAATTGAGATAAAAAGTTCAAATTTGCACGAAAAATCCGTCTTGGCAATCGACAGGCTAAGTTCGAAGATGGGCAGAATCGGGTCACTCTAAGGGGGAGTTTTGGGGAATTTTAGGGGGGGGAATTACCCTTAAATTCCCAAAATGAAAAAGTCTGACAAGTGACACCTCATTTTAAAGGTTTTTGTACGCTGAACACGATGGTGAAATCAGAATTGCGATATCTCATTCCGTTCTCAAACTGGAGCACTTTGAAGAATAAGGAACGTGGTTATTTCTTGAGATGTTCTTCCTGGTTCGTCTGCTCTAATCTGATAACGGAATGGGATATCGCAATTCTGACTTCACCATCGTGTTCAGCGTTGGAAAATCTACAAACCGAGGTGTTACTCGGCAAAAAATGGAACAAAAAATTTGTTACGTATCCAATACCTACTCTCCTGGTATTCAAAACATTTTTGATTTCCCCTCCTCCCCCTTCCACCCCAAATTTTACTTTGCGTAAAACTACTCCTGTTTTAATTTTGTATGGTATCAAGTTGGGAAAACATTGGCCGAAAATTAATTTTCAGAAAATTTTAGGCGGAGGAGGAAGATGCCGAAAGCTTCGAAAATTCGCTCTTATAGCCATGCTGCATGACTGCGGTTTTTTACTTGTAAAATGAGGTAATTGATAGTTGCTTGATTAGGTGATTAGGTTACTTGATGGTACAATCAAGTTCACTAAGTTACCTGTAGGTATTGATAGGTTGTGATTATAGACAGCTAGGTTGGTATAATATTATATACAGGTAGATATATAGTGCAGGTAGTATATATATAGTATAGATAGGTAGTGATTGGTTGCCATGCACGAAATTTCCTTATATCTCCTGTACAGCTGATTCTAAAATCGAACTGCCAGTAGTGCCAGATTATTTTCATTAATTCACGTTTTAAGTGTATATTATTTATGGCCAGTTACCCCATTTTCCCCTTAATCTTCCCAATAACCCCTCCCCCCTCCCGGTCATTATTTTAAGATTCTGAATAACCTCAAATTAAAAGCTGATGTACAGCTGCTGAAGTGCACTTGGCGTAATTCCCAAAGGTTGCTGTACAGTTGTTGGATCACTTGGACATTCTATTAAAACTAGGAAGCGTTTCCTTGCCCCCTTCTCATACCCCACCACGAGCATTTTTACTTGTAAAAATCTTAATCTTGGTTCAACACGATTCTGATGATCTCAGGCCAAGTTGCATCCAAATCCAGTTCCATCCAGTGGCATCCAAAGCCAGTTGCATCCATCTAGGTAGATATTAGGTTCGTTCGCACAGGCTTTTTCTAGCTGTTAGCTGACGCTTACAGAAAACAGTAAGCCATCCAATACCATCTTGATTTTAAGCGTTTGAGAAGGGTTTGAGTTTGATAATGGTTGGGAATTGAGAAGGCAGTGCGTCATCATTTTCTCGTCCTTCCTATTTTCCATGTACTGGAATTGTGGCTTTGGACAGTCAGGATAACTCTGCGAATAGCCGGTCATGAACACTATACAGTCCGGAAAGAGTCCGAGAATCACTAAGAACGACCAAATGCCTTTCTAACGGTCAGATAACAGTCAGATGATCACTGCGTACAAACATACCTATTATACTGCAGCAAGTTGACAAATAATGTGTGCAGAGTTCCTCGAAACACGCTGCTAATTCGAAGAAGAACATTGCGGACCAAAAAACAAACACTATTAGTAAAACACTAGTTGATCCCTCAATAAGGGCACTGTACTAGCAAAGTTATATATAGCTATAATAAATCATTTAGTAATATAAAACAATCATCAGATTAGAGAAGTTGAAGAAGAAGAAGAATGTATATTAAAAAAACCACAGTCATGCAGCATGGCTATAAGAGCGAATTTTCGAAGTTTTCGGCATCTTCCTCCTCCGCCTAAAATTTTCTGAAAATTAATTTTCGGCCAATGTTTTCCCAACTTGATACCATACAAAATTAAAACAGGAGTAGTTTTACGCAAAGTAAAATTTGGGGTGGAAGGAGGGGGAGGGTGAAATCAAAAATGTTTTGAATACCAGAAGAGTAGGTATTGGATACGTAACAAATTTTTTGTTCCATTTTTTGCCGAGCAACACCTCGGTTTGTAGATTTTCCAACGCTGAACACGATGGTGAAGTCAGAATTGCGATATCCCATTCCGTTATCAGATTAGAGCAGACGAACCAGGAAGAACATCTCAAGAAATAACCACGTTCCTTCATCTTCAAAGTGCTCCAGTTTGAGAATGGAATGAGATATCGCAATTCTGATTTCACCATCGTGTTCAGCATACAATAACCTTTAAAATGAGGTGTCACTTGTCAGACTTTTTCATTTTGGGAATTTAAGGGTAATTCCCCCCCCCCCCCCCCTAAAATTCCCCAAAACTCCCCCTTAGAGTGACCCGATTCTGCCCATCTTCGAACTTAGCCTGTCGATTGCCAAGACAGATTTTTCGTGCAAATTTGAACTTTTTATCTCAATTCTTTCGAGAGTTATCGTCTGGAATGACACATACATATATAAATATATATATATATATATATATAATTTTTGGTGTCTTTCGGCAGTGAATTCAGGATGGTCTGAAACGGATTTTGGTATAAAAATCTTTCGGAAATTCGAGTTTTAAAAATTTTGGACCGAGAACAATAGCTTCCTTTTCTTCGAAAATTCGCTAAAAAGCTTATAATAACGCAACATAAATATGACAATGTATGCATACAGCAATGGTGCTGTCCGTCTGTCGGAGTTGACTGGTGAAGCGTGAACAATGACAATTTTAGTTGCGCGAGTCCAACTATTGCTTCCTTCTGTGGTTGAATTCTGCAACCAACTCCTCACGGTACTGTGTTGCCGCAATCTCATACCTCGCCAATGCATTCCAGTCGCCACAGTTCAACAAGCGCAACTTCGACCTCACTCGGTCGAGATCTCCCAAAGAAACGAACTCTGAATTCAATTAGCACTGGGCACACAGCCAAGAAACGGATGAGATCCTCCGTAACCCCCAAATTGCACAAGGCACAAAGCTGTACCTGGACATCGGTCTTGTCGTAAGGCCTGCAGTTAAGCGGGGTGAGAGCGTCTCTAAATCTTAATGACCACTTTACCACCCAGGCAGGCAAATTCCGGTGCTCATTGGAGATGTCAGCCGGGTCGCACAGTCTGTAGACGCGACCGCTCGACTCCAAAGCCCTCAACGCGACGATGTCTGCACCCTCCCCACGAGGGCTTCCGACTGCGCCATCCAAGAGTTCGCATTCTGAGGCAAAGCGTCAAAAGGCGCATCCCTCATGTTCAGCCAGATTTCTGAGCAACGAAAACCAAGAAGTCTACCGGCGAATCTATCAGCAACCAGCGGTCCTCAGGCAGTCGAACAACCTGTTCCACCGCTCTAAACGGAGATCCTCCCCAAACCTGAGCCCCGTAGCACACCACCACCCTAGAGACCGCCTGGAAAACTCCGTATTTAGCGCTGATGGCACATTGGGCGGACAAAAATAGGTATACCTAGTACAGACTGTTCGTGCCAAATTTTTAAATGAAAGTAGTTTCTATTCTAAGAATTTTGAGACCAGCCGCACTCTCCCACGACGAATACTTCTTTTCTATGAGCTTTCAAAGTTTCGGCAACAAGTGACGTCATTGCACCCCTCCTTGCCCAGTGTGACGTCACTTGTTGCCGAAACTTTGATAGCTCATAAAAAACCAAGTATTCATCACAGGAGAGTGCGGTTGGACCCAAAATTCTTAGAATGGAATCTAATTCCATTCAAAAAAACGTTGCAAATTAATACACAAAGGTTTATTATTTACCTATATAGATGCCACTTCTGCGTAGATCACTGTTTTCCGTGGTCAGTACCCTCGAGCTCCCTCCAGGAAAGCCCAAAATCGATCCTGGGAATTAAAGTTTCATACAAATGCGCGGGATTCAATAATTCATCATTTTTTGTAGTTATTCATGAAGCATAAGGTAAATAATAAACCGTTATGTAATAATTTACCTGTGTAGATGCCCCTTCTGCGTAGATAGTATAATAAACCGTTGTGTAATAATTTGCGGTTGTGTAGTAATTTAACGTTGTGTAATAATTTACCGTTGTGTAATAATTTACCGTTGTGTTACACAATAATAAACCGTTGTGAAATAGTTTACAAATAATAAATGTTGTGTAATAATTTACCTGTTTAAATGCCCTAAATCGAGTATTGAGCCAGCCCGGGAATTACATTTCATAGTATTGTTGTTATTCATGAAACAACGTTTATTCAAGTTACAAAAGTACCTATCAACAAAATCAAAAATCCATCATTTTTCAAGTGAAATAATATCACAGAACATCCAACACGACTTCATAAAGCCATCCTTGATTATAATCAGGTGCTCCCTAGCGATGATTATCTCGGGCCAGTTTCCAATTGTTGCTGCGTCCCTAGCAATGATATCTGGGCTGAATGTATACAATTTCATTCACCCTCCTGTTGAAGAAGCCTGTCGGTGCAGACTTCTGGGCCTTACTGTGAACAAACGGCTGGACGTGCAATGCTCTGGGTGGTCTCAAAAAACTCCCAAGTTCGAGAACTATTTAAAAACGTTAAAAAAAATCGAGATAACGGCGTCCTGGAAACTTCAACCCCTATTTTTCACCCCTTAGGGATGACTGCCATTAACGCCGAGCCTCGAGGACCAACTAGACCCCAAATGGGACCTGTAAACCAAATTTCGTCAGTTTTGGTTCATGGTAACTAAGAAAAGTGCGAAGTACGACGTACGGCGGACGGACAGAAATTCGTTTATTTCATATTCGGATTCTACACACCTTGAAACGGAATCATCAAATTTTGAGGGGGGTTAAACTTTTTTTTTTTCATGCTCGATTCCAAAGGTTCATTATTGAAAATAATAAACCAACATAATACAGAAGTCATGGTTACCCCTCATTTGCGTATAGTCAGTTCAGTCGATTTATCCAGTTCCACTTATTGGGAACTTACTTTATCCGTTGAATTAAACACTGTTAGGGCCGGTTTCACCAACGCGGATTATCCAGAGTTCAATCCCGGCTGAGGTTTAAGCCATCGATTCTGAGAAAAGACAGTTTCACGAACGCCTAATCTAGGAATAAGTCGCGGCAACGGCGTATTAAGTTAATACCTCGTTTCAGGTGGTTTAAACCTCTGATCTACGGTTGATCTCCGATTCTCCTCCAGGCCATCGCCATTTTGAAATCTATTTTATCAGTGTTTTTCATATGTACTTCTCAACTTGCAATCTTGCATCAACATTTAGTGCGATGAATCGTTACATTGAAGTGTTTGAGTCATCCTTGGATGAATATTTCAATGAACTTCTGGAAGTGGCCGCGCCCAGACGGTGATAATACGCGAAAGGGTCGAGCATTTCCACAAGTGGGATGACGGCGATTTTTTCGCGAGGTTCCGCCTTCCAAAGGAAGGGATGAGCTTAGTGCTCGATGCAAGAGAAAGCCTTCTAGTTCTCGAAACAGAAATGTGAGTGCAACCAAAAATGTGTAATAAAAATATAATTTTACACCAAACCAGGTAGGCAACAACGTCGGACCCATCATTATTTATTTAGTAGGTAAACAAACCTTCATTGTACGTGGTAGGTACTCGCAGACTGCGCTAATAAGTACATGTATAACTTCTTCTGCATACAGCGAATTATTGTAAAAAAGTAGATACCTTTTATAGAAGAGCCTAGGTAGGCTATCTATAATTTATTACAAGAGCTGTCTCGAAAGATGTAAGATGGTCTTTTGTAGTAATGACAGGGTGGAGTCGAGCAGAAGTTCTCAGAATGAGAATGACAGAGGCATGTGAGAAAAAATCGCGAAACTTCCGCAACTGGCTACTATTATGCAGTTTAATGTCTCCACAACAGAGGATGGCGGACAAAATTTAAGTATCCATAGAAGAAATATCACAGATCCACAACTCATGGATGAGCATCTCTCCTCCATGTCATCTGTAATACGGGATTTGTGTTTCTGGGGATAGCAATGCTGATGCAAACTGAACAATCTCGGCTTAAACCCAAGTTCGGCTAAACCACGGATCAAAAACGTTGGTGAAACTGTCGAAGCTCTGAACCACAGATCAAATTTGAATCCAGGATTTATTGATACCAGGTTTAAGCTGCGTTGGTGAAACCGGCCCTTACTGAGTGTTTTACTCAGAGTTTTAACAGTGTTACTCTCTAAACACTGTTTTAGAGACACCACGGACGTGGTATTTCACCCGTTTATTTCATGTTACGTACTCGTGATTGGTGAAAATCCTTTGA
This sequence comes from Leptopterna dolabrata, assembly GCA_954871275.1. NCBI lineage: Eukaryota > Metazoa > Arthropoda > Insecta > Hemiptera > Miridae > Leptopterna > Leptopterna dolabrata. The sequence continues at coordinate 81,427,833 of OX940975.1, read as the reverse complement.
GCGTTCAGCCGAGTTGGTGACATCGGAGAGAATCGATGCTGAAATTGAACGTCCAACAAGATTGTGATGTTGAAGAGGACGGACGTCCTATTATGAGGAAAGCTGGTGCGGTGCCAGCCCAAACCTCCTACTGATAGTCCTAAGTATTCCTCTTGAAACATGTAGCTTTCACGTAATTCCATTTTCACTCATTCAATTTCTAGTGAAGATTCATGTTCCCACAATCCTCGTGCTGAACTCAAGTTTGATTGGGCTTATCCTTTGGGTAAAAAGAACGTGACAGTCCACGATTTATACGATTCGGTGACAGTTCAAGTATCAAGAAATTTGTTTGGTGTGAAAGTCGATGGATCTGGTATTTTCTGGAGTTGTGCAGAAAGTATGTTATTGCATTGATCGGTAAATTGCTCTTTATGTGAACAAGGCGATTCTTAGGAAATAACATCTTCATCATGAAGTTAAATCACCGTACGTCGTAACTTGCATAAATATGTCTAAGAAAAAGTATTGTGTATTAAGAGTTTGAAGTAAATTCGTTTGAAGAAAGGGGAAAGGGGGGGATACAGCTGGAGATGTACTCGGGTAGGGCATGGGCACATTATTGCCTTCTATATATTTCCCGTTTCCCCTAGGTTTCTTAGGTGAGTACTCATTAATTAGTAGTAATCATTAAAATCTATTACCCTACATAATATTATGATGTGATAATGTTGTGATTAATATTATGATATTAAATTATAATATTATAATAAATCGAAAAACGCTGCAAATTTTTACACAACGGTTTATTGTTTACCTGTATAGATGCTCCTTCTGCGTAGATCACTGTTTTCTGTGATCAGTACCCCCGTGCTCCCCTCCAGGAAAGCCCTTTCGAGTATTCGTGCCGGCCGGGCAATTACAGTTTCTAAATATGCGTGGATTCAAGAATTCTATCGTTAATTATTTGTTATTATTCATGAAGCATAACATTTGTTCAGTTAAAGAAAGTGCCTATCAACAAAATCCCAAATAACCATCATTCTTCAGATGAAATAATATCACGGAGCAACAAACTCGATTACAGCCATGAGTGATTATAACAAGCTGTGATCCCTAGCTGTGATTTCTGGGCAAGATTTATACTGTTTCATTCACACTCGTGTTGATGAGGCTTTCGGTGCTAACTTCAGGGCGCTATTGTGAACGAACGGCTGGACATACACTGCTCAGGGTGGTCTCAAAAAAATGTTCAAGCTCGAGATCAGTTTAGAAACGTTAAAAAAACCACACCCTTTATTGAAAGTTTTCGAGATACGGCGTTCGGGAAATTTCAACCCGATGACTGACCCGATTGGTACGCCGAGCTTCGCGGACCAATTCGATCCCAAATGGGACGTACAAACCGAATTTCATTAAAATATTGGTTCATGGTAACTAAAGAAAGTGCGAAGTACGGTGGACGGACAGAAATTTGGTTACTTTATTTTCGGATTCTACGTACGTACCTTGAAACGGAAACGAATCAAATTGTAGGGGGGGGGGGGGGGGTTACAATTTTTTTCAATTTTTTTCCATGCTCGATATCAAAGGTTGATTAGGTATTGAAAATAATTAACCAAAAGTCAAGTCCGTCCTGGTTTAAAACTGATTTTACCTGGCGGCAGCAGCCACGGAGAGGAGGTAGCGTTTGATGGGTGGATAGTGGATGGCAGTAAAGGTGGATGCCAGTCGTGATTGATTTCAGTATCCATGATCGAAAGTCCGTTTCCGCGTTTCCCACAATAGGTAGATGATTGATCTCGAGGTAGTAACTTCTCTACCACCATGAGACAGGAATAGCATAAGGGAGGTATTTCATGACATGACTTGGTTGTAATAGGTACTTCAAATTCCCAGTTGCCTTTAACGATGTTAAGTACCCTCGCCAATTTCTATACCAGCCCGTCACGTAGAAAGCGCTAGTGAGAGCTATCGTGCACTGCGCGCACAATCGAAGAAGGCGCCAGTGTAAATGGTAACAGGCAAAAAGAAGCAACTCTCCCATACGAACCCGCTACGTGATATTTGGCCTTCACACGACCGCAGAAAACGGCATAACCTCACTTGCTAATTGTCATGAGAAATGCTGCTTTCATTCGAAGGTTTTCTTGTCTGCCGACAGTGACCTTTAGGCCCTGGAGTAATTGTATCGCCTTATCCGAATTAACGTGCTTGCGGATGGGCTACGTGACGGATCTCGATTTACGTGATGTTATGAGTCTTCATCTCCCTTGAGCTACGTCATTAATTAGGTATCTAGTTACCTACCACCTCTGGATACAATGCTCCCCGTGTTTACGATATGCATTTTATACTGAAAAGTTCTGCTAAGTTCGTTTTGGTTTATTATTCTGTGAATACTACACCTATGTATTCGCTCAGCAAAAAAATTTTATAACACCCCCTCGAAATGTTTTCTTTTACGTTTCAAGGTGCGTAGATTCCAAAAATGCAATGCCCGTCCGCTGTGCCCTGCTACTTCATTTTCGGCCTAAAAAGTTCGTTCTTTCGCACACATGCTCCATTTGGGCCCTAGTTGTTTCCCGAAACTTTGCAGCCCGATCGGAACGTACCCAGGGGAGTTATGAGTGAAAATGGCTATAAAATGGGGATTTTTTGTGTTTTAGTAACATGAGCTTTTGAGGTATCCAAGGCTCCATGGTATCCATGAGGCTTTTGAGGTTTTCCATGTTTTTTGTGGAATACGAATATGAAGTCGATTTTGACCAAAGAGCGGAAAATTGAGGTTCTACCAAAGTTTCAGCTCCCAAAATTGATTTTTTATGAGTCAGAAACCTGGGAAATCGTCTGCAATCACCATAAATTTGTATAATAACACTAGAAAAAGTGTCAACACGTAAATCAAGACCATTAAATGGCACTACCAATGATCAACGATAATTTGGGAAAAAAAGGAGCGTACCTACCTAATTCGTGTTTTGTGGGCCAAAATTGGTGAAAACCATGAGAAATAGCTATTTCAAGTATTTCACATGAAAGAAACAATAAATGAACAGCCAACATTTCTGTAGGTATGTCCAATATAATAAACCCCTGTGACAAGGACTTTGCAGCGTTTTTTAAAATAAACAGTGAGGAGAAAGGTTTTAAAATATGTGTGAATGGGGGGGGGGGGGGGGTCAGTTTAATACAGCTATTAGAAAAATTTGCCCGAATAATTTTTCATCCTGTCAGACTACCTTATTATCCTGTCGACAACCCAAAATCTATTTCAGACATTTTTTCTTCGGCAAAGTACGAGACGTTTAAATTATAATTATTTAATGGATCCCTAATAAATTATACATACGTATGTACTAAATATTTCGACTTTGGGGACCAAAACCAACAGTTTGAAAACAAAGATGAATCAGTTCTGTTCTTAATGAAAAACTGATCTGCCTTCTAACAAAATTCAAACGTCCTGAAAAATGATTCTCAAATTGTCGGTTTTATTGAGCAAAACGTGGGTATTCTTTTCTATAATACAATTTCTGTGGGTCCTCGGAGTATATTCAATGTAACACTACCCCATCCATTAAAGTGTGACTCAATTACGCCCACATGGCACTGAGTAGTAGCCAGCAGAACCTACTGATCCATCATAGTATAGATGTACCCATTTTACAATAAAAATTTAGATGTTTTGGATTGGTAAGTAGGTAGACAGTGGCGACTATATTTATAATAGTGAAGCTTAATAGTGGAATCCTTAGTTTAGGAATCACTAGATAGTTCCCCTAAATGTTTGTTAGTATGTTGTTGGTGTTCAGCATCCTGTTATAGATGTCTCTAGTTTTTTCTGGTTTCTGTAAATTAGTCCCTTTTTAATTTAAATAAGAATCTCCAATAATAGTTTCGAGCTCGTTGGCCTCTCCTGTTATTTCTATCATCCAAGCCGAGATGCCAGATATCGAAACAAGAAAACAGTTGAAATGCGGTAACAACCGCAGAAGTGAGAAAATTGACCTCAGACACGAAATTGGCCTTCCTCATTTACCGTAGAATAAGAAATAACAAGATTGCAGGAAGCAGGAAACTCCCAAAATGTTTTCGCTGTTAGCTCTGCTGAATTAAGTTCCTCTTCACAAGTTTATTGCGTAATATCGAATGATCTCCTGGGTGGAATCAACGAGTGAATCATTACTAAGGCGAGGTTACCGAAGAACTGCGGTTTTTACGCAGTGGATGAGCTGTTACGACCGTCACGTACAACATAGAACCGTTTCTGTTTGGTATTTGTTTCTCCTTCGTTGCTGTCTTCCTAATTGAGTGTATTTTCGCCCGTGGATGAGGAATATACTGAATCCTAAAGAGAATGAATTGAACTACCTACTTTAGGCGGTTATACAGGGTGTCCCATCTAAACGGGCCCATCGGGAAATTACAGCCTTACGGTGCGAGCTATCGAAAAATTGAACTGGACCTTTTTTATAGTATTTTAACTCAGCTTCACGATGCGGAAGTCCGATTTCCATTTTTCCATGTTTTAGGGTCTCAAATCATTGATTGAAACTTACGGTTTCCTCTTGACCCCCCTTTTTTATTGCTTTTTTCGATTCTAGGTTGAATTTAGAACAGAAAATGCCTCTTTGAAATTTTTTTTTGGGGGCTTCGTTTCTGAGTTATTCCACTTTTTGCGAAATACAGAAAATCGCCGATTCCTTTTAGACATTACCAACACTTTCTTACAATTTTTATCTTCAATTTTTGATATGTTCACCACACTTTTGAAATCAGCATTAAACCATCTCTCATCAGACCCCAGCGTCCATAATCAACAATCACCATCAGGGGGATGACATTACAGTTCTCGCATCAAGTGGAGGGTAGGCCCCACCCCACCCCCCCCCCCCCAGTGGGGGGTGGGGGGTAGGGGTGGGGGGGCCCGTTTAGATGGGACACCCTGTACACTACATCTGTCACCAGTGTACTTTGTTAAACATTTTTAAATTCAAGACTTTTCCAGTAAACTGTATCAGTGCACTAGTTTGTAAATTATTCAATATTTCTAACATCATTTTTTGGTTAAAAAAAAAACGTAATGCTTGCACAGATATTTTAAATTATATTTCAACTGTTAAGTCAACATCAGGGTGTTTGGTTGGGTTTCAAAACATGCGTATAATGTCGATACCTACTATGTATGTGTGTAAAAGAATGTCGACAGACGGATTAAAATGACAATATACCTTATGTTCCAAACATCGAATGTGTGTCCAACAACCATTTTCTTATGGAATATGCTGAAAATTATTACACAACCGTTTACTACCAACATTAATGAAATTGGTACCACTTGGGTGGGGTCTAGTTGATCAGCGTTATCTCGAATTTTTAAACCTTTTTTAACATCATTGATGTCAAACGTGCGGATTTTTTGAGACCACCCGGAGCCCAGCCGTTCGTTCTCAGTGAGGCCCTGAAGTTTGGCTTCGTTAACATGAGTGTGAATGAAAATAATGATGATTAGGTGTTGGTGCATCCATCTCAGATGTCATTGCTAGGGAACAGCTGATTATATATAACCACGCATGGCTGTATGAAATAGAGTTGGCTGTTCCGTGGTGTTATTTAATTTGAAGAATTATGGTTGTTTTGTGTGTTGTTGATACAGTACCTTCTATTGAAACTTCAAATGTGGTTCGATGTCGGTCTGTCCGTCTGTGTGTTTGCAAATCCTTGTCACGCACAACTTCCTCATTTCGAAATCCGATTTTCCTGAATTTTTTGGGGATCATCGGTTTGGGCTCCAGATACACAAGAATTACACAACTATCGGATCGTTGGTATGACCACTGCTCATGCGTCATGCGAGTCCGAGGTACTAAAAAAAGGTGCTATTTCTCGCGAATAAGTTAACCGATTTCGCTAAAAATTCGGTGGGTAATCGGGGTGTTGCTTCTAGATGATCCCCTATGAATTACAAAACGCTCGGATCATTGGTATGACTAACGCGAAATTTTGGGTATCATGAACGTCTATGGTCCGACTTTCAGGAACTTTTCCTCAAACTACGCGGAGGAATTTTCTTTCAACTCTTATCAAACTGCACGTTATGCTTCATGCATAACAACAAATTATAGATTATTATAGATAGAATTCTTGAATCCACCGCATATTTACGAAACTGTAATTGCCCGGCCGGCTCCAGTAGGTCCTCGATTTAGGGCCTTCCTGGAGGAGGAGGGGGGGGGGGGGCATGAGGGCAGGTACTTACCACAGAAAACAGTGATCTGCGTAGAAGGAGCATCTATGAATACAGGAAAATAATAAACCGTTCTGTAATAATTTGCGTTTATATTCCATTTCAAGATTCTACGTTCCTAGAAACCGAAACCATCAAATTTTGAGGGTTTGTAAACTTTTTTCTCTCATGGCCGGTTCCTAAGGCTCATTACCAGAGCCCTTCACAATATGGCACTTATTTTTGTGAAATAGGGCCCTAAAAATATGGCAATATGGCACTTATTTTGGCCCAAATATGGCACTTATTTCTCTCAATATGGCACTTATTTTTCAACCCTCTCCGACCACACCAGCTTTTCTGAGACGATAATATCACAGCATACAAGTTACTTATGCTAAATAATATATTTTATATACAAAGCTTTATACAAATAATTTATTATTATTATTATTATTATTTGGGTGGTCATCACCCGTGGGGGGTAAAAAGTGCCACGGGGTGACGCGAGTGGGGGGGCCCAAGGGCCTATTCCCACCCGCAAGTGCATGTGGAGGGCTCAGTGGTCGGGAATAATAGCCTCCACCAAAAACTCCCTCGCCAGGCTATTATTATTATTATTATTATTATTATTATTATTATTAAATAACAACATCAGGTGTGCTGCAACGCTTTCCATCGAAAATCCCAGCCGTCGATCACTCAGAAGGTATTTCATTTTGAGAGTCCTCTCCACATCAGCTGATGTTGCCGGGGCGTATTTCATAGAGAGGAAATCAGCAGGTTCCCAGCCTTCCTTCAGAGTGGCTTCCTCACCAGACAGAGTGGCGACCCATGGAAGCACCCCATTCCGAAAGGGTTTGAGACATTAGTAATCCCTCTACACTAATGGCCTCAGGGTTCGAGAAACCTCGTCATTCGGAAATTTGCACTTCAAATTTTTTTTTTAAATTTTTTTGAAGGATTTTGGCGAAAAAAAGGCAAAACATGGCACAAACATGGCATTTTCCCAAAAATCGGCCGAATATGGCATTTTACAAAAAAATCTGCAGAATATGGCATTTTTGTATGGCGCCATGGCAATATGGCATTTGAAGGGCTCTGCTTATTACTGAAGATTTAGTAATGGACCAAAAGTGATAGGCACCTACCTATAATACCATTGATGCATCATCATCCCGAATGAAACATATTATTGCATTTAAAAATCGGTGTGAGTAGAACTGATTCAAAAATCAACAATTATATAAGTGAATGATTAAAAATTATTTACAGTTTCCCCTAAAATTTTGTTATTCGGGTTTTATTTCGGTTTTATGTGGTCAATAATCAGTTCAACGTTCAGCAATGGTTCAGTGATCATCAAATCTGGAGCAAAATAGTTTCAAATTTGGAATATAAAAATCGATAAAAATTGCTAAATAAAGGGAGAGATCATCATCCTGATGTTTGTAATCTTTCCCTTGGTTTGTCTGTGGAGGGCCGTCGTGACATCACAAGGAATCTACCTAACCTTGTTGGATTGAGGTATTGAGAGTAGGTACTTTGAAAAGAATGTTCTTAATATAATAACCGATCCCGTTAGAAAGGACTTGTTGAAAATCGTGGCGAGGAACTGTCTGCATTCGGGTGAGAGCAGGTAGGTAGGTACCTAACTGGTAGGAAGGGCTGGGGCTTTTTTGTCGCCTCCGCCCAAACCCACGAAATCTCCCACGCTCGGCTCCCCTTCCGATGCCCTACGTTTTTTGGTCCACTCAGGTTCGTTAGTCCATTTCAGGATGACCCCTACATTTGGTATCGATTAAACGCCACGTTCGGAAATTTTTGTTCCCCTCCCATCATCTGGAATTTGTTGAACCCCACATTTGGAATTTCCGGCACCCCACTTTGGTAGAAAGACGATCACCGGGATTACGATTACGAAATTCGATCACTGGTTTCCTCATACCTAAAGTGGATAGGTGTTTAGTGGAATTATGAGATAGCGCCTATGTCTATCTGTTATTAGATAGTTATTGTTGTGGTCAATTACCACCACAGTATAATCTTATCCTACACGTGGCTATAATTTTCTAGTTCATGGTTATATTATTTTAACTGTTTCAAATTGAAACCGAATACCAACCGTCGGACTGCACCAGACACTTACTAAAACTGTCCTCAAATTTTTGCTAAATTGCCATATCGGATCTTGGTGACCCATTTACTAATGAACTCCCGTAAGTCCGCTCGGAAAAGGTCCAATTCCTCACTCTCTAATCCTTCTTGATAGGTCGTGGAGGCAATCAGCTCCCACGTCAGTAAAACCACAAATAGTTGGCATTTACTCCGCCTGGCCGCGCAAGATCGTTCGTTCGCCCTTGATCTTTCGAGAAGTTCTGCTTTTATTTTCTCGTTTCTCTTTTCATTTTCTCTGATGAACCTCTTTTGGCTCTCCGCAGACAGTGGTTATGGACTGATCGTACCAATTCGATTTATGCTTAAATCTTTCCACAGTCGCGCCCTCGTTGTGAAACTTCAAAAATGTTTCGTTTAGTAACATCGGCAAGTCCCCGACCTCCGGTCGGCACGTCATTCGCTGTCCTTTCACTTCCTGGTTGAAAAATTATAAAACCACAGTCATGCAGCATGGCTATAAGAGCGAATTTTCGAAGAAATAACCACGTTCCTTAATCTTCAAAGTGCTCCAGTTTGAGAACGGAATGAGATATCGCAATTCTGATTTCACCATCGTGTTCAGCGTACAAAAACCTTTAAAATGAGGGGTCACTTGTTAGAAAATAACATTTTGGGGATTTTTGGGTAATTTTTGAGCACTTTAAATGCTCTAATTTGAGAACGGATCAAGATATCTAAAATCCGATTCCACCATCGTGTTCAGCGTGCAAAAACCTTTAAAATGAGGGGTCACTTGTTGGAAAATAACATTTTGGGGATTTTTGGGTAATTTTTGCGCACTTTAAATGCGCCAAAACCCTCCTTAGAGTAGGCCAATTTCGCCCATCTTCGAACTTAGCCTTTCGATTGCCAAGATAGATTTTTTGTGCAAATTTGAGCTGTTTATCTCAATTCTATCGAGAGTTATCGTCTGGAGTGACACATATATATATAAATATATATATATATACATATAAAAAAGTGTTAAATTTCAGGAATCGTTTTAGAATGGTCTGAAACGGATTTCTATGAAGAAAATTTCCAAAAATTTATATTATTTAAATTTCGAAGCCATTGCAATAGCTTCATTTTCTTTGAAAATTCGCTAAAATGAATTGCTTCAGTACGGTATGGTTTCCTAAGGCATGTCAGGATTTCGAAGATAAAACACTAATCTTGGCGAATTTCGGAAAATAGGTAAGTAAAACAAAATACGAATTCCAAAAGTAGGAGAATCTGAAAATCCTTGCCGTCTACGGCGTTATATGTCGGCACGCACCTTACGTCTGTTTGGGGTTTTCGCGATTTTTGTTCACTTTCAAGGTTCGGATCATGTAGCCACTGGTCTTTCCCGTACACCTACTAATACAAGTTGGTACCTACCTACAAGGTACATACCTGTGTATATGGGATCCTACAGGTAATATCAGCAGTTCACTTGAACCGTTGAACCCGACATTGCCCCTTGTCTCTTCCTCGACTGAAAGTTGATCATTGTTCCGGGTGTTGATTTCGATATACTCGTAGTTTAACCGAATTCCAAGGTCGCGACGTGTCTCAGACCACCATCTTCCGGCTACCTACCTGCTTTGAAGGCATTTTCCATGCCGTGACAGTAATTCGTTTCCTGCTTCTGTTTCCATAATAGGGAAACAGAATAATGATATATTATATTTAGTATCTTCTCGTAATATATCATATTATAATATATAATATCATAATATTATAATATCAGCCTATAAAACCAAAATCCAACCTGTTTCAATTATACAAAAAACTCTAATAAAAATTTTACTAAAAAAAAAAGAGAACCTTTCCTACTAATTTATTATTTCGAGAATTTAAAGTTATTGACATTTTTAATCTAATAGAGAAAACCACTTTGATTTATACTCACAAAAAATATATAGAAAATAAATTAGAGAGGGTTGAGGTTGGCACACGGAGCGCGGGCAAAGTAACGCTGAAAGCTTTTAAACTGAAAACTACATCAGCTCAAAGACTATATTTTCACAAAGGGATTATATTATATAACTTACTTCCACATGTCCTTGTGAAACAAGAAAAACTACCTTTGCATTTATTTAAAAAATTAATCAAGGTGTACTATTTTAGTATACTTTAATAGAAAATATTTTTGTTAGCCTACAGTGTTTGATAAAATAAAAAATAAAAATAAATTATGTTATTATGATTACTGTATCTATTCTAAACTGAAGTTATGAACATTTTTATGCACTATCTGGAAACTGTATTATGATAATATTGCTAATTACCAGGTTAAGGAAATTGTAACTAGGGTAAAGACGCTCCAGTTCCCAGCACAAGATTTTTCTTAAAGGGAACTGTTGCATTTGGCTTATGAAATGTATATTGTGTTATGACGAAATTATGAAAGAATAAATGCTTATTAAAAAAAAAAATATATATATATATATCGTATCATTATCTTCTCAATTATAGGCCTGGAATTATAGGCCCATTAGACAAAGACGTTCATCTCATTTATTACCTACATATTTTCCTTCATGGATTTGGGACTCAAATATATCCAGTACTTGTTGGTTTTGAAATAGAACCCTACAACCCCTAGAACGAGTGTAAACAAGTTATGTGGTACCTTACTCCACCAACTTTCATTATTACTGATTTGTTGTCAGTACTTGTTCTTCCGAGGTATTTCAAGTTATTACTTGACTGCTACTTACTAGTTATAGTTTCGTACCATGTCGCTACAATACATAGGTACCTAAGCACTATTTCAATACATTTATGTACTTTCAGTTTGAGCCATCAGTTGCTACAATACAAGGTAATAATCAGTACCTATTCTCCCACAACCTACTGATTCAGCAGCTACATGAGCTAATGAGCTAGTATTTGAACCTAGTTTCAATTCCATACTGTTTAACATTGTCTCTTCGGTTTGGCAATATTAATACAGGATTAATACAGGATGTTGAATAATATTATGAACGTCTAACTTTTCCGTCGGAAGAGGTTGGTAACTTATACGTAGATCAATTTCGGCTCATCATTGGAAACGTAACATTTTATATTTTATAGTTTATCTTTTATTTCTCTTTCATCGTCAATTTATGGTGTTGACCGTTCATAATTTATCATTCAAATTCTTTGAGCTCGTATTATCAAAGAATGAATTATCTGGATGATTTGTTAAACTTCGAAAAAGGAAACGGTGAGAACTCAGGGGGACGGTGTGCACTAATTTTTCCTCGATTTCTTGTTTAAATAGCAGAACCATCAAAATTCTGTCTGTAAAGGTCGCGGAAAACCATTCGGGTCAGCACTGCTGCTCTATTCTAAAACGTTATGTGTTCTTAAAATTTCAAACCCCCCAAAAATTATTATTGTTCCAAATTCTGGTTGGATAGGTCTGGTCAAAACGCGCGCTTGGCACAGCAAGGCAGGTCGGACGCCTTGTAAGACGGTTGATCTTTCCTCCGTTAAGTACTTAGTACGTAACAGAACTAGGTAGGTACGTCAATTTGAAAGTAAAATATTACATTTTGTTTTGGTTTATTATTTAAAGTAATGATCCTTTGGACTCGAGCATGAAAAACAATGTTTTAACCCCCTCAAAATTTTATGGTTTACGTTTCAAGGTACCTATGTAGAATCCGAAAATAGAATAGAAACATTTTTTTCGTCCGCCGTACTTCGCACTTTTCTTAGTTACCATGAACGAAAATTAATGAAATTTGGTTTGTGGGTCCCATTTGGGGTCTAGTTGGTCCGCGAAGCTCGGCGTTACTGTCAGTCATCTGTAAAGGGTGAAAAATAGGGGTTGAAATTTCCAGAACGCCGTAGCTCGAAAACTTTCAATAGAAGGGTTTAGTTTTTTTGCGTTTTTAAATTGATCTTGAACTAAAGAGTTTTTGAGACCACCCGGAGCATTGTACGTCCAGCCGTTCTTCGTTTGGACCAATTCGTCAACATGATCGTGAATGAAACGGTATGCGTCCGGCAGATATCATTGCTAGGGAACACCTGATTATAATCATGGATGGCTGTACGAAGTCGGGTTGGTTGTTCTGTGATGATATTATTTCACTTAAAAATGATGGCTCTTTTGGATTTTGTTGATATGTAATTTTGTAACTTGAACAAACCTTTGCTCCATGAATAGCAACAAATAATTAATTATTGAATTATTGAATCCTGCTCATTTTTATGAAACTTTAATTCCCGGGCCAGTTCCAGTAACTACTCGATTTAGGGCTTTCCTGGGGGAAGCTGGAGGGTAGATATTGACCACAGAAAACAGTGATCTACGCAGAAGGAGCATATATACAGGTAAATAATAAACCGTCGTGTAATAATTTTCAGCGTTTTTTCCTTCGGTCTATTTTTATTGCAGCAATTTGTACAACTTTAAGTAATACATTGCTGACTGAATTGTACTACATTGAAGAAACAGGAAGGTAGGATGGTGGGTTGAGTTATTGAAAAAAATAGTCTATTTCCACTAATACACAAACAACGCAAAAAACACTGTTATACCGGTTTCGGTGATCAAACCATCGTCAGCAACTTGTTGGCAACTTGTTATTATTAATTAACAATCGTTTTTATTGTGTGTTACTGACGATGGTTTGATCACCGAAACCGGTATAACAGTGTTTTTTGCGTTTTTCGTGTATTAGTGGAAACATACTATTTTTTCAATACCTAACTCCGTTTTTTAACATGTTTAATGTTTTAGGGCTGGGGGTCATTCTGTGAATTCCGACACGCAAATATGCAACGTTTTTCATTGGTTACTACACAGTTACTACCTTCTGTTGTAGCAACCATAAAGAATATCGCACTCGAAAGAAACAAGAGTCAATAGCTACGTTTTTCATTGGTTACTACACAGTTACTACCTTCTGTTGTAGCAACCATATGTTGATGGCGAGTTCTATAATAAGTACAGTAAATGCAACATTATACTTGTAGAGTTCAGTGAAATTGTGGCTTTCATTTTTTCTTGACATTAAAAAACTATATCTAATTTCTCCCTTGCGAGGGAAAAACATTAAACATGATTTAATGTTTTTCCCTCTCAAGGGAGAAATTGAATTTCTTAGACTAACTCTAATGTACCTACTACTTGTGCTGTTTTATAAAGAGATGGCAGTGGATTCTTTGAAATGGGTTTCCACGATTTCGTCGCGAGTGATTTAGTTCGTGTGGATTGAGTGTTTTAAATTATAGGGAATTCTTGCGAACACTGTTTTTTCGATTGTATGTTCTCATAGAGTGAAATCCAAAAATCATTTGATAATGAATTAAGAATTCTGATTGTTGAATTAAGAATTCTGATTTCCAGTTTTAGGTACCGAGGTAGGTATTTACTCTCATTTAGATACTGTCGTTTTTTATTGCAACACGATAAGTAGATATAGATCTCACTAACCTAGTGTTTTCTTGTTTGAAAAAATTGCCATTGAATTTTCCAACGCTTCTTTCGAGTTTGTGTAGATTCGCGCCACAAAAAAACGCCCTCAAGCACAGATAAGTAGCATAGCACAAGGAGGATACCTGTTGTTTCATTCTTCATCACTCTTAAAAACATAGAAGTGTCCTATTGTCGGCGGCTTGTAGCGCTATAAACCAGCGTCCGCAAAACAGTCCGCTCTCATTCTTCGAGATGCGAATCTCGGGTATCGCCTGTCTCACTACAGGCTCATTGTTCTCCACTACCTGCAGTTCTAGTTGCTGTCGTTTCAGCCTGAAAACTTCACAGTTTCCTTGTGATTAATTATAGTTGCCTGTTTCTGCGTATGTTAAACTTCTAGGATTCTACCTTCCGCCTCCTTAGGCATTGATTTATTTAGAAAATTCAAAGCAGTTGAGTTATTCCCAAATAACATTGGCGTGGTCCAATCCAAATCAGAAACGTCAATGAGAGCTTAAAAACCTCTGCCGAGAGAGGCGAGCAGCATGACGTCCTCATATTTCACTCCTACCTTTTAGCGAATTTTTAGAGAAAAATGAAGCTATTGCAGTAGGTCCAAAATTTTCAGAACATGAATTTTTGGGAACATTTTACAGGCAAATCCGTTTTAGGGCATCCTGAATTCATCCCTAGATTTTAACAAAAATTTATACATGTATTTAAAAAAAATCACTCCAGACGGGATCTGACCTTGGGTACATGATAAAAATGCCATATTTCGCCAAAATGTTCGTATTGCCAAACAAAAATATGATTTCGAAGATGAGCAATTTCCGAAAACTCCAAGGGGGTCAGATTAGAGTTTTTAGGGATCAGAAATCGGTAAAAACCTGCTAAAATTGCGAACAGTTAATATAAAATCACTGAAAGTGGTATGAAGGGTGAGTAAAGATAGAAAACTACAATTTCAGTTGTTTACCGTTTCAGTTCTTTTTCATACAGAATAATGGGTAAAGTATTTGGTTTTTAGGGGGTGGGGGGAGGTTTAAAAGTTGGTGTTCCATATTAACTCACCTGACGTTGTGTGGGATGGTGATTCACAACAGAGAGAGGGACTATTTCTGTAATAAAAATATTTTTCTTTAAAAAGAGTGGGTCAGATTTGACTTTATATGGGTCAAAAATCGGTAAAAATGGCTAAAATCGCGAAAAAATGATATAATGCTATGAAAAGTGGTGTGGTTTTGCGCTATATTGTCTTTTTACACAATAGCACGAGTATTTCTTTGAAAATTCGCTCTAATAGCCATACTGCATGACTGGAGCATTTTTTATTCAGATTTTCTTTTGAAGCGTAGTTTTCCGTATGATTTACACGTCTCTTCTTAACATTATTAGTGACTGTCAAGTTACATATCTCCCAGCAGTACTCTGTACACGCCTTGGTCCCAGCCCTGTGAGTTAAAGAACGATCGGATCATTGGTATGCGGGCACTGCGCATGCTCAATAGGGTTATCCTCGCAGAAGGGCTACAGGAAAATAATAATCCATTGCACATTGCATAATAAGTTGGAGAAAACCTAATAATTCGCACGATTAATACTTATTTTACTCAATTAGTACCTATAATTAATTTACCAATCTTATATGGCTGAAAAACTGTCAGTTTGATCTAATGTCGTATCTTATTTCTGTTCGCAGGTAAAGTCGTCACCCTATTTGCAATCCCACCCACTAACGAAGTTGGGTTACGTAAGTAGTGAAACCGCTTCTATTGTAATGCTTACGGAATGCTGCAGACTTGATAAGGGACTTGACAAAGAAACTCTTCCTGCTTCTTAAAATGCTTAGATACCGGCGATGGAATCCTTCAAGCTGACTTTGCTATCTTCCGCCGTGCGTAACGTTCACTTCGGACATTTCTTTGTGTGGGATGGTACTCGCCTAACGGCGTAAAAGGTTGGTTTATGCAATGGACATTCAACCGTTTTCCATGGCCGAGATTCCCCTAAACATTCAGCTGCATCGCCTTTGAATCAGTAGGTCATTTATTTACACAATTTTTTATGCTGTTTTTATGTATGAAAAATAATGAATTATAGTATCTACAAGCCTTCTCATAATCTCTTCGATTTCTTGTTTACAGTAATAAATACAGTTGTTCTTATGTGGCATCTCCTGCTTGGGTCGTTTATATGTGGCGGACTTCTTCCCGTTTAATCGGTGTGGCTAGCTTTCTATAAACGCTATGATCTTCAAAGATCCAGCTGAGCTTTTCACGGAGTCTGAACAACCCACATCACTCGCCCATCACTTCCCAGAGTTTATAACAGGTTGTTTGCATTTTCTTGTATTGAGGAAGGTTGTATTGAGGTTGAGGAATAATAGAGCGTGTCGGTTTTTTTTGGGGTTTTTCCCCCAGCGAGTGTTTACTGACAGCTAGAAATAGAATATACATGTGTGTGATGCGAGTTTTCTTACCCGTAGGTTTTAAATTTCCTTTGGTTGTTTTGACTTACTCAAAATTCTGACTTGAATTTTCCCCAAATAACCATTTTTTTCCCTCCCTCGAGGTACATATCTGGAAGGAATTCCTTCAAGGAATTCATTCAAGTTGTAGCGTCGGCAGCTAACAGTAGGTATATTTTGAGTCTTATCAGAACGAAAATATACTTCTGATCCGTGCTGATCCTGAGCTTGTGGATATAATACTAATCATAGTTGTTGATTTGCAGAAACGTACCTATATTTTGAAAGATTAGACTTCTGTTGAATGTCTTGCTTGCCTGGAATTCCAACCATAACTTCTGCTTCTTATCTGGAAGGAATTCCTTCAAGGAATTCATTCAAGTTGTAGCGTCGGCAGCTAACAGTAGGTATATTTTGAGTCTTATCAGAACGAAAATATACTTCTGATCCGTGCTGCTATCCTGAGCTTGTGGATATAATACTAATCATAGTTGTTGATTTGCAGAAACGTACCTATATTTTGAAAGATTAGACTTCTGTTGATTGTCTTGCTTGCCTGGAATTCCAACCATAACTTCTGCTTCTTAGGTTCTGCATAGTAGGTAATACATAATAAATATTTACCTTACTGTCGGAGCACTAAACCCAAATTCACTATTAGTGGAAAAAGTTGGATTTTGATGGACTGGAGTTGTATTTTGATCGACAGTAAGATTTTTGTGGGGCGACTTAACCAATCCACTAATCGTGATAATGGGGATGACTGTACAGAAGGTTGTACACTACACGGATGGGTTATTCTTCTTGGCGTTATTCTTCTCGTTCATCTTTTACATCTTATTCTTTCTCTCGCGCCATGCATGATGCTGTGCACCTTCAGCAGGTACCCACTGTTTTTGTGAGGATGACGAAAGAATGGACCATCACCCGAACAAATCAGAAAAAACACAATAGAAACTGTGACCCGTTTAATTGGATTGGTCTTGTTCATCTACCATCCTGTATTACACGTGTCGTGGTACCCACCTATACCACTCAAACCTATACGATCAGGTTACACTCAATAAAGCAAGTAGAAGGAAGGGGTCTACGTGACAAGGAGATCAAGTCTAGGGCTCCCTCCAACAGTCCCTAACGACTTTCGGAGGGCCGGAGAAGGGTGGAAAAGGCCCTATAAAACCCGCGCTCCTGCCCAGGCTTCTTCATTCTACGCATTCACCTCGAGTCGATGACTTCTATCTCTCACTACCTTACTTCTCCCTCGAAAAGATCTCGTAGAATGGTGGAACCTGCCTGGTGAGGCCTTTATGGTATAACCGGTGTGGTGGAGCCTTCGGAGCACCTTCTTTACTCTCCACAAAAGATCACGTAGAATGGTGTAACCTGCCTGGTGAAGCCTTCGGGTATAACCTGTGTGGTGGAAACCTTCCGAGCACGTCACTCCATACCTCACACTCCATCACAACCTCGCCTATCCCAGGCTCACACATATCCTTCACCACAACACGTAAGCCTAATGTGTCAAGGTTATGTGTACTAGATTATCATTTTGTAATCTAGGAAACGCCAACTGGCCATCAATAATTATTGGTCACTTGGGACGTTTAACTCGAGTTCCTGATTGTTTATCACTAAAAGATCTCAGATCAGCCTCCTACCATGAATTTCAAAGGCGCATGACAATAACGAGCTAAGACCGCGAAGCGTGCGGTTTATTCCAGCCCCCTAAAAAACGAAAGTGGGATGCTACTTCAATTCCGTGATGAGAAACCTCAGTACCTACCTAGATAACTCCTCCGTGGGTCGGGGGCTCGGTTAATAGCTGTTCTTGCCCCGGACTACGTTTCGCTCTTCCTTGTTTTCACCTTTTCTGCAAACGACCTCTGCCCATATAAAATACTAATTACCAAACGCATGGCAGTTTTGCAATTGGTTTCATTTGTAGGACGTCCCTCAGTGGTAAGAAACGTCCTTATGTATTGGGTTTGGTCAGAAGTGGATAGCAATCAGCCGAGAATGAAAAGAACCACATTCAAATCCGTTTCAGACCTTCCTGAATCCAAATCCATGGAAAAAAAAAATAAGGGAAAAAAGTGTGTGTGTGCGTGTGACAGAATCTTGTGTGCGCTGCCCATGGCTTAATTCTCAGCCGATTTTTTTTTCCGACGCAGAATTCATTCTACTTGTGCATTCGTCGCCGGAATTTCGAAATTTGTTTCTATACTGGAGGTGGGAGGGGGGAACGGGGATTTTCGGCAAATCCTGTGTCCGCTGCTTGTATGCTCAACTTTCGGTACTGCCATGCGACATAGTTGTATAAGAAACAATAGGTAGGTAGGAACCTAATTTTAGATCAATCAGTCAATTTGTTCACATATTCTTGGGCCATTGTTATGATGATAACATAACCTACTCTAATATATGTAGTCAGACCTGTTCGTAAGCTGTTCATGTCGCGTCATAGATCAATTTTTATTTATATACTTATATACCTTATTATATACTTATATATTTTTATTTATATACTTTATATACCTCATATATTTATATACTTCCAGACGGTCTGCAGTGAGTGAGATTGATCTATACACCACCATAAAGGACGTCCACTGTAATTCATGCATTACTCTACGGGATGTTCCTCTTCATTTCTTAAAAACGCTGCAAATTATTACACAACGGTTTGTTATGTACCCGTAAAAATGCCCCTTCTGCGTAGATCACAGTTTCCTGCAGTCAGTACCGACCCTCGTTCATCCCCCGTGAAAGTCCTAAATCGAGTACTGGAGCCGGCCCGGGAATTACAGTTTCATAAAAATGCGCAGAATTCAATAATTTAATAATTGATTATTTGTTGTTATTCATGAAGCATAACGGGTGTTCAAGTTACGAAAGTACCTATCAAGAAAATCCAAACATTCTTCAAATGAAATAATATCACAGAACAACCAAATCGATTTCAATCAGCCATCCGTGATTATGATCAGGTGTTCCCTAGCAGTGATATTTATCTTGGCTGGATTTGTCCCGTTCCATTCACGATCATGTTACCAAGTATTTCGGTGCAAGCGAACGGCTGATCGCACAGTACTCCATGTGATCTAAAAAAATTCTTTAGTTCAAGATCAATTGAAAAACGGTTAAAAAAACCATACCCTTCTGTTGTAAGTTTCCGAGCTACGGCGTTCTGAATTTTCAACTCCTCTTTTTCACCCCTTAGAGATGACTAACAGTAACGCCGAGCTTCGCGGACCAACTAGACCCCAAACGGGACCTACTACCATATTTCATTAATTTGCGTTCATGGTAACTAACAAAAATGCTAAGTATGGCGGGCGGACAGAAATTTTTGCAAGATTACAAATTTTCCGTCCTTCCGGGCTGTAAAAAGTGTGGGTATTAATTTTTGACTGAGCTCTCGGTTTTGGCGTTATATTCCTCAGACACGTTGTACTTCGTTCCCTCTACTCATTCTGCTGGTGACGGTCCTCTTAGTGCCCGGTAAACTGAACACAATTTTGATCGGGCCTTCCTTCCTACATTCGATTTCTTCTGTGTAGGCAATATCTTGGGAAGATAGCTCTGCTTTGAGATAGAAATTCATGACACTGCGAACAGTTTGCTTCACGTTTTCTGCCTCATTGCGTTCCACATAGTGCAAAATCAACACGGACCTTCCAAATGATTCCTTACCAACTTGAATCTTGCGCACTATTTCTACACATTTACCCTCCAACTTAAATAATTTATTTGTCGATCGTTTCGTTATTCGAAACAACAACAAATCCCAGTTAGTTGTACGTAGCACTAATTTTCGTCGTAATTATCCAAAGATTGACCTCTCATGAAGTAACGTAGGTATTGGACAAACACAAATTTTCTTGTAAATAAATAAGCTTATGTATTCTTAACATTTCCTACGTCTTCGTAAAGGGGCGTCCTAGGTATCTACGTCCTCACGCAGTGACGTAGGTATTTTACTTATTAAGGTACTACCTACCAATTTTCTGGTCCATAGCGTATACTCCTAACAACTCTCTTCACACAGGTATGAACAAGATATCAACATTTTGAGGAACTAGAAAGTTAAATACTTTCAAAGATAAGCATGAATGAGGGAAGTACCTAAGAACTTCCCTGGTTCCAAGGACGTAGGCTAATTCGGAAGTACGAAGTCGTAATACCGAGCAAATTCTGATTGTCCAGTGAGTATAAAATCAAGTCACAAGACTCATTAGTTTTTTGTACAATGAAGGATCGTTTTTGGGAAACAAAAACACGAACAAGCAAACTGAAAATTCAAGTGCCGCCCGATCCCAAGGTATAATATGTGTTGTGAGTCCCTCCCGGAACTACAACTCCATAGAATAAGTTCTCGCCAAAATCAACCTGTGAAACTTAGTTACTGGCTAATAAACAGTAAGAGTGGGGCAAGGGACGCAGGACCCGGTGCACAACCTGGAGCCCCACCACCCTGGTGGTGGCTTCAGGGTCTATATAACCCCGGATCCTGCGCCATTTTCGCCATTCTACATTTCCTCTAGTCGATGACTACTCTCTCTCTATCCTCACCTCCTCTCTCTAAATTCAACACTCAAATATCGGTGGAGGTTCGCCCTTAACCGCAAATCTCACATCTCCTATATGCATCATAAATTCCCACACCAAATTCACACACACACACACACACACACATATTTCATCAGAACATGGTGGAGGTTTCGCCCTTAACCAAAACTGATGAAATTCACTAAACGCTCGGTCCGCCCTTAACCGCACACAAATATTCATTCTAAATGCTTGGGGATGTGCATCTCAAACTATATTATCCACGGTTTTCAAAGCTCAAAAAACTATCATTAGAATAATGGAAGGGAAACCATACCGTGAACATACTTTACCTCTATTCAAAAAACTGAAAATTTGTAATCTCCGCCAGTTGTACATTAAGTTTTCTATAATCCAACTAAATTAGGAATCAAAACTTAACGTCATTACACATGACATACCTACTCGTTCGAAAGAATATGGGATAGTGCCTATTCCTCACTTTAAATTTTCAAGGACACAGAATCAATACTTTTTTGTTGGTGTTAAATACTTTAACGAACTTCCGTTAGAACTCAAACTTGTTAAGGATCAAAAAAACTTCAAAACCATCGTTTCTAGATTCTTGATTGAAAACGAAGTGTTGTGAAGTTTTTCTCACTCCCTTATTGCTTCCGAGTCTGCGAAGCAGCGGAAGCCTTGTGTTCACTTTCGTGAGCCAAAAAATTTTTGTCTTCAGAAATCAAAATTTCCACTTGCATTTTGCGTTTCAAAGCCTACTGAACAAATTTGGTTCCGTGTCTGTCGGTCTGTGAGTCTGTGAGTCTGTGAATCTGTGAGTCTGTGAGTCTGTCCGCATTTCCTTGTTACAGCCATAACTTCCACGATTTTGAATTGATTCAGCTCAAATTTTGAGGGATGGTGCGGATAAGGCCCCTTGAGGTCCCATACAAATTTCAACATGATTGATCCAGCGGTACGCCCTGCGCATGCGCTTACGTTAAATTCAACAAACACGCATAACTTTCACAATTTTGATTCAATTTCGCTCAAATTTTCAAGGGTTGTTTGGACAAGGCCTAGTGAGTTCCAGTATGAATTTCAGCATGATCGGACCCTCGGTGCGCTCTGCGCATGCGCTGGCGTGAAATAGATTCAATTTCCTTGTTACAGCCGTAGTAACCAAAGATTTCACCCAATTTCAATGTAATTCTCAGGGATTAAGCGGGTAGGGCCCATTGAGGTCCCATATAAATTTCAACATGATAGAGCCAGCGGTTCGCCCTGCGCATGCGCTCTGTCTGTCTGTCTATCCTTCTATGTACGGCCAAACGGCTCGACGGATATCGACCAAATTTGGCACGAATATCCAGTAGGCTCCCAAGTTGTGCAACGTCGCATTTTTAATTCCCTGACCATAGCGGAACTATGGTCGACCATGGTCAACTCCTGAATGGCTTGATGGATATCGACCAAATTTGGCACGAATATCTAGTAGGCTCCCAAGTTGTGCAACGTCGCATTTTTAATTCCCTGACCATAGCGGAACTATGGTCGACCATGGTCAACTTCGTTAATTGAAATGGTAACCCCTATTTTTTATCGCGTATTCGTAATCTACGTGAAATTCTATCTACGATCGACCCTTCGGACTACCCCCGCGGTCGACCATAGCGCATCCATGGGCCCCTCCATGGTCGAATCCCGAATTGCTCAACGGATATCGACCAAATTTGGCACCAATATCCGGTAGCCTCCCAAGTTGAACGTAGGCGCATTTTTAATTCCCTGACCATAGCGGAACTATGGTCGACCATGGTCAACTCCTGAACGGCTTGACGGATTTTGATAAAATTGGGCACAAATACCCGGTAGGGTATGGGATTTTTCCGTCGTTTGTTGGTTCCACGATACTGCGTACAGCGAATCTCGGATAGCGAGCGAAGCGAGCGGTCAGGCTAGTTATGTATAATGGACGTAATGTATTATTGGTGTCATGTTATGTATAATATGTATATTTCATGTAATGTTATGTAATGTTATGTTATGTAATGTAATGTTATGTAATATGTATATTTAACGTTATGTAATGTTATGTTATGTAATGTAATGTTATGTAATATGTATATTTAACGTTATGTAATGTTATGTAATGTAATGTAATGTAATGTTATGTTATTTTGCTTCCGAGTCTGTTCTATTTTATAATGGGTCACTCTGATTGTGACGAGGAAGCGCCTGTGCCATCACCTTGGCAGTGTATTTTTCTTTTCTTGTGGTTTCTAAATAGCGCAATTATGCGTAACCAAGTCGGTAACTAAGTTCCTTAATTATAAGCATCTATGGTTTCCTTTTTTTTTCTTCTTCTTTTCTTTTTATGAGGTGCCTAGTGTAATCCTGGTGTAGAGCTGCAAATGTATATACATTTTTTTTTTCGTTGATCATTATGTATTATGACTCCTTCCTCTGTGCACGGTTCTCCATACAGAGGAAGTATATTTCCTGTATTTAACAATTATATAGCATGTATTAAATAAAAATAAATAAAAAGATTAAAAAACACATTAAAACACACATTAAATTCACACACACATTTTATCAGAACATGGTGGAGGTTTCGCCCTTAACCAAAACTGATGAAATACACTAAACGCTCGGTCCGCCCTTAACCGCACACACATATTCATCCTCAATTCGCACACACAAAATTTCGTCAGAACATGGTGGAGGTTTCGCCCTTAACCAAAACTGGCGAAATTCACTAAACGCTCGGTGGAGGTCCGCCCTTAACCGCACCACACTAAAACACGCACGCCAAATTCTCCAAAATTTACCACCTCTAAACTCAAACACTTTACAACATCCAAATTCCAACATCCAAACTACCTCCACCTCTCATGGTGAATTTTAAGCAAATATAAATTCACCATAATATGTATTTGCCACTTTAATACTCGGAAAGTGCGCTATCAAAATAAAATTAAAGCTATCAATGAGAAGCACCGTACATCAGCACATGGGCTATCCGGCTAATATGGGGAAGGCGCTGGATTAGATTATATTGGCGTAATGAGCGGTAGTGATGCAAATCTCGTACCTCATTTGAGCCAACTTATTCTACGCCATCTCGGTTTTTCAAATCGTCTTGAATAAATTCCTAATCTTGGTTTTCATAGATAAAACGGTAATGGCATGATGAATAAATTTCAGTTATCCTATATAAATGTGGTTAATCGGGTTCCCGGGAGAAGAATAATTGATTCACTTTCTCGAATACTTCTCGTTGTGGAAGCCCGTGACGAACGGATAATTATTCCGAACTCAACTTCTTTTACTTTCGTTTAAACAATAAACTCCCATTGTTTCCCCTTCAGCTTCACCCGCAATTACCAAGTATAAACTGCTGGTTTTTCAACGAAAATGAGCAAAGTTAAATGCAGCCATCACGTAGACGGGAGTCTGTTGTATGAAGGAGGATTCCCACGACAAACACCTCCACTTTCCTCAATTACTCGATAGCACAATCATTCAGAGAGCTCGAAGTTTTTTTTAACCTCTTTAAAACATATTCAACAAGTGGAAAGTGTGTGAATTAGGGCGGCCATTACTTTTCCTTCATGACGATAATTCTATAGTAATCCGAATTTTTCATATAGTAGATACAAACGTACAGATCTTTTATGTAACAGGGAAAGCAGATTCTGATCAACTTGACCAAGGCATCGTGTCCTTTCAGACAACTCGCCAAAATGTTCGAATTTCCAAAAGAGAACAAGCGTTTGAAGAACAGTAATTTTGGGATAGAAGTGAGGGTCAAATAGGAGTTTTAAGGTTACACACTGAGAAAAAAAAGGGGGGTGTTTTCTATCAAAACTGATAGATGGTATCTATCATCAGGAACCAATAGAGTACCGATAGTGTGTGATAGTCTATTGGGCCGAATTTCGGCCCAATAAATGAAAGACCGTATGATAGATAAACACTATCAGTACTCTATTGGTTCCTGAAGATAGTGTCCCATCTATCAAATTGTAGGCTCGGTTTGGGACGGTAATTCATAGGGTTTTGATAGGGTATTTTGATAGGGTTGTGGCCATTTTTTGATAGATATACCTCCATCTATCAGTTATGATAGTGTTAATCTATCAGAAAACTATCGGTTCCTATCAAAAGACTATCATTTCCTATCACAGGCAAAATCTATCGGAAGACTATCAATCTGTTTCTATCAAAAAGCTATCATTTGCTTTCAGTACACTTTCATCATATCTATCAAAAGACTATCGTGTCCTATCAAAAATCTATCACTTGCTATCAGTACACTTTCACCAATATCTATCGAAAGACCATCGTTTCCTATCAGTACACTTTCATCAATATCTATCGAAAGACTGTCGTTCCCTATCAAAACACTATAGTTTCCTATCAGTACGCTTTCAGCCATATCTATCAAAAGACTATCGTTTCCTATCAAAACCCTATCGTTTCCTATCAGTACTCTTTCATCCATATCTATCGAAAGACTATCGTTTCCTATCAAAATCCTATCATTTCCCATCTGTACTCTTTCACCCATATCTATCGAAATACTATCGTTTTCTATCAAAACCCTATCGTTTCCCATCAGTACTCTTTCATCCATATCTATCGAAATACTATCGTTTCCTATCAAAACCCTATCGTTTCCCATCAGTACTCCTTCATCCATATCTATCGAAATACTATCGTTTCCTATCAAAACGCTATCGTCTCCTATCAGTACTCTTTCATCCATATCTATCGAAAGACTATCGTTTCCTATCAAAATCCTATCGTTTCCCATCAGTACTCTTTCACCCATGTCTATCGAAATACTATCGTTTTCTATCAACACCCTATCGTTTCCCATCAGTACTCTTTCATCCATATCTATCGAAATACTATCGTTTCCTATCAAAACCCTATCGGTTCCCATCAGTACTCTTTCATCCATATCTATCGAAATACTATCATTTCCTATCAAAACCCTATCGTTTCCTATCAGTACTCTTTCATCCATATCTATCGAAAGACTATCATTTCCTATCAAAACCCTATCGTTTCCTATCAGTACTCTTTCATCCATATCTATCGAAAGACTATCATTTCCTATCATAACTCTATCGTTTCCTATCAGTACTCTTTCGTAAGTTTTGATAGATGGAAGGGATAGTTGTTTGATGGAGTTCATCTATCACCTTCTGATAGATGAACTCTATCAAACAACTATCCCTTCCATCTATCAAAAGGTGATAGACGACGATGTGACCACACTTTCAGTGATAGATTTGATCTATCACTGTGAAAGTGTGGTCAAATCGTCGTATATCAGAATGCTATACATGTGATAGATCGTCTCAAGGTTGAAACAATAGCGCCTTCAGGTTACTCTGAACCCCTCTTCCTTACACCAAGCTATAAGCTAGGTGTATGGCGGTGGTGGTGGGGGGATGCAGCGTAAGCTAAAGGCGCTACTATTTAAACCTAATGACGACATAATTATCACAGGTATAGCATGCTGATGGACGAAGAGTTCACTCACAGTGACGTCACCCCTGTCAACTGAAACAAAATTGTTGAATAAATGATAGTAATAAATTTAAAAACAAGTAGGTGTAATAAACTAGTAACTAAGAGAAAAAGGATGCAAGTAATCGTGAACAAATTTTGAAGTTTAACAGCAATTATATTTTGATGACTTTCAAACACAAGTGTATAATAATAATATTTCAATTCAATTCGTTTCTTTGGAATATTGAATCATATGTAAGAACATTTACTAATACTACTGTTTAAAATCATACTATTTAAACAAATATGTACAGGATATTTACATATTAACACTGAAGGTTTGTAGTCAATTATTTCAATATAGGTACGAAATAAATATAATAGAGTCAGCCTAATATAAAGAAATATAGCTAATGATGACTCTTATGATTAGGTACAATTCACTTTAAGTATGTACAGAATATTTATATTGTAACATTAAAGGATTGGAGTCAATTTCAAATAGATACGAAATAAATACAACAGAGTGAGTCTAATGTAATAGTACAGCTTATGATTAGATAAAATTCAGTTTAAATCACTGAGTAATATTGAAATATAGGCTTCATATTTAAATTGCAAAAGAAATAATTAGGGTTCTTAGCTCAGCCCCACAAAATATCCTCTCCCCTCCCTAAGTGTAAATACAAAATCAATTTATTTGATTATTATTAGACGAAAATTCTATTTTAAATTCAGTGTACCAGTGATGAAACGTTATCAAGCATATTACTTCACAAACATGCTCATGATTTTCTCTACTCACTAACGGGTGTAATCATCGCATAAAGCAATGTTTTTTGTGACATTTGCATGATCTCCACAATCCCGGTTACATAATTCATCTGTATCTGTTTACTCAATAATTACATTGAGTAAACACTCAATTCAATGAATTTAAAATAGAATCTTCAATTAATGTAATTATTGAGTAAACAGATAGATAAATATTATGAAACCAGGATTGTGGAGATCATGCACATTTCTAACGAAAAACATAGCTTTATACGATTATTACACCTTCTAGTGAGCAGAGAAAACAATGGTAACTAGATTCAATCTACGCCCATTTAATCTACTGACCTTTCGAAACTAATACATCTTAGAATTCCTGGTCCTGCTCCCCTCCTCCCCAAGAATAAAATTATTAAAATTCCCAGTCAGTAGATTAAATGGGCGATAAAATTACGCATGGTGACATATTGTTTGCTGCGTGCCTTATGCATGTTGTTGGGGAAGGGGAATTCGAGTTTTTCTAAATCAAACCATTTTAAAACACAAGTTGGGGTAACTTCGTAAGCGTAGAAATGTTCCGAGAAGCAAACAGTAAGGAAAACGTGGCACTCCCCAAATGCCTTATCCAAAACTGAAGAGTAAAAAATACGGTCCAATTAGACAAATAAAGGGCCGTCCACAAAATTTGGGATCAGGATAACCAGGCTTGTAAGTTATGTTGTTAGGGGATGTAAGAGTTTTGGTTCCCTTCAATCAAGGAATTAATGGAAGTACGATCCACAGAGTAAAGAGCTCCTGGCTTGTAAGTCAGAGCTGGTAACCAGCTTATTAATAATAAATTGTTCAGCTGAAGCTGAATTTTTTTTTTGTCAGAGAGGGGGGATTGACGGTGGTGGCAACAGAACGCAGAGCAGTTTTCAGTGCCCTGTAATTTGACTCAAATCGAAGACAGGACAAGGAGAAAATGGGACCATTACGCTGCATGGAAGAGGGATAGTGGGTGAGGAAATGCAGTTTAGGCGGAATGGCTGTGGAAAAAATCTTGTGGCTTCGATCACTGTGGCCTTCGTTCTTGGACGATTGGTTTCCACTGGGCCTGCAGCTACGGCGTAGGGAGCAGCAGAAGTGCCACCTCACGCTGTTTGATCTTGTCTGTAGTAGGAAATAAATAATTGGTTAAACAGATGTGGCATACAAACTGATTCAAGTTACGTGAACCGGAGGGGGGGGGGGGGCTGTATCTATGGAAAACAGCATTTTGAACTATCAAAATGCTATTTTCAGATGAGAATTATAATGAAAATATTTCAAAGTATAAAATGGACATCGTTCATACCATGAAAACACTATCCCTGTTGGAAAATGATAGAGGGAATAAGCCCCTTCACTCAGTGATTGAATTTATTATTGCTCTATTAATAAATGTTCTCTAGAAATTGACTCACCAGTTATTAATAGGCACTGTTTCATTTATGGTTTAAAAAATCGATTTTTGTAGAACTTGACGATTTTAATATTGATTTATTTATAACCCCTTTGTGGTTTATTATTTTCAATAATGAACAATTGGAATCGAGCATGAAAAAAAAATTCTTACCCCCCTCAAAATTTGATGGTTTACGTTTCAAGGTATGTAGAATCCGAAAATGCAATAAAAATATTTCTGCCTGTCCGCCGTACGCCGTACTGGCCACTTTTCTTAGTTACCATGAAACCAAATTGATGAAATTCGGGTTATAGGTTCCGTTCGGGGTCTAGTTGGTCCTCAAAGCTCGACGTTATCGTCAGTCATTTATAAGGGGTTCAAAATAGGGGTTGAAATTTTCAAAACGCCTATACCTTTTTTTTACGTGAATATTTTTACGGTTTTAAATATTTCTTGAACTTACGAGTTTTTTAAGACCACCCGGAGCATTTTACGTCCCTCCGTTCGTTCACAGTAAGGCCCCGAAGTTTGCACCGACAGGCATTTTCGACTCCAGGGTGAATGAAATTGTATACATTCAAACCAAATCTCGTTACTTACCAGAGACGCGCCGAGAATCGGAAATTGGGCGGAGATAAAATCATTGCTAGGGGCCACCTGATTTTATTGGTGGGGTACCTATGAAGTCGAGTTGGTTGTTCTATGATATTATTTCGTTTGAAAAATGATAGCTCTTTTGGAGTTTGTTGATAGGTAGTGAAACTTGAACAAACGTTGGGTAAATTATTACTACACGATGGTAAATCATTACTCAACGGTAAATTATTACACAACGGTTCATTATACCATCTACGTAGGAGGGGCTGGAGTTCGTTGGTAGGTACTTTTGCAACTTTTTTCACGCCTCATCAACAATTTCTTTTCAGAACTTCATTATGTGTGTTTCTTTTTGTTAGGTACTGTTTGTCATCGGCAGAATTATTTTAGGAACATTTAACTCGTGATTTAGGTAGGAACCTAGTAACGAGTACAGGGTTACGTACTAACCTACGGAGAGTCTGCGATCTACATAATATGTATAGAATAGTACATATCATTTTATATAGACGGGTTATCTATACAGAGAGCTGTGATCTGTAACAGAAGGGTATTCTGTACAAAATAATAAACCGTTGTGCAGGGATTTGCAGCGTTTTTGTTAGGTACTGTTTCTCATCGGCAGAATTATTTTAGCAACATTTAACTCGTGATTTAGGTAGGTACCTAGTAACGAGTACGGGGTTGGGTACTAACCCTTCTGTTACAGATCATAGCTCTCTGTATAGATAACCCGTCTATATAATATGATATGTACTATGTTATACATATTATGTATATCGCAGACCCTCCGTAGGTTAGTACCTAACCCCGTACACGTTACTAGGTACCTACCTAAATCACGCGTTAAATGTTGCTAAAATAATTCTGCCGATGACAAACAGTACCTAACACAAAGAAACAAACATAATGAAGTTCTGAAAAGGAATTGTTGATGAGGAGTGAAAAAAGTTGCGAAAGTACCTACCAACAAACTCCAGCCCCTTCTACGTATGTATATGGTATAATGAACCGTTGTGTAATAATTTACCGTTGAGTAATGATTTACCCAACGTTTGTTCAAGTTTCACTACCTACCAACAAACTCCAAAAGAGCCATCATTTTTCAAATGAAATAATATCACAGAACAACCAACTCGACTTCATACTCCGCCAATATAATCAGGTGGCCCCTAGCAATGATTTTATCTCCGGCAAATTTCCTATCGTCCCTGGTAACGAGATTTGGTTTGAATGTATACAATTTCATTCACACTGGAGTCGAAAATGCCTGTCGGTGCAAACTTCGGGGCCTTACTGTGAACGAACGGCTGGACGTACGATGCTCCGGGTGGTCTTAAAAAACTCGCAAGTTCAAGAACTATTTAAAACCGTACAAAGATTCACGTAAAAAAAGGTATAGGCGTTTTGAAAATTTCAACCCCTATTTTGAACCCCGTCGAGCTTCGAGGACCAACTAGACCCCGAACGGAACCTATAACCCGAATTTCATCAATTTGGTTTCATGGTAACTAAGAAAAGTGCCCCGTACGGCGTACGGCGGACAGAAAGAAATATTTTAATTGGTTTATTATTTTCAATAATGAACCATTGGAATCGAGCATGAAAAAAAAAATTCTTACCCCCCCCTCAAAATTTGATTGTTTACGTTTCAAGGTTTTTAGAATCCAAAACTGCAATAAAAATATTTCTGTCTGTCCGCCGTACGCCGTACGGGGCACTTTTCTTAGTTACCATGAAAAAAAATTGATGAAATTCGGGTTATAGGTTCCGTTTGGGGTCTAGTTGGTCCTCGAAGCTCGACGTTACTGTCAGTCATCTCTAAGGGGTTCAAAATAGGGGTTGAAATTTTCAAAACGCCTATACCTTTTTTTTACGTGAATGTTTTTACGGTTTTAAATAGTTCTTGAACTTACGAGTTTTTTAAGACCACCCGGAGCACCGTACGTCCAGCCGTTCGTTCACAGTAAGGCCCGGATTTTGTTGATAGGTACTTTTGCAACTTGAACAACCGTTGAAGTATTATTGATGGGTAAATTATTACACAACGGCTAATCTACCAAGAAGGGGCTGGATTTTGTTGATAGGTAGTTTTGCAACTTGAAAAACCGTTGAAGTATTATTGATGGGCAAATTATTACACAACGGTTCATTATACTATCTCCGTAGAAGTGGAACCTATACAGATAAATTATTACACAACGGTTTAGGGAGGTACCTAGTAACGAGTACGGGGTTAGGTACTAACCTACGGAGGTCCGCGATCTACATAATATTTGTAGAATAGTAGGTACATAATGTTATATAGAAGGGTTATCTATACGGAGACCTGTGATCTGTAACAGAAGGGTATTCTGTACAAATAATAAACGTTGTGCAGGGATTTGCAGTGTTTTACAGTTTTGGATTCTACATACCTTAAAACGTAAACCATCAAATTTTGAGGGGGGGTAAGAATTTATTTTTTCATGCTCGATTCCAATGGTTCATTATTGAAAATAATAAACCAAAATTTAAAAAATCATACCGACGGCATGGTTTTGAACTGGAACGCTCAAAGGCATTTTCATGAATTTCCTCACTTTTGTTGGAAAGATGAATTTGCAATAAACCGCCGATTAAAAGTAGAAAGAACATTGGAAATCCAAACTGTAACGATTCACTACGTGCGTACTACAAGTTATATCATGAGATCACAGGTGATACCTATGTTGACAATACGAAATTAGAAAAATACACTTTCTTCTTGGAATTGCAATTCACGTTTCTTTAATATAATATCTGTAGGATATTACATACATTCCAAATAAAAGGAATCAAATCGGTCGTGGATGACTAGCTGTTGAATTTCACAGTACCTACATATTGCCAACGGTTGCAAGTAGCATCGAAGAGCAATCAACAGATTAATATGCAACATTTCAACGAACCTCCGCTTTCGACAGCTTGGTTGTAGGAATCATTGTGAACCCAGGCGTTGGCCTGGGTGGCCCCTGTCCTCCTTGAAGGGAAGTTTTCCGTAGCTTTTTGCACAATTTGTTTCCGCACGTTCGACAGGTTGTAGAACAGCCCCTCCTGATATTGGGGATGGAGCGTTATGAAGTCTTCTTGAACCTGAAAGTAGGTATGGTCAATAAATAAACTGGGAACGAGAAGGGAAAGTGTACGTAACGGCTTCTCTAGCGCGCTATGTATCCATCTGCGCCTTTCCCGCCACTTGGGATAACGGTTAATTTAACCCCAAACATTGCCAGGTAGTCGCACCCCCCCGCCCCCCCCCCTCCCCCCAACAACATCAACATCAACCTGAATAACAACTAGAAAGTCATCAACAAATCCGTACCTACCACATTTTTGAAATTTAATTTACCTAATTTTTTTTTAAATGTTACCCACTTTCTCATTAGTTTTGCCAGGAACTTTACTGTCATTTGAACTGTAAATTCACATTCTAGCAACCAAAATTCACGAAGAAATGATTGAATTGTGGCTTCAAGAGATCTACTTCAGTTTTCATGAAATAATCTTGAACAAGGTGAAGGAAATGTTTGGTAATAGTAGGTAAACCAGAAAATGTTGAATTCTCGATGAACTTGCCGTGTTTTGACGATTTGGTGGGGTATTTTCATATGATTTTCTCGATTGCCTCTTCAGGCAGATGCCAACTTATGAGCAAGTCACGCACTTCACCAGCCTGGGACATTGCTACAAACAAAAACCACACCGGGCGTATATATGGTGCAATACTCACAATGTTTAACTGGTTTATGGAGGTTTGGAAACTCGCAAAGACAACACACAACCAACTCGTTACCACTGACTGGAATCTGGTGTGAATGGAATGCATGGAAGACCGACACGACTTGCACAAATGCTGAGAATGCACTGATACTGGTTGGGAGCGCTTGCTCATTATATAGGGTCATTCCCCTCCTCCGCCTAAGTTGATAGAGGTATGATTGTGTGCAGGCTCGTACTCTATCAAAACACTATAAGAAAACTATCACAGTATAGGGTATTGAAAGTGTGCAACTCAGTGCACTATTATCATCTATAAGAACACTCTTCAGAGTATTTTTGTAGAAATAGATTTATCTCTCACTTACCTCATCCATTGCCACACTACTGGATCACGTGAGGGAAATCTTCATTGGAGTGGCACAAAAATGAGAAGGAAATCATGAACACAAATTTCAACACTTTTCACATTAGCAAACGCTGACTCAGATCCATCCCGACTTTATATGGTCGGGGCGTCAGTTTATCTATATTTTCCAGACCATAAATAAATGTAGTTATGCTTCCTGAAATCACCTTCAAGCACATATATGTTCATATTTTTATAGGAATATCAAGTGTTCCACTCAAAACCACCAAAACCTACCAATATACCAATACAAAAATTCGACGTTCAGATACAAATGATCAGATCCAAAAGAAACTCTTTCAAACACTATCAACCGAAGGCTATCAAAACCCTATAAGTTCACTATGAGTTCTCCATCAGAAGACTATCAACAACCTATCAGAACACTATCAGGCAATGGCGTATCTATCAAAAACCTATCACAAATTATCCTGTGATAGACCAGCACTACAGGATTTTTGATAGAGACACCCCTTCATCTATTACACTTTAAATTTTACAACATCTCTAACCCATTTTTCGTACTTCTCAACACTTCTTCGACCATATTATGCACATACAGATTTGAAAAATGGGAAATAATAATACATTTCACATTTTCAAACTTTTTTAAACAATATCCGCTTCCCTAATCCGCTCAAACTGTTCTCTCTTCTCAATATTAATTGTTCAGGTCCACTTGTTTTCAATGGCCATGCACTGGAGAGTTAGGCTTCCATAATTGTCCATCAAATAAGCTATATATAAATAAACTTCATTCAACAATCTGGGTTCTAACTTGAGCAACTTTGGTAGATAGGTATAATGTCCTGCTCAGATAGTTCTCTCACCTCAACTTTCATTGTTCAGTTTCACTTGTTTTCGACGCCCAACCACTGGGGAGTTAGTACATCATTATTATCAATCAAATAAACAATAAATAAACTTATTTACGCTACTTATCACCTTTGAGCAGATATGTCCGTATTTCTGTAGGAATGTGAAGTGTTTCATTCCAAACCACCAAAACCCATACCTCCTCACTGTGATATTGAATTGATTACAGAAATTTGATATTAGGATATAAATTAGCAAATCCGAAAGTTACTCTTTCAAACACTATTAACCGAAGGCTATCAAAACCCTATAAGTTCACTATGAGTTCTCCATCAGAAGACTATCAACAACCTATCAGAACACTATCAGGCAATGGCGTATCTATCAAAAACCTATCACAAATTATCCTGTGATAGACCAGCACTACAGGATTTTTGATAGAGACACCCCTTCATCTATTACACTTTAAATTTTACAACATCTCTAACCCATTTTTCGTACTTCTCAACACTTCTTCGACCATATTATGCACATGGGTACAGATTTGAAAAATGGGAAATAAAAATACATTCACATTTTCAAACTTTTTTAAACAATCTGGGTTCGAAGAGGAACTTCCGTAATATCCCGCTCAAACTTTTCTCTCTTCTCAATATTAATTGTTCAGTTTCACTTGTTTTCAATGGCCATGCACTGGAGAGTTAGGTTCTCATAATATTGTCCATCAAATAAGCTATATATAAATAAACTTCTTTCGACAATGTCCTGTTCAGATGTAAATTATCAAATCCGAAAGATACTATTTCAAACACTATCAACCGAAGGCTATCAAAACCCCATCAGTTCACTATAAGTTCTCCATCAAAAGTCTATCAAAAACCTATCAGAACGCTATCAGGCAATGGTGTATCTATCAAAAACCTATCATGAGTTATCTTGTTATAGACCAGCACTACAGGATTTTTGATAGAGACACCCCTTCATGCATTACAGTTTAAATTTTACAACATCTCTACCCGATTTTTCGTACTTCTCAACACTTCTCGACCATATTATGCACATATAGATTTGAAAAATGGGAAATGATAATACATTCCACATTTTCAAACTTTTTTAAACAATCTGGGTTCGAAGAGGAACTTCCGTAATATCCCGCTCAAACTGTTCTCTCTTCTCAATATTAATTGTTCAGTTTCACTTGTTTTCAATGGCCATGCACTGTAGAGTTAGGCTCCCATAATTGTCCATCAAATAAGCTATATATAAATAAACTTCTTTCGACAATCTGGGTTCCAACTTGAGCAACTTTGGTAGATAATGTCCTGCTCAGATAGTTCTCTCACCTCAACATTCATTGCTCAGTTTCACTTGTTTCCGACGCCCTACCACTGGGGAGTTAGTACATCATTATTATCAATCAAATAAACAATAAATAAACTTATTTACGCTACTTATCACCTTCGAGCAGACATGTCCGTATTTCTGTAGGAATGTGAAGTGTTTCATTCCAAACCACCAAAACCCAAAACCTCCTCACTGTGATATTGAATTGATAGCAAAAATTTGATATTAGGATATAAATTAGCAAATCCGAAAGATACTCTTTCAAACACGATCAACCAAAGGCTATCAAAACCCTATAAGTTCACTATGAGTTCTCCATCAAAAGACTATCAACAACCTATCAGAACACGATCAGGCAATGGCGTATCTATCAAAAACCTATCACAAGTAATCCTGTGATAGACCAGCACTACAGGATTTTTTATAGAGGCACCCCTTCATATAATGAAATTTAAATTTTACGTACCTCCACCCTGTTTGTCATACTTTAACGCTTTCTCAACCAAGTTATGGACATACAGATTGGTTTCAACTTTCTTTAATCTTTTCGGGATGGTTAGGGGTAGGACTGGTTCCAAACCATTGAAATTTTCCTAAACCTTCATTTGATGATACCTGGAGTGCAAAATTTATATTCGGATATAAATTTGCAAATCCGAAAGAAACTCTTTCGAACACTATCAACCGAGGGCTATCAAAACCCTATCAGTTCACTATGAGTTCTCCGTCAAAATACTATCAACAACCTATCAGAACGCCATCAGGCAATGGGGTATCTATCAAAAACCTATCACAAGTTATTCTGTGATAGACCAGCACTACACGATTTTTGATAGAGGCACTTTTGACATTTTTGATATAATGAAATTTAAATTTTACATACCTCCACCCTGTTTGTCATACTTCAACGCTTTCTCAACCAAGTTATGGACATACAGATCGGTTTTAACTTTCTTTAATGTTTCGGGATGGTTAGGGGTAGGATTGGTTCTAAACTATTGAAATGTTCCTAAACCTTCATGTGATGATACCTGGAGTGCAAAATTTGATATTCGGATATAAAATGGCAAATCCGAAAGAAACTCTTTCTAACACTATCAACCGAGGGGTATCAAAACCCTATCAGTTCACTATGAGTTCTCCATCAAAACACTATCAACAACCTATCAGAACGCTACCAGCCAATGGCATATCTGTCTGAAACCTATCACAAGTTATCCTGTGATAGACCAGCACTACAGGATTTTTGATAGAGACACCCCTTCATATTATAAAATTTAAATTTTACAAACCTCTACTCTGTTTTTCATACTTTAATGCTTTCTCGACCAAATTATAGACAGACAAACTGGTTTCAACTGACTTCTCTCAACTGACTAGGATTGGTTCCAAACCATTGAAATGTACCTAAACCTTCATGTGATGATACCTTGAGTACGAAATTTGATATTCGGATATAAATTACCAAATATGAACTATACTCTTTCAAACACTATCAACCAAAGGCTATCAAAGCCCTATGAGTTCACTATGAGTGCTCCATCAAACAACTATCAACAACCTATCAGAACACTATCAGCCAATTGCGTATCTATCAATAACCTATCACACCTAATGCTGTGATAGACCCATATCATTCTATAAATTAAAGTTCGTGCCTATCAAAAACCTATACCATTACTATCACAGGTTTCGGTATTTGAAAATGTCAAATTGGCTTTTTGTACGTATGTACGTACCCATTTTTAATTGTTGAGGAGTATTCGACTCATCATTCCAATGATGGAATCCGACGACTTCCTAAGAATGTGCTTTGCAGATATTACAGGTGGTACCTCAGGTACTGCGGCATTCCCCTGCATAGTCAGCTGAATAACTGCTGTCCAGTGCAGGAAGGTATTAGTCCAGAAGGAGACCTATCCTTTATCTGCTAATCTGATTTTGGGCAAAAGCATTGTAATAGCATTTTTATAGTGTTACAATATATCGTACCTACCTACCAAAACTGCTTCCTGTGAATGCATACAGGCTGTGCAATGTGCAGTGAAAGGAATAATGTAGTCCCTGTTTTCATTGGATAGAATCATATACGTTATAGTGTTCTCATGGTTGTCTGACAAGCTGACAGAACACTGACGCACTCTTCTCTGCAACATTTATTGCATGAAGGCTGTTGATTTTCATCAAACGGAATAGTTCTATATTCTCCACTGAAGACAATGTTTTAAAAAGGCTGATCTTTTAGGATGAAGTATTCCCATCTATAATTTTCGAATGGCGATAGTGTTTTCATGGTATGTATGACCATCATTTTGGTAGTTCGAAATATTTCCATCTATCATCTTCCAATAGAGATAGTGTTTTCATGGTATCAGAGCTGATCATTTGATAGTATGAAATATTTTCATCTATCATTCTCATCTAATGATAGCGTTTTGATAGTAACCATGTTGAGCTTTTAATAGAAGTGAAAAATGCCATCTAACCATACTCATCCAATGATAGCCTTTTGATAGAACTGTATCTATAAAAACGCTATTACAACGCTATCATTACCCTATAAGAACACTATCTCCTTCTTCACTAGTCTCAAAAAAAATCCCCCCCCCCCCCCCCATTGGAGGAGTAGGGATTTTTACAGTGCCACATTTATAGCATGAAGGCTGTTGATTTCATCAAATGGAATATTTCTATCATCCTTCACTGAAGGTAATGTTCTAAAAAGGCTGATCATTTAATAGGGTGAAATGTTCCTATCTATATTTTCCAATGATAGATGATTTCTATGATTTTCCAATTTTATTTTGATAGTTTGGTATATTCCTATCTATCGTCTTCCAACTAGGGTAGTGTTTTCATGGTATCAAAGCTGATCATTTAATACTGTGAAATATTTTCATCTATCATTCTCATCTAATGATAGCGTATGTTGAGCTTTTGATAGAGGTGAAAAATTCCATCTACCACACTCATCCAGTGATAGCCTTTTCATAGTAACCATGTAGAGATTTTGATAGAGATGAAAAATTCCCTCTATCATTCTCATCCTACGATAGCCTTTTGATAGTAACCAGGTTGAGCTTCTGATAAAGGTGAAAAATTTTATCTATCATTCTCACCCAATGATAGCCTTTCGATAGTTCTTCAGAAAGAGATGAAAAATGCTATCTATCACTCTCATTGCATGATAGTTTTTCGATGGTGTATTTGCCGCATTTTTGATAAAGATGAAAAGTGCTGTCTATCATTCTGTATGAGTGAAAGATTTTTGATAGTGAACAGGCCGCATTCTTGAGAGACGTGAAAGATGCTATCTATCATTCTCATCATGTGATAGTCTTTTGATAGTGATCAGGCCGCAATTTTGATAGAGTTTTTTCTTTCACTCTTTCACTGCCACATTTTGATAGGTTTCTGATAGGTCAGATATATCGGATTGATAGGTATCTGATAGAATGGGATGTCAACTACTATCACTTAAGGATGTTTCATCCATGTTGATAGACTTTTGATAGCATGCA
This sequence comes from Leptopterna dolabrata, assembly GCA_954871275.1. Classification (NCBI taxonomy): domain Eukaryota; kingdom Metazoa; phylum Arthropoda; class Insecta; order Hemiptera; family Miridae; genus Leptopterna; species Leptopterna dolabrata. The sequence continues at coordinate 81,388,892 of OX940975.1, read as the reverse complement.
AAACCAAGTGATAGGTTCCCGATAGATGAGTTTTGTCATGTGATAGTTATCTGATAGGTGCCTCATAGTTGTCTGATAGTGTGCCACTTGAGGGCAAACTGGGCCACGGAGGAGGAACCCTTTGATAGGGAACTGATAGGAAACCGATAGTGGGTATGTTCATCTATCACTGAGATAGTGTGCAGTGATAGTGTATTTTTCTCAGTGCAAATAAATGGCTAAAACCCGCAAAAATTACCTTTAATCGGATCGTCGCTCAGAAAAAAAGTCTGCCAGTTCGAGTAGGCAGTATAGCTTCCTCAATTGAATCACATGAACGTATAGATAGTTGGGTAGGTTCATCCATTGGACAGGTGGAGTATCCATGCATGGGTTAATGACTAACCGACTCAGGTCACATGGAAAACAGAATTAGTTGGGTAGTTTCAGCTCTCTACGACTGTTTTTCACTTTACAAGGCTTTAAAAGCGTTACAAGGAAATGGTCAACATTTCATGTTCGCGCATGCGAGACGAAAGTTACAGTAGATTCCAGTGAAATTCATGTCAAAGTATTATTCCTGGTCGACCTTCCAAGTATGACCTCATTTCAAGATATTTAAGGTGGTTATGAGAGTTTCAAGTATTTCACGTTTGCGCATGCGCAGACGAAATTTACCGTAATTATTCAATGATTTTAGGTTGAGACCATTTGTGACCCAACCCGCACGTACCCACCAAATTTCAGCCCATTTCGCCCATTATTTCGGGTAGTTATGGGCGTTCCAGGAACTGACCACAGACAGATAGGCACGGTGCCAAAAATGTTCCTTGATGTCTGGAACGCAAAATGGTAGTGGACGTTTTCATTTTGGAGAGCATAATTTTTTTTCAAAACTCATCACGAATCCAGGGCTACCCTACCATCCGGTAATGAGGAAGCAAGAAACTAGAATGTTGATGGCAAGATAATAATATTTGAGCGAAAAATAGATCCGAAATGAAATGGAATGGAATGGAGAAGGTACCTGATAATAATGTTTAACAATAATCATATATTTACTCAAACAGCAAAGACGATCAAAGCTCTATAAGTTGTTCGAATTGGATTTGGATTTTTATGGATTTGGATTTCGGAAATGATTAGTAACATTCAAACCATTACTTGAGAAAATACATAGTAAGTTCGTGAATAGCGAGCAATTTCACTATTTATGAACTTACTGTGAATTTTCCCACAAATGCCTTGTAGCTCGATGTGCTGATCACGGCTTGACGATTGATGAATTTTCTGTATGCTTCGACTTATACATTCACATGACTGCGATAGTGTCGTTCCTCTTTGTGGACACGTTAGAATCGAAACGAAGTATACCTAGCAGTCGATTCGATCTATTCAAGACTAAGAAAATCATATAAGTGATTAAAAAAAAAACCAATGTGATTCACAATATCGATTTTCCATTTTGGTTTATTAATTTCTATAATATACCTTTGGAATCGAGCATGGAAAAAAAATTTCACTCCAGGTTATTGTTCCAGACACTGTCCTGCTAGAAGAATCGTCAAATAAAAATTAAATAAGCAGACCAAAAAATGTGGAATCAGTACCCCACCCCTCCGGCTAGCCCACCGAAGAAAAACGCTGCAAATTATTACACAGCGGTTTATTATTTACCGATAGATGCCCCTTCTGTGTAGGTCACTGTTTTCTGTGATAACCTACCCACTTGCTCCCCCCAGAGAAGTCCAAAATCGAGTGTTGGAGCCGGCCGGGGAATGACAGTTACATAAATAGTCCGCGGATTCAACAATAATTGGTGATTTGTTGTTATTCATGAAACACACAACCTTTTTTCATGTTGCAAAAGTACCTATAAACAAAATCCAAAAGAGCCATCATTCTTCAAATGAAATAATATCACAGAACAACCAACTCGATTTCAATCAGCCATGCGTGATTATAATCAGGTGTTCCCTAGCAGTGATGTCTGGGCTGGGTTTGTACCGTTTAATTCTCGATCGTGTTGACGAAGCTTTTCTGTGCGAACGAACGGCTGGACGCACAGTGCTGCGGATGGTCTCAAAAAAATCTCAAGTTCGAGATCATTTTAAAAATGGAAACCCTCACAAGCTCATGTTCACTAAATCGTCAATTGTTACACCCATTTTCACCCATAACACCCCTGGGTGTAGTCCGATCGGGCTGCCGAGCATCGGAGCACAACTAGGGCCTCTGGAGCCTGTGTGCGAAAGAACGACGATTTTAGAGCAAAATGTAAAGTAAATTTGAGGCTGAAACTTTGTTAGAACCTCAATTATTCGTTTGTTGATCAAAATCGACTTCTTATTTGGTCTCCGCTCCCTAAAAACCATGGAAAACGATACCCCATAAGCTCGTGTTACTAGAACACAAAAATAAACTATTTTTACACCTATTTTAAGCCCATTTTTCACCCATGACACCCTTGGGTATATTGCGATCGGGCTGCGAAGTTTCGGGACACAACATGGAGCCTGTGAGCGAAAGAACAAATTTTAAGAATGGATGGTACGGCGTACGGAGGGCGGACATTGCATCTTGGTTTGTTATTTTGAATAGGTAATGAACCTTTGGAATCCAACATGAAAAAAAAAATTTGAAACCCCCCTCAAAATTTGATGGTGTCCGTTTCAAGGTACGTAGAATCCGAAAATGGAATGAACAAATTTCTGTCTTTACGCCGTCTGCCGTACGCCGTACTTCGAACTTTTCATAGTTATCATGAATCAAAATTAATGGAATCTTGTTTGTAGATCCCGTGTGGGGTCTAGTTGGTCAGTCCTCTAAGGGGTGAAAAATAGGGGTTGCATTTTTCAGAACGCCGTAGCTCGAAAACTTTCAATAGAAGGTGGTTTTTTTACGTTTTTAAATTGATCTCGAACTAAAGAATTTTTTGAGACCACTCGGAGCATTGTACGACCAACCGTTCATTTGCACCGAAAAGGTTCGCCTACATGATCGTGAATGAAACAGTATAAATCCGGCCCAGATATCATTGCTAGGGAGCACCTGATTATAATCAAGGATGGCTGTATGAAGCCGAGTTGGGTGTTCTGTGATATCATTTCATTTGAAGAATGATGGCTCTTTTTGATTTTGTTGATAGGTAATTTTTTCAGATGAACAAACTTCATGCTTCATCAATAACAACAATTAATCAATGATTGATGTGATGGATTTAAATTTGGCGCATCCACCACGAGCGGTGTGAGGGGGGATGTGCCCGGGCACCTCCATTTCCCGGGATCTTCTCGGATGTGACCGTTGGTTATGGGCGTACCACCACCATTCACAGCGTCTTTTGGGTTAGGAGAGAGAGATGAGGTAAGGATGAGAGAGAGTAGTCAGCGACTAGAGGAGAGCGTAGACTGAAGAAAAAGGCGCAGGAGGCGAGTATTTATGGCCTGGAAGCCGTCCCCCTCCATCCCCTAGTTGGTAGGGGATGGTGGGGACCCAGGTTGGGCTTCGAGTCTCCTGCGGCTTTAGTCTTTCGTCCCCACTTCTGCGAGTTTATTTGCGAGATCTTAAGTTTACGAGGAGTGGTTCTGGGAGGATACCACGACAATTGAATTATTGAATCCTGTGCATTTTTATGAAACTGTAATTCCCGGGCCGGTTCTAGTACTCGATTTAGGTCTTTCCTGGGGAAGCACGGGGGTAGGTATTGGCGACAGAAAACTGTGATCTATGCAGAAAGGACACCTGTACAGATAAATAATAAACCTTTGTGTAATAATTTTCAGCTTTTTTGAATCTGGGCACCTTGAAACGTAAAAGAAAAATTCTGGGGGGGGGGGGGGGGGGGGTTGCTACAATTTTTTTGCTGATCGACTACGCGGATTTTTCACAGAATAATAAACCAATAGAAGACGAAGGAGAAAGGTTGATATATTAAAAAGTAGCCCTGGCTTTTTTGGAAAAGTTCTAGCTCGTTTTTTGGAACTTGTATGATTCATGTACCTATTTATGTGTAGTTCTTGTTTGTTAAACGTTAGTATAAAGGTAGAAATGAATTCTCAAGGCACCATATTCTATTTGAAACATTATGTACTTCGTGTGTAGAATACTATGACATTTCGATGACTTTCATGTGCCATTCTCCGCAACCATCACCTCAATCGTCCTTTTCATCGTCTTCCCCGGTCCGCCAACCTGCTTCTGAATCTATACCCAGACTACGATTTCTTTAACGACTCTGCAACGAAATTGCGATCAATCATAGCCTCCTCACCAAGTTTGTGAAATCGATTTACCTACTGTAATTTATTTTAAATTTGTTTGCTCCAATGGTGTTGAATAATATTATTTTCTCGTTTGTTTTTCCACGCTGTAATTATCCGTGTAATTAGGCTTGCCCGTACTACAAAAAAAAATAAATAAATAAATTAACTATGTAGATTAGATATCAGAACTCTTTCATGTACTGAAATATAAATATATGTAATGAACTGACACCTTGGTAAAATACTACCATGGTTTGTACAAATAAATCAAATTGAATTGGTTATTGGTGGGTACGTAATGTAAATAATGGGATTGTGTGGAACAGTTAACAGCCTATCTCTAAACTAAACTTTACAATAGTAGTTATCAACATTCTAAAAATAGATTTACATTATTAGGGGTCCGTGGAGCGCATTTACCTGCGTGCGGCCATCTCGGAGTAGAATTGAGACGGCCTATTGTCAAACTCGTATCGCTTTCATTTTCATACAGCAGACTCGATCTTGGCTCAGTCACGATTTTCAGTGTCCCGCTGGAAGTTGTGCAACTGCGGTAGTCACCGATAGGTAGGTAATGTGGTGGTATCTGATGGTAAGGTGGCGGTCCTTCGCTGATATTCAACGCAATGTAGAGCAGGGGTCCGCAGCTACACCTCACCTTCTCCCTGGGCCGGTTCACCTTGATATTTCCTCTTGTCAAGGCCGTCAAATGGACCTGTGCGAACATTTACGGGCTCTGTACGTTCTCTAATTTTATCGCAAATATCCGGGTTCGCCTTCATCGTGCAACCCATCGAGCTAAAACGGCTCGTATTTTAACAGTCCTTCGTGGCGCCATAAACTTCACATCCAATTCCGATGTTCCAAATGGCTAATACCTGGGAGCCTATTCGCTAAAAGATACAATTAAAATAGATTATCTCTTTCGAAAATCTCCCGGGAGAGTGTCTTCCTCCGGAGACAGTCTCTCGGATTCGTCTATTTTACTGAATAGCTCCCATGTACATATTTTTAATGAACAATCGACTTACCTTGAAGAAAGGTACACAATCAAAATGAAAGATGAATGATCAAAATTACCGATCCAGTAGCGGATGAACGAAGGATGATGCACGATATCACTATCAAACAACCGACAAATGAGAAAGAAGGACTATATCTTTCAAGAAAAGACCTAATTAGGTGTCTCTTGAAAGAGATAGAAAATGCTAAGATGGCCGACAACTATCTCTTTAGAAATTACTGAATAACGATGTCATGGTACTACAAAAGTCTCTTTTGCTTAGTGAATACCCTCAATATTTCACGTCAACCCATTAGAAGGTCGGATTAGGGTCTTTTTTCGTGAGAAAAAAAACACACACCCATAGAGTAAAAAATATTGACCAAATAATATAATTTATCATGCTTTTCTGTGTTCGGCAATAAATGATCATAGCATGGCCAAATGAACAAATTTACGCCTGACTAGGCACCCAATGGACATTTTTCACAACTTCTAACCGAGAAAACCTACTTTTTCTCTCATTTGTTATAATGGTTCATTTTATCAAATCATCCCCTCATCGGTTTTTGATCATTTTCATAAATTGCACCAACTTCTGGCCATTATCAAAAATTGGAACAGTTTTTGGCCATTTTCAAAAATTCTTCCGAAAACCCAATGTCCGGTCTATTAGAATGTCATATAAATTACCTAGTATAAATATTATGCAACCTATATAGGTACAGACTCGAATATTGCATATAGATACCTATATAATACATAGATGTACAACACGTACCTATATAACTTTGTTTTTTAAATCGGGTTGGATTTTAAATGCTCCATAATGAATTTTGGTACTTTCCCGTTACCCTCCCCTCCCTCTCGGGCGAGCTTGATTTTTATCGCTCCACGCCCGCCCGATGGCTTTAGGAATTTGAACATTTTTCTTTCACACTTTCATAGGCTTAGGTGGAATTTGGGACAGGTGCGGGGAAAGACGGAGTTATTGACCTTGACCCCTGGCGTCTCGCGCTTGCTTTGATTTGGATGTCTGCCCTATGAATGGTTTGTGTTGCTAATCTCTTCTCAGAGGTTACTTTCATGACGAACACATTCTTAACATTTTCGTCAGTTTGTTTCATCAAATGCTAATCGACATTTCCAACTTCCAATAAAATTGGTAATTTTTTGGTTTATTATTCTGTGAATAATACACCTATGTAATCGCTCAGCAAAATTTGAGGGGGTGTTATAAAAATTTTTTGCTGAGCGAATACATAGGTGTATTATTCACAGAATAATAAACCAAAAACGAAAGTCAACACCAAAATTGCTGGACACGTGGATACCTACCTAGTAGATAGGTACCTAAGTATTTAAACAATTTCACACCACCTTTCTTTCGAAAATGCTAGAACAGCGAATATTCAAGTGCGACTACCCAATTTTCATATTTTTCTCTTTTCTCCGGGCTATCTTCTCTTTTTTGAATAAGTCAATGATGATATTTAAACGGAATGAAGTTTTTGGGTTTTTTAATAAGTACACTACGTTTGAACAGTTTCAAATAACGAGTATATTAATTCAAACTGTAAAATAGTATTAGAGATTTCATGAAGCTGACAATAATAATCAGTAATTACAATAACTAGGTACCTAAACATGAGTCATTTTCTTTAATTTAAGGATTTCATCCCTCGCACTGGCAAGCTGTTGTTGGAGGTGTTTATTTTCTTGTTGTAGCCTCATATTTTCAGCCATTAAGAAAACAACTTCTGCAGGTCTTTCATTATGAATCTCATTACGATGATCTACTACTTGTATAATTGAGTCCTCAAATGCCTGGTCTTGGATGCCATCAATAATATTTTCTTTAGAGCGTAGGACTTCCTCAATTTCTTTACGGGTATTTCGCTTTTGTACTCGTGCTTGACGTTGTGCAGAACCAGTTTTATTTTCTGCCAAGCTTCTTAAAGGTAACTGCAAATGCGGGGCTAAGTCAGGCTTCAGCTTGTATTTTAGTGGGAGACCCAATAATTCACCTGAAAATTCTGATGAATTTACAGAAAGACAGAATTAGGATTGCTGTTTTATATACTACCCTGTCCTAGCTAGGATTTACGGATGAGTTCATAATACTCCTCGATACCTATCAGTTTCGCAGAAAGCTGTCACGATTGCGTTTCGTACATTTTGACATTGATGGTCGTTACTAGAGTCGATAGGACTCTATACACTGATTACTACGATTTAACGTCGATTCTTGTTTCCCGGAAAACGATGTCATGAGACGACAGGTTGTGGGTATCGAACTATATACGAAACTCAAACCACATCAGACAATTGGTCCCATCAACGAATGATGCATACTGACAGCATTTTCTGAACGGCAGCCCATCGAGGTCATCCCATTTGGTCACATTTGGACCCATTTGGTCAGTTTACGTGTCCCATCTGAATAAGTGATTTTATATAACTTCGAATATTATTACGAGTACGAGTAGGGTACGCATTATACGTAAACGGTTTGTCCAAATCGTGGGTAATGTTTGAGAAGTGAGAGAGAAATAAATGCTTGCATACGAGTCTGCAACACATTGGGACATTTTCTTCTGTGTTTTCGAGCCAGACTACATCACCTACTCCAATAGCGTTGTTGTTCATGTCCTAACGAGACAAATTTCAGCTTCCTACGGTTGATAGGAAAGAAGTTAGCTTCAGGAGCCACTCAGCTGATCAAAACCCTCTGCTCCTTATTGTTCACGTCCTAAGGAGGCTACCAGCCAAATTTCAGCTTCCTACGGTTGATAGGGAAGAAGTTAGCTTCAGGAGGGAAGAAGTTAGCTTCAGGAGCCACTCTGCTGATCAAGACCCTGTAAACCTTATTGTTCATGTCCTAAGGAGGCTACCAGCCAAATTTCAGCTTTCCACAGTTGATAGGAAAGAAGTTAGCTTCAGGAGCCACTCAGCTGATCAAAACCCTCTGCACCTTATTGTTCACGTCCTAAGGAGGCTACCAGCCAAATTTCAGCTTCCTACGGTTGATAGGAAAGAAGTTAGCTTCAGGAGCCACTCTGCTGATCAAGACCCTGTACACCTTATTGTTCATGTCCTAAGGAGGCTACCAGCCAAATTTCAGCTTTCCACAGTTGATAGGAAAGAAGTTAGCTTCAGGAGCCACTCAGCTGATCAAAACCCTCTGCACCTTATTGTTCACGTCCTAAGGAGGCTACCAGCCAAATTTCAGCTTCCTACGGTTGATAGGAAAGAAGTTAGCTTCAGGAGCCACTCTGCTGATCAAGACCCTGTACACCTTATTGTTCATGTCCTAAGGAGGCTACCAGCCAAATTTCAGCTTTCCACAGTTGATAGGAAAGAAGTTAGCTTCAGGAGCCACTCAGCTGATCAAAACCCTCTGCACCTTATTGTTCACGTCCTAAGGAGGCTACCAGCCAAATTTCAGCTTCCTACGGTTGATAGGGAAGAAGTTAGCTTCAGGAGCCACTCTGCTGATCAAGACCCTGTACACCTTATTGTTCATGTCCTAAGGAGGCTACCAGCCAAATTTCAGCTTTCCACAGTTGATAGGAAAGAAGTTAGCTTCAGGAGCCACTCAGCTGATCAAAACCCTCTGCACCTTATTGTTCACGTCCTAAGGAGGCTACCAGCCAAATTTCAGTTTCCTACGGTTGATAGGAAAGAAGTTAGCTTCATGAGCCACTCAGCTGATCAAAACCCTCTGCTCCTTATTGTTCACGTCCTAAGGAGGCTACCAGCTTCTCCATAGCAAAGACATAACAAACTGTAAAGTACCTACCTAATTCCAACTTCACTTCTGATGGTCATAATCATCATTGTGGCGACTTGGGACAATTTTCGTGAGCAAATTTCGTGACGATTTTTCGTGACGATTTTCGTGACGATTTTTTTGTTATGTGCCATATGAAAGACATGAAAATGTCAAAAAAAATTTTATAGCACCCCCTCAAAACTTTTTATTTCCGTTTCAAGGTGCGTAGATTCCAAAAATGCAATGTCTGTCCGCCGTATCACGCATACCTAACTACTTCATTTTCGGTCTAAAAAATTCGTTCTTTCGTACACGTGTTCCATTTGGGCCCTAGTTGTGTCCCGAAACTTTGCAGCTCGATCGGAATATACCCAGGGATGTTATGAGTGAAAATGTGTGTAAAAATAGGTTTTTTTGGTGTCTTAGTGAAATGAGCTTTTGAGGTATCTTTTTCGGTTTTTAGGGCGGGAAGACCGAATATGAAGTCGATTTTGACCAAAGAGTGAAGAATTGAGGTTGTAACGAATGTTCAGCTTCCAAAATCCAATTCTTATGAGTCAAAAACCTGGGAAATTGTCTGAAATCACCATCAATTTGTGTAATAACATTAGAAATAGTGTCAACAGGTGAATCAAGGCAGTTAAATGGCACTATCAATTATCCAAGATAATTTGAAAAAACGCTGCAAAGTCCTTGTCACATGGGTTTATTATTCTATTGGACATACCTACAGAAAGGTTGGCTGTTCATTAATTGTTTCTTTCATGCGTAATAATCGAAATAGCTACTTCTGATGGTTTCCATTAATTTTGGCCCCCAAAACACAAATTAGGTACGCTCTTTTTTTCTTTTTTTTTTTAACTATCTTTGATCATTGGTAGTGCCATTTAATCGTCCTGAACCACGTCTTGACACTTTTTCCAGTGTTATTATACAAACTGATGGTGATTTCAGACGATTTCCCAGGTTTTTCACTCATAAAAAATCAATTCTGGGAGCTGAACATTTGGTAGAACTCAATTTTCCACTCTTTGGTCAAAATCGACTTCATATTCGGTCTTCTCGTCCCCAAAAACATAGAAAACGATACCTCACAAGCTCATGTTACCAATATGTTGCTAAAACGTAAAAAGTACCTATTTTTACACACATTTTCACTCATAACACCCCTGGGTATATTCCGATCGGGCTGAAAAGTTTCGGGACACAACTAGGGCCCAAATGGAGCATGTGTGCGAAAGAACGATTTTTTTAGACCGAAAATGAAGCCTGTACACGTGATACGGCGGACGGACATTGCATTTTTGGAATCTACGCACCTTGAAACGGAAAAGAAAAAATTTTGAGGGGGTGTTATAAAAATTTTTTGCTGAGCGAATACATGGGTGTATTATTCACAGAATAATAAACCAAAAAACGCTGCAAAGTCCTTGTCACATGGGTTTATTATTCTATTGGAGTTCTAGAGATTTTTGTTGGCTGTTAAATGTATTGTTTCTTTCATGTGGAATGATTGAAATAGCTATTTCTGATGATTTCCACCAATTTTGGCCCCCAAAACATGAAATAGGTACTTTTTTTGGTTTATTATTCTGTGAATAATACACCTATGTATTCGCTCAGCAAAAAATTTTTATAACACCCCCTCAAAATTTTTTCTTTTCCGTTTCAAGGTGCGTAGATTCAAAAAATGCAATGTCCGTCCGCCGTACGCCGTCCGCCGTACGCCGTCCGCCGTCCGCCGTACGCCGTCCGCCGTATCACGTGTACAGGCTTCATTTTTGGTCTAAAAAATTCGTTCTTTCGCACACATGCTCCATTTGGGCCCTAGTTGTGTCCCGAAACTTTTCAGCCCGATCGGAATATACCCAGGGGTGTTATGAGTGAAAATGTGTGTAAAAATAGGTACTTTTTGCGTTTTAGCAACATGTTAGTAAAATGAGCTTTTGAGGTATCGTTTTTCATGTTTTTGGGGACGAGAAGACCGAATATGAAGTCGATTTTGACCAAAGACGCGGAAATTGAGGTTTTACCATTGGCTCAGCTCCCAAAATTGGTTTTTTTTTAGTCAAAAACCTGGAAAACTGTCTGAAATCACCATCAATGTGTATACTAACATTAGAAAAAGTGTAAACAGCTGAATCAAGACCATTAAATCGCACTACCAATGATCAAATATGATCTGGGGGGAAAAAAAAAGTGTAGGTACCTATTTCATGTTTTGGGGGCCAAAATTGGTGGAAATCATCAGGAATAGCTAATTCAATCATTCCACATGAAAGAAACAATAAATTTAACTGCCAACAAGAATCTCTAGAACTCCAATAGAATAATAAACCCATGTGACAAGGACTTTGCAGCGTTTTTTTTTTTAAGATCATCTTTGATCATTGGTAGTGGCATTTAATGGTCTTGATTCACCTGTTTACACTTTTTCCAATGTTATTGTACAAATTGATGGTGATTTCAGACAGTTTTCAAGGTTTTTGACTCATAAAAAACCAATTTTGGGAGCTGAACCTTTGGTAAAACCTCAATTTCCGCGTCTTTGGTCAAAATCGACTTCATATTCGGTCTTCTCGTCCTCAAAAACATGGAAAAAGATACCTCAAAAGCTCATGTTACTAACATGTTGTTAAAACGCAAAAAGTACCTATTTTTATACACATTTTCACTCATAACACCCCTGGGTATATTCCGATCGGGCTGAAAAGTTTCGGGACACAACTAGGGCCCAAATGGAGCATGTGTGCGAAAGAACGACTTTTTTTGACCGAAAATGAAGCCTATACACGTGATACGGCGTACGGCGGACGGCGTACGGCGTACGGCGGACGGCGGACGGACATTGCATTTTTGGAATCTACGCACCTTGAAACGGAAAAGAAAAAATTTTGAGGGGGTGTTATAAAAATTTTTTGCTGAGCGAATACATAGGTGTATTATTCACAGAATAATAAACCAAAAGGAAGGTAGTTCGTATTTTTTGGGGGTTAAAATTTGTGGAAACCATCAGAAATATCTATTTCAATTATTTCACATGAAAGAAACAAACGAACAGCCAACATTTCTGTAGCGTTTTTTCTTTATTTATTATCAGGAATCCCCCACCCCTCCCGGGGAGGCCTCTACCCCCCTGTACAACTATGTTAGTGATTCCAAGACAAAAACCGAGCGAGTTTGTCGTTTTGTGACAAAAATCGAGCGAATTTTGAAATCATTGCAATTGCATTTTTCTTTAAAAATTCTAAAAGGATATGCTTGCCATGGATTCTCATCAATCATAATTATGCTTAGCAATGTGCCGTGATGCTTCCAACTTTGTTGTGCAATGTGCCGTGATGCTTCCATCTTTGTTGTACGCCATAACTTATGAATTTATGTTTCTTTATGTCAGGTACATGACGTTAAAAATTCGCACATTGGGCCGTGCTGCATTACTGTTGTTTCTAGCATTATTTTTGAGTCATCAGAACGTTATGATTCGTTATTTCTGTCAGTTATTGATGAATTTCATGTGGAACCAGTTGGGCGTTCAATATATTTTATCACCCTTTAGGGCATTGGTGGGCACAGGGTACATCACAATGAACGGTGATTTAGATTTATATCAAATTACCAGAGCAAGAAAGATGTTGTTGAAATAAATAATCAGCCCTTGGTTTAAATCATCGTGTTCGTTCGAACTCTTGATTAATAAACTGAGACGTGAACCAAGCTTGGAAACAAATAAAGGTTGAAAACGAAAGAGACGAAAGGCGCCCGACTGTATTTTTAGAGCCACTGGGAGCTTCTTCAGATTTTTTTTTTCCCCACCACAACAAACAATTACCCGCCAGTTAAACGTCGCGAAGGGGTAAACACCTCGATGGAGAGTTGGAACATCAATCAGACGGCTACCTAGTTAGATGGGGAAGGGTTTTTGTTCGGGGAGAGTGGAAATCCCCCAAGAAAGCAGGAGAGTCGTGTTGGAGGTAATAGCTCGAGACGAGTCTGTAGAAATAAAAAGGGGTACTTGTTCCTAATGCACCTGAAGAGGGAGATGGGTGACAGAATTGAGAAGAAAAAGACATCGCGGATGACCTGTCGTTTTAGGTAAAGGAGACCCACTACGGGGGTAAGTACGAGTTGTTGGATAGCAGGATGAGTAGAAAACGTGGGAGTGAATATTCCAAGTAGGGAATCGGACGATGACCAAAAATTTCTCCTGCACTAAGACGACATCCCAATTAATCCACCAAACCCATTTACTCACACAACACACACTTAAAATGTCACCCACACTCTCAAAACCACCTGTTTCAATTTATTATGAAAATACAAGAGATTGCCTGCCATGCACTCTGGTACTGCTGTTCACAAGCGGTACAAAGGAAAGCGTTGCCGCCTGTGGGTGTATTGCCGCCTATGATTTGTATCAGCATTTTACATGTCTTATGGCTTCTTCTCGGGGACACCCCAGTCCCCCGGATCATTTCAGTTTAGATCAAGGATCAAAGCAAAGAACATGGTACATGTTTTCACAATACGTATCTATTTACATTCTGGTAGGATGCATACCTATATATTTTGAATAATCATAGATAAAACCGGTTTATGATAACTAAAGTAAGATATGTAGTGTTTACATTGTGTAGGTACTATCCAAGTGTCGGGTGTATTAGTGATCTATCATTGTTCCGCCACGAGTTGTCGATTCACTGTTAATCTACTTTAAACCGAAAGTTTCTAGCATAAAGTTAGTGAACCCCTGGTTAGCCGGTTTTAGAACGTTTGTCAACCGATAATACAATTTATATATCGCCGTGTCGTGAGTCCCTCCCGGAACCACTGCTACTAGAATTTATTAAGTTCTCGTAAATTATCTAACAGCCAACTTTAGTTTCTGCCAATAAACGGTAAGAGTGGGGAACAAGCCGCAGGAGTCGGAGCACAACCTGGATCCCCACCATCCCCTACCAAATAGGGGATGGAGGGAGACGACTCCCAGTAACGTAAATACTCGCCTCCTTCGACTTTTCACTCATTCTACGCTTCCTCTAGCCGCTGGCTACTCTCTCTCTTCCTACCCTTGTCTCTCTATCCAAACCTAAAAGATCCTAGATGAAGGTGGTGGTCAGCCCATAACCTCCTAGGCAAATTCTCCCAAAAGATTCCAGATGAAGGTGGTGATCCGCTCATAACCGCCTGGACACAACATCCAAAAAGATCTCAGGAAAGGGTGGTGATTCGCTCATAACCCGCCTGAGCAAAATCCTCAAAAGATCCTAGATGACGGTGGTGATTCGCTCATAACCGCCTAGGCGCACACATCCAAAAAGATCCCAGGAAAGGGTGGTCCTTCGCTCATATCCCGCCTGGGCAGTTCCTCACACCACCGTGATGAAATACGCCAATTTTAAATTCATCACACGCCGTAACCGCTTTCTCGAATAATTTCAAACATATTCCGTATTGAAGTCCCACAGAGACTAAATACCAACTTTCAGCCTTGCAGGTCTAATAGAAGATACTTTTCTGAATAAACTGATCTGCTGAGGGGGGGGGGGGGGGGGTTAAGGGGTCCTCAATTAGTATTTTGTTGTAGTACCAAAATACTAAGTACTAAGTTTCAGCTTCGTAGGTATAATAGAAGACAGCTTGCTGAATCAGCTGTTAGGAGGGGGGGGGGGGGGTGGTTGAGGGATCCACAGTCCGTATTTTTTTAGAGATATTTCTAGTGGTATGTACTATGCTGTTTATTATGTCATGGTCTTGCGATTTGTACTGATTTATTTCAGCCTCGTAGGTATAACTAGTATGTGATAGATTGTAACCAAGTATGCACTCAGGTTTGGTAGAAGAAAGGAAGAGGGGGGGGGGGGGGTTAACTCGCTAAACCCTTGAGGGCGCTCGACGTTTCTTGGCCTTCTGACCATTAATATAAAATATAATATAATATATATGTACTGATGTGAGTCCCTCCCGGAACCACTCCTAGTAGACTTAAGTTCTCGCAAATAATCTAACAGCCAACTTTAGTTTCTGCCAATAAACGGTAAGAGTGGGGAATAAGCCGCAGGAGTCGGAGCACAACCTGGATCCCCACCATCCCCTACCAACAAGGGAGTTGGAAGGAGAAGGCTTCCGGGTATATAAAACCCCGGATCCTGCGACTTTTTACTCATTCTACGCTTCCTCTAGCCCCTGGCTACTCTCTCTCTCTCCTTACCACATCTCTCTCCTAAACCCAAAAGATCCAGAACATGGTGGAGGTTCGCCCTTAACCAGAACTGGCAAATTCCCCCCTCGCCTCTCGTGGTGAATTTTACGCCAATTTAAATTCATCACATATACGTAGGCGGGTGACGAAGTGGTGACATTACAGGAGGACGCTCACGCTCCTGAAACCGTGTTAGTCCATGTACCATGTTAAAATGCTGAAATGAAGAGAACCGCGGCAGCTTACCTAAGCTATTTCATATTTTTTGCTAAGCTTCTCATGGGCAGGAATGACAAGATACGCACAATGTAAGGCCGTTTTCAAAGCTTGTGGGTGTCCGACGCGGATCCAACAAGAACCAACTGCAGGAAACTTGAGTGCACTGTACGGAATACGTTGTACAGGTTCTTTGATCGCCCTGTAGAGGATGCCAACTGTTAGCCTATGGAAAGAATAACTGACAAAGAGAATGAGGGTACACGGTGGGAAGTACGTAGGATATGAAAGTTCGAAAACGAAAGGTTATTCGAGCCAAAGACCGATTGAGTCTGAGCGAAGAAAGAACAAAGCGGTTTGCCTATCGTGGTCCCAAGTCACCGCTGCTGATAATTCCCTTTTTATTTGTTTCAATTTTTGGTTTATTATTTTAAATAATGAACCATTACAATCGAGCATGAAAGAAAAAAAAATCTAACCCCCCTCAAATTTTGATGGTTTACGTTTCAAGGTATGTAGAATCCGAAAATACAATAAAAACATTTCGGTCTGTCCGCCGTACGCCGTACTGGCCACTTTTCTCAGTTACCATGAAAAGAAATTGATGAAATTCGGGTTATAGGTGTTCGGGGTCTAGTTGGTCCTCGAAGCTCAGCTTTACTGTAAGTCATCTCTAAGGGGTTCAAAATAGGGGTTGACATTTTCAGAACGCCGTAGCTCGAAAACTTTCGATAGAAGGGTACGGTTTTTTTACGTTATTAAATTTGTTTCGAGCTAAACAATTTTTTGAGACCACCCGGAGCATTGTACGTCCAGCCGTTCGTGTGCACCAAAAAGCTTCGTCAACACGATCGTGAATCAAACGGTATAAATCCGGCCCGGATATCATCACTAGGGAGCACCTGATTATAATCAAGGATGGCTGTATGAAGCCGAGTTGGTTGTTCTGCGATATTATTTCATTTGATAAGTGATGGACTATTGGATTTTGTTGTTAGGTACTTCTGAAACTTGAACAAACTTTGAAGTATTATTGATGGGTAAATTATTACACAATGGTAAATTATTACACAATGGTAAATTATTACACAACGGTAAATGATTACAGAACGGTAAATTATTACACAACGGTTCATGTACCAAGAAGGGGCTGGATTTTGTTGATCGGTACTTTTGCAACTTCAACAACCGTTGAAGTATTATGGATGGGCAAATTATTACACAACGGTTCAACTTGACCACGAGGGTAGGTACCTACTGACCACAGAAAACAGTGATCTACGCAGAAGGGGCATCTATTTCACTTAACATCAATAATTTTCCTTCAGAACTTCATTATTTGCGTTTCTTTTTGGCATTTTAGTTACTGTTTGTCATCGACAGAATTATTTCAGCAACATTTAACTCGTGATTTAGGTAGGTACCTAGTAACGAGTACGGGGTTAGGTACTAACCCACGGAGGATCTGCGATCTACATAATATGTATAGACTAGTACATATTATTTAGACGGGTTATCTATACAGAGAGCTGTGATCTGTAACAGAAGGGTATTCTGTACAAAATAATAAACCGTTGTGCAGGGATTTGTAGCGTTTTTTTTTATTACGTAGCTTTTAATATGATCCCAAAACTCCCGACAAAAACAGTCGGAATAAGAGCTGAAACTTATTGGTGCAACTTCATCAGAACCTTTCTGGGGCTTTGAAATTCTGTTAGCGACTCTGTGAGTTATACTACTGACTGTCGGGACACCCCGCTTGTCAGCCCTGGAGATGGGCCCAGCGGTAAATATTGGCAAGCAATCATGTTTCCGAAGCACCATATTTTTTGAATTGAAAATATGTTGAATTGAACCTATTTTTGACTTTAAAACGGGTAAATACAATTAATATAATTGAACCATGACTTTCTTTAGTTACAATATCTCCAGACAATTCTCTTCCTTTCATTCTTTCATGGTGATCATTGTTCACAAATGAATGACACATCCTGATGAAATTTGTGTGCTAATTAATTCTCCTTCAATCGATGTTGTTCTAGACCAGTGGTTCCCAACCTAGGGGCGATCTCCCCCAAGTGGGCGATTTGGGTTATCAGGGGGCGATAAATAAGTGGGGGGCGATTAGGGGGCGATGACTATTCAAAGGGGGAAAAATTAAAATAGTACTGTACAGTAGAAGTTGTCGGGTAGCACGAGTCACTGGCTGGTCTCAGCCGGCGAGTTCACTCCACTCTCCACAGAATTATTTAATCATTCATCGCCAAGTTAGATATTCATAAGGTGAATATTGGCCGTAAAGAGCTGATTCAGTTTCCGACCCTTAAAAAGTGTTCAGTGTCAGATAACGAGACTCCTGAACTCCCAGAAGACAAAATCCTAATTTTTACTGATCACCTTGACCAGTTAAAAACTGACATGGAATCAAGATTTGAAGATTTGACCAAGTTACAAATTCCGGATTGGATTCTAGATCCATTTTCGTTTGAAGCTGTGGATAAGCTTGATAACTCTTTGCAGACGAAGTTTCTAGATCTGAAGTATGACTGTGAGGCGAAAATCATTTTCAAGCAGAGCGGTTACGAGTTAGCCTGGGTGAAGCTTATGGACACTTATCCACAACTGTGGGAAAAAACTGAGCCACTTCTCATCTCGTTCCCGTCAACATATTTAGTTAAAAGGATTTAGTTCTGTTGTCCAGCTCCTCACAAAACAAAGAAATAAGTTGGACATTTGTCTCAAAGGAGACTTGCGCCTGAACTTGACGAACATAAAGCCAGATATTCAAGCTTTAACTAAAATCCACCAATCACAAGGCAGCCATTGAAAGGTAAAATAAAACAATAACAAAGTTTTCAAACTTTCATTTATTTTTTTCAAATTTCAACTGTCAACTTTCTTATTTTTTTCAAATTCCTATTTAAAAATGAAAACATGTAGGTACTCCTGTTTTTTAAATGTACGTCAATGATCTTAGTTAATTATTTCACTTCTTTGTTCTTAAAAAAAATCTGTAAAGAATGTACATTTTAATTTGTTGTCTATTTTATTTAAGATTGACCGGATAAAACTGCTTTGGTTGTTTTTATATTCGGTAATAAATTTGTTTAAAATGAGAAAACTGCTTTATTATTGACACTTTACTTAAAATTAAAATTAGGCATATAATGAAAATGAAAAGGGGGGCGATAGGTGTTAGTCAATCTCCAGAAAGGGGAGATGGGCCACAAAAGGTTGGGAACCACTGTTCTAGACCCCCAAATTTAGGCCACCTTAGTATCTTGTGGAGATTTTCTGAAGACTGTAAACATCCATATCAACTTGGAATGCACCGAAGCAGAGGACGTCGATTTACAGTACATACAACAAATCCCATTCATTGTTCACAATAGGCGGTCAGAATTTTTAATATCATCACATTTTAATTATAATATATTTTTATGTGTGATGATAAAAAAAGGAGCGTTTAGTGACATTTTCAATTTAATTTTGTACACTCCACCGTTTCATAAGAGTATTATTTTGTACAGTATCGTAGGTAGTTGTCCTGGGGAGAGTTCAGGAGGTAGAATCCATCTTGCAGTCGACCTTTCCCTGTGCACTGATGAACTAACGATCCGTTTCTCACTTTTCCTTTGCTTCCTGGCGTTTTCGTTCAAGTCACTGGGATGATGAGGATTATTACAGTTTGATAACACTTGCGTCAGAACGAGGTTTTGCGACGTCTGATCGCGAATCCGTTTGATGTTACCGGGGCCTTCACTAAACGGGCGTTCAAACGAGGTTGTACTAGTTCGAAATGGTGGTGAAGAATTCGTCCTGCGATCTGCGATACGAAAGACTTGGATACAAACCGTGTCGTTTGTATCGCGCCTTTGTTTTGTAATCTGTGGAGCAGTTAGATGGTCTGGTGTCCAGTATTACTCGATCATTGTAAAAACGGTGCGGTGAGAGATCGGTAGGTGGAAAGGGGAGGGGGATTTCATAACAAATACATAGTAACTGTAGTGTTATGAAAAAGCATTTCGCAAGGAAGTAAAAAAATGGATAGGTATTGAGTACATATTCACGGTACACATATTTCACGTCTTCAAGCCACGAAAATGGCTTGAAATACCGAAAATATAATAAAGAACATGAAAATGGAGATTGTGTTGCTGTTGCAGTAGAAATCCTGTACTGTTCTTATAATAAATTGTATTAGTTTAGATTGGTCACAGGCAGAGTGGAGTCGCTTACAAAAGTTGTATTGATAACATGGAGTGGAGATGCCTAAGCTTTCAAGGATTATGCTGATGATTTGAGTGGCTACATTAGGTACTCTTACATATATCAGGATGGATACATATGGATCATGTGGTTCAAATAAATTGATACGCTTTCACAAGATTGTTCCTAGGTAGTGGAATATGGGATCGAAAACGATGTCGTCATGTGACTCCTGTGTGACCTTTTGCCGGTGACATAGAAAGGAGTGACGCTGACACACCTTGAAGGCAGGAATATGATTCATAAATGAATGAACTTCGGAACACTCCTTCTATGTTACCGACTTTTAAAGTGTTTTACTTATGCATGCATTGATCTACCGCTACCCCGATTGCAAAAATTCACCAGACGAGCAAAATACTTCAAGTAAACCTTCATGTGTAGGGGAGGATTGGGGAATGGCGTATACCTAACTATGGTAAGCTACGGTGCTAAGACCATGTCTTATATTTAACTTTTCTTAGTCAGTTGATACTTTCATTTGTGTTTAAGTTTCACTTTTTAAAACTCAAATAAATCAGTTACTCAGGGGAAAAATAGGCAGGTACTAAATGTGGCATATTGTTGGATAGTACTATACATGCGCTGGGGTGATACCTACCGTATAGCACAAGGTCTTTCTTCTATGGTCATCTCCGTAGATTTTCAGGACGTAGAAAAGTACTTCATTGGAAACTTGATCTCCTAGAATACTATGATATCTAAATATATTGCTCACACATGAGGAGCCCTTGCGCAAATATGTAACCATTAATATTTCTGGTTCTATTCGACGACGTAATTTAAACATTTAGCGTGGGGTTGAATTATTATTAATGTTCAAGTACCAAATACCTCAGCATGATGTGTGGGGCAGCAAATAAGAAATGGACTCTTATGGATGTGAGGAAATTATCAGTAATTACCTAATATTGCCCACATGCTTGGTGCCAGTTTCATAATTTTAATAATAATTTTCAGCTAAGGGAGATGATTACTCACACGTCGCACTTTTTAAACCGGATTTTGGTTTCGAAATTTCAAGCGCTACCCTGGTAGCTACCGATTCTATGGGCTCCTTCTTCTCCTTACAATAAACTTCCAACCAAAGGCCTCAGGCGTTTGCTTAGAACTGACAGATCAGACATGGTTGCTAAAATACCGCAAGAAATCCAAGTTGTATATTTATGTAGGTACGGTGTACGACCTTGTGTAAATATATGTATTATATTCCCGCGAAATATCATTCCTGAATCCCATAGGTAAGTAATAAGTGTATCCCAGCTGACTCGTGGGCCACTATTGAACCTCTGGATTGGGGAATTATACATACCTACTACAAAAGTGTATATATAAGTAGGTGTCGTGGTATCCTCCCAGAACCACAACTTCTGTACGTAGGAATAAGATCTCGCCAAATAAACATAGAAGTGGGGACGGAAGACGCAGGAGAGCCGAGAGCCAACCTGGGGATCCCCACCATCCTCCACTACCTGGAGGATGGAGGGAGACAGCTTCCAGGCCTATAAATACTCGCCTTCTTCGCCTTTCTAGCCATTCTACGCTCTCCTCTAGTCGCTGACTACTCTCTCCTCCTTACCTCGTCTCTCTCCTTACCTAAAAGATCTTGGGCATGGTGGTGGTCCGCCCATAACCAAACCAGGCAACGCTCCAGAAAAGATTCGGCGCATGGTGGTGGTAAGCCCATAACCAAAACGGAAACATCCAAAAAGATCCCGGGCATGGTGGTGGTCCGCCCATAACCAAACCGGGCACATCCCCCCTCACGCCACTCGTGGTGGATGTACGCTCATACACATTCATCACAGTAGGTATAATAATTATAAGTATACTTACTTGATATCCCTTGTGGGCATGTGCCATTCTGAAGACTTGACATCCTTGCAGGAGGTGAACAACTAAGAAGCGGTTGGGAATACGCTTTTTAGCGCAGTGTACTCCTCTGCAGTAGGCCTGTTCAGAGAGTCTGAAATTCTTACCTCAATTCAAGTTGAAACCGATGTAAAGATCCGTTCAACCGGGTTGCGTCACTTTATTGAAGAGACAAAGCGAAAGCCGGGTTTCTGCGGCCGCGTTCATTACCTTGCTGTTGCCAAGGGAAGGAAGACGGTCGAGTTTATGTAATGACAGCGAATAGAAGATGATAACGATCTCTTTCTACCAGTGATAGTTTCAAGGTCACGCTACGCTCGTTTTACTAATTACACTTGCAATAATTATGAAGCCACAGAGCTTAGAGTAGGTTCTGCACCGAGAGTACAAGACCTCCTCCACAATCTGAGCCGAACAATGAAATTTTATTATTATTAAATTTATAAATATTCTAAATTTTTTAAAGAAAAAGATTAGCTCTGAACGGTTATTATTTCTTGTTTCACTGCCAGATCAGGGAAAAATACACTGCCAAGGTGATGGCACAGGAGCTTCCTCGTCACAATCAGAGTGACCCATTATAAAATAGAACAGACTCGGAAGCAAAATAACATAACATTACATTACATTACATTACATTACATAACATTACATAACGTTAAATATACATATTACATAACATTACATTACATAACATAACATTACATAACATTACATGAAATATACATATTATACATAACATGACTTCCATAATACATTACGTCCATTATACATAACTAGCCTGACCGCTCGCTTCGCTCGCTATCCGAGATTCGCTGTACGCAGTATCGTGGAACCAACAAACGACGGAAAAATCCCATACCCTACCGGGTATTTGTGCCCAATTTTATCAAAATCCGTCAAGCCATTCAGGAGTTGACCATGGTCGACCATATTTCCGCTATGGTCAGGGAATTAAAAATGCGCCTACGTTCAACTTGGGAGGCTACCGGATATTCGTGCCAAATTTGGTCGATATCCGTTGAGCAATTCGGGATTCGACCATGGAGGGGCCCATGGATGCGCTATGGTCGACCGCGGGGGTAGTCCGAAGGGTCGATCGTAGATAGAATTTCACGTAGATTACTAATACGCGATAAAAAATAGGGGTTACCATTTCAATTAACGAAGTTGACCATGGTCGATCATAGTTCCGCTATGGTCAGGGAATTAAAAATGCGACGTTGCACAACTTGGGAGCCTACTGGATATTCGTGCCAAATTTGGTCGATATCCGTCAAGCCATTCAGGAGTTGACCATGGTCGACCATAGTTCCGCTATGGTCAGGGAATTGAAAATGCGACGTTGCACAACTTGGGAGCCTACTGGATATTCGTGCCAAATTTGGTCGATATCCGTCGAGCCGTTTGGCCGTGCATAGAAGGACAGACAGACAGACAGAGCGCATGCGCAGGGCGAACCGCTGGCTCTATCATGTTGAAATTTATATGGGACCTCAATGGGCCCTACCCGCTTAATCCCTGAGAATTACATTGAAATTGGGTGAAATCTTTGGTTACTACGGCTGTAACAAGGAAATTGAATCTATTTCACGCCAGCGCATGCGCAGAGCGCACCGAGGGTCCGATCATGCTGAAATTCATACTGGAACTCACTAGGCCTTGCCCAAACAACCCTTGAATATTTGAGCGAAATTGAATCAAAATTGTGAAAGTTATGCGTGTTTGTTGAATTTAACGTTAGCGCATGCGCAGGGCGTACCGCTGGATCAATCATGTTGAAATTTGTATGGGACCTCAAGGGGCCTTATCCGCACCATCCCTCAAAATTTGAGCTGAATCAATTCAAAATCGTGGAAGTTATGGCTGTAACAAGGAAATGCGGACAGACTCACAGACTCACAGACCGACAGACACGGAACCAAATTTGTTCAGTAGGCTTTGAAACGCAAAATGCAAGTGGAAATTTTGATTTCTGAAGACAAAAATTTTTTGGCTCACGAAAGTGAACACAAGGCTTCCGCTGCTTCGCAGACTCGGAAGCAATAAGGAACTAACTCTTTCCCATTTACGACAAATATGGCCATCAGTGTGGTGGAAGGGGGAAGGGGTGGTGGAGACGGTAATTGCCGTTAAAGTCAAAACCACCGGAGTTATATTGTCCACTGTCATGAGGGAAGGGATAAAACCAGCCGCCATGAACTCATGGACATTTATTTTAATGGTCAAATATCTGGATTCGCAGATGGCACTGCCATTATTTTTCGGAGTGAGTCTTGCGATGATCATTGCTAAGACTAGTTCAGATTTTTGAGTGTGAGTTTGTGGAGGCAGGTTGGTTTTGAATTATTTGCGTCTCAGTTATTAGGTAAAACCGTGGTATGTTCGTCAATCTATTAGTTTTGGAGTTTTCAGAAAGCTTATTAATGACAAAATGGAAAAGTTGACATGATTAATTAATTAATTAGTTTTAATGTTGATCCGTCATTTATTTTTTTCTTCCTTTTTTAATTTTGTTGTTCATTTCATTGTTGATTTCATAATTATTTAACCTAATGGATAGCTACAACTCCACAGAGGGTTACAATTTCTTCGAACAGGCCTCTATGGGCACACGTATGTACATTTTAATTAATAATATGTTCTGTTGTTAATTCTATATATTTGTGCCAATTAAAGGTTAGTTCTCTGCTACCTGCATTTGATTTTTCTTATTACAGCAGCTGGGCGGATTTTTTGGGAACTCAGTACTTGTAGGAACAAAACGTCAAGGATTCTCTTGAAGGATGAAGTAGCTTTGCTTTTTTTCTCCATGAGAAGTTTACAAGTCATCGTGGGATGTGAAGTTGGAATAAATATATAACAAGTCTGGAATCAAATTTGTTGTAATTTGATTTACATAACATTTGTGTTCGGTGATGAGTGCACCAAAAGTAGTGGCATCTCTAGGGTTACTGTTTGAACTGATTTTTCGAAATCCATTGGGTAGCTCGGCTTCATAAGATAACCCTGTTATTGCCTCAAGCCCGTTCTGTATTGTTTAGAGGCTTTCAGGCGTTAGGCCTTGATTGGAATCCAGCGGGAGAGAGGGATGACGCGCCATTCCGATTCCAGGCAGCATAATTATGCATTAATAAATGCAGGAAATCAACAATAATTAAACTGCCTCGTAATACGTATGACGAAGCCACATCAACATTACCACGGTGTTGCAATTAAATCTGGATTTCATATTTGTTAACACATTCAGTAGTTGTATTAATATTTGTTGGGAACTCAGTATCTGTAGGAACATCACGAGGTCAAGGATTCTCTTGAAAGATAAGTACCTGGCATTCCTTTCTCATCCATGACAAGTCACCATGGAATGTGGAGTTGCAATGAGTCCTGGTGGGATTAACAGCGTTGTTCATTGAGTTCAATTCCTTTTACGTTAAGTAGGTCTCAGAGCCAAGAGTACAAAAAACGCTGCAAAGTCCTTGTCACATGGGTTTATTATTCTACTGGACATACCTACAGAAATGTTGGCTGTTAATTTATTGTTTCATTCATCCGTAATAATCGAAAAAGCTATTTCTGATGGTTTCCATTAATTTTGGCCCTAAAACACAAATTAGGTACCTACGCTCCTTTTCTTTTTTTTATTATAATTTTTTTTCTTCCAACTATCTTTGATCATTGGTAGTGCCATTTAATCCTCTTGATCCACGTGTTGACACTTTTTCCAGTGCTGTTATCCAAACTGATGGTGATATCAGACGGTTTCCCAGGTTTTTGACTCATAAAAAATCAATTTTGGGAGCTGAACATTTGGTAGAACTCAATTTTCCACTCTTTGGTCAAAATCGACTTCATATTCGGTCTTCTCGTCCTCAAAAACATGGAAAAAGATATCTCAGAAGCTCATCTTACCAACATGTTGCTAAAACGCAAAAAGTACCTATTTTTACACACATTTTCACTCATAACACCCCTGGGAATATTCCGATCGGGCTGAAAAGTTTCTGGACACAACTAGGGCCCAAATGGAGCATGTGTGCGAAAGAACGAATTTTTTAGACCGAAAATGAAGCCTGTACACGTGATACGGCGTACGGCGGACGGCGTACGGCGGACGGACATTGCATTTTTTGAATCTACGCACCTTGAAACGAAAAAGAAAAAAGTTTGAGGGGGTGTTATAAAAATTTTTTGCTGAGCGAATACATAGGTGTATTATTCACAGAATAATAAACCAAAAGTATAAAAATACCTGCAACCAGAGCCAGAGCACCCGACGTGCCCCCATTTCACATCATTGATATCTTTTTATTGATGCAATATATATATATATATAGCGAGAAATTACAGAAGTTTTGGTTAATTGATCTATATTTTTTTATTTCTCTAACATTTCGTTAATAAATTAAACGGTTTTGGTTTATTATTCTGTGAATAATACACCTATGTATTCGCTCAGCAAAAAATTTTTATAACACCCCCTCAAACTTTTTTCTTTTACGTTTCAAGGTGCATAGATTCCAAAAATGCAATGTCCGTCCGCCGTATCACGTGTACAGGCTTCATTTTCGGTCTAAAAAAATCGTTCTTTCGCACACATGCTCCATTTGGGCCCTAGTTGTGTCCCGAAGCTTTTCAGCCCGATCGGAATATACCCAGGGGTGTTATGAGTGAAAATGTGTGTAAAAATAGGTACTTTTTACGTTTTAGCAACATATTGGTAACATGGGCTTCTGAGATATCGTTTTCTATGTTTTTGGGGACGAGAAGACCGAATATGAAGTCGATTTTGACCAAAGAGTGGAAAATTGAGTTCTACCAAATGTTCAGCTCCCAGAATTGATTTTTTATGAGCGAAAAACCTGGGAAATCGTCTGAAACCACCATCAATTTGTATAATAACACTGGAAAAAGTGTCAAGACGTGGTTCAGGACGATTAAATGGCACTACCAATGATCAAAGATAGTTAAAAAAAAAAGAAAAAAAAAGAGCGTACCTAATTTGCGTTTTGGGGGCCAAAATTAATGGAAACCATCAGAAGTAGCTATTTCGATTATTAGGCATGAAAGAAACAATTAATGAACAGCCAACGTTTCTGTAGGTATGTCCAATATAAACCCATGTGACAAGGACTTTGCAGCGTTTTTGCTTCCGAGTCTGCGAAGCAGCGG
Organism: Leptopterna dolabrata; assembly: GCA_954871275.1. Lineage (NCBI taxonomy): Eukaryota > Metazoa > Arthropoda > Insecta > Hemiptera > Miridae > Leptopterna > Leptopterna dolabrata. Next base: position 81,362,139 of record OX940975.1, on the reverse strand, counting down.
AAGCCTTGTGTTCACTTTCGTGAGCCAAAAAATTTTTGTCTTCAGAAATCAAAATTTCCACTTGCATTTTGCGTTTCAAAGCCTACTGAACAAATTTGGTTCCGTGTCTGTCGGTCTGTGAGTCTGTGAGTCTGTGAGTCTGTGAATCTGTGAGTCTGTGAATCTGTGAGTCTGTGAGTCTGTGAGTCTGTCCGCATTTCCTTGTTACAGCCATAACTTCCACGATTTTGAATTGATTCAGCTCAAATTTTGAGGGATGGTGCGGATAAGGCCCCTTGAGGTCCCATACAAATTTCAACATGATTGATCCAGCGGTACGCCCTGCGCATGCGCTAACGTTAAATTCAACAAACACGCATAACTTTCACAATTTTGATTCAATTTCGCTCAAATTTTCAAGGGTTGTTTGGACAAGGCCTAGTGAGTTCCAGTATGAATTTCAGCATGATCGGACCCTCGGTGCGCTCTGCGCATGCGCTGGCGTGAAATAGATTCAATTTCCTTGTTACAGCCGTAGTAACCAAAGATTTCACCCAATTTCAATGTAATTCTCAGGGATTAAGCGGGTAGGGCCCATTGAGGTCCCATATAAATTTCAACATGATAGAGCCAGCGGTTCGCCCTGCGCATGCGCTCTGTCTGTCTGTCTGTCCTTCTATGCACGGCCAAACGGCTCGACGGATATCGACCAAATTTGGCACGAATATCCAGTAGGCTCCCAAGTTGTGCAACGTCGCATTTTCAATTCCCTGACCATAGCGGAACTATGGTCGACCATGGTCAACTCCTGAATGGCTTGACGGATATCGACCAAATTTGGCACGAATATCCAGTAGGCTCCCAAGTTGTGCAACGTCGCATTTTTAATTCCCTGACCATAGCGGAACTATGGTCGACCATGGTCAACTCCTGAATGGCTTGATGGATATCGACCAAATTTGGCACGAATATCCAGTAGGCTCCCAAGTTGTGCAACGTCGCATTTTTAATTCCCTGACCATAGCGGAACTATGGTCGACCATGGTCAACTTCGTTAATTGAAATGGTAACCCCTATTTTTTATCGCGTATTCGTAATCTACGTGAAATTCTATCTACGATCGACCCTTCGGACTACCCCCGCGGTCGACCATAGCGCATCCATGGGCCCCTCCATGGTCGAATCCCGAATTGCTCAACGGATATCGACCAAATTTGGCACGAATATCCAGTAGGCTCCCAAGTTGTGCAACGTCGCATTTTTAATTCCCTGACCATAGCGGAACTATGGTCGACCATGGTCAACTCCTGAATGGCTTGACCGATATCGACCAAATTTGGCACGAGTATCCAGTAGGCTCCCAAGTTGTGCAACGTCGCATTTTTAATTCCCTGACCATAGCGGAACTATGGTCGACCATGGTCAACTTCGTTAATTGTCCTATTTTTTATCGCGTATTCGTAATCTACGTGAAATTCTATCTACGATCGACCCTTCGGACTACCCCCGCGGTCGACCTTAGCGCATCCATGGGCCCCTCCATGGTCGAATCCCGAATTGCTCAACGGATATCGACCAAATTTGGCACCAATATCCGGTAGCCTCCCAAGTTGAACGTAGGCGCATTTTTAATTCCCTGACCATAGCGGAAATATGGTCGACCATGGTCAACTCCTGAATGGCTTGACGGATTTTGATAAAATTGGGCACAAATACCCGGTAGGGTATGGGATTTTCCGTCGTTTGTTGGTTCCACGATACTGCGTACAGCGAATCTCGGATAGCGAGCGAAGCGAGCGGTCAGGCTAGTTATGTATAATGGACGTAATGTATTATGGAAGTCATGTTATGTATAATATGTATATTTCATGTAATGTTATGTAATGTTATGTTATGTAATGTAATGTTATGTAATATGTATATTTAACGTTATGTAATGTTATGTAATGTTATGTTATTTTGCTTCCGAGTCTGTTCTATTTTATAATGGGTCACTCTGATTGTGACGAGGAAGCTCCTGTGCCATCACCTTGGCAGTGTATTTTTACTTTCTCTCCTATCACTCCAGATTTCCACTTTACACTACCAGGTCATGATTGATGGAGGTATAATAATTAATACTCGTATATTACCGAGGCATGATAATTTCGCTCAAAGCCATACTGTTCCCAGCTATTCATAATGGAATGCGGCTGGATGAAGTTGGCCATTAGATGTCGGCGCTTGATTCGTACTTACAGTTTAACCACCTTGTACCTACTATCATCGTCCCATGATGATTAGCCGAGGGTATTTTAAGAGTAGTGGGGCTAATAAATGATTTCACCGCAGTATATTGTGATGGCACTTTCGGTAGAGGACAACAAATTAATAGAAGAAACTGTTAATCTGTGAAAGTTATTGTGCGTGGTGAGAAAACAGTAACATCACTCTCTTCATCTTGTTATTCAGCTATGGAATCAGGCAATGCAAAATACCGTGAGACCGTTCAGTCGTGGAATGTTGGGGATTACCGACGTATTTTCTTAATTTTTCTATTTGAAATTGACACTGGATGAGATGGTACATAATATGTATTTCTCATTTGGACGAGACATAAGTAGGTAGTTAATTTTTAATTAAATGTGGCGCCATCGCCGCCTTTCTGTGGATGGGTACAGCTTGTTTTATATGATCCACGACGTCTAGGTGAGCTGTGATTTCGATACTACTGCCCAAGAAGTCGCGTTGTCTGTTCTGCTATGCATGGAGGAAGAAGTAGCGGCAGTGACGTTTTTGCCGCTTTCCGCGTGATCTTGGAATAAACCAAAATTCCGAATATGCTATTCCGGTGAACCCATTCGATTTTTCTTATCAACAAACATAAAAACAACAAAAAAACAAATTTGGAGAAAACCGGCAATTCCAGTACCATGGGTATTTTGCGAGTAATAGGCTGGTATAGCCCTGAAAAAGTTGGTGTATGAATAATAAACTATCCGAGAAACCCAAAAGAAGGTGACAGCCGAAATGACTTCACTATGGTGACGGATGGTGGCATGTACTCACTGCTTGACCCAGAAGTGACTCAGACCAGGTAGGTCCAACCTTCTCAGCTCCCAGTCAACAACTTTCTCCATTGAAAATGAAAACCTCGTAGGAGGATCACCGACCTAAATATTCAGCTATGCTTACCTACTAAAAATTCAGTAAAGGTTGAAACATTATTATTTTTTATTATGTTTCGTACCCCTAAATCCTCTGGATATGTCATTGTCGGAGTTTTTGGACGAAAGGATGTATTCCAGGCTGATTGAACCCACACAATCCGTCGTTGAAATGAGGTGATTTGCAATTTGTTTTACTGGTAGAGTAATTTGCTACTATCGACTTGAACCCTGCAGTGCGGATTGTACTCGCCAAATTGTGCCTAGGTAGATGCTGCGTATGTAGTGTGATAGGTTCCTACCTAAATGATAAAAGGATTATTGCGTGTTAGTTTCTCATGTTGTCTTAGAGGTTTGATGGAAAATTGTGTTTCACTTAGTCGTCAAGCGGGTAACTTATTGTTATTGTCTTTCTTCTGTGTTTATGAAGTTCAAAGTTAAACTAGCCTACCATATCATGAAAGATCTTCAGGTAATTCTGTAGTTATAAATGTTTGATCGGCATTAATAATATATCTCTATGTAAATCCTACATAAGAATTTGTAGTTTGATTCCTTGCTAATTGTCATGGTTCCTCCCAAATCTCTACACAAATCACTCCTATTAACAGTAATCGATTTAACCAAATAAACGGCGGGAACGTTGGGTAGGGCAGCGCCAAGGGGAAAATAACCGTAGGGGTTTTCGCAACCGCCATCGCTCCTCAACAGGCATAACGGCCGATTGTGGGCGAGGGACGGTTGGAAAAGTCCCTATAAAACTAGCCCTACTGGCCCAGCTCTTCATTCGACGATCCGACTCCCAACTTCAACTTGCCACTCCTCTCCTTTCTCCGACACTTGCTGTGGTCCATTCCGCGGGGTGCTGGCAAAAGACTCCTAAGGAGCAACTAATATCTGCTGTGGTTCATGCTGGCGAGGTATTGGTAGTAGATCCCCTCTTTCCAAAAGACTCCATGGGAGCAACTAGTACCTGCTGTGGTTCATGCTCGTGGGGTATTGGTAGTAGATCCCCTCTTTCCAAAAGACTCCATGGGAGCAACTAGTACCTGCTGTGGTTCATGCTCGCGGGGTATTGGTAGTAGATCCCCTCTTTCCAAAAGACTCCATGGGAGCAACTAGTACCTGCTGTGGTTCATGCTCGCGGGTTATTGGTAGTAGATCCCCTCTTTCCAAAAGACTCCATGGGAGCAACTAGTACCTGCTGTGGTTCATGCTCGCGGGGTATTGGTAGTAGATCCCCTCTTTCCAAAAGACTCCATGGGAGCAACTAGTACCTACTGTGGTTCATGCTCGTGGGATATTGGTAGTAGATCCCCTCTTTCCAAAGACTCCATGGGAGCAACTAGTACCTGCTGTGGTTCATGCTCGCGGGTTATTGGTAGTAGATCCCCTCTTTCCAAAAGACTCCATGGGAGCAACTAGTACCTGCTGTGGTTCATGCTCGCGGGTTATTGGTAGTAGATCCCCTCTTTCCAAAAGACTCCATGGGAGCAACTAGTACCTGCTGTGGTTCATGCTCGCGGGTTATTGGTAGTAGATCCCCTCTTTCAAAAAGACTCCATGGGAGCAACTAGTACCTGCTGTGGTTCATGCTCGCGGGGTATTGGTAGTAGATCCCCTCTTTCCAAAATACTCCATGGGAGCAACTAGTACCTACTGTGGTTCATGCTCGTGGGATATTGGTAGTAGATCCCCTCTTTCCAAAGACTCCATGGGAGCAACTAGTACCTGCTGTGGTTCATGCTCGCGGGTTATTGGTAGTAGATCCCCTCTTTCCAAAAGACTCCATGGGAGCAACTAGTACCTGCTGTGGTTCATGCTCGTGGGGTATTGGTAGTAGATCCCCTCTTTCCAAAGACTCCATGGGAGCAACTAGTACCTGCTGTGGTTCATGCTCGCGGGGTATTGGTAGTAGATCCCCTCTTTCCAAAATACTCCATGGGAGCAACTAGTACCTGCTGTGGTTCATGCTCGCGGGGTATTGGTAGTAGATCCCCTCTTTACAAAATACTCCATGGGAGCAACTAGTACCTACTGTGGTTCATGCTCGTGGGGTATTGGTAGTAGATCCCCTCTTTCCAAAGACTCCATGGGAGCAACTAGTACCTGCTGTGGTTCATGCTCGCGGGTTATTGGTAGTAGATCCCCTCTTTCCAAAAGACTCCATGGGAGCAACTAGTACCTGCTGTGGTTCATGCTCGCGGGGTATTGGTAGTAGATCCCCTCTTTCCAAAAGACTCCATGGGAGCAACTAGTACCTGCTGTGGTTCATGCTCGCGGGGTATTGGTAGTAGATCCCCTCTTTCCAAAATACTCCATGGGAGCAACTAGTACCTGCTGTGGTTCATGCTCGCGGGGTATTGGTAGTAGATCCCCTCTTTCCAAAAGACTCCATGGGAGCAACAAGTACCTGCTGCGGTTCATGCTCGCGGGGTATTGGTAGTAGATCCCCTCTTTCCAAAAGACTCCATGGGAGCAACTAGTACCTGCTGTGGTTCATGCTCGCGGGGTATTGGTAGTAGATCCCCTCTTTCCAAAAGACTCCATGGGAGCAACTAGTACCTGCTGTGGTTCATGCTCGCGGGGTATTGGTAGTAGATCCCCTCTTTCCAAAAGACTCCATGGGAGCAACTAGTACCTGCTGTGGTTTATGCTCGCGAGGCGCTAGCAAAAGACTCCATACACTATACGATGGCCTGCAGGCGGTTGCCTCAACAAATGAACGTAAGATCAATGTCCTACGGCCGACACACACTGCCAGTCGACCACCTGCAGGCGACCGAACTGAACTGTAATGTGTGCCTCAAGACACCACACAGTGTGCGACAACTGCCTGCAGGCAGCCTTCAGTCGGCAAACTGGGACTGCAGGCCGACTGATCCAAAACTGCAGGCCAGCCACGTTCCACTGAATTGAAAACAGGTCAAATAATTGCCATTATCAGCTGATTTGGTGCAATCGTATTTTTATTTTCATGTAACATTGAAGAATAAATTGTGAAATAGAATGAAAAATCTTAATTAACTAATTTCGAAATGTTATAATTAATTTATAAAATCGAATAACAATATTAGATAGAACAATGAAATAGAACTAAAAAATATATAACAGAAAGCAGAGCAATGAAACTACTTTAGTAGCAAGAACTGTGACAACTGATTTTCATTATACGTTTCCGCCAAAAATTTAAGAGATGAAACTTCTGCAGCGGAGAGGGAGAGATCAGAGTTGGGAGTTTCTCTCTCTCTCTTTTTTAGCGAATTTTCGAAGAAAAGGAAGCTATTGTTCTCGGTCCAAAATTTTTAAAACTCGAATTTCCGAAAGATTTTTATACCAAAATCCGTTTCAGACCATCCTGAATTCCCTGCCGAAAGACACCAAAAATTATATATATATATATATATATATATATATATATATATATATATATATATTTATATATGTATGTGTCATTCCAGACGATAACTCTCGAAAGAATTGAGATAAAAAGTTCATATTTGCACGAAAAATCTGTCTTGGCAATCGACAGGCTAAGTTCGAAGATGGGCAGAATCGGGTCACCCTAAGGGGGAGTTTTGGGGAGTTTTAGGGGGGGGGGGAAATTACCCATAAATTCCCAAAATGAAAAAGTCTGACAAGTGACACCTCATTTTAAAGGTTTTTGTACGCTGAACACGATGGTGAAATCAGAATTGCGATATCTCATTCCATTCTCAAACTGGAGCACTTTGAAGATGAAGGAACGTGGTTATTTCTTGAGATGTTCTTCCTGGTTCGTCTGCTCTAATCTGATAACGGAATGGGATATCGCAATTCTGACTTCACCATCGTGTTCAGCGTTGGAAAATCTACAAACCGAGGTGTTGCTCGGCAAAAAATGGAACAAAAAATTTGTTACGTATCCAATACCTACTCTTCTGGTATTCAAAACATTTTTGATTTCCCCCTCCCCCTCCTTCCACCCCAAATTTTACTTTGCGTAAAACTACTCCTGTTTTAATTTTGTATGGTATCAAGTTGGGAAAACATTGGCCGAAAATTAATTTTCAGAAAATTTTAGGCGGAGGAGGAAGATACCGAAAACTTCGAAAATTCGCTCTTATAGCCATGCTGCATGACTGTGGTTTTTTTCTTTTAGAAGTCCAACAGTATACCGTAGGCCTCGTCCTTCATTCGTTTATTAGGAGAAAATATCAACCAGCGCCTGTGATCGCCTTGGATCACAGTGGTGACCCCAAAATTTTCCTCACTCCACGTTGTTTATACGCACTCACCCGCGCATCACCACAATAACGATTTCCCACGTACGGTGGAGATTTACCAAAAATTAAAAGGTCCGAACTGTAGTGTAGGTACCTGTCATTCTGGTTTTGAACTAAGTAGGTACTTTTTAGAATATTTTTTTATAGATGAATAGGTAATCGTGTTTGTGGATTGATTTCAAGTTCACCACTTCACCAACTGTTTTCTTATGATTCGTCCTTCTAGAAGTACATTAGCCGTTGGTTTCCTGAACTTTTCAAACCACTGAATGCATCAGAGCAGTGTCGAGGTTGAATGATCATCGTTGAGTGGCAACATGAGGAGGTTTTGTCTCTGAGATAAGCAGGAGGCTATCGTACTTCTCTATTTTGCAACCTTGTCGAAATCCACTCAGCGGTGGTCGGGCTGATCTCTCCGGTTCACCGGTCGCGTTATTTTATTTCTTCCCATTACAATCCCAAGGGCACGCGCGGTTTTATGGCGAACCTCCTTATTATTCTTTTTGTTTCCACCTGTACGATATTGCCTTCGTTACCTACCTTTCCGCCTTTGACAACGTTACCCACCTTCTCAGTGGCATATCCGCACGAGACGGTCCCACCTCCGAGTAGATGATCGTATTCGTAACGATCGCGTGCTTCAGAACTATTTACAATAATTTGTGACTCATTAGAATTGGAAATCAGCCAAGTAAATGTTTGAATCAACCGTACTGCTATCCGTAACACCTCACACCGTATAAGTAGGATGATGATTGGCGCAAGATGATGATAGTTGATGCAGTACGAAAATATTCGACGGTAGATTACAGTGATTCATAACCAAATTATGAATGAGGAATGATTACGGAAACTCTCTTTCTCTTAACAATACAGCTTGTTTTAGCGAATTTTCAAAGAAAATGAAGCTATTGCAATGGCTTCGAAATTTAAATAATATAAATTTTTGGAAATTTTCTTCATAGAAATCCGTTTCAGACCATTCTAAAACGATTCCTGAAATTTAACACTTTTTTATATGTATATATATATTTATATATATATGTGTCACTCCAGACGATAACTCTCGATAGAATTGAGATAAACAGCTCAAATTTGCAAAAAAAATCTATCTTGGCAATCGAAAGGCTAAGTTCGAAGATGGGCGAAATTGGCCTACTCTAAGGAGGGTTTTGGCGCATTTAAAGTGCGCAAAAATTACCCAAAAATCCCCAAAATGTTATTTTCCAACAAGTGACCCCTCATTTTAAAGGTTTTTGCACGCTGAACACGATGGTGGAATCGGATTTTAGATATCTTGATCCGTTCTCAAATTAGAGCATTTAAAGTGCGCAAAAATTACCCAAAAATCCCCAAAATGTTATTTTCTAACAAGTGACCCCTCATTTTAAAGGTTTTTGCACGCTGAACACGATGGTGAAATCGGATTTTAGATATCTAAATCCGTTCTTAAATTAGAGCATTTAAAGTGCGCAAAAATTACCCAAAACTAGGATAATCTTTAAACTCTTACCCCCCCCCCCCCCCCCCCCACCACCACCTTAGAGTGGTCAGATTGAAAAATGTGAGAAGTATTAATTGAAGACGAGAGTTCGAAGCAAAACAAAACCATAGCCATTAATTCGAATATTTCTTTTTACATACTTTCGGTCGGTAGCCGACATTAGGGATAATGGAAAATTACGCAAACGGTCTGATTAGCCCGAAATTCTGCTACAAAACGATATGGCATTCCCACTCAGTCTCCCTTTCGATCCCATATACTTATCAAAAATACGGTGTTAATGTTACGCACATTAATGTCTGTGTACGTTCAAGGTACCTTGAACAAAGCCAGTTAAAAATTCAGATTCATGAGCTCAATGAATCTGGTACGTATTGAGTCTCTTAAATAATCCTACTGTAGGTCCACCATGACTTTTAATGAAGAAAATAACATAATTATGAAAATGTAGATGTAAAAAAAAAGAATTAAGTGACACTTTCAGCTATTTTAGCTAATACTTTGGTTCTCAACGCATAGGCAGGCTTTGTATTTTGAAAAACTGTACATGTTTTTCACTTTTTGGGCCAGAATATGAAAATGATACTCCCAAACGAGATCAATTACGTGAGAGACTCACAATGTAGATGTCAGATTGCGTTAACGCTGTTTTTAATATTATTGTTACCTTTCTATTAGGTTTATTTTCATTTCAATTTAGGCGGTTGCCCGAACTTCTGAGAAATTATGTTTAGTTTATAAGATTTCCTCAAAATCAGTGAAGGTCTCGCCCTGTCCTTACCAGAACCGATGTAATAAACCCAAGTACCGCAATTTCATTCGTCAAAACGGTGGTGCTTCTTCTTCATCTGCTTTCATAACTTTTTCTCAGTTGGTACAGAGATAAGTACATAAATCGAATCCAGATTTTTGGAATTTAGGTGTATCATCGGTGAATTGCATATAATATATACAACAACGTACTTCCGCTACAGCGGAGGTCTCTAGTTCCATAATCACTTTGTCAAAGGGGACAGAACTTGAAATTGTCGAGGGTGATCGATCTATTGTGTCATATTGACAACAGACTAGCTGCTGCAGAACTCCAAACTTCCGCCCACATTTTCTCCTTGTTGGCCGACTTCCGCCTCCATCCTTGCCACCCAAGACGTCAATGTGCGGGAAGCAGGTTACTCATCAAACATGTATATAGAGTGGAAAAAAAAAAAAATGTCAACTTCCAGAATAGAGTCTCAGGCAGAAAGGTATAAGTAATTTTCATTACCTACAATCTACTCTGTTTTGAAAACTTCGTAAGTTTTTGGAAGGCCCTTAATTTAGTGGGACCTGTTGTGGAGTAAGTACAAAGTAAGTGAGCTGCTATATCGAATCAATACTACCATACCTAGTAACAGCTCATCAAAAATCGAGATGTCCTAAACCGATGATATCCAAAAAATAACTTGTTTTTCATGAAATCATGTTTATACTTTTTGTTTTAGGTACTCTAGGCCGCAGATTCCGTCAGTTCACGTAGTATACAATCCTCACCAATGTCTTTGACACATTTAAAGCTCGTTTAAAAGAAAGGCACAATGAAATTCCGGTAATTTAGGTAGCCACCCACTGACAAGTGTAGCCACCTTGAAATTTCTGTTATGTTCAATCAGTGTAATAAGTTCAGTGATCTTTGAAAAATATTGGCGAACGAATTTTAATAATAATTGTTAGGTACTCATGAATATATGAAATAACTAGAATGTCAGCTCGCTTCGCTCACTCGTCCAAGTGGGCGTACAGATCACTGAAGTTGCTCATCCAAGTGGTTTAAATCTTGTAGTTCCGCGGGTTTTATTGAGCACTGTGAAATTGCGCAATTTTAGCGTGACTAAGGGCGGCGTGAGTAGAGCTCGTGCCTCCAGGCGATATATTGAAATTTAGATATTTCTAATTTCAATTAAATCTAAATTTAATATCAATTAAATATAATATGACATAATACATTTCAATATAATACATTCAGGTGTGAGGTTCAGTCAATGAAAACCGATTTTCTTTACTCCAATATTTCGTTGAATTTATTCAACATCTTCAGGGCTAATGATAAACAACATGAGTGAAAGCGAGTAAATGATAGATTATGACAAGGGTAAGAATAAAATTAGTATGAATGAAATGGCAATGTGGTAGGCTTACAATACAGAAGAATATAGGCAATACAGAAACATACCTTAGAGATTATGATGATAATGATTATGGTTATAATGAACAGAAGTTGATGTTGATGATGAAATTTAAGCAAATTATAAAGCGATTTCATCATCACCATCAACTTCTGTTTATCATAATCATCATCAGGTCATCATCATCATAATCTCTAAGGTAAGTTTCTGTGTTGCCTATATTCTTCTGTATTGTAAGCCTACCACATTGTCATTTCATTCATACTAATTTTATTCTTACCCTTGTCATAATATATCATTTACTCGCTTTCACTCATGTTGTTTTTCATTAGTCCGGAAGATGTTGAATAAATTCAAGGAAACGTTGGCGTAAAGGCAATCGTTTTTCACTGATCGAATCTCAAAACTTTATTTATTCCAGCGGTCAAGAACCTCATCATAGTATATTATACTCTGTATACGCTATATTCAAATGCTTTATTGTGTAGTACGTCCCATTGCAGTAGCCTTTCTTTGCAAGTTCGCTTAAATATATACCTACGTATTTTTCCGCCCGATGGAGGGTATTGTACGTATGTATCGATGGTACTGCAAAGCACACGATTGCTTGTAGAGGTAATGCACAACCCCGTGGGATACGGCTGTGGGACAAGCTATCGGTAAAGTATCTGCCTGCCATGAAAAGGGTCCAGGCATTCTGAGGAAGTGCTTGGTAAATCCTGGGACCCATCATAAATACGTGCATTCATTACCTGCTTTCAGTTGTATGCTTCCATAACGGAAAGTAACCTTTCCCCTTCAACGTACACATAGGTGTTCACCGTCCTGGAGTTTGTCAGTTGTGAATGCGTGTGATGGTTCGATTATACGGAAATTTTGACGTAGAGTCCGAAGAAGCGATTAACAAATAGGAGTTGCCATTTAAAAAACGAAGTTGCGCATTGCGCTCAAAAAAGGTTCTTCCCCATTACATTACCTACATAGCCCTATAAACACCGCGCAGCGGCTTTGAGTCCGATGCAAAAAAATACACTGCCAAGGATACGGCAGAGAAGCTTCCTCGTGGCCTTCACAGTATGTCACCATTAAATTTTCAGTATAAAGCATTAAAATAACGAAAGAATTAAATTTAATCGTTATTATGGAATTCCGTAGCCATAGAGAGCCATAGATAGAGATGGTGGACAGTAATGCTCGACGTTTGGAATGTACGCGGTGCCAGTGCCACGTGCCACTGCCACCGCTGATTCAATCATGATGAATGTCGTATGGGACCTCAAGGGACCTTACCCGCTTCATCCCTGAAAATCTGACCGAAATCCGTTCAAAATTGATGGAGTTATGACCGTAACAAGAAAATCTCGTTAGCGCCTGCGCAGAGGCTACCGCTGATTCGATCATGATGAAACTGATAGGGGACCATCCAGCGCTAAGCCCACACAATTCCTGAAAATTTGATTGAAATCGGATCAAAATTGTGGAAGTTACCTAGCTGTGGCAAGGAAATGTGGACAGACAGACACGAAACCAAATTTGTTCAGGAGGCTCTGAAATGCAAAATGGAAGCGGAAATTTGGATTTTGGAGCACACACAAAATTTTCATTTCAAAAGTGAAAAAAAGCTTCCGCTGCCTTGCAGACTCGGAAGCAAAATCGAATGAATCGGTCCAGGCGTTTGGCCATGATTGAGCTTCGAACGGTACAGACTGACAGAATCAGCATTTTATCTAATTAGTATTATAGATGGTCGTAAAAGGCTAAAATATATGCGTAGAAGATGGTTAAGCGATAACTCTGTTAATTAAGTACCCGTCTACTTCAGGGCTAAAATATATGCGTAGAAGATGGTTAAGCGATAACTCTGTTAATTAGGTACCCGTCTACTTCAGGGCTAAAATATATGCGTAGAAGATGGTTAAGCGATAACTCTGTTAATTAGGTACCCGTCTACTTCAGGGCTAAAATATATGCGTAGAAGATGGTTAAGCGATAACTCTGTTAATTAGGTACCCGTCTACTTCAGGGCTAAAATATATGCGTAGAAGATGGTTAAGCGATAACTCTGTTAATTAAGTACCCGTATACTTCAGGGCTAAAATATATGCGTAGAAGATGGTTAAGCGATAACTCTGTTAATTAGGTACCCGTCTACTTCAGGGCTAAAATATATGCGTAGAAGATGGTTAAGCGATAACTCTGTTAATTAAGTACCCGTCTACTTCAGGGCTAAAATATATGCGTAGAAGATGGTTAAGCGATAACTCTGTTAATTAAGTACCCGTCTACTTCAGGGCTAAAATATATGCGTAGAAGATGGTTAAGCGATAACTCTGTTAATTAGGTACCTGTCTACTTCAGGGCTAAAATATATGCGTAGAAGATGGTTAAGCGATAACTCTGTTAATTAAGTACCCGTCTACTTCAGGGCTAAAATATATGCGTAGAAGATGGTTAAGCGATAACTCTGTTAATTAGGTACCCGTATACTTCAGGGCTAAAATATATGCGTAGAAGATGGTTAAGCGATAACTCTGTTAATTAGGTACCCGTCTACTTCAGGGCTAAAATATATGCGTAGAAGATGGTTAAGCGATAACTCTGTTAATTAGGTACCCGTCTACTTCAGGGCTAAAATATATGCGTAGAAGATGGTTAAGCGATAACTCTGTTAATTAAGTACCCGTCTACTTCAGGGCTAAAATATATGCGTAGAAGATGGTTAAGCGATAACTCTGTTAATTAGGTACCCGTCTACTTCAGGGCTAAAATATATGCGTAGAAGATGGTTAAGCGATAACTCTGTTAATTAAGTACCCGTCTACTTCAGGGCTAAAATATATGCGTAGAAGATGGTTAAGCGATAACTCTGTTAATTAGGTACCCGTCTACTTCAGGGCTAAAATATATGCGTAGAAGATGGTTAAGCGATAACTCTGTTAATTAAGTACCCGTCTACTTCAGGGCTAAAATATATGCGTAGAAGATGGTTAAGCGATAACTCTGTTAATTAGGTACCCGTCTACTTCAGGGCTAAAATATATGCGTAGAAGATGGTTAAGCGATAACTCTGTTAATTAAGTACCCGTCTACTTCAGGGCTAAAATATATGCGTAGAAGATGGTTAAGCGATAACTCTGTTAATTAGGTACCCGTCTACTTCAGGGCTAAAATATATGCGTAGAAGATGGTTAAGCGATAACTCTGTTAATTAAGTACCCGTCTACTTCAGGGCTAAAATATATGCGTAGAAGATGGTTAAGCGATAACTCTGTTAATTAAGTACCCGTCTACTTCAGGGCTAAAATATATGCGTAGAAGATGGTTAAGCGATAACTCTGTTAATTAAGTACCCGTCTACTTCAGGGCTAAAATATATGCGTAGAAGATGGTTAAGCGATAACTCTGTTAATTAAGTACCCGTCTACTTCAGGGCTAAAATATATGCGTAGAAGATGGTTAAGCGATAACTCTGTTAATTAGGTACCCGTCTACTTCAGGGCTAAAATATATGCGTAGAAGATGGTTAAGCGATAACTCTGTTAATTAAGTACCCGTCTACTTCAGGGCTAAAATATATGCGTAGAAGATGGTTAAGCGATAACTCTGTTAATTAGGTACCCGTCTACTTCAGGGATTTAGCTGAACCAGGTGTATTTCAAGGTACTGAACACCGATGTAGTGCTAGTAGACTATACAGTAATGAATTATCGTGGATCTCTGTGAACAAGCTGAAGGTACTGTGTGACACGTGATGGTACCAACAATGGGTACCTGTACGAAATTGCTCGTAATTTCCTCTTTGTAGAGAGGAGAGAAAAAGTCTCCCGTGTGCGGGAAAATATTTCAACGATTCTACGAAACTGCAGCTGTTTTTCCGGGATCGGCCGGTTGTACGCGGGAACGTCCTGGTATGCAATCAAACTCGATTGTTGAAATAATGTTTTCCACTTATATTTGAGGGCGATGAATAATTTATCATTCCCTCAAACGTTTATTTATTCTTCCACCACCATCATTCTTGTCATCTATCATTATCATTCTGGCCCGTCAAAGCCGACCATCTTGCCTAGTAGACGGTAAAATAATTAACGAGATCCCTAATCAAGATAAATCTAACCTAGTTCCTGAACTAACTGATCACCCGTATTTTATTGTATTATCTTAGTTCTGCTCGAATCAGTCTCAGGAGCAGCCAACTGTCAGTGAATCTACCAGAATCAACGACCTCAGGCCGACGACTATCTCACCGGTCACTAATGCAATTACTCGCAAAAGTACAGCACGAAACCGGCCTTTCGATTTCGTTCCGTTGCCCTGGACTTCCTCCTTCAACTAGGAACCGAACCATTATCTCGATCTTCGATTCTTCTTTGTTTCTTTAAGACTTTAGTGAACATTTTGTTGCCTTCGACTGCCTCGAACATGGGCCTTTTCTTGGGCTGGAAACAATTTTTGGCTGGTTTTTTTCCAGTACAGAAGTTATCTGATATAAAAGGAACTTCGGTAAGATTTCGGACTTGTGCCCACTCCCAATTACCCAATTAAAACTCTGGGATGGGTAATTAGGTACCTAATCACTATCTAACTATTTTTCGAATATTGTCTAAGATGTAATGGTGTTTAATGAGTAAGAATCGTAATTAATTAGGAAGCCCTGGGAATTCACCTGATACTAAAATATTCTATTCGGTTTTGTATATCTATGCCACGTGAAAAAACCTCAGGAAGTGAGTTTTTGAAGTTGAATATCCGGGTGTTGTGTTATTTCAAAGATTATGAATAACTGATGAGATGGAACCATTTACTTCTGGGAATATTTTTTCTGGGTTTTAAATCTGGATTTTTGGTTTATTATTTTCAATAATGAACCATTGGAATCGAGCATGAAAAAAAAAATTCTTACCCCCCCTCAAAATTTTATGGTTTACGTTTCAAGGTATGTAGAATCCAAAACTGCAATAAAAATATTTCTGTCTGTCCGCCGTACGCCGTACGGGCCACTTTTCTTAGTTACCATGAAAAAAAATTGATGAAATTCGGGTTATAGGTTCCGTTCGTTGTCTAGTTGGTCCTCGAAGCTCGACGTTACTGTGAGTCATCTCTAAGGGGTTCAAAATAGGGGTTGAAATTTTCAGAACGCCTATACCTTTTTTTTACGTGAATTTTTTTACGGTTTTAAATAGTTCTCGAACTTGGGAGTTTTTTAAGACCACCCGGACCATTGTATGTCCAGCCGTTCCTTCACAGTAAGGCCCCGAAGTTTGCACCGACAGGCATTTTCGACACCAGGGTGAATGAAATTGTATACATCAGACCAAATCTCGTCACCAGGGACGCGCCGACAATAGGAAATTGGCCGGAGATAAAATCATGCTAGGGATCACCTGATTTTATAGGCGGAGTATGAAGTCGAGTTGGTTGTTCTGTGATATTATTTCATTTGAAAAATGATGGATGGCTCTTTTGGAGTTTGTTGATAGGTAGTGAAATTTGAACAAACGTTGAAGTATTATTGATGGGTAAATTATTACTACACGATGGTAAATCATTACTCAACGGTAAATTATTACATAACGGTTCATTATACCATCTACGTAGAAGGGGCTGGAGTTTGTTGGTAGGTACTTTTGCAACTTTTTTCACTCCTCATCAACAATTTCTTTTCAGAACTTCATTATGTGTGTTTCTTTTTGTTAGGTACTGTTTGTCATCGGCAGAATTATTTTAGCAACATTTAACTCGTGATTTAGGTAGGTACCTAGTAACGAGTACGGGGTTAGGTACTAACCTACGGAGGGTCTGCGATCTACATAATATGTACATATATGATATGATTAGTACATATTATATTATATAGACGGGTTATCTATACATAGAGCTGTGATCTGTAACAGAAGGGTATTCTGTACAAAATAATAAACCGTTGTGCAGGGATTTGCAGCGTTTTGGTTTATTATTCTGTGAATTGTATTGTATTCGCTCAGCAAAAAATTTTTATAATACCCCCTCAAAATTTTTTCTTTTCCGTTTCAAGGTGCGTAGATTCCAAAACGCTGCAAATCCCTGCACAACGGTTTATTATTTTGTATAGAATACCCTTCTGTTACAGATCACAGCTCTATGTATAGATAACCCGTCTATATAATATAATATGTACTATTCTATGCATATTATGTAGATCGCAGACCCTCCGTAGGTTAGTACCTAATTCCGTACTCGTTACTAGGTACCTACCTAAATCACGAGTTAAATGTTGCTAAAATAATTCTGCCGATGACAAACAGTACCTAACAAAAAGAAACACACATAATGAAGTTCTGAAAAGAAATTGTTGATGAGGAGTGAAAAAAGTTGCAAAAGTACCTACCAACAAACTCCAGCCCCTTCTACGTAGATGGTATAATGAACCGTTGTGTAATAATTTACCGTTGAGTAATGATTTACCGTAGTAATAATTTACCCATCAATAATACTTCAACGTTTGTTCAAGTTTCACTACCTACCAACAAACTCCTAAAGAGCCATCATTTTTCAAATTAAATAATATCACAGAACAACCAACTCGACTTCATACTCCGCCAATATAATCAGGTGATCCCTACCAATGATTGGCCGTATTCACAAATTCCTATTGTGGGCGCGTCTCTGGTTACGAGATTTGGTTTGAATTGTATACAATTTCATTCACACTGGAGTCGAAAATGCCTGTCGGTGCAAACTTCGGGGCCTTACTGTGAACGAACGGCTGGACGTACGATGCTCCGGATGGTCTTAAAAAACTCGCAAGTTCAAGAACTATTTAAAACCGTAAAAATATTTACGTAAAAAAATGGTATAGGCGTTTTGAAAATTTCAACCCCTATTTTGAACCCCTTAGAGATGACTCACAGTAACGTCGAGCTTCGAGGACCAACTAGACAACGAACGGAACCTATAACCCGAATTTCATCAATTTTTTTTCATGGTAACTAAGAAAAGTGGCCCGTACGGCGTACGGCGGACAGACAGAAATATTTTTATTGCAGTTTTGGATTCTACATACCTTGAAACGTAAACCATCAAATTTTGAGGGGGGGTAAGAATTTTTTTTTTTCATGCTCGATTCCAATGGTTCATTATTGAAAATAATAAACCAAAATGCAATGACCGTCCGCCATACGCCGTATCACGTGTACAGGCTTCATTTTCGGTCTAAAAAAGACGTTCTTTCGCACACATGCTCCATTTGGGCCCTAGTTGTGTCCCGAAACTTTTCAGCCCGATCGGAATATACCCAGGGGTGTTATGAGTGAAAATGCGTATAAAAATAGGTACTTTTTGTGTTTTAGTAACATGTTAGTAACATGAGCTTTTGAGGTATCTTTTTCCATGTTTTTGAGGACGAGAAGACCGAATATGAAGTCGATTTTGACCAAAGACGCGGAAATTGAGGTTTTACCAAAGGTTCAGCTCCCAAAATTGGTTTTTTATGAGTCAAAAACCTGGAAAACTGTCTGAAATCACCATAAATGTGTACAATAACATTGGAAAAAGTGTAAACAGGTGAATCAAGACCATTAAATGCCACTACCAATGATCAAAGATGATCTTTAAAAAAAAAACGTACCTATTTCATGTTTTGGGGGCCAAAATTGGTGGAAATCATCAGAAATAGCTATTTCAATCATTCCACATGAAAGAAACAATACATTTAACAGCCAACAAAAATCTCTAGAACTCCAATAGAATAATAAACCCATGTGACAAGGACTTTGCAGCGTTTTTCATTGGGTTGAGGGTGACAGGCGGAAATGAAAGCCGAAAATCTTGTGGGGAAACTGTGAGGAAGCAATCGCTGAGGTCACAGACCTAGTTAATACGGAGTACGTTTTCCGATCACTGGCTGGGTTCAGTGGATGAGATGAACCGAGCGGTTTTGGGAATCGTAACAACAATCGCGCACCAGTGATTCGAGTAAATGGGAAAAATTACGATTGCGTCTTCCAGTCGGAGATGAAGAGGCCAGTAAGATTTACGTATTTTGCGTCGAAATAAGAGCGATCCTGACGTCTCAAGCCCCTAGGCCTTCTTCTCCTTGTGGTGTTGGATTTCGGTTGGAGTTCTCCATGGCACTGTCACCCGCATTTCGTACCACTCACTTCTCAACAGCTGAACATTCAGCTACCATAGCATCTCTCCTCCGTGCTACCCTGTTCACACCGGATAGTATCAAATTATAAGACCTTTGGCACTTGGAAGGCATCCATGTTTGGTATTCTGATTTCTCGTTTCTTTTCGAAGTTTTGCAAAACACGCTTTTGAGAACATAAAGGTAACTTTTCGAAAAACGTTGAAATACCTTATCCGTTACTGAATGGGAAGTTATTCCGAGCCGTATGATGGTATTACTGACATTCACGGAGACGAGATATTAATTTTTTTATTTTTTTTTTATTTTTATTTTTTATAAACACATTTATTAAAAAAAAATACAAATACAATTTTAAAAATAAATAAGTCATGTTATGCTACTCCCCGCACTAAGAAATACTTGTGACGCGGGGAGGAGTTGTAAATAATTTATCAAAATTTTAATTTAACATTATGCCGTCATTGAGAATTTACAAATTATAAATGCATAAATTAAATTAGACTAATTTGAGTTAGTCTAGATTCGATTACAATTCTATTTTATAAACATTTTTTTGACTTTTAATTTAAATTGTGGCCAACTTAATGTAAGTATATCTTCTTTAAATGAACAAGCATTAAACAATTGTAAACCCGTATTGTCGAAGCATCTTATTCCTGCTGTTGTATTCTTCCTTGGCAATATTATTTCAATTTTATTATCAGATCTAGTGCAACTTTTTTTTCTTATCAGTTTCCCTGCTAATTACCTACCTACTTCCATTGTGATAAAGAGGGACTTAAAAAGTGAGGTTTGGGATGATAATACGAGTATGTGGGTGCCAGTGAAGTCTTAAGATGAAGAGATGATAATTCCCATTTTGTTTCGTTCAGAGGGAAGGCGCAGAAAAGAGCGCAGATGTACATATAATAATTGAAAACGTTTTTATCCTCCTTTCTAAGGAGACATTCCGGTGAACAATTTTTCATTGAAGAGCAGTGGAGATAGGGACGGATTCCATAGGAGAGGCGGAGGGTTTGCAGGTGTCAACTGTGGTAGGGAAGCTCTGTAGGGGGCACGTGCTGGCCCGTGTCAGCTGGAGATGCTCCAAGGAAACATCTGGGAGGTTCCGACCAGGAATCGGATACAGGAGTCGGAGGGTAATCGCCGGGAACGCGGGATCATCTTTCTATGACCTGGTTAAACCAAAGTCCCCTGCGGGGGACGTGATCGATAGGTACGACTGTCTTTTGCTGCTTGGTGATGGCCATGAAAAACACGAGTCTTCCGCCCACATTTCGTTTCCTTTATCGGGTTTCTTCCGCTTCCTTCCACCCAGCCACATTGCCAACGGATTTGTTAGGCTGTTGGTAAACTGTCCTATAAAAATGGTGTGTTGGTGGAGGACCGTGGGATATTCGTGGACCAGTCTCTTGAAGGAAGGTACTCAATTAGACAGAAACCGGTATCCATGTTGAATAACTGAGTTCAATTTCCGGAATTTCTTAAAGAAATAGTTCATGGGTTCATGACCGTGAGCGCCTTCCTGAACGCACATCCCGCTGTAACTGCTCCTATTTTCCAGAGCATCTCTAGGAGCAACCGTTGCTTGTGTTGCTACCATCACCCACCTCACCTTTGACGCAATTCGTGACTCAGGCTGCCTCGGACCGGTTTCAGAAACCTCGAAGGATTAAATTCAGCTCCGAACCCGTTCGATGACTTGAGCCTCCTTCTTATTCCCCTCTTCAACATTCATCCAAGTTGAGTCATTTCTCGCTCGGTAGTAAACACTCCCAGGAGGGCTCTTCAAGTGGCCCGTCTTCAATAATCTATTAATAGACTAACCGTGTTGATAATTCATTTGTTAGTTGATAAAAACGACCTTTTAAATCAAATGGTTTCAAGTTCCTAGCCAGTTCTTCAGCCAGTTTTCAGTCAATGTCACTGGGTTCTCGGAACACTCCGGGCCCCCCGAGAGGTTTTTCGTACAATCAACAATAAATTAGAGTTACGATATCGAGATTGTTAAGTCGGCTACCCGTGGGAGAAAAAATCCTTCTTCTTCTATGGTAGGTACCTACCTATTCATTCATTTATCCCTTTCCTTGCAGCGAAGTTGAAAAAACTTCTAGAGAAACAGCTTCGTATAGTTAGCTCAGACAAAGAACAATGCTTTGCACGGTCGAGGTGGTGCCTGATCCCTGATAATAATGCAAACTAGTTAAAAGGCTCGCTTTGCTCTAAGATGAGAACTTCGGTTTTTGTAAACGTTGGGCGTTGTTTTATGAACGTTGGTTGTTGTTTATAGCTCATTATTAACTTGGCGCCTAACTCAGCTTCCCGTATTAACTACAACGGCTTGGGGAGCATCAGAAGTTGATTTTAATTGAGTGCTTGCCGACGACTCGTGAACGATCTTCAAATTTAAAACTAATGGAATTTATATTTTATTGCGCTACTTACTTCCCAGCTTTTATGATTCTCATGATGGGATGGGGGGGGGGGGGTGGTTTTCGAGCAATTTAGGTAGGTACCTAAAAAACGCTGCAAAGTCCTTGTCACATGGGTTTATTATTCTATCAGACATACCTGAAGAAATTTTGCTGGTCATTTAGTTTGCAAGAATTGCAATAATTATTTCAAAATGCAATAATTGATTCAATTTTGCAATAATTGAAATAGCTATTTTGTATGGTTTCCACCAATTTTGGCCCCCAAACACATCTATGTATTCGCTCAGCAAAAAATTTGTATAACACCCCCTCAAAATTTTTTCTTTTCCGTTTCAAGGTGCGTAGATGCCAAAAATGCAATGTCCGTCCGCCGTATCACGCATACAGGCTTCATTTTCGGTCAAAAAAATTCGTTCTTTCGCACACAGGCTCCATTTGGGCCCTAGTTGTGTCCCGAAACTTTGCAGCCCGATCGGAATATACCCAGGGGTGTTATGAGTGAAAATGGTTAAAAAATAGGTACTTTTTGTGTTTTAGTAACATGAGCTTTTGAGGTATCGTTTTCCATGTTTTTGGGGTCGGGAAGACCGAATATGAAGTCGATTTTGGCCAAAGAGTGGAAAATTGAGGTTCTACCAAATGTTCTGTTCCAAAAATTGATTTTTTATGATTCAAAAACCTGGGAAATCGTCTGAAATGACCATAAATTTGTATCATAACACTGGAAAATGTGTCAACAAGTGAATCAAGACGATTAAATGGACTACCAATGGTCAAAGACAATTTGGAAAAAAAGGAGCGTACCTAATTTGTGTTTTTGGGGGCCAAAATTGGTGGAAACCAACAAAAATAGCTATTTCAATTATCACATTAAAGAAACAATAAATGAACAGCCAACATTTCTGTAGGTATGTCCAGTAGAATAATGAACCCATGTGACAAGGACTTTGCAGCGTTTTTTTCCCCTCAAATTATCTTTCATTAACCTGTTGACACTTTTTCTAGTGTTATTATACAAAGTGATGGTGATTTCAGACAATTTCCCACGTTTTTTACTCATAAAAAAGTCGATTTTGGGAGCAGAACCATTGGTAGAACCTCAGTTTTCCACTCTTTGGTCAAAATTGACCATATTCGGTCTTCTTGTCCCAAAAAAACATGGAAAACGATACCTCAAACGCTCATGTTATTAGCATGTTACTAAAACACAAAAAGTACCTATTTTTTACCCATTTTCACTCATAACACCCCTGGGTCTATTCCGATCGGGCTGCAAAGTTTCGGTACACAACTAGGGCCCAAACGGAGTTTGTGTGTGAAAGAACAAATTTTTAGACCGAAAGTGAAGCCGGTGCACGTGATACGGCAGATAAATTTTGAAGGGGTGTTACAAAAATTTTTTGCTGAGCGATTACATAGGTGTATTATTCGCAGAATAATAAACCAAAACGCGGTGCTTCTTCCCCATCCAGCGCTTCAAACCAAAGGCGAATACTTTTTGTGCGCATTGGTGCTATACCGACTATGTATCTCTCTGCCTCTACATAGACACACGCTAACCCATTAGCTTCGTGCATTAGGTCAACTTTTTGGCTCATCCGAGAAGCCAATTCAGCTATGGGGACCAATTGGGAACATCCAGACCGACGGACTGTCTACTACCTCGACCATGGCAGGCAATATTATGTACAACCTTGGAATTATTAAGGTATACAAGTGGTTGGTTTAAGGCACAAATGTATTATATATGATATTTTAACCTGATGGAGCGGGGGCACTGCCATAGCTTCCGGTCACTTCGCCATGTGTCCCTCCCTTTGCCAAGTCCCGCGTTGAGTTTCCAGGGGTAGCAATCAGGTCGTGACCGCACTTCCCGTGCGATCTTCCTACCATCCTCCTCGCCCAAGAACTTGAGGAGTTGCGTTTTTTCTTTTCTTTTTTTCCCATTCATGCTCGTTTTTTTCTCTATCTATTCATTGCTGCTGAGGAATCGCGGTTGAGCGAGCACCGCGTAACCATTAAATCTCCACCAACACGTCCACTTGGGATTCTCTAGTGTTGGAGGGATTCTAAATAGAGTTTACAGCACTTGATGTAGACTTTTCAAAGGTTTAGGCAATATCTTCAGATAGGATATTAACTTTTGGGTTCCTAACACTAGTATAGGCACCTACTATAGCTGGCATTCTATGCGAACTAATGATGTGGCTGTGTATGATGCCCTTGTTGTAGATCCCTATAGATTATACCTATAAATTACACAGTGAATTAGCTGCGGCAGTTCATGTTTATATTCAAGGGATCGAACTTTGAAAAAATTTTATTCAACTAGATTAATAATTTTTTTTGTAGGTAATAAATTATCATTAGAACCAATGAAGAAATAGTATTTATATGTATTTGATGTGAACAATAATAATTATATTTGTGTACTAAAGAAGTCTTCCTAGCACTTGAGCTAGCCTTTCTAACACTAAAGAGTCTTTCTAGCACACCTATTCCCTGGAGCAGGAGGGATAGGTATTACAACTAAAAATTAATTATGATTCACTCTTGCAAAAATAAATTGCGATACTGTTTATCTATGTATTTGATGTAACAGTAATTGTTGTGTACTAATGAGGTCTTTCTAGCACTTGAGCAGGGTTTTCTAGCACTAAAGAGCACATTTGTCCCCTGGAGGAGGAGGGATTGGTATTACCACTAAAAATTAATTATGATTCACTCTTGCAAAAATAAATTGCGATACTGTTTATCTATGTATTTGATGTAACAGTAATTGTTGTGTACTAATGAGGTCTTTCTAGCTCTTGAGCAGGGTTTTCTAGAACTAAAGAGCACATTTGTCCCCTGGAGGAGGAGGGATTGGTATTACCACTAAAAATTAATTATGATTCACTCTTGCAAAAATAAATTGCGATACTGTTTATCTATGTATTTGATGTAACAGTAATTGTTGTGTACTAATAAGGTCTTTCTAGCACTTGAGCAGGGTTTTCTAGCACTAAAGAGCACATTTGTCCCCTGGAGGAGGAGGGATTGGTATTACCACTAAAAATTAATTATGATTCACTCACACAAAAATAAATTGCGATACTTTTTATCTATGTATTTGATGTGAACAGTAATTGTTGTGTACTAATGAGGTCTTTCTAGCTCTTGAGCAGGGTTTTCTAGCACTAAAGAGCACATTTGCCTCCTGGAGCAGGAGGGATAGGTATTACCACTAAAAATTAATTATGATTCACTCTTGCAAAAATAAGTTGCGATACTCTTCAAGTATTCTACTGATGACTGTTATACTACTATGACTGAGAACTAGTGTGCTGATGACATTTCATCAGATCTCAAAGAAGGTCTCATATTCGACATGCGGTTTCATTGGTACAGCTGGGAAAAATGTGTTCACGGGGGCCACGATAACGTCGACCCAATGCTGCCACTAACTGCAAAAAAAAGAGCATACCTACTTTGAGTCGGTACTGCGAGTTGAAAAGTAATAATATACTTGTTTTAATAATATGCGGTTGGAGAATTAGTTTTAATGGTTTTTGTGCCCAAGTGCACCAGTAACATGTACTTACTTAGTTAGGTTTATTGGCCTTCATTCGCATTATATGATTATATCCCTATGTACACAATTAGCCCTAAGCAAATTACCTACTTATATTGCGTTTTCCAGACGCAGACGGTGAAAAGAGCCAGTAGGTACGTTTCATTCTTTGTGTTCAGCCTGGTGAGAAATGCATAAATGCCAGTGTGCCTGTGCCAATTTTCACCTCCAAAACACATTTGTGAAAAGGGTAGAATCTTTTGCTGATTGGATTATTGTGTATCCAATCATCAAAAGATTCCAGTATTGAATCCACAAATGTTCTGAAAATCATGTTTTTTATTTGTTTCAGGTATGGAACATTGCGCTAATTTTGGAGCCTTGTAATGGAGTATTGTGCGAGTAAGTCAGGTTAATCACCTTCTCTCAGATGCTCAATTATCAGCATTTCCAGAGCAGTCTCCTTCTCTCTAATTTCCTCCAAGTTAGGGTTGTTCCATAGGTTTGGGTGGTGCTGATGTAAAAGCTCGTTTCAAAGACAACTTCACAGGAAATCCACTATTACTATGAATTCCGAGATACTTGGTTATTTTTAATTTTATTTATTCACCTCGTGAATGTCGTCAGCAGTGACAAAGCCCCAGTTACCTGTTTGGTTCATTATTTTCAATAATGAACCTTTGGAAAATGAACAATGGAATAGGATTTTGAATAATGAACCAAAATTGACGAAATTCGGTTAATAGGTTCCATTTGGGGTCTGGTTGGTCCTCGAAGCTCGGCGTTAATGTCAGGCATCCCTAAAAATAGGGGTTGAAGTCTCCAGGACGCAGTTATCTCGGATTTTTTTACGGTTTTAAATAGTTCTCGAACTTACGAGTTTTTTAAGACCACCCGGAGCATTGTACGTCCAGCCGTTCGTTCACAGCAATGCCCAGAAGTTTGTACCGACAGGCATTTTCAACAGCAGGGTGAAAGGTGAATGAAATTGTATACATTCAGCCCAAAAATCATCACCAGGGACGCGCTAACAAACGGGAATTGGCCCGAGATACAGTCATTGCTAGGGATCACCTGATTATAATCACGGAGTATGAAGTCGAGTTGTTTGTTCTGTGATATTATTTCATTTGAAAAACGCTGCAAATCCCTGCACAACGGTTTATTATTTTGTATAGAATACCCTTCCGTTACAGATCACAGCTCTATGTATAGATAATCCGTCTATATAATTTATGATATGTACTACTCTAGACATATAATGTAGATCGCAGACCCTCCGTAGGTTAGTACCTAACCCCGTACACGTTACTAGGTACCTACCTAAATCACGAGTTAAATGTTGCTAAAATAATTCTGCCGATGACAAACAGTACCTAACAAAAAGAAACACACACAATGAAGTTCTGAAAAGAAATTGTTGATGAGGAGTGAAAAAAGTTGCAAAAGTACCTACCAACAAACTCCAGCCCCTTCTACGTAGATGGTATAATGAACCGTTGTGTAATAATTTACCGTTGAGTAATGATTTACCGTAGTAATAATTTACCCATCAATAATACTTCAACGTTTGTTCAAGTTTCACTACCTACCAACAAACTCCAACAGAGCCATCATTTTTCAAATGAAATAATATCACAGAACAACCAACTCGACTTCATACTCCGCCAATATAATCAGGTGATCCCTACCAATGATCGGCCGTATTCACAAATTCCTATTGTGGGCGCGTCTCTGGTTACGAGATTTGGTTTGAATTGTATACAATTTCATTCACACTGGAGTCGAAAATGCCTGTCGGTGCAAACTTTGGGGCCTTACTGTGAACGAACGGCTGGACGTACGACGCTCCGGATGGTCTTAAAAAACTTGCAAGTTCAATAACTATTTAAAACCGTAAAAATATTTACGTAAAAAAATAGTATAGGCGTTTTGAAAATTTCAACCCCTATTTTGAACCCCTTAGAGATGACTCACAGTAACGTCGAGCTTCGAGGACCAACTAGACGCCGAACGGAACCTATAACCCGAATTTCATCAATTTTTTTTCATGGTAACTAAGAAAAGTGGCCCGTACGGCGGACAGCGGACAGACAGAAATATTTTTATTGCAGTTTTGGATTCTACATACCTTGAAACGTAAACCATCAAATTTTGAGGGGGGGTAAGAATTTTTTTTTTCATGCTCGATTCCAATGGTTCATTATTGAAAATAATAAACCAAAATGATGGCTCTTTTGGAGTTTGTTGATAGGTTGCGAAACTTGAACAAACGTTGAAGTATTATTGATGGGTAAATTATTACACAATGGTAAAATTATTACACAACGGTAAATTATTACACAACGGTTCATTATACCATCTACGTAGAAGGGGCTGGAGTTTGTTGGTAGGTACTTATGCAACTTTTTTCACTCCACATAAACAATTTCCCTTCAGAACTTCATTATTTGCGTTTCTTTTTGCCTTTTAGTTACTCCTTGTCATCGACAGAATTATTTTAGCAACATTTAACTCGTGATTCAGGTAGGTACCTAGTAACGAGTACGGGTTTAGGTACTAACCTACGGAGGATCTGCGATCTACATAATATGTATAGTTTAGTGCATATTGTATAATATAGGCGGGTTATCTATACGGAGAGCTGTGATACATATCACAGCTCTCTGTATAGATGGGTATTCTGTACAAAATAATAAAGCATTGTGCAGGGATTTGCAGCGGTTTTTTTTTTAAGCTGACGACGGTATTTCGTTTAGCGCATTCAACTTTGCCGATTCATTGATCGTTCTTCACGATAATCTGTCTAAAGTCAGCGATAATTCTTAGGGTAACAACCCTAAAGAAGGGAAAGGCGTTTCTCATCCCGTCCAGACGTTTCCATCAATACATTCTGCCCCACTTCTGGTTAGAAATGAACAACTCCTCTATGAAACCTGCAACACTACTACACTGTACCGTCCTTCGATCGCTTGCGTAGGTACGAGTAAAATCTAGGTCGCCGACTACGGGCCCCACGATAAAGAAGTGCCGAGTTTTTGTTGGGAAACGAAGATCCTTCGAAAGAACATTAAAGAGAAATGGGGTTATATCGGAAACAAGACACGATGAAGGAATACAGCTCTCCAATCAAAAGAATAAAAATAAGAAAGTGGATCGGCTTTTTGAGAGAAAAACTGATAGGTACTGGGACGCTGTCGTTATTTTAGTTGGCTGTGGTTATTTCGGATGTTATTGGTAGGAACGTACTTTTACAAATTGAACATCGCAATTGGTCAAACTCAAATTCTCGGAGGGCCACTTCATGGAATTGTAAGGCCCAGGCACGCCATTTTAACCCCCCTCCCCCCCACTCGCATACACCCACATCAAAATTTCACAAATCTCATTTTTATTAATTCTATTGTTTTTGTTCCTTTTATATTGAATTGTTTGAGTGTATTTGGGGACGTACTAATCAAAATCGATGTACTCAAATATAGGTAGGTACCTAATAACATGGTAGGAAAATATGTTTTGAACTTTATATCGTATTCAAACTTTAGAAAGTGTTACAATTTATTGATAATGATTATCTTGTCGACTGTAGAAATTGAAATTTCTTCCCACCATTATTGTTCTTTCAGGATTTGGCCAGAAATCTGGCACCGTAGGTATTTTTGGTTTATTATTCTGTGAATAATACACCTATGTATTCGCTCAGCAAAAAAATTTTATAACACCCCCCCAAACTTTTTTCTTTTACGTTTCAAGGTGCGTAGATTCCAAAAATGCAATGTCCGTCCGCCGTACGCCGTCCGCCGTATCACGTGTACAGGCTTCATTTTCGGTCTAAAAAAATCGTTCTTTCGCACACATGCTCCATTTGGGCCCTAGTTGTGTCCCGAAACTTTTCAGCCCGATCGGAATATACCCAGGGGTGTTATGAGTGAAAATGTGTGTAAAAATAGGTACTTTTTACGTTTTAGCAACATATTGGTAACATGAGCTTCTGAGATATCGTTTTCTATGTTTTTGGGGACGAGAAGACCGAATATGAAGTCGATTTTGACCAAAGAGTGGAAAATTGAGTCCTACCAAATGTTCAGCTCCCAGAATTGATTTTTTATGAGCGAAAAACCTGGGAAATCGTCTGAAATCACCATCAGTTTGAATAATAACACTGGAAAAAGTGTCAACACGTGGTTCAGGACGATTAAATGGCACTACCAATGATCAAAGATAGTTAGAAAAAAAAAAAAAAAAGAGCGTACCTAATTTGTGTTTTGGGGGCCAAAATTAATGGAAACCATCGGAAGTAGCTATTTCGATTATTACGCATGAAAGAAACAATTAATGAACAGCCAACATTTCTGTAGGTATGTCCAATAGAATAATAAACCCATGTGACAAGGACTTTGCAGCGTTTTTTGTATGTTCTTCAAACTTCGGAACAAATTGGCATGAACAAATTTTTTTTAACCCCCCCCCCCCCCGCTCAAAATTTGATGGTTTCCGGTTCGTACGTAGAATCCGAAAATGTATTTAGAAAAAATTTCTGTCCGTCCGCCGTCCACCGCACTTTCCTTAGTTACCACGAACCAAAATTAATGAAATTTGTTTTGCAGGTCCCATTTGGGGTCTAGTTGGTCCGCAAAGCTCGGCGTTACTGTCAGTCATCTTTAAGGTGTGAAAAATAAGGGGCTGAAATTCCCAGGGCGCCGTTATGTCGAATTTTTTAACGTTTTAAATTTGTTCTCGAAGTGGGAATTTTTTGAGACCACCCGGAGCCTTGTCCATCCATCCGTTTGTTCACAGTAAGGCCGTGAAGTTGCACCGAAAAGCTTCGTCAACATGATCGTGAATGAAACGGTATAAATCCAGCCCTGATATCATTGCTAGGGAACACCTGATTATAAGATGCATGGCTGCATGAAGTCGAGTTGATTTTTCCGTCATATTATTTCATTTGAAGAATGATGGTTATTTTAGATTTTGTTGAAAGGTACCTATACTGTGGTAACTTTAACAAGGAACTTATGCTTTATGAATAACGATAAATAATTAATTATAGAATTCTTGAATCTGCCGCATATTAGTTGGGGTAGAATTGTACTTCTCCGGCCGGCTCCAGTACTCGATTCAGGGCTTTCCTGGCAGCGCGTCCTGGCGGTTTTAGCAAACCGTTGTGTAGTAATTTGCAGCGTTTTTAAGACATGAAGAGAAATATCTCGTAGAGTAATGCATGCATTACAGTGAACGTCCTTTATGGTGGTGTATAGATCAATCTAACTCACTGCAGATCGTCTGGAAGTACATAATACATATATAAGTTAACAACTGATCTATGATGATAGTGAATTCCTTGTGCAATTTAACTACCTAATTTCTTGACCTAGTGACGCGACATAAACAGCTTACGTACATGTTTGAATACCTATATTAGTAGGTGATGTTATCATCATAACACTGGCCCAAGAATATGTGAACAAATTGACTGATTGATCTAAAATTAGGTTGCCACCTACCTATTGTTTCTTGTATACTTATGTATATACAGGTAAATATAGACCGTTGTGTAATAATTTGCAGCGCTTTTCTATTCGGAGGGTCACTTCAAGATCAGGTGATTTCAATTTATGGCTATTTTTACTCCATATCATAGGATGCCAAACATTTTTAGTTATTATTTGAACACTCCTGCTGGATGGGCGGTCGTCAACATTTTTACGATTTGCTCCAATTTCCTTGATGAATTATGAATTAATACATTCGTATATGTATATATTATATGATCTTTTACGTTACATTAAACTCGAAATCTACGTATTGTATTTTATTAAAAAAGTCATCATCATAACTACATCTCTGCTGAAATGAAGTCGGAGTTGACAGTTGAGACTGATGAGGTATGCAGATCTCGGATTCTTCCTCCTAGCGAGACGAGGTGTTTAGTGACTCCGCCAATCAAAGCGCCACCCGCTACTCTATTGTTCTGTTGTGACCGTCGACGTGATGTAATAATCAAGGGTGTCAAACCCAGTTGAAGACCGCCTCTTGAATCCTGCTGCTCCTATTGTTCTCTAATGAATTCGGGGCACTTCAGTGCGGTCTCGAGAGCAGTTCTGTGTTACGGTGCCCAGGTTACTGGCTGTGTCCAGTGCAATGCGATGGAGCAAGTGCTGAGGTATTTTTTGAAGCTCATCTTCAGCTTACCAAGGAATACACCGAATTATTTTACGTATTTGGAGTCTGGAGCGCAGCCACTCTACACGTACACTCTGGCTCTCGCATGCCATTATGTTGTTAAGGCTTTGAAGGTGCCATTGGACAGATACCCAGGAATGGTAGCTCGGGAGATTGTCAGCTAAGAGGTGTCTTGGTTTCGAGCGATCAGTGAGCTACACAGAAACTGGCTGCACTTTCCACGGGGGGCCTATAAAGGCTGGACGAGTGGGCTGAGCAGTTGGAGTCTTTGGTGGAAGCTGTTCGTCAAAATTGGTCGAACGACATGCGGGCTGGAGCGATGGAATCGAGAAATCCCTTCTAACCGTTGCTGAGTTTGGACGTGACCAGGAGATCTGCCGTGCGATGAGGAGCGTCCCTTGTGGGTTCTTCGCTGGATCTTGATGCTGAGAGGCGCTGTGCTTGCCTTGAACGATGGTACCTACGTGAGATCAGACAGCTCATGTGCAATGATGGTCCGGATGAGGGCGTTCTTCACTTCTTTGGAAGCTGCACTTCGTTGGGGCTTCAGATTGCGCTTTCTGGGGGAAAGTTTTCTGAGTTTGGGGCGAATTATTTGCTTGCTTGACATTGGAGATCGTTGGCTGAGGGTAGCTCAGTTAGGGTATCATGCAAGGAGTTATCGTGCCTCTCTCGTTGCAGAATTTAATTGGTGAATTAACGGCTCAGGTCACCCCGGCAGACGGATATCAAATCCATTGCCGGAACTCATCTTCTACATCTTGTAGTTATACGTACGGCATATTCACAAAGTTTTAGCTTGTTGTCTAAAATAACTCTTACTTTGTTATGCGCTCATTTTTTTTTTTTTTTTTCAATAAACAATTTAATTTGTTTCTACCGTCAGAGTTAATGGAGTTTGTACCTCCTACATATCTTATGTCGTGGAATTCATTTTAGCAACCTATCACTGTATCGTGATGATCAACTCCTACACCCGCATTGACATTGCACATGACTCCATCACAACTAAGACGTGACAAATAATGATTTCACGATAACACAACTAAGACGTACTTGCTTGAGAATTTGTCGGAGCTGAATGGTTTTGGGTGCTCAGCAGCTGAGATTGCTCCCTAGCAATGATTATCTCGGGCCCAATTGTTTCTGCGTCCCTAGCAATGATCTCTTGGCTGAATGTATACAATTTAATTCACCCTGCTGTTGAAAATGCCTGTCGGTGCAAACTTCGGTGCCTTACTGTGAACGAACGGCTGGACGTACAATGCTCCGGGCCGTCTCAAAAAACTCTCAAGCTGAAGAACTATTTAAAAACGTAAAAAAATTCGAGATAACGGCGTTCGGGTGACTGATGACTGACATTAACGCCGAGCTTCTAGGACCAACTAGACCCCAAATGGGACTAAGTTCATGGTAACTAAGAAAAGTGTGAAGTGCGGCGTATGGCGGACGGACAGAAATTTTTGGTTTATTATTTTCAATAATGAACCTTTGGAATCGAGCATGAAAAAATGTTTTTAACCCCCCCAAATTTGATGGTTTCCGTTTCAAGATATGTAGAATCCGAAAATTCAATTTTAAAAAATTCCTGTCCGTAATCACGGATGGCTGTATGAAGTCGAGTTGGCTGTTCCGTGATATTGTTCCATTTGAAAAATGATGGATTTTTTGGATTTTGTTGATAGCTAATTTTACAACTTGAGCAAACGTTGAATTGGGTAAATTATTACACAACGGTAATTATTACACAACAGTTTATTATACTATCTACGCAGAAGGGGATCTATACAGCTAAATTATTACACAACGGTTTATTATTTGCCTTATGCTTCATGAATAACTGCAAATAATTAACGGTTTAATTATTGAATCCCGCGCGTTTGTATGAAACTTTAACTCCCGGGCCGGCTCCAGTACTCCATTTAAGGCTTTCCTGGAGGGAGCTCGAGGGTATTGACCACAGAAAACAGTGATCTACGCAGAAGATACAGGTAAATAATAAACCGTTGTGTAATAATTTGCAGCGTTTGAAAACTTGTAGAGGAAGATGATTATAAAACCAATACAGAAAGTGGTCTTTGTGGCTGCGTGGTAATTGTCCTTTAGTAGAATAATTTTACAGTATCTGGCTTGCGAGTCTTTAAAACGATAAACATAGTATAATTAAAATACAAACACTTTCTTTCTTTGGGTGGCATTGCGACGCATGCCGGTTACAGCTAGTGATATCTTAAATAATTATCTGCCTACCCTTCTTCTATACTATATTTCAATAGCACATTTCGGGGCCTTCGTTTGTACCTTTTCGGGATTCTCGACCGCATTCTGACCCTTCAAGCGTGTAAATTACCCGCGTACTATCATCCTGTATTGAGGCTGATGAACATGGGTGAGCTACTCCGTGCAGTGTCATCAAGATTCTTCTTAATAGGAA
Source organism: Leptopterna dolabrata (assembly GCA_954871275.1). Taxonomy (NCBI): domain Eukaryota; kingdom Metazoa; phylum Arthropoda; class Insecta; order Hemiptera; family Miridae; genus Leptopterna; species Leptopterna dolabrata. The sequence continues at coordinate 81,328,344 of OX940975.1, read as the reverse complement.
AGAGGTATATGGGAACTCCCAGCGCGTCCCAGTTCTTCCAAAAATGGGACTCTTCACGGAGACGATCGCTAGATGACAAAGGTGGTCTCTTCCTGTCTTTTCGGGACCCGCGAAGACCAGTTTCCCGGTGAGGTCCGCACTTTCACCTGAATACATCCCCGAAGACCTTGCCGTTTTCCTGAGGCGGCCGTCCAGCCGTGGAGGACGCATGAGCATCGCAATGACTAACGATGCACTCATACATGAACTCATCTGTGTTCCATTATGATGGGAATGACAGGCGTAAGCATTGAACGCAACATTTTCTTTCATCTACAAAACTCTGGCATAGTATTTTCTTAAATATATCTCTAACTCGCTGTTTAGACCATTATTAAGCCTTAAATGACCTTACCATTCGTTTCTTCTGTGCCATTTACGTCCCTTCCGGAGCGCATTGAGGTTGGGCAAATTGAAAGTGAAAGGTCGTTGAAAACAATGGGTTAGGGCAAAGGTGAGCGATGTGTTTGGCCAAGTTATCTCCAACGCGATAAGCTCGAAAAGCAATGTGTTTAGGCAAATCTGAATCACTTGACTGGTGCGTTATCGTTGACAATTCTATTCGCCACACTCGAACATCCAGTCATCGAGGTCTTGAAGGAAAAATTCAAGCAGAAACTGAGTTGAAGAAATCCAGCGTGAAGAAAGGTTAACCATCATATTCATTATCACGTCGAATTTCTTATTGCCGAACGTTGCCACAGTGTTGCGTCGCTACCTTCCTAGAATTACTAATTTCTATTTACAGGGGCCACAAATCCTATGAGAAAGAGTACCTAGTAGAGACATGATAGAAAAACGTCTGCCAATTCAAGTAGGCAGTATAGCTTCCTTACATGAACGTGAAGAATAGTTGGGTAGGTTCGTTTGGTACGGGACCATCTGTGATCCAACCCGCGTGTACCCTCAAAATTTCAGCTCTCTACGACTATTTTTCGCTTAGTTAGAAGCGTTACAAGGAAACGATCAACGTTTCATGTTCGCGCATGCGCAGACGAATGGAATTCATATGGAACTATCTAAGTATTATCTCTGATCGATCCTCCAAATCTGAACCCATTTCAACGATATTTAAGGTAGTTATGGGCGTTTCAAGTATTTCACGTTTGCGCATGCGCAGAGAACAATTTCTATGATTTTGGAGCGGGACCGTCTGCGATCAAACCCGCGTGTACCCTCAAAATTTCAGCTCTCTAAGACTTTTTCGCGTAGTCAGAAGCGTTACAAGGAAATGGTCAACATTTCATGGTCGCGCCTGCGCAGACGAAAGTTACTCTACGTCTACGGTTCTAATTAAATTCAATTAGAACTGTCACAGTATTATTCCTGATCGACCGTCCCAGTTCGAACTCTTTTCAACGATATTTAGGGTTATTATGGGCGTTTCAGGTATTTCACGTTTGCGCATGCGCAGACGAAATTTAAAGTACTTTTTCAATGATTTTTGTATGGGACCATCTGTGATCCAACCCGCATCTACCCTTTAAATTTCAGCCCATTTCGATGATTATTTCGGGTAGTTATGGGCGTTGCAAGGAAGACCGACAGACACGGAAACAAAAATGTTCCTTGATGTCTGAAACGCAAAATGGTAGTGGAAATTTTGCCCTAACTCATTGCATTTTGGTTTATTATTTTCAATAATGAACCATTGGAATCGAGCATGAAAATGAAAAAAAAAAAAAATTCTAACCCCCCCCCCCATCCCCTCCAAATTTGATGGTTTACGTTTCAATGTATGTAGAATCCGAAAATGCAATAAAAATATTTCTGACTGTCCGCCGTACGCCGTACGGGCCACTTTTCTTAGTTACCATGAAACAAAATTGATGAAATTCGGGTTATAGGTTCCGTTCGGGGTCTAGTTGGTCCTCGAAGCTCGACGTTACTGTAGGTCATCTCTAAGGGGTTCAACATAGGGTTTGAAATTTTCAGAACGCCTATACCGTTTTTTTTTTTTTACGTGAATCTTTTTAAAGTTTTAAATAGTTCTCGAACTTACGAGTTTTTTAAGACCACCCGGGGCATCGTACGTCCAGCCGTTCGTTCACAGTAAGACCCCGAAGTTTGCACCGGCAGGCATTTTCGACAGCAGGGTGAATGAAATTAATTGTATACATTTACATTTAGCCCAAATCTCGTCACCAGGGATGCGCTAACAATCGGGAATTGGCCCGAGATAAAATCATTGCTAGGGATCACCTGATTATAATCACGGAGCATGAAGTCGAGTTGGTTGTTCTGTGATATTATTTCATTCGAAAAATGATGGCTCTTTTGGAGTTTGTCGATAGGTAGTGAAACTTGAACAAACGTTAAAGTATTATTGATGGGTAAATTATTACTACACAATGGTAAATAATTACTCAACGGTAAATTACTAATTGCACTGCGGTTCATTATACCATCTACGTAGAAGGGTCTGGAGTTTGTTGGTAGGTACGTTTGCAACTTTTGGTTTATTATTTTCAATAATGAACCATTGGAATCGAGCATGAAAAAAAAAATTCTTACCCCCCCTCAAAATTTGATGGTTTACGTTTCAAGGTATGTAGAATCCAAAACTGCAATAAAAATATTTCTGTCTGTCCGCCGTACGCCGTACGCCGTACGCCGTACACCGTACGCCGTACGCCGTACGCCGTACGGGCCACTTTTCTTAGTTACCATGAAAAAAAATTGATGAAATTCGGGTTATAGGTTCCGTTCGGCGTCTAGTTGGTCCTCGAAGCTCGACGTTACTGTGAGTCATCTCTAAGGGGTTCAAAATAGGGGTTGAAATTTTCAAAACGCCTATACCATTTTTTTACGTAAATATTTTTACGGTTTTAAATAGTTCTTGAACTTGCGAGTTTTTTAAGACCATCCGGAGCATCGTACGTCCAGCCGTTCGTTCACAGTAAGGCCCCGAAGTTTGCACCGACAGGCATTTTCGACTCCAGTGTGAATGAAATTGTATACAATTCAAACCAAATCTCGTAACCAGAGACGCGCCCACAATAGGAATTTGTGAATACGGCCAATCATTGGTAGGGATCACCTGATTATATTGGCGGAGTATGAAGTCGAGTTGGTTGTTCTGTGATATTATTTAATTTGAAAAATGATGGCTCTTTTGGAGTTTGTTGGTAGGTAGTGAAACTTGAACAAACGTTGAAGTATTATTGATGGGTAAATTATTACTACGGTAAATTATTACACAACGGTTCATTATACCATCTACGTAGAAGGGGCTGGAGTTTGTTGGTAGGTACTTTTGCAACTTTTTTCACTCCTCATCAACAATTTCTTTTCAGAACTTCATTATGTGTGTTTCTTTTTGTTAGGTACTGTTTGTCATCGGCAGAGTTATTTTAGCAACATTTAACTCGTGATTTAGGTAGGTACCTAGTAACGAGTACGGGGTTAGGTACTAACCTACGGAGGGTCTGCGATCTACATAAATATGCATAGAATAGTACATATTATATTATATAGACGGGTTATCTATACAGAGAGCTGTGATCTGTAACAGAAGGGTATTCTATACAAAATAATAAACCGTTGTGCAGGGATTTGCAGCGTTTTTTCACTCCTCATCAACAATTTCCCTTCTGAACATCATTATGTGCGTTTCTTTTTGCCATTTTTGGTACTGTTTGTCATCGGCAGAATTATTTTAGCAACATTTAACTCGAGATTTAGGTAGGTACCTAGTAACGAGTACGGGGTTAGGTACTAACCTACGGAGGGTCTGCGATCTACATAATATGTATAGAATAGTACATATATTATATATAATGGGTTATCTATACGGAGAGCTGTGATCTGTAACAATGGTAAATTATTACACAACGGCAAATTATTACACAACGGTAAATTATTACACAACGGTTCATCTACCTAGAAGGGGCTGGATTTTGTTGATAAGTAATTTGAAGTATTATTGATGGGTAAAAAATAGCGTTGTTTGAGAAAAAAATAGCCAAAAACAGAAATATTGGAGGTTTTGAAATTTTAGCAGGTAAATTAGTTACAGAAATATGCTCTACCTATACTCGAAATCAGTGAGAAATTTTCTCCGAGCATATTCAGGTTGTATTTTTTTCCCCTTCTACAATACCCAATCGTCCCACTGTCTCCCCGTCACCCTAATATAACAGGTTGACGTCTTTATAAGGTTGAAGAACTCTTTTTAATTGGTGGGTCAGGGTGGGTTTGTTACTTACCTACCTACCTTTTTAGTTTCCATATGAGGCCAAGTCGTTTACGTCGGCTGATACAGAAATACTGTCCGACCGGTCTTTCCTCTTTCATAAAACTCATAAAAACCTCATTTGAGGTTTCTCTCGTGGATAGGGGAATTCTATCGAAATTCGATAGACTAAAAGAGGATCTCCTCTGTCGTCATGTACGAGTATTTATGGTGTACATAATTTGGTGGTTGGAAAAATACTGATGACAACTCGGAGCATACCTGCGACTATTCATTTCGCTACTCATTCCATCCTGCAATAACACCTTTCACTCTTCCTAGTTAGTATAGGTACCGACAACCAACGTCATTGTCCATCTACCTGTAAGTTCACCGTATGCATCTTGAAAAACTAATAGATTATTATAAATATAGCTAATAGAAATACCCAGCAAGGATTTATATTTCCCTGACTAACTTCACTACTAAACCAAACCACCATTTTCAACCTGGTGCTGATCCACCCCAGGCCAACGTAATACGGCAGTCTTTGGATACTTTTTTACCAACTGTGATATAGCACTTTATCTTGGAGGCAGCCTGCTATCTACCCAGCATTCTGGAAGTTTGCGGCGCTACCTTTTAAGGGAGCGTTATTTTATGCGTTTTATCACGGGATGCGTCATTAAAACCGGTGAACGTGTTGTATTGAGCGTAATTTTAGGAATAGCTATCAGTTCAACATAGCGGCCTTGACGCCAGCACGCGGTCTATCGCGAAATTGCCGTCAAAGAAAAGTAACATTTAAAAAAAATAATAAACACATGCGACAAGGGCTTTGCAGCGTTTTTCATTTCAGACCATTCTAAATCCATCCCCGACCCACATATTTTTTTGTAGATGACTCATCTTCGAACTCAAATGTTGCTTTGTCACCATAAAGGTTTTGACAAAATTTGGAATTTTTTATCTCGCAGTCGAGGTCAGATATCGTCTGGAGTAAGACACGAATAACTAAAAACCACAGTCATGCAGCATGGCTATAAGAGCGAATTTTCGAAGAAAACTGATTTTATGTAAAACTGTTTTAAGTATCTCAAGAAACAACCACGTTCCTTCATCTTCAAAGTGCTCCAGTTTGAGAACGGAATGAGATATCGCAATTCTGATTTCACCATCGTGTTCAGCGTACAAAAACCTTTAAAATGAGGTGTCACTTGTCAGACTGTTTCATTTTGGGAATTTATGGGTAATTTTCCCCCCCTAAAACTCCCCAAAACTCCCCCTTAGAGTGACCCGATTCTGCCCATCTACGAACTTAGCCTGTCGATTGCCAAGACAGATTTTTCGTGCAAATTTGAACTTTTTATCTCAATTCTGTCGAGAGTTATCGTCTGGAGTGACACACACACACACATATATATATATATATATATATATATATATATATATATATATATATATATAATTTTTTGTGTCTTTCGGCAGGGAATTCAGGATGGTCTGAAACGGATTTTGGTATACAAATCTTTCGGAAATTCGAGTTTTAAAAATTTTGGACCGAGAACAATAGCTTCCTTTTCTTCGAAAATTCGCTAAAAGATCCAGTCATGCAGGATGACCATATGAGCGAGTTTTCAAATTAGGTGAGTTGGTTTAAAAAAAAATATTTGTAGCAATTTGTGACCTAAAACTCAAATTTAACTGACTTTATGCTGGAAAAAATATTTTTTACTATTGAAACAGTCTTTCCACGTCTCAGGTCATCAATCTATAATACTTCTACGATTTTTGTAACTATAAGAACTACAGAGTACCACGAAAGAAGTGAGCGTCATATCCGGGATTGCATTATAGACGGGAACGTTATTTTATACGTTTTATCGCCGGATCGTGATGTTTTACACGTTTCGAGTCCTACAGAGTCAAGGAACCGTGTGAAAAGGGCCTTGCAGGCGGGATAGCGTTGTAGCTTGCAAAAACAGGGCATTTCAATAGAAATTACGTGTTAAAAAAACAACAAACTCCAACTTATTTTTAAAGGTTAAATTAGGTTCCAATCCATCGTTGGAGCCTAATCAGTGAATATACAGATGACGTATTGCTGAGACAAAACGCTGCAAATTATTACACAACGGTTTATTATTTACCTGTATAGACGCCTCTTCGATGTAGATCACTGTTTTCTGTGGTCAATACCTACCCTCGTGCTTCCCCCAGGAAAGCCCTAAATCTAGTACTGGAGCCGGCTGGGGAATTAAAGTTTCATAAATATGCGTTAGATTCAAGAATTCTACAATTAATTATTTACCGTTATTCATGCAGCATAACGTTCCTCGTTCAAGTTACTAAAGTTCTACCTAACAACAAAATGCAAAATAACCATTCTTCAAATGAAATAATATCACGGAACAACCAACTCGATTTCATGCAGTCATGCGTGATTAAAATCAGCTGTTCCCTAGCAATGATATCTGGGCTGGATGTATAGTATACTGTGATTACTTTGAACGAACGGCTGGACGGACAAGGCTGAAGGCTCCGGGTACCGGGAGATCTCAAAAAATTCCTTAGTTCGAGACCAATAACCAATTTAAACATGAATAATAAGAGCGAATTTTCAAAGAAATATTCGTTCTATTGTGTAAAAAGATATAAATAGCGAGAAACCATACCATTTGGCTCTCGCAACATCGATTTACGTTTTTATAAAATATTGAAGCTTGGCTACATATTTTGATCCGAATAAAAATGTACTCCTTTCACCATTGTGAATATCCAAGTTCCATTGTGCTAATATTCCCGCATCGAGTTGATAGAATAGTTCAAGACCTTCCCATTGACAAAATTTGTACCGTACTTTTGAAACTGAATTTCTTATAATAGAAACACTAAATAAGGCTGAGTAAACCCGAAAAGTTTGTGGTTAGGGCAATCTGCTGCTAGATTTGCCATTTGACAACCTATAAAGTAGGACAATAAACGAGGATTTGAATCGGCTACATAATTTTTAATTTGAATTCAGAGTTAATGGGCAAAACGTTTACGATTCGGGATTTTTATGGTTCTTCCCTGTTATTTCAGTATACCTGTTAGGCTACTTTTAATAAATAATAGATCCTTGTTGCTTTCAATAGGTAATAGATCCTCTGTCACAACCCACCTGTTTGATTGCTATATGAAGACAGAACTAATTTACATAGGGAAATAATGAGTTGTGATAATTGAAAATTTAATTTCTATTATAAATGGAAATTGAGCGTTGCACTGTTCATAACGTTCACTCAAATGTTGATTTTTTGCCGTTGTATGTTTTATAGACGTTTAAACATAACAAACTTGATACTGTCAATATTTTATGTTGATGACGAGTTATTTGCTCTTCAGTGAAACACAGTGAGTGCAACTCTGTTAGAGCAGGCTATTTTGAAACTTGGCCCAGACGCAAGTCTCTCCCTTTACACGGAGCATATGGAGCAGTTATGACCAACCAGGGTCGTAAACTACGTCAAAAATGTCGGCAATGCGTTCTGGGAACGTCGGAATGTTCGAAATATGGTTTTAACTCTGCAACACCACCTCCTAACATGCCGATAAACGGCGCAAATCAAAGAAATACCACTAAACATAATGGTTGTAGTAAGTAAATGGTTTAGCAAGTAGCTTCAACGAAAATTTGGTTTAGGGTCTATCATCGTTTCTCCATAGTTCCCGAAAATTCACATTTGCCATTGTGCCCATTTGTATCTGCTACCCAATCGAGTTTCATGAAAAAGAGAAAGGACAAAAACAATGTCATTCCGCGGTGTTTGAGACCGATTCGAACTCTGCAGCGATGTAACTGTGATTTTTTCCGATTTTTCGCTGTTTCCTCTAAGCCGACATGTATAACAGTAGCTAAGAATAGATAAAACTCAAACTGTAATTTTATTATTTTTTTAATTTTATTATTATTATTATTAAATATAACCCTGGATTTCACCCTCACTGGGTACCCGGTGGGGTGGAGACTTTTGGTTTATTATTCAGTGAATAATACACCTATGTATTCGCTCAGCAAAATTTGTTATAACACCCCCTCAGAATTTTTTTATTTTACGTTTCAAGGTGCATAGATTCCAAAAATGCAATCTCCGCCGTATCGTCAGTGGTCTTTAGGATCAACGCGTGAAGTTTTTGATACTGCTATCGTCCATATCTACTTCATTTTCGGTCCAAAAATTCTTTCGCACGCAGGTTCCATTTGGGCCACTGTTGTGTCCCGAAACTTTGCAGCCCGATCGGAATATACCCAGGGCCAGGGGTGTTATGGGTGAAAAATTTATGTAAAAATAGGGGTTTGATGTTTTAGCAACATGAGTTTGTGAGGTATCTATCGTTTTCCGTGTTTTTTAGGGCGAGAAGACCGAATATGAAGTCAATTTTGACCAAAGAGTAGAAAATGGAGGTTCTGACTAAGTTTCAGCCTTAAATTTACGTTAAATTTTGGTCTGGAGTCGTCGTTCTTCCGTACACAGTTTGAGTCCCCATTTGGGAACATATTTGGGTCCTAGTTGCGCTCCAAAGCTTGGCAGCACGATCGGAATACAATAGAGTTTTTCGAGGTTTTCGTGAACACGAGCTTGTGAGTCGTCTCCCTTTTTTTTTTTTTTTTTGTAGGGCGAGAAGAGCGAATTTGAAGTTGGTTTTGACCGAAGAGTGAAAAGTTGAGGTTGTAACAAAGGTTCAGCTCCCAAAGTTCATTTTTATGAATAAAAAATCTGGGAAATTGTCTGAAATCACCATAAGCTTGTATAATAACACTGGAAGTAGTGCATCAACAGGTGAATCAAGACAATGGACTATCAGTGATCAAAGATAATTTGTTTAAATTTAAAAAAACAAAAAACCTAATTCGTGTTTTTGGGCCCCAAAATTGGTGAAAACCATCAAAAATAGTTACTTCAATTATTGCACATGAAAGAAACAATAAGTGAATAGCCTAAATTTCTGTAGGTATGTCCAGTAGAATAGTAAACCCATGTGACAAGAGGACTTAGCAGCGTTTTTACTCGAAAGGTGCGCTACTTGTTGTTTTCTACCTTTAGTCCCTCTGGGCTTCACATGATCCTATCAGAGGTGAGGAGCTAATCGCTGGTCTGGTCAGCACATGCAAGCTTTTGAAAGCTTGTATTGGTGGCCGACCGAGACGAGTACCAGTAGACGCCAAGAACTTTTATCCCAAACGGGGATATAATGATCGGACGCTCTTGCCCGCTCGGATACACCGGCCCCCCATTTAATATAATATTGATGACGTATAAAAATATCAGTCATTTTTTCCAGTTCAAACTGTTTGTGGAGTTCCATTAGGTACAGTTTGTTGTGCCTCGGTACAGAAAATTTCCCCAGTACATACACAGGGTTTCAAATTAGTTTTCAGTTAAAATTGGTTTAGTTGCCCTCAAATTTGCTGATCTACTAGAAATTAATTGCTTTGTAATAAGAAAAAATCTTCCTTCGTTCCATCTTAATCCATGTAAATTTACATTTAAATCACGCAGATTGGCAAATCTGGCTGTTTGGAGTGTCGAGTCTGGTAGGCAGATTTGGGTGCGACCCAATCATTTTCAAGTTTTTTGCGTGTGAGTGGGATGTCGTCTTATTTCGTTAGACACAGATCTCTCGCGGCCCACGGTCTTGAGATATCAGAGAGAAATCTACTTAGAAGTTCCTTAGGAGGCCAGAACCATCAAGTAGAATTTTATGATGCGTCACTTCAGTGACCAGTCTGCTCGTTCACTGGGATTTGCACCAAAATTCAATTCAATTCGGATTTGGCACTTTTTTACATGTATTTTTATATATGAAAAAAGAGTAAAAGGAAAATCTACGTACCTGGCGGGTTACTAATTTGGTCCTTCAAGCTACGGACCCTAGTTTCAGTCCGTCAACCAATGGTCACGATACCTGTCGGTTGTGAATCTGATCGTTAAGTTAGGGCCTGTTCATCAGTTGCAAGCTAAACGGGAGATTGATAAACCACAGTTATAAGTAGCTGCCGCTTATCGAATTGGTGCTTTCATCAGTGCCAACTTAAATGACAGTTACAAAACCGTGGTTAGAGCATGGATACTGCAATAATCCGATTATTTAACTGACTGATGTAGAAGGATGTGGGTAACCTGGAAGAACCTCTCAGTTTCCATGGTTAATGCTGCCAATCCTCGGCGGTTGTTTTAGCGAATTTTCGAAGAAAAGGAAGCTATTGTTCTCGGTCCAAAATTTTTAAAACTCGAATTTCCGAAAGATTTTTATACCAAAATCCGTTTCAGACCATCCTGAATTCACTGCCGAAAGACACCAAAAATTATATATATATATATATATATATATATATATATATATATATATATATATATATATATATATATATTTATATATGTATGTGTCATTCCAGACGATAACTCTAGAAAGAATTGAGATAAAAAGTTCAAATTTGCACGAAAAATCTGTCTTGGCAATCGACAGGCTAAGTTCGTAGATGGGCAGAATCGGGTCACTCTAAGGGGGAGTTTTATGGGGGAAAAATTACCCATAAATTCCCAAAATGAAAAAGTCTGACAAGTGACACCTCATTTTAAAGGTTTTTGTACGCTGAACACGATGGTCAAATCAGAATTGCGATATCTCATTCCGTTCTCAAACTGGAGCACTTTGAAGATGAAGGAACGTGGTTATTTCTTGAGATGTTCTTCCTGGTTCGTCTGCTCTTATCTGATCACGGAATGGGATATCGCAATTCTGACTTCACCATCGTGTTCAGCGTTGGAAAATCTACAAACCGAGGTGTTACTCGGCAAAAAATGGAACAAAAAATTTGTTACGTACCTAGGTATGCCCATATTTGATGCATACCGAATTAACCGAATAGCGTCATACTTGAATACCTATAATTACCCAATAAGTTTAAGATTGCCCATATTTGAATGGGATATCCCAAAGATCACATTTTATATAAAATCAGTTATTTCTTCGAAAATTCGCTCTTATAGCCATGCTGCATGACTGTGGTTTTTTTAGTGTTAGAGCTGTTGTAGTACTGTGTGGTTGTTCCTTGAAGGCCCTCGAAAAAGTAGGCTCTGTCGTTTGTCCGTCAAAGATTGCTGTCAAATGACAGAGGATTATATTGTAATCGTTGTTATAGAACATTACCAATGATATAGGTAGGTAATTCCCTTGTACTGAACGTTCGGCTGTTCCTGTCGGATGTTCCTCGGCTTTCTAAGTAGTGAGGTACCTACCTAAATGGATTTCAACGATGCGAGGTAGGTAGCAGTTTTTAGCAGTCAGAACCAACAATTCTTTTATAACTCCACTCGTAAACTTGTCGTAAAAACGACCTAAACATCCATATCGACTCTATTTCTCACCGTTTACGGCCACATTTCCTACTCCAGTAACTGTGAAAATGAATTATTCTCATCGTCGCTGCTGTCGGAAGAATCCAAATCGATGGTATACATAAATAATAAGTTAGTTCGGGACATTAATCAACATGCCACGCGACATTCAAAGTCACACGCCGTCAACACATCGGAAATTTTATTATTCATCGAGTAGGATCGGAGAAACGATTCACACAACAATCTGATTTACCCACTCCTGTCTTCCTTTTAAAAATGGGAATCATTCCAGTACCTCAGTGTACATAGTTCCATACTTTTGGCGCATAAAACACGTTCAGTCCACTCCCATCTCTTTCTTCTTATTCACAATAAGTATTCAGGATCTGCCAGCACGGGAGCACTGAAAAAAACCGCTGCAAATCCCTACACAACGGTTTATTATTTTGTACAGAACACCCTTCTGTTACAGATCACAGCTCTCTGCATAGATAACTCTTCTATATAGATCACAGGCCCTCTGTAGCTTAGTACCTAACCCCGTACTCGTTACTAGGTACCTACCTAAATCATGTGTTAAATGTTGCTAAAATAATTCTGTCGATGACATACAGTAGCTAACATGGCAAAAAGAAGCACAAAGAACGAAGTTATGAAGGGGAATTGTTGATGTGGAGTGAAAAAATATTCAGCCCCAGCAGGGTTTCGATCTCGGGAACTTTAGCGTATTAGTTGGACGCTGATATGCACAAACCGGCCAAGCGCCATTTTGACATTTTCGAGAAAATCGCGATCAAAGATTTTGCGCGTTTTTTGGCTACCTAACCCCTCCAGTTGGTTGTAAAAATTTGGAAATAATGTCCCACTTGTTTTTTGGTGCGTAAAATCGAATGGTAACGTCAGGAAGTCGATTACATCGATATTTCCCGAGTTATGGCGGTTACCTGGTTTGTGCAAAACTCAAATATTACAAAACGAATTATGCACATCCCGGCCAAACGGCAAAATGTTCGACTGGCTACAAGTTGATTTGCACAAAACGGCCAAGCGCCTCACATGGCCGTTTTGTGCAAATCGACTGCAGCAGTTTTAGTAAAAAAAATAAGGAGCAAAAGAAGAATCAATAATCTGAATTTAGTGGAAAACTAGGTATTATTTCTTCCTCACTGCCGGAAGGTAGGGAAGCCTTGGATTCGTGATTGAGTTAAAAAAAAAAAAAAATATGTCTCCCAAAGTGATAATTTCCCCTTCCATTTTGTGTTCAGAGATCAAGGAACATTTTGGTTCCTTGTCTGTCCGACTGTCAGTCTCTCTGTGGTCAACTCCTTGTAACGCCCATAATTACCAGAAAAATAATGGTCGAAAGGCGGAAATTTGGAGGGTAGGTGCGGGTTGGGTCACAGATGATCCCACACCAAAATCAGTGAAAAAGTACTGTAGGTACCTTTCGTCTGCACATGCGCTAACGTGAAATACTTGAAACGCCCATACCTAAACAAACCAAACTCGGAGGATCGATCAGGAATCATAATACTTTGACAATACTTCGATCTTACTGTAACTATCGTCAGCGCGTGCGCGAACTTGAAATGTTGACCATTTCCTTCCTAGTCGTAGAGCTGAAATTTTGAGGGTACACGCGGGTTGGATCGCGGATGGTCCCATATCAAAACTATTGAAATCTTACAGTACCTACCTAACTTCCGTCTGCGCATGGGCAAACGCCAGATCCTCGTAGCGCCCATAACACTGCAGATCATCGCAGTGGTGAAATTTGTAAGACAGATGGAGGTGAGTTGTTGGACGGTCTCAAATGAATTCCATCAAAATCGATATTTTACCAACTGATTCTATACGTCCATGTTACAATAAGTAGTGAGGAAGCTATACTGCCCACCTAACTTGGCAGACATGTTATTGTTCAGAAGTGTTCAGAACGCACTTTGTGTTTATTATGTAGGTCATATTCCGTGAATACCACCAGTACAATAGGCACGGTGGGTGGAGGGGGGGGGGGGGATAAATTTAATTTGCCTCTAAACTTGGTTACGTTTCAAAGGAACACAATTATCCAATAAAAGCAATATTTTGCTTTAACTTTCGAACAAATCTGGCAGTTCGCACACAAGTTTCATTTGGCTATTTACCTCCGCAGCCCGATCTGCCCAAAATAAATAGGATTAGAGATAAACTTATGTAAATGAAAAAAAATGTCAAGGAAATTAATACATGATTTTTTAAACTTCTTAATTTTCATTTTTATACTGAACACTGAAATAATAATTGTAAAATTGGGTGCTCAGAAAAATCAAAATCTATTCTTAACGCAATAACAGGAAGCAGATAACAGAGATTCAGAGAAGAGGCTAGAATAGGAAACTAAATACGGAGTATGCGGAGGAAACACCTGAATCAATGCAGCTGAGTTTTGCACAGATCGACCAAACGACTGGTGTGACGTCTTTTGGCCGCTTTATGCGAAATACGGAAGCCCTGAATACCGTAATGACGCTTGGCCGGTTTGTGCAAATTACTGACCTTCTAAAAAACGTTTTCCACAAACAGTCTATCAACCCTAGCTTGTCTGAAACTTAATAGAGGGCGCTGAAATCGAGAAATTATGAAAGAACTCGTCGAGACGAATCGATTGATACCAAAAACTCGATTTTTGACATTTTGGCGCTTGGCCGGTTTGTGCATATCAACGTCCAGTTCGTCAGCTAGACCAGTGCGCTATATTGTGCAGCTAGCAGGAGGCCAGTGATGTGCACTCTCAACACAGCTTGATGCCTGCCTGTACACCCTGCTCTTTACAGCAAATTGTATAGCAAAGTTTATGGCAACATCGTAGAATGCTCCGAACGGTCTCAAAAATTCAGAAAAAATCTAACTATTTAAAAATGCGAGAAAACCCACACCTCAAAATACAATTTTCTGATGATAGGGATACTCTGGACATTTCAACCCCTATTTTTCACCCCTTAGAGTTGAGTGACAGTAACGCCGAGCTTCGAGGACCAACTACTAGAGCGTAAACGGGACCCATATACCAAATTCCGTGAATTTTGGTTCATGGGAACTAAGGAATAACCGCGGGCGGCGTAAGGCGGACAGACGGAATTTTTTTTTTCCCGGTATTCGTATTCTACGTCCCTTGAAACGTAAACCGTCAAATATTGAGGGGGGTTAAACTTTTTTTTTCGTGGTCGATTCCAATGGTTTTGGTTTATTATTTTCAATAATGAACCATTGGAATCGAGCATGAAAAAAAAAATTCTTACCCCCCCTCAAAATTTGCTGGTTTACGTTTCAAGGTATGTAGAATCCAAAACTGCAATAAAAATATTTCTGTCTGTCCGCCGTACGCCGTACGCCGTACGCCGTACGGGCCACTTTTCTTAGTTACCATGAAAGAAAATTGATGAAATTCGGGTTATAGGTTCCGTTCGCTGTCTAGTTGGTCCTCGAAGCTCGACGTTACTGTGAGTCATCTCTAAGGGGTTCAAAATAGGGGTTGAAATTTTCAAACGCCTATACCATTTTTTTACGTGAATATTTTTACGGTTTCAAATAGTTCTTGAACTTGCGAGTTTTTTAAGACCATCCGGAGCGTCGTACGTCCAGTCGTTCGTTCTCAGTAAGGCCCCGAAGTTTGCACCGACAGGCATTTTCGACTCCAGTGTGAATGAAATTGTATACAATTCAAACCAAATCTCGTAACCAGAGACGCGCCCACAATAGGAAATTTGGCGGAGATGAAATCATTGCTAGGGATCACCTGATTATATAGGCGGAGTATGAAGTCGAGTTGGTTGTTCTGTGATATTATTTCATTTGAAAAATGATGGCTCTTTTGGAGTTTGTCGGTAGGTAGTGAAACTTGAACAAACGTTGAAGTATTATTGATGGGTAAATTATTACTACGGTAAATCATTACTCAACGGTAAATTATTACACAACGGTTCATTATACCATCTACGTAGAAGGGGCTGGAGTTTGTTGGTAGGTACTTTCGCAACTTTTTTCACTCCTCATCAACAATTTCTTTTCAGAACTTCATTATGTGTGTTTCTTTTTGTTAGGTACTGTTTGTCATCGGCAGAATTATTTTAGCAACATTTAACTCGTGATTTAGGTAGGTACCTAGTAACGAGTACGGGGTTAGGTACTAACCTACGGAGGGTCTGCGATCTACATAATATGTATAGAATAGTACATATCATATATAGACGGGTTATCTATACATAGAGCTGTGATCTGTAACAGAAGGGTATTCTATACAAAATAATAAACCGTTGTGCAGGGATTTGCAGCGTTTTTAATTGAAAATAATAAACCAAAAGTTAAATCATGACCGAAGAAAATGGTTTCCGTAGATTCGGTTCTTGACCGTGCCCGTCACATTGTGAGTCCCGCGGGAAGAACAAATGATTTAGAACGCTGTACCTGTGCCCCGTAACTTTTCGTAACGGTGAGCACCCAGATCGCAATACATTCATGAGGAACCATTTAAGGATAAGGACATCGCCGAATAACTGCAGAAGGTCCCTTCAAAATGGGATGAAATTGATCTAAGGTTCAGGCGTTGTGTGAGGATTTCACTCGTATGCCCGTGCAAGGTGCAGCATGCAGAGAGGGCTTTAGTGGCTGCGATTTTCTTTCACTAAATTATGCAAACGGCTTGGTGTTCTCCGTGTATTTTACCTACCAATGTGAAGTTTATCGCAGTCTGTTGAGTGGGATCGGAGTTGATTGCTTGTGGCACGGGTTTCCTGTCAATCACATGCACGAAAACAAATCAGTTTTGAACGGTACTAAGTGCGAGTAGAAATTCCGATTTTGTTGAGCTTCCACTAAGAGCTTTGGATGATGAGTGTAACAACTATGTATGGATGTAAGAATAGTTGAACTCCTTGTGTTCAGCGCAGAACTTCTTTATCATGTATTTTTATTGGTTTATTATTTTCAATAATGAACCTTTGGAATCGAGCATGAAAAAAAAAATGTTTAACCCCCTTCAAAATGTTATGGTTTCCGTTTCAAGCTATGTAGAATCAGAAAATACAATAAAAAAATTCTGTCCGTACGCCGTACTGAGCACTTTTCTTATGTACCTACCGTGAACCAAAATTGACGAAATTCGGTTTATAGGTCCCATTTGGGCTCTAGTTGGTTCTCGAAGCTCGGCATTAATGTCAGTCAAACCTAAGTGGTGAAAAATAGGGGTTGAAATCTCCAGGACGCCGTTATCTCGAATTTTTTACGGTTTTTAATAGTTCTCGAACTTGGGAGTTTTTTAAGACCACCCGTAACATAGTACGTCCAGCCGTTCGTTCACAGTAAGGCCCAGAAGTTTGCACCGACAGGCATTTTCAACAGCAGGGTGATAGGTGAATGAAATTGTATACATTCAGCCCAAATATCATCACTAGGGACGCGCTAAAAATCTGGAATTTATTGGCCCGAGATAAAATCATTGCTAGGGATCACCTGATTATAATCACCGAGTATGAAGTCGAGTTGGTTGTTCTGTGATATTATTTCATTTGAAAAACGCTGCAAAGTCCTTGTCACATGGGTTTATTATTCCATTGGACATACCTACAGAGATGTTGGCTGTTTATTTATTGTTTCTTTCATATAGAATAATTGAAATAGCTATCTCTGGTGGTTTCCACCAATTTTGGCCACCAAAACACGAATACAGTACGCTTTTTTTTCTTTTTTTTAAAATAAATAAATAATCTCTGATCATTGATAGTACGTTTAATCGTCTTGATCCACCTGTTGACACTTTTTCCAGTGTTTTTCTACAAATTGATGGTGATTTCAGACTATTTCCCAGGTTTTTGACTCATAAAAACGCTGCAAAGTCCTTGTCACATGGGTTTATTATTCCATTGGACATACCTACAGAGATGTTGGCTGTTTATTTATTGTTTCTTTCATATAGAATAATTGAAATAACTATCTGGTGGTTTCCACCGATTTCGGCCCCCAAAACACGGATTAGGTACGCTCCTTTTTTTTTTTTTTTTCAAATTATCTTTGATCATTGATAGTACCATTTAATCGTCTTGATCCACCTCTTGATACTTTTTCTAGTGTTATTCTACAAATTGATGGTGATTTCAGACGATTTTCCAGGTTTTTGACTTATAAAAAATCAATTTTGGGAGCTGAACATCTGGTACAACCTCAATTTTCCACTCTTTGGTCAAAATCGACTTCATATTCGGTCTTCTCGTCCCCAAAGACATGAAAAACGATACATCAAAAGCTCATTTTACTAACATGTTGCTAAAACGCAAAAAGTACCTATTTTTACACACATTTTCACTCATAACACCCCTGGGTATATTCCGATCGGGCTGAAAAGTTTCGGGACACAACTAGGGCCCAAATGGAGCATGTGTGCGAAAGAACGACTTTTTTAGACCGAAAATGAAGCCTGTACACGTGATACGGCGGACGGCGGACGGCGTACGGCGGACGGACATTGCATTTTTTGAATCTACGCACCTTGAAACGGAAAAGAAAAAAGTTTGAGGGGGTGTTATAAAAATTTTTTGCTGAGCGAATACATAGGTGTATTATTCACAGAATAATAAACCAAAATCAATTTCGGGAGCTGAACATCTGGCAGAACCTCAATTTTCTATTCTTTGGTCAAAATCGACTTCATATTCGGTCTTCTCGTCCCCAAAAACATGAAAAACGATACCTTAAAAGCTCATGTTACTAACATGTTGCTAAAACGCAAAAAGTACCTATTTTTACACACATTTTCACTCATAACACCCCTGGATATATTCCGATCGGGCTGAAAAGTTTGGGGACACAACTAGGGCCCAAATGGAGCATGTCTGCGAAAGAACGATTTTTTTAGACCGAAAATGAAGCCTGTACACGTGATACGGCGGACGGCGTACGGCGGACGGCGGACGGCGGACGGCGGACGGTGGACGGCGGACGGCGGACGGCGGACGGACATTGAATTTTTGGAATCTACGCACTTTGAAACGGAAAAGAAAAAATTTTGAGGGGGTGTTATAAAAATTTTTTGCTGATCGAATACATAGGTGTATTATTCACAGAATAATAAACCAAAATGATGGCTCTTTTGGAGTTTGTTGATAGGTAATGAAACTTGAACAAACGTTGAAGTATTATTGATGGTTAAATTATTACACAATGGTAAAATTATTACACAATGGTAAAATTATTACACAACGGTTCATTAGACCATCTACGTAGAAGGGGCTCGAGTTTGTTGGTAGGTACTTCTGCAACTTTTTTCACTCCACATCAACAATTTCCTTTCAGAACTTCATTATTTGCGTTTCTTTTTGCCATTTCAGTTACAGTTTGTCATCGACAGAATTATTTTAGCAACATTCAACTCGTGATTTAGGTAGGTACCTAGTAACGAGTACGGGGTTAGGTACTAACCTAGGGAGGGTCTGTGATCTATATAGAAGGGTTATCTATACAGAGAGCTGTGATCTGTAACAGAAGGGTATTCTGTACAAAATATAAAACCGTTGTGCAGGGATTTGCAGCGTTTTTTAGCTCATGAACCTGCTTATATTTATTGTTACGCTCCACTGATGTAGCACTACTTGGAGTTAAGCTCTCGATGCGGCGACCCTCATTCTCTGTGCTACCCTCATGACGAGCGGTGTTTCCATTTCGGTGAAGTAGGTAGGCACCTTGGTTCTGACGTTTGTAATGCTGACATAGCGAAAGAAATGAAAGACTCAGGCTGATAATCTGTTAAGACTCCACATCATCTGCATCATTGTGAAATCTCCCCGTAGGAGGTGCTGCAAACCCTCGAAAAAGGACCTGACATCCAAACTTTTGTGTCTGCGGCGTCACGTTCAGTGAACATCCGCGCATTACGATGCGATAGTACCTAGTTGGTACCCGCAGCTCTTTACGGGCGTCTGTCAAGGACGACGAGCGTTGGCCAAAACTGAATGACGGGAAGGGAATCCCGCTCGTTTCACGACTAATTACCCTCAAAAAACATTCATAGTTTTGCCTGCCTCTCGAGCCAAGGACGTCGGTCATCTTCGTAAAGACGAAATCTGAAACATGATACCTAGCTTGCCGTAATTGATGAAGGTGGATTCGTTGAGGATGCGCCCGTTCGATTACATTACTTAGCAGGCGTCGAAGAAAAATTTCCAGTAACATACATTCAGCAATAACTGTCTAATAAACCGAAAAATTGGAAGGTACCTGCATTTTCCCCAAATTTAGTTTCAAAATAGGTGCCCCTTCTTTCTCCCTTCGTTCCTCAGTGACTTTTCCTGGGTTTGGACGCCATAAGTGTCCAAATAAGTTAGGTTCAGCAGGAGTCGACAACATGCATTTACACATTGAAATTGTGAGGACGCGGTGGAGAGCGACCACCAACTACTGATAATTTATCAGCTTACTAACATTTTGCTGAAGAGTTTATTTGAACCAACTAACAAGTGCAGAATATTATATTCTGCCGACGATGTGTTCATATTCAAGAACCTAAAGAAAAACGGAGTTATTGAAAAAATAGTCTATTTCGACTAATGCACGAAAAAACGCGAAAAACGCTGTTGACAGTCGTGTATTAGTGGAAATAGACTATTTTTTCAGTCACTTCGTTTTTCTTTGAAACTAGCCTGACCGCTCGCTTCGCTCGCTTTCCGCACAACTTGGGAGCCTACTGGATATTCGTGCCAAATTTGGTCGATATCCGTTGAGCAATTCGGGATTCGACCATGGAGGGGCCCATGGATGCGCTATGGTCGACCGCGGGGGTAGTCCGAAGGGTCGGTCGTAGATAGAATTTCACGTAGATTACGAATACGCGATAAAAAATAGGTGTTACCATTTCAATTAACGAAGTTGACCATGGTCGACCATAGTTCCGCTATGGTGAGGGAATTAAAAATGCGACGTTGCACAACTTGGGAGCCTACTGGATATTCGTGCCAAATTTGGTCGATATCCGTCGAGCCGTTTGGCCGTGGCAAGACAGACAGACAGACAGACAGAGATTCGTTTTTATAATATACTAGCGGATCACCCAGGTGTTGCCCCGGTCGGGGTGCGTAAATAACTGGACGTAAAGTTCATTTTTATACAACCACGAAAAATACACAGTAGAATATCTGATTTAAATCGAGTTGTCCTAAAATGGAGTGAACTTTCCTTGTGAAAACAACTTTGAAAAAAGATTTGACGCCGTGTTGATAGGTACCAATAAATAACTCGGCGAGTTGCTGCGAACATTGTAAATATGTAAATAACTCGGCAAGTTGTGGTCCTAGAAAAATAGTTCGCCACTTTTCGGAAAGAGGGGAATTTGCCCTAGCCGAGGACACCACTCACGACCCGATATGAAAAACTCGACGAAACTGCTTTTCCCATTTTTCTTGACAACGACATTCTCGACAACAACTTTTCAAGATCGGGGTTGCTAGGAATAGCCTGAAAACCGTTGAAGGAAGTCTCCACCGAGAATGCAACCTAGTCAGAAACCATCCCCGGTGTTCCCAAAACATATTCACAAAGTTTCATCCCGATCGGTCGAGTAGTTTAGGAGTCTATAGGGAACATACATACAGACAGACATTCATTTTTATATATAGTTTTTATAGTTTTTATATATAGAGATAGAGATGGGCGCGATTTAGTTGCGAGTGATTTATTCCGTTCAAGAACCTGTCCGCTGTGCAGGTTTACATACGTAGGCACGTCTTCATGGAGGGGAAAGAGTTGATTGACCGATGCCTTCTCACCCCTTTAAATCTATTTGGACGTCCAATTTATTAATGGGTTGCGAGGACCTTCCCACAGAAAGGAGAGAAAAAAAACCTGTTCCTGGGAAGGATTGCGTGACTTTCATGTCGAACTGACTTGTACGACGGGCATTCCCATCCTTCAAACTGTACGTGTGCGACTGTACGACTGCCAGACTTACCTATTGACAGCGGCGAGCCGGCTTCTGTCGTTCATCTTGTAAGAGCCCTCTTTCATTAAAGAAGTGCTCGCGTGACGACAATACTATCGGTAGCTACACCATTATTGGAAACTTCGAGTAATTAGGCTTCTGTAACTTCTTTCAAAACTGTAAGTTGCTAGGTAGAATATTTTCCTCGATGCGTGTTTCTGTACACTGCTTACACGTTATATTCATCCCAGTGCAGATCAGCAGCGTCGATTGATTGCGAACTGTTTCTATTTTGGCTTATTGAAAACATGTAAATTTTGCTTCCTCACTACCGAAGGTAGGAAAGCCTGGGGTTCGTGGTTGAGAAAAAAAAATATGTCCTCCAAAACGAACATTATTTCCACTACCATTTTGCGTTTCAGACATCGAGGAACATTTTTGGTTCCGTGTGTATGTCTGTCTGTGGTAATTCCTTGTAACGACCATAATTACCCGAAATAATGGTCGAAACGGGCTGAAATTTGGAGAGTAGGTGCGGGTTGGGTCGCAGATGGTCCCATACCAAAATCATTGAAAAAGTACCGTAACTTTCGTCTGCGCTTGCGCAAGCGTGAAATAGTTGAAACGCCCATAACTACCTTGAATATTGTTGAAATGAATTCAGACTTAGTGTCGATCATGAATAATAGTTCAGTACGAATTTCATTGAAGTTATCCTGTAACTCGTCTGCGCATGCGCGAACATGAAATGTTCTCCATTTCCTTGTAACGCTGTTAACTACGCGAAAATTAGTCGTAGAGACCTGGAATTTTGAGGGTTTACGCGGATTGGATCGCAGTAAACCCTTATTTTCCAAACTTGATATTCTCCCCCCTCGGCTAACTTATGTAGTTGAACTGCTGAAGTATTTCTACAAGCATTATCTTCCTGACATCCAACCCCTTCAGGGTATTACAAGAGCAAACTCGATTTTGATTATACCAATCCCTCACCCTAGATGTGATTTTTTCAAACGTCAGTTTTCATTTTTAGGTCCTAGACTGTTTGTTGAATTGCCTCCTCATATTAAATTAAGTTGGAGTTTTAATAAATTTAAAAATATTTTGATTGTTCATTTTAAAAATCTATATAAAAATGGTATGTTCATTTCTGTTTTGCGTTTTATTTAGTAAGTTATATTTATAACAGAGCATTGTATTATTTTCTTTATTGTTTCTTTGATTCCGTTGTCATCTATGTCCCTTTTTGTACATATTATTCGTAAGCAGAATTCCCTTTACTTAGATTATTTTAAAGTATTTACTTGATAGCACTCGTTTCTAATTTTTTTTTTTTTTTTTTTTAATCTCCTGATCTCCAGACATTTTTTTAAATTTTGGAGATCAGAAATTGCCATATATTTGTTTTTATAGAAGTGAGTATTATTTTTGTTTATATATGTATGAAGTATCAAATACTTCTTTTTTGCTTGTATTTTGATTTGTTGTTGTTGTAATTAAAGGCAATTCTAAAAAAAAAAAAAACGCAAATCCGCAAACGTGTAATACTTGAAACGCCCATAACTACCTTAAATATTGTTGAAATGAGTTCACACTTGGAGGGTCGATCAGGAATAGTACTTTGATAGTTCCGTCATTGGAATCGTACTGTAACTTTCGTCTGCGCATGCGCGAACATGAGATGTTGAAAAAATGTTGAAATGTTTGATCCTATTACGCATGTTACGTAATTAATTACTATTCTAATCATTTTGGCGCATAATTTTTTTTACCAAGTGATTCTACACGTCCATGTTACAGTAAGTGAGGAAGCTATACTGCCCACCCAACTTGGCAGACGTTTTTTTAATCGCTCAGGGAAAAAACGCTGCAAAGTCCTTGTCACATGGGTTTATTATTCTATTGGACATACCTACAGAAACGTTGGCTGTTTATTTATTGTTTCTTTCATATAAAATAATTTAAATAGCTATTTCTGGTGGTTTCCACCAATTTTGGCCCCCAAAACACGAATTAGGTACGCTCCTTTTTTTTTTCTTTTTTTTTTCAAATTATCTTTGATCATTGATAGTGCCATTTAATCGTCTTGATCCACCTCTTGATACTTTTTCTAGTGTTATTCTACAAATTGATGGTGATTTCAGACGATTTTCCAGGTTTTTGACTTATAAAAATCAATTTTGGGAGCTGAACATCTGGTACAACCTCAATTTTCCACTCTTTGGTCAAAATCGACTTCATATTCGGTCTTCTCGTCCCCAAAAACATGAAAAACGATACCTCAAAAGCTCATTTTACTAACGTGTTGCTAAAACGCAAAAAAGTACCTATTTTTACACACATTTTCACTCATAACACCCCTGGGTATATTACGATCGGGCTGAAAAGTTTCGGGACACAACTAGGGCCCAAATGGAGCATGTGTGCGAAAGAACGATTTTTTTAGACCAAAAATGAAGCCTGTACACGTGATACGGCGGACGGCGTACGGCGGACGGCGGACGGCGGACGGCGTACGGCGGACGGCGTACGGCGGACGGACATTGCATTTTTCGAATCTACGCACCTTGAAACGGAAAAGAAAAAATTTTGAGGGGGTGTTATAAAAATTTTTTGCTGAGCGAATACATAGGTGTATTATTCACAGAATAATAAACCAAAACCCTGAGGGGAGCGAGTTGTAGGATGGGACAAACAGTGCCATTCTATCATTATATCGAGCTAATATAGTTGGTATCAAATTTATATGGTGCCTTATTTTTAATGTCACATGTTGAGGGCAGATACTAATGTGACCAGGGTGGAACCACCATTTTACCAAGAAGACCAAGATGAGAAATTTTTTTCCTATATACTTGACCTACAGCAGAGTTAAGTTGCGAATATGTTTTGGTTGTAGTTGGTATGAATATGTATTTGATGGTACATGAGCGTAACACTTTAGGCAACCTCAAGTTTGAGGCATGTGAGGGACTGATAATTGAAATACCTGCATTTACATATTTATGAAAATCTGAGGGCCAAAATTGATTTTGAGGTGTGTATAGAAATTGCTCAATTCTAAATTA
Organism: Leptopterna dolabrata; assembly: GCA_954871275.1. Lineage (NCBI taxonomy): Eukaryota > Metazoa > Arthropoda > Insecta > Hemiptera > Miridae > Leptopterna > Leptopterna dolabrata. The sequence continues at coordinate 81,303,735 of OX940975.1, read as the reverse complement.
TTCAGCTCAATCACTCAGATATTTTCAATAGGTTTTGACAGAATATGATTGCCAGATATTCAACTCTTCGAAACGTCGGTTTCGGAACGACCCTCGGCCACAAGTTATTCGGGAGTTTATGGACGGGAAATCCCATTGTTCCTGCCTGTTGAACCATCTGATCGACCTCCGCCAACCCCGAACAATGCCCTCGAGACCTCTAATGAGAAAAGAGAGAAATCTCATGATTTTTCCCACTCTTGAACGGCGAGTGACTTTTACTTCAATTTTCACACACGAACTACCCTTCAGCGAGGGATGCTTGGCCCCGTGCATTGTCTTGTGCCCATTCAAGTATCGTGACTTGCCCCGAAGTTGTTGTACCTTGAAGTCCCAACTTTCGTTGGCCAACTTCGATAAACAAATGTTTTTGCATTTCATTGGCTGCTTCGTTTGGTATCATTATAATATAATGTCATTGCTTCTAGGCTTCTCCTGCTCAATCCCGTTGGAACCTTCAAAATTATTTCACACACACATATATATATAATATATATATATATATATATATATATATATATATATATATGTTTTTTGCTTGTGTTAACTTAGGTAACCTACCTTTAATAGAAAACTCTTTAAATCCCTACACAACGGTTCATTATTTTGTACAGAACACCCTTCTGTTACAGATAACCCTCCTATATAGATCACAGACCCTCTGTAGCTTAGTCCCTAACCCCGTACTCGTTACTCGGTACGTACCTAAATCACGTGTTGAATGTTGATAAAATAATTCTGTCGATTACAAACAGTAGCTAAAATGGCAAAAAGAAACACAAAGAATGAAGTTCTGAAGGGGAATTGTTGATGTGGAGTGAAAAAATCGGTCCCTGTAGAGTTTCGATCTCGGGAACTTCAGCATGTCAGTTCGACAGTGAGACCAATGCGCTATAAAATCTAGCTAGCAGGAGACCAGTGATGTGGGCTCTCACCACAGCTTGATGCCTGCATGAACCCTGCCATTTACGGCAAATTGTATAGCAAATTTTATGGTAACGTCGTAGAATGCTCCGGATGATCTCAAAAATTCAGAATAAAATCAAACTATTTAAAAATGTGAGAAAACCCTCACCACAAAATAAAATTTTCCGAGATAGGGATACTCTGGACATTTCAACCCCTATTTTTCACCCCTTAGAGTTGACTGACAGTAACGCCGAGCTTCGAGGCCCAACTAGAGCCCATATATCAAATTTCGTGAATTTTGGTTCATGGGAACTAAGAAAAAAGCCGTGGACGGAGTACGGTGGACGGACGAAATTTTTTTATTCGATATTCGTATTCTACGTTGCTTGAAACGTAAACTATCAAATTTTGAGGGGGAGGGGGGGATTTAAGCAATTTTTTTTTTTTCATGGTCGATTCCAAAGCTTTATTATTCAAAATAATAAACCAAAAATTAAATGAACAAAGTACCTACTGTCCCAAGTGTTCTAGGCAATATTCTCTTGATCTAAATATTTCTCTCATGAGTTAGAAAATATTTTTGATCAGGTCAGGCGTTGTTTGCGGTCTAGTTGATCCTCAAAATTTGGCGTTATTGTCTGTCATTCTCAAGGGTGAAAAATAGTGGGCAGATTAAAAATTGTAATAATGCCTTATCCACCGAAGCTAAGAGTTCAAATATCTATAGAACGCTCATTTCACTTTTCAGATTGTTTCTATGGGTAGTTCTTTACATATTTGAGTGATGGAGGAATAAATTTCCATTTAAAAAATGCATGTTAAATCTATATATATTCTTAGTACATTTTTTATCGTGGTAAATTTGAATGTGAGTTGATATAATATGGAGTAGAACGTTCTCTTTTGGCGGTCATGATATCGAACTTTTAATAATAAATACCTCGGAGCTTTCTATTTCGTCACTGATTTCGCGAACATTATTGGATTTCAGCGCGTCAATAGTTGAGAATGAAAATCGAGGAAACCTCGACCGATAGTTCCTGTGTGTGATTGTGATAGTGTTCTATATTTCCTCTGCCTCGTTCACGGAAATATTGAAAGAAACCCTATGAATGTTGGAGAGATGCCGACAAATCGGCTTTTTTTACGGACCGACTTAGTATTGAGACCTGCGCTCCAATTCTCACGCGCGTTCCTTGTGATATTCTGTTTCTTCAAGTTTTTCTTCTTCGTTTTCCGTTCTAGTTGGTTTTCTCTCGGAGAATTTCCTCCGAAGTCTCAACGTAACGTCAGCAGTTCGGTGTCAGTAACGTCCATCTCAAGACATTTTATTGCAAAAACTTCGGCCTATTTCGAGACATTGCGGGTGAAAAGTACTATCCTTAGTCGTTCCAGGTAGAGTGCTTGCCTTTCTTTGGTGCAGGGCGTTCAGCAAAAAACCGTTAATACGTAGGTAGCTACTTATTGATTTTATTGTAATTCCTAGATTAGGACCATAAGGAAAGAACTTAAAGCATAGAGATTTAACACACTGAATAAATTAGTAGAGAGAAAATGAACAATCTGTATTTTTTACAAAATTAAATTTTACGTGTATCATAGCGCCCAAACGTAACTATTTCCCACGATGATCAACAACTATGCACATTGTAGATAACTTCAGGTTGATAAAATATTGTCTCGAAAACTTCCCCTTCAACCTGATTTCAGTTCAAAGAAACAGTTATTGTTTGTTAGTGACGATGGTTTGATCACCGAAACCGGTGTATTTTTCCCGTTTTGTCGTGTATTAGTGGAAATAGACAACTTTTCAATATCTCAATTTTTGACATTTTCATGTCTTTGCCCTGGCACATAGCACAAAAAACTGTCACGAAATTGCGTAACGAAATTGTGTTACAGTGCCTTTATAATGATTTCCGCTTACAACGACCCCGTTGTTAGGTTTGTTCATTTTCTACACTTTTTAACCCACAAAAATCGTTCACCACTCGTTGGAAAGCTCTCGATTTAACGAACATTTTCATGTTCTCCATAACATATTGACTATACGAATAGCGGAGCTATGGGCATAACTGTTCTCATATTTTGTTTACAAACTAATGATCGTGAGTGTAGAAGATAATTAATCCGGAATCGTCTATTTTATTGAAATTAGGTACCTACCTCTTAATATTAATAATGTCAAAAGCAATAGGTAAAGACATTAAAATGTCCCAATGCGTTGCAGACTCGTATGCAAGCGTTTTTTATTTTCATAAAATTTCTGATCTTCAACCTCAATGCGGCACGGGTTAACGTTATCCGATCGACCTAAAACTTTGCGAATCTCATTTTCTAGTCAAATGACACCTTTTAGGGGGTTGCCAGAAGTGATTTTCTCAAAAAAATTTTGCCTATTGCCTTGTGGTCACAAAAAGTCTACTTTCGAAATTAAATCGTGGCAACCCCCTAAAAGGTGCCATTTGACTAGAAAATGAGATTCCCAAAGTTTTAGGTCGATCGGATAACATTAACCCGTGCCGCATCGAGGTTGAAGTTTAGAAAAACTCACTTTTTTTCATAAAAATATTATTTCTTTCCTCATAGCATAGTAACCATTTGTCCTAGAGGCTTGAAATTGGTGTTATTTTATTTGACATGTTATCTCCTTCAACTTTTACTCCAATACTTTTTTCGCTAGATCCTATAGATCTTATGTTATTCAGCTTTTCCCATCTCAAAACGCGGTCCGTTTCAGCAAATGTGCCTTTTTAGGCATACCCCTAAAAACCACACTCCAGTCAATGAAATCGACCTCTGGGCATCCATTAAAAAAAGTGAAACTTGATTAATGTTACTAATTTTGCAACAATACTCGTATTATCATCATGTAGACTAGTTTTGTATTTCGTTTGGTCGAAGTTAGGCCACCCAACTTGAAATTTTTTGAAAACACTAGGTTCAGGACCAGTGGTCGAGCCTACCTTGGTATCAAACACGGCTTTCAAAATAATTTCCAAAATATGATGACGGCATGCTAAGTACAAAAGTTCTTTTTGCAATAATTGCTCCAGCAAAACACAAGCCCCCCTAACCCGACCAGTATTTGCAGCTGTGGTGTCAAGGCACATTGCTTGAATTTTGTCTGCTGCACCCCACTCTTGAATGGCTCCAAATACCGCATGGGCTTGCAAGAGTCCAGTACTATTTGCGAGTTGAGGAACTCCGATCAACTGTTCCTCATCTCCACAACTAATCAAGATCGCTACTCTTTCTACGTTTTCATTTTTCAATATATCTGGTAGCTACCTAGATCCCCCCCCCCCCCTTATTACAGCCTCAACCTTTACATTTATACCTGAAACATACTCATTTTCAATAAACCAGAGTGATTTAGAAGTGTCATATCTCCTGGAGGTCGATTTCATTGACTGGAGTGTGGTTTTTCTTTGAAATGTGTTTCCACGATTTCTTCACGAATTATTTAGTTCGTTGTCCAACTCCAAGTAATTTGGTAAGTAAATAGTTAATGCTTTGAGCTGGGTAACGTTTTTTAAGCACATCCGCAATCATATCTTCTGTCTTACTGTCTTCTGGTATTTGATTTCAATTGTTTTTCGACGTTTGACCTGATGAAGTTAAGTTTAATGTCGATGTGTTTGGTTCGTGAGTGTTTTGTCGGATTTCTTGCGATTTACTGAGCTCCCTGATTGTCTTTGTGGCTCACCGTAGTGTCAGGGCAAAGTCCCAGCGCCCCACTCAGGTTTTTCAATGCGACAGCTTCCTTCGTTGCTCCTGAAATCGCCATGTACTCCGCTTCAACAGCCGATGGAGCCACGGTCTGTTACTTCTTACTTTCCCATGTGACTGCGGCGCCTCACAGAATGAACGCATACCTACCCGGTATAATGATCGGCAGTCGTCCAAACAGGAACCCCAGTCAGCGTCTGCGTATCCTGTTAGATCTTCCCCTGATTTCCTGAACGTCTGATGTCTGATGTCCAGATAAAGTAGGCGCCAATGCTCGCGGCGGACCAGTGCTCTCTTGTATAGCAATTATTGTTGAATTGGCTCAGGAAATTTACGGAGTGCGCTGTCAGGTCGAGTGCGTACTGATTTCTGGTAGGGCACACTGAGCCTATGAGCTGGTGGTAGGGCATAGATTTCATTTCCTCTTCTGTTGGTGGTGCAGGTGGTTTTCGGGCCACAAGGAAAGAACTCAAAGCATAGAGATTTTACACATTTGAATAAATTACTAGAGAGAAAAACGAACAATCTGTATTTTTTATTACAAAAGTAAATTCTACGTAGACCATAGCACCAAAACGTTATTTTATTTCTCATGATGATCGATAAGTACGCACGTCTCTTGAATATCAATTATTGTTGAATTGGCTTAGGAAATTTACGGAGTGCGCTGTCAGGTCGAGTTCATACTGACTGCTGGTTGGGCATACTGAGCCTATGAGCTGCTGGTAGGGAATATATTTCATTTCATCTTCTGTTGGTGGTGCAGTTGGTTTTCGGAGTTTTCGGCGTCTTCACAGCAAAACGTTTCCCATGCTGAAACGTTTGAGCAGTTCGTTGGTGTACTTTTTCTGGCTCATAAAAGTCGTCCTCTCGTTTCAATCATGTATGAATTCGCTTCCGTAGTGCATTTTCCTCAGATCTTTCATCTTAAAAGCTTTCATAATGAATAATTTTTTTGTGTCAGTTATTCATTCTGTTTTATTTTATGCAATCCATAAATCATCTACGCAAATCGCTACAAACAGCTACTGTTCTGGTTTTCCTTCTTTCCAGTGTTCCGTCTGCTTTCAGTTTTCACATATTATCAGTCTGGTACCTCTGATGTTTTCACCTTCTTGTTTATTTACGATTTCGACAGTTTCGTTTCAATGGTTGAACTGTATTCAGATTTTATTACTTCTTCCCACCCCTGCGCATCTGGTCTTGAGATTGCTTCTTTCAGCGAAATTTCTGCAATTGGTGTGAATTCTTCGATTTTTCTTTTCGGCAATGTTTGTGTCATGTACCGTTTTCCCCATTGTTCTGTAGATTTTGCGAGTTCTTACCCTGGACACAGATTGTGGAATACGAATTCATCCCCTAGTTCGATACGTTATGGTTTTTGATGTTGAAGGAGTAGCTAATTCCTGATGTTCTTCATTCTCATCAGTTTCGTGGTTATCCTCGAGTTTTGCTACGTTTTGTTGCGGTTTTGTGGTCTCACTTTTGTTCCGCGATAGTATATTTATTTCCATTTCTGTTTTTTAATTTCTGCAGGTTTTATTTGATTTTCATCGTGTATGAAGTCCTCCATATTTGTTGTTTCTCCATAGTTGTTCTTTTCTCATCGTTTCCGAATTCATCAAGGAATTTTACGTCTCTTGAAACTTCCCCTCTTCTCTCGTCCTTGGCCCAAACTCTATAGGCCTTTGGCTGTTCGGAATATCCTATAAATATACATATAACATGGTCTTCCACGAGAATCAAATTCTCCTTTTGTTGGTTTTTTTGTTGTTCAAAACATGCTTTGGAGCCAAATGTTCTATAAATAGGATATTACTCGAGGTTTCCCAGTCTACCTCTCATAATGGAGTCTCTCCTCCAATGCTTCTTGGGCATATATTTCTTAAATGATTTGATGTATTCAGAAACTCTGCCCAGAGTTTGAAGGATAATTCAGCCTGGATTAACAGAGATTTATTGTTGTATTTTTACGTTTTGCAAGTCCGTTTGGTTCTGTGTGTATTTCATTAATAATCTAATTGTTATTCCGGTTTTCGCTAGAAAATCGTAAAATTGTTTATTGCAATATTCTGTACCATTGTCTGGTTGAAGGAACTTAATCTTTCTTCCTGTTTCTGCTAGATTCTTGTACTTCAGTCATTCTAACAGTACGTAAGTTGAAAAAAATAATAATAATCCAGCTTCACACCACTTTGAATAGTCGTCTATGAACGAAAGGACGTATTTTGCTCCAGCCATTGAACTTATTCGCATGGGAACTCACAAATCTATGTGAATTATTATTTTTCTATTAGCCCTCTGGATCTGTTGGATTTTGTTGCGAAGGGTTTTTGTGTCATTTCTCCCTCGGCACACACACACACCTCATGTGGGCAGTTTCCCATTGAATTCCGTTCCCATCGCTCTATTTTTCGTTACAAGTTCTCTCAAGTCATTTTCATCAAGTGTCCATAGCTGTGGTACAAATTTCACTGCTTGGTCTCTTATATCTGCGTGGAGTTTCTGTTGATGTTTTGTAACAACTTTAATTTTCTTCTAGGTAGTACAAATTGTTAATGCGTTTAGCTATCATCGTTGTTTTTCCAGCACAATTTCGCTACAGCCGATTCCTTTTTGAATGTTGCTGTGTGTCCAGAATCTGTCATTTGCCTTCCGACACTAAATTTGTACATAAGTCTATAACATATAATGTATTTTTCAGATTCAAGACCCATTCAATCTTGGCTGGACCCTGACCATTAATTTTAGTTAAACTATTGTTAGCTAGATTAACTTCCAATTATTAACTTCCATTATTTTCCAATTTTTCTAATTTTACAAATTACTTTCTTCGTTGCACACATGGGCTGAACATCCGCTGTCTGGTACCAACCACTTCCTGAAATATTCAAGGCGACTTGTGCACTTCCTGTGAGAAAATAGCTTCCCTCTTCTACATGTTGAACTTGGTCGCGGTATCGGTGCTGTGATGCCTTTTATCCCTTTCTTTTACAATGTTGCAACTGAATTAGCAATAATTTCCTGTCTTATTTTGTTGTCGATTCTTATTCAGCTATCTGGGCCTAGTTCTCATAGGTTTCTGGTATACTACACAGGAGTGTTTTGGCCTTACATTCTTTTATCTGACGAATTTCAGATGGCGAATTGGCCAGAATTATCTACGTCGTCTTTTGCCTTCTGATCCCCTGTCTCCCATTCTTCGAAGAATCGAGCATCTCCGACAGGAATAGCAGCAGGATCGTTTTCAGGTTTCCTTATTTTCCCGTTAACGTATCCAAACAGGTCGTTTTTGACGAGTAGGGCTTCCATCTGAACCTTCCAAGAGTCATTATATTGTCCCTGTTGAGTTGCTGTATTTTCACGCTCATGGTGATCAGCCGGTTCAGCACTGAAACAGCAACCATAAATGAATTTGGAATAATGTAATTTATTTATTTATTATTATTATTATTATTATTATTATTATTATTATTATTATTATTATTATTATTATTATTTGTTTACCTTGGTACCTACCTCTTATTTTCTTGCTACCTACCTAGTTTTTGAGCAATACAACTAACTACCTAAATGAATCCCGATTCGAGTCGTATTATTAGCCAGTATGTTGATTTGTCACGAACCAATTATTTTTCACACTTCTAAATGGAAAAAGTTCGCTTGCAGGTTTTTGGGTATTGTTTCTCATTTCATACCTACCTTCAAGTGTCAAAAAACGGGTACCAAAAAACTTTTTCGCCTCTTTTGGACTATTTTTAGAGATTCTGCAGAGATTTCGGTGGCAAAAATAGATTTGTCAACTGTAGGGCGCACACAGGGGTGCCATGGTATGAGAGGTGAGCGCCAAGTAGCTTGGCTTGGCTCAAAAATTATCGAACGGGAATTTCACTCATTCATAAGGCCATTCCTGAGTACCTACTGAGCCAGTTCCCAATTGCCCCCGTATATTAGAACCTGCTCAGGCGAAACTCACTGTCGGATTTCTGTTAAATTCTTATGAGATATTTTGGCAACTACACACACCAATTACTATGTACTAGTATTTGTATAAATATCTGAAGTGTAAATTTCTAATAGAGTAACACTGTTTTCACTATTGGTCAGAAATCAACCACGAAGCGCACCGATAGAGCTTGGATATGATTGGCTTTTGGATATTCAGATGAGGTGAAAAATTGAAGCGCGTGAGTGGGATCAGTGCACCCACACGCATCCTTGACCACCGAAATCCACAAAGTCCCGCAAGGCACCTGAACCAGGACTGAGGAGCTCGGATTACCGCAAAGCCTAACTGTACTGAGAAAGCAGCGCCTTGTAAACGGGTGCATTACGACTTCGAAGATGGAACGAGTAACATCTAATGATATCAGCGAATAACTGGGGGGTTAGATAACTGGCCGGGGACCATTTTCATGACACGGTGATTTGCTTGGTAGGCTCGAGTTACGGTAACGTGAACGGCTTACACAGGGAATGATGCGGCTGGTATGCGAGCTTCGTTCACTGTGAATTTCTGTGGAGTCATCTCTATAATTATATTCACGGATATTACAAAAAACTATAAGCATGGCTATAAGAGCGAATTTTCGAAGTTTTCGGCATCTTCCTCCTCCGCCTAAAATTTTCTGAAAATTAATTTTCGGCCAATGTTTTCCCAACTTGATGCCATACAAAATTAAAACAGGAGTAGTTTTACGCAAAGTAAAATTTGGGGTGGAAGGAGGGGGAGGGGGAAATCAAAAATGTTTTGAATACCAGAAGAGTAGGTATTGGGTACGTAACAAATTTTTTGTTCCATTTTTTGCCGAGTAACACCTCGGTTTGTAGATTTTCCAACGCTGAACACGATGGTGAAGTCAGAATTGCGATATCCCATTCCGTTATCAGATTAGAGCAGACGAACCAGGAAGAACATCTCAAGAAATAACCACGTTCCTTCATCTTCAAAGTGCTCCAGTTTGAGAATGGAATGAGATATCGCAATTCTGATTTCACCATCGTGTTCAGCGTACAAAAACCTTTAAAATGAGGTGTCACTTGTCAGACTTTTTCATTTTGGGAATTTATGGGTAATTCCCCCCCCCCCCCCTAAAACTCCCCAAAACTCCCCCTTAGAGTGACCCGATTCTGCCCATCTTCGAACTTGGCCTGTCGATTGCCAAGACAGATTTTTCGTGCAAATTTGAACTTTTTATCCTAAGGAGGCTAAATACCAAATTATAGGTTCATAGTGTGAAAAGGATCGAAATTAGCTTCAGGGGCCACTCAGCTGATTCGGGGCCTGGGCAATGTCAAGTTGAAGTCCTAAGGAGGCTAAATACCAAATTATAGGTTCATAGCGTGAATAGCATAGAAATTAGCTTCAGGAGCCACTCAGCTGATTCGGGGCCTGGGCAATGTCAAGTTAAAGTCCTAAGGAGGCTAAATACCAAATTACAGCTTCATAGTGTGAATAGCATAGAAATTAGCTTCAGGAGCCACTCAGCTGATTCGGGGCCTGGGCAATGTCAAGTTGAAGTCCTAAGGAGGCTAAATACCAAATTACAGCTTCATAGTGTGAAAAGGATCGAAATTAGCTTCAGGGGCCACTCAGCTGATTCGGGGCCTGGGCAATGTCAAGTTGAAGTCCTATGGAGGCTAAATACCAAATTATAGGTTCATAGCGTGAATAGCATAGAAATTAGCTTCAGGAGCCACTCAGCTGATTCGGGGCCTGGGCAATGTCAAGTTAAAGTCCTAAGGAGGCTAAATACCAAATTATAGGTTCATAGCGTGAATAGCATAGAAATTAGCTTCAGGGGCCACTCAGCTGATTCGGGGCCTGGGCAATGTCAAGTTGAAGTCCTGAGGAGGCTAAATACCAAATTATAGGTTCATAGCGTGAATAGCATAGAAATTAGCTTCAGGAGCCACTCAGCTGATTCGGGGCCTGGGCAATGTCAAGTTAAAGTCCTAAGGAGGCTAAATACCAAATTATAGGTTCATAGCGTGAATAGCATAGAAATTAGCTTCAGGGGCCACTCAGCTGATTCGGGGCCTGGGCAATGTCAAGTTGAAGTCCTAAGGAGGCTAAATACCAAATTATAGGTTCATAGCGTGAATAGCATAGAAATTAGCTTCAGGGGCCACTCAGCTGATTCGGGGCCTGGGCAATGTCAAGTTAAAGTCCTAAGGAGGCTAAATACCAAATTATAGGTTCATAGCGTGAATAGCATAGAAATTAGCTTCAGGAGCCACTCAGCTGATTCGGGGCCTGGGCAATGTCAAGTTAAAGTCCTAAGGAGGCTAAATACCAAATTATAGGTTCATAGCGTGAATAGCATAGAAATTAGCTTCAGGAGCCACTCAGCTGATTCGGGGCCTGGGCAATGTCAAGTTAAAGTCCTAAGGAGGCTAAATACCAAATTACAGCTTCATAGTGTGAATAGCATAGAAATTAGCTTCCCTAGCAACGGTATCGCGGGACAAAAAAGTGTGACATGTGACAAAAAAACTAGTTGGGGGTCGGGCTAAGAATTGCGTTGCAATTAATATAATTTTTGGTGTCTTTCGGCAGTGAATTCAGGATGGTCTGAAACGGATTTTGGTATAAAAATCTTTCGGAAATTCGAGTTTTAAAAATTTTGGACCGAGAACAATAGCTTCCTTTTCTTCGAAAATTCGCTAACAACATTGCGAATATTGTGTTAGTATCATAACCACCACCTAGTTTAAGCCCAGCAGTGTTTAATCGTAGCTATAGGTATGTCAAACATACTCGTACCCCCTCCTTATCCTCGAGTCGTCACGCAGAGTCGTCGTCGGCGTCGTAACCCCCCCCCTCCCCCCCCCCCCCCCTTGAACACCGGACGTGACTGTAAATTGTTACGAATAAAATAAAATGACGTAACGATCTACAGTCACGCCTAACGCTCCTGGGGACCCGCAGGTCGTATGTATTTCCACAAACAACAACAACATATTATTCTATCTTATATCTATGTATGTGTACACCATAATCTTAAGGCTAACGATACACGAATCTAGATCTACTCGGTTATGGGATTAACACCCTACATAAAGACCAAATAAACGCTTTGCATATTGGACAAAAATCAATGCGACTGCTACACTGCCTACACGTGCTGACGTGTAGACATGGTTTTAATAAAATTTCGATTTTATTAGTCATACAAATTTTACAGGTTAATTGTCTACAACAAGATCCACATGCGTCTGTAGTACATGCATTTTCACAACCACCGCTCGATAGTTGAACTGGTCCCTCACCATATACGTAAGGCTGAGTGCAAATATCGATTAAATGGAAATCATTTAACTTAAATGTACGACATTGATCAATAAAAGGGCAGGTTGGTTCGCGTGCCGAATGTATCGCCACAGGTACGTCATTTTCTGTAAGATTATTTACATCCAATTCTAAATTACACGTAGAACAAACTATGGTACCATTTCTATACCAAAAACCAGCTCTGGCTAGTTCGTCGAATAAGTCGACCCAACTGCCAGGTCACGCAGATAGCGACGTTCAATGATTTCACTAGCACTGTTCATAAGGAAAGGAAGAGAAAGGTATCATTGTGGAAAAATCATGCTGTTTCCAATTTTCATAGTTTAATTGAGTTCCAGGTGGTGGTTGGACTAGAGTGGGGGGTAATTATACCAATAATCGAATTGTAAAGGTATAAAACCCAGGAAAAAAAGGTATAATATTGTACAAAAAAAAGGTGGTTTATATTTATCATAGTTTAATTTGAGTTCATGGAGGTGGTTGGACTAGGGTAGGGGTAATTATACCAATAATCGAATACTAACAGTATAAAACCTGGAAAAAAAAGGTATATTGTAGAAAAATCACGCGGTTTTCAATTTTTGTACTTTAATTGAGTTTCAGGTGATGGTTGGACTAGGGTGTGGGTAATTATACCAATAATCGAATTCTAACAATATAAAATCGGGGGAAAAAAAGTAAAATTGTGGAAAAATCACACGGTTTTCGATTTTCATATTCTAATTGAGTTGGGGGTGCTGGTTGGACAGGAGTGGGGGGGGGGGGGGGGTTAATTCTTTAATTCTCTAAATCTAACAGTATAAAATCGGGAAAAAAGGGTTTCATAATGTAAAAATCACGCGGATTTCGATTTTCATATTCTAATTGAGTTGTGGGTGGTGGTTCGACAGGAGTGGGGGTAATTCTTTAATTCTCTAATACCAACAGTATAAAATCGGGGAAAAAAGGGTTTCATAATGTAAAAATCACGCGGATTTCGATTTTCATATTCTAATTGAGTTGTGGGTGGTATATTTTGACATCATCTACACGACATACGTGTGAATATGAACATATTCCTACCATATTCACATGAAATTCGAGGGAATACCATTATATTTTGACAGCATTTACACGGCATACGTGTGAATATAAACATATCCCTACAACACTCACATGAACTTCGAGGGAATACGATAAAATTCGACCATATTTACACAAAATTCGTGTGAATATGAACATTTTCCTAGATTGTAACGTGAAATTCGAATGAATACTACGATACGTCTACCATATTCACTGGAATGCCATTATATTTCTACAATGCTCACACGAAACTCGTGTGAATATAAACATATTCCTACCACACCCAACATGAAACTTAGAGGGAATACGATTAAAATTCAACCATATTTACACGGCATACGTGTGAATATAAACATATCCCTACAACACTCACATGAACTTCGAGGAAATACGATAAAATTCGACCATATTTACACAAAATTCGTGTGAATATAAACATATTCCTACCACACTCACATGAACTTCGAGGAAATACGATAAAATTCGACCATATTTACACGAAATTCGTGTGAATATGATCATTTTCCGCAAGACATTTCGATCCACGTCATTCCATATGCATGCACGCCTCCAGCACCCAACCGACGGCTCAGGTCACCATCGGTAGTACCTACACCACCGTAAAATTCGACCATATTTACACTAAATTCGTGCGAATATTCACATTTTCCTAAGATTTAACGTGAAATTCGAGTGAATACCATGATACATCTACCATATTCACGTACGTATCATCCACATGTTGATCTCAGGAATCAAACAGTGGTCCGTCGATGCCACGTCCCACTCGTCTGTTCGCATAACTAGCAGGTATTTAGTTCGAAAGGCCTGAGAAGTGCTATGTCTGCGTTGTAAGTCGTTTTGAATTTCATCTAAACCAAGCTGACTCTGGTAATAAATTTCATGACGTTTACGTTTGGTTCTCGAATGAGCTGACAAGGAAGATAACCGGCCAGCCACACAGAGCCGTGCTTTGTTCAAAGGGCACGTCAAAAGTGGAAAAGCTGAAAGAAACGAAGAGTAAAACAGGTCGTATAAACCCACATAAAACGGGGACCGGTAGGGCTTGGCTTTTATGACAGTAATGAAATAGGAAGGGTTGGAGTCGGGAGGAAACTAGTGAGTGAATGAATGTTTTCTAGTAAAATTTATAAGTTCTCTTCACCGTCTCGTGTATCTGGTGTTGAATTGACAGCGATCTGGACAGGTCAGTAGGAAACGTACCAAGCTGGCTTAGTATTAATACAGCTATGAACGCTTCATTGAAATATATTAATTTTATAAGTTGCAGTTTAGAAGTTTAGAAGAACGAAGCGGGAAACCAGCGCTTTTCAGAGAAGCTGCTGACAACACCAACAATAAGTTTTCTTGAACACACCAAGAAATAGTGTACCTTCTAGTGCAACAGGTGGAAAAGGTTTGGATATCTCAACGGATTGTTGCCTAAGTGAAGTTACAACAACCACCATCTGCCGATTTCAATAGAATATTATAAAAACCACAGTCATGCAGCATGGCTATAAGAGCGAATTTTCGAAGAAATAACTGATTTTATGTAAAACTGTTTTATCTCAAGAAATAACCACGTTCCTTCATCTTCAAAGTGCTCCAGTTTGAGAACGGAATGAGATATCGCAATTCTGGTTTCACCATCGTGTTCAGCGTACAAAAACCTTTAAAATGAGGTGTCACTTGTCAGACTGTTTCATTTTGGGAATTTATGGGTTATTTCCCCCCCCCCCCCCTAAAACTCCCCAAAACTCCCCCTTGGAGTGACCCTATTCTGCCCATCTACGAACTTGGCCTGTCGATTGCCAAGACAGATTTTTCGTGCAAATTTGAACTTTTTATCTCAATTCTGTCGAGAGTTATCGTCTGGAATGACACATACATATATAAATATATAAATATATAAATACATATATATATATATATATATACATATAATTTTTGGTGTCTTTCGGCAGTGAATTCAGGATGGTCTGAAACGGATTTTGGTATAAAAATCGTTCGGAAATTCGAGTTTTAAAAATTTTGGACCGAGAACAATAGCTTCCTTTTCTTCGAAAATTCGCTAAAATGAAGTTGAAAGTCTATTTGTGAACATGTGTGGT
Source organism: Leptopterna dolabrata (assembly GCA_954871275.1). NCBI lineage: Eukaryota > Metazoa > Arthropoda > Insecta > Hemiptera > Miridae > Leptopterna > Leptopterna dolabrata. The sequence continues at coordinate 81,288,582 of OX940975.1, read as the reverse complement.
CCATCATCACGGTCATCGTCAAGTTTTTATATGAAATTTCTCTCTATTAATATTGATTCCGTGTTTCCCTAGCGTCGCCTTGAGAACTTGATTGAACGCATATTGTCACATGGTTACTTTGTTCAATCTGTGATTGATTCTGTTGTGTTTATCTTTATCTTTTAATCGTTGTTGGGCAGTAAAATGCTGACGGGATGGGTGAGTTGAGCCATTATTGTGATGCCCATTCATCTGGTTTTGATTTTGGTTAGTTTGTTTAAAGTAAGAATTTAATTGTCTGATCATCAGTATAATTGTCTTTGAAGAAAAAAGTCAGAGCTGTCGTTTGTCTAATTACCTAATTCATACGATTTGCTGGTGTATGTCGAAAATGCAAATTACCCCTAGACCTGTAAACGCTGCAAAGTCCTTGTCACATGGGTTTATTGGACATACCTACAGAAATGTTGGCTGTTCATTTATTGCTTCTTTCATGTGAAATAATTGAAATAGCTATTTCTGATTGTTTCCACCAATTTTGGCCCCCAAAACACGAATTAGGTACCTACGCCCTTTTTTTTCTCAAATTATCTTTGATCATTGGTAGTGCCATTTAATTGTCTTGATTCACCTGTTGACACTTTTTCTAGTGTCATTATACAAGTTTATAGTGATTTCAGACAATTTCCCAGATTTTTGACTCACAAAACATCGATTTTGGGAGCAGAACCATTGGTAGAACCTCAATTTTCCACTCTTTGGTCAAAATTGACTTCATGTTCGGTCTTCTTGTCCCAAAAAAAACATGGAAAACGATACCTCAAACGCTCATGTTACTAACATGTTACTAGAGCACAAAAATTACCTATTTGCATGCACATTTTCACCCATAACACCCCTGGGTATATTCCGATCGGGCTGCAAAATTTCGGGACACAACTACGGCCCAAATGGAGCATGTGTGCGAAAGAACGACTTTTTTAGATCGAAAATGAAGCCTGTACACGTGATATGGCGGACGGACATTGCATTTTTGGAATCTACGCACCTTGAAACGTAAAAGAACAAATTTTGAGGGGGTGTTACAAAAATTTTTTGCTGAGCGAATACATAGGTGTATTATCCACAGAATAGACGAGCTATGCACCGAAATTTGGATGTTTCAGTACGATTTCAAGTTTGCCAATTTTCTTCAGACCTAACCGTTGAAATCGATTAGGTTTTTTTCGCTTCTAACATTTCAAAATATCTGACCCCTCGTGTACGTACGTGTATTGCTGTATACTTGCACTCAGCCTTCATGGAGCCTTTTCAATAAAATCGAAGTTCGTGATTCGATCAGCTAGCATGTCCAACGCACATTCCTTCTTCGCACTACCCCTTAGGTTATCTAGTTATATCTTTAGGCATAAGCGGTCACGAAATCGTATTGATACGTTTTATATCTATCGCGTGATCAGTATAATATCTCAGACTGTAATATTCTCTTCGAAGATTTGATCGCAGGTGGTAAAATAGGTAACCTTTTGCTGATTGGAACTTGTTCGGATGAAAGTTTCTATTGTTGCAATGGCCTTCGCACTTCATAGTTATCTGATTGCAACAAACGGCACATTCTGAGCATTTGGAACTGATACCAGATCGTGGTTTTTTTAAAAGGCGTTTTGGTTTATTCTTCTGTGAATAATACACCTATGTATTGGCTCAGGGATAATACACCCCCTCAAATTTTTTTCTTTTACGTTTCAAGGTGCGTAGATTCAGAAATGGCAATGTCCGTCTGCCGTACGCCGTATCATGCATACCGGCTTCATTTTCGGTCTAAAAAAGTCGTTCTTTCGCACACATGCTCCATTTGGGCCCTAGTTGTGTCCCGAAACTTTTCAGCCCGATCGGAATATACCCAGGGGTGTTATGAGTGAAAATGTGTATAAAAATAGGTAGGTACTTTTTGTGTTTTAGTAACATGTTAGTAACATGAGCTTTTGAGGTATCGTTTTCCATTTTTTGGGGACGAGAAGACCGAATATGAAGTCGATTTTGACCAAAGGGTGGAAAATTGAGGTTCTACCAAATGCTCAGCTCCCAAAATTGATTTTTTTTTTAGTCAAAAACCTGGAAAATCGATTGAAATCACCATCAATTTGTATAATTACACTAGAAAAAGTGTCAACATGTGGATCAAGACGATTAAATGACACTACCAATAATCAAAGATAATGTGGGGAAAAAAGGAGCGTACCTAATTCGTGTTTTGGGGGCCAAAATTGTGGATCAGAAATAGCTATTTCGGCTATTTCAACTATTCACATGAAAGAAACAGAAATGGACAGCCAACATTTCCGTAAGTATGTCCAGTAGAATAATAAACCCATGTGACAAGTACTTTGCAGCGTTTTTAATTAGTCAAAACCCTGGGAAGTTGTCTGAAATACTTCAATTTGTATAGTAATACTGGAAAAAGTGTCAACAGGTGAATCAAGACAATTAAATGGCACTATCAAGGATCAAAGACATCTTGGAAAAAAAGAGCGTAATTTTCGTTTTTGTGGACCAAAATTGGTGGAAACCACCAGAAATAGCTATTTCAATTATTGTACATGAAATATACAATAAATGAACAGCCAACATTTCTGTACGTATGTCCAGTAGAATAATAAACCCATGTGACAAGGACTTTGCAGCGTTTTGAAACAACATGGATGACGGTAATAGCAGAGTCGAACTGATGAATATATTTGTTCATTTCTGAAATCACTTAAACAAATCGGTTGCCACCCTCCTCCATCTCCATCTGGAATTGGCGCCTTCCTCATCTGGTCCGCGTGCACACGCCACTTTTGGCCATCCCGCTTAGTAAGAACGTACTACGATATTGGCCCTGTGCATCTTCTACAGTAGCCTTAACGAAGCCCTTTTCATCCTTCTTCCTCTACGCGTCCTCCCCCACGGCGAATTCCATGAAACAGTACCTCTGGCTTTGCTGGTTCTGTAAAGTTCCCTCCATTTGAGCACCGAGGTTTGGCTTCAACAGTTACAAACGCTTTCGATAATGAACCTTTGGAATTGAGCATGAAAAAAACTGTTCAACCCCCCTTCAAAATTCGATGGTTTCCATTTCAAGGTAGGTACGTAGAATCCGAAAATAGAATAAAAACTGCAAATTGTTACACAACGGTTTATTATTTACCTGTACAGGTGCTCCTTCTGGATAGATCACTGTTTTCTATGAGCTACGCAGAAGGGGCAGCTGTACAGGTAAATAATAAACCTTCATGTAATAATTTGCAGCGTTTTATTAAATAATATTGAATGTTGTGATTAATCATTTTGAGGTTTTATGTTACAAATTCCCAACCAAGAGTTATTTTTCTAAATGGTACGTATCTTACCAAAATGTTTTTGAGTTAAACATTTTCTCGAATTCTTGTTTATATTCGTTAATGAACGTATCTCCATCTGGTGCCTGCAACTTAAATGAATTGCATGCTTCAAATTAAGGAGTTACCTACTTTTACTTTTACGAAGGCACGTGAGTTACAAAAGATCCCGAGAAGAAGATGGGAATGAGATTTTTTTGTAATTTGTAATTTGATATTTATTCGTGAATGTTTATAATAGGAATAATTCCTTTCAGAAAACAGTAATTCAGTTAGTGTTTATTTCTGACGAAGGTTTGATCACCGAAACCGTTATAAAATTGTATTTTTCGCGTTATTTGTGTATTAGTGGAAATAGACCACTTTTCAATAACTCATTTTTTCTTGGAATAATTTATATTTTCGCACAAATGTTTGCAAACATTGTTGCTAGTAAATTGTGTAGGTATAAATCCTATTCGGGTCCAAACTGTTGGAAGCTCGAAGCAAAGCATTAAAATGTTTCAACAGCGAATTACTTTGCACAACCTGAATTATCTAAACATGAATGTTGAACGTGAAATTCGTGCTCTAGTCGCGACCGTCATAATCCAGAAACAAAGAATCAATCGTTATTACTTGTAATATATTTCAGTTTTTTAAGTTAACCTATCACAAACTTTATGCCCTTGCATAGATAGATATTTACTTGTCCTATATTCTGCTGGTCTGTTATGACAACACTTATGAGCACTTATCAGCAGTTGGATTCTATTTCAGAACTCACCTGTTCCTGTATTCATGTGTTTGGTTCATAAACAGGGCTAGATGGAGTCAGGAGAGGAATCCGTTTGGCCAAGTCAACATCCGTAGCATAGGAATTCAGTTTTTCCCTAAGCCCATCAATCGTGTTAGCGTGGATATTGGCCCTCTTCGAGTAGACATAAGATGGAGGGATTTCGCCTATTGGTTTCACTGTCGTACTGTACCACAGACGCCTTTTGGTGACTCAAATCCTTGCAGTTGCAGGGGAACCAACTCTGCAAGTTTACCCTTTGATTTGTTTACAGTCTTTGATACTCGAAGTTCGCGCCATCGGGACTTGCGACACCAAAAGGCAACTGTGTACGGCGTGTATGGCTGGGCGATTTTCCCAGGTCAGAAGGATATGCAAAATCCCTCCTCCATCTTATTTATACTAATAATGTGGAAAGCCGCCATGAGAAAGGGAACCGTCTATATGTAGATCAGTTGTTCCAATCAGTTGTCAGTCTTGGCTCCGTTTCGACGCTTTAATCGACAGAGTCAAGCCTTAAAATGCAGACTACATAAGGTATGTAGGTAGGGCTCGAAAAACTTACTCTAGAAATCTAGTTAAACAATGATTGTTTGTAAAATGGTTATTTTTCATAACAGTTTCAATCAAGGAAAGGACGAGGACGACATGTATTATCATGATACAGTGGGGAAACTTGTACTTTTGACGGAAAACGAAAAATGATTAAAACATTTATGCCGACAAAACATGAAGTATGCTGTATACATGGAATACCAATTAATTATACTTCTGGGAAGGAAGCGACTCGGGAGACGTTCAGTGGGTGAAGGTTGTGGCAGGTGCGTGCGCGTGCTGCTAATGAATGTGCCTCGGGCGGTTCTTTCGAAAGTGTTCAAAACCATCTTCACTGATGACATGTTGTAAAAGTTGAACATGGTGATTACTGTTAATAATTACAGTGCTCAAAAGCGGCAAACAATACCACCTCAGCTACAGTGGGGAGCGTTCAGTACATCCCATGTACTATGTATCCCATGCATGTACGTTCTATGTACCATGTACTATGGTATCTGCCTACTTGCTGCAGCCTGTAGAGTTCTTGGTCCAACAACATTCTTCTCTTTCCTTGTGGATCCCACTATGGTCTAATAAGCTAATTTTATGAGTAAGGTATCTACTACTACCTTCAACTTACTACATTATTAAATATTTTCCTCAGTTTTTAACCATACGAATCCGAGTTTGAATACCGTATAAGCCCTCTTAACGTCCGCCCTCCAAAGGTCTTTGATAATAGAATTTATGAAAATGTTTGTGGTAGCGCCATCCGATATTTTTCGTTGATTTTACAGAATACAATTTCCTACAAGGCGAGTGGTACGCGCTGCAGTGGTAATTGCATTCCAACACAAATGATGATGTGTTGAAATGGAGTCATTTTCTGTAGCTTGAACTAATCGAATCAGCTGATCCAATCCTTACGCAATTTCATGTTTGGTTTCGGCGGTGTTTGCAGAGCGACCTGCGGTTTGAGAATTCAAAACTTGATTTCCTCGTATGAACGGATAGCGCAAGTCAGCCTGTGGCATTTCGAGTGAAGAAAGATAATCGTTGAGAACCGTTCATCATACCACACAGCACCCACGCCACACGGAGACGGGTAGCTGAATATTATCAGAATCGTAGAACAATTGAATTGAATCGTAAAACTCTAAAACATTCGGACAAAATTTGTTGATGCGCTTGTCCTAATAGGAGAGCCCTTGTTCTTATAGCTTAAGAAAGGTAGGAGGTGCCTATTAGCTGCAAAAATTTGCACCAGAAAAATTTTTGAAAAACAACACTGAACAAAATATAATGAAAAGAACACAAGGAAAACTGCAGGTAAGTAAATTTGAGAATTTTTGGTGAAATCTCAGGAAGATTTTTTCCAAAACTTGGAAGAAAAAAACTCGACCGAATGTAAGTAATTATAGATGCAAAATACCATCTAGGGTGGAAGGAATTCAAAAACCTTCGCAATTGAACATTTGGGATTACCTGTTGAATTGCTTTAGCTCAATTTATTGTTTCAGCTCATGTATTAGACCTATGTTAGTAAGGGTCTAATACGAGAAATGATCTGTTCGTCACAGTTCAGATTAATTTTGTTCAACAGTTTTCACTAGGTACTCCTGTACAATCATGGAGCTCTAAAACTTTCTAAAGACGACGTCCCCACAATAAAATCATAAAAATAAAGAAATAAAATCACAATATCCTTTGCAATGCATGAACATAGGGGAAAAAAATTATGATGTTTTACTTCATCACAAGAAAAAAATCACCTAGGTAACCGAATTAATTATTTTTTCAGTTAAAAAGTTTTTTATTAATTTGTTTCTCTCGAGGCGACATTCCTTTAGTTGTAACATTTATTGAATATAATTATTCACCATCGTTCTCAACATGTAATTTGAAATGGTAGTTACAGGGCTCTCCAGTTCATACATAACTGAACATTTTCCACAATGTAAGAAATTATGTGTTCAAGAATGTCGTTCATCATTTCCAGTGCGCCGGCGTAAATTTGAGGTTTAAATGGTCAGAAATCTGGCTGTCTCAACCTGAATCAAAACAAAGCCGCTGAACCAATGCTAATACTTATGCAGGAGAACTATTTTCAAGATATCTCACTTCATTGGCTCGTATTTGGCCATTTGTATCAGGTACTTGAACACGTTTGGGAGGAAACTTCTTACTCCCTAGCAGTTCGACTGATCCTGATGAAGCTGTAGAGGACGGGTTTGATTACAACCCCCCTCTTCATCAAGTTCAGTGCATGGGGTTGTCTTCAGTCTGTCTCAATAACGAACCTTTGGAATCGAGCATGGAAAAACTCGAAATTTGATGGTTTCCGTTTCATGTACGTAGAATCCGAAAATGGAATGAAAAAAAAAAATTCTGTCCATACGCCGTACTTCGCACTTTTCTTAGTTACCCTGAACCAAAATTAATTAAATTCGGTTTGTAGGTCCCATTTGCCATTTGGGGTCTAGTTGGTCCGTGAAGCTCGGCGTTACTCTCAGTCATCTCTAAGGGGTGAAAAATAGGGGTTGCAATTTTCAGAACCCGCGCCGCAGCTCTAAAACTCAATAGAAGGGTATGGTTTTTAGCGAATTTTCGAAGAAAAGGAAGCTATTGTTCTCGGTCCAAAATTTTTAAAACTCGAATTTCCGAAAGATTTTTATACCAAAATCCGTTTCAGACCATCCTGAATTCACTGCCAAAAGACACCAAAAATTATATGTATATATATATTTATATATTTATATATTTATATATGTATGTGTCATTCCAGACGATAACTCTCGAAAGAATTGAGATAAAAAGTTCAAATTTGCACGAAAAATCTGTCTTGGCAATCGACAGGCTATGTTCGTAGATGGGCAGAATCGGGTCACTCTAAGGGGGAGTTTTGGGGAGTTTTAGGGGGGGGAAATGACCCGAAAATTCCCAAAATGAAACAGTCTGACAAGTGACACCTCATTTTAAAGGTTTTTGTACGCTAACACGATGGTGAAATCAGAATTGCGATATCTCATTCCGTTCTCAAACTGGAGCACTTTGAAGATGAAGGAACGTGGTTATTTCTTGAGATGTTCTTCCTGGTTCGTCTGCTCTAATCTGATAACGGAATGGGATATCGCAATTCTGACTTCACCATCGTGTTCAGCGTTGGAAAATCTACAAACTGAGGTGTTACTCGGCAAAAAATGGAACAAAAAATTTGTTACGTATCCAATACCTACTCTGTATTGGATACGTAACATACGTACTGTACGTATGTTGGATACGTAACTGTACGTATATTTTAGTACCAATACTACAATATACGTACATACTTGAATACCTATAATTACCCAATAAGTTTAAGATTGCCCATATTTGAATGGGATATCCCAAACATCACATTTTACATAAAATCAGTTATTTCTTCGAAAATTCGCTCTTATAGCCATGCTGCATGACTGTGGTTTTTTTTTTTTTTAAGTTTTTAGATTTATCTCAATAAAGCATTTTTTGATCCCACCCGGGGCATTGTACGTCCAGCTGTTTGTTTACACTAAAAACCTTCGTCAACGTGATCGTGAATGAAACGGTATAAATCCGGCCCAGATATCATTGCTAGGGGACACCTGATTATAATCGCGGATGGCTGTATGAAGTCGAGTATGTTGTTCTGTGATATTATTCAATTTTATTTGAAAAATGATGAATCTTTTGGATTTTGTTGATCGGTACTTTTATAATTTGTACAAACGTTATGCTTCATAAATAACAACAAAAATAATAAAATACAGGTAAATAATAAAACTTTGTGCAATAATTTGCAGCGTTTTGTTTTTGAAAATTCCTCATGGTTGGAAGGGTAATATGTTGATGTTTTATCGAATAAAGGGCGTTGGGAGGCGCAGACACGGTGTTGTATCTAGCTCTCTTCAAACTTGTCAAGAGAAACTTACCTCTTATTATGGAACTTGATTAGTATTTTATATTTTGGAACCCGTATAAATAGCGCCTGCTGTATACGTAAGCTACCCAGGCTCGTGTTCGTAATATTTGTCGGAACAATAGCGCACTTGTAACGCCTCGAAAAGAAAATTCGATTACACATCACCCGCTCTTCTCCCACTCTGTTGATATTCACAAGATTGCGAGGTATCGACCGTGAACCTTTTTGCCGTTTTCTTTTCCTAATGAGATGTTGGAGGCATAAAGAGGATTCACCCGCTTCAAGGACTCGACTAGATCTGCCGGCAGCTCTGCTCTCGCAAAAACTGTTTCAAGTCTTGTCAGCTGGGACGATGAATTAACTACAGCAAATTATAACGAATCATTTTTGTATATCAGACGCTAAAAACCTTACACTAAGGAGTTTTCCTGTTTTTTCGGTTTGTTCCCTAATTACATACGTTGCCAATCAAATAGATACATTGTAAGATTATTTCTCATTGTTATTTTGATTATTATTATCATTATACACAGTAGGGTTGAATTATTCTTGATCAGGAACGAGGAATGATTACAACTTAAAATTACAACCATATGCAAGCAATTCATCAAATAATCACGACATACCTAAAATTATGTTGATACATTTGCCCACTTTTTCACTAAGAAAACTAGCTGCTTGCTTCGGAGTTTTACAAAACTTAATCTCATTGTCAGTTGTTACTCTGACTTATGGACTCATATTACAACGTTGCACTCATAAGAAGAGTTGAATTTCTGTCGTTATTTTTTCTTCTTTTTAGCGAATTTTCGAAGAAAAGGAAGCTATTGTTCTCGGTCCAAAATTTTTAAAACTCGAATTTCCGAAAGATTTTTATACCAAAATCCGTTTCAGACCATCCTGAATTCACTGCCGAAAGACACCAGAAATTATATGTGTATATATATATATATATATATATATATTTATATATTTATATATATTTATATATGTATGTGTCATTCCAGACGATAACTCTCGAAAGAATTGAGATAAAAAGTTCAAATTTGCACGAAAAATCTTTCTTGGCAATCGACAGGCTAAGTTCGTAGATGGGCAGAATCGGGTCACTCTAAGGGGGAGTTTTGGGGAGTTTTAGGGGGGAAAAATTACCCATAAATTCCCAAAATGAAACAGTCTGACAAGTGACACCTCATTTTAAAGGTTTTTGTACGCTGAACACGATGGTGAAATCAGAATTGCGATATCTCATTCCGTTCTCAAACTGGAGCACTTTGAAGATTAAGGAACGTGGTTATTTCTTCGAAAATTCGCTCTTATAGCCATGCTGCATGACTGTGGTTTTTTGCTCTTTGAAATTTATTTCCTCGTCATAAAATACTAGTAACCTACCTACTCGAAAAAATTTTCTCAGGCTAAGCTCAGTTAATTGTAGAGGGGAACCCTTGTATTAGACACTGAATGGAGCCGCAATTTGGCTTTTCCCCTGAGAATTATTGTTGGAACTAATAATAATCCTGCGTTGCCATGGAGGAGTTAGCTGTGGCCGTACAATGAACCGTGGTAGTGTAATTGAGCTCAAATACTATGGCCAACTTACGACTTATCGCGGGTTCCCGTTGTGTCTGGGGGACAACCCACAATTCCGAGTTCCTCAACCTCTTCCGCCCGAGATGTGACCCTCGGGACGGCCGCAAGGCTGCAGTGGAGTAACAGGGAAGACAGAAGACCTGGTTGCCAAGGAGACCTTACGAGATGTGGTCAGCCATAATTTCTTGCGACGCCCTCCTAACCAACTTGACACGGAGTTCTGTTATTTCGTAACTCCAGGGTTACACTGGATGTTCCTCTGTCGCCTTTCTTGAGGACGTCATAACGAAGTTTAATGTGGAGCTTGTTTAACTACATCACTGTTAGTTACTTACTTGGCTACTTATTTCTGTGGTAATGGGTAATGTGCCTCAAACTACTTGTATATTAATTTAAAAAACGCGTTTGAAACGCGCAAGAAGAACTTACTGATTCCAGAGAGTGGAGGTGATGCAAAAGAGCGATAAGCGAGAACGAATGAGAGGTCGGTTAGTTACATCAATCTAATCAAAATTAACTCTTCATCTAGCAGAATCATCTACCTTCCCGCCACTTATGTAATATGTACACGAGTATATTCATGTACACGTCGCCAAGCCTCACTTCCAATCCAAATGTCCACTCATTAGTTATTACACAGGTGAATACAGTAAGTAGTGTGTTGACGATATTCAGGCGAACGACTTTCCTACCAACCACCAACTACGCTCCAAATGCCTACCCTTCACATCATTGAGTTCATTGTTTCATGGGGTTAATAAATAGGCGTTTCAAGTAATATATTGCGTATGGGCACACCCCTTGCACATACCGACTTGAAAGAATCTGAGAGAGTTGAAGGTTTGGATTTAAAATACTTGATACAATTTGAAGTTGATTGTCTGAAAGATGCCAAATCGGAAACAAAATGCCACGAGGTGAACCGAAGTAGGAAAGCTCCAGGTATCCACCTGATACTGAGAAAATGTCAGATTTGATAATATCACTCCTGTAAACGGCATACATTCCATCATACGCCATATTATAGCATCAGTAGCGAACTTTGAGTTTACCACGTTATGAATGGGTATTGGTCAACAATCAGACACTCATTGAGTTTCGTAACGAGGTAATATTGCATTTTATTATCTCACACTACACGTATGCGCCCTTTCACGTTAACGCAACGCTGATTTGAGGCGATGATGGTTGTCAGGTTCGTTGTGAAAGGCCATCTATAAGAATGATCACAGTGTAACAGTGTCCAAACGCTTGTTATCAAAATGTCATCTCAGGTAGGTTATCGAACCTAAAAATGAAGTTGTGGTAGATCATGGAAAAAATATTGTCGTAAAAAGCAAAACGTGCAGAAAAACAAGAGCACTGTGTAATCTCACCGTAATATCATTTATTACTAACATATTGAGATTAGTACGTTTTAGAGTTGGACGAACATCAGTGTGAAACTCCATATCCCGTGGAAGAGAAGAGATTGAAGAATAAAAAATTCGTACGAAACATTTCTCAGTACCTAAAAATTCGAATTGGGTGGTGGGAGGGGGACAAAATACACAAGAAGTACTCCTTGGAGCATAGCGAATGTTTGTGCAAAATTTCAGCTCGATCCGTTGTCTGTGAGGCTATAGCCCCCTGTCAATGAACAGCAGCGAAAACAAGAAGAAGTATAAAGTGCTGTAATGTCCTTTTCACATGGGTTTATTATTCTACTGGGCATACCTACAGAAATGTTGGCTGTTCATTTATTGTTTCTTTCATGTGCAATAATTGAAATAGCTATTTTTGATGGTTTCCACCAATTTTTGCCTCCAAAAACACGAATTAGGCTCCAATTTTTTATATATTTTTTTTTACAAATTATCTTTGATCACTAATAGTGCTATTTAATTATCTTGGTTCATGTGTTGATACTATGTGTTATTATACAAATTTATGGAGATTTCAGACAATTTCCCAAGTTTTTGGCTCATAAAAAATGAATTTTGGGAGCCGAATCTCCGTTACAACCTCGATTCTTCACTTTTTGGTCAAGATCAACTTCATATTCGGTCTTCTCGCCCTAAAATACATGGAAAACGAGGCCCCACAAAAAAAAATTTAAAAACAAACCTCCCAAAATCACCTATTGTTACACCCATTTTCCCCCCATAATACCCCTGGGTATATTCCGATCGGGCTGCCGAGCTACTTCCTAAATGGGGACCCAAACTGTGTGCGGAGAACAACGATTTTAGACAGAAATTTAACGTAAATTTAAGGCTGCAACTTCGTTAGAAACTCAGTTGTGTACTCTTTGGTCAAAATGGACTTCATAAATGCTGTCTCGTTGTCATAAAAAACATGGAAAACGATACCTCACCAATCTTATCAGCTCGGCAGCAGTGTTGTTGGACACCTGGGGTCAGGTTCTTTACAGCAGACTGCCCTTCCCTCCTACCGTATGCTACTTTACTCTGCGAGTACACTGTAATTCATATCCGTGCGCACAACGCAAAGTGTAGAACACGCAAAGAGTTATCGTTTAAAAAAAAGTATATATATAAATAAATAAATAACAGAATAAAAACGCTGCAAAGCCCTCGTCACAAGGGTTTACTATTCTATTTGACACACCTACAGAAATGTTGGCTGTTCATTTATTGTTTCTTTCATGTGAAATAATTAAAATAGCTATTTCTGGTGGTTTCCACCAATTTTGGCCACCGAAACACGAATTAGGTACGCTCCTTTTTTTTCCAAATTATCTATGATCATTGGTGGTGCCATTTAATCGTCTTGATTCACCTGCTAATACTACCTCTAGTGTTATTATACAAATTGATGGTGATTTCAGACGATTTCCCGGGTTTTTGACTCATAAAAAATCAATTTTGACGCATCTTGAAACGTAAAAGAAAACATTTTGAGGGGGTGTTGTAAAAATTTTTTGCTGAGCGAATACATAGGTGTATTATTCACAGAATAATAAACCAAAATAAAATACCACACTTCACAACTATTTGACGTCGAAAGTTCGAAATTTTCCTCGTAAGTTACGGACGTACCTATTCATCCTGATCTCGCCGTGAAGGAAAATCAGTCCTTGTCCGAGAAATGGGTTTGATGCAGTCAGCCGGGCAATCTCACTCCCTTGATGGAAGATCTCATACGTAGGATATTATAGTGTATCTATTGCATGAAGATATGCGTAAATAGTATTATAGGTATGTATTGCATGAATCATACAGTAGCGTCTGCGTGTTCGCAAACGTGAAATAATTTTACCGCCCAAAATTCTGATTCAATCAAACCAATTTTGGTGAATTGAATAATAATTTGATTTGATTTGATTCTCAGTGCTAGTACTGTTAGTCCTGATTAATGTCATTGCGATATTATTGATACGACTTCGGCATGTCTATGCCCTTCTCGAACGTTTTTCTTTCAAGTTAATTCAATCTCCACAAAAACCATGAATATATCGGCTTTAACTAAAGGTAGGTACACCTGTCGGAGCCTCAGGAATAAAATTATTAATTCATGTCTGTACTTATTTAGTAATACATATTTTCAAATTGTGGTCCCCCTGCATTATTATTCGCAGATAAGCCAATTTCTGAATTTTAGCGTTGTATTTTAAACATCACCTTTCTGCATTGAATGGCTTCGAAGCCATTCTCCTCCCAAAAAGTGAGCCAGATCTGAATCAGTGGAGCCCAAGGCTGCAAAGCTCAAGGCGAAGAGCGTCGTTCCCTCAGTTCCGGGATTCACCGCCCGCCTCCACTCGCCTAACCTGCTCGCCTTCTCCACAGGAAATTACTATAACTGGAACGGAATACTTGAGATTATCCTCGCATAGTTGACCTTTATAGAACTGACGACGGAGCCCGGAGTTTCCGCTGATTTGAATAAGCAGAACTCTGGGATGACGTTCTGATCAATTTTCTACGGCCGGGTCATCCTCACCGTAACCACTGTGACGAAATTGGATGTCACAATAGGTAATGTTGATGCGGAGCTACCGTACGAAAAACTAGTGATTCAAAATTTGTCTCTAAGAGTGTTGATGCCATTTGGTTGTTTGACTGTGGCACGTACCTTCAATAAACAGTTCAAGTACATCCTATATAAAATTCACTGGGTCACGTATGTGTTTCAATGATACTCGTTTTGGTGTCGTTGAACTTCTGCCGTATAATTCTTTTCAGCGGACCGCATTTCACCACCATTTACGTGAAAATTTGAATATTTTTAGTTACGGACTGTCAGTGTTCATTCGATTTCATGTTTCCCGATCGCACCATCTCCAAGACCTGGGTATGCGCATCGGTGACAAAAGCGGTTTATGTACTTTTATTTATTTTTATTTTTATTTTTATTTATTTTTAAATGAAAGTAATGAATAGTTCTTTTTTATGAGTTTTCAAAGAATCCACCACTTCCTACGTCATTGCACCCCTCTCGCCTGGGCGGGACCCCCCTTGCCCTCTGTGAGCATAGGAAGTGCTCCTGAAATCTTTGAAGAATCATTGAAAAAGAACTATTCGTCTCAGGAGAGTGCGGTTGGTATCAAAATTATTATGATGGGTCCTACTTTCATTTAAAATTAAAAAAAAGTAAATAAATAAATTGTGCGCACCGCCCATTCTTCCTGCCTGTGCTTTCGTTTGACGCACATGGTCGCATCATGCTAAATCACATGTTTGGTTGATACGGTTACCTATGCTTGGCTGATGACCAGAGCCCTTCACAATATGGCACTTATTTTTGTGAAATAGGGCCCTAAAAAATATGGCAATATGGCACTTATTTTGGCCCAAATATGGCACTTATTTCTCTCAATATGGCACTTATGTTTCAACCCTCTCCGACCACCCCAGCTATTCTGAGACGATAATATCACAACATACAAGTTATTTATGCTAAATAATTTATTTTATTTACAAAGCTGTATACAAATAATTAATTATTATTATTATTATTATTATTATTATTATTATTATTATGATTAAATAACAACATTAGGTGTGCTACAACGCTTTCCATTGAAAATCCCAGCCGTCGATCACTCAGAAGGTATTTCATTTTTGAGAAAGTCCTCTCCACATCAGCTGATGTTGCCGGGGCGTATTTCACAGAGAGGACATCAGCAGGTTCCCAGCCTTCCTTCAGAGTGGCTTCCTCACCAGACAGAGTGGCGACCCGTGGAAGCACCCCATTCCAAAAGGGTTAGAGGGCCTCATTCCATTCCTCAGGGTTCGAGAAACTTCATGTCATTCAGAAATTTTCACTTCAATTTTTTTTTTAAGGAGTTTGGCGGAAAAATTTCCCAAAAATCGGCCGAATATAGCATTTTACAAAAAAATCGGCAGAATATGGCATGTTTGTATGGCGCCATGGCAGTATGGCATTTGAAGGGCTCTGCTGATGACTTATTCCAAAATTAATGTTTTACATTTTGTTTATAGTTTAATGACTGCTGAAGGGTGGATTAGTGTCGACAGTTTATAGGACGAGCTGGACGGCGGTGGACGTACTGTAACGCAAGTCCAACGAGGTCGTAGGACAGGTTACCAAGCTTTTTTTTGAAATACTCATGTTCAGTGCTTGGAACAATTTGGTTGGAATCATTATCTAGATAAACTGACAAAAGGGCTTCCCCTAAAACTGTGTTCTACTCTTCCACTCGGATGAGCGAGCTCTGCGACCGGGCATTGTTTGTAGGTAATCATAACATTTTTCGTATGGCAGTCGTGCCATGTCGGGATTTTGGTTTTCTTTCTGGTTATGAAAACTTAGCATATTGCTGCCTTGTTCCTTATCGACAGTCTCATATTATTGTGGGCATACCTTACGGGCTATTGTTAACTGGTAGACCGGTAAGATCCGTCGAATTTACTTTATAATAGATGATAGAAACCATAACAAGTCATCATCCGGCTTCATCTGTTGAAGGTTGAAGACATTATTGGTAGGTTCTGGATGTAGTTAGTACGTGTGGGGGAGGACTGCGTATTGCCTAAATCTTATGTACTGTTGGTAACATACCAAGCGTATTGTAAATAATACGCTTGCACACAATGTTTGGTTTACCCCGTGTCGCTCTAAAATAGGTTTTTAGAAAGAGTTGGATGGAAGCACGAGTGATGCGATCCGGGTCTAAATTAGAAGCAGAAGCCGCCTGTTGGCCGATAAGCACCGCCTGTGCCAGGTGGTTTCTCGCTAGAGTTGGCACAAACGTTACTCTCGGAACGATGTTGCCGAGTCGACCATAGACTCCGATCCATATCCATACAAGTTGAAATGGAAACAAAACGTGTAAGAGCGCTCAAAATTCTTATTTCTGTTCATTCTTTTGCATAATTCACTCTGATTCCAAATATTCCTACCTACTCGATGATAATGAGTGAAATAGTCAAAATCGCTTAATAACGTTTTTGGTTTATTATTCTGTGAATAATACACCTATGTACCTATTCGCTCAGCAAAAAATTTTTATAACACCCCCTCAAACTTTTTTCTTTTACGTTTCAAGGTGCATAGATTCCAAAAATGCAATGTCCGTCCGCCGTACGCCGTCCGCCGTCCGCCGTATCACGTGTACAGGCTTCATTTTCGGTCTAAAAAAATCGTTCTTTCGCACACATGCTCCATTTGGGCCCTAGTTGTGTCCCGAAACTTTTCAGCCCGATCGGAATATACCCAGGGGTGTTATGAGTGAAAATGTGTGTTAAAATAGGTACTTTTTACGTTTTAGCAACATATTGGTAACATGAGCTTCTGAGATATCGTTTTCTATGTTTTTGGGGACGAGAAGACCGAATATGAAGTCGATTTTGACCAAAGAGTGGAAAATTGAGTTCTACCAAATGTTCAGCTCCCAGAATTGATTTTTTATGAGTGAAAAACCTGGGAAATCGTCTGAAATCACCATCAGTTTGTATAATAACACTGGAAAAAGTGTCAAGACGTGGTTCAGGACGATTAAATGGCACTACCAATGATCAAAGATAGTTAAAAAAAAAAGAAAAAAAAGAGCGTACCTAATTTGTGTTTTGGGGGCCAAAATTAATGGAAACCATCAGAAGTAGCTATTTCGATTATTACGCATGAAAGAAACAATTAATGAACAGCCAACCTTTCTGTAGGTATGTCCAATAGAATAATAAACCCATGTGACAAGGACTTTGCAGCGTTTTTTCCACACAATCCTTTTCTGAACCCACTTATTTGTTAGAAATGAACATTTATAGATTACATTCTGTATCGAATGAACACCAGTTCTGGAAGGCTGAGATGAGAGATAAGGTTGGTAGTTATTTGAATATTCAATTCTAGTGGCTATTAGTAGTCCACGACATTTTCGAACCACGGCATGATGGTGGACAAACATTGGGTTGAGCGCGAAGTGATCAAAACCAACATTTTGGCTCTGTGGACTTCTTATTTCCAATCTTCCATTACAATAATTTGTAACGTTTCTAGGTTTCTAGTGCATTACTTTTGTACTCAAAAAGAGTGTAGCGTATTTAGGCGTACCTACTAAATTTATCTTTTTTTCCTCTTGCATGTTCGAATAAAGTGTGGATCTCGTCTATGGAAAAAGATAGGCGGATTTATCGTTGTTGTCAAATCTTCAATAAGCTTCGAAAATAAAAATGATTAAGCGATTGGATTGAAACCAACTGGTTGGAGAGTTCGTATTTTCAGTCAAATGTACTTTCTTATTTATGTATATAGGGCTAACCATCATCCTAATATTTATTACGTTTCCTGAAGTTTTCATTAATTTCCCCAGTGTTTCTTTCCCTTGGCTTCTGTAAAAATTCAAAGTTGAATTTCAACAACATTTTAACACGTTCAGTGCTGCGGCAAATTCCAAACCAATCGCTTCAGTGCGAAACGGGACAATTTGACCTCGTGCCAAACTTTCCAAAAGTGCGAAACGGGACATATTGACCCCGAATACTAGGTCCTAGTTTTTCGGCCAGAATCTCGTGAAAATTGGTAATTTCCACCAAGTTCTGTTATTTTCTCCCAGAGTAGATCTGAATTGATGCACTGCAGTCGTAGGCCATGGATTGATAGCTTGTTTGGGTAAATTTTTAACATATACAGGGCGCCCCCGAATGAATGGTCCACTGTTTTTATTTCGGTTTATACTACAGATAGAACAACCGTCACAACGCTATCCTTCATGGTTTTTTCCGTAGAATTCGAAAATCATTTTTTGCGCAGATGAGCACGCGAAAAACATGTTTTCAACTTTTTTTTTCAAATGAGAAACTACCTACTTTTTATTGCAAATTCGAATTCTAAGTAAAATTTCATGGAAAATGGCGCGTCACTCGAATTTTTGAGTTCGCAAAACCGTAGGTACGCAAATGCACGCAAAATGTGCGTAACAATGAAAAACCTTGATTTTGGAGGTATCCAATATTGCATGTATGTGATTCATGATTTTCGCGGTATTTTTTCGCGCTGAATCACGAGTGAGTTCGGTTTTCGGTTAGCGATCATTATATATCAAGGTTGAAATACCTAATTGGTAATTAAAATGACTGGTAAATGATCATAAATATAATAGCTGCGGAAAATTTATCATGTAAGTAGAATTTGAGGTTATTTTACTGTCAAATAATACCTAACGTTTTCAACTCCAGTATGCATGATATCAAAATGAACGTGTTTTGGTTACGCAAATATTACCATATCTCTAGTCCTCTTTCAATTAGCTATTTATTTCCTGACAGAATAAAATAATGAAAAAAATATATAAATTGAAAACTTCAGGTTTTTTTTCACATAGGTATTTTTCTTTCTGTTTATTATGAAACTCTGGTTGAAAAACATAATGAAACATTAGAAAATCTTGGAAAATTATGAATGAAAAACGCTCCAAGTCAAAAAGCTTCGTGGTAGAAGAATGTTTTTAATTGAAACATCTCAAACACATTGCTGGTTTTCCATAACACTCATCACAATCATACACCTGTCCCAATACTAGAGGGGCCCCAGAGCGCGGAAACGTGAATTTTTGGAACGAAAATTGGGTTTTTTGGCACGAGGTCTATTAGTCCCGTGCCGCACTGAAGGTAACTATAGTAACACGAATGCGGTTAGGGGTCTATTTGTCCCGAAGATGATAAACACGTGCATGAGTAGGGTACCACCTACTGTACACATCCATACTGGAGTTATTCAATTATCATTATTATTCACGTCATGACGCCATTCGCACGCAACCGAAAACTAGAAAAATTGGCCCCGCACTGATTGTGTTATTGGGTGTACGAGGTCAATAAGTCCCGTGCCGCACTGAACGTGTTGAACACTTTTTTGGTCTTTTCAACATCATGGGTGACACCATTCGTCAGGTGGTAGTATACATACTACTGTTTCAAGTAGGAGTCAACAACCGTTCAAGCAGGTGTCAACTTGAACACCACTTCCGCATGGAGTAAATTCTTGAACCACGTTTGATTCGGTTAACTACATTTCAATTTTAGGTATAGTTCTAAATCCCTCCATGAAAAATAAAATGTTGCGGACGCACCAATTTATTTATTATTTTCTCGTACCACAATTTGTTGTCGACAAATACTACATTTTTTAACAGCAATTTGTTGATGGTTCGAGTAAAACCCGATTTTGGTTTATTATTCTGTGAATAATACACCTATGTATTCGCTCAGCAAAAAATCTTTATAACACCCCCTCAAAATTTTTTCTTTTCCGTTTCAAGGTGTGTAGATTCCAAAAATGCAATGTCCGTCCGCCGTCCGCCGTATCACGTGTACAGGCTTCATTTTCGGTCTAAAAAAATCGTTCTTTCGCACACATGCTCCATTTGGGCCCTAGTTGTGTTCCGAAACTTTTCAGCCCGATCGGAATACACCCAGGGGTGTTATGAGTGAAAATGTGTATAAAAATAGGTACTTTTTATGTTTTCGTAACATGTTAGTAACTTGAGCTTTTGAGGTATCGTTTTTCCATGTTTTTGGGGACGAGAAGACCGAATATGAAGTCGATTTTGACCAAGGAGTGGAAAATTGAGGTTGTACCAGATGTTCAGCTCCCAAAATTGATTTTTTATGAGTCAAAAACCTGGAAAATCGTCTGAAATCACCATCAATTTGTATAATAACACTAGAAAAAGTGTCAACACGTGGATCAAGACGATTAAATGGTACAATCAATGATCAAAGGTAATTTGAAAAAAAGGAGCGTAGTACCTAATTCAAGTTCTGGGGGCCAACATTTGTGGAAACCACCAGAAATAGCCATTTCAATTATTTTACATGAAAGAAACAATAAATAAACAGCCAGCATTTCTGTAGACCAATAAAATAATAGAAAAATAAACCCATGTGACAAGGACTTAGCAGCGTTTTTGGATCTGATACATGTTATCTACTATATTACTTACCTACCTATTTTGAAACATACTCGAATCAACAATTTTCAAAGGAGAGCTGATTTCTTTTCCTCTGGTCGGTTCTTGAGGTTTATTATTGAACTAGAACTTATTTAGCTAGTAAAACCTAAATAACGAAAGCATCCCGATCAGACGAGTGTTGTAGGAAAGATAACCGACATGACATGAGGATTTCCTTATTAATGAAGAGGATGCTGACAGGAAAGTGAAGTCAGAAGTCACTTGACACAAAAACCTTGTTCCCGTCAGATCGACCTCCGACGTGGGCTTGTGAACTTGCAGTCTGGCTAATCGTTCCGAGAGCTCATTAATCGCTCGAGCCGATGAAAACTTGAGAAAGTGGTTCTTAGAGGATTCCTCGTCCAAGCGTTCCTTACCTAGTAGACCAGAGATTTTGATGTCGGTATGCAAGTTTAAATGAACTGCTTTCTTCTGGAATTTGAATAGTTGAGCTGTTTGGAAAGCACTGGCGATATTATTTACGTAAGGGCCGGTTTCACCAACGCGGATTATCCAGAGTTCAATCTCGGCTGAGGTTTAAGCCATCGATTCTGAGAAAAGACAGTTTCACGAACGCCTAATCTAGGAATAAGTCGCGGCAACGGCGCATAAAATATACGGTTAATACCTCGTTTCAGGTGGTTTAAACCTCTGATCTACGGTTGATCTCCGATTCTCCTCCAGGCCATCGCCATTTTGAAATCTATAATCAGTGTTTTTCATATGTACTTCTCAACTTGCATCAACATTTAGTGCGATGAATCGTTACATTGAAGTGTTTGAGTCATCCTTGGATGAATATTTCAATGAACTTCTGGAAGTGGCCGCCCCCAGACGGCGATAATTCGCGAAAGGGTCGAGCATTTCCACAAGTGGGATGACGGCGATTTTTTCGCGAGGTTCCGCCTTCCGAAGGAAGGGATGAGCTTAGTGCTCGATGCAAGAGAAAGCCTTCTAGTTCTCGAAACAGAAATGTGAGTGCAACCAAAAATGTGTAATAAATATAATTTTACACCAAACCAGGTAGGCAACAACGTCGGACCCATCATTATTTATTTAGTAGGTAAACAAACCTTCATTGTACGTGGTAGGTACTCGCAGACTGCGCTTAATAAGTACATGTATAACTTCTTCTGCATAGTACAGCGAATTATTGTAAAAAAGTAGATACCTTTTATAGAAGAGCCTAGGTAGGCTATCTATAATTTATTACAAGAGCTGTCTCGAAAGATGTAAGATGGTCTTTTGTAGTAATGACAGAGTGGAGTCGAGCAGAAGTTCTCAGAATGAGAATGACAGAGGCATGTGAGAAAAAATCGCGAAACTTCCGCAACTGGCTACTATTATGCAGTTTAATGTCTCCACAACAGAGGATGGCGGACAAAATTTAAGTATCCATAGAAGAAATATCACAGATCCACCACTCATGGATGAGCATCTCTCCTCCATGTCATCTGCTATACAGGATTAGTGTTTCTGGGGATAGCAATGCTGATGCAAACTAAAATATCTCGGCTTAAACCCAAGTTCGGCTAAACCGCGGATCAAAAACATTGGTGAAACTGTCAAAGCTCTGAACCACAGATCAAATTTGAATCCAGGATTTATTGATACCAGGTTTAAGCTGCGTTAGTGAAACCGGCCCTTAAGTGATCGTGTGCAAGTGACTACAAGAACTTCTCCCGTAGTCTGCTACATGAAAGTGTCGGGAGACAGGTTTCCAGCCTGTGCCGTGAAGCGCGTGGTATGTAAAAGTTGTTTAAACACAAACGTATCGCTCCCAAAACTCACAAAACCACGGATTGGGTATTGACAAAGTGGAAATTCTTTTAATTAGAAGGAAGGAGAAATTTGATTCGTTCGGTGGAAACGCTCGGTGATCCATTGAAAAATGCAATCAACCGCTGGTCCGAGAGCTCGACGTCCTTGCAGCGTGAAGCTTCGTCAGTTCATCGACCTGTGATTGGCTTGGTGGAATTGGCCTGTCCAACGATATCCCAGTGGTTGTTATGTCACGTAGAGGAAGGGCTCTTATTTATTGTGGTATCTGTATAACTAAATTTACAGGTGATTTTCGTGGTGTCTGTCTGTCTGTTTGTCTGTTTGTCTTTCAATCACGCCAAAACGGCTCAGTGGATCGAACCCATCTCGCGTATTTGAATGTTTCTATGACCAGGGAAGGACATAAGGAGGTTTACTTCCGGATCCGATGAATAGGGGTGGGGGTTTATAGGGAAGCCGAAACATAAAAAAATTAAATTCTCGAAAACGGCTCAATAGATCGAACCCATCTCGCGTATTTAGATGTTTCAGTGATCGGGGAAGGACATAGGGGAATTCACTCCCGGATCTGATGAATAGGGGTGGGGGTTTATAGGGAAGCCGAAACATTAAAAAATTAAATTCTCGAAAACAGCTCAATAGATCGAACCCATCTCGCGTATTTAAATGTTTCTATGACCAGGGAAGGACATAAGGAGGTTTACTTCCCGATCCGATGGATAGGGGTGGGGGTTTATGGGGAAGCCGAAACATTAAAAAATTAAATTCTCGAAAACAGCTCAATAGATCGAACCCATCTCGCGTATTTAAATGTTTCTATGACCAGGGAAGGACACAAGGAGGTTTACTTCCGGATCCGATGGATAGGGGTGGGGGTTTATAGGGAAGCCGAAACATAAAAAAATTAAATTCTCGAAAACAGCTCAAGGATCGAACCCATCTCGCGTATTTAAATGTTTCTATGACCAGGGAAGGACACAAGGAGGTTTACTTCCGGATCCGATGGATAGGGGTGGGGGTTTATAGGGAAGCCGAAACATTAAAAAATTAAATTCTCGAAAACAGCTCAATAGATCGAACCCATCTCGCGTATTTAAAATTTTCTATGACCAGGGAAGGACATAAGGAGGTTTACTTCCGGATCCGATGGATAGGGGTGGGGGTTTATAGGGAAGCCGAAACATTAAAAAATTAAATTCTCGAAAACAGCTCAATAGATCGAACCCATCTCGCGTATTTAAATGTTTCTATGACCAGGGAAGGACATAAGGAGGTTTACTTCCCGATCCGATGAATAGGGGTGGGGGTTTATAGGGAAGCTGAAACATTAAAAAATTAAATTCTCGAAAACAGCTCAATAGATCGAACCCATCTCGCGTATTTACATGTTTCTATGACCAGGGAAGGACATAAGGAGGTTTACTTCCGGATCCGATGGATAGGGGTGGGGGTTTATAGGGAAGCCGAAACATTAAAAAATTAAATTCTCGAAAACAGCTCAATAGATCGAACCCATCTCGCGTATTTAAATGTTTCTATAACCAGGGAAGGACATAAGGAGGTTTACTTCCGGATCCGATGGATAGGGGTGGGGGTTTATAGGGAAGCCGAAACATTAAAAAATTAAATTCGCGAAAACAGCTCAATAGATCGAACCCATCTCGCGTATTTAAATGTTTCTATGACCAGGGAAGGACATAAGGAGGTTTACTTCCCGATCCGATGGATAGGGGTGGGGGTTTATGGGGAAGCCGAAACATTAAAAAATTAAATTCTCGAAAACAGCTCAATAGATCGAACCCATCTCGCGTATTTAAATGTTTCTATGACCAGGGAAGGACACAAGGAGGTTTACTTCCGGATCCGATGGATAGGGGTGGGGGTTTATAGGGAAGCCGAAACATAAAAAAATTAAATTCTCGAAAACAGCTCAAGGATCGAACCCATCTCGCGTATTTAAATGTTTCTATGACCAGGGAAGGACACAAGGAGGTTTACTTCCGGATCCGATGGATAGGGGTGGGGGTTTATAGGGAAGCCGAAACATTAAAAAATTAAATTCTCGAAAACAGCTCAATAGATCGAACCCATCTCGCGTATTTAAAATTTTCTATGACCAGGGAAGGACATAAGGAGGTTTACTTCCGGATCCGATGGATAGGGGTGGGGGTTTATAGGGAAGCCGAAACATTAAAAAATTAAATTCTCGAAAACAGCTCAATAGATCGAACCCATCTCGCGTATTTAAATGTTTCTATGACCAGGGAAGGACATAAGGAGGTTTACTTCCCGATCCGATGAATAGGGGTGGGGGTTTATAGGGAAGCTGAAACATTAAAAAATTAAATTCTCGAAAACAGCTCAATAGATCGAACCCATCTCGCGTATTTACATGTTTCTATGACCAGGGAAGGACATAAGGAGGTTTACTTCCGGATCCGATGGATAGGGGTGGGGGTTTATAGGGAAGCCGAAACATTAAAAAATTAAATTCTCGAAAACAGCTCAATAGATCGAACCCATCTCGCGTATTTAAATGTTTCTATAACCAGGGAAGGACATAAGGAGGTTTACTTCCGGATCCGATGGATAGGGGTGGGGGTTTATAGGGAAGCCGAAACATTAAAAAATTAAATTCGCGAAAACAGCTCAATAGATCGAACCCATCTCGCGTATTTACATGTTTCTATGACCAGGGAAGGACATAAGGAGGTTTACTTCCAGATCCGATGGATAGGGGTGGGGGTTTATAGGGAAGCCGAAACATTAAAAAATTAAATTCTCGAAAACAGCTCAATAGATCGAACCCATCTCGCGTATTTACATGTTTCTATGACCAGGGAAGGACATAAGGAGGTTTACTTCCCGATCCGATGAATAGGGGTGGGGGTTTATAGGGAAGCCGAAACATTAAAAAATTAAATTCTCGAAAACAGCTCAATAGATCGAACCCATCTCGCGTATTTACATGTTTCTATGACCAGGGAAGGACATAAGGAGGTTTACTTCCGGATCCGATGGATAGGGGTGGGGGTTTATAGGGAAGCCGAAACATTAAAAAATTAAATTCTCGAAAACAGCTCAATAGATTGAACCCATCTCGCGTATTTAAATGTTTCTATGACCAGGGAAGGACATAAGGAGGTTTACTTCCGGATCCGATGGATAGGGGTGGGGGTTTATAGGGAAGCCGAAACATTAAAAAATTAAATTCTCGAAAACAGCTCAATAGATCGAACCCATCTCGCGTATTTACATGTTTCTATGACCAGGGAAGGACATAAGGAGGTTTACTTCCGGATCCGATGGATAGGGGTGGGGGTTTATAGGGAAGCCGAAACATTAAAAAATTAAATTCTCGAAAACAGCTCAATAGATTGAACCCATCTCGCGTATTTAAATGTTTCTATGACCAGGGAAGGACATAAGGAGGTTTACTTCCGGATCCGATGGATAGGGGTGGGGGTTTATAGGGAAGCCGAAACATTAAAAAATTAAATTCTCGAAAACAGCTCAATAGATCGAACCCATCTCGCGTATTTACATGTTTCTATGACCAGGGAAGGACATAAGGAGGTTTACTTCCGGATCCGATGGATAGGGGTGGGGGTTTATAGGGAAGCCGAAACATTAAAAAATTAAATTCGCGAAAACAGCTAAATAGATCGAACCCATCTCGCGTATTTAGATGTTTCAGTGATCGGGGAAGGACATAGGGGAATTCACTCCCGGATCTGATGAATAGGGGTGGGGGTTTATAGGGAAGCCGAAACATTAAAAAATTAAATTCTCGAAAACAGCTCAATAGATCGAACCCATCTCGCGTATTTAAATGTTTCTATGACCAGGGAAGGACATAAGGAGGTTTACTTCCCGATCCGATGGATAGGGGTGGGGGTTTATGATCCATCACGCAAAAACGGCTGAATGGATCAAAGCCATCTCCCGTATTCAGATGGCTGGTTCCTACCTATGATAATTACCTTTTTGTCTTTAACATTATAACAGTTTCTAAAGGGACATGTAAGAGATATAATCTATAAAGCGAGAGGTAACAAAGTCAGATGGACCCACCCCGAGTTCTACCCGTCAGCGACGGGCGCAACAGCTAGTTTAAACTAATCCTCATGTGATTGCCCGTGATCAGTGAAGAATTTATTGTCACTTGGGAATGAAAAACACCAGTTGCAAATTAATTAGTTAAAAGTTATTAGGAAATATTATTTTCTAGATAATGATTTCCCCCAAAATTTTAGTTTCTTGTTTGTATTTAATTCAGTCTAACCCTTCCGGCAACTTGTGTCAATATCGTAACTTACGTAGTAGGTAGGTTTTCACGGTTGGTAGGTAAGTAACGGAAATTTCGCGCTGCTTCTAAAATACACTAGTGTTTGTCATGAAATATCTGTAAAAATATTAATTTAAAAGTTAATAGAAGAGAATATTAAAATACACAAATATAATCGAAAAAGCACCTCGTCTTTCATTCCACCAGCCAAACTGTTTTCCGTAAAAAAGAAAAGTAATTTGTAGTAATCAAATTCTGTGTCAAATAATGCCAATTCGAGATCTCGAGACCCCCCCCCCCCCCCCCCCCCAACTTTGACGGTTTCCGTTTCAAGGTACGTAGAATCTGAAAATGGAATCCGAAAATAGTTATAGAACTGAAGAATTTTTGAGACCACCCGGAGCATTGTACCGTTCGTTGTTATTGTTGAAACATTTATTAAATATATGCACCATTCGTTCGTTCTCAACAGGTAATTTAAAGTGGTAGTTACAGGGCTCTCCAGTTCATACATCTGAATATTTTCCACAATGTAAGAATGTGTTCTAGAATGTCATTCATAATTTCTATTGAGCCAAGGTAAATTTGATTGTGAACCACGGATGGCTGTATGAAGTCGAGTTGGTTGTTCTATGATATTGTTTCATTTGAACAGTGATCTTTTGAATTTTGTTGATTGGTTCTTTTGTAACTAGAACAAACGTTGTGCTTCATGAATAACTACAAATAATTAATTCTTGAATTCTTGAATCCCGCGCTTTTTTATGAAACTTCAATTCCCGGGCTGGCTCCAATCCTCCATGGTAATCCTAATACAACAAAAAATATCCTGAACGCAAACCTAACTGTATTGGTATAATCTCCTAACAGTTAGTTTAGCCATAGGTTACTAACGTTTCTTTGGCATTCTGGGGTTGTTGAGAGTTCGCGTTGAGACAGACTCAGTTGGAAGGAAATATGATTAGAGGCGGGTGACCTGAGGTCATGCATCGGAAAAGGAGCGCACCAACTAATCTTGTTAGCTCAACGGGAACGTGACACCGCTGTGTTGTCCGTCCACGGACCGGCTGATGTGGTCACTGACCACGAAATCCGATTAGGTGCATCGCAGAAATAATGGATAACGTATTACCTATTCAAGTGCTTTGGAATTATAATCGGAATTTCTGGCCTATTAGTTCGAAGATGTGGTATGCGGGTTGGAAGGATTGGCGGGGAAGTTCCCCACCGAGGCAGGTTGATAAAACCTTAAAATCGATGAATCGATAAAATTGTTTATTTGTAACTTGTTACAGAACAGGATTATTAATCAGTGAATAATAATCCTGTTCTGTAACAGGATACAAATAAACATTCTTATCGATTCATCGATTCCCTGGATTGAAGGAATTTGAAGAACTGTTGTGGATGTTGTGAAAATAGTAACTCCAAAGTCCCTGGGGGTTGCAGAATTACAGAACGCAATCCGTATCAACATTTGGCCTTGTGTGGCGTTTCAAGGTTATTCCTTACAGAACTGTGCAGGAACACTCATTTACGTAGCTGGAGAGCCAGTCATGGCAATAGACGTCTTGACAGAATGACCTAAGGTACAGCAAATAATAAATATTTTTGGTAAAATTTGTGCAACTGTTGGAAGCCAAAATAAGCCCCAGTTTAGAAATTGTTGAACAAGACAGTTGTCAAACAACGCGTTGAAAAACGCTGCAAATCCCTGCACAACGGTTTTTATTATTTTGTACAGAATACCCTTATGTTACAGATCACAGCTCTCTGTACAGATAACCCGTCTATATAATATAATATGTACTATTCTATACATATTATGTAGATCGCAGACTCTACGTAGGTTAGTACCTAACCCCGTACTCGTTACTAGGTACCTATCTAAATCACGAGTTAAATGTTGCTAAAATAATTCTGTCGATGACAAACAGTAACTAAAACGGCAAAAAGATAAGCAAATAATGAAGTTCTGAAGGAAAGTTGTTGATGTGGAGTGAATAAATAGATGCCCCTTCTGCGTAGATCACTGTTTTCTGTGGTCAATACCTACCCTCGTGGTGAAGTATAATGAACCGTTGTGTAATAAATTGCCCATCAATAATACTTCAACGGTTGTTCAAGTTGCAAAAGTACCGGTCAACAAAATCCAGCCCCTTCTTGGTAGATGAACCGTTGTGTAATAATTTACCGTTGTGAAATAATTTACCGCTATGTAATAATTTGACGTCGTGTAATAATTTACCATTGTGTAATAATTTATCCATCAACAATACTTCAACGTTTGTTCAAGTTTCACTACCTACCAACAAAATCCAATAGTCGATCACTTGTCAAATGAAATAATATCGCAGAACAACCAACTCGACTTCATCCGGGCCGGATTTATGCAGTTTGATTCACGATCGTGTTGACGAAGCTTTTTGGTGCACACGAACGACTGGATGTACAATGCTCCGGGTGGTCTCAAAAAATTGTTTAGCTCAAGACAAATTTAATAACGTAAAAAAAAACCATACCCTTCTATCGAAACTTTTCGAGCTACGGCGTTCTGAAAATTTCAACCCCTATTTTGAACCCCTCAGGCGGACATTGCATTTTCAGATTCTACATACCTTGAAATGGAAACCATCAAATTTTGAGGGGGGTTAGAATTTTAACATGGATATGTTTTTGCCCTGGGGGGTCATTCTAAAATTTGCGACCGAAAAAATGCAACGCTGCAACCGATAAACAATTTGGAGATGTGCGTGTGTAGTTACCGACAATACCCAGCGAAACAATAATGAAACTATCTCCACATCTACGGATTATACTAAACAATGGGGTATGCGCAGTTAGTTATATTATTTTTTAAAATGAAAGTAGATTCCATCCTGAGAATTCGACACCAACCGCACTGTAAGGCCCTGAAGTTGATGATAATAATCATGCATGGCTGTATGAAATCGAGTTGGTTGTTCTGCGATATTATTTCATTTGGTGAATGAGCACAAACCATTTTATTGAACGAATTGGAAGGTAGCGATTGGAAGGTAGCACCTAAAAATGTGCCTTCTAATAATGAAATGATGATGATGATGTTGGAATTTGTTAGATCCGAATAGTGGTCGTCTACGTGCAGCTACATAAAGTAAGTACCTAGTGAACGAAAATACAGCGCCCAAAAACATATCTGTGATGAATTTAGAATTTCATCACGGTGGCGTGAGGAAAGGAAAGGCGCAGGCGGCGGTAGTCCACCGATCATCTACGCCCGGTTAAGGGGAGATAGAGGTGAGTGTAGGAATTTGCCCAGGCGGCGGTAATCCACCGATCATCTAGACAAGAAGGAGAAGGTATTCTCAGGCGGCGGTAATCCACCGATCATCTGAGAGGGGGAGCAAGGTAGAGGAGAGAAGAGAGAGAGCTAGTTAGAGGAAGTGTCGAATGAGGCTAAAGCCCCAGGATCCAGGGTTTTATAGGAACTGGAGGCCTCCCTGTTAGGGGTTGGTGGTGGGGCCCCAGGTTGTGTACCCTGGGTTCTGTGGCCTGTCTCCCCACTCACTTGTTTATTGACGGAAACTAAGTTTGGCATTGGAATGTTGGTGAGAGCTTAAAGTTACTAGTGGAGTGTTCCCGGGAGGGACTCACGACAATATCCATGATTCAATGTTTTTCCATGAAGTGGAAAAATTTTCTTGAATTTTAGCCGTAGGCTCTAAGCAGTAAGCATCCGGGGGTCCAGGGGGCTTGCCCCCTGGCGAGGCGCGCAGCGCCGAGTTTTAAAATGAAAGTAGATTCCATCCTGAGAATTCCACACCAACCGCACTGTAAGGCCCTGAAGTTGATGATAATAATCATGCATGGCTGTATGAAATCGAGTTGGTTCTTCTGTTTGTTTATAGGTATTTCCCAGCTATAGAATTAAATAAATGCTATAGTTACAATAATAAACTGCGTAACTACCCCCGTAGAGGAGTTTTTTTCTTCATGCTCGATTCCAATGGTTCATTATTGAAAATAATAAACCAAAATCTGCTGGTGCCTCTTGTCAGAATTTTCATCGTCCTCAGTCTACCCTTCTTCAAACTGAAACATGAAATCTGTAATATGAAAATAATGCAATCCTCTCTCGCTTATGTTGACCATTGAATAAAATTATCACTTTATAGTGTTCGTAGTTATTTGAAAGTGGTGGTTTCCCGGAATATCGTGTTTTTTTTGGGTTGAAGAAACCAACTCAGCTGTGGGAAATCTCGAACATGGATCTTGGAGGTCCGTAGTAAGTCCCATGACTCTATAATATCCTGCTTTCACTGTCACGATATTCAGCGAGTCCCATTGTGATCCCGGGAGGTTGAACGTGGATATGGAAGGTTTCTCAATGCATCACCAGACAGATGTGCAGTTGTGTGCAACGTGAATTATGCGCGCGCGGCTTTCATTGCCTGCATCCCGATACGTTTTGTAGTCCAAGTCCCTCTGCTGGGATTTCATGCTCCGGGAAAAAGTCTCATACTCATTTGACTTTTCAGTATCGCAGGGAAGTACGACCTACACAAAGCTGTCTACGAAGGCCCCTTGATAAAAACACTAGAACTCTGTTAGCAACTCGAGTGTTTGGTTGGGTTACAAACTCCGCACACTGGGGCGACGTGGAGTTTGTCTGACTAAGAACATGTTCCTCGCCATTCTCACAGGAACATTCTGAATACTCCCTATGCCTATCTAAAACTGCTTAAAAAAAATCTAAAGAAAAAAATTCACTTTTTGGTTCATTATTTCCTATCATGAACTTTGGAATCGATCATGAACAAAAAAACACCTCCCCCCCCTTCAATAAAATTATATTGTTACGTTTATATATATATTATTATATAAACATAGGGCTGGTTGATTGTGGAACCCGCGATTTTATGGTATTATTATTGATCTTAATTTGCCACGACTGACGACAGAACTGCGATCTGTGCAGAATCTATACAGAGAAATAGTAAAACGTTGCTTAGTAGTTTGCATAGTTTTGCTTCCGAGTCTGCGAAGCAGCGGAAGCCTTGTGTTCACTTTCGTGAGCCAAAAAATTTTTGTCATCAGAAATCAAAATTTCCACTTGCATTTTGCGTTTCAAAGCCTACTGAACAAATTTGGTTCCGTGTCTGTCGGTCTGTGAGTCTGTGAGTCTGTCCGCATTTCCTTGTTACAGCCATAACTTCCACGATTTTGAATTGATTCAGCTCAAATTGTGAGGGATGGTGCGGATAAGGCCCCTTGAGGTCCCATACAAATTTCAACATGATTGATCCAGCGGTACTCCCTGCGCATGCGCTAACGTTAAATTCAACAAACACGCATAACTTTCACAATTTTGATTCAATTTCGCTCAAATTTTCAAGGGTTGTTTGGACAAGGCCTAGTGAGTTCCAGTATGAATTTCAGCATGATCGGACCCTCGGTGCGCTCTGCGCATGCGCTGGCGTGAAATAGATTCAATTTCCTTGTTACAGCCGTAGTAACCAAAGATTTCACCCAATTTCAATGCAATTCTCAGGGATTAAGCGGGTAGGGCCCATTGAGGTCCCATATAAATTTCAACATGATAGAGCCAGCGGTTCGCCCTGCGCACGCGCTAACGTGAAATTCTTCAAACACGCATAACTTTCGCAATTATGTATAATGGACGTAATGTTATGTAATATTTATATTTCATGTAATGTTATGTTATGTAATATGTATATTTCACGTTATGTAATGTAATGTAATGTAATGTAATGTTATGTAATGTAATGTAATGTAATGTTATGTTATTTTGCTTCCGAGTCTGTTCTATTGCTTCCGAGTCTGCGAAGCAGCGGAAGCCTTGTGTTCACTTTCGTGAGCCAAAAAATTTTTGTCTTCAGAAATCAAAATTTCCACTTGCATTTTGCGTTTCAAAGCCTACTGAACAAATTTGGTTCCGTGTCTGTCGGTCTGTGAGTCTGTGAGTCTGTGAATCTGTGAGTCTGTGAGTCTGTGAGTCTGTGAGTCTGTGAGTCTGTCCGCATTTCCTTGTTACAGCCATAACTTCCACGATTTTGAATTGATTCAGCTCAAATTTTGAGGGATGGTGCGGATAAGGCCCCTTGAGGTCCCATACAAATTTCAACATGATTGATCCAGCGGTACGCCCTGCGCATGCGCTAACGTTAAATTCAACAAACACGCATAACTTTCACAATTTTGATTCAATTTCGCTCACATTTTCAAGGGTTGTTTGGACAAGGCCTAGTGAGTTCCAGTATGAATTTCAGCATGATCGGACCCTCGGTGCGCTCTGCGCATGCGCTGGCGTGAAATAGATTCAATTTCCTTGTTACAGCCGTAGTAACCAAAGATTCACCCAATTTCAATGTAATTCTCAGGGATTAAGCGGGTAGGGCCCATTGAGGTCCCATATAAATTTCAACATGATAGAGCCAGCGGTTCGCCCTGCGCATGCGCTCTGTCTGTCTGTCTGTCCTTCTATGCACGGCCAAACGGCTCGACGGATATCGACCAAATTTGGCACGAATATCCAGTAGGCTCCCAAGTTGTGCAACGTCGCATTTTCAATTCCCTGACCATAGCGGAACTATGGTCGACCATGGTCAACTCCTGAATGGCTTGATGGATATCGACCAAATTTGGCACGAATATCCAGTAGGCTCCCAAGTTGTGCAACGTCGCATTTTTAATTCCCTGACCATAGCGGAACTATGGTCGACCATGGTCAACTTCGTTAATTGAAATGGTAACCCCTATTTTTTATCGCGTATTCGTAATCTACGTGAAATTCTATCTACGATCGACCCTTCGGACTACCCCCGCGGTCGACCATAGCGCATCCATGGGCCCCTCCATGGTCGAATCCCGAATTGCTCAACGGATATCGACCAAATTTGGCACGAATATCCAGTAGGCTCCCAAGTTGTGCAACGTCGCATTTTTAATTCCCTGACCATAGCGGAACTATGGTCGACCATGGTCAACTTCGTTAATTGAAATGGTAACCCCTATTTTTTATCGCGTATTCGTAATCTACGTGAAATTCTATCTACGATCGACCCTTCGGACTACCCCCGCGGTCGACCATAGCGCATCCATGGGCCCCTCCATGGTCGAATCCCGAATTGCTCAACGGATATCGACCAAATTTGGCACGAATATCCAGTAGCCTCCCAAGTTGAACGTAGGCGCATTTTTAATTCCCTGACCATAGCGGAACTATGGTCGACCATGGTCAACTCCTGAATGGCTTGACGGATATCGACCAAATTTGGCACGAATATCCAGTAGGCTCCCAAGTTGTGCAACGTCGCATTTTTAATTCCCTGACCATAGCGGAACTATGGTCGACTTCGTTAATTGAAATGGTAACCCCTATTTTTTATCGCGTATTCGTAATCTACGTGAAATTCTATCTACGATCGACCCTTCGGACTACCCCCGCGGTCGACCTTAGCGCATCCATGGGCCCCTCCATGGTCGAATCCCGAATTGCTCAACGGATATCGACCAAATTTGGCACCAATATCCGGTAGCCTCCCAAGTTGAACGTAGGCGCATTTTTAATTCCCTGACCATAGCGGAAATATGGTCGACCATGGTCAACTCCTGAATGGCTTGACGGATTTTGATAAAATTGGGCACAAATACCCGGTGGGGTATGGGATTTTGCCGTCGTTTGTTGGTTCCACGATACTGCGTACAGGGAATCTCGGATAGCGAGCGAAGCGAGCGGTCAGGCTAGTTATGTATAATGGACGTAATGTATTATGGAAGTCATGTTATGTATAATATGTATATTTCATGTAATGTTATGTTATGTAATGTAATGTTATGTAATATGTATATTTAACGTTATGTAATGTTATGTAATGTAATGTAATGTAATGTTTTGTTATTTTGCTTCCGAGTCTGTTCTATTTTATAATGGGTCACTCTGATTGTGACGAGGAAGCTCCTGTGCCATCACCTTGGCAGTGTATTTTATAATGGGTCACTCTGATTGTGACGAGGAAGCTCCTGTGCCATCACCTTGGCAGTGTATTTACTGTTGGATTCTATCAGACTAGTTTTAGTATGAAAGAACTGTTCTTGAATAGAATCTAGAGAGTCAAACTCTGCGTCGATGCAGTTGTTCAGCCATCATTTTTGCTGATTTTTCGAAGCTTAGATTTTTTACCGCGTTGTAATAGGTGGACGAATAGATCGGAATATTGTAGAGAAAAAACGGTTAGAAGCTGGTATTGAACCCTAATTAATAAAATAGTGGCTGAATCCTGACGATAGCTTTAATGAAAAAAATAGGATAATTAATAAATTAATTTGTTAATTAATAAATTAATAAAGGTCAGCTCCAGCCTTTTTTTGTCATGATTGTTAGCAATTGCCTACTCTTTCCTCGCACTTTCCCTGCTCTACCCATTTAAGTAACAAGTATTTAAGTTAATTAATTACTTACTCTTTCTCGCCCACGGCACACTTCCCGTAACTCTAAACGACCCATTAGTTTTAATGAACACACCCGCTCTCGGAAACTGAATTATAATGAAATACTTGAACGCCTCATGTGCCACCCCATTTTTATCTCATCGTTCCTTTCCGAATTAATTCAATAAATGGTTTCGTGTTACAGGTATGTGCTCGTGGACCTCTGCAGTTTGTAACAGGTAAACGTAGTGATATTTGTCGTCAACTGTAATTGGAGTAATTTGGCCATAAAGAAACTATATCAGTCCTAATTCTAGGGGATCTACTTATCACTACCATCCTAGGTGTCACCATATAAGTAGTCTGTTCGAGCGGGTTTCACCATCTGGAGTTAAAGTGTGAGTTACGTTAATTTGGAGTTACAGAAATGCGTTTTTCTTGTCGCCTGTTTTTCTGTAACTCCAGGTTAAGTGACTCGCACTTCAACTCTAGGTGGCATGGCAACCCGCCCTTAGTCACTGTAGGTATGCAGTTACCTACCTATCTCACCAACCACAAAATAATTGCCGGCTACATTCAAACTTACCTAGGTCTTCCTTCTGTGCAGACAGGTAGATCTCAAGATTCAAATCGTCAGGTATAGCAAGTGCCAAGTATGGGGAGCCTATGTTACCAGCTCCCTGGTGCTCCGTTTTACGTTCATCACCATTTTAGAAACATCTTATCTTGATTTTTCTTTCAACGTGACAACTGCTTGGTCAAAACCAACGTTAATTTGGTGTAAATCTTTCAGACGAGCACACTAAAATAGTTAAGTGTTTGAGGAATACGAAAAAACAAAATTTTTCATCTGTAAAACTTGATAGGGAAATTGGTTACTTTTAGTCGAGGGGAGGAATACTAAAATACTTTACTGCCGCCATACATCAAAGGTATCTGACTAACGTCACAGATATATAGACATTTATTGCCGTAGAGTAGGAACATCACTGGAGGAGGAAGGAAATTGAATCCCCATTTCAATCCACTCTCTGAAGATAAGGATTGGTGTTCCATAGCAAACTCTATTACTTACTATTCCATCTAAAACTTACGTATTTGTAAGTGGTTAGCTGCTCAAATTTATAAATAATTCAGGTTATATGTGTGTAGGTAGTCGGTCGAGTACAGGATTTCAGACACAGAATGCTGAAACATGGTGTATGAGTTTATACCTATGTACACCTCCTGTGATTCCCGTGGGCTATTTCAGTGGTGAAGTTTTAATTTTTTTTAAACCCATGAACCCATGTAGGTATCGCGAAAAAACGTTTGAATTATACACGTAAGAGGAATAATATAGGTAGTCCGACCTAATGTAGTTGACAATTCGGTAATGAATACATTATTATACTCATCCATGGTTTTGATTAAGCACCAGCTCTGCCCAAGTAGATCTTGTTGGTATCCCCTTTGTGATTTTGAAGTTCCACGTTGAAGCGTGGGAGGTTTTGACTTGACGATACTCAGTTTGTTTTATTATTCTGCGAATAATACACCTATGATTCACTCAGCTAAAAAATGTTGGTAACACCCCCTCACATTTTGCTTCCGAGTCTGCGAAGCAGCGGAAGCCTTGTGTTCACTTTCGTGAGCCAAAAAATTTTTGCCTTCAGAAATCAAAATTTCCACTTGCATTTTGCGTTTCAAAGCCTACTGAACAAATTTGGTTCCGTGTCTGTCGGTCTGTGAGTCTGTGAGTCTGTGAGTCTGTGAATCTGTGAATCTGTGAGTCTGTGAGTCTGTCCGCATTTCCTTGTTACAGCCATAACTTCCACGATTTTGAATTGATTCAGCTCAAATTTTGAGGGATGGTGCGGATAAGGCCCCTTGAGGTCCCATACAAATTTCAACATGATTGATCCAGCGGTACGCCCTGCGCATGCGCTAACGTTAAATTCAACAAACACGCATAACATTCACAATTTTGATTCAATTTCGCTCAAATTTTCAAGGGTTGTTCGGACAAGGCCTAGTGAGTTCCAGTATGAATTTCAGCATGATGGGACCCTCGGTGCGCTCTGCGCATGCGCTGGCGTGAAATAGATTCAATTTCCTTGTTACAGCCGTAGTAACCAAAGATTTCACCCAATTTCAATGTAATTCTCAGGGATTAAGCGGGTAGGGCCCATTGAGGTCCCATATAAATTTCAACATGATAGAGCCAGCGGTTCGCCCTGCGCATGCGCTCTGTCTGTCTGTCTGTCCTTCTATGCACGGCCAAACGGCTCGACGGATATCGACCAAATTTGGCACGAATATCCAGTAGGCTCCCAAGTTGTGCAACGTCGCATTTTCAATTCCCTGACCATAGCGGAACTATGGTCGACCATGGTCAACTCCTGAATGGCTTGACAGATATCGACCAAATTTGGCACGAATATCCAGTAGGCTCCCAAGTTGTGCAACGTCGCATTTTTAATTCCCTGACCATAGCGGAACTATGGTCGACCATGGTCAACTCCTGAATGGCTTGATGGATATCGACCAAATTTGGCACGAATATCCAGTAGGCTCCCAAGTTGTGCAACGTCGCATTTTTAATTCCCTGACCATAGCGGAACTATGGTCGACCATGGTCAACTTCGTTAATTGAAATGGTAACCCCTATTTTTTATCGCGTATTCGTAATCTACGTGAAATTCTATCTACGATCGACCCTTCGGACTACCCCCGCGGTCGACCATAGCGCATCCATGGGCCCCTCCATGGTCGAATCCCGAATTGCTCAACGGATATCGACCAAATTTGGCACGAATATCCAGTAGGCTCCCAAGTTGTGCAACGTCGCATTTTTAATTCCCTGACCATAGCGGAACTATGGTCGACCATGGTCAACTTCGTTAATTGAAATGGTAACCCCTATTTTTTATCGCGTATTCGTAATCTACGTGAAATTCTATCTACGATCGACCCTCCGGACTACCCCCGCGGTCGACCATAGCGCATCCATGGGCCCCTCCATGGTCGAATCCCGAATTGCTCAACGGATATCGACCAAATTTGGCACGAATATCCAGTAGGCTCCCAAGTTGTGCAACGTCGCATTTTCAATTCCCTGACCATAGCGGAACTGTGGTCGACCATGGTCAACTCCTGAATGGCTTGACGGATATCGACCAAATTTGGCACGAATATCCAGTAGGCTCCCAAGTTGTGCAACGTCGCATTTTTAATTCCCTGACCATAGCGGAACTATGGTCGACCATGGTCAACTCCTGAATGGCTTGACGGATATCGACCAAATTTGGCACGAATATCCAGTAGGCTCCCAAGTTGTGCAACGTCGCATTTTTAATTCCCTGACCATAGCGGAACTATGGTCGACCATGGTCAACTTCGTTAATTGAAATGGTAACCCCTATTTTTTATCGCGTATTCGTAATCTACGTGAAATTCTATCTACGATCGACCCTTCGGACTACCCCCGCGGTCGACCTTAGCGCATCCATGGGCCCCTCCATGGTCGAATCCCGAATTGCTCAACGGATATCGACCAAATTTGGCACGAATATCCAGTAGGCTCCCAAGTTGTGCAACGTCGCATTTTTAATTCCCTGACCATAGCGGAAATATGGTCGACCATGGTCAACTCCTGAATGGCTTGACGGATTTTGATAAAATTGGGCATAAATACCCGGTAGGCTATGGGATTTTTCCGTCGTTTGTTGGTTCCACGATACTGCGTACAGCGAATCTCGGATAGCGAGCGAAGCGAGCGGTCAGGCTAGTTATGTATAATGGACGTAATGTATTATGGAAGTCATGTTATGTATAATATGTATATTTCATGTAATGTTATGTTATGTAATGTAATGTTATGTAATATGTATATTTAACGTTATGTAATGTTATGTAATGTAATGTTATTTTGCTTCCGAGTCTGTTCTATTTTATAATGGGTCACTCTGATTGTGACGAGGAAGCTCCTGTGCCATCACCTTGGCAGTGTATTTTTTCTTTTACGTTTCAAGGTGCCTAGATTCCAAAAATGCCATGGCCGTACGCCCTGTCATGCATATCTCATTTATTTTCGGTCTAAAAAAATTCTTCTTTCGCAAACAGGTTCCTAGCTGTCCCGAAACTTTGCAGCCCGATCGGAAAACATCCAAGGTGTTAAGGGTTGAAAATGGGTGTAAAAATAGGGTTTTTTTCTGTGTTTCAGCAAAATGAGCTTGTCAGCTCTCGTTTTTCATGTTTTTTAGGACGAGGAGACCGAATATTAAGTCAATTTTGACCAAAGAGTGGAAAATCGAGGTTCTAACGAAGTATCAGCCTTAAAGTTCCGTTAAATTTTCGTCGAAAATCGTTGTTCTTCCGCACACAGTTTGGATCCCCATTTAGGAACACTTTTGGGTCCTAGTTTTTCTCCGAAGCTCGGCAGCCCGATCGGAATACACCCAGATGTGTTATGAGGGAATAATTGGTGTAAGTTTACGAGGTTTTTTAAAGGTTTTAGTGAAGATGAGCTTGGGATGTATCGTTTTCCATGTTTTTTTAGGGCGAGAAGACCGAATATGAAGTCAGTTTTGACCAAAGAGTGAAGAATTGAGGTTGTAACGAAGGTTCATCTCCCACAATATTCATTTTTTATGAGTCAAAACCTAGGAAATTGGCTGAAATCACCGTAAATTTGTATAATAACACTAGAACTAGTATTAGCACGTGGATCAACACAACTAAATGGCCCTGTCAATGATCGAAGATAATATTTGTAAAAAAAATTAGGAGCCCAGTTCGTGTTTTGGGGGGGGGGGGGGGGGGCCAAAATTTGTGGAAACCACAAAAAATAGCTACTTCAGTCATTGCACATGAAAGGAACAATAAATGAACAGCCAACATTTCTGTACGTATGTCCAATAGAATAATAAACCCATGTGACGAGGGCTTTGGAGCGTTTTATTATCTTGGGGGTTTTTCGACGTTGACAAGTGGGTTAGTAAGAGTCAAAGCGCGTTTCCTTCGTCAAATGACCTCGCGCTTTTCCGTTGATGCCCTCTCGATCTGGTGGTAAATCCGGACCGTGAAGGCCTCGCCAAAAGCACTTCGGATGGACTATCAAAAACTTTCTTTTAGCGAATTTTCGAAGAAAAGGAAGCTATTGTTCTCGGTCCAAAATTTTTAAAACTCGAATTTCCGAAACATTTTTATACCAAAATCCGTTTCAGACCATCCTGAATTCCCTGCCGAAAGACACCAAAAATTATATGTATATATATATATATATATTTATATATATATATTTATATATGTATGTGTCATTCCAGACGATAACTCTCGAAAGAATTGAGATAAAAAGTTCAAATTTGCACGAAAAATCTGTCTTGGCAATCGACAGGCCAAGTTCGAAGATGGGCAGAATCGGGTCACCCTAAGGGGGAGTTTTGGGGAGTTTTAGGGGGGGGAAATTACCCATAAATTCCCAAAATGAAAAAGTCTCACAAGTGACACCTCATTTTAAAGGTTTTTGTACGCTGAACACGATGGTGAAATCAGAATTGCGATATCTCATTCCATTCTCAAACTGGAGCACTTTGAAGATGAAGGAACGTGGTTATTTCTTGAGATGTTCTTCCTGGTTCGTCTGCTCTAATCTGATAACGGAATGGGATATCGCAATTCTGACTTCACCATCGTGTTCAGCGTTGGAAAATCTACAAACCAAGGTATTACTCGGCAAAAAATGGAACAAAAAATTTGTTACGTACCCAATACCTACTCTTCTGGTATTCAAAACATTTTTGATTTCCCCCTCCCCCTCCTTCCACCCCAAATTTTACTTTGCGTAAAACTACTCCTGTTTTAATTTTGTATGGTATCAAGTTGGGAAAACATTGGCCGAAAATTAATTTTCAGAAAATTTTAGGCGGAGGAGGAAGATGCCGAAAACTTCGAAAATTCGCTCTTATAGCCATGCTGCATGACTGTGGTTTTTGATGCCTACTCCAGTACCCAGGTCGTGGCGAGAAGGTAAGTTCCCTCCTTGCAATACCCAGTTCTGAAAAATATATTCCTGCAATCTACTTTTCATCCAACTGTCTATTCACTATGAGACTTACTCAGTTCTTCAACAGCTGGTTTAGCCAACATTTGATTTGTTTTCTTGATGTTGTACGGGCTTCCAAGGGAAAGTAACCTGGGCGAGAGTGGTGGGACCTACCGGTCAGGGCTGCTGCAGTTGAGTCGCTTCCGCGCCCTTGAACCACATTTGCCTCGAGACCCAGTTCCTGCCCTTCTGACAATCAGATTGGACTATTGCAGCAATTTACTCTCGAACTATTCACAAAGAGTGCAGATACACCCTCCTCTGCACGAAGTAGTGACGGTCCTCTACAAGCAATATCGACGTTATTGGTTTATTATTCTGTGAATAATACACCTTTGTATTCGCTCATCAAAAGAATTTTATAACCCTCCCAAAATTGTTTTCTTTTACGTTTCAAGGTGCGTAGATTCCAAAAATGCAATGTCAGACCGCCGTATCATCCATATCTACTTCATTTTCGGTCTAAAAAATTCATTCTTTCGCACACAGTTCGATCCATTTTGGTCCTAGTTGTGCTCCGAAGCTCGGTAGCCCGATCAAAATACACCGAAGGGTGTTGCGGGTGAAATATTAATGTAAAAATAGGGTTTTTTGGTGTTTCGGTAACATAAGCTTGTGAGGTATCGTTTTCCATGTTTTTTAGGACGAGGAGACCGAATATGAAGTTGATTTTGACCAAAGTTCAAAGAATTGAGGTTTTAACGAAGCAGCTCCCAAAATTAATTTTTCATTAGTAAAAAACCTGGGAATTGTCTGAAACCACCATAAATTTGTATAACAACACTAGAAGTAGTATCAACAGATGATTCAAGACAATTAAATGGCACTATCAATGTTAAAAGATAATTTGTAAAAAAAAATAGGAGCCTAATTCGTGTTTTTGTGGGCCAAAATTTGTGGAAATCATCAAATTGCTATTTCAATTATTGCTCATGAAAGAAACAATAAATGAACTGTCAAAATTTCTGTACGTATGTCCATTAGAATAATAAACCCATGTGACGAGGGCTTTGCAGCGTTTTTCTATACAAATTTGAGCATTAGCTTCAGATATTTACTTCAAATAAAATTCTGAAATTGGTGAAAAGCGAAAATTTCTACACTGGTAAGTGATTTGGACTTCCGCGCTCTCGGAAAACTACGTGCTACCCTTGTTCTCCCCATACATGTCGACTCATTGTCGATCAGTAGGTACCTAGCTATTTGAGAGGCCCTAACAGAGCCTTCAGTATGACATTTCTTTGTTCGGTGGTTTTTGTTAGTTTTGCGATTTTTTAATGGAATGAGAATCAGTGTACCCAAACCCTGTCTTCAACCAAATTTCTTAAATTCATGTGTTATAAATTCGTGTTATTTATTGGACGCCCAATCGCCTGCTTTGTCATTGTTCATTTGTGGTTGTTTCAGAAACGTTAAACACCTCAAATACGAGTATATGTGGATGAATCGATTGAAACACTGTTCCAAACTGTTCTCGTTTTTTCCTCATGCGATGAGCTGCTCCGGCTGCATCACCTCATTCACAGGAGAAAATGACGAGTTTTACCATTTCATTATGAAAGAATACCCAGTTTCTCTTATTCTACTCTCAGAAATTACCTTGTGAAAAATTGTTTAAAGTAGTAGTAAAATCAACCTATGTATTGGTTGATAAGGATAAATTTTGGGAGGCCAATCCCGGTACAGGTAGACACCTTACATGCATTTTGTAAAGATGTAAATTTACAACTTGCCGGGTCTAGTTACAGATTAGTTATGCAGTAAACATTTGAGCAAATATAAAATCAGTTCGAAGCTACTCGCTGTTTTCATCACTAAAATTTCATGGTCCTACTGTTCTTTCAAACCTGAACGACTTTTTACCAAACCGGTCATCATTTGGGCCAGAAAGGAACAAGTTAAGGCCAAAACCAGAACGTCTGACATATCCTGACATTACCTACAGAGAAGCTGATCACCTACAGTACAGTGCCTACAGTACTGAGTATCTACAGAGAAGTATTGATAATAAACGTTGTCATGTGTGGGGTATGGACACAGTGGTTTAGTACCCACAATATCCATCTGAAAAAGAACTGCTCTTGTGATGAGGGCCCCCCCCCCAGCAGTTTTACAACCGGCGTTCCGAAAATAATAACCCGGTTTTCCTGTGAGTTCATCGCAGTTTGCCGTTTCCTGTCGCTGAATTTGCGTCAATCGGGTGAGTTCGTTGGCCAGAAGTCGACCCTGCGAGGAAGTTGAACCCGCGGATCCCGTGTTTACCGCGTTCGTCTCCGCGGCAACTGGAGGTCGATAAGTACGCAGAGGTAGACCGTCTGGCTTGGTCGGCTGCTTGCTGGTGGATATCAACCTGGACATGCGTGTGGACTGTGTTAGGGTTCTGTCAACAGGCCTTAGCAAGTGGTAATCACGTGACGGTACCGACTGACCCAGTGAATGTCACGTCCTTGTCCTTAGTTGTATGGTGAAAAGGCAATCCCCAGCAATATTACTAGTATTTTTGCTTCCTCACTACCGAAGTTATTGGAGCCTTGGATTCGTGATTGAGTAAAAAAAAATGTATGTCCTCCAAAATGAAAATTTCCACTGCCATTTTGCGTTTTAAACATCCAGGTACATTTTTGGTTCCGTGTCTGTCTGTGGGAATTCCTTGTAACGCCCATAACTACCCGAAATAATGGTCGAAATGGACTGAAATTTGGAGGGCAGGTGCGGGTTGGGTCACAGATGGTCCCATACCAAAATCATTGAAAAAGTACGGTAAATTTCGTCTGCGAAATAATTGGAACGCCAATAACTACCCTCGGTACCTATCGTTGAAATGACCTGATCGTTGTCAGTTAGAGGGTCGACCAAGAATAATACTTTCATAGTTCCAAATGGATTTCATCGGATTCTTAATGTAACTTTCGTCTGCGCATGCGCGAACCTGAAATGTTGACCATTTCCTTGTAACGCTTCTAACTACGCGAAAAATAGTCGTAGAGAGCTGAAATTTTGTGGGTACCGCGGGTTGGTTCGCAGATGATCCCATTTCAAAATTATGGAAATCGTTCCATCTGCGCATGCGCAAACGTGAAATTCTTGAAACGCCCATAACTACCTTAAATATCGTTGAAATGAGTTCAAATTCGGAGGGTCGGTCAGGAGTAACACTTTGATAATTCCATACGAATTTCATCAGAATCGTACAATAACTTTCGTCTGCGCATGCGCGAACCTGAAATGTTGACCATTTCCTTGTAACGCTTCTAACTACGCGAAAAATAGTCGTAGAGAGCTGAAATTTTGTGGGTACCGCGGGTTGGTTCGCAGATGATCCCATTTCAAAATTATGGAAATCGTTCCATCTGCGCATGCGCAAACGTGAAATACTTGGAACGCCCATAACTACCTTAAAT
This sequence comes from Leptopterna dolabrata, assembly GCA_954871275.1. Classification (NCBI taxonomy): domain Eukaryota; kingdom Metazoa; phylum Arthropoda; class Insecta; order Hemiptera; family Miridae; genus Leptopterna; species Leptopterna dolabrata. The sequence continues at coordinate 81,243,978 of OX940975.1, read as the reverse complement.
ATCGTTGAAATGAGTTCAAATTCGGAGGGTCGGTCAGGAGTAACACTTTGATAATTCCATACGAATTTCATCAGAATCGTACACTAACTTTCGTCTGCACATGCGCGAACCTGAAATGCTGACCGTTTCGTTGGTAACGCTTCTAACTACTCGAAAAATAGTGGTAGAGAGCTGAAATTTTGAGGGTACACGCGGGTTGGATCATAGATGGTTCCGTATCAAAACGAGCCTACCCAACTGTTCTATACGTTCATGTGATTCAAGTGAGGAAGCTATACTGCCTACTCGAATTGGCAGACATTTTGTATGTAACTATTGCCCAAGTTTAGAGGGGCTCTTCATGAGATTTCAGCTGAATTTGTTTTTCTGGCTGTCTATCCCTCAAAAACAATCTTATCTTGTCCCGACCCTCAAAAATCTTGATGGTGCGCTCTTGGGACTATCAGAATCGGGTGTGTAGTTATTGCTGTGGCACTACATAATCCATTGAAGTGAAAGGTTGTTGTTTATGGTTTCTCACAGTTCCAAATTTTATGGACAAGTCGATGATGAACCATCAGAATTTGCTATAGGTAGTACATGATATATATAGTTTGGTGGCCGCGACAACGCCAGGAAGTGTGCCACAACAACCACATGATACGTTCCTAGTTCCTTCACTAGAACACCATGACAAATGAAGAACTCACAACATGTACCTACTAAAATTCACTGAGAATGCATGCAATTTCAGAATGCATATTTGTCAATCAAGAATTTCATTGAATTGAAAGGAGGTTTATGGTGTTCACCAATTATTCGGCGCATTGTGTTACATGACCTTCACTCATGCCAGCTTCAATAAAGGAACGTTATGCCTGTACAACGATCGGACACGCCGAAATTGTCGAAACCCGCCAAAATCGATTTTCCCGGGTCCCGGCGAATGCTTTCTAGGTCCCCAAGGCCCCCCGGAATCTGACACGGTCATTCATCCAGAGTTCCACCTTCGAACATTCCCCGTTTCTCGTTTAATGGTCCTTCCTTTCCAGTTTAGATTATTTCAATTAGGTTGAGCTGTTATGGTAAGGGACGTCATGATCTATAGAATCAGTGATGAGTATCGAAAATATAATTATTCTAGATGAAATTCCAAATTCCTTTGCTCCATGTAAGCGAATTTTCGAAGAAAGCAATCTACCTATTGCTACCGGGGCTCATCAATTTTAGCCCTGAGTCGGAAGGCGAAAAGTCTGCAAATTACAATTTCCCTGTTCAGATCCGCAGAAACTGTCAATGAATTATTTCAGTAGGAGAATTTTCAGAGATAACTTGAAAATTGTTGTTACTCATCCCATCGCGGGGATTTATTTGCCCCTGACTTCAAATAGACCCGTTGAACAAAATGTTCGAATATTTAGATTTCTTAGGTTCGTGTTGAAGCATAACTTTTGCAAGTAGTGTGTCGCGTAATTTTTTCTCTGGTCAGATTTTCCTGCAATCTTCATATACCATAATGATATGAGCAAACCACGTTTTCACACCACTGTATGTGTCTTTGTGTGTAGAATACACTTTTAAAACTCCACGTATTACAGAAAGCATAGGGCATCCTATACCTACTCCTCCACTTCATCGAGTACCTGAAGGTTTGTAATGAAATAATAAAAGAAAAGAACGGAGAATAGCGCAGACAATATTCTTCTGGATTTCCAGATCCCGGGGTCGAAGGGCTGATCGGTTGCCCACGATTTTGTGCAACAAACGAGATCACGACGACCCCCCAGGACGCCTTTCTGTCTCGCAAGAAGAGCGAACCGAGTCAAGGGCGAAGTGCTTCATAATTCTTATCCCGAGCAACTCCATCAGTTATTCAAGAAGAAAAACCTCATCGAATAATAGAGATCAGCCCTGATGAAAGATGTTGGGAGGGTGAGGATGGGGGAGTGTATGGGATAAATAATAGAGATGTAGCCACAGAGAAGGTTGAACATTACTCAGTATGTGGGTTAAATAAAGGCTTGAGCGGTTAATGCAGGAGGTGGTTTTCAACCTATTGAAAATACTCTCCACCTATTCATTACCGGGGTGGTAGCATTGTCTACGTTTAACCTTCTCACATACACAAAAGCAGTGGTGTAGTTGTTGGCCTCCTTTTGAATCGGAGCTTTTTCTGTCGAGGAAAAGAGCGCACTGCGCGGAACAAAAAAACTGCTGAAAGTGAATATTGCAGACCTTCCATTTTGTGACTGACGGGCGGCCGCGGCTACTTTCGTAGCCCCGTTTGCGGATGCGAACAAGAAGCTATGGTACAATGTCGGGTTATGGTTTTGTCACGAGAAAGGATCAGCAGAGGCTTGGAAAAGACGGACTTGCTGCACTTTTCTGCGAAATGAAATCTTGAGGTTATTTACCTGTCTTTTATTCATAAAAATTACACAGCATACGACATGTCGGGCATCGCCATTGGAGGAGGCTAAATATATCCATCAGTGTTGTTGTCACGTTAGACGGCCTGAAAATGCAGAGGATTATATAGGGCCGCTTAGGCGCCTCTCGAGTTCAAAAACGTTGATTGTTTGGCACACTTGAGACCTAAGCGCTCAATAACTGTGGGTACAGTTCATTTTTACTGGGATTTCCTTTAACCAGTTTATTATGATATCAACACTCACTTACTCATTGGTGCATTATTGCAGTATGACTCGAGTACAAAATATAATATGTCTCCCATTTTGAAAGTCAAACGCAGATTGGAATATTCACTCAAGTAGGTACTCGTTTTTTAACACCTGTAGGTATGTTGAAACTTCAAAAACGCCACTGAGACTCCTTGTCCTTGTGCTTTAGGGCCTTCATTGCAAATAACATCTTTTTAAATGAGAACGTTCGCGAAGGCAACAGGTTGACCGTTACAGGCCCCAAACACACTAAAAATCTTGGTAATTTACATGTGATTCGTCTCCAACAACCTGCTAGTGCTGATAAATTCATTACGTTTTAGGTGCATACGCTTCACGTTTAGAGAGAAGTAGATGTTGCCTATGAAAATAACCCACTCATTCAGTCATCGCTCCTGACATCATCGACCCTTCGCGCAACCTCGTAGCCTTCAGCACATGATGGGGTCTGAGAACTACTGCCTGTCCTTGCTGGGCTTCCGGTAAACGTGCAAAGCGGCATTTCAATGAACTTCGGTTTGATGGTGTCTTCTTCAGTACAACCGGGGTAGTAGCATTGTCTACGTTTAACCTTCTCACATACACAAAAGCAGTGGTGTGGTTCGAGCGGCTGCATCGACCTTTCAGTCAATTTTGGTTTATTATTCTGTGAATAAATTATTTTATAAAATTTTAAATTTTATAAAAAAATTTATAACACCCGCTCCAAATTTTTTCTTTTCCGTTTCAAGGTGCGTGGATTAAAAAAATTCAATGTCCGTCCGCCATACGCCGTATCACGTGTACCGGCTTCATTTTCCGTCTAAAAAATTCGTTCTTTCGCACACATGCTCCATTTGGGCCCTAGTTGTGTCCCGAAACATTTCAGCCGTTCGGAATATACCCAGGGGTGTTATGAGTGAAAATATGTGTAAAAATAGGTACTTTTTACGTTTTAGCAACATATTGGTAACATGAGCTTCTGAGATATCGTTTTCTATGTTTTTGGGGACGAGAAGACCGAATATGAAGTCGATTTTGACCAAAGAGTGGAAAATTGAGTTCTACCAAATGTTCAGCTCCCAGAATTGATTTTTTATGAGTGAAAAACCTGGGAAATCGTCTGAAATCACCATCAGTTTGTATAATAACACTAGAAAAAGTTTCAACACGTGGATCAAGACGATTAAATGGCACTACCAATGATCAAAGATAATTTGAAAAAAAAAAAAAGGAGCCTACCTAATTCGTGTTTTAGTGGCCAAAAATGGTGGAAACCATCAGAAATAGCTATTTCAATTATTTCAAGTGAAAGAAACAATAAATGAACAGCCGAAATTTCTGTAGGTATGTCCAATAGAATAATAAACCCATGTGGCAAGGACTTTGCAGCGTTTTTGTTTATATTTCGAAGAATGTGCACTTTAGCTCTGCTGAGATTAATCTCTGGAGCACTGTGGTAGGTATGTGGATAATACCACATTGCACCAAGAGCTGTAACTAAAATCGACGTTTTTCAGGCGGTCAGTGGGTAGTGCTTGCTTAATGCAGCACATGAATTAGGAACCTTTTCCTACTATTATAGTGTGGTGGTACGCGTGGGCGTGCGTGTCACCATCAAGGTTTGAGGAAAATTCTGGGGTCACTACTGTGATTCAAAGCGATCACAGGCGCTGGTTGATATTTTCTCCTAGTGTAGGGACGGGAGGAACATACTACCAATACCCCGCGATCATGAACCACAGTGAATATTGGTTGCTCCTTAGGAGTCTTTTAACCAGCACTCCGCGTAATGGACCACAGCGAGTGTCGGCGGAAGGGTAGGAAGAAAAGGAGTCTCGTCGTGAGTCGGATCGTCGAATGAAGAGCTGGGCCAGAAGGGCTGGTTTTATAGGGACTTTTCCACCCGTCACTACGTCCACAATCGGCCGTTACGCCCGTTGAGGAGCGATGGCGGTTGGGAAAAACCCCTACGGTTACTTTCCTGTTGGCGGTGCCCTACTCGGCGTTCCCGTCGTTTATTTGGTAAAATCGCTACTATTACATTTCGCTGTTATTCATATTTGAGTTTCATGTTTCATTTGCGATGCCAACGGCCTTATCAGGTGGAATAGACCGGTTCCCATGAGATCGCCGAAGTTGGAAGATACCTCGAACATGGTTAGTACATACTTGTATGGGTGTCCACCGTGACACGTGGTGACACGTCCAAGTACGACCCATGTAGCTGTTGGGCGAACGCCTCTAGAGAGAGAGAGAGAGAGAGTGAGAGAGAGAGAGAGAGAGAGAGAGAGAGAGAGAGAGAGAGAGAGAGAGAGAGAGAGAGAGAGAGAGAGAAATTTATTCACAACAGAAACATATGCATACAAGACATAGAAAATACATTGAATAATATTGCTCGTCATAGGTCAGAGACCCGTGTCGACGAGACAAGAGCTGCAGCTGCAGAGCAGTTATACCCAGTATGCTATCGCAAGGTTACAAAATAATATTTAAAAAAGAAAAAAACGAGCTTTACACTTTTAGTATCATTAAATTAATTTAAGTTAAATTAACTTATCTGCCTAAACGAGAGAAGAGAATAGAAAAATCAAACATAGGCACTAAGAATAATTGCATTGGCTTCTTCTACGGTCATCCCGATAACCCATGAAGTGACGATTTTTTTATATTGGGATGAACTGAACCTGTTAGGGTTCTTCAAATCCTCCGACACCGCCCTATGCAACATGAAAAGGATATATAGAGGATTTCTCGTAGTAGCTCTAAGACGAATGGGGGGGTTTATCACATTCCCCGCCAACTGAAAACGGGTTTTATAACTTCCCAATGGGATTCTATCAGCAATCAGTTGAGTGTTCTTGTGGTAAAATAACAAAACGGTTTTGATAAATAAATGTCTCAGTGACAACAATTTGGACTCTGAAAACACCATGTTACTTGGATATCTTCGCGGCCGCCCTAACATCAACTTAATGATTGCTTTCTGAGTAACATATAATCCCTCAATCACACTGGCATACGCTCCACCCCACACTGTAATTCCATATAGGAGAACAGACTGGACGAGACCATAATAGACAAGCCTCAAATTTGAGAGACCCATCAAATTACGCACATTATAGAAGATAAGGACGAATTTCACCAATTTCGAACGTACATAGCTTAAGTGGTCTTTCCAAGTCAATTTGCTGTCTATCACTACACCCAAGTATTTGTACTTGTCGACCCTTTCGAGTTCCCTACACGCACAGCCAGAAGCTCCACCACATGAGTGGATGATGATAGTCTTGCCCCTTTCCTCATTCTTCCCGAAGAACCCAAACGTCAGGTACTTAGATTTCTTGACATTAAGAGTTAGAGAACTAAAAGAGAACCAACTGTTGATCCTGCCCAAAATAGTATTCGTTCTCTCGAAAACCTCCTCCCAACTAACACCCTCCACTAGAATGGCCGTATCATCGGCGAACAGGAAGGGTTTGGCGTCCGATAGGTGCTTAGTGAGATCATTTATGTAAACAAGGAACAGTAGCGGGCCTAATGTACTTCCCTGTATAACACCATAATCAATACTGCGAGATTCGCTAGACAATCGATCAAGTGCTACTTTCTGCCTCCTTCCACTCAAATAACTTCGAAACCAACTGATGGCAGTTCCCTGAATGCCCAAACCCTCCATACGTCTCAAGAGCTCACCACGATCAATACTATCGAAAGCTTTAGCCAGATCTAAAAAGGCCACTATTCCCTTCGAGTTCTTCTCACGAATCTCATGAACTGCAGTAACAAGGGAAAAGAGCGCATCGTCAACACTGCGACCCGGGCGAAACCCATATTGGCATGCACTTAGCAATCCGTTTGATTCCAGATATGCCGACAGATTAAGTTTGATCCATTTCTCCAAAATTTTGGAAAGGGGGGTTAGCCAAGTAAACAGCGAAATGATCAGATCGCATTCTAATCCTCTCATTAGAGCACAGCTGATCACGTTCGCGACGCTGGCAGGGCAATCGGACGAGCAGCCCCAACCTTGAATGGCTGTTAATTTACTTTACTTTTACGTAAATCTTTCGATATTAACTGTAATGTCTGTACCTAACTGACATGCAATAAAGTTTTCCATATGAAAAATATAATAAAAATAATGTACCTACATCAAGAATTGAGCACAAAAAAAAGTTTAACCCCCCTTAAATTTTGATGTTAACCGTTAAGGTAGAAAACGAAAATCAAAAGAATATCTAGTAGTATCTTTTTTGGCTAGCTACTTTCATATTCTGGCCTAAGTATTTTTTTAATTACTGGTCGTTACTCTGCTGAAGGATTTATTACTTTTGTCACAGAAAGGTTTATCAGTTTTGTTAAAGCCACTTCTCAAGACCTTGTGGTTTACTTAGTCCACATCCGTTATGAGCGTATTTGCATACTTGCATTCCAGATCACCAAAACATCATATCGGGCATTTTAAGCGTATTACGTATCAAGAATAGTAATCTAAACAGAAGTGTATTTATGCCGAAACAGAGAGTTTCAGCAACCAAAAGTGTCGTACATTCAAGCGTGAAGCATTGCAGAGTATACCTATTCATTTATCTAGGGGCCAAAAGTGGTGTTTAATGACGTTAATGAAGGCAAACCTTATTTGTGAAATTTGAAAACCTTGTGTCATAGCGAACATACATGACTAACAAATAAATAAGTCATGCAATCTAGATACACCATACTCTGCAAATTATTACACAACGGTTTGTTACTTTCCTGCATACTCCTGATACCCCTTCTGTTTAGATCATCGAATTCCTATTAGCTAAGACCCGGATTTAGTAGGGTCGTTTTTTGCAATGGATACTTACTTACCCACGCACCCAACGCGCACATGCGCGCGCGACAAAAATGCCACCTGAGTCGAAGTATAAGCTCGCTAACGTTCGGCAATTACGTAAATATGCATTTTCCACCGCCCCTATCACCAATTGCCAGGTTTGTTTCTTTAGGATTCAGCCCCATAAACAAATATGCCATATCGATACGTCCTTAATCTATGTTGTTTCGCGGGTGCGACCATCAGCATTTTTGCTAGTGCCATACATAAAGCGATCAACAGCAACTTCTCTTGGATAGAATTTCAGTTGTCTACCTCGTTTTCGTTTGTACAATCGTATTTAGAACGTGTTTCGTTGAAATGAAAACGTCAATTATTTCGAAAAATTTAGGGTATTGAAGGATTTGAGGCTCAGTAATTTTACCCAGTCAAGGATAAATTTTAGGCACTACCTTCTTCACTGTGAGTTAGAGCCATGAGTTCCCCATAACGTTTTGTGAGCTCATGTAAACCCTGATAGTCTTATCGCGTCATGTCAGTTTCAGCGTTAGTCTCAAAAATAGGCTCAGAAATATTAGGAATGTTGGTGATTATTAGAGAAAAACGCTACAAGTTATTACACTGCGATATTATTATCCTCCTGAATAGATGCCCCTTCTACGTAGAACACTGTTTTCTGTGGTCAGCATTTTTCCACCGCCCCCATGTCCTGTGTCGTGCCATTTCGGCCCTTCGAAACCCCCAGCCGGTCATTTTTGAAATTCTGATAGTCGCTGAACCTAATAATTAGGACACTCGACATACTCCTATGTTTTCACTTGATTTGGATGATTCGTTCGACCGTGAGCAACAAACTATACGCCTGTCAACAAAATCCAAAATAAGCATCCTTCCATCCTTTTTCAAATGAAATAATATCACATGGGTCATTTCAAAATTTCGGTGCATTTTGGACCTCTAATTTTTTCAACATAAAATGTGAAATATTTCATTGTTTTTTTCCACGTAGCGTATTCTTAGGGTCGTCCTAGTAATATCCTACAGTGGGCACACATAATCATCGATATTTCCAGAGATAGGCCAATGAACAAATTTTTAGTTTCTGGGGAGTGAGAATCAAGTCTAGGGAATGAGAAAAGAACTCAAGATATCGTCTTTAACGCATTGGAATCTCTTAAAAAACATAGCGTTTGTTTATGTATTCGATTGAAAATTGAAATCACAAGCAGTCTCGAAAAATAAGCTCTCTCATCTTACTTAATTTCTATTAGTCTTTGCACTAAAAGTTGGAACCGAGGGTTTTGTTCATCAAAAATGTCACAGTCTTCCTGTATCTTCCATTTCAACACTAGACTTAAACATCGTTTAATAGAAAACTTACATCATTTAAAAAAAATGTATGCTGAAAGATATGAATTTGTTGCCATCACAGCCTCGTGACACAAAATGCACCGACATTTTGAAATGAGCCACATTATTTTTGTTCATGCTCGATTCCAATGGTTCTCTGTTGAAAATAATAAACCAAAATACGTTTTAGAAAGTTTGGTTTTAGACAAATATTCAGAAACTTCGGACAGGGGTTTAGGAAAATCGGGAGTTGAGAGGTCAATCAGGGAAAGGGTGTTGGATAATTATAATAGGTAAACGTGCCTTTTCTATGTGTGTTTGTCTAGGTAGGTGCACAATTATGTATGTATTAATTTAGGACGAGAATGGCTACCTTGGACGCTATCGTCTTTCGTTTTGACTTAATGCTGCCGCAAGGTTCACGTACTTTTGGTGATCGATAATAATTTATTATCATCGCTCTAACAGGGAACTACTTAATGTGAGGTATGTACGTAAGTAAATGGTTGCGAACAAAACGTATAAATATTTGCTGCGTTTCCACCAACCTTTTGAACAAAAGGTTAGGAAACTGTGAATTTAGTTTTTCGGTGCATGTGTTTCAAATGCTGTTTTGAATTCGGAATAATTTTTCTAACTTCGAACTCTTATAAGATTGCTCTACTGTTGTGTGGTGGTCGCAGCTTTTCAGCACTGAAATAACCGAAGATTCAATACGTTGTCTCTTTTAGCGAATTTTCGAAGAAAAGGAAGCTATTGTTCTCGGTCCAAAATTTTTAAAACTCGAATTTCCGACAGATTTGTATACCAAAATCCGTTTCAGACCATCCTGAATTCCCTGCCGAAAGACACCAAAAATTATATGTATATTAATTGCTATGCAATTTTAACGCCGGGGGTCATGTGAAAAAAATGTCTTGTCACAATATCCTGTCACAAAAACGCGTCACGCAAAGAGGAATGTGATGAAGATGAGCACAAAGAGGAATGTGATAAAGATGAGCACAAAGAGGAATGTGATAAAGATGAGCACAAAGAGGAATGTGATAAAGAATTACCAACGTTATCTTTGTTGGGCGTTATTTTTTTGTGTGTTGGTGGTGTGGTGTGGGGGGGGGGGTAAATTGCATAGCAAATTCTCCTTTGTTATACGAAGTATAAGAACACATCCTTCGGGGGTGAGGAACGGCGAAGCCGTTCCGAGGGGGCGGAGCCCCCTTTGGGGGTCCAGGGGGCTTGCCCCCTGGCGAGGCCCGAAGGGCCGAGTATATATATATATATATATGACATATATATATATATATATATATATATATATATATATATATATATATATATGTCATTCCAGACGATAACTCTCGAAAGAATTGAGATAAAAAGTTCAAATTTGCACGAAAAATCTGTCTTGGCAATCGACAGGCTAAGTTCGAAGATGGGCAGAATCGGGTCACCCTAAGGGGGAGTTTTGGGGAGTTTTAGGGGGGGAAAATTACCCATAAATTCCCAAAATGAAAAAGTCTGACAAGTGATACCTCATTTTAAAGGTTTTTGTACGCTGAACACGATGGTGAAATCAGAATTGCGATATCTCATTCCATTCTCAAACTGGAGTACTTTGAAGATGAAGGAACATGGTTATTCTGATGTTCTTCCTGGTTCGTCTGCTCTAATCTGATAACGGAATGGGATATCGCAATTCTGACTTCACCATCGTGTTCAGCGTTGGAAAATCTACAAACCGAGGTGTTACTCGGCAAAAAATGGAACAAAAAATTTGTTACGTAGGTACCCAATACCTACTCTTCTGGTATTCAAAACATTTTTGATTTCCCCCTCCCCCTCCTTCCACCCCAAATATTACTTTGCGTAAAACTACTCCTGTTTTAATTTTGTATGGTATCAAGTTGGGAAAACATTGGCCGAAAATTAATTTTCAGAAAATTTTAGGCGGAGGAGGAAGATGCCGAAAACTTCGAAAATTCGCTCTTATAGCCATGCTGCATGACTGTGGTTTTTTCTAAATGTCCCACCTTCAGATTCGTCACACAAGTAAATTGTGTTTGTTTCTCTTTCTGGAGTTGTCCGGGAGATATCGGTCGACGACGGCCTTGACCTTGACTGGGTGGTGACTGGATTATTATTGACTGGATATTATTTCTAACCTCCGATCGAACGAATGGGGAGTCCAAGGGGCTGTGCGAATTGGTTAGGTACTTACGTCACATAATGCTGATCCTCAAAACTTCTGAATAATACTTTCTAAATACAGGCCCCTACTAGTTAGTTTATAAATGTTTTCGTTGATAAATGGTTCGTCGGTACCTGCTAAAGCTAATGCTAAAAGGGGCAATGAGGTATGTCTACCACATGTCTGCCAATTGGCTTGGTGCGGTATTACTGAGCTACTTCGCATCTTTACATTGAAGTGGGTATCTATAGGTACATTGCATCGCATGCGTTACATAGAACACAACTAGTCAGTCAGTCAATAGTTTGTATGCATACCAGGAACCTATTCAAGACCAAAACCTGATCACTCAAGTTATGAATGTTATGAAGGTGGTATATCATGTTACCGGCAAAGTGTGAAATAAGGCGTTGTATACACGGACGAGGCAATGTATGAAATAAAAACCACAGTCATGCAGCATGGCTATAAGAGCGAATTTTCGAAGTTTTCGGCATCTTCCTCCTCCGCCTAAAATTTTCTGAAAATTAATTTTCGGCCAATGTTTTCCCAACTTGATACCATACAAAATTAAAACAGGAGTAGTTTTACGCAAAGTAAAATTTGGGGTGGAAGGAGGGGGAGGGGGAAATCAAAAATGTTTTGAATACCAGAAGAGTAGGTATTGGATAGGTACGTAACAAATTTTTTGTTTCATTTTTTGCCGAGTAACACCTCGGTTTGTAGATTTTCCAACGCTGAACACGATGGTGAAGTCAGAATTGCGATATCCCATTCCGTTATCAGATTAGAGCAGACGAACCAGGAAGAACATCTCAAGAAATAACCACGTTCCTTCATCTTCAAAGTGCTCCAGTTTGAGAATGGAATGAGATATCGCAATTCTGATTTCACCATCGTGTTCAGCGTACAAAAACCTTTAAAATGAGGTGTCACTTGTCAGACTTTTTCATTTTGGGAATTTATGGGTAATTTTCCTCCCCTAAAACTCCCCAAAACTCCCCCTTAGGGTGACCCGATTCTGCCCATCTTCGAACTTAGCCTGTCGATTGCCAAGACAGATTTTTCGTGCAAATTTGAACTTTTTATCTCAATTCTTTCGAGAGTTATCGTATGGAATGACACATACATATATAAATATATAAATATATATACCTATAAATATATATATATATATATATATACATATAATTTTTGGTGTCTTTCGGCAGTGAATTCAGGATGGTCTGAAACGGATTTTGGTATAAAAATCTTTCGGAAATTCGAGTTTTAAAAATTTTGGACCGAGAACAATAGCTTCCTTTTCTTCGAAAATTCGCTAAAAGGGCCAGGCAATATATATGCTATATTATAGTGTGTGTGAGGACCCTATTTATATATCCCACTGCAAGGGACAAAGCGAAAACGCTACCTACGATTCTTTCGCACATTTGTAAATGCTCTGATCCTTACAAAGCCTCTGTGAGTCCTTATGTTGCACGTACGAAATTACCAGTGGTATTTTACAAAATCATAGAAGTCAGTTCGGTTATTGCAACATCCTCGTTTCACCTTGTTCGGGCTAGTCGGGAATCGGGATGGGGTGATTACAAGGAATTGGGTAGAGATAAGAGGAAATATGTATGAATCACACGGTGGCTGATGATGAAGAAGCAAACAACAGGAAATTAATGGAATTAATATGGAAATCGTTGATTTCTATTTTTAAAATCTATATTTCTTGTTTTTATAGTGATAATTATAGGTAAGATAATTACAATTTCAATATAAAAAATTAGGAATAGAACAGCGATTAGAAAAAATTTTGATGAAAAAGTAGTTCGTAAGGATCTTTTGGGGTCAAATCCACATTCGAATGGATACATTTTTTCTCGATCTAAGTGGTTTTTGGTTTATTACTCTGTGAATAATACAAAAAATTTTAAACACCACCCTCAAATTTTTTTCTTTTACGTTTCAAGGTGCGTAGGTTCAGAAAATGCAATGTCCGTCCGCCGTATCATGCATACCGGCTTCATTTTCGGTCTAGAAAATTCTATCATTCGCACACAGGCTCCATTTGGGCCCTAGTTGTGTCCCGAAACTTTGCAGCCCGATCAGAATATACCCAGGGGTTTTGTGAGTGAAAAATGGGTATAAAAGTAGGTATTATTTGTGTTTGAGGTATCGTTTTCCATGTTTTTTTTAGGACGAGAAGACAGAATATGAAGTCGATTTTGACCAGTGAGTGGAAAATTGACGTTCTAACGAAGTTTCAGCCTAAAATTTACTTTAAATTTTGGTCTAAAATCGTCGTTCTTCCGCACGCAGTTTGGGTTCCCCTTTGGGAACACATTTGGGTCCTAGTTGTGATCCAAAGCTCGGTAACCCGCTCGGAATACACCCAGGGGCGTTATAAGAGAAAAATGGGTGTGAAAATAGAGGTTTTCGAGGTTTTTTTTTGAAGTTTTAGTGAACGTGAGCTTGGGAGGTATCGTTTTCCATGTTTTTAAGGCGAGAAGACCATATGAAGTTGATTTTTACCAAATAGTGAAGAATTGAGTGATTCATTTTTTATGAGTCAAAAACCTGGGAAGTTGTCAGAAATCACAATTAATTTGTATAATAACACTAGATGTAGTATTAGCAGGCGAATCAAGACAATTAAATGGCACTATCAGTGTTCAAAGATAATCTGTTTAAAAAAAAGATAAAAAAAGGGAGCCGAGGTCGTGTTTTTGGGGCCAAAACTTTAAATGGAATCCATTTAAAATAACTATTTCAATTACTTCGCAAGAAAGAAACAACAAATGAACAGCAATTTTTACTCCACATCAACAATTCCCCTCAGAACTTCATTCTCTGCGTTTATTTTTGCCATTGTAGCTACTGTTTGTCATCGACAGAATTATTTTAGCAGCATTTAACACGTGATTTAGGTAGGTACCTAGTGACGAGTACAGGGTTAGGTACTAAGCTACGGAGGGTCTGCGATCTACATAATATTTATAAAATAGTACATAAATTATATAGAAGTTTTATCTATACGGAGAGCTGTGATCTGTAACAGAAGGGTGTCCTGTTCAAAATAGCAAATAGTTGTGTAGGGATTTGCAGCGTTTTTTACTAATTATTCTACATAGTAATTAAAAAACTGTCTAGCGTTATCATCATTTTGCATGAGTGGAGAAAATGAGGTGCTGGACGCCGTAACATTCGGAACGGATCACTTTATTTCAGGGTCATTTGATTGTAGACATGAGAAGTAGGAAGCCCGCAGTTATGTCAGAAGAAGCTTTTCCGTGGCAGGTGAACTTGAACCTGATCGTTTGCGGTCACGTCGTTATCGACTGTCGTTGGTCTTTATCGTCAATTGCGGGGAAGGCAAGGCACAACCGGCCAAAAACAAAACTACGCTTGCTCGCCGGCCGGCACAAGCTCCAGACTATCGAGCTGATCTCGCATTCATTAACTGGTTATCATCGTTGTCTCCTTTGTACTGGACCGGGCAGACGCCAAGGGTGCAGATGGCCAATGGACAGTTTGAGGTTTTCTACGACCAAGCGCGATTGCTCTAATGGTGACCAAGTGGTGGGTTCAGGTGTCTATCATCGCGCACTTTCCTGCACGTGAGACCGGTTGATTTTGAAAAGGCTGGAACAAAAAGAAGAAGTTGTCAGAGGGCACGAAAGGCAGCCTTGTCCAACGCCCTTCCTTCTTCAAGATGTCCTTCGGGAGGGTCAAAAACCTCCTGCACCCTTGCACGTTACTTCAACTATGATTTCCAACGTAGCAACTCGTATTTTGTCCTGATGTTTTGACCTCAATAGGTTCGACATGCAGATATTGGTGTAGATGTGAGAGGTGGTACTGCAACCTGGTGGAATGAAATAAATTATTCGGGCAACTACCAAACCCCATGAGCAATATAGGAAGAGTCACAACAAATTAATTTAATCAACTATAGAAGAAGAAGAAGAATAACAGTTTATTGTCATGCATTTCTCAAAATTATTACTCAAATAGCTTGTAAAATAAACATTACGGAATGGAAATCCGTCTGCTGTCAGGGCCTCTTTTTGTTTTTAGAAAGAATAAATCAGAAAAAAAAGTAAAAACTTCTTGAGACGTAAATTACAATGCTACGTGGCCTCTTGTGGGATTCTACTCTTTTATACAAGTCTAACAAGACAATCAAAAATTAAATTCACTGTCGAGGAAGGCACGGTATCTCAAGGCTGTTCGACAAAACAGCTCCAGTATATTATTTGATATACTCGATAATCAACTATAGTATAACCGATAATTATCGGTACGCAGTTGTCAATACTTATTTAGAACACACGTGCTGACAGTTTGTGTATTTTAAAAGTATATTGCTTGGGGTTGCTGAAAATCGGGTCTGTTCGTAGAGTGAATGTTAACGTAAAATTAGAGAAGGAAATAGAAACTGGGAGTTAGAAAAAAACGTCTGCCATTTCGAGTAGGCAGTTATAGCTTCCTCACTTGAATCACATGAACTTGTAGAATAGTTGGGGAGGTTCGTTTTGATGCGGGACCATCTGTGATCCAACCCGCGTGTACCCTCAGAATTTCAGCTCTCGATTATTTTTCGCGTGGTTAGAAGCGTTACAGGGAAACGATCAACGTTTCATGTTCGCGCATGCGCGGACGAATGAAATTCATATGGAACTATCAAAGTATTATTCCTGATCGACCCTCCAAATCTGAACTCATTTCAACTAAATTTAAGGTAGTTATGAGCCTTTCAAGTATTTCTTGTTTGCGCGTGCGCAGACGGAGCGATTTCTATGATTTTGTAACGGGACCATATCTGCGATCAAACCCGCGTGTACCCTCAGAATTTCAGCCCATTTCGATCATTATTTCGGGTAGTTATGGGCGTTACAAGGAATTACCACAGACAGACAGACACAGACAGACAGACAGACACGGGACCAAAAATGTTCCTCGATTTCTGAAACGCAAAATGGTGTTGGAAATTTTCGTTTTGGAGGACATAAATTTTTTTTACTCAATCACGAATCCAAGGCTACCCTACCGTCGGTAGTGAGGACGCAAAAAGTGGGCGTGACGTATTCTCAAGCTTCACAAAAATGCAGAGACATCGGGGACAAATTAAAACGGAATAAACAATATCGATATGTAAATGATATTAATAACTGAAGTTTCCTCTAACGTTGCTTGACCAGTTTTGCATGATAAAGTAACGTTAGACCGGATAAGCGGAGACCTACATCGCTGAGATCCCTATGGATACTATAATGCCTTACCGCTTTTGCGCACCTGCGCGCGCGCACACACACGCACACATTCCGGCCGTCACGTAGACTTAAGAACCGCACTTTTTCAACGTCCGATATATTCATTTCGCATTTCCTTCCTTATTACACAATTATCACTTTCTCGCACATTCTACGTCCTTTTCGCAGTAACTTGAACGGAAATATTTCGAAAATCATCTAATTTTGGACTCACTGGAAGAACCCATTGGCTCCTGAAGTCCTTGATCCCAATTACGCGGAAGTAAAATCGGGTAAAATCAGGAAATGAAGCTTAAACAAAATATCAACTAAAGGTTGAAATGCTATAAATAGGTAGGTATACGTGTTTTTTTAAAGTATAAAAAATGGTTTATTGAAATTGGAGCCTCTAGAGCCAGCTCCCCATCGGGCTTTGTTTTATCACCTGTACTATACCAGGGGGGCCTATTCACTAAAATAGATAGTGGGAAGAGATTATCTATTTTGAAAATCTCCCGGGAGAGAGTCTCCCCTGGGAGACAGTCTGTTCCAATGTCTCCCGGGTTCGTCTATTTTATTGAATAGCTCCAGAGACCTTGAGAAAGAGATATGGATCCTAATGCATGAAAATCCCATAGTATCCATGAACTGCGAGATGTTTGTGCCCCCGGGAGTTCAATTCCTTAATAATGAACGCATTTCTTATTAATACCTATTCAATGGGTACCTATCTACCTCAACCCGTACTTTGACGTTTTTACTCATGAATCAATAGTTATGCATATATTTTTAATTAAAATTGAAATGAAAAATTTAATCTTTATGAGATGAAAAACTTTATATAATGAAAAAATACACAATCAAAATTACCGATGTGGTTGCGGATGAACGAGGATATTACACGATCACTGTGAAACAAACGAGAAATGGACTCTCTCTTTCGAGGAAAGACACCTAATTAGCTTTCTCTCTGAAAGAGATCGAGAATGCCAAGATGGCCGCCAACCCTCTCTTTTAAAAGTTACTGAATAGCCCTGTCATGGATACTATAAAAATCTATTTTGCCAAAAGAGAGAGTCGGACCTGAAAGAGATGTCTCTTTGGCTTAGTGAATAGGCCCCCTGGAAGTACTACTAGCTCTCAAGTCTTGACACGGATGAATTGCCCGGCTTTATTTGCGGTCGGGAGGCCAAACCCTTCTCAGCACTCAAGTTTTCTTGTCTGGCGGTCGTTGACTTCCTCGACCTTTCCACACATACACACACTCAAGGCAATCTTAATGTGTGAGTGAGTCCAGACAAGTGACAACGTAACTTAGGTTTGTAATGCTCTTTCCAGATCTCGCTAACATCCAACTAGCACCTGCTTCTTCTGATTGCTGTGCCCCTGGTAACATTGCTTGTCATGGTTTGATAGGATAAAATTTAAGGCCTGTGGGCCTTAAAGGGCGTAAAAGAGACAGTGAAAATAGATTATCTATTTTGGAAATCTCCTGGGAGAGATAATCTCTTCCAGTGTCTCCCAGTTCGTCTATCTTACTGAATAGCTCTCAACCCGTACCTACTTAGACATGTTCACTCATGAATCGATACAATTATGGATATATTTTTATTGAACAATCGACTTACCTTTAAGAGATGAAAAAAAACATACAGAAAAATGACCGATACGGTATTCATTGAATGAAGGATGAAACACAATCACTATCAAACAAACTAAAAATGAGAAAGGGACTCTCCCTTTCGAGAAGACACCTAATTAGGTGTCTCTCGGAAAGAGATAGGAAATGCCAAGATGGCCACCAACTCTCTCTTTTAGAAGTTAGTGAATAACCCTGTCGTGGATACTATAAAAATCTCTTCTGCCAAAAGAGAGAGTCGGACTGAAAAGAGATGTCTCTTTGGCTTAGTGAATAGGCCCCCTGTTGTCATTGATCCAGTCAACTGTTGTACAATCCGTCTCTGAAGCAGTGGCGTAGCCAGGATTGTTGAATGGGGGGGGGGGGGGTATCAGAAATAGCAGTTCCTATCATGCAGCATGACTGTAAGAGCTGAATTGAAATATACCATCGCCAAGTCGGTAGGATCAACCCTGGTAAAGTTAAATGTTGTTGAAATGCTGAAAAACATATCCGGAAAGCTTGAAATTGACTGTTTTCCGTGTTGCATTTGTCTCGAAAAGGGTTAATTCTACTATCGGGAAGGGGTTAGTTTCATTCGATTCAGCATGCAGAAACTATTGAGAATGAAATCCAGCTCGCCTTGAACATGTGAAATCATAATATTATTTGTCAGAGAAAATGGAAAACGGCATAAGCTTTCCAGACATGTTTATTAACAATTTCAACCGGTGGTTGTCAAAAGCGCGAGGTGGTCCAAAAGCATCTAAAGTTTTGACATTTTATGTCTTTACTTTGGCACATGGACCCGAAAAGCGTTATACGAAACCGTTATGCGATACCGGTAAACAAGCGTTACAGTTGATATTCTGATGATTTTCGCTTACAACCGATTCGTTTCTACGGAACTTCATGTTTGCCATTTTTCATCGTACACAAACCGTTCACCACTCGTTGGAATCGTGTGATTTTATTGAACATTTTCTTGTTAACCGTACCCCCGTACCTGGCGCGGTAGCTGAGCTGAGCATGATGAAAAAAAGGCTGGTAAACAAGGTAATCAGCAACAGACTAGTGAAGAAAGTCATTACATACTAGAATCGAATGTGGTAACCTTGTACCCCCATGTAACCCGGATCGTGGTAATCTTGCAACCCGTAAATGATACCGTCAATTATCCCTAAATTCCCATTGGGACATGAAATGTCCCAATGTGTTGCAGATTCGTATGCAAGCGTTTGATTAGAGATTTACGCAAAAAATCATGAGGATTTGCAGTTTATATAAAGCCGGGAATACACTTGCGCCGAGGCAGGCCGCGCACCGCACGAGGCAGCCTCGGCGCGCCGCGATGCTCAAGTGTGTACGGCTCCCCAACACAGCTGCAAACAGGCTCAGTCTGCCTCATGCGGCGCGCGGCCTGAGCCATCGACTGTCGGTACATCAAAGTGAGCACGGACCGAGGCTGCCTCGTACGGTGCGCAGTGTGGACGGAATTTGGTCGATTCAGAGCAGCGAACAGAGCCGCGGCACACGTAAGTGATAACCTACCTACCCGCTTTGAAATAAACTACTACTCGTTTTGTTATAACCGTTTTGTTAATTATAAGCTCGTTTTGTAAAATTGTAAAAAAAAGTACGAAGATAATAATTGAGGTAAGTAGCGTACAGCACCTATTTAATTAAACATTTCCTTCGCTCCACGCAGCAAGGAGCGAATGTTTGAAGAAAAACAAAAGTAAAGTAGGTTAATACGCTATTTTTTGATTATGGACCTCAGTATTTGTGATTTTGGACCTCTGGGTGCAATCAAAACGGGCCGCGACTACTTGTAACCAAATCAACACCCTACAAACGTGATGAACGGCTCACAAATAATTTTGAATTACATTAAAAACACGTAACAACATTATCTACAAAAATTCGCTGAATCATTAAAAAATTATAGTACCTACGAGTAGATTATAGTAGTCGTAAGTAAGACGAGTAAGACTATAGTAGTCTTGGTCCGTCGTTTAGTGGACACCAGTCGCGCACCGCGCAAAGTCGGATCAGGGCTGAGCATGCGCGCCTCGCTGTAACTCATTTGAAAATTCGTATCGCGGCACATCACATCGTGGCGCGCCGAGGCTGCCACATTCGATGCTCGTGCGGTGCGCGGCCTGCCTCGGCGCAAGTGTATTCCCGGCTTAAGAAATGTCTTCGCGACATTTTACTAGGGTTTTCACTTACAACCAACCCGTTGCTATGGGTTATTTGGTATCAAAAGCGCGAATTCGAGAAGAAAGATTAGGTTCATAAGCGCCACTGCTCCCTGTGTCAAAAGCGCGAGCTGGAGCCGTTACTTTTACTTACATAGGTACTCTTACAGTTATTTTTACCAACTACCCACCTACGACCTACTACTGTACCTACCTGAATCAAGGAAACAGGAATAAAAAAAAACCACAGTCATGCAGCATGGCTATAAGAGCGAATTTTCGAAGTTTTCGGCATCTTCCACCTCCGCCTAAAATTTTCTGAAAATTAATTTTCGGTCAATGTTTTCCCAACTTGATACCATACAAAATTAAAACAGGAGTAGTTTTACGCAAAGTAAAATTTGGGGTGGAAGGAGGGGGAGGGGGAAATCAAAAATGTTTTGAATACCAGAAGAGTAGGTATTGGGTACGTAACAAATTTTTTGTTCCATTTTTTGCCGAGTAACACCTCGGTTTGTAGATTTTCCAACGCTGAACACGATGGTGAAGTCAGAATTGCGATATCCCATTCCGTTATCAGATTAGAGCAGACGAACCAGGAAGAACATCTCAAGAAATAACCACGTTCCTTCATCTTCAATGTGCTCCAGTTTGAGAATGGAATGAGATATCGCAATTCTGATTTCACCATCGTGTTCAGCGTACAAAAACCTTTAAAATGAGGTCAGACTTTTTCATTTTGGGAATTTATGGGTAATTTCCCCCCCCCCTAAAACTCCCCAAAACTCCCCCTTAGGGTGACCCGATTCTGCCCATCTTCGAACTTAGCCTGTCGATTGCCAAGACAGATTTTTCGTGCAAATTTGAACTTTTTATCTCAATTCTTTCGAGAGTTATCGTCTGGAATGACACATACATATATAAATATATATATAAATATACAAATATATATATAAATATATATATATGCATTTAATTTTTGGTGTCTTTCGGCAGGGAATTCAGGATGGTCTGAAACGGATTTTGGTATAAAAATCTTTCGGAAATTCGAGTTTTAAAAATTTTGGACCGAGAACAATAGCTTCCTTTTCTTCGAAAATTCGCTAAAAATCAGAAATGTGAAAAAAATGATATATTTTAACAACTTTTGTGTCATGTTTTTACCCTATCAAATATAAAGTTGTTATATATAATTGAAAGAAATTCGAAATATCAAAAGTATCAAAAATGGCGCATGGCAAGTTTGCGTAGGTACTCCATGTTAGTCAGTGCTCCTCCGTGGTACTCTTCCCAACAGATCTTCACGAAGGCCTCCACTTTCTTTTGAGTGTTATTACGTTTTTGAGTAATGGAACGTTTTTGGGTTCAGGAGGACATGTTTCTGCTTGGACCTTTTTTAAAATTTCGATGGCAACATGAACCGAAGGATGGGGAGCCTTAAATTGTTCCTTCAAATGCCGATGGTAGGATTCCGGACCACTGGTGGTTCGCATGCTGGTGGTAGGAGGTGCAGCCCGTAAGGCTTGAGGAAAACGGCTGGATCGGCCAACATTGTTTTCCACGAGGTACCTACTGTACAAACTCTCCAACACGTTCATCTGCTGGTACCTCATCAAGCAACAGGTCCAAGAATGTTTCCTCAACATCTTCTGTTATCTGCTTAGAGAACTGTTACTTTATTCTGTTATTCTGTTTAAATCTAAATACTAGCAGGGAACCTCGCGCTTTTAAACATGAAAAAATTTGCGCTTTTCAAACGCATTCGAAGGGGATTAGCGGTTATGATACCCACCCATTTCAGCAGTTAACCTTACCAGTGTTAATCCTACCGACTTGGCGATGGTTTATTTCAATTCAGCAAGCAAAAATCTTTTGGAAATGATACCAAACTCGATCGCAGCCAGCCGAAATAAATTTATCGGCATTTATTGCTTCCGAGTCTGCGAAGCAGCGGAAGCCTTGTGTTCACTTTCGTGAGCCAAAAAATTTTTGTCTTCAGAAATCAAAATTTCCACTTGCATTTTGCGTTTCAAAGCCTACTGAACAAATTTGGTTCCGTGTCTGTCGGTCTGTGGGTCTGTGAGTCTGTGAGTCTGTCTGTCCGCATTTCCTTGTTACAGCCATAACTTCCACGATTTTGAATTGATTCAGCTCAAATTTTGAGGGATGGTGCGGATAAGGCACCTTGAGGTCCCATACAAATTTCAACATGATTGATCCAGCGGTACGCCCTGCGCATGCGCTAACGTTAAATTCAACAAACACGCATAACTTTCACAATTTTGATTCAATTTCGCTCAAATTTTCAAGGGTTGTTTGGACAAGGCCTAGTGAGTTCCAGTATGAATTTCAGCATGATCGGACCCTCGGTGCGCTCTGCGCATGCGCTGGCGTGAAATAGATTCAATGTCCTTGTTACAGCCGTAGTAACCAAAGATTTCACCCAATTTCAATGCAATTCTCAGGGATTAAGCGGGTAGGGCCCATTGAGGTCCCATATAAATTTCAACATGATAGAGCCAGCGGTTCGCCCTGCGCTTGCGCTAACGTGAAATTCTTCAAACACGCATAACTTTCGCAATTATGTATAATGGACGTAATGTATTATGGACGTAATGTTATGTAATATGTATATTTCATGTAATGTTATGTAATGTTATGTTATGTAATGTAATGTCATGTAATATGTATATTTCACTTTATGTAATGTTATGTAATGTAATGTATGTAATGTAATGTAATGTTATGTAATGTAATGTAATGTTATGTTATTTTGCTTCCGAGTCTGTTCTATTTTATAATGGGTCACTCTGATTGTGACGAGGAAGCTCCTGTGCCATCACCTTGGCAGTGTATTTTTACCTTTATTTTTGGCGTTTCCACTTGTTTGGGGTTGAATTGCATCTTTCTCAAAAGCGATCAACCCTGGTAAGGTTAAGTGTTGTTGAAATACTGAAAAACGTGTCCGGAAAACTTGAAATTAACTGTTCCGTGTTTTATTTATCTCGAAAACGGTTAATTCTCTGGTATGGGAGTGGTTTCATTCGATTCAGCATTGGAAATACATTCGAACATCCACTTGATCGGAACACGTAAAATTGAAGTTAACGGTATTCCCCCTCCCCCTACCACCGCCACAACAATGAGCTTCCCCCTCCTTAATTAGCGAATTTTCGAAGAAAAGGAAGCTATTGTTCTCGGTGCAAAATTTTTAAAACTCGAATTTCCGAAAGATTTTTATACCAAAATCCGTTTCAGACCATCCTGAATTCACTGCCGAAAGACACCAAAAATTATATATATATATATATATATATAAGTAGTATCGGAATATTCATCCTGGCTCACCGACTTCAATCTCTGTTAAAAATGCTTCTGACTTCAATCTCTGTTACAACTGCTTTTGTGCTAAACTCTGTTAAAAATGCTTTTCTGTTAAACCCCTGATAAAACTTTTCAACACAAAACATCAGAACACATTTTTCAACACAAAACATCAGAACCAGTGACTTTTTCATTTAGCGACTTAAATTCCTGGTAAAAATTTTTTAACACAAAACATCAAAACCAGTGACTTTTTCATTTGGGGAGGGGTAGTTAAAAGAATGTATTCTATAATAAAAATGAATAAGGAACAGCTATTGAAAAAATTTAATTTTGAAAGCTCCACAAATAAACTCTCAGAACTAGAAAAAGGAAAACCGTACAAGGTTCTAAGTTTTGAGTTCGTTAAAACGAAATACTCCCGGGAAAACAAAGAGTCTATAATAGCTAATCTGGGAGAATTCAGAGTATTTTTACCTGAAAGATATACACTCACTTTTGAAAAATCCGATTTCTTATATCTACTCAAACGTGATGTTTGTTTAGTGTACAATGGGAGAGACACATATATATTATTTTAAGAAAAAATCGTTTTTATAGGAGATCTCCTATAAAAATTATAATTTAGTCCTACCTGGTCGTCTATTTCATTTTCCATTTTCTTTCTCGTTTTGTGTTTTCGTAAGTTCCTTCAAATGATCTACGAACTTTTCTTTTTCTATTCCAATTGTATGATGTCCCCAAGCAAGAGTATCCATACCATTTTCTAGAATATACCTTTTATCATCGTAGGCACTAAGCGCTTTCTTGTTCTGTTCAATAGTATAAATATCATGCTTGTTTGATCTAAACATCATTTGCGTTTTGTAGATCGGTTTCTTAGTTAACAGGCATTCCTTGAAATCATTGAATTTAATGTCCTGTTCAACAACATTTTTCTTAACACCTTTAGCTTTCTTTGTTTCTTTTTGATTCTCGAACGTTTTGTGTGCGTAAAGTTTCGATCTTAGTCCAACAAATTCCTCCATTACTTTTCCGTTCATTTCATCTTTGAATTTTCCAAGTACTTTCTTGTTCACCTGTGGAATTCCATACACATTTTCTTTCGGATAATCGGATGTATCAAACTGATCGAGAATGATGTTTTTAATGTCTGCGTAAACATCCTCAATCTTTATGTCCATGATCAGACTGTCCGTGTCACAGTACATTAATTTGACATTTTCTCCGTATTGTTTTTTAATTGTGTTATAATAAAAGTCGTACATTAGAGTTTTAGAAATTTCCAGAATGCTCATGCCAATGTAGATGGGTTTGTTGAAAAGAATTTTGGTCTTTTTCATGTGAACTGCTGCTAAGTTTTCCGTGAATATCGTTCTACGATCAAAAGTGGGTTTTGCTATCAACGATTCCAGTTTCTTTCCATTTGAACATAATTTAATATCGACTCTTCCCCTGATATTTTCCATCGTTTTTCCGAATACACTGTTGTTCATCAATTTAAAAAAGTCCTTTTCAAAATCATTTTTCGCTTTCGTTCTCAGTTCCGTGTTGAAGTCAATGTACACTTTCAACCAATCCGATTGATCAAACTTCAGTGCTCTGTGTACTTTCTTTAGTTTCATTCCCATGCTCAGACACTGTTTCAAATTCCTGTAGTGTAAAACGTATTTATCTTTGTCGTACAAAGTTGTCATTAATTTAGGTAATTTTGTATTTCCAATCCTGTTTTCCGGTGCAAGTGGTAGATCCGAGTGTAAATCGTGCAGTTTCTTAGGATATTCCAAGTCAACTTCCAGAAAATAACCTTTAGGAGACTCATCACTTATATTTTCAACATCTAAATTTTCCAAGTTCTCTACCCATTTAAAACCTCCGTATGGCATGTACTGAGACATAGCCCATCCGTACAAGTTGTTTGCGTCAAGGTACATTATATAGTTGGAAGGTTTAGTTGGGTCATATTTATCAACCATGTACTTGTTGTTTGCTTTCGCGTGTCTGTTACTACATTGCGATATACCACCACGAATTCCTTTTTCTGTCATTAGAATTTTATTGTAATCACTCAACAATTCCAATTTCACTTTTGTCATTTTCAACATACAATCCCATGCAAATCCAGGTGTCGTGTAATAAAATGCTGGATCCAGTTTGTAAGTTTTAAGGGAAATATCTCTAAAGTTTTCCATTACATCTGCAAGCTGTAAGACATCGCATTTGTTGTAATGCATAGTGAATTCTCTCATGTTTTTTATTCCAAATCTATCCCAAATCTCCTGCGCATTTCTGTACTCAGACTTTTTTACTCCTTGTTTGTTTAAGCTACTGTAAAATTTCTCTATAGGTGGTAAACAGGTTTCATCGTACCTTTCCGGCCTATCCATGTACTCATATGGGTAAGCTAGTTTCCTTGTCATCAGTTCCAAGTTCTCTGTTCCAAAATGTTTCTCTAATTCCTTAAATTGATCTTTAGTTAAATTTCCCACTAGTTTTTCCAAAGAGCTTGCTAGAAATTTGTACGAATCTAAGAATCTTATTTCAATTTTATTCATTGCTGGGTTTCCTTTCTTATCAAAATTTCCAGAGTCGTACCTGAGAATCTTTGAAAATGAAATGTACTTTTCCTCGGTGTTTGGAATCAACCGTATTTCCCCTTCATCCTCTCCGAGTTGTTTCGCGAATAGGTGGGCATCGTAACCAGCTAGGTTGTGGAAAAATACTGGTACGAATCTCGGGCATTGGTACTCCAAATTACACAGAGAATGGGCAGCACCTCTAAATTCTCCTGACAAATGGTCATGGTCAGCCACACGTCTTTTGTTCATATCGATATTTTGTTTCAGATCCTTCAATTCCGTTTGTATTTGTTTTGCATTACTTTCATCTCCTTGCATGTGAAAGTAGACCAAAGCTTTTTCCTTCACCTCGAGTTCCTTTTCTAACATTGGAGGCAATTCGTTAAAACCTCTCTCGCAAATGTGACAAGTTTTTACATTTTTGAATTCCTGTTCCTGTTGGTCAGTCAATGGTTTCATGGGTACATTTTTATCGTAATATTCCTTAGCAATGTGTAAAACTTCCTCTTTCAGTTTCTGATAAAATACTTTTGGAGAATCCGAACCAGAATATTCGACTGGGGGCTTATAATATCCGTTGGAATACTTTATGTAATATGAAAAACTGCTAGCTTCGTGTTTGTGTATTTTATTAGTAACCCTTCTTAATCTAGTTCTGATTGATTTTATGATAAATTTTCTAGAGTTTTTAACGGGTGTTTTGCATTTCTCTTCAGCTATAACAGTTTGAAGTTTTCTAAGCAAACTTTCAAAGTCCGAGTAGATAACGAATGGAACTTTCATGGAGCGTTTATAATTTTCAAATTGTAAAACATTATCATAAGGTTCTGGTAATTCTACTTTAACAGCTTTATGAGCTCCACAATATTCTTTATGGTCGTTTAATTTGACCTGAGTTCCAAAGCTATTTAAACACATTTTACATAAATACCTTCTCTTGTGATCCTTTGTTAGCTGACTATGACCAACCAGTTTCCATAGATCTTTGATCCAGCAGTAATGTTCAGTTTTCTCGTTTTTCAAGTACAACAAGTCAATGTGCCTTTCCTTTTCATCTTTCGTTATTTCCAAGGGTACTATAGTATTTTTTTCATTCAGACAGTAAACATTAATGGAAATCCCAGTTCTTTTCTCAAACTTTTTTACGTCTGTAAGTTTCATAGGAAAACTGATATCTTTCAACGCTTCGTCAAACTCATGTTCCCATGTTATGTACTTTCCTATTCTATCAGAATTTTTATCAGCTGGATGTAAAGCTGAAAGAACAGACCAAAGGAAACATTTATTATCGTCATTTTTCACATTTATAATTGCTTTCCTACTTTGTAGAAACTTAGGGAGTTCAATGTAAGATGATCCTCTCAAAGGAATGTACTTGTTAACGTTAAGTTCCAAATGCTTGATCTTATGAAGTCGCCAATTAGATCCTTTAATTTCGAACGTTTCCATTTCATTTAGAATTTTCTGTTTCATTTCATCGTAACAGTTTGCAACTTCTGCTGACTGCAATATTATTACGTTTTTAGTTTTGAAATTGAGTTCCTGATACTCCATGTTATTTTTGTTAGTTCCTTTTTTAAATTCTGCGATTAAAACTACATTAACTTTTAGTTTCATTTCTCTAAGTTTCCATTTGATTAAACCTGTTGCGGTTCTTTCAATACTGTTCAGAAATTTGGAAGCATCTTTAAATCCTTTCGTATTTTTAATGTTGTAAGTCACTAATCTAGATTCAAATGCAGTTTCCTTTTCAACAACTTCCGTTTTCGGTTCTTTGCTTTTTTCAAATACTTTTTCACTAAAATTAAATACTTTGTGCAATTTCCTCGGTATTACAAATACAGATTTTGCTTTTCTAGCTTCTCTGTTTTTTTCAAATACTTTTTCACTAAAATTAAATACTTTGTGCAATTTCCTCGGATTTACAAATACAGGTTTTGCTTTTCTAGGTTTTCTGATAGTCATTGTCCGGTCCGGGTCGTTTTTTCCATGGCGCTTAGACTTTAGGTGTCTAGCCCAATTTTTATAAGTAGTGCTAACATTGCACTTTTCACAACGTCTTCTCGTATCATACATTTTATTATAGGATATATAATTTTTTTTCGTATCATTCATTTTTATTAGAAAAGAGATTCTTTTAACTAACCCCTCATTTTTTTGAATTCTTAAAGGTGGCGGCGAATCGCCGCCACCTTTTTCTTTTGTCTATTATTGGAGAGATCCTTTTAACTTACCCCTCATAAAAACGTTTTAATGGAAATTTTCCATTAAAACAACAATATTATACTAAGACCAAGTTTTTTCAGAATTCAATGTCTCTTTGCATGTTTTTAAAACAGTTTCATAATCTTTTCCGTTTGAAAGTTCTTTTAACACTATCAAAGACAGATGACCGCAAATTGGAGGATCGTTATACTTTTGAATTTGTTCGGAATTGTATTTAATTTTTTTTTTTCCCAAGTATTTTACCAACTCCTTAGGGGGTGATGCGTTTCCATAGGAATCGAAATAATACTTTTCTTTTTCAGATTTTTTAAAATAACAAGTCCAGTGACTACCATTTTGATAAGAATTTTCCAAATTAATAATTCCACATTCAACGTGTTCAGATCTATCGGGGAGTTCATCCTTCATGAAAACACCTCGGAAATGTTTTATTTTAAAAATTTTCACGAAACGAGTTAAATCTAAATTACTCAAGGGTTGGTAGTTTTCTGTTTTTTTCTTTTTTTTAAACCGGCCCCAATACTTAGACTTTTTGCATTTTTAGCTAGTTTTTCCATCTCGAGATTATGACGTTTTATTTCGGCTTCTTCAGCGGCTTTATGTTTCGAGTCTATTACTGAATTTGCTACTGCTGCACCTCCACCTAATAACGCTCCAAGTGCTCCTATTCCTGCAAATATCAGTGGTAGGAATCCACCCGTGTGATTCAAATGTAGTTGTTCGTAATCCAAAGTTAACGTAATTCCTTTCTTTTTTTCTTTAGCTTTTTCAAATGCTTTCGATTGAGTTTCCCACAGACTGATTTTATGTTTTCCGTTTCCCGAAATTTGTTTCGCTGTAAAAAGAATTGTAACACTTCTACGCTTTTTGTAAGCGGCTTGTATTTTGGCTATTTGATTTTCGGTTAAATCTATCTTTTTCATGATCATAGTTATTTATTATAGTAAAAAATTTTTTTTTTTTTAATAACGAACTCCCATACCAAAGAATCGTTTACTCCTCATTGCAACTCTCACTGCAGTTGCACCAGCTTTTTCTTTCCAACTCGCATCACTCGAGTGCATTCTTTCTTTTGCTACTTCCTCTAGTGCTTTATCTGCCACATGTCTTTCTTTGGTGTCTGTATGATCTCTGTAAGATATATCGTGTTGCTTACAGCCTTCGTCCAATTTATTAATTCCCGGATCTCCTCTTTTCAATCGTTTATCTAGTTTTGTAAATGGACCGCAGTAGTTGTATCCAGGTAAATGCATTTCGGGTGCGAAACCATCAAGTTTGTTCAACAATGTATTTAAAACTCCAGATCCGTTCTTGATGATTCCTTTCGGTAAACTGTTGACAACTTTCAACAGATATTCTATTCCTTTGGGATTATCTAAGTTTTTTTCCAACTGATCGTTTATAAACTTTACAATTCCTAATTTTTCATTGTGAAAATTGTTATTACCGGCTCGTTCTTGTGCGTACAAATAGTACAAACGCTGTTGCAACTGTTGTAAATTATCGATGTATTTATATTCCACAGGATTTTCCGTATACTCGATCAATCCAGATCCCGATTTACCTGCCTTCAATTCCTTCCAAATAGGAGCAATCAACTCTCTGTACTTTTTCCCCTTACTTGACTTTGGTAATCCCGTAGTTGGGTCATTCTTTTGGTATAAAGAATTCGTTTGAATGAGAATTTTCTTGTAAGTTTTCAAATCCTCTTGAGTGTATTTATCAGGATCAGGTCCTAGAGGATCAGTTAACAAACACCATAATCCGTGAGTTCCTCTATATTTTACATTTTGAATTATGAGATCGTCTTCATTTACCCGAATTTGTTTGTCTCCGATGTAAATTTTGTCCTCTTTTCCCCAGATGCCAAATTGTTTATCACCCTGTCTGATGTAAAGTCTCGCAATTGAACCAATTCCTTTTGGCCCTACACTACTGGATGGATACTCATTTAGATCTACCATGTCTACTATTGAGGAGAGAACGTTACTAGCTGGTTCAGCCATAGTTTCGCCAGCAATATCGTAGGTTTCAGTAGGATTTATTTCGAATGTGTTAGCTGGTCCAAAAGTTACAACTTTCTTTCTAGGAGAACTACTTGTCATTGGCTGTTGCGTGTATGGTACGATTTCCAACTTCTTTATATCTTCATCAGTTTGTTTCACTGCATTTTTCAATTCAACTAATTTTTCAGTGATGGGTGCGAACGTCTTTTCCTGAGTTTCTCTATCGTTAAATTTATCTACTCTTGCTTCTCGGAAAGCACGTCTCAACTCTTGTTCTTTTTCTCGAATTTTATTGGCTTCATTGACAGTCATTTCTTTAGGTTTCCTAAAAGTATTTCGAACTATCTTTTCAGATTTACTCTCGACAGTTTCTTGAAGTTTTTGGTTTTTGTCTTTTGGTTTGCCTTTTGAAGCTTTTTTATATTTTGCATCTAATTTTTTTAATGTTTCATCAATCATTTATTATAGAATATATTTTTTTTTAACGATTCACCGAACGTACGTTTAACGTACGTTGAACGGTAAGCGTTGAACGTTAAGCGTTGAACGTTAGGCGTTAGGCGTTAAGCGTTAAGCGTTAAGCGTTAAGCGTTAAGCGTTAAGCGTTAAGCGTTGAGCGTTAAGCGTTAAAAAATATAATAGATCAAGATCTATTATATACACATTTGGTTAATGCTTATTTAGTTATTTCTAGCTGGAAATTCTTTCCGTATCGTCCACTCTCTTTTTTTAGTGTTGCGTCTATCGTTAGAAAACCAAATGTATCCTTCCAACATTCACCACAAATTTCTTTAAACCGTTCAAAAGTAAAATCCGATCCTACATACTCATCATAAATTGTTTTAATGTAAGCATTGCTCTGTTTAAAAATACAAAGAAAATTCACGTTATTTCTAATCAACTGTTTATCAACTTTAGTATAGGATTGAGTCAAATAAATGCACGAAATGTTTTTATGCCTACCTCTTACATAGTAATCCTTTATAATTTGCTGTTGTTGTTCATTCACACAATCATCGAAAACTATCAAACTGTTCGGTTGGCATTCATCTAGACCGATTAATTCATCACAGCTACTATAGAAATGAGCAATTTCCTTTCCAATTTTATCAGTTAGTTTTTCATAAGCTTTTCTCAAGCCTTTATAAACTGTTTGTTCTAATGATTTAGAAAAAACATAAAAGTTTTCAAAGGGAATACCCCATGGTTCTGTAATGAGGTTGTACAACAATGTAGTTTTTCCACATCCACTCGTACCAATTATTAAACACCTAATTGGAAGTGGTAGTAAACCATCTCTCATACTAATCGGATCAAACGGTGTAGGTTTTATGATATAGCTTTTGTTATATTTTGGATTCATTTTTTATTTATTTATTATATAATAAATAATGTTTATAAAAATTTCAGGAGATACACTAAGGTTTGAGAGTCCGATTCCACTCGATCCGAATAAAGAGTATCAGTTGGGCATGTCGGCTTTGTTGTTTACAACTGGGAAAACGTTTGAGATAAAAAACTTCGAGTTCGCTTACAGATTTGCTTTTCCTGATGGAATTTACGATCTAATATATAAAATCGATGGAACGTTCAATGTGAGTTCATTCAAAGCCAAGTTGATTAGTATTTTATCCAGTTTTCAAAGTAGTTTGTTAGTGAAAAAAGACACTATGAAAAAGTATTCTGAAGCTCAAGTGAAAGAAATACAACAAGTTACTCCGAATAGTTTGAAATTCGATCTCGAGCATTTAAAAGACGATTCTTACAGAATTGCTGCATACTTTCCCATGGACATGAGGATTGTGGATGAGGGGAATTTTTGCGATATATTTCAGTTGAAAAATTGTTTAGGTTCCGATAATTTGTTTAAAAAGAATACCAACTACGTATCAGAGAATAATCCGAAACAACTCGTTTTTTCTGACAACATAGTCGAATGGCATTGTAACATTACGGAATATAGCTTTACAAATCATGATGAACATCCCCATTTGCACGTTGAACACGAGTTATTACACGTTTCTTTCATAGAGAAACTAATGCCACCTAATACTGTTTACACGGAAAAACCAAAGAAAGTAGTTTTCATTCCACTAAGAAAAGGACTGAAAGAAATAAAAATGATAAAATTGTCAACAACCACGGGAAATAACGAACAGATTCGATTCGACGATATCAAAGCTTACTTGTTGCTGAAAAGTAAATAATTTGTATAATAAATAAGATGAACAACATTGATGAAAACCAAAAACCGTCTGCTCCTGCTTTTTAACAGTAAATACATCGGACCCGTCTGGCAGACGGGTCCGATGAAAAGACGAATACAGTGAGTTGTGTTTTTTTATGAGAAAATCTCATAAAAAATTTTTTCATAGTACCTAAATAAAAAATTTTTTCATAGTACCTAAATAAAAAAAAAAATTTTTTTTTCATAGTACCTAAATAAAAAAAAAAAAAATTATGTTTACTATAATAAAAGAATGCATCAATCTAAAAAGGTTTTTGATAAATATCAAGATGGTATTGTACGAAAACAATTCCAAACTTTCAATCCTTCATCGACTTTGAATTTAAATGCCGAAAACAAAAGGACTACTTTCAAAATAGAACTCTATGACGAATTTATTTGCAAAGATGTAGAATATTACATTTCTGGTAAATGTGTTTCAACCGATTCTACGAAACCATATAAAAGTGAAAACAAGGATGTAAGACTTGTTGATAATTTCGTTGCAAACTTATTTTCCAACATAGAAGTGAAAAAACATAATGTCGTAGTCGATGAAATTGAAAACCCGGGGATTGCAAGCACGGTTCAAGGCTATGTATGTCATCCAGGCCCAAAAAATTATAATGGAAACGTAATCAATTCGGGGTTCAACTCGAAAGCTATTGGTGGTGGAAATTTCAGTGCGAATGGTAACTTGGGTGATTTAGGTCTTGGGTTCTTCAAAGATTTAACAGTTCCAATATTCAAGGGAGGTTTTGAAATTACTTTTATTCGAAATAGTGATGATAACGTGATATTTCGATACAAAAAAGACACAGCAACTCCGCTTCCACATGATGGAAAAGTAGAAATCACTTCTTTCGTTTTGAGAGTTCCGGTGATTGAATACGATAACGAATCTAAAGTAAATTTGATTACAGATTTGAAAAACATTCCATATCAACTTCAATTTAAAAGTTGGCAATGCATAGAACATAAAAACGTTTCCGGAAAAACGTTGATGTTCGATGTAACTAACATTTATAGAAACGTTTATAATCCTCTCTGGTGTTTCATAGTTTTTCAAACCGATGTACTCAATGATCAGACGAAAGATAATGCTAAATTTGTTCATAAAGATGTTAGGAATTACTGGTTGGAAGTCGGTGGAAAAAGATATCCCGAGGAAAATTACAATTTGGATTTCGACGAAAATGATTTTTGTTTAGCTTATTCCGCGTATTTAGATTACAAAAAGTTAACAAACTCTCAAGACAATTTACCGTATCATGAACCCGAATTTTTCAACAGAGATTATCCGATTTTCAGTATAGATTTAACGGATCAACCTAAAAGTATTTCCGGTGGTAAAAGCAACATCATTTTACACGTAGAATTCAATAAAGCGGTAGCAGCACCTTCAGGTGGTTCAGAAGGAACAACGTGCTACGTTGTTTTAGTCAGTGGTTCGAGCTTCGTTTACAATCCAGTCAAAAATACGATAACACAAGAACTTGCTTAAAACCCCGTATTGCCTTTAACGTTAAAGAGGGGGGGCGAATCGCCCCCCCTCTTTAAGAAATTTTTAAATGTTCTCGACTTGTATTCGACTTTAACGTTAAAGAGGGTGGCCAAATTGGCCACCCCACTTTAAGAGTTTCAAAACTCTTTTAAATGTTCTCGACTTGTATTCGCCTTTACAACTAAAGTAAGAATGTGTATTTTTAATGGAGTTTACTCCATTAAAAAAAGTTTCCTTAAATAAAACATGGAGGATGAAATTTATTGCCATAAATGCAAAAAACAAACAAAAAATATAAACGCGGAAATTGTACAAACTGCGAACGGAAGGTGGAGAATTGCAGCTAAATGTCTGAAATGTAAAACTAATAAAAGTAAATTCATAAAAAATCCGAATGAGGAAACTAACGTAGTTCCTGAAACTGAAGTTATAAATTTATCTGAAAACGAAAAGTTGGAATTTGCGAAGGAATTACATAAACCCGTTAGAAAGAAATTTCAGAAAAGGAAAATTGTTACTCATGGAAAAGATGATCTTTGGGCCGCGGACTTGATTATAATGAAACAATACGAGAATGAAAACAAGGGGTTCGGTTACATGTTGAATATCATTGATACTTTTTCAAAGTACGTTTGGTCAGTTCCATTGAAAAAGAAAAACGGAATGGTAGTTTCAAAAGCTTTCAAAGGAGTTTTGGAAAATGTAAAATCTCATAATCATTCTACTCCTAAACTCCTTCACACGGACAAAGGCTTAGAATTTGAAAATAGACTTTTCAAAGAACTTTTAGACGAGTATAAAATTAAAATGTATCACACGGAAAATTTAGAAAAATCTGCAATCATCGAAAGATTTAACAGAACTTTGAATCAGAAAATTAAAATTCGTTTCGAGGTGAATGGAAATCAAAATTGGGTCGATATTTTACAGGAATTAGTTAATGAGTACAACAAACAAGACGTTCATCGATCCATTGGAATGACACCTGCTCAAGTTGATGCGAGAAACGAAAATGAAATTCTGAGATATTTATTTAAAAAGAGTGGAAAAAATGTAAAAAAGAAATTTAAAATTGGAAATCGCGTGAGAATTACGAAATCAAAGAAAACTTTTGCAAACAAATACAAAGCAAATTGGACGAAAGAGATTTTTGAAATAAGTGAGATTTTAGAAACGAGTCCAGTTACTTATAAAATAAAAGATTTAAGTGGAGAGGAAATCCAAGGAACTTTTTATCCCGAGGAATTACAACTCACGAAATTTTAAATTTTCCTACAATAAATATGTTCTGTTTGAACCTTTCATTGTGTATCGATAAGATATTCGTAATTATAATATTTTTAATAGCTCTAGTTTTCATTTACATTATAAATGAAACTGGAATCAATCACAGAATTATCGGAGCTTCAGAGCAGAGTTTAAAAGTATTCAAGATAAAAAATGTGTAAGAAAAAAAAGGTTTTAAGTCAGTTTTTATAGGAAATCCCTATAAAAACCCAATGTATAATTATTGTAAGTCTAAGTTTTGGAAAAGGAAATAACAATAAACAATAATAAACATTTTATTTTACATCGAGTAGTTTCATAAAAGAATAACTAGTAGATCGAGGCGCTCCTGCAGGAGCGCTTTGGGTGGGGAGAATCACATCACATCGTCCCGCGGTTCTCGAGGACCGCTTTTGCATTCAGATAAACAGGCGCTCCTATAGGAGCGCTTTGGGTGGGGAGAATCACGTCACATCGTCTCGCGGTCCTCTTTTACATTCAGATAAACAGGCGTTCCTATAGGAGCGCTTGGGGTGGGAGAACACGACCTTCTGATTCAATTCGTTTCCCAAAAATGTTTTATATTCTGTAATCTTTAACATGGATTCCACTCGTAGAACTGTTATTGGAAGTACAAATATTGATACTTTTGCCACTAAATGATACTACCTTTAATAAGGGTAGTATTAAAATGATACTACCCTTAATAAGATTATAACAACACAAATTCTAGCACTTGAATGTTTCCATCTGTTATTAAAGTTCTTGCAACTTCCTAACTTTCCACTTCCTCAATAAAGTCTATACACTCATAATACACTCACTATACACTCACTATGGTACGTTTTGTAACTCTGAAGTTCCAAATAAAAGCCTTAATCTTCAACAATAGCTAACCACAAATAATCTTTAGGTTGAAACGTTGTGTGTGCAGAGCGGGCCACGTCTAAAAGATAACTGATAAAATCCTCGGGACGCCTCTCCCTGTTGTCCTTGAGTCATATCGGTGATGAGCCATGCAACTGGTTCGCCGAACAGACGGTAGATTGCGCAACATGTCCCGTACACATTCCTGAACGTCCTTACATCTTGTTCAAATATGTTTTAATGGGGATTCCCCATTAAAACGAACAATTCTAAACTATTATTTTTTACTGATCTAAAACCACTCTATCTTGAAACTCTCGAATGAATTCTTCACTTAAATTTTGCCAATTGTAAATCTCATTCCAATATCTTCTAAGTGAAATCCATTCCCAATCAACTTCGTTTTGAAATTCTCTGATGAAGTCTTCAGATAGTGTTTGGCTACATGAAATACATTCCCAATCAACTTCGTTTTGAAATTCTCTGATGAAATTTTCTGATAGGATTTGGTTATATGAAATAAATTTCCAATCTACTTTATCTTTAAACTCTCGAATGAATTCTTCAGTAAGATTTTGAAACATGGAGATTGATCTCCAATCTACTTTATCTTTAAACTCTCGAATGAAATTTTCAGTAAGATTATGATACCTGGAGATCAATCTCCAATCTACTTTATCTTGAAACTCTTCAATAAAATTTTCAGAGAGTTCTCTGTTATAAGAAATTATACCCCAATCAACTTCGTTTTGAAATTCTCTGATGAAGTCTTCAGATAGTGTTTGGCTACATGAAATACATTCCCAATATACTTTATCTTTAAATTCTCTGATGAAATTTTCTGATAGGATTTGTTTAAGTGACACACTTTTCCAATTTACCTTGTCTCGAAAATCTCTTATGAAATCTTCAGAGAGTTCTCTGATATAAGAAATTAAATCCCAATCGATAATGTTTTCATACTCTCTTAATGTCTCTTCAGTTACTTTTGGGTACCACGAAATATTATCAGAAAGAAAATCTATATTTACTGAAATGTTCGTTGCTTGACAAAAGTTGATATGATCAACCGGATGGGTTATTCTATCTCGGATTTCCATGTAAATTTCAGTTGGTAATACGATTTTGTTATTCATCTTATATTTTATTATTATTTTCTTTCTTTTAAAACACAATTCCTTAAAGAGGGTGGGTCCAAATTAAAGGTGGACCCCTACGGGGTCCACCTTTAATAGTCTAGACTAGGGGTCGATATTTTCGAAATTTAGGACTATTTAGGGGCCGATATTTTCGAAATTTAGCTCCCTCTGATGTTTTCACTAGAAAAAAAAAAAAAAAAATAATGAACGCCTTAAATTAAAACATTTTAACAACTTAGTATAATATTATTGTTTTTAACGGAAATTTTCCGTTAAAACGTTTTTTTTTTTTTATTAAACTTAATAATTAAACAAACTTGATGTCGTGCATGTCTTTTCCATTTTTCGATTTAATCATTCCAGTGTACACTAAACAAACACCGTGCTTAACTAGATCTTTGAGTTCGGATTTTTCAAAAGTGAGTGCATATCTTTCAGGTAAGAACACTCTAAATTCTCCCAAGTTGGCAATTACACTCTCAGAGTTTTCCCGGGAGTATTTCGTTTTAACGAACTCAAAACTTAGAACCTTGTACGGTTTTCCTTTTTCTAGTTCTGAGAGTTTATTTGTGGAGCTTTCAAAATTAAATTTTTTCAATAGCTGTTCCTTATTCATTTTTATTATAGAATACATTCTTTTAACTAACCCCCCAAATGAAAAAAGGTCACTGGTTTTGATGTTTTGTGTTAGAAAATTTTTACCAGGAATTTAAGTCGCTAAATGAAAAAGTCACTGGTTCTGATGTTTTGTGTTAAAAAATGTGTTCTGATGTTTTGTGTTGAAAAGTTTTATCAGGGGTTTAACAGAAAAGCATTTTAACAGAGTTTAGCACAAAAGCAGTTGTAACAGAGATTGAAGTCAGAAGCATTTTTAACAGAGATTGAAGTCGGTGAGCCAGGATGAATATTCCGATACTACTTATATATATATATATATATATATATATATATATATATATATATATATATATATATATATATATATATATATATATATATATATATATATATATATATATATATATATATATATATATATATATATATATATATATATATATATTTATATATGTATGTGTCATTCCAGACGATAACTCTCGACCGAATTGAGATAAAAAGTTCAAATTTGCACGAAAAATCTGTCTTGGCAATCGACAGGCTAAGTTCGTAGATGGGCAGAATCGGGTCACTCTAAGGGGGAGTTTTGGGGAGTTTTAGGGGGGGGGAAATTACCCATAAATTCCCAAAATGAAACAGTCTGACAAGTGACACCTCATTTTAAAGGTTTTTCTACGCTGAACACGATGGTGAAACCAGAATTGCGATATCTCATTCCGTTCTCAAACTGGAGCACTTTGAAGATGAAGGAACGTGGTTATTTATTGAGATAAAACAGTTTTACATAAAATCAGTTATTTCTTCGAAAATTCGCTCTTATAGCCATGCTGCATGACTGTGGTTTTTTTTTATTGGCTCTTCAGTTCCGTAAACCTCGTGCCAAAAGAGATTTTTCCACCAAAGTTTCATTTATGAACACATTTTTTCTGATTCGGGTTAATTTTTTATCATTTTTCCTGCCCTGTAAAGGCTGTTGTGGCCTCTTCAGCGCACCAATGGCCACACGGCGGAAGGCTATTGTGTAGCCGAAACATAGGTAGCGAATTTGATGCACCTATCGGAACCTGAAAGTAGGTAGTCGATAGGGGGACGTGGGGTGTAGGTTGTGCCACATCAGAATGGCTATTATAGCGGTACCTGTATCTGAATACGCCGGATGCATTCCTTCTATTGGGTTATTTACACGGAATCAACTTCCGGCCCCCGCCGGAACCGGCAGATATTCCACTGTATTGACATCAGCGTCCAACGAGAGATCGGATCAGCCAAAATGATGAAGTTCGTCACAACCGTCACAACTGAGCTCCACGGTGTCAAAATTTATCTAGATTTGGAAAAGTATGTCCGGCCTTATGTTTCAGATATTCTATTTTTATTTATTATGTTGAAAATAATGAATTAGTCGTAGCTCAAGTAGGTACGTGTAGGTACTTAGATGTGAACTCCACTTGAACCAGCTAAGCTATAAATTCGAAAGATGATTTAATGTATTAGACGTACCTATTGAAGGTGGTAGCAAACACTTCTTTGTAAAACTCGGCAAGCCTGTAGCGTTAATACCATCGAATCAAAAGGTACCTTATTATTAATATACGAATAAAAAAAATCAGTCATGCAGCATGACTTAATGAGCGAATTTTCAAAGAAATATTCGAATTAATGGCTATGGTTTTGAATAAAGGAAAACTTCGGTCTAAAATTTGGTTTTCTATGTATATTCTCTTCGTATTTATTTTAATTTGTACGTTTTGTCCATCCTGATTCTACCGTTTGTTTATTACGTAATTGTACTAAGTGCTTATTTATTTGATCGCTGTGGGTAAATTCAAGGAGTTGTACTAATCGTTTGCCTCCCCCTTTTTTGCTTCGAACTCTCGTCTTCAATTAATACTTCTCACATTTTTCAATCTGACCACTCTAAGGGGGTGGGGGTAAGAGTTTAAAGATTATCCTAGTTTTGGGTAATTTTTGCGCACTTTAAATGCTCTAATTTAAGAACGGATTTAGATATCTAAAATCCGATTTCACTATCGTGTTCAGCGTGCAAAAACCTTTAAAATGAGGGGTCACTTGTTAGAAAATAACATTTTGGGGATTTTTGGGTAATTTTTGCGCACTTTAAATGCTCTAATTTGAGAACGGATCAAGATATCTAAAATCCGATTCCACCATCGTGTTCAGCGTGCAAAAACCTTTAAAATGAGGGGTCACTTGTTGGAAAATAACATTTTGGGGATTTTTGGGTAATTTTTGCGCACTTTAAATGCTCTAATTTGAGAACGGATCAAGATATCTAAAATCCGATTCCACCATCGTGTTCAGCGTGCAAAAACCTTTAAAATGAGGGGTCACTTGTTAGAAAATAACATTTTGGGGATTTTTAGGTAATTTTTGCGCACTTTAAATGCTCTAATTTGAGAACGGATCAAGATATCTAAAATCCGATTCCACCATCGTGTTCAGCGTGCAAAAACCTTTAAAATGAGGGGTCACTTGTTGGAAAATAACATTTTGGGGATTTTTGGGTAATTTTTGCGCACTTTAAATGCGCC
The DNA here is from genome assembly GCA_954871275.1 of Leptopterna dolabrata. Taxonomy (NCBI): domain Eukaryota; kingdom Metazoa; phylum Arthropoda; class Insecta; order Hemiptera; family Miridae; genus Leptopterna; species Leptopterna dolabrata. Next base: position 81,203,609 of record OX940975.1, on the reverse strand, counting down.
AAAACCCTCCTTAGAGTAGGCCAATTTCGCCCATCTTCGAACTTAGCCTTTCGATTGCCAAGATAGATTTTTTGTGCAAATTTGAGCTGTTTATCTCAATTCTATCGAGGGTTATCGTCTGGAGTGACACATATATAAATAAATATATATATATATACATATAAAAAAAAAATCAGTCATGCAGCATGACCTAATGAGCGAATTTTCAAAGAAATATTCGAATTAATGGCTATGGTTTTGAATAAAGGAAAACTTCGGTCTAAAATTTGGTTTTCTATGTATATTCTCTTCGTATTTATTTTAATTTGTACGTTTTGTCCATCCTGATTCTACCGTTTGTTTATTACGTAATTGTACTAAGTGCTTATTTATTTGATCGCTGTGGGTAAATTCAAGGAGTTGTACTAATCGTTTGCCTCCCCCTTTTTTGCTTCGAACTCTCGTCTTCAATTAATACTTCTCACATTTTTCAATCTGACCACTCTAAGGGGGTGGGGGTAAGAGTTTAAAGATTATCCTAGTTTTGGGTAATTTTTGCGCACTTTAAATGCTCTAATTTAAGAACGGATTTAGATATCTAAAATCCGATTTCACTATCGTGTTCAGCGTGCAAAAACCTTTAAAATGAGGGGTCACTTGTTAGAAAATAACATTTTGGGGATTTTTGGGTAATTTTTGCGCACTTTAAATGCTCTAATTTGAGAACGGATCAAGATATCTAAAATCCGATTCCACCATCGTGTTCAGCGTGCAAAAACCTTTAAAATGAGGGGTCACTTGTTGGAAAATAACATTTTGGGGATTTTTGGGTAATTTTTGCGCACTTTAAATGCTCTAATTTGAGAACGGATCAAGATATCTAAAATCCGATTCCACCATCGTGTTCAGCGTGCAAAAACCTTTAAAATGAGGGGTCACTTGTTAGAAAATAACATTTTGGGGATTTTTAGGTAATTTTTGCGCACTTTAAATGCTCTAATTTGAGAACGGATCAAGATATCTAAAATCCGATTCCACCATCGTGTTCAGCGTGCAAAAACCTTTAAAATGAGGGGTCACTTGTTGGAAAATAACATTTTGGGGATTTTTGGGTAATTTTTGCGCACTTTAAATGCGCCAAAACCCTCCTTAGAGTAGGCCAATTTCGCCCATCTTCGAACTTAGCCTTTCGATTGCCAAGATAGATTTTTTGTGCAAATTTGAGCTGTTTATCTCAATTCTATCGAGAGTTATCGTCTGGAGTGACACATATATAAATAAATATATATATAAATATATATATATATATATATATATATATATATACATATAAAAAAGTGTTAAATTTCAGGAATCGTTTTAGAATGGTCTGAAACGGATTTCTATGAAGAAAATTTCCAAAAATTTATATTATTTAAATTTCGAAGCCATTGCAATAGCTTCATTTTCTTTGAAAATTCGCTAAAAGTGTTAAATTTCAGGAATCGTTTTAGAATGGTCTGAAACGGATTTCTATGAAGAAAATTTCCAAAAATTTATATTATTTAAATTTCGAAGCCATTGCAATAGCTTCATTTTCTTTGAAAATTCGCTAAAACGCTGCAAAGTCCTTGTCACATGGGGTTTATTATTCTACAGAAATGTTGGCTGTACATTTATTGTTTGTTTCATGTGAAATAATTGAAATATCTATTTCTGATGGTTTCCACCAATTTTGGCCCCCAAAACACAAATTAGGTAGGTACGATCTTTTTTTTTTTTTTTTTCAAATTATCTTTGATCATTGGGTAGTGCCATTTAATCGTCTTGATCCACGTGTTGACACTTTTTCTAGTGTTATTATACAAATTGATGGTGATTTCGCAGGTATTTGACTCATAAAAAATCAATTTTGGGAGCTGAACATCTGGTACAACCTCAATTTTCCACTCCTTGGCCAAAATCGACTTCATATTCGATCTTCTCGTCCCCAAAAACATGGAAAACGATACCTCAAAAGCTCATGTTACCAACATGTTGCTAAAACGCAAAAAGTACCTATTTTCACACACATTTTCACTCTTAACACCCCTGGGTATATTCCGATCGGGCTGAAAAGTTTCGGGACACAACTAGGGCCCAAATGGAGCATGTGTGCGAAAGAACGACTTTTTTAGATCGAAAATGAAGCCTCTACACGTGATACGGCGTACGGCGGACGGCGGACGGACATTGCATTTTTTGAATCTACACACCTTGAAACGGAAAAGAAAAAAGTTTGAGGGGGTGTTATAAAAATTTTTTGCTGAGCGATTACATAGGTGTATTATTCACAGAATAATAAACCAAAACCGAACCTCTCAGTTGTATGGTCAATTGGCACTAGTGTAGAATACCAGTAGTTATTTTGGGCGATGAAACAAACGACAGAGGTAAATAATTCAGCTAATTTCAGGTGACGGCTGTGTCATCTTGAATATATTCAGTAAGAAACATGAAATTCATAATACCTGCTCATATTTATATGTAGAGTATACCCTGCCTGTGTACCCGGGGCCACTGTTTCTATCAACCGTATTTTAGATAAGTACCTACTCAATAGTTCCTTATTTTGCGTCCTCACTACCGACGGTAGGGAAGCCTTGGATTCGTGATTGAGTTAAAAAAATTTATGTCTTCCAAAATGAAAATTTCCACTTCCATTTTGCGTTTCAGACATCGAGGAACATTTTTGGTCCCGTGTCTGTCTGTGGTACCTGATTCCTTGTAACGCCCATAACTACCCGAAATGGGCTGGAATTTGGAGGGTAGGTGCGGGTTGGGTCACAGACGGTCGCATACCAAAATCATTGAAAAACTACGGTAACTTTCGGCTGCGCATGCGCAAACGTAAAATACTTGAAAAGCTCATAACTACCCTAAATATCGTTGAAATGAGTTCAAACTTAGAGGGTCGATCAGGAATAATACTTTGATAGTTAGAAATGAATTTCATTGGAATCGTACATTAACTTTCGTCTGCGCCTGCGGGAATATGAAATGTTGATCATTTCCTTGTAACGCTTCTAACTACACGAAAAATAGTCGTAGAGAGCTGAAATTTTGAGGGTACACGTGGGTTGGATCGTAAATGGTCCCGTATCAAAATGAACCTACCCATCTATTCTATAAGTTCATGTGATTCATGTGAGGAAGCTATGCTTGCCTTCTCGAATTGGCAGACGTTTTTCATAGTTTCACTTTTTTTGTTTAAAGCAACTCTGTACTGCAGTACAAATCTCAACACTAGGCACTGAATTATAAATAGTTGATCGTAATGCCCGAGATCTTGCCCTGTTGCGTGCTGGTTGATAAACCGGCGCTTAATGTGTGGTTTTTGAAATATCGCTATTGTAGGTAGGTACTCGGGTTATTTTTGACTAAACATAAAAACAATTTAAAAAAAAATTTACAACAATTTGTAAGAAGAAAGAGGTAAAAAAAGTGCTGAGAACGACTTTTAGCTCATTTTCGTTGGTATATTATTTTCAGTAGTTATCCTAGCAATACTATTCAAGGATGGCACCTCAAATGCCAGTACGTCTGGGGAGTCAATCTGGCCCCTTATTTCCTACTAGCCTGACCGCTCGCTTCGCTCGCTATCCGAGATTCGCTGTACGCAGTATCGTGGAACCAACAAACGACGGAAAAATCCCATAGCCTACTGGGTATTTGTGCCCAATTTTATCAAAATCCGTCAAGCCATTCAGGAGTTGACCATGGTCGACCATATTTCCGCTATGGTCAGGGAATTAAAAATGCGCCTACGTTCAACTTGGGAGGCTACCGGATATTGGTGCCAAATTTGGTCGATATCCGTTGAGCAATTCGGGATTCGACCATGGAGGGGCCCATGGATGCGCTATGGTCGACCGCGGGGGTAGTCCGAAGGGTCGATCGTAGATAGAATTTCACGTAGATTACGAATACGCGATAAAAAATAGGGGTTACCATTTCAATTAACGAAGTTGACCATGATCGACCATAGTTCCGCTATGGTGAGGGAATTAAAAATGCGACGTTGCACAACTTGGGAGCCTACTGGATATTGGTGCCAAATTTGGTCGATATCCGTCGAGCCATTCAGGAGTTGACCATGGTCGACCATATTTCCGCTATGGTGAAGGGGACCGAAAAATTCCGACGTTGCGCAACTTGGGAGCCTACTGGATATTCGTGCCAAATTTGGTCGATATCCGTCGAGCTGTTAGGCCGTGGGAAGACGGACAGACAGACAGACAGACAGACTCACTCACAGAGATTCGTTTTTATAATATATAGAGATAGAGATAGAGATAGAGATTATAACAAAGACAGCAGGCCTTATAATTGACACCGGACAACCAAGGGGCAGGTAACTGACACAGTGGGGTCATAGCTTGCCCTGGACTTGTATACATAAATACCGCGATCTTTGTAGTTGGTCTTAAATGCCGCAATATCTTGCGAATCTACTCTGAATCTTTTCATACTCGAAACTGATCTGTTCGCGGATGGTACGCGCTGAAAAAGTACAGGTGGGGACGGGCTAGGTAGCGCGCTACAGAGGCATTTCACGTGTTTTGGTTTATTAACCAAAACATGTGAACCACATGTTTCAATAATGAACCTTTGGAATCGAGCGTGAAAAAAAAAAAAAAAAAAAAAAAATTAACCCCCGCTCAAAATTCGATGGTTTACGTTTCAAGGTATATAGATCCCGAAAATGCAAAAAAAAAGTTCTATTTGTTTATTTTCTAACCACAAATCCCAAAGTATTGTGGCGATTAACGACAGTGATCTTGAGTATGTAACTGAAGTTAAAAATCTCGGCATAACTATGACGAACACTCTGTCTTGGTCACCGCAAGTTACTAAGGTATGTAATAGTGTATGTAAGAGTTTGTACCAGTTAAGAAGAATTGCAATAGAATTTCCTCTTCAAACTAGGTTCAGGCATTAATTCTCCACAATATTGATTATGTCATTTCAGCCATTTCTGATTTAAGTAACGAGCAAATCCATTTATTACAGAAAGCCCAAAATGCTGTTTTGAGCTGAAATTGGATCAGCACGTAACGCCTTTTGGTTTATTATTCTGTGAATAATACACCTATGTATTCGGTCAGCAAAAAATGTTTATAACACCCCCTCAAAATTTTTTCTTTTCCGTTTCAAGGTGCCTAGATTCAAAAAATGCAATGTCCGTACGCCGTACACCGTACGCCGTACGCCGTCCGCCGTATCACGTGTACCGGCTTCATTTTCGGTCTAAAAAATTCGTTCTTTCGCACACATGCTCCATTTGGGCCCTAGTTGTGTCCCGAAACTTTTCAGCCCGATCGGAATATACCCAGGGATGTTATGAGTGAAAATGTGTGTAAAAATAGGTACTTTTTGTGCTTTAGTAACATGTTAGTAACATGAGCTTTTGAGGTCCCTTTTTCCATGTTTTTGTGGACGAGAAGACCGAATATGAAGTCGATTTTGACCGAAGAGTGGAAAATTGAGGTTCTACCAAAGATTCAGGTGCCAAAATTGATTTTTTATGAGGCAAAAATCTGGAAAATCGTCTGAAATCACCATCAATTTGTATAATAACACTAGAAAAAGTGTCAAGACGTAGATCAAGACGATTAGATGGCTATACCAATGATCAAAGATGATTTGAAAAAAAAAAAAAAAAAGAGCGTACTACCTAATTTGTGTTTTGGGGGCCAAAATTGGTGGAAACCACCAGAAATAGCTATTTCAATTATTTCACATGAAAGAAACAATGAATGAACAGCCAACATTTCTGTAGGTATGTCCAATAGAATAATAAACCCATGTGACAAGGACTTGCAGCGTTTTGGTTTATTATTCTGTGAATAATACACCTATGTATTCGCTCAGCAAAAAATTTTTATAACACCCCCTCAAAATTTTTTCTTTTCCGTTTCAAGGTGCGTAGATTCCAAAAATGCAATGTCCGTCCGCCGTACGCCGTCCGCCGTACGCCGTATCACGTGTACAGGCTTCATTTTCGGTCTAAAAAAGTCGTTCTTTCGCACACATGCTCCATTTGGGCCCTAGTTGTGTCCCGAAACATTTCAGCTCGATCGGAATATACCCAGGGGTACTTCTTGCGTTTTAGCAACATGTTAGTAACATGAGCTTTTGAGGTATCTTTTTCCATGTTTTTGAGGACGAGAAGACCGAATATGAAGTCGATTTTGACCAAAGACGCGGAAATTGAGGTTTTACCAAAGGTTCAGCTCCCAAAATTGGTTTTTTATGAGTCAAAAACCTGGGAAACTGTCTGAAATCACCATCAAGGTGTACAATAACATTGGAAAAAGTGTAAACAGGTGAATCAAGACCATTAAATGCCACTACCAATGATCAAAGATGATCTTAAAAAAAAAAAAGCGTACCTATTTCATGTTTTGGGGGCCAAAATTGGTGGAAATCATCAGGAATAGCTAATTCAATCATTCCACATGAAAGAAACAATACATTTAACAGCCAACAAAAATCTCTAGAACTCCAATAGAATAATAAACCCATGTGACAAGGACTTTGCAGCGTTTTTATATTAAATTGGGTTGGTTAAAGATTCAGGACAGAATTAAACTTGCCAATGCCGTAATGCTTTTCAAGATTTTGAAGTTCTCAGCACCAGAGTATTTAGCTAGGAATTTCAATTTCATGAGTGACGTACATACACGAAATACTCTTCATGCGAGCTAGTTACTACAGGTTCCTCTTCACAGAAGTAGTATTTATAATAAATCATTCACGGCAAGTGCTATAAGAATTTACAACGAAAATCATGTTCTTTTCTGTATCAATTTGACCGTCAAAACTTTTAGAAACCGTTTCAGAGACTTTTTAATTGCAAATTTCGCTCGGCAAAATAGTGCATAAGTTTCCGGTATTCGGTCGTAATTTTTTACATTATTCGCAGTGATGTGTAAATTAGTGGCTACTTTATGTAGAAGTTAATTTTTATGTTTGCTATTATTTCCTTATTATTATTATTATTGTTGTGAGGACGCGTCAAATGAACTGTCTCGTCCAGGGACAATGTAAAAGAGGACCCTATGGTCCTAATTGTATTCCTGGTGAATAAATAAAGTTAATATCAATATCAATCAATATATTGTGTAACTTCAAATAATTTTTTGAACATAAGTTAGCTATGTAGAACAGGTAAGTTCATGCCTCTGCCTCTCTCGCATTGTCCACAGCGTGCAGCATTTTACTTTCTATAGATCATTTTCAAAATTCGATTTCGATTGCCTGAAGTCCGAAAATCGAGCTAGAAACTATATACCTGTACATCCACGAGTGGCATAATACGCTGTAATACTGGCTGTGAAGGAAACCACTTTGGAAGATTTTAGTTGCAATCGGTTGCATTATGTGCATTATTGAGGAAGTATGAGAAAATTAGCAAGAAAATACTTAGAGATCTTTGAGAATGAAGAAAGAGTTTTCGAGACGCTATAGTAGACTGGCATCCGCTTCCAAAACGTAGTTTATGATGTTGTGGAGCTTACGGAACATGACCGCGTCGAATACTCTGATGGTTGAAGGACAAAGGAAAAATCGTCTCCCGCGTCGTTGAAAAACTGCTATAAAAGATTTCCAGGTTCGGGTATTGTGTTTTAATGCTCGAGTTCCCCAGTTTTTATGTGAGTTCATAACCCCAACTATTCGCCTCCTTGAAGTTTGGTTGGATCGAAAAAATTGGTAGTCCTGCCGGCAGTCTTGATATTTTTGGCGACGGTAGCTTGTGCAGAATACAATGAACACGAACTAAATCACTCGCGACGAAATCGTGGAAACCCATTTCAAAGAAAAACGGAGTTAAGTATTAAAAAAAAAAGTATATTTCCACTAATACACGAAAAACCGCGAAACAACACACAACAAACACGTTTTTCGCGTTTTTTCGTGTATTAGTGGAAATATACTTTCTTTTTAAAAAAAACTCCGTTTTTCTTTACAATGAACAGTTTTCTATCATTGAAGGCGTAGGTATTCCTAGAGGTTAAACGAGCATCCACGTAAGTGTAGGAGCTTGATAAATTACAGTTTATTTTAATAATAGTTTAGTAATCCATTTTTGCAATAGATATTGCTAGCTTCCTCTTCCTCTTTATTAACTACCCTATATGTTAATAATTTATTACCGCCGGATTCATTAGCACCGCCAGACAACCATTCAAACTTGTAGGTAGGGACAACCATTCAAACTTGTAACAGCCAGACAACTTGTAACAGCCAGACAACTTGTAACAGCCAGACAACTTGTAACAGCCAGACAACCATTCAAACTTGTAACCCAAACATTGTTGTTCCCTGTCTGATCTCCTGACATATTTTAACAGGTTCACATAAATGCATTTTTGAGTGGTTACGTGAATATGGAGGAGTTGGAGAATACTTGTACTCATCTATAAATATAATGATTATAGCCATAATTTACGTTACTGCTGTAATCACCAATTAGTCATTTAGGGAAATAATTCTGAAGTATTGTAGATGACTCATGAGCAAGGTTCTGATGACTGCTACTAACATAAAGTAGACGCTAGCAAGTAGTTTGGAAGGTAATAGGCGTATTCTACCAGGTGTCTTATACAGGGTGCCCCACTTTTTATCCTCTATTACTGGAGATAGGGGAACAAAATTAAATGCAAACCCCTCTAATTGTTTGGCGTAGAATTCAAAAATCAAATTTTCGCGCGCGTGCTAAACGTGCGTAATGCTAAGTAACTGTTTTCCCCAAACAGGAGCCCCTGTTTTTCATTGCAAATTCGGATTCTACGTGAAATTTCCACACACAAAATTACCAGTCATTCGACTTCTTGACTGGTAAAACGTCGGCATTGTGTGCGCAGTTTTGATTTGTGCACAAAAATTGTTCCTCTGAACCACATCGCTCTGAGCATATCGCATATTCAACATGATTTTGAGGTATTTTTTAACGCTGATTTACGTAGTGAAGTCAGTTTTGCTTCCTCACTACCGAAGGTAGGGAAGCTTTGTATTCGTTCGAGTCGAAAACAAATTTATGTCATCCAAAACGAAAATTTCCACGCACATTTTACGTTTCAGACGTCAAGGACCATATTTGGTTCCGTGTCTGTCTGTCTGTGGTCAATTCCTTGTAACGCCTATAACTACCCGAAATAATGGTCGTAATGAGGTGAAATTGAGGGTAGGTACGGGTTTGACCACAGATGGACCCATATCGAATTCATTAAAAAAGTACTGTAACTTTCGTCTGCTCATGCGCAAACGTGAAATCCTTGTAAAGCCTAGAACTGTACCCAAGAAGTCGTCGAAAAGTGCTGAAAGTAACTTTCGGGTGCGCATGCGCAAACACGAAATGTTTGCCAATTCCTTGTAACGCCCATAACTTCTACCCGAAAAATATAGTCGTAGTGATTTGAAATTTGGAGGGTTGGCGCGGGTAGGAGCACAGGTGGTCCCATACCAAATTCATTGAAAAAGTATCTTAACTTTCGTCTGAGCATGCGCCAATGTTAAGTCCTTCCAGAGCCCACAACTAAGCTAGAAATCGTTGTGAAGCGATGAGGTTTGGTGGCTAAGTGGGGGGTTGAGCCACAGATACTCCCATATTAAAGTCATTGGTACAGTAACTTTCGTCTGCGCATGCGCAAATGAGAAATCCTAGTTTAGCCCATAACTACCATGCAATGACATGTATTTGGTTTAAACTTGAAACGTCATGTATTTGGATTTCTCTCTCAATTTCAATTAGTTTTACCCATTTGTTTCAGTATAAAATCGTTCAATGTATTGTAACTTGATTCGACGCTTTCTAAATATGTACTTATTCTTGAAATGGTATGATACCACAAATATTCAGAACACTTATATGAATGCCCACAATAATCCTATTACGCTTATCATTAAATCCTATTACTACAGCTCCTATGCCTCGCTACTATTTTTTCATTTTTGAACTTCACTTTCAAATCCATACGCGTCAATTCTCCATCTATCCACTGAATGGACCCTCCACTAATTAATTATACGTCCATGTTACATAGGTGAGGAAGCTATACTGCCTACCCGACTTGGCAGACGTTTTTAATTAGAGCGACAAAATCCTATGTAATCTTCAACTTCCAAAATTTTATTTATTCCAATTGTGTAAAAACTGGTTTGAGATTTTTCACAATTCTGAACTTATTTGGGAAACCATTGGTTTTTGAAACGTGTCGTAAAAGTACCACACACATTTTTCCAGTTTCAGCTTCTTGTTATTGTGTTTTATCTACTCTTCATTTTTCGTAATTCGTTTCTAACTCCAACATAGCTGGTCCCAAGCCCGAATGAGAAAGGAGGGATAGTAGGAAATCTGTACTTTATGCATGTGCGTAAAAATATGATTTTTGAATTGTACGCAAAAATAAGAGGGGGTTTACTTTTTACGAGTAACTTTTTTCCATCTCCAGTAATAGAGGATATAATCCAGGTGTTCACATTAAGTGGACCACCCTGAAAAATAGGAGTGGTTCTACATAACAAATTTTGGCCATATATTATGTTATTGAAGATCGGACATGCCAACTATATAAACGAAGGAGGGGAAAATACAATAGTTATTACTGGCATCCGATAACGCTGTCGAATCACGCTCATCCAAAATATTATGTCTACGGAACTTCATAATTTTTGCCCCCCAGTTAGTTCGAATAACAAACATTATATTATATTGTTATATTTTGGCAATAAATAATTGTGAAATCATTCAAAATTCAGCTGTGCTTGTGGTACGCAAGTTTACCACACAGTTCAGCTTGAATAATTAATGTTTTTATTATCAATATTGAACATTTGGGACAGGGGCGCCATTTAAGGGGGGCAGGGGGGGCGACTACTGGAGTTATCTAGAATATCATAGCCTTCTTTTAAAAAATTATTCTTTTAAAAAGGAATATTTTGAATGAATACCTATTATTGGAATGTAGCAATGCTAATTTAATGAATTGAAAAAGTGTACTTTGATTTTGTTTGTATTTATTCTTTTATTGAAACTTTAAATATGTAAAAGGAAGCATAAAATTAGCCTACATCTAAATGTAATATTAATTTAAACAAATTTGCGGGGGAAAAAACCCTGGACCCCCTTTCCTTAGTAGATATATCATACCCTCCATACCCCCTGGTGTTCCCCCCCCCCCCCCCCCCCCCCCCCAACAGTTTGGTGAAATGGCGCCCCTGATTTGGGAACAGAAAAACCCATCTCAGCTCGGGGGTGAAGGTGTGTTGGTAGATATCTTCATGCAACTGTCACGAAGGTTTCTAGGTTGGGGAACTATAGGTACTCTGGATACGCTCCGTTCAGCTCAGTTTCCATCCATATGCCATTGTGTGGACCAAGATATCGTAACGAAAAATGTAATACCTACCTTTCTACTTTACCTACTTCTCTTGTCGTGCTTTACCAACTCTTATAAAAATTAACATCACGAATAGCAACTTTTTGATTTCTGTTGTCCGTTGTTGCCGATGATGATGAATGGCTCGAAATGATGAGGTCGGGGGAGGTCCGTGATGATACTAAAACTGGGTCAGTACCTCGTTCAGTGAAAAAAGCGTCGAAAACCGCGATAAGTTGTCCAAGGTGAAAGGTGAGCCTGGAATCCGCTCCCTTTTGTGACCTCTTCATAATAACCTGACCATCTGGAGCAACGGATGGGCCCATTGCTTCACATTCGACGGAAGTTTTCAAATGACACTTCATGAAGGGAAAAAAATCTGAGGACGTTCATCATGGGGAAGACTGCACGGGAGAGAGAGGTTGAGGTTGTCACAATTTTTCTATTTTTCTTTTTTGTTTTGCTGTGATTAATGTATTGTGAAAGGCCCTGTGCTTACGCTGACCATAACTTTGAAACAAAAACGCTGCAAAGTCCTTGTCACATGGGTTTATTATTCTACTGGACAAACCTACAGAAATGTTGGCTGTTCATTTACTGTTTCGTTCACGTGAAATAATTGAAATAGCTATTTCTGATGGTTTCCACCAATTTTGGCCCCCAAAACATGAAATAGGTACGCTCCTTTTTTTTATTTTTTATTTTTCAAATTATTTTTGACCATTGTGCCATTTAATCGTCTTGATCGACATTTTGAAACTTTTTCTGGTGTTATTATACAAACTGATTGTGATTTCAGTCGATTTCCCAGGGTTTTGACTCACGAAAAATCAATTTTGGGAGCTGAACAGTTGGTAGAACCTCAATTTTCCACTCTTTGGTCAAAATCCACTTCACATTCGGTCTTCTCGTCCCAAAAACATGGAAAACGATACCTCAAAAGCTCATGTTACTAACATGTTGCTAAAACGCAAGAAGTACCCCTGGGTATATTCCGATCGGGCTGAAAAGTTTCGGGACACAACTAGGGCCCAAATGGAGCATGTGTGCGAAAGAACGAATTTTTTAGATCGAAAATGAAGCCTGTACACGTGATACGGCGTACGGCGGACGGCGGACGGACATTGGATTTTGGTTTATTATTCTGTGAATAATACACCTATGTATTCGCTCAGCAAAAAATTTTTATAACACCCCCTCAAACTTTTTTCTTTTCCGTTTCAAGGTGCGTAGATTCCAAAAAGGCAATGTCCGTCCGCCGTCCACCTCATTTTCGGTCTAAAAAAATCGTTCTTTCGCACACATGCTCCATTTGGGCCCTAGTTGTGTCCCGAAACTTTGCAGCCCGATCGGAATATACCCAGGGGCGTTATGAGTGAAAATGTGTGTAAAAATAGGTACTTTTTGCGTTTTAGCAAGATATTGGTAACATGAGCTTCTGAGATATCTTTTTCCATGTTTTTGGGGACGAGAAGACCGAATATGAAGTCGATTTAGACCAAAGAGTGGAAAGTTGAGTTCTACCAAATGTTCAGCTCCAGAAATTGATTTTTTATGAGTGAAAAACCTGGGAAATCGTCTGAAATCACCATCAGTTTGTATAATAGCACTGGAAAAAGTGTCAACACGTGGATCAAGACGATTAAATGGCACTACCAATGATCAAAGATAGTTTAAAAAAAAAACAAAAAACAAAAAAACAAAAAGGAGCGTATACCTAATTTGTGTTTTACGGGCCAAAATTAATGGAAACCATCAGAAATAGCTATTTCGATTATTGCGCATGAAAGAAACAATAAATGAACAGCCAAAATTTCTGTAGGTATGTCCAAAAGTTCAAAATAATAATAAACCCATGTGACAAGGACTTTGCAGCGTTTGTGGAATCTACGCACCTTGAAACGGAAAAGAAAAAATTTTGAGGGGGTGTTATAAAAAGTTTTTGCTGAGCGAATACATAGGTGTATTATTCACAGAATAATAAACCAAAAGTAGGACCTGTACTCTCAAAAGGAGTACCTATGGTCACCGTACCTATGCTCTCCTGCGGGGTAAAAAGAGTTAAGTAATGTGTTATGAATCACTGTTTTTCTATTTAAAAAAAAAAAAAAATCGAATATTGATAGAACACAAGTATGTAACGGTGGAAATTTTGTTGAAAAATACTAAACAGTCTCACTCACGAGAGATGCAATGATATAACCGTACAAACCTCCATTGGACTGATGCTTGGACCGTTTTCAACGATCAAGCTGCACTGAAATGTTCAGTATAAACTATCGAGAACTCAAGTTACGAACCTTACACGTGTTCGTAATAGGCCGCAGAGGCTGGGCCTATTGCTTCAATTGTTATGGAATTCATAAGAAGTCAATATCTAAACCAACATGTTTTATCGAGATATCGGTGTATGTACAGTAGAAGTCGCTTATAGTGATCGAATTGGGATTGACTGGAAACAGTCACTATACGCGACCAATCTATTAGCGACTAATACTGTATAGTACTTTGTGGAGATTTAAGCCATTTTTACCGATATTGGCGAATTGTGTCACCACCCCCCACCCCCCCCAGTTGGCCTGCATTTGATTAATTTTTTTTGAGGAAATTTTGATTAAAAACGATAAAGTTATCTTCTGTTTCAGTTCATCATTTTGGTGAATCGGGTACCACTTTTGGCGAATATATGCCAGTTTCCGGAGATTTCAGTCATTTTTACCTATTTAGTCGACTTTCGACCCCCAAAAACTCCAAAACTGATCACTACAACCGACCTTTTGGTCACTACAACAGGCCAGTTTCCTGTATGTTACATACAGCCAATTCCCTGTGTGTTTCTATCCTTATATCTGACATATTCTTTTACGATAAAACGTTTTCTGGTTCTTAGAAGTTTTTTGTTTTATTTGCAACTATAGATCCAAAACTGACTCAAATGCAAAAAGGAACCGAGAAGTTCGGGTGAAATTACGGATTTGGCCTCGTGCGCAAAAAGTTTGTTAAACGCTCCCAAAAGACGCTGTTTCACTTTTTTTCGAGCACTTTCACATCTATGTTTTTCTCTCAAAATCTGGGTATAAAGAATGGTCTGAAACGAATTTGTTTATGGACATTGCTTCCGAGTCTAAACGGTAGCGGAAGCTTTGTTTCAACTTTTGAGAGGAAAAAATTTGTCTCCGAAATCGTTTCACGTTTCAGAGCTTTCTGAAAAAATTTGGTTTAGTGTCTGTCTGTCTGTGCTTCTGCAAATCCTTGCAACAAGCATGAATTCCTCAATTCAAATCGGATTATGCTGTAATCTTCAGGGATCATGCGGTTTGGGCCCCAGATGGATTTCAGAACAGTCAGATCATTGGTAATAGCTATTTTGATGGGTAGTTAGGGTCCTAGATGGTCTCTAGGCGATCGGATCATTGGTTTAGCCACCGTGTATAAGCAAATCAAAGATAGAATTCTTAAATCATACGCTTGATTATTTATCATACGCTTAATTCATCTATACCGTCATGTTATCGATACGACGACGACTGTGCCATAAAATTTGGTAGGCGTTTTTCTCAATTTATTCCTTCTCCAGTCAAAATCGAAACCAAAATATAATATGGGACCCCTCATCTAGGACTGCCTTAAAAACCCAAATAGTGGTAAATAGTTAGGGGGACTTCGTAATTAAACAACAGCGGAATTTAGCAGATGCCGAAATATCGCTACGGATCTGCAACAAATTACGCTCATCCTGGTGACCCCAGTTAGTAGATTGAAATATACTGTGCTTTTTAGAAACTCGACCTCAGAGAGTCAAAGTAGGGAAAAATATGAGTGACGTTTGCTCTTCCGAGTACTCTATCCCACAAGGAACTGTTTTGGGCCCAATTTTGTTCAGTGCCTACATTGATCAAATTATAAAAATTTATAATAGTCACCTAGTAGCTTTTGCGGATGGCATGGCTCCTGTATCATATGGGACTTGTTGGGAGGAGTCTTTGTCCAACACAGAAAGAAATCTCTGTACCTTTAATGGAATTCTCTGTGATTGTGGCATAAAACTGAATTATACTTAGACCAAGTTTATGTTATTTAGCCTAAAACCTGTTTAGGTAATGTATTATTTTTTTCCGAAGCTAAAAGTTGTGGGTGTGTGCCGTCTACCGGGAGTGATGTTTACTGCAGTGAGGGCGAGGGGGGTCAAAATGCCCAACTCTCAGTGCACAACAATAGCCAGGATTTTTCAAAGCGCGTTGAAGGCACCATTCCCTCTACCTATAGACGCCTTCACCACCAGTCTTCTCTTCGAGCTCAGCCACTTCGCATCTTTTCTGTAGGTCGTCAGCATCCTACACCTTTTTTACTTTCTCCATTAATTGGAATCCTTGGGTCATCAGCATCCCTTTCCTCGATCAACCAAACTCATCTGTAGCATCATATCTGGTGAGTATTTTAGACCATGATACAGAGGCGTATTTCATGTTTTCATCTTGATGCGATTTCCTGACGTCGAGACTCTTTCCCTTTGCAGCACAGTTCGGCATCTGGGGAAGCGTACCTCGTGCTGCATACCTCATGCTTCACACGTCCTACTCTATACTTCATACCTCGATCATCATCAAGTTTCACATCAGCTGCTGTCTTCATACCGGTTGCTGTGCAGATTCGGCACTTCCTTCTCATCCACCGTGGGATATTTTCGGTCAGATCAAATCCTTTTTTTTTAATTAATTTCATCCATCATCAGCATTTGACATTTTAGTAACTACTCGTAATGATAAGTTTTACTAGTTTTTAAAGGAGCTCCTTTTCTTTCTATTCGCAATCAGTTGTATTTGTAACGATTTATTTTCAATTACACCCATTTTTCATTCAGCTAGGTTAATTCATTGTGCTAATATTTAAAACAACCCCTACCTACGCACAATTCTATGTTTACACCGATATCTCAAAGAACATTACAAATCCATTGGTAGCAGAGCGTGGTTGGGTGTTTCGTTATAGTAGGTCTCAAGAACACTTATACCTCACGAAATTGACGCCTATTGAAATACTCAATCAATAATTCGATAATTTCAGTAACTCACTGAGTTACCTACCTACTTATTTCATTTTACGAATTTTGTACTTCGGCATTGTTATTTAAGAATTTTATTCTATACCTACTTTTACCTTGTGGTTAGATTTAGTACCTACATTTTGTGCAAATTATAGGTTTCTCAGATGCTGATTAAATTTACAATTAGGTACCTGTAGCTTAATTCTTTTAAACTTCACTACGTAGTTTATAAGCTTGTTATTCTATGTCTCGTTCTAGCTGATTCGGAATTTTTAATTTTGCTAATTTAAGCGCCATTTATCGCCGATTTTGATAGGTGTCTCTTACCAGTTTTATCCGAATCTCCCATTATCCTTGATTTTTCCCCATCACTCGATCACTAGGCAGATATAGCCATGGCAGAGTCTCATGAACTTCTCATTTTAAATTTAAAGAAAACCTTGAATAATTCAGCCAAGGAAATTCAACGGATTAACGAAGAGGGTAGAAAGGTTAACTCCGATCCTAATTTTATTCCTTCTTTCAAGGGTATGTTTCGTGCCCTTGAAAGGTACTACACCTCCTACGAATCATCGTATAACGAACTTTGTAGTATCTATGAACTTTCTGAAAAGTTAACTGAGTTTCCGAGGGATGCCGATAAAGCAATTAAAGAGAACGTTCGTCGGTACTATTATGAAGCTAATACGACGTTCGAAACAATAGCTGCTCGGACACCGATTTCAACTCAGCCTCCTATTACTAGTAGAGCAGGTGAATTTCTCAATTCTACTATCATAAGCGATGTTTCTCAGTCATTACCCAAAATTGATTTACCTAAATTTAATGGCGAAATTTTAAATTGGCCCAAATATCGTGACACTTTTGTTTCGATGATTCACCGAGACAACAATATCCCCGTTATTAGGAAGTTTCATTATATGAAACTTTCTCTCGTTGGCCCAGCTTTGGCTACGATCAGTCATTTACCAATGAACGATGCTAATTACAGTCTTGCTTGGAAGGCGTTAGAAGATACGTATGACAATAAACGTATGCTTGCCTCGGCGTATTTAAATCAAATTTTGAATTTTCAACCTTTGCAAGGAAATGTAACCAGCCAATCCTTGAAAGCATTTTTGATGAGAATCAACGATAGTGTCTCTTCCTTCAAGTTACTTGAAATTCCGGATCAATCATCCTTCATTTTGTTCCATATTGCGATTAGATGTCTTGATTCGAACACTCGCAAAAAGTTTGAATTGGCACATAAGGGAACCCCATTTCCCACGTTCGAGCAGTTGGTAAAATTTGTGCAAGAACAATGCACTGCGCTTCAATTAGCATCTGGTGACTTAGTTTTCGATAAGCCCGACAGCAGCTCTCAAGTTGCTAGTTCTAAGGGTACCAATTCGAAAAAACCCTCCAACAAAGACAAAACACAAGCTAGCCTCATAACGCAAACTTCTCCAAATACCTCATCTCTATCTTCAGTTTGCATAATTTGTAGGAAGGAATCCCATTCAGTTTTGGCATGCAAACTATTTCATGATTCTCCCGTTCAAAAACGCTGCGATTTTCTTCGTAACTGGAATGGTTGTAGAAATTGCCTTAGCGCCCACCACAAAACAAACTCTTGTGGCTCCAAATGGAATTGTAGGTGGTGCCAAAAACGGCACAACTCCCTTTTATGTCTTGCTTCTGAGGCTGTATCTTCCAAAGGTTCCGCAACCGTTTCTTCTACGCCTAGTCAGAATAATGTACCTATCAACCATACTGGATCCGCTCTCAGCTCTACCTCGCCCAAGGGATCCGACGTTCTCTTAGGTACTGCTTTGGTTCACATTAAGGATGGTAGAGGTCTGTATCAAGACGTTCGTTTGGTTGTGGACTCCGGTAGCCATTATTCTTTTATGACTCAGCGCTGCTTGAAGAAATTAGGTCTGCAATTTTCCCGCTGTACGAAGCGCATTTCAGGCATAGGACAATCCTTATTCGAGGGCGCAAAGAGTCAAGTAGAATGCATCATACGTCCTAGAAATCATGAATCTCCAAATCTCGCTACAACAGCTTTGGTTGTCAAGGAAATCACCACATTCTTGCCAACTGTTTCGCTTCCCTACTCTCTCTGGCGCCAGTACTTGTCGTTCCCACTCGCAGATCCCAAGTTTTTCGAATCGGGACCGGTTGACTTCTTATTGGGGGCTGATTTGTTTGCTGACATCTGGGCTGGATCTGCAATCACGATTGATGATCATTCTCCGAAGCTGTTCCCGACCATATTCGGACATTTGATAGTTGGCAGATTTTCTTCATCTACATCACCTGCCGATGGTACAGTTCTATTGGCTCTCGAGAACCAGGATGATTTGTCTGCCGATCTTCGTAAATTTTGGGAGATAGAAGAATTAGGTACTTCGGAATCGGAAAATCCCGAAGATCTTGCTTGTGAGCATCATTTTTCCTCCACGCACAGTCGCCTGAAAGATGGTAGCTATTCAGTCCGTCTTCCTTTCAAAAGTTCTCCTCCTGATATCCGCAATGTATCGTCAGTTGCTCGACGTCGATTTCAAAATCTCGAGGAAAAACTTCGAAAACAACCTAATTTACGTGAGCAATATCACGATTTTATGAAAGAATATGTGGATATGGGTCATATGAGTCCTGTAGATCCCTTATTTCCTAAGTATACAATTCCTCATCATAGTGTCGTCAAAGAAGATCGTAACCAGATCAAAATGAGAGTAGTCTTTGACGCTTCGGCCAAATCTCTAAACGGCTCTCTCAATGATTATTTGATGACGGGTCCTAAACTTCAAAAGGACATCAAGGACATCCTTTTAAATTTCCGTTCCCATGCCATTGTTTTTGTAGCGGATGTGGTAAAAATGTACCGAAATATATGGCTACACCCTGATGACCAGCCATATCAATGTATTTTGTGGCGCTTTTCAGCTACTAATTCTGTTGAGATGTATAAACTCAACACTGTGACGTACGGTCTTTCGAGCTCTCCATATCTGGCCCTCAGCGTGATGAAGCAACTAATACTTGACGAAGGTGTGGATCTCCCTGAGGCATCAGCAGTGCTAGAGCGTGACATTTACATTGATGATATCGTCACAGGCGCTGATTCCATATCAGCAGCTCTTCATTTACAAGATCAGTTGATCACCCTCCTCAAAAGAGGCTGCTTCTCTCTAAGTAAATGGGCAAGTAACCGTCCTGAGTTGATGGAAAAGGTTACGCACATCTCTGAATCTGAACCCATTGCTATGACATCTAAAGAAGATACTTCTTTGAAGATCCTAGGTCTTCAATGGGACCCAGTTTCCGACTCTTTCATGTACAACATCGTTGCACCATCGAATGCTGCAACCAAGAGAGTGATATTATCATGTGTGGCCAGGATCTACGATCCTTTGGGGTTCTTGGCTCCATTTGTCGTAGTTATGAAGTCCCTGATCCAAGAACTTTGGAAAATTGGTTTGGATTGGGATCAACCTATCCCTCCTCATGTAGACCAACAATGGAAATTAGCAATTGAGGATATTCAAACCTTATCACAACTTCGCATCCCTCGTTTCGCATGTTTCGCGGAGCCATTCCAATATCAAATCATTGGGTTTTGTGATGCTTCAATGATATCGTATGCGGCTGTTCTTTATCTGCGGACAATCAAAGACTCAAACGTGCAGGTTCATATTCTGACTGCCAAGACGAAGTTATCTCCACTCAAATCCCTCACCATACCACGTTTGGAGCTTTCTGGAGCATTACTCCTCAGCAAATTATATTCCTCAATATCTAGATTCATCGATATGCTTCCACAATCAGACTTGGAACCTCTCTTTTTCACGGATAGTACCATAGTCCTAGGTTGGCTGAATACCCCAACATATCGATTGAAGACATTTGTTTCTAATCGAGTATCACAAATCACAGAAATCACTAGTCCTTCTTTGTGGCATCATGTTGATTCCGCTGATAACCCTGCCGATTGTGCCTCGCGAGGACTCACCCCATTTGAGTTGCTCAACCATCCTACTTGGTGGAATGGACCATGCTGGTTGTCTCAGCTTGAGCACCAATGTCCGCCTTCGAACTCGCCTATGCAGGATTTAGACCTTCCGGAGCTAAAACACCAAGTGATTCTCCATGTTACTTCTCACGATCAGTCTATTCAATCGTCATTTATCCATGATTTTAGCACAAGGTTCTCCTCTTATGATCGTCTCTTGAGAGTTGTTGCTCGAATTCTTCGATTGTCCTGCAGAGCACAACATGTCCCGTTCCCTTCAGGTCCTCTTCACTTGTCTGAACTCGATGCAGCTCTCACAAGATGTGTGAAGCTGGTTCAACTACACTACTTCTTTAAGGGAGACCCCAACAACTGCCAGGGCACTATGGCTAGATTCATCAAATTGAATCCTTTCTTTGATTCTGTGGGTGTTCTCAGGGCGGGCGGAAGGTTGTACCATGCAAACTTGCCATTCAACCACAAGCATCCAGTTCTTCTCCCTCCTGATTGCCACTTTACCGACATCATGGTGGATCATTTCCACACACTCTACATGCATCCGGGCCCATCACTCCTCCAAGCATTGATCCAAACGAGGTTTTGGATACCTTCTCTTCATCGCATAGTGCAGAAAAGAACATTTTTGTGCCTTAAATGTTACAAATCCAAAGGAAAGGCTAATTCACCCATGATGGGAGATTTGCCAGCCAGTCGTCTCCAGGGTTTTCGAGCGTTCCTTCGAGTCGGTGTTGACTTCGCAGGCCCCTTCCTTCTTCGAGAATCATTGCGAAGAAAAGCTGCAGTTTCCAAGGCCTACATGTGTCTCTTTGTTTGTATGGCTACCAAAGCTATCCACCTTGAAGTGGTCTCCAGCCTGTCTGCTCAGGCTTTCCTTGCTGCATTTGACAGATTCACTTCTAGAAGAGGTCTTCCATCAGATGTATTTTCTGACTGCGGAACCAACTTCATTGCAGCTGCTCGTCACTTCAAGGACTTGTGGAGATGGTTTAAGGAATCACAGACTCAGCTTGAGGTTACCGATCACCTGCTGAAGAAGGGGATCCAATGGCACTTTAACCCACCTCATAGTCCTCATTTTGGAGGGCTATGGGAAGCTGGAGTCAAGTCAGCGAAGAGACTCTTCAGGAAAGCTGTTGGAGAGACTGCTCTCTCATTTGAAGAGATTTCTACGCTACTGTCAAGAATTGAAGCTGTGCTCAATTCAAGACCTCTTTGTCCCCTATCTGCAGATCCCGCCGAATGCCAGTATTTATCTCCCGGACACTTCCTTGTTGGGTGTCCTCTACTGACCCATCCAGAGCAGACTTTACTTGACTGCAGCCTCAACCGTCTAGACCGTTGGCAATTGGTACAGCGGATGAGCCAGTTCTTTTGGCAACGCTGGAGGACTGAGTACCTCTCAACCCTGCAATCTCGCATTAAGTGGAACAAAGGTGTTCCAAATCTCAAACCAGGCGACTTGGTACTCTTGAAAGAGGACAACACATCCATGCTGCATTGGCCGACAGGGCGCATTGAAGACATCCATCCAGGACATGACGGTGTGGTCAGAGTCGTCACTGTAAGGACTCCAGTTTCCGTCTACAAGCGACCTGTGGTCAAAGTGATTCCTCTCTATCCTCTTTCGTCCGATCCTTATCCTAACTAACTCCATCCTAATTTGTTGCACAAATTGGCGGGCGGTATGTTTAGGTAATGTATTATTTTTTTCCGAAGCTAAAAGTTGTGGGTGTGTGCCGTCTACCGGGAGTGATGTTTACTGCAGTGAGGGCGAGGGGGGTCAAAATGCCCAACTCTCAGTGCACAACAATAGCCAGGATTTTTCAAAGCGCGTTGAAGGCACCATTCCCTCTACCTATAGACGCCTTCACCACCAGTCTTCTCTTCGAGCTCAGCCACTTCGCATCTTTTCTGTAGGTCGTCAGCATCCTACACCTTTTTTACTTTCTCCATTAATTGGAATCCTTGGGTCATCAGCATCCCTTTCCTCGATCAACCAAACTCATCTGTAGCATCATATCTGGTGAGTATTTTAGACCATGATACAGAGGCGTATTTCATGTTTTCATCTTGATGCGATTTCCTGACGTCGAGACTCTTTCCCTTTGCAGCACAGTTCGGCATCTGGGGAAGCGTACCTCGTGCTGCATACCTCATGCTTCACACGTCCTACTCTATACTTCATACCTCGATCATCATCAAGTTTCACATCAGCTGCTGTCTTCATACCGGTTGCTGTGCAGATTCGGCACTTCCTTCTCATCCACCGTGGGATATTTTCGGTCAGATCAAATCCTTTTTTTTTAATTAATTTCATCCATCATCAGCATTTGACATTTTAGTAACTACTCGTAATGATAAGTTTTACTAGTTTTTAAAGGAGCTCCTTTTCTTTCTATTCGCAATCAGTTGTATTTGTAACGATTTATTTTCAATTACACCCATTTTTCATTCAGCTAGGTTAATTCATTGTGCTAATATTTAAAACAACCCCTACCTACGCACAATTCTATGTTTACACCGATATCTCAAAGAACATTACAAATCCAAACCATTGGATCAAATTCGAGGTGAATGAAATGCCATACTGGTGATTGTGTTCGTAATTTAGACTGTCAGTGCCCCCCAATAGAACGAGTCAAAACTACGAAATATTTAGGTGTAATCGTCGATGAGCGATTAAATTGGGAAGCCCATCTGGTCCCATGCATTAATGCTTAGGCTCAGAAGATTGGTTCCAGTACGTATGGAAATACGCAATTGTTGGTTTATGGCGTAGTATGCACTCATAACACCCCTGGGTATATTCCGATTGGGCTGCAAAGTTTCGGGGCACAACTAGGGCCCGAATGGAGCATGTGTGCGAAAGAACGACTTTTTTAGACCGAAAATGAAGCCTGTACACGTGATACGGCGTACGACGGACGGACATTGCAGTTTTGGAATCTACGTATCTTCAAACGTAAAAGAAAAAATGTTTAGGGGGTGTTATAAATTTTTTTTGCTGAGCGAATACATAGGTGTGTTCACAGAATAATAAACCAAAACCCATCAGAATTGATGTTTATTTCAAGATTTTTCACAAATAGGAGGATACAAAATATTTTTATTTATCATTTGCAAAGCAAATTTGTTATGTGTAAGTCGTTTATTTTCTGATATCGCTACGGTTGCTATCACCAGCACTAGTTTTCAACTTGACGGTGGTCAGCAGTATTTAAATGTTTGTATTTTTGTCTATCATATTATAATTTTGAAAAATAAATACATTATTTTAAAAAAAATCCCATGCTGATGCCAAAATGTCAAGAAGTCTTTTTTCGAAGGACAGCCATTTGATTCATCCTTTGTGGTCAAAATTAAATTGTAAATTTTCGAAAAATTACAGAAAATAATGTATTTGACCGAAAGATGGTTCGTAGTTGTCAGTTTCACCCAAAACTACAAACTGACTGCAAACAATTTTTGTACTTTCGAATATTGTTCAAATGCGAACTTATAGTGCATATTCAAAACCACAGTCATGCAGCATGGCTATAAGAGCGAATTTTCGAAGAAATAACCACGTTCCTTAATCTTCAAAGTGCTCTAGTTTGAGAACGGAATGAGATATCGCAATTCTGATTTCACCATCGTGTTCAGCGTACAAAAACCTTTAAAATGAGGGGTCACTTGTTAGAAAATAACATTTTGGGGATTTTTGGGTAATTTTTGCGCACTTTAAATGCTCTAATTTGAGAACGGATCAAGATATCTAAAATCCGATTCCACCATCGTGTTCAGCGAGCAAAAACCTTTATAATGAGGGGTCACTTGTTGGAAAATAACATTTTGGGGATTTTTGGGTAATTTTTGCGCACTTTAAATGCGCCAAAACCCTCCTTAGAGTAGGCCAATTTCGCCCATCTTCGAACTTAGCCTTTCGATTGCCAAGATAGATTTTTTGTGCAAATTTGAGCTGTTTATCTCAATTCTATCGAGAGTTATCGTCTGGAGTGACACATATATATATAAATATATATATACATATAAAAAAGTGTTAAATTTCAGGAATCGTTTTAGAATGGTCTGAAACGGATTTCTATGAAGAAAATTTCCAAAAATTTATATTATTTAAATTTCGAAGCCATTGCAATAGCTTCATTTTCTTTGAAAATTCGCTAACATTAGTATTAACCAATATTGCTTGATCGCATTCGCTCGAGTATGCTACACCGAACCACTTTTTAATGAAACAAGCAACGTTTGAAGTGATACTACCTCGATCTCAGTTCCCTGCATTATCAGTAGAGACAAAGAGACTGCCAGACGTTCCAACGACTCCACAGATTCAAAGAAGTAAACCAATACTTGGATAGCGAGCGGCAAAAGTTGCAATGAAATGTTTTTTAATGAGGTCGGTAAAAGATGTTTGCAGGCTCACACGTTATAGGATCAGTAGGAGCGAGTCGGCTTCACAGGAGGAAGACGTCTGGAAATGGAAACCGATGGAATAGGAGTTCTAGGAAGGTCAACCATTTTTTATTAGTTGGTCTGATTCAGCCCGATCCAGATTGAGCTCGCCCTCAGCCATCCAAACTTGTAAACGGGACGATTTATCTTGGGAAAAACATTTTTGATCACCAACGATCCCAGACCAGATCTGCTTACGTGTAAACTTTCCGAAATTACATCCGCCTTTTGGATGGAAAGGAGATTATTGACGTCATCGAAGTTCGTTGCTCCGTTTCTATCTATCAGACTGGGAAACGTCTTGTTTTGACGGGATAGGTTTAGTTGTTCACATTAGTCTGTATTTATTTTAGCCATCTACAGGGTGTAACATGAGTGTTGCAAAACCTCTCTCCCACGTGATCTACATCTAATTTCCGACCAAAAGTGTCCTATAACAATTGTTTTTTACTCCGCTTAAAACCCCACTTTTTTCACTTTTAAGATTTTTTTCGAGTTTCCCACCTCGTTTCACTAAAGCAGCTATAATTTCCTTAATTTAACGAGTAAATTCAAATTTGAAGATACCGTTGGAAAGAGCGTTAAATTTCCTGTCTCTCTAATGACTAACAAATTTTTTTTAGGAGGATTTAAGGAGTGAAAATGGAGTTTGAAAAGTGTTTTTTGTCAAAATCTTAAAATCGTCTGTTTTTTTTTCAAACGCTTGGTGATCCTATTAATTCTTGTAGCAGAATGGTGAAGGTAAGCTAAAAAATGAGCCAAAACGTCAGCTTTCCAACGGACTAATCAAAACGTTTTTTGGAATTGATTTCAAGAGAGAAAATGAGGTTTGAATACGAAAAAACGTGTTGTTTCCGGCTGAATCGTGGGTTTTTCATGGAAAATGTACCTTTTGTGAAATAGTGAGTCAACTATGGTGTAATTTTCAAATCGAATGGTTACACCCTCACATCATCTCCCAGTAAGTATTTGGTCGTTATTTTCATTTTAGTCCAAGGGTGTTGGCATTACAAAGAATGGAACTGTGGAAGTTAAGCGTGTCTCTGTTCAATCCTTTATTTGCTCAAAATGCCCTCCGTTTTGGCGAATACAGGACTGGTTCGTTTGTGAAGGGTTCATAGGTGGCAGCGAAAAAGATAAGAACTCATCCCAATCATTCGTAGAGGTGCACAAACAACAGTCGTCTCACGGATCTTTCAGTCCTCTTCACTTAACTTCCATAGTTCCATTCTTTGTAATGCCAACACCCTTGGACTACAATGAAAATAACGACCAAATGCTTAATGGGAGATGATGTGAGGGTGTCAACATTCGATTTGAAAATTACCCCATAGTTGACTCACTACTTCACACAAAAAACATTTTCCATGAAAAACCCACGATTCAGCCGGAAACAACACGTTTTTTAGTATTCAAACCTCATTTTTCCTCTTGAAATCAATTCCAAAAAACGTTTTGATTAGTCCGTTGGATAGCTGATGTTTTGGCACATTTTTTAGCTTACCTTCACCATTCTGCTACAAGAATTAATAGGATCACAAAGCGTTTGAAAAACGCTGCAAAGTCCTTGTCACATGGGGTTTATTATTCTACAGAAATGTTGGCTGTACATTTATTGTTTGTTTCATGTGAAATAATTGAAATAGCTATTTCTGAAAGTTTCCACCAATTTTGGCCCCCAAAACACAAATTAGGTGATCATTGGTAGTGGCATTTAATCGTCTTGATCCACGTGTTGACACTTTTTCTAGTGTTATTCTACAAACTGATGGTGATTTCAGACGATTTCGCAGGTTTTTGACTCATACAAAATCAATTTTGGGAGCTGAACATCTGGTACAACCTCAATTTTCCACTCCTTGGCCAAAATCGACCTCATATTCGATCTTCTCGTCCCCAAAAACATGGAAAACGATACCTCAAAAGCTCATGTTACCAACATGTTGCTAAAACGCAAAAAGTACCTATTTTTACACACATTTTCACTCACAACACCCCTGGGTATATTCCGATCGGGCTGAAAAGTTTCGGGACACAACTAGGGCCCAAATAGAGCATGTGTGCGAAAGAACGACTTTTTTAGACCGAAAATGAAGCCTGTACACGTGATACGGCGGACGGCGTACGGCGGACGGCGTACGGCGGACGGACATTGCATTTTTTGAATCTACGCACCTTGAAACGGAAAAGAAGAAAGTTTGAGGGGGGGTTATAAAAATTTTTTGCTGAGCGATTACATAGGTGTATTATTCAGAGAATAATAAACCAAAAACAGACGATTTTAAGATTTTGACAAAATTCACTTTTCAAACTCCATTTTTACTCCTTAAATCCTCCTAAAAAAATTTTGTTAGGCATTAGAGAGACAGGAAATTTAACGCTCTTTCCAACGGTATCTTCAAATTTGAATTTACTCTTTAAATTAAGGAAATTATAGCTGCTTTAGTGAGATGAGGTCGGAAACTCGAAAAAAATCTTAAAAGTGAAAAAAGTGGGGTTTTAAGCGGAGTAAAAAAACAAATGTTATAGGACACTTTTGGTCGGAAATTAGATGTAGAACACGTGGGAAAGAGGTATTGCATCACTCATGTTACACCCTGTATAACAGAAAAATGAGTAAAATTAATTATAAACGCATGAACCACGAATTTTAGTTTATTATTTTCAATAATGAACTTTTAAATCGAGAAAGGAAGAAAAACGTCTGCCAATTCGAGTAGACAGTATAGCTTCCTCACCCCAATCACATGAATGAATAAGAATAGCTGGGTAGTTTCGTTTTGATACGGGACGATCTGCGATCCGACCCGCGTTTACCCTCAAAATTTCAGCTCTCTACGACTATTTTTCGCGTTGTTAGAAGCTTTACAAAGAAATGGTCAACACTTCATGTTAGCGCATGCGCAGACGAAAGTTACAGTACGATTCCAATGAAATTCATGTGGAACTATCAAAGTATTATTCCAGATCGACCCTCCCAGTTTGAACTCATTTCAACGATATTTTTAGGGTATTTATGGGCGTTCCAAGTATTTCACGTTTGCGCATGCGCAGACGAAAGTTACTGTACTTTTCCAATGATTTTGCTATAGGACCATCTATGACCCAACCCGCACCTACTCTCCAAATTTCAGCCCATTTCGATCATTATTTCGGGTAGTTATGGGCGTTACAAGGAATTACCACAGACAGACAGACACGGAACCAAAAATGTTCCCTGATGTCTGAAATGCAAAATGGTAGTGGAAATTTTCATTTTGGAGGACATACATTTTTTTTACGCAATCACGAATCCAAGGCTTCCCTACCGTCGGTAGTGAGGAAGCGAAAGTCCCCTTCCTCAAAATTTGATGGTTTCCGTTTCATCCGAAAATTGAATAAAAATATATCTGTCCATCCGCCGTACTTCGCACTTTCCTCAGTTACCATGAACCAAAATTAACGAAATTTAGTAGGCCCCATTTGGTGACTAGTTGGTCCGCTCGGCGGTACCTCTAAGGGGTGAAAAGTGGAGGTTTCAATTTCCAGGCCGCCGATGCTCGAAAACATCGAACGTTATGGGGTTTTTTAACGTTTTTAAATTGATCTCGAACTAAGGAATTTTTTGAGACCACCCGGAGCATTGTGCGACAAGCCGT
The DNA here is from genome assembly GCA_954871275.1 of Leptopterna dolabrata. Classification (NCBI taxonomy): domain Eukaryota; kingdom Metazoa; phylum Arthropoda; class Insecta; order Hemiptera; family Miridae; genus Leptopterna; species Leptopterna dolabrata. Next base: position 81,175,073 of record OX940975.1, on the reverse strand, counting down.
TCGTTCGCACCGAAAATTTTCGTCAACACGATCGTGAATGAAACGGTATAAATACGACCCATATAATCCTCGCTAGGGAACATCTGATTATAATCATGCATGGCTGTATGAAATTGAGTTGGTTATTTTTTTTTTGACATTATTTCATTTGAAGAATGAAATAATGGATTCATTGATGGGTTCATTCGGATTTTATTGATCGGTAGGTACCTACTTTTGTAACTTGAACAAAGGTAATGCTTTCATGATTATTGATGATAGTGAATGATAATAATTATTGAATTACTGAATTCAATAATTCATTACTAATTATTTTTTGATATTCAATTAAACTGGCCTTTTTATGAAACTGGAGTTCCCAGGCCGGCTTCAATACTCGATTTAGGGATTACCCGGTGAGAGCAACAGGGTAGGTATTGCCCACAGAAAACAACGGTCGTAGACCTTTATAGATAAATTATAAACCGTTGTACAGGTAAATTATAAACCATTGTGTAATAATTTTCAGCTTTTATAAACAGTTTATACAGTTAATAACACAGCTTATAAATCTATTGTGGTATTCAGGGTGGCCGCCAGTCTGGGAAAACATCCAAGAAGTCAGGGAATTTCACACAGTCACCGGGAAAATCTACGGTTGCGGTTTGGAGATAGGTTATATAATAATTTATCTCATACTTTCCCTCCATTTACCTTGTGTCAGGTTTGTTTCTTTAGGATTCAGCCCAAAATCAAATCTGCCTTATCGACACGTCATTGATCGGCGTTGTTTCACGGGTGCGACCATCTACTTTCTTAGCTGGTCTCTTTGCTAATTGCCCAGCAGAAAGCGATATTTTATGGAGTTAAAAAACTCAAAGAGTGAGAACTTCAACATATCCAATCGGGTTTAATAAACATAAATTATTATCCCTACAACCTAGTAAGTTCTGCTCGATCTCAGTATTTCAGTGGTCTACTTCGTTTTCATTTGTACAGTCGTAGGGTATTTAGAACGGCAATTTCGTTGGGATGAAAAACGTGAGTTATTCAGTAAAGTATAAGGGCATTGACTTGAAGGATTTGAGGTTCAGTTTCACCCAGTCGAAGATAGGTTTAACGGCACGATCCTCTTGTTCAATGTGAGTTAGATCATGTTCCCTGTCAGTGATTATCTGGGCTGAACTCACGTATACCGTAATTTTTCACACTCATGTTGACGAAGTATTTCGGTTGTAACTTCAGGGTCTGACAGAAATGTTTTTGTTCCGTTTTCGTATTCTACGTACCTACCTTGAAACGCAGACCGTCAAATTTTGAGGCGTCGGTGTGGTGAGGGGGGGGGGGGGATAAATTGTCATGCTCGATTCCAATGTTTCTGGTTTCTGTGCAAAATGACGGTTTTTGAATGAGACCTTCGAAATTATATTCCTCGGCTGCATTAACATGATAAATATTCTGGTCCGTCATTATTTTCCATTTTATCCACCCATTTTCCATTTGAGCGCCACTCTGATGGGCTTTTTGTCAGAGTTTTTCCGCACTCTTTCTCGACCTAGCTCTTTAGGTCCGGTTTTGGTTTATTATTCTGCAAATAATATACCTATGTAATCGCTCAGCAAAAAATTTTTATAACACCCGCTCAAAATGTTTTCTTTTACGTTTCAAGGTGTGTAGATTCTAAAAAATGCAATGTCCGTCTGCCGTCCGCCGTACCACGCGTATCTACTCTAATTTGAAGCGAAGACCGAATATGAAGTTGATTTTGACCAAAGAGTGAAGAATTGAGGTAGTAACGAAGGTTAAGCTCCCGAAATTTATTTTCTGTGAGTCAAAAACCTGGGTTGTCTGGGTTGTCTGAAATCACCATAAATTTGTATAATAACACTAGAAGTAGAATTAGCAGGTGAATCGAGACATTAAATGGCACTATCAATGTTCAAATATAATCTGCCTAAAAAAAAAGAAGAAAAAAGGAGCCGAGATCGTGTTTTTGGGGGGCCAAAATTGGTGGAAACCATCTAAAATAACTATTTCAAATATTGCGCATGAAAGAAACAATAAATGAACAGCTAAATTGCTGTAGGTATGTCCGATAGAGTAATAAACCCAAGTGACAAGGACAGCGGGTTTTTTTTCCAGGGAGTTCGCTAGCCCGGGCAGGGAAAAGGGAATTCCGAAATAGGTACTTCTACTGATTTGGCGGACATCCTGTGATGAAGTAGTTGGATAGAAACCGCAAAATCTGCGAAGTGTTGGTTACTCAAATAATAAAGTGCCCATCCAGTTAAAGAGTGCTTTAGTTATTATTTAAAAGAAGAAAGAAAAAAAAAACAGATATGGCCTCATATCTGTGCGCCACGATCCGCTCTGTTTTGTCACTGCCGCCTCCATTTCTGCCCTTGTGCACCGTCTTCAGACCGTGATGGCGTTCGAGGTAGTAGGATCGCCCGTTGGATCTGGGATGCGAAACGCTCATCACGACATCCTGAGTTTTTTCGGTCTCTTCAGTTTATTCATCTCGGAATCTTCTTCACAGCAAGATCGTCCTCAGGATTGTACACCGCCACGTATTTTTCGACTCGCTCCTACGGCCCACCGTATAAGTATTACCATCCGTTATTAGGTACTGTTGTGATCGGCTGCTCCTCCACAACCAATGTAATGTACATACATGTTGTACCTCAGAGTGGGGACCCCCCGACCCCCCTCTGATCATGTCAGGGGCCTATAAAGAGCCGAGGGGCCAACAAATACATAACCATTCTCAAGCTAACTTTCGGCCTCGTCTGTTCATCCTTATTCACTACACTGGTGACCCCGAGTGGTGACACGCAGCCTCCACCCGCCGTCTGCGACCGCGGTGCGACGACAGCGACGACAGCGCCTAGCAACGACGAACAACGCCGCTCAGCGCCCGCCGACCTCTGCGACGAGCCCCACCTCCGCAGCACTACGCCCGGCACACGCACCCCACTCCGACGCCCCACAGCGCCGCCCCCACCGACGCCACACAGCGGCGCCCCACTCCGACGCCCGCCTCGACGCCCAACGCAGCGGCCTCCCGTTACTTCGCCCCACCATCCGATTCCTATATAAGGAAACGGACGCCGGCGCCCCGCACACTTCCTGCTGACACTTCGAGACGACACCTCTCCGGGACTGGCGCCTACAACGAGAACACGGACCCGAAACGACCGACACCCGCAGAAACGACTCCACCGACATCAACGCTCCAGCTCCGGCCGTACGACCCCGCATTCCCGCACGTCTGATTCGCCCAACTCGAGATCACATTGACTCACGAAGGCCTCACGACGCCGCATGCTAAATTCGCCCGCGCCTTCGAGCCCCGACAAGCGGACCTCTACGACGACCCCAACCGACTTCCGAGCACGAGAATCCGTCAGTCCACGCCCGCCGACTCCGTAGAGCCCTCCCGGCTGACACACCGCAACGCGTAGAACATCAAATCGTCACGAAGGGACCTCCATGCCACGCGAAACTTCGCCGAATATTACCAGACCTCAACGCGAAAGCGTCGGCCCATTTCGGCAAATTACTAGCGGCTGGCACCATCGAACGCCAACAGCTACCAGACGTTGACAACTCGCCTTTTCGCCACGCACGCACCGTCCGACGGCTCCCGGCTCACCGCCTTACTCAACCGACTTCCAACGACGAACTACCGTCAGTCCTCGCCCGCCGACTCACTCGAGCACTCCCGGCCGACACACCGACCCCGCTCGTTCGGCAGCTTTTCACACGCGCCCTTCCAGACAGCATTCGCCTTCACATAGCGGCGCGCGACGAACCCGACGTCACGAAACTCGCTGCTCTCGCCGATCGCCTCAAACCCTTCGCTCCCCCTCCTCGTGTGGCTACCGTCACCGAAGAGGTTCGTGTGATTCGAACAGACGACAACAGCGACCGCCGACGCAGCCACGACCGACCACACGCCGCGCGACGAACGGCTCGTGTTTCTACCGCCGCACATGGGACCCCCGAGCACAAAAACGCCGCACCCCATGCACCTGGCGCCCGCAACAACAGCCGCCGCGGCCGTACCCACGCACTCAACCAACATCCCGGCTCTTCATACGTCGCAAACGTACCGCCCCCAACGACACCGACCCGGACAGCCACAGCGGACCACCGCAACCAGCACACGCACCTCCCACGCCCGACAACCGCCACCGCAACAGAACAAAATTTAACTAAATGCGTTACTTAAATTCTGGGAGGAGCAGTGTTGTGATCGGCTGCTCCTCCACAACCAATGTAATGTACATACATGTTGTACCTCAGAGTGGGGACCCCCCGACCCCCCTCTGATCATGTCAGGGGCCTATAAAGAGCCGAGGGGCCAACAAATACATAACCATTCTCAAGCTAACTTTCGGCCTCGTCTGTTCATCCTTATTCACTACAGGTACTTACCGTAACTGTACGTCAGTACATTGTTCATGAATGCTCCAATGTTGTTATGAAGGATCGGAGGGGGGAAAACCCTTATTTTTATAACACTCAAATTTTTCCAAAATTGAGAAGAAAAGAAACTTTTTAGTGTTTGAAACGTTATGTACCTACCTCGAGTCATTGCTGCATTTGAAAACGCTGCAAATTATTACACAAAGGTTTATTATTTACCAGTATAGATGCCCCTTCTGCGTAGATCACTGTTTTCTGTGGTCAATACCCTCGAGCTCCCCCCTGGAAAGCCCTAAATCGACTGCAGGAGCCGGCCCCGGAAATAAAGTTTCATACAAATGCGTGGGATTCAATAATTCAATAATTAATTATTTGTAATTATTCATGAAGTATAAGGCAAATAATAAACCGTTGTGTAATAATTTACCCAATAATACTTCATCGTTTGTTCAAGTTGCAAAAGTACAAAATCCGAAAGATCCATAATTTTTCAAGTGAAATGATGTCACAGAACAACCAACTCGACTTCATACAGCCATCCGTGATTATAATCAGTGATCCCTAGCGATGATAAGTGTACCGGATACATAACGATTCATTCACTATTTCTAGTCTATTTTGCCAATTTCGAGTGCATATTTTGGCCAAATCTTGCGCATATAATTCCAGTCCCTACTCATATCCTTGGCTGTTCAAACACACCCCGCAGGAAACAAAAAAAGTTTTGTAATTTTACGAATGGACAAGCCAAGAAAAATTTCATGGAGAAAAGGTGTGTTACCTGCCTACACAAGTGTTCACGATTGTAGGTATAACCTTTCAATCGGTTTGAAAATTCTCACTATGTAAGTGTGTAACACATCTGAAAAGCGTATAGTTCCAGGGAGTCACCCTTTATTTAAACCTTTATTTTGAATAATGACTGGATGGTTAGGGAGACTTAACTTTCGTTATTATCTACTGAAAATCGATCTCTAACCAAATTCATCGTCGCTGATTCATTAGTTTTGTGAGACTTCAAATTCCCGATATATTTCTTCTCCGTCCTAATGAGAATACTCGAGTTCCGAAGACACTCCCACCCATTTTAACTCAAATATAACCGAGGTTGGGTCGATCTGCCACTTTGCCTCTCCTTGGAAGTAGGAACGCGATAGCGAAGGCCTCTCAGCTTACAGTAAATCAATATTTGGCCACCTTGGCGGCTATTCGTCCATCTTATTGTTTCCCCGAATTGGACTGCTTTGTTCTCCGGTTTTGTTGTTCCTGATTTCGAGCCTTGTAAAAAATAATGATGATTCACTTTTAGCGAATTTTCGAAGAAAAGGAAGCTATTGTTCTCGGTCCAAAATTTTTAAAACTCGAATTTCCGAAAGATTTTTATACCAAAATCCGTTTCAGACTATCCTGAATTCCCTGCCGAAAGACACCAAAAATTATATGTATATATATATATATTTATATATATATTTATATATATATTTATATATTTATATATATATTTATATATGTATGTGTCATTCCAGACGATAACTCTCGAAAGAATTGAGATAAAAAGTTCAAATTTGCACGAAAAATCTGTCTTGGCAATCGACAGGCTAAGTTCGAAGATGGGCAGAATCGGGTCACCCTAAGGGGGAGTTTTGGGGAGTTTTAGGGGGGGAAAATTACCCATAAATTCCCAAAATGAAAAAGTCTGACAAGTGACACCTCATTTTAAAGGTTTTTGTACGCTGAACACGATGGTGAAATCAGAATTGCGATATCTCATTCCATTCTCAAACTGGAGCACTTTGAAGATGAAGGAACGTGGTTATTTCTTGAGATGTTCTTCCTGGTTCGTCTGCTCTAATCTGATAACGGAATGGGATATCGCAATTCTGACTTCACCATCGTGTTCAGCGTTGGAAAATCTACAAACCGAGGTGTTACTCGGCAAAAAATGGAACAAAAAATTTGTTACGTACCCAATACCTACTCTTCTGGTATTCAAAACATTTTTGATTTCCCCCTCCCCCTCCTTCCACCCCAAATTTTACTTTGCGTAAAACTACTCCTGTTTTAATTTTGTATCAAGTTGGGAAAACATTGGCCGAAAATTAATTTTCAGAAAATTTTAGGCGGAGGAGGAAGATGCCGAAAACTTCGAAAATTCGCTCTTATAGCCATGCTGCATGACTGTGTTTTTTTTTTCATTGTGTGTTCTTCTCTAAGAAAACTGTTTTGCGTTAGGTGTAATTAATTAATTAAAATAAATAACTGTCAAGATCCATGTTCTATCCGCAACACACTTGAAACACCCCCATACTGCTGAACATGAAATTATGTAGGTGCAACTTTAACATCCCCCCCCCCCACATTTTCTTTCCAGTCCTTAGAAAGAAAAAAAATTACAGGATAAAAATAAAATAGTCTATTTCCACGTACACTAGCAAACTGTAGACCGGTTTCGGTTGTTACACCATCGTCAGTACACTATAGAATGGTGTAACAACCGAAACCGGTCTACAGTTTGCTAGTGTACGTGGAAATAGACTATTTTATTTTTATCCTGTAGTTTTTTGCTATGGATTTCCACTATTCCGCCGCAAGTGATTTAAGTTACAGTCCTTAGAACCCGAATTTACTGGTAGAAATATTCCATTAGCTCTATTTTCATGGAAACTTTAGATAAGTAGACAGTTAGATAGTTAGGGAGGGTATAACTTTTTTCGTGATTCCTACATCATTAAAAATAAACTATGAAATCATGATTATAATTTATTTTGGTTGCGTTATTCCAACGAATGTGCTGTCAGAATTAAGATTCTACCTGTTCTACTTACTGGGAGCTCGTCGTTCAGTAGGTACTCAACTGATCCTCCGAAAAATTTTGTGAGGAATCTTCACACATCAATTTGTATGGGGAAATAGAAGAGTATGTGGTTGGACAAATAGAATAGGGCTTACTGATTTTGAGATCCTGGGTTCAGATGCAGCGCTCGGACGAATTTTTCTCTTCTGGAATAGTCAGTCGACTTTTAGCCGTGGCAAAGGGCACTTCTGCGCCACTGCGATTAATACTAGGTACCTACTTCCGATTCAACCAAGGTAGCGGAAGCTTTGTTTTCACTTGGAGAGAAAAAAATTGTTTGTATCCAAATCAAAATTTCCACTCGCGTTATTTAGAGCTTTTGAGCAAATTTGGTTAGGTGTCCGCATTTGTGTCTGTCCGCATTTGTGTCCGCAATCCTTGTCATACGCATCGAACTTCCTCAATTCAAATCCGATTTGGCTGAAATTTTCAGGGAACTCGCGGGTTGGACCCCAGAATTTCAGAACAATCAAATCATTGGTATGGCCTCTGCGCATATGCCAGCGGGAAAGCTGATGTCAGTTTCTTCTTACGAACCTATGGCCCACGTGATGGGTACCTACTATGTACAGTGGAAATATTTACGATGAACTACGCGCGGTAAAACTATTTGTTGAGCTTCTGTGCGATTGTGTAAGACACAGTGTTATTTTCTTTGCTGCGCCGTTAGGGATCACCAACTCTATGAAATATTGCCACGGATCACTGGAAATTTATGTCGAAACCGAGCTGTCGTTTAACCTTTTCGTCTGAACCTGGTGGCCTATGCAACGCTCAGTTGGTCTGTTGTATTGGCGCCACTAAACTGTTGTCGAATGGTTGATTTGCTGCCGATTTTTCAGTCCATAAAACACCAGTAAAACTGCTGACAAGCCCGTATCATCTGACACAACATGCGTGAGCTAATTTACCACATGCGTTCCCACTGAACGATTGATTCCTGATTTTATTTGTTGACTCAGTAGGTAAAATACTAATTCTTTTTTTGTATGTATACATTTATTAGAATCACGAAATTTCAAATTTCTTTCCCGCTTTGAACATTGAGACCAATTATCTCAATATGAGCGTAGGTAAAATGCGGACAATTTAATCCGTTGAGCTTGCTGGAGGTTGGTTTCGCATAGGTGAAATGCGGACAATTCTGTACTAGTAAAATGCATTGTCAAGCGATCTGGATGCTCGCTGGCGCTCGCATCTCAAAAAAGATAAACAATCCCAGAAACTATCCCGTGAATGAGCAGTTTGTTTGGGAATTCTGAATAGATTAGTGGAATGCATTGTCAAGCGATCTGGATGCTCGCTAGCGCTCGCATCTCAAAAAAGATAAACAATCCCAGAAACTATCCCGTGAATGAGCAGGTTGTTTGGGACTTCTGAATAGATTAGTGGAATGCATTGTCAAGCGATCTGGATGCTCGCTGGCGCTCGCATCTCAAAAAAGATAAACAATCCCAGAAACTATCCCGTGAATGAGCAGGTTGTTTGGGACTTCTGAATAGATTAGTATGTTAGGTATGTAACATAGGGACTTCTGAGTAGAATGTTAGGTATGTAACAAGACTGTTTAATGCCTTCGAAAATACCAGAAAAGAAGCCAAGTAGAGCAGGAATTACAAAGATTGTGAGATTCAGTCAGGTTGTTTGAACAAGTGTGGGAAACTGACAGGACAGACTCGTCCGCATTTTAACGTACATGTTTCAAAAACACCGTCCGCTTTTTAATGTTTACTTTCAGGGATTAACAACTTACGTCCGCAATTTACTGCGTCCCCTCAATTTTATGTGGACGATCCCCCCCCCCCCCCCCCCTCCCACCGTATTATCTTCGCCTTGCGCGTGGGAGCATGCACGATCACCCCCGCTGTTTGGTGGACAGTTTACTCGTACGTTCAATTCACTATGGTTCCAAAACGGTGAAGGGCCCACACTCCATAAGCAAGTTTGACTCAACTCATTTGAAATTGGTCAAGCAGGCTTGAAGACCCCATACGCTTGCCATTCGATCAACCTTATGTTCCGCTGGACACGGGGACCCGTCAAGCACACCTCCAAATCAAACTCACAAACCACACCCACGCACGGTCAAGCTTCCTTATTATTCTAGCAAGTATGACAAACTTGACTGTGTATGTTTCAACGCTCCCATATTGAAATGGAATCTGCCGAGTACAGAATAGACGTGAGCACTTGTCGCGTTCATAGAGTTGGATTTGTGTTACACGTTTATGAAGATTAGTTAGCCAACGACGATCTAATAATTATGCTCCACCGAAGCGACGCCACTGATGTCGTGGTTTCTCCCAAATCTCTACATAAACCACTCTTATGTAACACTTATGTAAGCGATTTAACCAAATAAAGGAAGGGAACGACGAGCTGGGCAACGTGGCTCCATTCCCTGGCACCAGTGGCGTAGCCATGGGGGGGGGGGGGGGGGGGGGGTTAATGGGGGTCATAACCCCCCCCCCCCCCCCATTGGCTCGAAAAGTTCATCACAAATTAAAATTAAATCTTAAGAATGATACCAATCACAAAAGTCACATACAAAAATAACAATAACAGATTAAACGTTAAATCAAACTAATTAAACAGTTAAATAATATTACGTTTATTTTATTACTAACGATCTGTCCCAAAAATTTGATCCACTCTTTTTGACAAAAATGCTTATCGAAATAGTCCCTCACCGTCACCATCCCACACTTCAGGTGAATTAATACTGATTTTAGCCCTTAATACCAATTGCTGACCCCCAAAAATCCTAATTAGCCCCCTATTCTGTGTGAAAAGCAACTGAAATGGTATTTTTTCTGTCTTCACTGTTCACTCACCCTTCCATGCCACTTTCAGTGATTTTATATATATCAATTTTAGCAGTTTTTACCAATTTTGACCCCTAAAAACTCGAATTTAACCCCCTTCAAATTTTTGAAAATTGCTCATCCTTTCGTTTGGCAATAAGAACATTTTGGCGAAATTTGGAATTTTTATCACGTAACCAAGGTCAGATATCGTCTGGAGTGACACATAAATAAATTTATATAATATATAATATACGTATATACATTTTTGTTAAAATCTAAGGATGAAATCAGGATGATCAGAAACTGCTTTGCCTTTAAAAAAATTTCAAAAATTTATGTTCTGAAAATGTTGGACCCATTGCGATACCTTAATTTTCCTTGAAAATTCGCGAACATTGTTGCCAAATAAATGTTGTATTTATTCAGTTTATCTTACCTAACGTTATCTGTAATATTTAGTGCTTTGTTAAATTTAATTTAAATTCAGCTTTCTTTGTAATTTCAAACCTTATTAGCGAATTTTCAAAGAAAATAAAGCTATTCCAATGGGTAACATTTTCAGAACATGAATTTTTGAAATAGTTTTATAGTCAAATCCGTTTCAGAGCATCCTCAGTTCATCCCTAGATTTTAACAAAAATTTATGATGTATTTATATATTTATGTATTTATGTATATTTATGTGCCACTCCAGATGATATCTGTCCTTGGGTACATGGTAAAAATTCTAAATTTCTCGAAAACGTTCATATTGCCAAACGATAGGATGAGTCCGAAGATGAGAAATTTTCAAAGTCCAAGGGGGTCAAATTTGAGTTTTTAGGGGTCAAAAGTCGGTAAAAACTACTAAAATTGCAAACAATTGCTATAAAATCACTGGAAGTGGTATGGAAGGTTGAGTAAAGACAGAAAATACCATTTCAGTTGTTTTTCACACAGAATAGGGGCCAGAATTTGACTTTTGTGGGTGAAAAATTGGTATTAATGGTAAAATCAATATTAATTCACCTGACGTTGTGTGGGATGATTAATCACGACGGAGGGACTACCTCGATAATAAGTATTTAATAAAATTAATAAATTATAATAATAAATTATAATAAAAACTGGGTAAAATTTGACTTTATTAGGGCGAAACATCGGTAAAAATGGCTAAAATCACGAAAGATTATATAATTTTAAGAAAAGTGGTATGGTTTCTCGCTATATCATATTTTTACACAATATCAGGAATATTTCCTTGAAAATTCGCTCTTATAGCCATGCTACATGACAGGAATTTTTTTTCCGATAACCTGGATTCAACAATCCTGGCTACGCCACTGCCTGGCACCATGGTGACCCAAAAAACTGCAGCAAATTCTGGAGTCCTAAGGAGTAGGTATACTGTCATAATTTCAGCTCAAAATACCAAAAATTGCGGCTTGTAGCGTGGTACAGACATAAATACATGTATATAGTCACCTGCAAATGTCGCTCGACTCACTGACGTTCAGTGATTCAGTGACAGTTCGACTCACTGATTCAGTGATAGTTTTTTACAATTCATCCTTTGTCACAGGGATACCTGATTTGGACCTAAAATAATATATTACTTATTACTTCCGTGTTCCTGTTATATTGTTGTAGGAACGGCATTATGGTGATAGGTACCGTCAAAAACAGGTGTTCGAGAAAACCATGGTATCTTGTTTCAGAAGTGCTCAAAACAAGTTTCTAGACGGTTTTCCGCTTCATGTCGCTCTGTGTACATATGTGTATAATATATGTGTATGTGTGTATATATGCTGGCATTTCAAATGGTCATAACTTCCTCAAAATACGGTCTTTTTCAGATTTTATTGATCTTCTGTTGATTTTGTTTGGGTTTTGTTCACCTCGTTAAACTCTTCAATTTGAGATGAGAAGGAGTAGGTGGAAAAATGAGGGAGTTACGACAGGTTTTCTAATTTTTCGATTTTCAACGATAACTGCCGTAAAAATGGATCAAAATTTGTGCCGGTGGTGCCAAAATGTCCGTTAGGATGTCTAGATCGTGCCTATTGATTTTTTACTCGATCGCGTCGATTTGGCTAATTGACAGCAAAAAACGCTGCAAATCCCTGCACAACGGTTTATTATTTTGTATAGAATACCCTTCTGTTACAGATCACAGCTCTATGTATAGATAACCCGTCTATATAATATGATATGTACTATTCTATACATATTATGTAGATCGCAGACCCTCCGTAGGTTAGTACCTAACCCCGTACTCGTTACTAGGTACCTACCTAAATCACGAGTTAAATGTTGCTAAAATAATTCTGCCGATGACAAACAGTACCTAACAAAAAGAAACACACATAATGAAGTTCTGAAAAGAAATTGTTGATGAGGAGTGAAAAAAGTTGCAAAAGTACCTACCAACAAACTCCAGCCCCTTCTACGTAGATGGTATAATGAACCGTTGTGTAATAATTTACCGTTGAGTAATGATTTACCGTAGTAATAATTTACCCATCAATAATACTTCAACGTTTGTTCAAGTTTCACTACCTACCAACAAACTCCAAAAGAGCCATCATTTTTCAAATTAAATAATATCACAGAACAACCAACTCGACTTCATACTCCGCCAATATAATCAGGTGATCCCTACCAATGATTGGCCGTATTCACAAATTCCTATTGTGGGCGCGTCTCTGGTTACGAGATTTGGTTTGAATTGTATACAATTTCATTCACACTGTAGTCGAAAATGCCTGTCGGTGCAAACTTCGGGGCCTTACTGTGAACGAACGGCTGGACGTACGATGCTCCGGATGGTCTTAAAAAACTCGCAAGTTCGAGAACTATTTAAAACCGTAAAAATATTTACGTAAAGAAATGGTATAGGCGTTTTGAAAATTTCAACCCCTATTTTGAACCCCTTAGAGATGACTCACAGTAACGTCGAGCTTCGAGGACCAACTAGACGCCGAACGGAACCTATAACCCGAATTTCATCAATTTTTTTTCATGGTAACTAAGAAAAGTGGCCCGTACGGCGTACGGCGTACGGCGGACAGACAGAAATATTTTGGTTTATTATTTTCAATAATGAACCATTGGAATCGAGCATGAAAAAAAAAATTCTTACCCCCCCTCAAAATTTGATGGTTTACGTTTCAAGGTATGTAGAATCCAAAACTGCAATAAAAATATTTCTGTCTGTCCGCCGTACGCCGTACGCCGTACGCCGTACGGGCCACTTTTCTTAGTTACCATGAAAAAAAATTGATGAAATTCGGGTTATAGGTCCCGTTCGGCGTCTAGTTGGTCCTCGAAGCTCGACGTTACTGTCAGTCATCTCTAAGGGGTTCAAAATAGGGGTTGAAATTTTCAAAACGCCTATACCATTTTTTTACGTAAATATTTTTACGGTTTTAAATAGTTCTTGAACTTGCGAGTTTTTTAAGACCATCCGGAGCATCGTACGTCCAGCCGTTCGTTCACAGTAAGGCCCCGAAGTTTGCACCGACAAGCATTTTCGACTCCAGTGTGAATGAAATTGTATACAATTCAAACCAAATCTCGTAACCAGAGACGCGCCCACAATAGGAATTTGTGAATACGGCCAATCATTGGTAGGGATCACCTGATTATATTGGCGGAGTATGAAGTCGAGTTGGTTGTTCTGTGATATTATTTAATTTGAAAAATGATGGCTCTTTTGGAGTTTGTTGGTAGGTAGTGAAACTTGAACAAACGTTGAAGTATTATTGATGGGTAAATTATTACTACGGTAAATCATTACTCAACGGTAAATTATTACACAACGGTTCATTATACCATCTACGTAGAAGGGGCTGGAGTTTGTTGGTAGGTACTTTTGCAACTTTTTTCACTCCTCATCAACAATTTCTTTTCAGAACTTCATTATGTGTGTTTCTTTTTGTTAGGTACTGTTTGTCATCGGCAGAATTATTTTAGCAACATTTAACTCGTGATTTAGGTAGGTAGTACCTAGTAACGAGTACGGGGTTAGGTACTAACCTACGGAGAGTCTGTGATCTACATAACGTGTATAGAATAGTACATATCATATTATATAGACGGGTTATCTATACAGAGAGCTGTGATCTGTAACAGAAGGGTATTCTATACAAAATAATAAACCGTTGTGCAGGGATTTGCAGCGTTTTATTGCAGTTTTGGATTCTACATACCTTGAAACGTAAACCATCAAATTTTGAGGGGGGGTAAGAATTTTTTTTTTCATGCTCGATTCCAATGGTTCATTATTGAAAATAATAAACCAAAATTATGTCAATGGGTCCAACATTTTCTACGTTTAGTGGTTAACAGGCCTTGGTGTGGCGTGAGAAAGTGAAGTTTCTATGCAAGTACCCGTTTCCATGCTCAGTATTGTATGTTCTCATGGTCGGCCTGTCAGGCCAACATGGAAGTATACTGTGTGGCAGTCCCCACACCGGAACTATGTAATATGATTAAGGGTGGTGAAATTTCTGATTCATTGTTACAGCTGAATTATGAAGAAAGAAGGTAACCCACAGTATTGATGTGGTTGGCTTTGTTTTTTAAATTACATATACGTGTGGCGTTCACATACGCCACCTGACCCTACTCACGATTCTTACCTACAGAGAGATTGGTCTGTTACTGTGTGATGATGAAAGAGTTGGTAGGTTCCTTATTGGGACCCACTTACTGCAGATATAGCTGATTTAATAGTTACATACAGGTTTACGTAGTAGCTCTTTATTGAGCTACCTACCTATGTTTGTCGGTTAACTCATTTAATCCTATAGAAAGGCTCCGAAGCCTCCAGCCGTATCTCTCAAGGTAGACGTGTTTTGACGAGAAATGAATCATAACACCTTGCTATGTAGTTGGAAAGGAGAGCGCACTAAAAGCGTTGAGTGAATCATGCCGTTCTCACCCCTGAAGGTGAAGGACTTGGGCAAAGGAACTTTTGTTCCTGCCTAGTCATGAGGATACCTACATAATTAGAAACGTTTGAATCCTGAATGGTGGTGTAACATTTTCTAAACCACATTAAAAATAGTTTAACCCAATAAGTAATAAAATTTCCAACCACATTAATAACGGTGTCACCCAAATCAATTTCTTCTGCCCCAGCCAATTTGCCTATGGCTAGATGGAGAATGTTCGTGGATGGGATACAGTAGCACCCCATGAAAAACACATTAAGAACCCAAAAATTTCGTACTCAGTCGTACTCGCTTCGGCGGTACATATACTAAAATTGGAACGATACAGAGAAGATTAGCATGGCCCCTGCGCAAGGATGACACGCAAAATCGTGAAGCGTTCCACATTTTTTTGTCCGCACTGCCTCTCTCACACTTGAATCAGAGGGTTTGTTTTGCTCCGATGAAACCTGGATGACTCACGCATTGGCTAATATCGTGGCGTGCGATTCAGCTGCCCACGCTCTGAGGTCCCGGGTTCGAATCTTGATACCCACGAAAGGATTTTTTCGCCCTCCCGCTTCGTTTGTAGATTGGTACTCCAGTGTATGGGTGGGTGGTATGTCGTGATGACCAAAACCCCTTAAGTCTTGTATTTCTTGCATACCTATGTTTGTATGGTAGGTAATATATTATGCCTACTACATACTAAGAAGATGTTTGTGGATTTATTCTCAAAATCTTCCAACTTACCTACTAACCAGGCTATCAAAAACTTGAAGTTGAATGGTATAATTTCCGCGTAAATACGAATAGTAAAGTCACGCTTGTGGTTTGTAAACCTGAAAGTATGTGGGGTTTGTGGACCCGATTAGCGAAGCGATTCCGTGATCACAATGAAAACATTAGACACTTATGATTTTGTGTTTAATTAAGATGAAATAAATGCCTACAAATCCGAGTGGGTTCCTAACCGAATTATAATTTCTTTTGCTCTGGTGAAACCTGGATGACTCACACCTTGACTAATAACGTGGCGAGCGATTCAACAGCCCACGCTATGACGTCCCGGGTTCGAATCTGGGTACCCACCAATGGATTTTTTCGCCCTCCGGCTTCATTTGTAGGTAGGTACTCCCGTGTATGGGTGGGTGGCATGTCGTGGGACCTTAAAACTCCTTCAGTCTCCTTGTATTTCCTGCATACCTAAGTTTGTATGGTAGGTAATATATTATACCTACTACTAAGAAGATGGATTTATTCTCACTCTTCCAACTTACCTACTTACCAAGCTATCAAAAACTTGAAGTTAAATGCGTAATTCCCGCGTACGTGAATAGTAAGTCATGCCTGTTGTTTGTAAACCTGAAATTTTGTGGGGTTTGTGGACCCTAATCTCAGCGAAGCGATTCCTTGATCACAGTATTTAGCAAGACACTTATATTTATTATTATTTTTGCGTTTCATTAAGATGAAATAAATGTCTACGAATCCGACTGGGTTCCTAACCGAATTAACCATTGTGAATTTCTGTTACGTGTTGCAAAGATTTCATGTTACAGTCCGAATTTAATAAAATTCATATGGGACCATCTGGGGCCAACCCCGTACCTACCCTGAATTTCAGCTAAAAATTACGGACATTCTGTAATACGATCGCAGGTATCAGGTAGTTAGTTGCCTACCTTCAATTTTGGTTTATTATTTTCAATAATGAACCATTGGAATCGAGCATGAAAAAAAAAATTCTTACCCCCCCTCAAAATTTGATGGTTTACGTTTCAAGGTATGTAGAATCCAAAACTGCAATAAAAATATTTCTGTCTGTCCGCCGTACGCCGTACGCCGTACGCCGTACGGGCCACTTTTCTTAGTTACCATGAAAAAAAATTGATGAAATTCGGGTTATAGGTTCCGTTCGGCGTCTAGTTGGTCCTCGAAGCTCGACGTTACTGTGAGTCATCTCTAAGGGGTTCAAAATAGGGGTTGAAATTTTCAAAACGCCTATACCATTTTTTTACGTAAATATTTTTACGGTTTTAAATAGTTCTCGAACTTGCGAGTTTTTTAAGACCATCCGGAGCATCGTACGTCCAGCCGTTCGTTCACAGTAAGGCCCCGAAGTTTGCACCGACAGGCATTTTCGACTCCAGTGTGAATGAAATTGTATACAATTCAAACCAAATCTCGTAACCAGAGACGCGCCCACAATAGGAATTTGTGAATACGGCCAATCATTGGTAGGGATCACCTGATTATATTGGCGGAGTATGAAGTCGAGTTGGTTGTTCTGTGATATTATTTAATTTGAAAAATGATGGCTCTATTGGAGTTTGTTGGTAGGTAGTGAAACTTGAACAAACGTTGAAGTATTATTGATGGGTAAATTATTACTACGGTAAATCATTACTCAACGGTAAATTATTACACAACGGTTCATTATACCATCTACGTAGAAGGGGCTGGAGTTTGTTGGTAGGTACTTTTGCAACTTTTTTCACTCCTCATCAACAATTTCTTTTCAGAACTTCATTATGTGTGTTTCTTTTTGTTAGGTACTGTTTGTCATCGGCAGAATTATTTTAGCAACATTTAACTCGTGATTTAGGTAGGTACCTAGTAACGAGTACGGGGTTAGGTACTAACCTACGGAGGGTCTGCGATCTACATAATATGTGTAGAATAGTACATATCATATTATATAGACGGGTTATCTATACATAGAGCTGTGATCTGTAACAGAAGGGTATTCTATACAAAATAATAAACCGTTGTGCAGGGATTTGCAGCGTTTTTCACCTTTTCGTTGACAAAAACTTACTCCCAATTTTTATCTGCAACGTTGTATGTATGTATTCAACGTTGATTTTTAATGTTGTTAATGTTGATTTTGCCGTGATTGTTCAACATTGGAAATTAGCCTTCAACTGATTACGTACTCTGCAAGCACCTGTACGTAATAACGAATTTATTATCAAAAACCACAGTCATGCAGCATGGCTATAAGAGCGAATTTTCGAAGTTTTCGGCATCTTCCTCCTCCGCCTAAAATTTTCTGAAAATTAATTTTCGGCCAATGTTTTCCCAACTTGATACCATACAAAATTAAAACAGGAGTAGTTTTACGCAAAGTAAAATTTGGGGTGGAAGGAGGGGGAGGGGGAAATCAAAAATGTTTTGAATACCAGAAGAGTAGGTATTGGGTACGTAACAAATTTTTTGTTCCATTTTTTGCCGAGTAACACCTCGGTTTGTAGATTTTCCAACGCTGAACACGATGGTAAAGTCAGAATTGCGATATCCCATTCCATTATCAGATTAGAGCAGACGAACCAGGAAGAACATCTCAAGAAATAACCACGTTCCTTCATCTTCAAAGTGCTCCAGTTTGAGAATGGAATGAGATATCGCAATTCTGATTTCACCATCGTGTTCAGCGTACAAAAACCTTTAAAATGAGGTGTCACTTGTCAGACTTTTTCATTTTGGGAATTTATGGGTAATTTTCCCCCCCTAAAACTCCCCAAAACTCCCCCTTAGGGTGACCCGATTCTGCCCATCTTCGAACTTAGCCTGTCAATTGCCAAGACAGATTTTTCGTGCAAATTTGAACTTTTTATCTCAATTCTTTCGAGAGTTATCGTCTGGAATGACACATACATATATAAATATATAAATAAATATATATATGCATTTAATTTTTGGTGTCTTTCGGCAGGGAATTCAGGATGGTCTGAAACGGATTTTGGTATAAAAATCTTTCGGAAATTCGAGTTTTAAAAATTTTGGACCGAGAACAATAGCTTCTTTTCTTCGAAAATTCGCTAAAATACATTGATTCCGCCGTGTTGCTTAATGTAGGTATCTTCCATATATTATAACCTACCTCAAATAGGCATTATGCTCAAGGCTTCCTGGGTCTTCATATTTACTGCAGTCTGTAGTTGAGTTCGTTGCATTAATACGGTATATTTTCACTGTAGGATGGTCGATTAGAACCATCTCCTTACATCAGTTGTACATGTCTTTGTAAGGAGTGATGTGGGGAATATCGAGGGTTGGTCCGAAGTGAAAGAATTGCTAAGTTTTTAAAAAAAATGGACCAACCCTCGATATTCCCCACATCACTCCTTACAATAAATACCAGTGGTCAAGAAACTCAAACCTAATTGTACATGTCTTTCACTATGGCACGTATTCGTACCCTGCAAGCACCTGTACGTAATAACGAACGACCTTTTTGTTGTAGGTGATCGAGCAGGACCGTCACTTATTGCGAAGGAAACTAGCGACAACTCAGGCAGAATGCGAGACTCGTCTGCTGGAGCTGCAGGCAGATATTCGGGAGCTCCAGAGGGCTCTAGGGGAGAAGGACAACTCAATACGACAGTCAGAAAAGGACAAAAACGCCCTCATACTCGAACTCACCGAACAAAACCAACGGCTTACTGCTCAAATCAAAGAGGTAATTACCTGTAATGGGCTATTTTATCACATTTCCGATGTTCATGTTCAATCGCTGTTCTCCGAATTTCAGCTTAGATTACTTGCTATCTTTCGGAGATTCCAGCTGCTGATTGGTAAACCGCTTGTCATCTTGTGTCCATAATTTGTTACATCAAAAACCTACGTATACAGGGTGTCTCACTTATGATCCGAAAATTTTTAACCACGTGTTCTACAACCAATTTCCAACAAAAAGTGTCCCTTTAAAGTTTTTTTTTTAAACCACTAAAAACCTGAGTTTTTTCAATGTTAAGATTTTTTTCGTGTTTTTGACCTTTGGTCACTGAAAAGGTCATAACTCCCTTAATATGAAAAGTTAAACCAAATCTAAGTAAACCGTTGGAAAGAGCGTTAAATTTCCCGTCTTTTGAGCCTCTAACAATAATTTTTTGAAGGGAACTTGAGAGTGAAAAATGAGCCTGAAAAGTTAATTTCGTCAATTCTTGAAAACTGCCTGTTTTTCAAACGATCATTAGGCCCCATAATTCTGGTGATTGGTCATTGCCTGTAAGCCTAAAAAATGCGCAAAAGCCTCAGCTTTCCAACGGTATAGTCAGTTTTTATTTTTTAGAGGGAACGTTTTTGATAAAATTGAGTTTTTATGCGAAAAAACTTGTGTTTTCAGGCACATTTGAGGGTTTTTCCTTGGGGAAAAAAGTACTGCATGACTAACCACTGATGACTTTGGAGGCGGATTTACGTATTTTTTTACGCTGAATCTAATGGTGACATACCCAGAGCTTCCTAGCAACGCCGCCCGTCTGTCGATGGGATTGTATGCGAAAAAACGTGTGTTAAACAGAGTGAGGTTTGTTTCTGTTGTTTGTTGTGATGCCCTCTTCTTAGCGTTGATAAGAAAATCGTCATGAGGAAAACATCTACGTACAAAGTCTCTCTATTCGACCGAGTTCACCATCACGTTCAATCCGTTCTTCCGCTGCGTTCGATCCAGTTTCCTGTGTTGAAAATTTTCGAAGTTTTTCTTTCAACTATGGCTCTATGAACTGACGCATGTGGCACCCGTAGCTGCAAGCCCGATCGGCGGGTGCTGGAAGTGGAATCCTCAGCTATTGCGTCCAACATCGCCTCGTCACGAAATTCATCGCGTGGACCGCTTGCTCTGTGAGTGACCATTTGGAACAATTCCCCGTTCCGTGCACGTGTGCATACCTGCGTTAATATTTGAAAAATGTTAGCTGCAATTCACCATTGCTGGTCGTTATGGCTGAATAAATGTCATGAAGCTATTACGTAGGCGTAGAAAACAGAATTTACCTTGTGAGTAATTTCCAGTTGTTAACCTCATACCATCAGGCGTCTTCACAAATGGGTGGGTTAAATAAGGGTGTTAGCACAAACAACACTTCATTCCGAACATGACGAAATCCAAAACACAAAAACGAACACCTTTTGATATGGTGAAGTGCATTTACCCTACTGAAGGTTTCTCTGTAAGGAGGATGTCTGTTGGGGAAACGCCGCGCGTACTCTCTTCCCGCTGCTGATGCGTTTCCGTGCGTAACCATATACGAAAATCATGTCGACGCACTCTTTGACGGTATAGGTGAATGGAGCCATAGTTGAAAGAAAAACTTCGAAAATTTTCAACACAGGAAACTGGATCGAACGCAGCGGAAGAACGGATTGAACGTGATGGTGAACTCGGTCGAATAGAGAGACTTTGTACGTAGATGTTTTCCTCATGACGATTTTCTTATCAACGCTAAGAAGAGGGCATCACAACAAACAACAGAAACAAACCTCACTCTGTTTAACACACGTTTTTTCGCATACAATCCCATCGACAGACGGGCGGCGTTGCTAGGAAGCTCTGGGTATGTCACCATTAGATTCAGCGTAAAAAAATACGTAAATCCGCCTCCAAAGTCATCAGTGGTTAGTCATGCAGTACTTTTTTCCCCAAGGAAAAACCCTCAAATGTGCCTGAAAACACACGTTTTTTCGCATAAAAACTCAATTTTCTCAAAAACGTTCCCTCTAAAAAATAAAAACTGACTATACCGTTGGAAAGCTGAGGCTTTTGCGCATTTTTTAGGCTTACAGGCTATGACCAATCACCAGAATTATGGGGCCTAATGATCGTTTGAAAAACAGGCAGTTTTCAAGAATTGACGAAATTAACTTTTCAGGCTCATTTTTCACTCTCAAGTTCCCTTCAAAAAATTATTGTTAGAGGCTCAAAAGACGGGAAATTTAACGCTCTTTCCAACGGTTTACTTAGATTTGGTTTAACTTTTCATATTAAGGGAGTTATGACCTTTTCAGTGACCAAAGGTCAAAAACACGAAAAAAATCTTAACATTGAAAAAACTCAGGTTTTTAGTGGTTTAAAAAAAAAAACTTTAAGGGACACTTTTTGTTGGAAATTGGTTGTAGAACACGTGGTTAAAAATTTTCGGATCATAAGTGAGACATCTCCTTTGGTGAGAATTTCCCCTTGAGAGCTGTCATAGGTAAAGTGCAAAATCAAATTCTACATTCGCACTTTGTTAGCTTCAGCAGCACATAACCATTATTTAAAAGCAAGTTGCTTTAATCCCCTTGGCTGAAATTACAACAGATCTCACAGCACATGCGCAAGACTGTGGCTTTTCTAACAGTATCCAAGAGCTAACATCAGTGTTTCTGTGTGCCGAGGGCACCTGTGTGTAGAGGAATCTCCGGTTTATTGCTCCTTTAACATCCTACCCTGTATATTGTCTAAAACAAAAGCAGGAATTATTGTGTTTCATCATAAAAACGCTCACATGGGAAAAACTTTTCATTCCAGTCGAACAAAATGGAAGAACAACTGAGAATACAACTGCAGTCTCTCAAAGAGCAAGCCTACACGCGACGGACAAGCATGCAAGACCACCAAAGCAGTTTAGACGTTCTCAGAGATGAGGTAACGAGTGGAATTGTTTACTTTATGTAGACCATCACTGTTTCGCAGCAGTAATGGGCAATAATAATAATATGAGTCTGCTGAAAATTTAATTTTTTCCAGAAGGTAGAAACGTGAATGTGAAATTCACTGATTAACCTATTATTGGCAAGAGGTCGAACAGTAACTCGTATTTTTTTAACTTTTGAAATCTGTATTCAAGTGTAAAAGAGTAAGTCTCGTTTTTCCGACTGCGTATAGTTTAATACTTGGTTGTGAGGGCAATCCAGCCTTCTTTGACACCATGGAGTCAGAACACCACCCTCCGGAATTCAGAGGACTTTTAGACACTTTTTAGACGATTTAGGCAGCAGTATGGACCATCAGCAAGACGGTTAGCCCACCAAATTGGCATGGATATCAAGAAAATAGCTAGTGAAAAGAATGGTCGCATATTCCTTCAACGTTGTAGAAGATCCAGTGTGTTTCCAGCTCACATTGTGCATAAATGAAATTAAGTTTTCCTATACTTCTGAGGTCCAGTCACCGATATTCAGTAAGGTAGAGAATATGGTTACAGATTTAAAATTAAAAAAATTTCCTTTCTATGGAAACCGAAATATTTATCTGTGAACTG
Source organism: Leptopterna dolabrata (assembly GCA_954871275.1). NCBI lineage: Eukaryota > Metazoa > Arthropoda > Insecta > Hemiptera > Miridae > Leptopterna > Leptopterna dolabrata. Next base: position 81,152,056 of record OX940975.1, on the reverse strand, counting down.
AAAAAAATAGAGTCATATAATAGGAGGATAGTCTAGGGACGGCTTCTTTAGGGACAAGGTCGATGTTTCTGCCTTGTACAGTACACCAACCAACAGAATTTAGTGTTTGAACGTATTTTCAGGGAGGTTAGATATAAACAGATTGAAAAGTTTGGGGCACTGTTACGACGAAGCACCCAAAATGAACTAGTCAATATGGGATGGATGACTAGTCCAGTCAGAGTTCCTAGGCCCGAAATTAGGCATAGAGTATGTACATTAGTGAGGACCTTCCTGTACTACAGATATATGTGATCTAGAAGCTGTAGTTGATGAATTCGTACCACTTGAAGACTAAAATAGAATTAGGCGTCAAGTAAAAAGAAAAAACTCACTGAGCCTCTAAAGCCCCAACAACAATTACATCGTGAAGTGATACAGATTTGGTGGCAACTATTCTTCTCAAGTTGACAGAGGTCTGTTAATAATCATTCGTAAACTTTACTCATCAGATGGGGTCCACTGATGGGTTTTGGTACCTTCTATACGACTAAATGTACGGGTAAAGCCCATACATGTAGCAGCAGCATGCGATTCATTTGCGGCTACTACCCAGTATTGAGCTCCTTTGGTTATTTTTGATGAATTCCAGATCCTGATGATGTCGGAAAAAAAGAACGAGTTGGAGAGGAGAGTCCAATCCATGACGCAGCAGCGGGACAGTCTCAGCTCAGCTCTGGACGAAGCGACCGACAGAATCATGTTCCTCGAGCGACAACTGAGGGAACAGCAAATGCAGGTGGGTACAGACTAATCACAATGTTCCAAGATTTCATCTGTTAGGCCGAGCCTCTTGACTTTCTGTCGGAAACTGTTGTATGTAGGTGTTAGCTACTTGGCGGAGTTTTATGGTGCCGAGTTGAAATTTGGTTGAATACAGTGGTACCGAGGAATTATGACTGGGCAATTTTCATGGATTACAAATTCTCCTTTTTTGGCCCAATTCTGTTCAATAACGGAAATCATCACTTTTATTGACCACATAATGAGGTTTTTTTTGCGGAAAGTCTAGGCAGAAAACGAGTGTGAAATTTGAATTTCTGAATTCCCTGTAGAAATGAGCTATCAGCCGAGTAGTTCAACTCAAATCCCACTGAGAGCGCTAGTGCATCACTTTAAACGATGTACACAGCTGCAATGGATGGGTGTATGGAAACGCAAATTTATAAATACATTTAAAAACCCATCCTCAAAATAAAACCAAAGAAAAGGTCACGGTAAAGATTCTATAAAGTTGCGAGTTAGGTTTGCATTTCTAATGTTGGGTTGTTGGCAGCAATGAGAACCTTCGCTTCCGAGGCTTTGCTGCTCCACCTTGGGCCAGCAGCCAGTCAGGTGTCCATAGACCTGATACGTCATTTTTTGGCGCATTTTTTCTTTTAATTTAAAAAAAACGGGCTCCAAACTACCATTTTTCCGAGAGCTCTGAATAATTTTTTTTAAAAACTGACAAAAATGTCCCATTGTTAGGCATAGGGTTGGGTAACTTTTAGTAGTTCACCGTAATTTACAGGAAATTCTAATCCCTAATTTTCTTGATTTCTCGTGCAGCTGGTTTTGCAACAGTTTCTTTAGTTCACTTATCGTCGTTCATGGTCGATGTGCAGTGGTTGGAGAAGATAGCTCACTGCAATGAGAATGTGAAACAGTTGTACAGGTATGAAATTACAGAGTGAAGCGAGAGGACAGACACCATTTATAGACACGAATGGGTTTTATAATCATATCCATTAATTGATATTTCTATAAAAGGATTCATGGGTAGATCGTATGAATGTAAAGGATTCATCCAAGGAGAAAGATGATATCTGTTATCCCTCACTTGGAGGTGCTTACTATTTACGAACCCTAAAACAACCTCCTTTCCAAATACGAATACGTAGGAGATAAATCCTACGTAGACTTGTACAACTCTGGGATCTCTGCTTGTATTTCTCATCTGTTACCCTATCATATGTGTCGGTATATAGTAAATTGTCAATATATAGTAAATTGTCAATTTCTCTGGCAGATGAGGGTGTCTCACAGCGAGCTGGAGGAACTGAAGAGCGTCAACGGGAGTCTGGGCGAGCGGCTGCAAGCGATGGGCGGCATTATCAGCGGCCAGCGCTCTCTTCACAGCGAGATGGAATGCGACGATTCCGTTCTCCCTGCCGGCGACGAGTACCACCAGGTCCTCATCTCTGAGGTTTTAATAAATAGAACTGAAAATTATGTCTTATTGAAGTAACTTCGGTGTTGGACACGTCTGATTTGGGCTAATAATGTCCACAATCCAGATTATAACTACTGTACCCTCCCCAGTCTGTAGCATGTTGAGTGAGGGCATTCTCACTTACTCATATTCCATTTTGAAATTTTCAGATCAAGGTTGAAATCGTTAACGTTTATGATCGGGTGCGAGCAGTTTGCCACAGTCTGAAGCAGAGAGCGCAGCAGCCTACTGAATCGGTCAGGCCTGACATCACCATTCATGAAGTCAAGGTTCGTTTACAATATCCCAACCTTCCTCTTTGACGATAGCTTTGTCGTGAGTACATCAAAATGTTCTCGTGCAGGAGTGGCCCATTAGTTTTACTAAGGTGTAGAAGATGCCTTAGGCCATTCTCGAGCCTGGGGGTTGACAGGGCTTGAGAATGGCCTAAGGCATCTTCTTAACGGTGATTGGAGATGATACAGTACGTATTATAAAATAAATGCTGTATTGTTTGTTATTCAACAAACTTCAAAAATATTTCCATTCACAGTAGATAAAAATGAGATATTATAGTCTGCACAAAAAAACTCAGATAAAGAATAAAATTCATTTTCTGTAACAATTTTTCCAAATTTAGATTAAGATTGTCTTGCTAAGAGGTTAATGGAACCCACTGCGGGCCAAATGGAGGATGAGATGATTCCTGATCTTGATACTGTTGTATTCAGTTCCCCTCTTGAAAAGCTCCAAATTGTGGGCAGGGACTCCCAGTAGGTCTTTACCGTATCTCGTGGCGTGGCTGTGATCGAAAGCATATGATTTGTTGGCTACTTGTTTGCATGACGTTAGTAAGGCTTCAAGGAATGTACATGCATTGTACGGTTAAAATCTTCTCTTATAAATAATCCTCTGCATGAGGAATAGGGCGGATTACCAGCTGGGATTCGAATAGCTCCCTTTTGAACTATAAAAATCCTGTACATATTATGGGGGTTTGCATAAAATAAGAGCCCATACCTAACTCGATATGAAATAGGCCATAGTATGCCATTAGCATAGGTAGTGTTTCTGTCTGTAATGGGGCAGGGCCGCTGCTTCAAAGGTCTTCATCTTGTCTCATCGTTAGAAAATTGTATGGAATCTGTAAATATCTAGGTAACCATCTTACGGTTATCTGATCGTCAGAAAGGCGTTGGGCTGTTTGTACTGATTCTCGGACTCTTTTCGGACGTGTTTTCCTGACTATCCAAAGCCAGTACTCTGATTGTCATTCCAGTGCACAGAAGATAGGGTGGACGAGAACAGCTGACCCTACACTGCCTTCTCGATTCCTAAACATTATCGACTCTTAACCGACCCATCTTAAACACCTTACAATGTTGTTCTTACGGTTAGGTATCTAAGAGTAAGCTGACTGTCAGAAGAAGCCAGTGCGAACCCTTATAGAACTCTTGTAGAAGAAATAATGAGAAAGCTTGAAGCCTAATCACCCGAAAGCGAAGATAAACTGAACCCCGTTTTGGTACCTCGGGTGCCTCTCATTTTTACAAATCCACTGCAAATATAAGAATGTGCTTAAATAGATGAGTAACGATAGTTAGGTAACATATTTTCAAATAATGTCGGTAATAATTGAAGATACTTTTATATTTTTGGCAGGTCGGTCTTTTAACTGCCATAATCCAAGAGCTGTGTGACCTTGTTTCGGATCTCAGTGGCGACAGTTACTCCACGAGCAGCGTCAGCGTCACAGACCTGGAAATTGAGCTGCACCGGGCACAAGAAACTCTGGATAAGATGTCCAAGGTGAGAGGCTCTAACTAAAGCGTTACCTACCTAATTTTTTTTAAGGTGTACATTTAGATTAATTTATATTTAAACAAATTTTTCGGTATAGGCCCACTGTTATGTCGGGTTTGGATGGCCGGGCCTACCAAAAGTGGGGGAAGCAGGTGGGGCGCCTTACCTACACGTGGCACAGCACTGCTCTAAGTAGAAACCTACTCGTCGTACTAAGTACTCTTACACGCTTGTCAGAGATTTTGGGATGTATCGAAGTCCCCTACCTAGTTGTTCTATGTTTCCTTACATTAGAACAGTAGCAGTGAGTGGGGTCTGAAAACGGTGGGGCACCAGACCAGAACACAAAACCAACAGATATGTCCACAAAATACCCCAAGGCAACAACACCCTTCCCTTATTTACTGATATTACTGATATTCCCTTATTTACTGATAGCAGTGATATTCAGCAACGCTTATCTCTTTTAATCAACACTCTATCCTCGTACGAAAACTTCGGCAATTTCTACTACAAATTAGCCACTGAATGCATGTGTTACAAAAATATAGTAAACTAAAATACAGCAAAACAATGACCTGAATCTTGAACGGAGAAGCTATTGACTAGATGCTAGGTAGTTATCTGCGTGTTGACGCCGATCAGTCCACAAACAGCAAACAGGGCTAGACGCACGTAGGTACCACAAATACAAATCTGTCATCGGAACCGGACTGAACGCAAAGCGCACAAAATTTGGCGCAAAAAAAATTAAAAACTGACAGAAAAAGCGAATGTGATAACAAATCAGAAAACAGATAACTAACAGAGAAAAACAAATCAGAAGAAGCATCTCGTATCGAGATGACAAATTGAATGGAAGGGTTCGAATCGATTGTGAAATGAACGATTTTGGGGTAGAAATCAGATTCTGGAGCAGTGGCCTAAAGTGGGCGTGGCAAACAACATTTTTACTTGACCGAGCTTGTGCGGGCTGGCCACTTTTCTTGGTTGCCATGGCGACACCAGGTCCCAGGACCTGCCATTTTCACGAACCTTGATTTCGATTTCGATTGCACGACACCGATTACTGTCACTGTATTCTGATAACATGCCGTCTGTGGAGCTACAGGGAGCCAACATGACGGAACCACATATTGAATATCCATAGCCAGAGAAATCTGTCGAGTCGCTGTTGAATTTTGTGAAAAATGCTAGGTAAAGTTTACGGAGGGAAATTAAAATGCCAACTGAACACATGGTTGAGTTTTTTAACTCTTAGTTTTTCTGGGTGCCAGGGCAGTGGCCCAAGCGGCCTTATGGACGCAACGCCCATGCATTAGAATCATTGTTCGAACTCTTTTTTTTCTAGGAATTTACTCCTGGATAAAAGGAGTTTCTAGATGGAGATAGGGGAAGGGGGAGGGTGGGTAATAATGCTGAATATTTTTTTTTAAACACTCCTAACACGTCCACGCCCTCAAGAAAAATTATGTGTCTTTCAGAATATTGTATTGGTTTGACATATTTCTGTATTCTGCCACTTAACAGGAAATGGAAGCTAAGAGCGAGGAACTGAAGAGACGTGGGGACACCATCATGGAGCTCACAGCCAAGGTATTTTCATCATATCAAGACAATTAGTTTTCAGTGATTGACAATAATTACAACCCCCCTTGTTCATTTCTCTTTACAATTTCAGTGCCCTCTTGAGTTTGACTGTACCCTAATGCGTCCTGTTTTGTCTCTGTTTCCATGCGTTTGTCCAATCGTAGCTGAGAGTGAGAGACCCAGAATATGACAAGGTTATATTCTGTAAGCCAGCTGTCCTTTTATAGTCAATCTTGATTGCATATAAATATAAGCCCATGTCAGCTTCATATTTTGTAAAATAAACGAAATACTTTTGCAAATGGGATACCTACAGCAATCGTTAAATGCAGAGTTGATCAAGTAGGTATCTGTATTCCACACTAAGTGAGTAAGTGAAGTATCTGCTTCAAATACGTACCTGCCCTGTAGGTAATCCGCTGGGGGGGGGGGGGGGATAAAATCTATTTTCATTTATTGATAATTTTAAACCTCGACTCAATTCTAAATGTGGGTACCTACCTATAATGAGGAGTACCCGTGACTTCTGTTTATATTTTTGAATGGAATTAGATTCCATTCTGAGAATTTTGAGACCAGCCGCACTCTCCTACGATCAATAGTTCTTTTGGTTTACTATTTTCAATAATATATCTTTGGAATCGAGCATGGGGGGAACCCTCCCCCACCCACCACCACAAAATTTGATGGTTTGCGTTTCAAGGCTACGTAAAACCCGAAAAGTGAAATTTAAAAAAAAACTGGAAATTATTACACAACGGTATATTATTTACCTGTTTAAATCACTGTTTTCTGTGGTCAATACCTACCCTCGTGCTCCCCCAGGAAAGCCCTGAATCGAGTAATGGAGCCGGCCCGAAAATTACTGTTTCATAAAAATGCGGGGGATTAGGTAATACAGTCATTCATAATAATTACTCGTATTTGTTGTTACGAGTATTCATGAAGCATATCGTTTGCTCAAGTTAAGTACCCTTCAACAAAATCCATAAGAGGTTCATTCATACAACCAACTCGATTTCATACAGCCATGTGTGTGATTATAATCATGTGCTTCCTGGCCCGCATTTATACTGTTTGATTCACGATCATGTTGACGAAACTTTTCGTTGGGAACGAAAGGGTGGACGTACAAGTTCGTCTCAAAAAATTCTTTAGTTCGAGATAAATTTAAAAACTTAAATAAAACAAAACCATCCCGTTCTATTGAAAGTTTTCGAGCTGCGGCGTTCTGAAAATTTCAACCCCTATTTTTCACCCCTTAGAGATGGCTTGACAGTAACGCCGACTAGACCCCAAATGGGACCTACAAACCAAATATCATTAATTTTGGTTCATGGTAACTAAGAAAAGTGCGAAAAGTGCGAAATTTTGGTTTATTATTTTCAATAATGAGCCTTTGGAATCGAGCATGAAAAAAAAAGTTAACCCCCTCAAAATTTGATGGTTTCCGTTTCAAGGTGTCTGTGTAGAATCCGAAAATGCAATAAAAAAGTCTGTCCATACGCCGTACCGTTGTGTAATAATTTGAATAGTTTTTAAATGTTCTCAAACTTTTTTGAGACCACCCGGACATTGTACATCCAGCCGTTCTTTCACAGTGAGGCCCTGAAGTTGCCCCCGAAAATCTTCGTCAACATGATCGTGAATGAAACGGTATACATCCAGCCTGGATATCGTTGCTAGGGAACACTTGATTATAATCACGCATGACTGTATGAAATCGAGTTGGTTATTTTGTGATTACCCGGCTGGCTCTTGTACTCGATGTAGGGCTTTCTGGGGGGAGCACGAAGGAAGTTAATGACCAAAACAAAAAAACAAGTATCTAGACGCAGAAGGGGCATGCCTATACAGGTAAATAATAAACTGTTGCATAATTATTTGCAGCGTTTTTTATGAGCTTTCAAGCTGGGTTCACATGAAGATGGAATTCCAGACGGCAATCCGGTACGGCAACGCGTTCACCATAATGTTTGCCGCAGAGGCGTTCACATGGCAGCGGAATCATAACCGGAAATCTGGCAAAATCACCCAGGAATATCGAATTCCAATATGGCTGAACAACCAAACAGGAGAGGTGTGCGCAGTAACCTCTGAGCAAATACGGCAACGGATCCGACAGCGGAAAATATCTGGAGATTTTTATAGAGTTTTTCGTTGGCCAATAGCATTGCAGAACGACTTGCCGTACCGGGATTGCCGTCCGGAATTCCATCTCCATGTGAACCTAGCTTGAAAGTTTGACGTCACACTGGGCAAGGGGGTCCCGCCCTGGTGGGAGGGGTGCAATGACGTCACTAACTTGTTGTAGAAACTTAGTAAGCTCATAGAGAAAGAAACATCGCATGAAGAGTATGGTTGGTCTCAAAATAATTATGTTTCAAAATTATTATATTTAAATCCAAGGCGGGATTTTAATCCTATTTTGAAATAATAAAGTTTACAAAATTCTTAGAATGGAACCTACTTTTATTTGAAAATGGGAAAGTACTCGTAATGTAGACAGCAGTCATGGGTGCTCCTCATTATAACCGGTCACATAGCATCTAGACACGAAGTGAAAACGTTTTCTACCGGTTGCTGTGCCATCACAAAAAAATCTAAAAATAATTATTGTTCACGTCTGTCTATATACATAATTCAGTTTCATTATTTTGTTAAGGGTTGTTTTCATCGGTCAGAATGATCTATTATGTATTTACGATGGTACGAATACAAAGGACAGCTGAATGAAATTTTTAAGATAGATAGCAACTCTTTAGCACTAAGACTTAGTCTTAACGACACACATATTGCACAAAATTGATTATGGTAGAGTAAATCGTTTTAAAAAAATGTCTTGCTGCTTTAAATTTTGTACCTATTTTTTCATAATTTATTTTCCATAATTTCAGTTTGCTAGAAAAGCATTCATGAACGTAAAGTAATACCGTGCATCCTTTTCTAAGCTTTTTAATAGCTGATTTGGTAGTAAATCACGCGTTTTTTGGTTTATTATTTTCAGTACCTAATAGTCCTTTGGAATCGAGCATGAAAAAAAAATAAAAATAAAATTAACCCCCCCCCCCCCCCCCTCACAATTTGGTGGTTCCCATTTCAAGGTCCGTAGAATCCGAAAATGGAATTGAAAAATTTCTTTCCTTACACCGTACTCCGCACATCCGTTAGTTACCATGAACCAAAATTAATGCAATTTGGTTTGTAGTTCCCGTTTGTCGTACAGTACCGTATGTAGAATCTGAAAATGCAATAAAAATATTTCTGTCTGTCCGCCGTACGCCGTACTGGCCACTTTTCTTAGTTACCATGAAACAAAATTGATCAAATTCTGGTTATAGGTTCCGTCCGGGGTCTAGTTGGTCCGCCAAGCTCGGCGTTACTGTCTGTCATCTCTAAGGGGTAAAAAATAGGGGTTGAAATTTTCAGAACGCCGTAGCTCGAAAACTTTCGATTGAAGGGTATGGTTTTTTTTACGTTTTTAGATTGATCTCAAACTAAAGAATTTTTTGAGACCACCTGGAGCATTGTACGACCAGCCGTTCGATTGCACGGAAAAGCTTCTTCAACATGATCGTGAATGAATCGGTTTAAATCCGGCCCAGATGTCATTGCTAGGGAACACCTGATTATAATCAAACATGGCTGTATGAAATCGAGTTAGTTGTTCTGTGATATTATTTCATTTGAAGAATGATGGCTCTTTTGGATTTTGTTGATAGGTACCTACTTTTGTAACTTGAACAAAGGTCATGGCAATAACAATAAATAATTACAAGAAATAAACAACAATAAACAATAAATAACAATAAATAATTATTAATGAGTGAATATTGAATCCCGCGCATTTTATGAAACTGTAATTCCCGGGCCGGCTCCAGTACTCGATTTAGGGATTTTTCCTGGGGGGGGCACGAGAGTAGGTGCTGACCACAGAAAACAGTGATCTACGCATAAGGGGCATCTATACATGTAAATAACAAACCATTGTGTAATAATTTTCAGCTTTTGGTTTATTATTTTCAATAATGAACCATTGGAATCGAGCATGAAAAAAAAAATTCTTACCCCCCTCGAAATTTGATGGTTTACGAGTACGTTTCAAGATATGTAGAATCCAAAACTGCAATAAAAATATTTCTGCCTGTCCGCCGTACGCCGTACGGGCCACTTTTCTTAGTTACCATGAAACAAAATTGATCAAATTCTGGTTATAGGTTCCGTCCGGGGTCTAGTTGGTCCTCGAAGCTCGACGTTACTGTCAGTCATCTCTAAGGGGTTCAAAATAGGGGTTGAAATTTTCAGAACGCCGTAGCTCGAAAACTTTCGATAGAAGGGTATGGTTTTTTTTTACGTTATTAAATTTGTCTTGAGCTAAACAATTTTTTGAGACCACCCGGAGCATCGTACGTCCAGCCGTTCGTGAGCACCAAAAAGCTTCGTCAACACGATCGTGAATCAAACGGTATAAATCCGGCCCGGATATCATAACTACGGAGCATCTGATTATAATCAAGGATGGCTGTATGAAGTCGAGTTGTTTGTTCTGCGATATTATTTCATTTGAAAAATGATGGGCAATTGGATTTTGTTGGTAGGTACTTCTGAATTTTGAACAAACGTTGAAGAATTATTGATGGGTAAATTATTACACAATGGCAAATTATTACACAACGGTAAATTATTACACAACGGTAAATTATTACACAACGGCAAATTATTACACAACGGCTCATCTACCCAGAAGGGGCTGGATTTTGTTGATAGGTACTTTTGCAACTTGAACAGCCGTTGAAGTATTATTGATGGGTAAATTATTACACAATGGCAAATTATTACACAACGGTAAATTATTACACAACGGTAAATTATTACACAACGGTAAATTATTACACAACGGCTCATCTACCCAGAAGGGGCTGGATTTTGTCGATAGGTACTTTCGCAACTTGAACAGCTGTTGAAGTATTATTGATGGGTAAATTACTACACAATGGCAAATTATTACACAACGGCTCATCTACCCAGAAGCGGCTGGATTTTGTTGGTAGGTACTTTTGAAACTTCAACAACCGTTGAAGTATTATTAATGGGTAAATTATTACACAGTGGCAAATTATTACACAAAGGCTCATATACCCAGAAGGGGCTGGATTTTGTTGATAGGTACTTTTGCAACTTGAACAACCGTTGAAGTATTATTGATGGGTAAATTATTACACAATGGCAAATTATTACACAACGGCAAATTATTACACAACGGTAAATTATTACACAACGGCTCATCTACCAAGAAGGGGCTGGATTTTGTTGATAGGTACTTTTGCAACTTGTTTTGAAATTGGTTCCTAAGCTGACCTACCTAGTGATTGAAGTAAATCTTGGATCAGTCCTAACTAAATAAATGCCTACATCATTCTTTAATGGGCAATTTTTGTGGGTTACAAATTCTCCTTTTCTGGCGGCCAAATTATGTTCAGTGAAGGAAATTAACTCTTTTATTGACCACGTAACGTCGGAAAGTCTTGGCAGAAAATGAGTGTGAAATTTGAATTTCTGAGTTCTCACTAGAAATGACGTATCAGGTAAGTCACCGATTAGTTCAACTCAAATCCCGCTTAGAGCGCTAGTGCATCTCTACGATGTACAGAACCGCAATGGATGGGTGGAACTGTAAATGTATAAATACAGTTCAAAAACACGTCCTCAAAATCAAATCAAGTTCACAGCAAAGGTTCTTGAAGGTGCTACGAAGGTTCCATTTATTAGGCCATTGCTAATGTTGGGTTGTTGGCAGCATTGAGAACCTTTACCTCCCAGGCTTACCTTGGCCTTCGTGGGCCTACAGCCAATCAGATATCAATAGACCTGATACGTCATTTTTGGCGCATTTTTACTCTTAATCACCTTCACTTCAAAAACAACGCTTAGTTTTGAAAACGGGCTTCAACACTACCATTTTTCCAAGAGTTCTGATTTTTTTTTAAAAACGTTGACGAAAATTCCTCATTGTCGTTCTCTGATGTATTTTCTTGTGAAATTTACTTCCCCTCCCCCCACATCTACAAGCATCTCAAGTATTTTACTGAAGTTTCTCATATTTGTCGTTCACAGCTGAGTGTACGTGAAACGGAATTGGAGTGCGTGAAGGAGGAGAGGGACCAAGCCAAAGTCGACCTCAAGGATGGAGGTTCCAAAGACGAGCTCATCAGGAAGGCCTGGGAAGTACGGGACAGCGCTGTGGCGAGGAAAAACGCCACTCAGGTACTCTCGCATTTTCTAGGGTTATTCCTGCTAGAAGTATGTACAGGTTTGTTCGCACTGCCTTTTTCTGACGGTTAGCTGACTCCTAGAAAACCGTAAGAAACCACCCATGATCCAGTACCATCTTGATAACTCGTTTAAGAAGGGTTTGCATTTGATAGTTATTGGGAATCGAGAAGGCAGTGCATGTTCAGTTTCTCGTCTGCACTGTCTTCTGTGCACTGGAATGGCGAAAAAAAAAACTGGCTTTGGATAGTCAGGAAAACACTGCGAACAGGCCTTATGACACACGGCACAATATTCTTTGGTACCCATGGAGCTGAGAGTAGCTGCAGTTTAGAATTGGGTTTTGTGCACGTGTTTATTTATTAATTTTTTTTTTAAATGAAATTAGATAGTCAAATCAATCAATCAGTTCTTTATTTCATTAATTGAACATAATAGGGAACTTCAGGATACGTACTTGAAACCCACACGCATGGAGCAAGCTCTATGGCGCGTGTGGGATTGTCTCAGGAGAATTGGTGGGGAAAAAAAAATAATAATATGTTCCTCTGAAGAGATGAATTAGCAAACTAAAGAAAGCAAATGGGACTCGTAATAATATAAAATTACACCATTTAAAAAAAACTATTCTGAAAATTTTGACACCAACCACACTGTCCTAGGTCCTATGACCGCTGTCCTACGATGAGTACCTAGGTAGTTCTTTTTCTGCGATTTTTCAAAGTTTCAACCATTCCTGACGTCACTGCACACCTCTCGCCTGGGCGGGAACCCAGTTGAGGTTTTGAAAAATCCTAGAAAAAGAACTACCTATGTAGGTACTTATCGTAGGACAGTGGGGTTGGTGTCAAAGTTCTCATAATGGAATCTTGTTTCATTAAAAATAATATAAACCGCTTTTGTGACCCATGCAAGTACCTCGTTCTTCAAGCGAAGTAGGTAGGTGTCCTATAAGCACTGGAACTGTTCTATATGTCACAAAGCAGTGTTATGGTGGTTGTGTTGTATTTATTCATTTCCCATTTTTCTTTAATAGGTGGAGCTTGCGCGAACGAGAATTGACGTGATGCAAGCTAATAGCCAGCTCATGGAGGCGATCCAGCAAAAAATCGAGCTGTCTCAGCAGCTGGAGCAGTGGCAGGTACATGACATTTATAACACTTGAACTAGTTTGTAAGCAGGAGACACTTGGTTTTACTCGCATTTTGCAGTTGTATAACATTTCGTAATTGAAGTTTTTAGTCTATCTTTTTATCGTACTTAGACATTAATGGGGTTCAAGGAATTTTGCCACAGAAGTCATCTGCCCATTTTCACTTTACACATTTTTCCCATCTTGTTGACTAGTATTGTTTTCATTTTACATTTTTTCCATTGCATTCTGTATTGCTTTGATTTTATTAATAATTAAATTCTTCTCACATTATTTCATGTGCTGTCAAAACATCGCAGTCTATGTTATACTTATATAATTCGCCGGTTTTGGTATCTATTTAGATGGATATGCAAGCCCTCATCGACGAGCAGATGCGCAAGAAATTGGCCAACCCTGAGCAGCCCAGCAGCGGCTCCAGCAGCCCTGCATCTGTCGAGAAGAAAAGAACCTCCCGCCGCCTCTTCGGCATCTTTCAGAGGTGACGCGGTCGCTAGTCACGTCCCTAACCCGTTCATTAGTAACCTACCCGGCACCCAGAATCCCTTTTGTCTGTATTGGATTTTCTACTTAACTATTTTGATTTCCTTCAAGGAAAACTCGTGAACTTATTGTTAGTGTTTCAGTTAATCGTCAGGTTTTACCTTCTTTGACTTGTGTACAGCTACAGCCCATGGAGGATTAAATAGGTAGGTAGGTACTCATATTTAAACCGTCCCTTAACAAAATTATACTTGCAGTTATATTTTTTCCACAAACCGATGTGGTTACCTCGTTGATGAATTATGCATAGCTGGCCACCAAGAACTCTGCAAGAGTTATTTCGAGATGGTACCTACTTACTCGACCTCCTACTTACCTGTCACCCACTCATGCCAATAGTGGCCTGAATTAGAACACCTTAAGTGCCCCACACACTATACGATGGCCTACAGGCGGTTGCCTCAATAGGTGAACGTAAGATCAATGTCTGACGGACGACACATACTACCATTCGACCACCTGCAGGTGAACTGACTGAACTGTAAATTTGTGCCTGAAGACACCACACACTGTGTGACAACTGCCTGCAGGGAGCCTTCAGTCGGCAAACTGGGACTGCAGGCCGCCGACTGATACAAAACTGCAGGCCAGCCACTTTGCAACAAGCCAAAGTTCGTGGTAAATTTGATGGTTTATAGGATCCGAAATAGAATAAAAAATCAAAAAGTTGAAAGAAAAAATTATAATCAACACCACTGGGAATCACAAATCGTTTAACAAAACAGGTCAATATCCATTCAAATATCGGCTGATTTGGTGCAATCGTATTTTTATTTTCATGTAATAGGCATTATACACACATTAGAAACTGTGGAACTGAGGTTTGTTGTCCATTTTCACTTCACGGCAAAACACTTTCACTTCAGTCCACGCTTCAGTCCGCAAACGTACAAACAGTACAAATGAAGAAATGGCCTGCAGACCGACAGACAGTGTGTGGCACCAGGCATCAGATCAAGATCGGACAGGTCCCTGACTGGCTTGATCTCACATCCAATCCTCCCCTCCCCGACACACATACCTTCAGTCCTCACAAACTGCAGTCCACTGTAAGGGTTAACTGTTGTGTGTGTGGGATCTTCTATGGACTGACAGTCCAACGTCTGCACGTAGTCGTATAGAGTATGGGGCCCTTTTAAGGCCAGTCCTCCAGTGGAAGCGATACTGAGTGACCAAGCGACTACACGTATTCGTCTGTACACGAGCGACTGATCCCATTGCGGTAAAGTACATTAGGGGGCCTCCACTGCATGCGTATTTGCGCGATGGACTTGGGCGATATCAAACAGTGAGCGACGGTCCCCGTTTCAAGTCCTGTTCAAGATCCCGTTTTCAAGCGACCTCAGCTCCCCATCCTCTCGTCCCTTCTCCACCACCACAACCCCGCACTTCATTTCCACACAACTGCACTGTTAGGCTACGTGTGTTTAGTCGCCTATAATAGAGGATCCCAGTCGCCTAGTGTCACAAAGTCGCCTCTCATCGCCTGATCGCTTGGTCGCTCGTTATCGATTCCAATGGAGGACTGGCCTGAAGGTCAGCTCGCACTAGTGCCGGAGCGGGGAAGTGTTCTATGTGTATTTTTATTCATTTAGATTGTGTTCTCTTAGACAGTATGAGGACGGTGAGCGCATTTTTCCGCTGTGATGTGACGTGCCCCGCTCAGGCACTAGTGTACCTAGACTGACCTCATTTCACTTTTGATGTCGATTGTGCCCTTTCAACGTTACGTGCTACTTTTTTTTTTAAAGTTACTGCACACTCTGAAAAACAGCGAGTAATAACCATAAATTGAATTAGAGAATATTTTTGAGTAGTCCGTAGGTATTCCAGCGACATTTAGATGGAACTAAATTACGTCATAATTACAGAATCTACACTGCGGTTGTTTACATTTTACCAATCGTTAAAATGACCAATGCATTTTACGTTTACCTTCTGCGTAGTTGATATTTGCCTTCGTAGGTTTGCCAGTATTGTTTGATCAAAATTTCATCTAATGGACGTAATTTTGATTTATATGTACGATTTAAAGAGTTCCCTAAGTTTCCTGTTATTAGTTCAGGAACCACTGGTTGTTAGGGTGTCTTTTCAGTGTGGCTTTCATGGATGGGTATTTTTTTATTGCTATTAAAATCACAGTCATTTCAAATTATACGTACCTATGTTTCAAATCCAACTTGAAATGTCTAGAATCAATAAAAATATCCTAATCCTACCCATGCCTTATAAACCGGTTGTGTTTTACATTTAATAAAATGCATTTACCAATGTGCTTAGAAGTTAACTTTAAAAATCTTTGTGCAATATCTATTTTCTAAGTGTCAACTTGAATTATTTTAATTCCCAATAAATCGACCAAGTGCCGATTACGAAGTTGATATATTGTGGGTGGTACCCGTACATTTCCAAGGTTTCACGGACCAATTGTGCTGTAAACTCGTACTTACAGGCTTTGTCTCATCCGCCCATCCAATAGAATAATATTGTCTCTATTGGACTATACAAATGAAAGTACTTATGGTATTTTATAACTGCTTACTATGATAGAACCAGCAAAACTGTAGGTAGTAATTAGTTGATAGCACTGTTTTATGGTTTATAATCACGTTCTACTTACTATTTCCGTCTATCAGTAAAATTATGTTATCGTCTAAGTACTTAATCCTCCTATTTTGATGTAGTTTTTGTTTTTTGATTTCAAGTTTTCAACAGATTCCTTTTAGGGATTTCGACTCTGTCAACTGTTTGTGATGTTAATTATTATTTATTACGTTTGAAAGGTTTTAATCTATTGAAAAGTTGGCTTTTTGATATGAGAGTCAACATTATTCGTATGGATTTAATTTAATACGTAGGTAGGTTAGTATCGTGTGTAAATATCCGTAGATTTATAATACCTAACTATTTAGGGGTCGTATTGAATCTGATAGCGTTTGTCGTGCCTTTTCTGGGGGTTTTAATGTTGAAAACGGCGGTTCGTATAATGTTTTCACTATAATGAATTTATTGTAAATAAAATCGTTTTGTCCACCTAGAACAGATAACTATTATTGAAAATCGAAACGTGCGTTTTGATTGTCAAAAATGCTTTACGACGTTAGTGGAGCATTATGAATAATATCTAAACGTAGGTCGGTAGATGATGCAAGATCTGTTACAGTCTTTTTAAAATATTGTAACTGTATATAACATGTACTATATTCAAAATAAAGAATTAAAAATGTATCTCTGCGTTTCTTTCATCTCATATCAACCGAACTTTACCTACTGACAGCCTGCATTGTTAGCACCTCCAGCACCAGTTATTTGACAGATCGCTACACGGTGTCCTCCTGTAGCAAGTTCGAGAAAAGGCACCAGAGGCGGAAAAGGGAATGCGAGTTGGTAAGGAAGGAACCAGTTGAACCTCGAGCAATTGGAGGAAGCTGCTGGACAAGGGCTGATAGCCTGATACCATACCAGGCTGAGGTCTGCAAGGAACATGCACTTTCTCAGCTATCTTTGCCAAAACACAACCCATGACCTGGTCTTTGCTGTCTGTCTCTTTGTTTAGACCTGCTACCTAGTCAGTCTTACCACTGGTAATGATAAACTTGGTTTTACTCGCTTGGCAAGGAATGGAGAAGGGAATGTTATCATAGGGTTCAACAAGAGCGATACAACAACGAAATTGTAGGTTTGTTCAGACAGTCTTGGACCAGTCCATTATGGAACTGCGTTCTGAACAAGAGGGGATAGAACCGTCCAGAACTGTAGGTTTGTTTGGACAGAATCCTGGGCCGTTCCATCCAATCCACGCCTTTCTGTGTGTTTGGACAGTGCCAGAACTGGTCCTGGATCGAGAGTTGGCTGTTTGGACAGACAGTCCAGGACCGTTTGGGACTGTTTAACCTCCACATGCGCACTCTATGCTTCTACCTTCACCTTACATGGAAGGTTACAATGCTTCAGGTTATCTGTTTGAAACCATCAGGGCGCTTTAGGACTGAGGCTGTTTTGAAACCCTCCACGGTTCCATACCCTAATTTTGAGAATGCAGTTCCATCCTGGACTGGTCCAAGACTGTCTGTCCGAACGCAAGCTGATGATTCCGAACAGATAACCTGAAGTACCGTCGTAGCCTTCTGTGGTGGGCGCGGTATTTCTTATTTAGCATCTCACCATATCCAGGGAGCTAATAAGCTGCACTGATTAGCTAAAAACGTGGAGCTGTGAAGTCAAGGAGGAGAGGGGTCAATGAATTGGACATCTGGTGCCACGTCCTTTGAGTCGTCTTCCCCGAGCTCTCCGGCAGTTAGGTCACAGTGTGGTTGGTTCGTGTAAAGGAGTAGAAATAGTGAACTAAATTCGTATACGTAACTAAATTCACCCTACGATGGATCCATAAACAGGTGTCAGAAATTAACAACAAACCGATTAATTGTAAATAAAAGTAGGTTGATACTTAATTTTCTAGAGTTTTGCTGTACCTACTCCACGCCTTTCGGTTATTCAGTTTAATTGTTCCGTAATATATAATTAACCTCATTCATTCAATTTCATAATTTAGTGTTCTACTCGTAATTAAGACTACGGTCGGTTACAGAAAGTTTTCGGGAATCATTCCACTCCTTTGTTGCCCTTCAGTTTCCTTGGTGTATGTGTGTACTCCCTGTCTTTGAATTCTCTATCTAATTTAATCCAAATCCTTCAATTAAGAATCGAATAATAGGAACCAACCTACTGAGTAAAATCAAAAATCTAATCAGTTTCGAACCCTTTGCGTACATTCATATTCTATAATTGCCTGTTTTCCTTCCTATTTGCCAACTATCGATCCAGGACCAGTTCTGGCGCTGTCCAAGCAGCAGGCACAACAAAGGGCAGGGCGTGGCTTGGATAGAACGGTCCAGGACTGTCTGTCCTAACAAACCTTATAGTTACCTACCTACCTCAGCCACTGAAGCTCTCTACTGTTGCCACAGAAAGATAGGCGAGACTGAGCCCCCACCAAGTTGAAGTGTAATGTTTCACAGAAAACGAAGTAAGTAGATGGGATCTCGCCACAGAAACCTATTATTACTTTATTAGACATTGGAAAAATACCTCCTTATTTAATTCATGAACATGGTTATAGTAAAGAAGGTCTGAACCCCTTAAAGAAGGTATGTTGGTTGGTCCCTGCTCATCCTAACATTCTCAGCACAGAACATCTAATAAGGATCTTTTGTTATTTTCTGCATCAGTCTTGTCTTTGTTTGCCATCAACTCGGTTGCTGGTGTCAGGAACCCATTTTGACAGTGAAAACGTCGAATGTCTGTTGTTGAATTGGCCTTTTCACCACACTCTGAGGAACTCCCACTCTAAACCCTTGTTAGTACGATTCAGAATGGTTCAAAGAAGAATGTAAATGCTTGAAATTCCACAAATGAACGGAGAAAGGAAACAGTGTAATTTTTCGTTTTCTTTTTTCTTACAGTCCGTTGCACTCGACTTCTTGCTTCTTGGGACCCAGTAGAGTTTCGCCAATTTCCGGTGATCTCTGAGTGTCAGATGGCGTGACACCCATTGTTCAATGCGGACATCTGGTTATGTGATCCATGTCCAGTGAATTTGGTCATTAGCTTATCCCCACCAAACTACTCTGATTTCGGAGCTGAAAATTGGAATTAAGGTGCAGTGACACTGCCACCGGACTTGACTTGACCTCACTTGCGTGCCCGTCTTAACCCATCCTTTGTGTTTCAAAGGGGAGCAGCGAGACTGCGACCGGACCTGACTTGACTTGACCAGAACCACCCACCGGACTCCATTCTGAATCCGGTCTGGATGGGTTGAGACCTGACTCCGGTCCCCCCTCTACCGCGATTTTCAACCCCTCGCACCCCAACGAGCCATCCAACGCTGCCTCCACTGCTCTTTTCTCATCCTAAAATAGTTTTGAAATTGAACATCGTTCAATTTGGCGAATAGGGTGTGAAATTCACCGTATTGTGAACTCGTTCGGAAACATATGGCGACATCCACGACTCATTCAAAGATAGAAAACTTGTCACTACAGTAGAAGTCGCTTAGTAGAAAGGTGGTTAAAGGAATAAGTCGGATATAAGGATAGAAACATTCAGGTCCCGATCGGCTGTATGTAAACACACAGTGAATTGGCCTGTTATAGTGATCAGAAGGTCGGTTATAGTGATTAGTTTTCTAGTTTTTGGATGTTAAAAGTCGGCGAAATAGGTAAAAAGGGCTGATATCTCCTGAAAATGGTATATATTCACCAAAAGTGGTACCTATTGAACGATGATCCGAAACAGAAGATAGGTAACTAACTGCCTATAGGTTTTAATGAAGATTCCTAAAACAAAAAAAATTAATCAAAATTAGGTCAGTTCTGGGGTGTCACATTCGCCAATCTCGGTAAAAATGGCTAAAATCACCACAAAGTAGAAGTCGCTTATAGAGATTGGTCGCTTATAGTGATTGTTTCCAGTCGGTCCCAATTCGATCACTGTAAGCGACTTCTACTTTAGTTCTATTTCTTCATCAGAATCGGATTCTGATTCTAAATCACAAAGAATGGCTTCCATTTCGGAGGACATACTCTTGTGACGTCTAAGAACAAACTGGACTGGTTGGAGTCCGGTGACGCCGGTTAAGTCAAGTCCTGTGGCAGTGTCGCACCCCCCTCCGGTCGCCAGTCCGGAGGCTCCGGTCAGGTCAAGTCAAGTCCGGTGGCAGTGTCGCCGCACCTTTAGGGGTTTCCAAGGGTGCTGAATCCGATTCTGAGGTCAAAAGCAGCAAATTCCTGCCCATGTTCATTCCTCATTGCAGGAGTCTTGTTACCTACTCATTCTGCCTCTTCATTTGCCGTCTTCTTGTACTAGGTACATGATTTTTGCCAAAATAGGTGTTTTTGATCTTCTGTCTGCAAGCATTCAACTTGACCTACTCGTTGCAGGTTGCTACCTAACTAGGTCTTGGATCGTGGTTAATAAGCTTTGTTCGCACTCGCTTTTTCTGAAGGTCACCTAGAAAACCATAAGAAACATCAATGATCCAATACCGTCTTGATAACTGTCCAAGAAGAGTTTGAGTTTGGTTGGGAATCGAGAAGATTCTCTTCGATGGTCAGTTTCTCGTCCACAGCCCCTGGCCAGCAACACGGAATCATCTGCCTTGAGACAGCACGATCACCAGTTCACTTGGCCTGTAGCTCGCCCTGGGTCTGCACAAACAGCAAATCTGCCTTACCCTTACTGCACATGCCCAGGTTGCTCTGAGGGACTGCACAAACACTGTTTGCTAAAAGGTTTGTTCGTGCTGCCCTCTTGGGGCTAGCTCCAAACTAGTTCAGATGTTGATGAGGCGAACTTGCTTGGTGTATGGTGAGCTCTCAACGTTCTGGCTAGGAGCAGGGTGGGCCTGGTGCTTATTTGGAGCAAAGGCAGCTCGAATGGGTCGAGGGCGCATGCACGGAAGAGCAGGGATCTAATCACTGAGCAAAAGATATATCGCTTTTCCATCAACTATATCTTTTGGCAAAACAGATTTTTATAGTATCCACGATAGGGTTATTCAGTAATAAATTTCTAAAACAGATAAATGGTGGCCATCTTGGCATTTTCTATCTCTTTCAAAAGAGACACCTAATTAGGTGTCTTTTATTGCAAGATATAAGTCCTTCTTTCTCATTTCTCGTTTGTTTGATAGTGATATCGTGTATCATCCTTCGTTCATCTGATCTGCTACCAGATCGGTCATTTTGATCATTCTTCATTCATTTTGATCGCGCATATTTTTTCATCTCAAAGGTAAGCCGATTGATCATTAAAATATGATATACATGGGAGCTATACAATAAAATAGACGAACCCGGAAGACTGTCTCCTGAGGAAGACTCTCTCCCAGGGGATTTAAAAAAGGTATGATCTCTTTTCACTAGTGAACCGGCCCCCAGGGCTCAGCTGCCTCTGGTCTCCACGTGGAGCACCCTCGCTTGCTCGGAGGAAGCCCCTTGGCCAACATGATCATCTGGGAATCTTTGCCTCACCCTTCTGCGCATCCTCGAGTTGCTATGAACAAGCTCTAAGGGACTGCACAAACAAAGCTACAGCCATGCATGATTATAATAATCTGTTCCCTAGCAATGATATGTAGGTACAGGCTGGATATGTACCTACCGCTTAATTCGCAATCATGTTGATGAAGCTTTTCGGTATGTAATTGCTATGTAATCCTATGCATTCGCTCAGCAAAAAATTTTTATAGCACCCCCTCAAAACGTTTTCTTTCACGTTTCAAGGTGCGTAGATTACAAAAATGCAATGTCCGTCCGCTGTATCATGCCCTACTACTTCATTTTCGGCCTAAAAAGTTCGCTCTTTCGCACGCATGCTCCATTTGGGCCCTAGTTGTGTCCCGAAACTTTGCAGCTCGATTGGAATATACCCAGGGTGTTGTGGGTGAAAAATGGGGTTTTTTGGTGTTTTAGTAACATGAGCTTGTGAGGTATCGTTTTCCATGTTTTTTAGGACAAGGAGACCGAATATGAAGTCGTTTTGGACCAAAGAGTGGAAAATTGCGGTTCTAACGAAGTTTCAGCCTTAAATTTACGTTAAAATTTGAGCTAAAATCTTCGTTCTTCCGGACATAGTTTGGGTCCCCATTTGGGAACACATTTGCGTCCTAGTTATGCTCCGAAGCTCGACAGGCCGATCGGAATACATTCAGGGGTGTTACGCATGAAAAATGGGTGTAAAAATACGAGGGTTTTTGAGGTTTTAGTGAACACGAGCTTGTGAGTTCCACGTTTTTTAGGACGAGTAGACCGAATGTGAAGTCCATTTTGACCAAAGAGTGAAGAATTGAGGTTGTAAGGAAGGTTAAGCTCCCAAAGTTCATTTTTTAAGAGTCAAAAATCTGGGAAATTGTCTGAAATCACCATAAACTTGTATATAACGCTAGAAGTAGTATTAATAGTTGAATCAAGACAATTAAATGGCACTATTAATGACCAAAGATAATATGTCAAAAATAGGAGCCAATTTTTTTGTGTGGTGGTTGTGGGGGGGGGGGGGGGGCAAAAATGGTGGAAACTATAAAAAACAGCTATTTCAGTTATTGTACATGAATGAAATAATAAATGAACAGCCAACATTTCTGTAGGTAAGTCCCCATGTGATAAGGACCCATGTGATAAGGACTTTGCAGCGTTTTTTTTGCAATTTTCAGTTTAGAGACAACGGACAGTAGCGCTGAGCTTCGAGGACCAACTAGACCCCAAACGGAACCTACAAACCAAATGTCATTAATTTTCGTTCATGGTAACTAAGGAAAGTGTGAAGTATGGCGGAGGACAGACATTTTTAACACTTTCGGGTTCTCATGGGATTCTACGTATGTATAACCTTGAAACGGTTAAAATTGATTTTTTCACGCTCAATTTCAAGGTTCATTATTGAAAATAATAAACCCAACAAAATGACTGTCTTTAAACATGAACAATAAGAAAAATCTAACCATGAAAGAACTTCTTAGTCATTACAGCACCCGCTCAGCATAATAATTTTTAAGCTATTCGGGAAGCCTAACTTCATAGTATTAATTATGTTAGCTGCTGATAGGAAGTTAGCTTTCTATTCCCCACATAAAGGGATTTCTACTGAAATTTCATATTAGATACCTAATAAGTAGGCACGTATTTTAAAAAATTGTTGTTACAACTTTTAGCCCTTAAGGGAATTTTCATGTCAAAATGGTCCTTTTTAGCACCTTTTTAGAAATAAGTACCTTTAGGTGTCCTTCCAAGGGGTCTGAAGGACAGCAGGACCACAAACAGGAGACCACAGAGCAGGACCACGGGTTGAAAAGAACGTCCTTCCAAAAGAAGGAAGTCTGGTCACCCCGATTATGTCTATCGTTCTCGTGGATTAGTCAGATAACATAAAATTAGAAGGAAAAGATTATACGGTATCATCCGACAAGAATGATGACACCTCACGCCCAACACAATTGCGGATTCTGCTGCCCAAAGGGCTGCCTCACTGGGCGGTGTTGGTATCCACAATAACATCACCACTAATGATCACGTCAAATTCCTAAAAAAAGAAAGGACCACCAAATTAATAGCTGAACACCATTCACAAACGGCTCAACGAGGTCACTGGACCAAAAGCATTGTGCCAAACCCCCTCAGTCCCCCATGGTACTCAGGAAATACAGGCTCTCCCTTATTTTAGACCACTATCAATCGCATTCTGCTGGGTCATGGCAATACCCCCTTCTTCAAATTCTTAATGCGCCTCTTAGATTCCCCGTACTGCCCAGACTGCTTAAACAGTAACGAACCTGCTGATCTTGACCACATACTTAATAACTGCTCCAAATTCTCCCTTGCCCGCATCCAATTCAAAACAACTCATAATAGAGACTTTTTGCAGCACCGAATCGGGTGACGATTGGGAAACCGTTTGGTACGAAAGGGTTAGTGCGCATGCTCAACGATCCGATCGGCAGGCGAACCGTCATGAGTTGAAACCGTCATCCGTTGAAAACCGGGATTGAACGGTCCGTCTTGACGGCGATTTGATGACGGGAGCTGGTGCTCCCGTGACCCTAACAGCCGGTTTCCTCTTAAGGCGCCCATACACTGTCCAACCGTCGGACCCAACAAGGGGTGGGGAGAGATGAAAACGCCTCCCATTCCCTACTGTTGGATCTTGTGTGGGAGGACGTCCAACCGTTGGATCCGACCAACCTGGTTGGGTGTGGTCGGATGGCAAAACCGCCCAACAAACATGGTTGTGCCCTTCCCCCTCCATTACTCCCGACCAAGTTGTACCGTGTGTGGCGCTGTCGGACCAACTTCTTCTTCTTCTTCTGTAATTTTTTGTTCGTCTGAAGCAGACACACGTTGTTTTACGTAATTATTATCAGTTTCTCCTGTTATCAGTTGTGCCAGTACCTCAAGATATTGGAGTTTGGATAATTGGTGTTTACTGTTACTGTTTTGTTATTATCATGAGAGGTGAAACAATGAATTGTACCGAAGTTGATGCAACAACGGAGTTATTGGAAAACTATAGGATTCACGTTCGGGAAAAATAAAAAAACGCGGGAAACTTGGTCGGATTGGGTGCTTGTTTGGTTGGATCGTGTGTGAAGCTCCGTCTGGTTGGCAGGGGGGTGCGTTTTCGCCTCTCCCCACCCCTTGTTGGGCCCGACGGTTGGACGTGTATGGGCGCCTTTATCAGACCGTTTTGGAAGTGGAGGAAGACGATAGCAATGTTAGCATCTGAATTTGCTCGCCCTGTCTTGCCGGCCACGGTTTCCCAATCGTCACCCGATTCGGTGCTGCAAAAAGTCTCTAATCACCGGCTCCATCCAAAATCATCTGATACAAAACCATAAATTACCTACCATTCCTTCAAGAACTTTTTACATTTATTAGTGATAATAACATTACCTTCTAATCCTAGCTCATTCATATATATCTTCCCCACCATCAATTCCATATTTAATTTGTTCCCCCACAATCCCTGTCATCCGTCAACACTCACTCCCCTAACCATCGATAAAAATGCATCGCTACACCAGCATCATCACTCATCATCCACAACCGTCTACAACAGAAGACCACTTATGTCCGACATCTAAAGAGGACAATAAAGCTGAGAACTTCCACTCCACTCCGACAAGAATGGAGACGAAGAAGAAGAGGGTGGTAACGTAGCATCCATGCATGATAATGGTAAATTATTGATAACAGATCGTGAACCGAGGTATTTTGTGTCAAACTCAGAAGTCAACACGTGGAAATCCTTGTAGGACTTTCGTATTCCAATTTGATTTCAAGTGGATCGTGATGTTGTAGTGATTTGAGTGTGAAAAGAAAACTCATTCTACAGCAATATGCCTAAAACTGAGTTTCTTGTCGTCGACACTAGTGCTTTCATCAAGAACACACAGCTTCAGGTTAGCGACATACATACTTACCTAATACATGGTCCACTACATCTCACTGGTCCTTGCGTGAAGAAGCCAATAATAAATTATGGACCATAGGCATTTCCTATGAAAAGGTACCTATGATTTGGAGTTTTCCATCCAATATTTTCGTTTAGCATGTTCACTGAGAAACAGATACCTAATGTGCAAGTTTTGCTAGTGCCTTAAGTTGGTCGGAACTACCCTCACACTTCGGTCCTAACAGCTTCTCAGCTTAACAGCTAGTATGTTTTTTTGGATACCTGATACTATCGTACATAATCCAGGGCTGATGGAGTTTCTTCTTATCTCTATAAATTAATAATACCGGAGAAGCGAAAACAAACATTTAGGTAGCTACAGTGCAGTGAATTGACCAGTAAACATACATCACTCGTAATAATTTACACTGGTTCATAAGTACCTACCAAGTTCCATTCATGGAGCATGTCCATAATATGATTCTGATAATACTACACGTTAGTGGTTTTGTAACAAGTTTTGGTGGTTTCTAAGCGGTTCTGCCGATTTTAGCAGATTTTTGACACAAAAACATCAAATTTGACCCACTTTTTGTTTTCGAACATTCCGAACGTTCTGGCAAAATAAGGAATTTTGTATCTTGTAGCCAAGATCAATATCGTTTGGAAGGACTCATAAATAAATATAATATAATATAAATACATTGGTAGATATAATACATATTAATTTTTGTTAAAATCTAGGGACGGATTGTGAATGCTCTGAAACATCGAAGGAATCTATCTTCCATAAGCACTACAAAATTTAGAGCGTATTTTCTTAGGAATTTTGCAGGTAAACAATTAGTTGTTAAACAAATCTCTTTCTTGAGATTGGGGATAAGCTTCTCCCCATGGATACTCAGCCATCTGACAGAATTTATGAAAAATAGCTGCAACCACTGGGCTATGCTCCTGTATTTATTTTATTTGTTTGAATGAAAGCGTGTTCCATTCTAAGAGTTTTGAGACCAACTGCACTCTCCTGTTCTTTTTCTATGATTTTTCAAAGATTTCAGCACTTCTGCGTCACAGTGACAAGGGGGTCCCGCCGAGGCAAGAGAGGAGTAATGACGTAGGAAGTGCCGGAATATTTGAAAAATCATAGAAAAATAACACTATTCTTCGTAGGAGAGTGTGGTTAGTCTCAGAATTCTTAGAATGGAACCGACTTTCATTTAAAAATGATATAAACCCCATTGAACCGGTATGCGAAATTGCCTAACCTATTTACCTAACGCGAATAGATGAAAATGAGTTTGACAACGGAAAATTTCTCCCTACTAATCTTCACGGATCATTACAGTATTTTCATGTCAGAAACGTCAAAATATCATAATACCTATCAATTTAACTCGAATATTCTTGGTTCAGGACTTCTCTGAGAAGGTGATCACATGTCAAGAAGTTGTTGACGAAATTAAAAATTCAAGACAACTGAGAAGGCTGGTTGTGCTGCCGTTTGACTTGGAGATAGACGAGCCGGATAATGAAGATATAGTTTTTGGTAAATTCAAAGCTTTGGTCAACTGATTTTTTAAATTTTATAATTATGAAACTATGAATCCTTATGTTTTTCGCAAGTTCTCAAAACATTTCTTGCTGTTTTGAGCTCAGAAGTCGAGATATGAATTAACTCTGATTCTTACAAAAATGTTGTTGGTAGCTAGAACTTGAGAGAGTTTTCATTGTTATCTCTCCTTTACTTTCTTCTCTGTACTGATGTACTTCTTTTCTCCAAGTTTCGCAGTTCTCAAAGAAGACGGGTGATTATCCCGCTTTGTCCGCAACGGACATCAAAGTGATGGCATTGACTTACAAACTGGAGCGCCTCAAAGTCGGTAAAGATCATCTGAACTCTGAGCCTCCAGCTCCAAGGGAAGTCCAAGCAGTGGATCACAGCGTTATCAACGACAAGAACATTGTGGGATTTTATTCGCCTGACGGGAACCCTGAAGAGGTGAATATATTCGTTATTATTAGCAGTGGCAGGGATCCCTCCCAACGTGAGCACCTGGTTATCGATGACTACCACTTTTGAATCAAGCCCGTTGTAGTTGCTGGTCAGGTCCAACGTCCAACCCTCCATGTCTCTAGCTGACCCGCCGCGTAATGGACCAAATATCCGAATCGTGTTTTTCCTGGTATTAAATCTAAAGGGTTAGTTCCGCTAGTGTAAGAAGTAATATTACCATACCTTCCGGAGGAGTCCGTCGTCACTAGCTGGTTGAGTAGTGGAGGCGAGCTCTTTCGATGTAAGGACATCATCATCAGGCCGTCGAGAGAATACGGGAGTCAGTTCGTCTCTCGACGGCCTGATGATGATGTCCTTACATCGAAAGCGCTCGCCTCCAGTACTCAACCAGCTAGTGACGACAGACTCCTCTGGAAGGTATTGTAATGTCTTTTTCCTGTTTTTATAATTATTCAAATGAGTCCTTGCTGTTTGCCTCCCGATCTCTAATGAACATTATGCCACCCATTTGAGAGCGGATCCATGGAATGAGAATTACATTTGCCACCTAATAAACCTACCCTCGAATTACGATTGCCACCCAAAGCTAGGGAGGTAGGAAGAAAAGTGCTTCCCAGAAAACCATGCGAGGATGCATTTTATTTAGGGGTTGTCTTGTCCACCAATATATAGTGCGCAATAGTTCATCTATAAAGTTCCAAAAAACATGGGGAGGGAAATAATTTAGAACGATCATAAACAATTTTCGATCCTCCCAACATTATACATTGACATTATACGATATATAATGTATAACCTTAGCACATATAATTCGTCAGACACTTTTCTCTTGATGGCTGTGCCTGTCAAACATTTTTCCTCTACAAATTCCTCCCCTGAATGAGAATGATCAACTGAATACACGAGTTCAATCCTGGCAGTTTTCAAATAAGTTTTGTCACTGAATTTTTTCTACCCACACACGTCCGTCTGGATGTCTCACCATCTGCTAGAACTTAACCCTTTTGCTCAGGGGAGCTGAGACCCCTGGCGCTTACCCGTCTACCTCCAGCCGATGCTTTTTCATCGAGTGAATGCCCATTATTCACGATATATCGAGTACCTATGGAACCAGTGATGTTAATGTGGATGATATAAAGAGGAATAAATCCATGGTAAACCTGTATGATAAAAGGTGATAAGAATAGTTGCTTCAAGTAAAGACAGATGGTGTACGAATGCTGGAGTGGACTAACCGAAGAGGCGCGGACTTCGGCTCCAGAGGCCCTATTCGTCTATACTTAAAAACAAGGGCGTAGGTTCCAGGGACGTTCGATTTTTTAGGAGAAAAAGGGGACTTCAGAGCAAAAGGTTTACATCCATCTTTGAACACAGCATTCCCGTCCCGCTTACTGCCATTTGTAACAAATGCGATTTCACTCATATTACTAGGGCGTAAGTGATGTAGACGGGGACTATAGTCCGTGAGATGTGAGAATAGGACCATAAGTTCTCCCTCCATACCTGCTGACTCCGTTGGGGGTAACCCCTTCTCCGCTTCTCAGGCATGGCACCTGAAAGGAAAAATATTACCTAAGGTACCAGCTCCCTCATTACCCAATTGTTTTCGGTGTGAGCCACTTCGTCATCGGTCACCAACGCTCAACTTGAATTTTCTCGCCTTTTCAATCATTTGTATAAACGCACTTTGTCTCATTGGTTTCGATCTTGGCTTTTCAACATTTTCTCGCTTTTTCAATCGTTTGTATAAACGCACTTTGTCTCATTGGTTTCGATCTTGGCTTTTCAACGAACTTACACATTTCGGTTTCTGGTTTCGTAGCATCAGTTCTCGGAATTCATTTGGATTTTATTTAGACAAGCTTGTGTGTAATGGAATCACCGGCGGATTCAACAATCGAAATTCCTTCCGGTCTTCGGACGGTGGTCAAAAGAGGAAAACCCCTCAAATCGCAAGCACGCTGCTTGGTTTCAAATTCCTTTTATATTGTAAAAAGGTGGACGGAAAGAATCACAAATATGTATTTTGGGTCATTTCAAGGCGGAAAAAATGCGTCTTTGCCATTTAGGGATTTCGAGGTCTTAAAATGTAAGGCAGATGCGGTGAGATAGTGGAAATCCATTTTCAAAACAAGAAGTATCAAATGAAATAGTCTTTATTCCACAAAACATTATAAACGGAACTGTAGACCGATAACATTATCAGTACAACATACTGACACAAGATCTTTTTATTTTTGTTTTGTCTCTTTTTTAAATTTTAAGCTCTGTTTCGCAGGGAATGAAAAGGACAGATATGATGCATGGAAACCACCTTTGAATCGATTGCTGGAATTGAATTGAGGCCCAGAAAATGTTTAAAACATATATTTTTGACTCATCTCGATTGTGAGCACTTGAGGGAGGCGTAAAACTCCAGGACCAGTAGGGAATATTCTCTCCCAAGAGGCAACAGTGGTCCGCTCTGGGAGAAAGGGGCGGTGCTTGAAGCTCCCCGATGGTGGGGGCCATTTTTTTGGTCAGTCGTATTCTCATATCTCACGGACTATAGTAACTGCCATTATTCAATTGGCTGCCGGTGTAGTAGTTTGTAGACAGCACAACACGGATCATCTTTAATTACAGTTGGCAACTGAACAACACAGATAGCACGTCTGGGGTGGTAAACGTAATCTTCCATTTCGCTCGATTCGAAGATGCAGGAGGCAAACAATAAACACTTTTCCAGGACCAACTTTCCCTTTTTTGAGAGGCAAACAATGGTGGCCCCTTCAAATGACCACCATTGGTGCTGATTAACATTCGGATTGAAACCTTGAAATTCGTTCAAAAATTGCCTGACTTGCAGCATTATGCCCTTCATTTCGAGAGTTTATTTGGTTTGTTTAATTTTCACCTGATGAATTACAGGAGGATTCAGAAGAGGCAGTTGGAGCTGAAAGCAATGATGATGAGGAAGATGAGAGGAAGGAAAGTGAATCTGAGGATGAAGAAACCAGTGATGACGAATTTTTCGACACTGAACAAGAAGTTCCAGAGGTTGATGATGAGCTCATCAATCGTCTCAGTGAAATAAAGGTCCAAGCTTGCAATGTTCCAGGTAGGAAGGTTTATGTTGATTATTTTAAAATCATTTTGTGTAATAATTATGTGTATGTAGAACAAGGTTCTCTGCAGCATGTCTGAAAACTACCTCTTCCTTGGCTGGAAACCTAGTAATTTCCCATTAGGTCGTATCGACTCAGGTGGGCGACGCTAGCGAGGCCCAACGATTTGGTGGGGTAACTAAGTATAGCGTCCCACGTTGTTCCACATGCCGGACTTAATTCTAGCCTGCAATCACTGTGATATCAACATTATGTAGCTATTTCATCTTCCTCGTCCTAGGTTGATATTATTTATAATATTTTTCTGTTCGGGGGACGTTAAGTGACTTGAACCAGAATTAATAATTTTGTTCAGCTTGTGGTCCTGGCAGTACTTGTTGGTGTGTTTTCATTTTCGCCAGGGCATAATTTACTTGTCCGATTGTGCATTAATTTGTGGAAAGCATACAAAACGTCGAGTGGAAATTTAAAGAAAATTTAAATGTCTTAGTGTACCGGCTAAATAGTTTCATCATCATAATCCAGTGCTACTAATTATGCATACTGTAATGTCGTTTTAGGGGAAGAATGCGATCAGAATGATCCTTGTGCGGTGGACAATGATGATGCTGGGTGGATCACACCTTCTAACCTGAAGAAAAATATTCAGCAATTATACGGTGACACTACTGATGACGGAGGAACCCCCATTAAAGTTGCTTGCCTCACAACTGATTTCGCTATGCAGGTAGTCTACGAGGTTTCGGCGTAATGCAGTCATTACCTACTCTCATACTTATCGCATTGGTATCTTACTACTCATATGGCTTTTCATATAAGCCCCCCTGATTCTCTGAGGTCTTGTTAGTTGCTCGAGTGAAGGGACTAAGGTTGAAATAATAAATAGGGTCTAGCTTTCAAGTAAAAGGTGAATCCAGGGTTATTAAAAATAAAAATAAAAATTAAAAAATACGAATAAATGTACAGTAAGTAGGTTTCAAGTGGCAAAATTGGTTGGTGCCTATTCAAATGAGAGCAACATTGGCAGTAGACAGCCAACTGTTGCGTATTCGTAATAGTTAGTTCTGCCCCCCCCCCCCCCTTCCATTATGACCTTTTCTCCTTCTTAAGACTCTGAAATTAATTGTTTAGAACGTTTTGAAGCAAATCGGCCTCAACATAATATCGCTGGATGGTCTTCTCATAAAGCAAGTGAGGACTTGGATCCTTCGGTGTTACGCTTGTTTCAAGACCACGCCTGACATGACGCGCGTCTTCTGTCGCAACTGTGGGCACAAAACCCTCAAACGGGTCGCTGTCACCGTTGATCCGGATGGCAAGCAGCACTTGCACATTAATTTCCGTCGGCCACTCACAGCTCGTGGAAAGAGGGTAAGACTCAGATTGTTGGTCGCATTTTTTATTTTAGTGATAGATTTTTTTTCAAAATGAGCAAGTTGCGCACATCTTGTAATGAAGGGGAGCCAGTCTGGTGGACTCCGAGGAAACAATTCGCTTGCTTCACTGTGTAGGCTTATTGAGATAAGAAACACTTGACTAAATTCTAGTTGTTATTGCTATTGCTTCCGGAATTCCAAGGTAACGTTCCCTGAGGCTCACAGTGGAGAACTCGCCTCCTCCAAGAGCTGGCAGCCAACTGGAAATTAAACTGTTTTCTCTTCCACGATGAATTTTTCCATTCAAGTTTGGCATGTTTGATTGCTGTCCGCATAACCAGGGCTTGGAAGTAACTGTTATTTTTCAGTCATAGTTTTCTAATAATTATTGAACCTCTAAAATCGAGCATGAGAAAAAAGTGTTGACCTCCTCCCCTCAGAATTTGATGGTTTGGGTTTCAAGGACCCAGTAAATCTGGTTATATTCGACCGACGGAATAATATTAAAGATTTTTCGACTTTTTCATTTTGTGTGGCGTCTTTGGGGCGCCCCAGGTGATGGGAATAACAAGAAAGTGTGACATAGATTCAAGATGTCATTGGTCCCTGTCGACTGCGAAACAAAATGCTGTATCTAAGTGTAATTGGTTGTAATGATTTCCATTTGTAATTTTATATATTTTTCTCTTGTCCTAGTTTCCAATCCCTAGGTTCCGTGGGGGTAAGCACTCGAATAACCCGGTCTTGAGTGAAGACCAGCGAGTCCCACAGCAACGCCTTTCCATTCTCGCCAGAAAGAAGACGGATGCACTGAATCCCGATTACATAGCAGGTAAATGCATGAAGTTATATTCATTTCGAGGCTGTTCGTTATGGTTACGGGTTATTTGGACAGTTGAGGCTTGCTAATGCCAAATCAAAGTATCAAGTTGGTGAAATTACTTGATCAGAGTTCACGAGGTCGAATAGCAATATTTAATCGCATGGAAAAGGTGTTGTATTATCTGTTAAAGAAGATAATAAGGATAATTTTAAAAACCAGCTTTTAGTGGCGTAGTTATATTTATTAATGGTTCACGGGTTCACACCCACAGAGAGCCCCACACACTCACAGCCAACAGTTGCCCTGGCACGGGTCTGTCCCCCCCTCCTTTTCCTCCACATCCTTATCAGCTGGGTGACGTCACCTTCCAGATCATCATCTCGTTACGAGCCACAGTGTTGGTGTCCACAACATCTCCAGCTTAAATGCCAAGTGCGGCCTCGTGCTGGCCGCACCCAGGTTGTCCTTGCCAAACAGTCCTTGCCTCTTGAGGACATCACACACCGTGGGGGGAATCTGGGAGGGCGCTGCTGTAGGCGATGGGCCTAGTAGTACAGATATAATGACTGACCTGGGCTCTCCTTCAGGTAGGTATATAGTCAGGTGCAGGATGGTACTCGTAAGGGCTGTCCCATTCAGTTCTACTCACCCAGCTCTGTGTGGACAAGTTCAGTACGGACGGTTGCCCGGGTACCCTGGAAGGAAAAGTTCAAGAATTTTGCCCTACAATTGGCCGGAATGGGTCCCAATGGCTTCTGTGGTGTACATTTTCTCACCATAATTATTGTTAATGTACTGGACGAACACTTCTGTAACCTATTAAAACAAATGTATATAAATTTATTCTGCTATACAGTATTAGTAATAATATACAGTTCCAATAAATTGTATGCTAATGTACAAAAAATAACAATAATTGAATTATCATTTGATTAAACTAGTAGGGAATTAAAATTATTGTCTGGTTAATTTTGCACTACTTGGAGAAGTACATTTTGTCTAAACGGTTTCCTGTAACTTATCTGTCCTTCGTCGAAGTCGTATGTCGTTGTTCTGTTAGCCTGTTAGTCACTGATACTGCTGTAAGGAACTAAGAAGAAACTTAAAAGCAGGGTCACCACGTGGGAAGGGAAGGTGGTAGGGAAAGCGTTGCCAGGGTAGGTTGTTCACTTACAGGAAATTTACCCTGCACATAAAATACATTTAAGTGTAGCATACTATTTACAGTGTTACTTCTTAAATTTACCCTCGGCACATGCAACCCATTTAAATTTAGTCTACTAAAATGTAGTAATGTAGTATTATAGTAGGTTACTGCTTACTTACTCCTCTCCCGGTGTTGTAGTGAGATACCTCCGTGTATCATTGGAGTGGTATTATTTAGTAGTACATACCTTACAATGGGGACGTGAAAGGCTGGAAATAAGTTGAAGAGTAGCGCAATTTCGCTGCGTCTTCTAAAGATTTGAAACTATATCTTCAATATAATAATCCGTATTTATATAAAAATGAATGAAGCACAGGGACAGTCGCTACAAGTGTTTTAGAAACACGTCGGAAAACCTTCCGGTTTACCTTGGTGACCTCCTTTAGCATTGTGTGTGTGGGAAAAACAAGAACACAAGTACTTATTTATAGCTTCTCAACGAGTTGGTTACATACAAGCCCCTTGTTCAGTCATATATCTCCATAATTTCTTTGTGATGGACAATTTTCATGAGTTGAAAATTTTCCTGTTTTTGGCCAAATTCTGTTCAGTAACGGAGATTAACACTTACTGACCATATAGTGAAGTGTTTGTGTCTGACAGTGTATGCAGAAAACGAGTGTGAAATTTGAATTTACGAGTTCTGGCTAGAAATGATCTGTCAGGTTCAACTCTAATCCGCTTGGAGCACTGATGCATCACTAAACGATGTACAGAACAGTGATGGATGGAACTGCAAATTTATAAATAAATTAAAAAACGTCTTCAAAATCAATCCGAGAATGAAAGTCACGGCAAATTTTGCGGCAAAGTTGCCATTTCTAATGTTGGGTTGTTGGCAGCATTGAGAACCTTCGCTCTGCCTCCTTGGGCCAACAGCCAGTTAGATGTCAATAGACCTGATACGTCATTTTTTGCCGCATTTTTATTTTAATCACACTCATTTCAAAAATAACGCTTATTTTTGAAAACTGGCTTCAAACTGCTATTTTTCCCAAGAGTTCTGTATTTTTTTTTCAACAATATTTTTGACGAAAATTCTTCATTGACCACTAGGTACCTATGTTATACAAATATTATAAATATATATAGTCTAATGAATAAAGTTATTTCAACTGCTGTCTTTGACCTCCAGGCCTGTCACCTTTCATAATGCGTGACGTTTGCTCCAAGTCGGCCATGCTTGGGATTGCCAATAAAGAGACGAAGTCCTGGGAGCGGAGGAACCCCAACGTCGTTGTCAAGAGGAGAAGGAAGAAATAACTCGAATTTATCGATGAATTGAACGTAAGCTTGAATATAATGTAAATCACTTTTCACTCATACTGAACTTATTAATAAAACTGCAAAAGCCGGGAATGTTGCTCATTGAAAATTTCCTTGCGTTGAATAACTTCCACAATCCTAGAAGTGCCTAGACTTCAGTATTGACCTATTTAACTGGTACACGGATTTCAATTATCTTGTCGACCACCACATGAGCGAATCAACAACAAGATGTTTATATTAATGTTGCAAGAATCTTCTTTTTCAATGCTGGTTGATGGAAGTGTGAAGGACGATTGAGAACCAGGCGTTTTTTTTTAAACCGTTATTTAATGGAAAACGCGAGCTTTCAACACTGCTCTCTGACAGTCATCATCAGGTGTATACCTTGGTTCCTGATAAGACAACTTGCCTTACAACTATTTCTGGTATACACCTGATGATGACTGTCAGAGAGCAGTTGAAAGCTTGTTTTCCATTAAATAACGGTTTCAAAAAAACGCCTGGATCTCAATATTGTGCTTCACACTTCCATCGACCAGCAACAACAAGATGTTGAACACGTACCTACCTATATGCCTTCCTACAATCCTTCACGTTTGATCGTTGTGATAAGAACAGACCTGGGTTAGCTCTGGGCGTCCACTTATCATTGCTCATTCATCCTAATGATCAAAATCCTAACTTCATAATTGGCGCAGCCTTCAGACTCCATGTCGAATATCTTCCTCCATGGCATTGTTATTTTATCATAATTTGGTGTAGAAATCAGTTTTGTGACACTGGCAGTTCTCGAGTCGTTTGTGGTTCCCGTGAAGATGGGGTCGTTTGGCGGAAGCCCTTCTTAACTGGTGATATCGCTGGTCTAGAGGGGGGACTCTTTGGTAATATGTGCTGAGTAACTGACCATATTCCATCCACGTTTTGAGGGCTTACCAGAAGGGTAAGACCACAGATGTCCAGAAGATTCCTTTACAAACATCCTGTCCCTTTTATAGTGCACGCATCTATTTATTGGCTTCCCCACCCCCAGTCCCCCTTTAGAGCTCGCGATTAATGCGATTTCCCAATTTACAAGTCACAATAGTTGTTCCATCCTAACGATGGAGGTTGATCACCTAGAGGTTGCCCAGATGAGCACAATTCACTGGACACATCTGGAAACATTTTTTCTCCGTCAATACTCGTATGTAGGAGCTTTGTTCTCCACCAGTAAGTGTAGTAGTTAGTACAGTATGTAGTAGTTAATATTTGTCTTTGGTTCATTAAGTGACTATTATTATTATTATTATTATTATATAGAGGTAGTACCATTACGATGGTTAGTCATCTTGAAGTTGTCCAGATGCCCTTTCCTGAACCAGAACTTCATACTACTTACCAACCCCCCTTTTCCCTCTCATACTTCTGCTACCCTGAAGTATGTCATGTGGAAAGGAGTGTGACAGTGGCAGTTCTCGAGTCGTTTGTGGTTCTGGTGAAGATGGGGTCGTTCGGCAGAAGTCTAATCTATATCCCTTCTTAACTGGTGATGATATCGCTGGTCTAGAGGGGGAAACTCAAGGGTCCGCTGTCACAGTTTTCAAATTCCTTCGTCAAAACCCGTCCTCCCCCCCCAAAACTTGAATTTCTCCACTATCCTATTATATAATCCGCTTATATCTGTGTAACTGCATCAGGGCCAAACCGAGTTCGGGGCCAGTTTACAGGCTATCGCCGGATCCTCCAGACTTCCCTTTGATCGTATTCCTGGCCGTCCCTATTGACAGCGTCCAAATTCGTGCTTCTGGTTGCTATGGTCGAGCCCACGTCGCGGATCACTTTCTACCGCAAGCCAGATTAAGGTGGGTCTTTAGGAAACAAGTTTTCACGGCGGTTTCAACCCTACTAAAACGATTTTTGTGGGACGTGCCGTTCAGAATTTATTCGATGATCGTGATTTATCGTTAGAATAATAAACCCGTAGTTGATTAGTGGTTGCCCTCTTGTTTCTTTCGGTCCCATAATTATGTGATTCGTAATTAAGATCGTGAAAATGTGTGTCCAGTCTTGTGAAATGTGTGAAACTGCCATTATCAAATGCGAATTATTCGTGGCTTTTCTTCCATGCCTACCGCTCTAAAGCCTGTCGTATTTAGAACAACCGGTTTTGCTGCTAGTTATTAGTACCTAATTTTTGAGAATTTTTGAAAATTTCGGCAACGAGGGATCAGAATATCAATTTTGGCCTGGCAGGAATGCTTGGGAGAGTTGCTGTATAGGTACCTACTGTATGGTATCACAGCAAAACCTCACCTTGTTTTCAGAAAATGTTTTTTAGTATCACGTTTTCCTTTACTTACTGTATTCAGGGTAAGAATGTGAGCATTCCATGTTCATATTTGACTAGTGAAAAAATCCACTTGGGATTGGGGTATAAAAGGTCTCTCCATTTTGATGCTACAAGCGCAAGATTTTCTTTATTTAAATAGGTACTTACGGCAGCTACAATAGGTAAGTATATATTATTTACAAATGAGCAACCAACGCGGTGAGAAATGGTAGGTAAATAAATCTGTTTAACAATAATATATTATGACTTACGTCGCGTCATTTGATTAAATGAGGACTGAATAGATATCAGAATGTAGCTACATTTGTGTACAAGTAAAAATGTAGAAAAATATACAGACCACTTTATAATTTTTGTTAACAATTATTTACTATTTTTATACATTAACAATACCATCAGTCCTTATTTTGCACCTTTCACCCTCGGTTTTACATGGGGTTGTGTAAAATTCTATACGTAGTCCACCGCAAAATGAAATTAGATAAGTTAAATGGTGAACTTGGTACTTTATGTACGACTATAAACGGTACTAACATTTATGTAGGTAGGTAAGGGTTAGGCTATTTGTTAGGTAGGTATTTATTTTAAAAACCCATTCTCCACGAGTTTTACAGTACGTTTTCACTGTAGCTCGCACTACACTTTGTATTGTTGGTAGGTATTAAAGTGGAGCGTACCCATCTAAAAACTGGTATGAAAGGGTACGACCTTTCAATGGTACCCCAACATCTTGAATAAATTGTTTCCGATGTTCAAATTAGCCTATTGGCGTTTTAAACTTCCAGTAGGTACACAAAGCAATTGGCATTTATTGTGTATTTACAGAATAACGATTCAACTCTTCTACTATGTATAAATTATATGTTCAAGTAAGCAACACAGAAAGGAATGTGTTATTTAATTATTTAATTACGGACAGATAATGAATATATTTCAACAAATTTTAGAGTCGGAAATTCACAGCGTAAAGTAGGCCTTACCTACGCCATCTCAAATATTGCACGTCGAACCACTGTATTGACAAGTGGCTGTAAATTTGGCACCTGTCTATACCGACTTGTGGCACCTAGATCATATTATTAGTAGGAACGCAAGGAGCAATATCTTGAACAAGTAGTTTAAGTTCACAGTTTTGATAATAACGACGTGTGGTATTGGTTAGAAGTCGAAAACACAAGTTTAACGGGGAATTTCAAATACCTACCAATCACACATGAACCAATTTGAATTATCATTGCTCCTTTATTTTCAATTACGTCGCATACAAGTGTGCAGGAGTAGGTACATGATCATTATGTAGCCACCTACTAATAATATGATTCACAAAATGAAATCCTACGTATCATAAATTAATTATCCTGACAAATAAATAGGTAAACAATTAAATAAAGCATAACAGGAACAAATGAATAATTAAGATTGCGCGATGACAAGGGCAGCTGTTGGGTGCTGAGCCCCCCTCCCCTCCATTTTGGAAGGCGTCACAGCTCCCAAATACCTTTGAAGTTATTAGACACGTTTACTCTCATTGTTGATTACCTTAATATTATAGCACCTGTATGGAATCAATGAGGCTTTCCAGTTCAGCAAAAGTCTACGTTGGTGTAACCAAACCGATGTCTAAATCAGATACAAAACTTTGAAGAAATAACATGGATGAAAGGCTTTTCATAAGCAGAATACTGGACAATACTTTTGGGATGTTGCCATAAAGAAGAAATGACCTCTGAAAACTACTTGATGCGAATGCTTCTCTGTTTGTTCATATTGCTGAGCATAAGGGAGATGTAGGACGTGAGGAGGTCGTCCATCTTGTAGCCGAGTGATGTCTCACAGAGGAGTTTTGAGCCGCGGACGAGGTTCCCAATCGTCATGTGGAAATACGTGTTGCCAGATGACCAGTTGGATATCCGAGTGAACGGGTGGGTTATCAGAATATCCTAAAGGTGAAAAGAGAATTATTAGGGTTCACTGAACACGGTTGTAGCCAAAACGAGGATGTTATGCTGGAACATACCTAGCTGTAGCTATTATGTTGACAACATGATTCCAAACTAAGCCGGACAAGGTGTCGTGGGACACCCTGTGTCAGGACACGAATATTCACATCCGCACCAGACATCAGATTTCCTTTTCCCATGAGAATAATGCCACTAGACACATATCCAAGAATAAAGCGACATCAATAAAACCTTGCGTGAGAAACTCAGCACAAGTTTCCGCTGAGGATCGGTTTCCCACTGAAACACGATCCAGAACTTCCCTTTGTTTGAAATGGTGAAAAAGATGCGGACGACAAAAAACCTTGAAGCCACTTGCCGGCCGAAAATTCGACGTCTACGAAAATCCCCAGATCTTTAATCCCTTCTGATTGGGCACAAGAACACGCTAATTGGAATCACAAATTGCGATTGGACACACCAGAACGTGAGACCCAAAATTTCGTTCCCCGAAACCAAGTCTCCGCCCACCGGAGATTTCATGAAACGCTTCTGAAATCAAGAACGACTGTCTCTCCGGTGCACCCGCTCAAGCAACACCTTTATCCAGTTTCGTGGCCCGGTTCTGCAGAGGTGCGCCGACTGACCGTACGTCAGGTCACCCTACCGAGCTGAGACGTCCACACGGAGAAGGAGTCCGTAGCAGGGAGGTACTGCAGGGTACCCACCTTCAGTACCAACTCCACACTCTAGAGCCTGAGGTAGGCCGTCATGTGAGTTTGCAGTTCACTCAAAACCTTATCATCAACCATCCCTCAGGGCGTACCGCCGTTTGCAAACCTACACCTCCACAAATACGCATGCCCATGATAGAGCCGTTAGGATTGCTTCTGGAGGTATAGGTAGGACTGCTTAGTTCTAGATATAAGTAGCTCCTAAGCCCGTATTTCATATTTCATAAGAACATCATATTATAGCCTCAACTCGCTGTCAGTAATACTGCCTAAATAGTCTCACTGTCAATAAATACTGCCTAAATCATCTCACTATCAATAAATACTGCCTAAATCATCACGCGATTAGTTTGCCATTATTTCATAATTTCCCTGCTTTTTTTCACAGTTAATTGCGGAGTTAAGTCTTTGAGTGCCCTCGCTAACAACGTGACACTTGTTGCAAGGAGGACTAGGTCATGTGTGTTACCCTCGAGGTAAAACCTGACCTACATTAGTCAGGTGCGTGGTATGGGTGGTCCCTGTGGTTGCTAGGGACAGCAGCTCAAGGATTTACCCTCAATTAGATGAGTATGCTGCAGTATCTCCCTGCCACGGACGTCTGCTCTCCATGTGGACGTCTCAGCTCGGCAGGGTGACCTGAGGACGTATGGTCAGTCAGCGCATCTCCGCAGAACCGGGCCACAAAACTGGAAGAAGGTGTTGCTTAAGCGGATGAACCGGAGAGACAGTCGTTCTTGATTTCAGAAGCGTTTCATGAAATCTCCGGTGGGCGGAGACTTGGTTTCGGGGGACGAAATTTCGGGTCCCACTTGTTCTGGTCTTTCCAATCGCAATATGTGATTCCAACAGGCGTGCTCTTGTGCCCAATCAGAAGGGATTAAAGATCTGAGGATTTTCCGCTTAGATGTCGAATTTTTGGCCCGCGCGTGGCTTCAAGGTTTTAAGTGGTCGGCATCTTTTTCGCCGTTTCGGACAAAGGGAAGTTCTGGATCGTGTTTCAGTGGGAAACTGGTCCTCAGCAAAAACTTGTCGTGTTGTGTTTCTCGCACAAGATTTTGTTCCTGTTACTTTATTCTTGGGAATGGGTCTAGTGGCATGAAAATGGCCGTGTGTCGTGTTCTCACGGGAAAAGAAAACCTGATATGTCTGGTGTGGATGAGAATCTTCCCGTCCTGACACCCTGTATATAATTTCTTCTTTTTTGTTGTTGAGAGTTCCATACATAATTTACTGCACTATAAGGTTTGCATATCAAATAAAATTATCTTACCTTGTTCTGCGGGTGAATCAAACTGACTCCATGTTTGTTTATGGCTATCAACAGCATTTCTGGGTAGTTGGGCTCAGTTGTTTGTTTTACCTCAAAGAACGCAGAACCAAAGGTTGGCCACCTGTAGATCACTTTGAGGAATGTGACTTTGGCATCCTCTGGACTCATACCTTGTGACATTCCAATGGAGAGTTATTGTGGCTCAGGATCTCTTTATTTTCAGTAAAACTTAACAAGGCATAGTACATTATGATGCGTAGTATAACTTCATATTAAAGGATGATGGCAAATGAAAATGAATTCACCAGGTGGATTTCAGAATGCTAATACATAAGTTCATAACATACCTGCGTCTTGGTTGTAAGCTGCCACTATTGCTCGTTTCCAATCAGCGGCTGATTGTAATTTCATTAAATCTTGAGGCACCAATTCACGAATTTTTTGCCTGTAATCAGTTTATTTGAAACATCAACAACTTTTCACAGTCAACCCCATTTTTTGTGTTCAAGTGTTGAGTCGGAAATTTAGGGTCGTGGACAACAGTCAACGCGTTGTGGAGAATATACAAATATTTCAAGTAAGTATTCACTCACGGTATAGTTTGAAGTTCTTGTTTGTTCTCTCCAAACCTCACCCTGTAGACTAGAGCTGCTAATTTGGCTGCCTCTTCTTTGGAACATTTATGATAACCTGAAAAGAGCAATAAGTAGGTTACTCTCATTTTCTGTTCCTGCTGGTAGTTGAGGCCTCTCTTCCAGGAGGTGGGAAGGAGGTACTTATGATATTAAGACCTTCGTGAACTATCCATAACCGGCCTACAATATCGATGAATAGCAATAATTGTCAAAAACGGTGAAAAATATTACACAGTGGTTCACTGTGTTCCTGTATAGTTGCCCCTTCTGCGTAGATCACTGTTTTCTGCTCCCCGCAGCAACAGAAGGTACCAACCCACGCACTGCACCTCTATCTATCTAACGTTCGGCAATTACAGGTACATAACTGCATTTTTCCAGTGCCCCCATCTCTTGAAATCGCTGAACCAAAGTAGAACCCTCGAGATATTCCCAAATTTTCACGTATTTTGGATGATTCTTTTAGCCATAACAATTAACTTATGCTAATCAAAAAGGGTAAATCCAGAATAATCATCCTTTTCCAAATGAAATAACGGAACAACCAACTCGATTTAATACAGCCATGCAGAATTATAACGAGCTGTTCCCTAGTAGAGATATCTGGGCTGGACGTATACCTTATGATTCACACTCATGTAGTCGGAACTTTTTGGTTCAAACTTCGGCCTTACTGTGAACGAACGGCTGGACATACTCCCGGCGGTCTCAAAAAATCATAAAGTTCGAAATTAATTTAAAAACTTCATAAAAACCGTGCTATTACGAGTTTTGTTAACTCGTATGTTAAACGTAATCGAGCTACGGAGTTTTGACACTGTCAACCCTCATTTTTCTCCCGTTAGAGATGACTGACAGTAACACCGAGCTTCTAGGACCAAGTAGACCTCTAATATTGGACGAACAAATCAAATTTCACTACTTACAAAACTCTTGTTGTTCCACTTTCGGATCCAAGAAACCAAACCATCAAATTTTGAGGAGGGCTACAGTTGCTCATGCTCGATTCCAAAGATTCATGATTGAAAATAATAAGCCAAAATATTGTTAGCCTCAATATTGACGTCAGTATGTCAGTTGAAAGAAGTTAATTTGTTGATAATAAGTTAATAATTTAATATTGATAAAAAATGTTAAATCAGCAGTAATCCTAACAGAGGAAGCGTGTTGTGAAAGGTACGACTGCTACAGTGCTCGAGTTGCTGTTGCTGCATGGACACTTCTACAGTAACCGTGGAGAGGGTTAGGGGCGAACAAATAATACTGATTAGCAGTGCGCCGTGGGTGGATATTATTTACGAGATATCTTGCGAAAAATATCTAACAATTTGGTTCTAACCTCTGAGAAGTTTTGGAAGTTCTTGGTGAAAGTGGAATATCAAATCAGCATTCCGATCTTTCCCAGGTACAGTGTTGGTCCACAATTTTTTCATAAAGAACACTTGGTAAGTGAATTGAGGGGTCGCTCCTGAAAACAGTACAAAATAGATAACATGTAATGTTGGACTACCAAACGCTGTTCTGCTGTCCTCATCTCTTGAAAATCAAATTTTTAACACTTAATCAAATTTTTTAGCACTTCAAAGT
This sequence comes from Leptopterna dolabrata, assembly GCA_954871275.1. Classification (NCBI taxonomy): domain Eukaryota; kingdom Metazoa; phylum Arthropoda; class Insecta; order Hemiptera; family Miridae; genus Leptopterna; species Leptopterna dolabrata. The sequence goes on along the minus strand of OX940975.1, from coordinate 81,108,221 downwards.
TTTGCTCAGTTACCCTCGTACTAAGGTCTCTCCAGTTTGTCATAAAAACAAAATTTCTTCACACCACGATAAATCGATGTTTAGTGATTATATCGATACCAAGTTATAGCCAAAATAATCGATATTTGTAATAGATTCCCCTTAACACGTTCCGAGCGGAATGGATCGATCGATCCAAGGCCTGCCGTTCAATTCACCCAGCCTGGATCTATCGATCCAGCTACGGGGAGCGTTTCTACGCAACATTCTGCTCTGAAACTGAACTATCGCGCACTCTAGTGACTGCTGAGTTTAACACCTTTATTCTAGATGATCTGACCTCCGAGAGACTGCGTTCCGTTTCGTTATTCCAAGCCGTTTGTTTACCAACATTTTCTCGCCGCGTTTGGATGATGTTTTCAGGTACAATCTCCAGTTTTGTTGTGATTATTGCGTTCCTTTTTTCCTCGAGGAATCTGTTTAAGTTCCCCTTTGGCATCCAACCACGGTAGGCCGTTATTCATGAGTCTAGGCCTCAAAAGACCGCCGATTGTATTGCGGGTTTCCTATACTGCCAAAGTGCGATACAACGTCTATAAATCAATGATTTTCATCCAATTTTGGTTCCACATTGTAGTTTTCGTTCATAACTAATCATGATAAGCAGTTATCAACAAATAACTCGAAAAAACGGGTGCCGTCACAGAGAGTCTCCACCAAAACCCGCCGATTGTATTGCGGGTTGCATATTCCGTCGTACGTTACCGCCGAAGTGGATCGATAGATCCAACGTCTATAAATCAATGATTTTCATCCAATTTCGGTTCACATTGTAGTTTTCGTTCATAACTAATCATGATAAGCAGTTATCAACAAATAACTCGAAAAAACGGGTGCCGTCACAGGGAGTCTCCACCAAAATCGGCGCCGCTCGGAACGTGTTAAAAGGCGTTTTATTTAGGTTTTGACGGAGTTTTCTACACTGGAGTCCAAGGAGAAACGCCCTGAGGCGTTTTTCCTTTGAACGATTCATAAAAATAAGATAAATTTAGAACACCTCCTAAATACCAAAACTGAATGCCATATTATTTATACCTACCTAATAAATCGGTATATTTTTTATCTGTGCGTTTAGGGGATTTGTAATATAAAAAAAAGGAATGGAGAAATATAGTCAACAGCTTTTATTGACTGTTTTCCCTATTTTCATTTTGTTCAATTTTATATTTTAAATGTTTTGCCGAAAATCCGAAATAATGCGCTTACCTTTGAAATGTGCAAGTAACCCCAAAATATTCGTTTAGCTTTATGCAAAATAAAACATTCGGTTTTGGAACCAGCTTTCTGTGAAATGTTTAAATATCGCTGGAACTTTCAAATATTCCTTTATCTCTCTGTCTTCCTTTCAAATATATATTTATATTTTCTTCAAATAGATATTCCTCCAGGAAAAAATCATTAAACAAAATAACTGTAAAAACAAAATATTTAAAAAAAAACTGTCACAAAATGTATTAATACTACTTATTGATGACGTTTGTGTACACTATAATTGTATTAATAGAAATGTAAGTTATTTTATTTTGTCAACATTTTAAAATAATTTTCTTCAACTACTAAATTTGTTGTTTCATCGTCCACTGGGAGCGATCCCCTAAAACTTTTCCTTCTTTCTGGTATGAGACGACAGTTGTTCGATTATTTCCGTCTTTTTATGATTTAAGTGGAATACCACGCGAAGAACACCTCATGTGGGCTCAGCTGCTATAATAATCAAAGGAAGAACGCCTCGCTCATCGACCAGAAATAACTCGACCCAGTAATTAAGCCAGTGATTCAAAAATGAAACGCCTCATCTCGATTTTCACCGACTCGAGGTGTTTCTCCTCGGAATCTAGGATTAGAATAAATGATTTGAGGCGTTTATGGTGCCGTACTTGGGTCGTTTTACCTTTGCCATTAATGAGATGAGGCGTTTTTCCTTTTACCACAATTTTTCCAGTTTTTCGGGTGACAATTTGGACGCTTTCAAATTTGAGTTTTCAATTTTTGACTTCACCAGTGGATAGAGCATGTCAAAATGGGGGGGTGAAAACCCCATTTTCGGAAATTATTGAGATGAGGCGTTCTTATTTTTGACGGCAGTATCGTAAACTATCACGATTTATCTATAACTATGGGGATGCTTTTAATAAACGATTTTTTTTCAAAATTCGTATGAATGTAGATACAAATTAAAATAATTATTTGAATTCATTTCCCAACTTCTGGCTACTGTTGGGAACGAGTCTCTTCCTGGTTAAAATGAATTCAAACTAAAACTTGAAATAATACAAAACTTCTAGTACCTAATACATTAAATTACCAAAGTAAAAAAAAGTACGTGTCACTTCTAAAATGTGACTTGACATACGAATGGAACTTTTGTTGGTAGAACAATACGTGGTGTCGGGTTCACGACATTCCCTTGAAGTTGAAATCTCGTTGGGATATTGATTTACTAGGTAGGGGTTTCGTGGTAGAAGAAGATATGTAATATTATTCTTTGCAAGGAGTCTGTTGTTTGAGGGAGGAGTTGTTTCACGAGCAATAAGCATTCGTCTAAAAGCTCTGCTGAAGGACCCACCATCTCTGGACGGTCTTGCTTTCTTAATCCAGTCAGTCAAGTGTCTAACGAAGTCGAAAAAGAAATCGGCCTCTGGTACAGAAATGACTTTGTCGGCGATTTTCACGAAGAGGCTGAACCCCTCGCAGGACCTCAGGTTGAGCCTTTGAGCGATGTTAGCACAGAAATCTTTCGCTCTGGTTGACGAGTCAACCTCGAACGCCTGAAAACGTTGAATTAATTTATTAGCTACGCCTAATAAGTACTGATAACTGTGGCACACTGCCTGCATGAGGCCCAAGAAGAGATTTATAATCGAAAACAAAATTCCCAAACCTGCGGCATGACCATAAGAGCGAATTAGCGTATAAGTATTTACTCTCGAACATTCTCCTTAGTTTCGCCCACAAATTTGAATGCTCTTTTGCCTCCAAACGTTTGTGCTACTCAGTAATATTGTACCAATACGGAAAAAACCCAGTTTTTTTACTTTTATGCTGTTACTGAAATAGGCACCTAAATAATTAGTCTATTACTGTCTCGAATCACCAGCGTATAACATTTTTGGTTAATTTCAAGTACATCCAACTTAGGTAGTGTAGGTGTTGGTGATTTGTAGCAATTTTTGACCCAAAAAATCTTAATTTAACCAAATTCGTTGAGAAAAAATATTTTTGATTGTTGAAATGATGTTTCCGGTCACCATCCTGCAGCAGTTTTAAATTTGAAGTATTTTTAATTGGCAACAACATTTTTGAACTTTGTTGAGTTTTTGACCCACATATTTCTTGAATTTGGCCCACTTTAGTCATTCCAAAAATATACTCTGCTTTAAACTGCAGAATCCAGCAGCTTCGGTCGCCTATTTGTAACAGCATTTCACTACTTTTTAAACGAACATTGTATTTATATTTCTAACGTTTCATTCTCTTCTAGATGCGATAAAGTAGACAAATACGAACCTCATCAGTGTCGTCGGGGAAGTAGACCTTATGGAAAATCTGTGTGGTTTTGTGTTGGATAGCTTCCACTTCGACCTGGTGAGGTGGATATTTCCTTTGCCCGTTCCGTATAGTTTTCTGAAGCCGCTGTAACGAATCTTGTGCGATTGGATGTCTCCGAGTCCTCAGGAATAAGCTTAGTTCCTTTGAAATGAATAAAATTAATATTGATAGAGTGGATTGTAAAAACTTGGACTGTGGAAAAAAAATCAATGGAGATTGGATATGAAGCAAAGTTATCAGGAATTATGCAGCTTGGTAAGGCTCAACATTCAACATATGGCAAGATAGTACAGGTACCTTGTGGGGTACAAATGTACAGGGTAACTAGGTACACTATGAGGGGTCATAAGACCCTATGTACGTAATGTAAGTCCCTACACCCTATGTAAGTGATGTGGGTCAAAGTGATGTGTGACCCTATGTAAGTATATTTCTGTTTCTTGGTTTCTGCTGCATTATACCTACATCGTCAGTCTAAATTAGTTCTGTGTGGAACGTGTTGACAATTTCGCCGAGGCGCCGGTTTTGGTGATAGGTACCAGTGGCAGATCCCGTTTTTGTTGATGGAAACATATGGAGTGAATGGAGATGAAACGCATTGTGGGGGGGGGGGGGGGGGTTGAAACGGATTGTCTAAAATGGCTGTACAAGGTTTCATGACTCATAGCGGAGCGGGCAATAACTGACGCAACACAGGTTTACACCATCCATTTTCATCCTTCCATTGCGTCGTCTTCTCTGTTAGCAGTCATTGACCCACACCTAATGCTTTATGGGCCTGTTGGGATTGACCGTTTTTGTTCCGTTCCCGTCATCCCGGGAAGGAGGTCACCGCACCATGCGCCCGGTGGAACGGAATGAGGGAACGTCAGAAGAAGGGAAGGAGCAGGGACAACAGGAAGTCGCCAATGGTGTTGTTGCCTCCACCCGGTTGCACTCCATCCGTTTCTCCATCAACAACAGTTTCATTTTCTATCAGTTTCAATTTCTTTAATTTTTTCATCTTTTTTCACGACCACCATGGACGTAGATAAGTTCATTTCCCTCATCCATGGGGAGAGCCCAGCCTATGGGCCTGAAGAATTTATCCTTGTAGTTTCGAATGTCATTGAACCACGCGTCGAAATTGTGTGATTCATCTCGCTGTTTGTGATAAGGGTGCACCCAATATCTTCTTTTTGTCGGTGGGGGAGAAAGCACACCCTCACTTTCCATAGCAGCACATGATATGCTTAGCTAGCCACCTCCTTCTCATTGCTTCGCTTATATTCGCGCGCAAAATCCTCTCTATGATTCACACGAACCGGTCGGTAGAGCAGACTGAGTGGTACTGACAGGCAGCCCGTGGGATGACAAAACGGGCAGTTCAAACAGCCTATCCCTTCCTTCCGTTTCTTGAAGAAAAAGGAAACGTAACGGAACAGAGCAGAGCTGAAGGATGGTGTAAACCTACACTAAGTGGGGAAGAAAGGGGAAGAAACCTAGAGGTTTCAGTTGATCACAATGCTTCGCTTGGTCCATGTAGGATGCAGCAGCCATATGTGCCCTTGAAGCAGAGGGTTTATTAAATGATAAGAAAAAAATGCTATATTCTCTCTGTTCTCAAAACATCGATCTTTCATGTCGGTGATCGATGTTTCTCCCCGAGTTTGATGTTTTTAGATGTCTATGTATTTTGTTTGCATTAATTTTGATAATTTTCTGAAACCTTAACTTTTTTTTATACCTACCTAAATCAATGTTTTCTGTCAAAATACATCGATTACTGTCATATCTACACTTACCACCAATTTCAGCATCGATGTTTCAACTATCGATGCTCATCCCTACTACCTACGTTTCGAATAGCAAATTCTGCCCCAAGTCTACAGCGCTTCTCCCTCTTCTTGCCTCCGTTTGCCTCCACTCAGCTTCCACTAGACGTGCGCCACTTCCTTTGTTTAGCTGTGTTGCCTACCCAGCAGAGAAAAGAATTCCCACCCCATGTTGTCCCAGCTCCGCTCCACTGTCTCCCAGTGGGCGAAACCCTCTGGAGGATTTTCCTCTCCCTGTATGCCATTACCCGTATGAATGCACAAGTCGTGGTAGATGAGCCAGCCCTGCTCCACTATGTGTGTCATAGGAATAAGAGATTGCATGTGGATCCATTCTGCCCCAGAGGAATTGCCAGGCTAGACTGCTCCGCACACTCACCTGCAAATGTGTGAAGAGGCAGTGCCCAAATCAAGAATCAACACGATGTCAGTTCGCAGTGGGGTGCTGAAAACCCAAAGAAATGCTAGTTGATGCAGGGTCAGCGCTGACTGTACAACGGATGGTTAAATGACCGAAATCACGCCAAAGAGTGGCTGTTCTGACTTCATTCACCATTTTGTAGCAGGGCCACTGAATGCATAGGAGCCAGGACTCTGACCCCCAAGACCCCCTCTTAGTAGTTTGACCACGGTTTACAGAGAAGGAATTTGTCAGTGAATTGTTGGGTTGACTGACGGACCAACTGGTTCCAGTGTGGCTTTTCTGTGCAGTATATGACCAGCTCGACACTCATGAAGCCAATGACCTCACAACCACGAGTAAAGGTTGGCACACGGGAAATCACAGATCAGTTGTACTATCCATGGATCAGTCTGTCTGGATCGGGTGTCAGTTTCCCCTCCATCTATGAGTGGAAGTTTTCAGTGACTGTTACAACAATCACTACACTATCGAGAGATACTAACCTTCAGTAAATTTTGACTGCATGCAAACAACCCCGTTGCCAGCCACATGAGCTCCCAGCACCTCTCTTCACTGAGACGATTCCTATTGTCAGTCAGTTGCCTCATCAATTGGCAATAAATTTCGTCACGGAGGATTTCCTGTTACATTAAACAAGATAAAGGCAAATCAGTAATATAAGAGCGAGCCCAATTATTGATGTTGGCATTGGTGGTGGATTAGTTATGGTTATCAATGAAGGGAAGATTTGGCCGAGTTTTACTTGAATAAACGAAAAATGAATCGATTTCATTAATAATTACTATCGAATATCATTGAACATCTCATTATTATTACGTTAATTCCTTGCAGTGCTCCACAGTGTGACACAGATGACAGCTATAGAAACTGATGTGAAAGACACAAGTTAAAATTTACCATTAGTTGGTTTAAGAATACCAGAAGCGAATTTATCAACAATAAGTAATGCATATCTTTTGGGACGACGGGTCTTGGTTCATGGTACCAGGTCAATTATCTGATACGTTCTAAAGGACAAATTTCATAAAATGGGCTTACATGTTTCAGAGGTCCATCAAATATGTGATCCGTGTACTCGTTACCCAGCCTCCTTTTGGCAGGTAGATCCCCACAGTACTTGAGTATCCCTGTGAACGCATAACAAGCTTCTTCAGCCAGCTCTTCTTTACCTATCAGCTTCATGAGCAGAGGAGCTTTGATGGGGTCCCTCGAGTGGCGCCACAGTTCTTCGGGGCCGCCTCGTCGTGCTGCTGATAGCGTGAGAGCCTTGGACATGGTCCTCTTTGGTGGTGGTCTGCAATCCGGCACAAAAATATTATGGTCGGTGTGAACAATATTTTTCATTTCGCCGACCTTCCAACTCTCTAGATTCAAAAGCACTCGATAACCACCTGGGGAGGGGGATCGAACATGTAACGAAAATATTGGGTTTGTCAAGCTACCTGAAATGGTCGATGGAGTACTCCATAAGCGTGTGGGGTTTCTCCCTCGGCTCAGTCCCGTTCATGTGGTTCGAATTGACTCGTCTTCCGTGCTCAGCACCCTCAAGGTTGAAAAGATTCTGTTGATGGAGAATATGGTTACAGACATTACATCAGTAGGACCAAAACTAGTCATTTTGTCAGGATGACTGTAGGTATCCTGAACACATGAGCATTAACACGATAGCTGCGGCGACAATGCCACCGGACTTTACTTGACCAGAGCCAGCGGACTGGTGACCGGAGGGGGGAGCGACACTGCCACAGGACTTGACTTGACCGGAGTCACCGAACTCCAACCAGTCCAGTTTGTTCTTAGGCGTCATGAGTATGTCCTCTGAAATGGAAGCCATTCTTTGTGATTTAGATTAGAATCCGATTCTGATGAAGAAATAGAACTAGTGACAAGTTTTGTTTCTTTGAATAAGTCGTGGATGTCACCATATGTTTCCGAACAAGCACAATACGGTGAATTTCACACCCTTTTCGCCAAATTGAACGATGTTCAATTTCAAAACTATTTTAGGATGAGAAGAGAGCAATGGGGGCAGCGTTGGATGGCTTGTTGGGGTGTGAGGGGTTGAAAATCGTGGTAGAGGGGGGACCGGAGTCAACCCATGCAGACTGGATCGGAACGGAGTCCTCCGGTGGGTGGCTCAAGTGAAGTCAAGTCACGTCTGGTCGCAGTCTAGCCACTCCCCTTTGAAATACAAAGGATGGGTTCAGACAGGCACACAGGTGAGGTCAAGTCAAGTCCGGTGGCAGTGTCGCCGCACCTATTTATAATGTGAGGAGGTAGTGGAAGTAGCCAACTGAACTCATCCAAGCTCCACCCACTGTGGCACACCATACATACACATGAGTACGTTGACTCGATAGTACACAGAGTATATCAACTTCTTACAAGTATTTCAGACGGTGGTTGGGTGAGAGCAGGGAGGACGTAAACTGCTTCAGCGGGGAAATCTCCTCTGTGGCCCGTTCGCTCGCACCTCCCAATGCACCAACCGGAGTTCATGACGGTCTCTCCCGTGCTATCCTCCTCCAGAAGTATCAGATCGCCTTTCTGGAAGCTCAGGAAACTCGTCCCCTCACCTACAATAAACAATAGCATAGCCATAATAAATTATTCAACTGACATGTGCCTACGAAAAATCTCATATAGTGAATCTAAAAAAGCTGCAAATTCTTCTACGATGGGTTATTATTAGGGAGTTCTGTTTTATTCGTATGTATCTAAAGAGTGCGTAAGCCCCTGTAAGGTCAGGGACACGCGGAGGCTAACAATAAATAGTCAAGAATATCAGTGAAACAGCCAAGGTTTTATTTAGAAATGTCCACGTTTTGGTTTATTATTCGGTGAATAATACGCCTGTGCATTCGCTCAGCAAACAATTTTTATAACACCCCCTCAAAATTTTTTCTTTTACGTTTCAAGGTGAGTGCGTAGATTCCAAAAATGTCCGTCTGCTATACGCCGTCCGCCGTATCATGCATAACTACTTCATTTTCGGTCTAAAAAATTCGTTCTTTAGCACACAGGCTCCATTTGGGCCCTAGTTGTGTCCCGAAACTTTGCATCGGAATACATCCAGGGGTGTTATGGGTGAAAAATGGGTGCAAAAATAGGGTTTTTGGCGTTTAGTAAATGAGCTTTTGAGGTATATTTTTCCATGTCTTTTTGGGCGAGAACACCGAATATGAAGTCGATTTTGACCAAAGAGTGAAGAATTGTGGTTGTAACAAAGGTTCAGCTCCCAAAATTCATTTTTTATGAGCTAAAAACCTGGTAAATAGTCTGAAATCACCATTAATTTGTATAATAACGCTAGAAGTGTCAACAGGTGAATCAAGACAGTTGAATGACACTATCAATGATAAAAGATAATTTGAAGAAAGAAAAAAACGGAGCGTAATTCGTGTTTCGGGGAGCCAAAATTGGTGGACACCATCAGAAATAGCTTTTCAATTATTGCACATGAAAGAAACAATAAATGAACAGCCAACATTTCTGTAGGTTTGTCCAATAGAATAATAAACCAATGTGACAAGGACTTTGCAGCGGTTTTTTTAACATGCAAATGTCATTTTCTCCCCTAATTAATGTAGTAAAATTGACTGTGACCATACCGTTGAGAAGTAAAGATAAGAATAGCTTACACTATGGTGAGGTTCTTGACCGCTGGAATAAGTAAGGTAGGCCAGTACTGGCCGAACCTCAGGAACCTCCTACCTTAAGAATAGCTTATGTTAATGTTCGCTTTGTGCTCCGTCCACTCACAACAGTAATTATTATTAATATTCGGTCATTAACTATCCAGTACGCCAAAACCCTCGATTTCCATGAAAAGATGCGTTTTCTATTCGTTTTGCGTTGCAAAGCTGGGATCATGGCGCATCTTTTAAGCCTACAGGCAAAAATTAACATGTAACCACAATCTTGTCATGAGGACTGATTTTATTAAAATTCGAATTGGATTCATTGTAGTATTGTACGCTAAAACGTGAACCGTCAGAATTCAACAATCATTGTTTTCCTTAGACGATTACATAGTACACTACACCTTAGTACATTTGTGCATTAGTACATTAGTTTTTTCATAATAGAAAACTAACCAAAAACGAGGAAACAATTTAAATCCTTCAACCACCAAACTTTCCCCACATCTGCCTGCTCGGTCAGCCACCACCAAATCCCCGTCAGTAAAACATGGTTCAACGGTTCGCTGTTGAAAATATAAACGAAACAGTTTTGTACTAATACTTGAAAAGTACCTGCGAGTGCTGGAGCTGAACTGACGTGAACTTCAAGCGAGCCAGAGGACGGTAATGAGAGGATCGTGGGAAAACAGTTTTTTCTTCTATCAAACGAGATCTGCGTGAGGGCTCGCTTGGTTTTCTCAATTACTTCCATCACTTATTCAATTTCGCTCTTTTGAAGGTCGTGCAGAATGGGAGGAGCCTCTGCCTGTCTTAATTTGCATGAGTTTCCTGTTCATCCCATCTTCATGGTAATGGGCAGTTTTCGTGGGTTACAAATTCTCTTTTTTTTTCAAAATTCTGTTCAAGGGAAGCGCACACCAGTGCCGCAGATCGTCGGAAAAATGCGCTCATTTGCCTCATTGTTCGTCCGTCGTGGATTCTTCCGATGAAGGTATTTTATTTTCGGTTCATTATTTTCGGGAATCCTTGACATTTGAAATCGAGCAAGAAAAAAAAAATTTAACCCCCCCCCCCAAATTTTATGGTTTCCGTTTTAAGGTACCACTTTGAATCCGAAATAATGGAATAAAAAAAAACTCGGCGCTGCGCGCCTCGCCAGGGGGCAAGCCCCCTGGACCCCCGGATGCTTACTGCTTAGAGCCTACGGCTAAAATTCAAGAAACATGGAACATGCTTTAGCCGCGTTCCGAGTTTTGTCAAACAAAAGATTGAAACCACTACGTATCTATAACCAAGTGACTACCAAACGAGCGTCATTGTTTACTATCCATTTAAATAACATTCATTTATATAGTTATAGTATGAAACTAGGAAATAAATACCAAGAACAAATACGAAATAAATTCGTGATAAATCAAGAGCTTTCCAACGAATGGAAAACGATTTTTGTCCGATGAAAATGAAAGAAGTTTCATTTCCCTAGCAACTACTCGGTTGTACGTGAAAATCATCGTTAAAAAATGCTAGTACCCCAGGGCTAAAACATGATACCTACCTACATGTTAAAATTTCGTTCCACTTCCGCGTTACCCATCCCGCGTAACGTTTTTCGGCTAGTTAGTCCAAGGCTAAGGGTGGTCGTCCACTGGAAGCGTATTCACGCGGCGCGGCGCTACACGCGACACAAGCAGCAACCTACAAGCGGCTACGAGCGACAGGGGTCGTCCACTGCAAGCGCCTTCGCGCGTCGGGCTTCAGCTTGTTTTCAAGTGTATTCAAGGAAAGTTGGGACTTCCTTTTTATTCGTCATGGACCCAGAGGAATTTTATTTCCTTGAAAGTGGCAACCATTTTTTTGCGAAAACGAATGTTAAATCAAAGAACATGTTGGTTGAAATTGAAGTTGAAAAGTTGGTTGGCTTGAATGGTACCTCTTGTCTCTCATATCCCAGAGAGGCGTATGAGAATGAATGGCACTAATTAATTTGTCGGTGTTATGGTCCATTTTCTGCGTAGAGGGGAATTTTCACCTACTCAGAACGGGGCTTTCGCGTGAACTGACTCGAAATGACCAGGGATATGGTACAAAGGTAGGTAGGTGTTCCGATGAACCGTCCGTTTGCTATGTTTATTTACGTGGAATTCGTACCAAAACTCGTAGGGATTCCTACCAAAGCAATAGAATTGAACGAGCTGCACGAGCTGCTACGAGCGGCAGATCCAACTTTTTTTGGATCGGCCGCTTGTAGCTCGTTGCCGCTCGTGTACGCCCGTAGCCGCCCGCTCGAACACGCTTCCAGTGGACGATACCACATATCTCAATGTAGTTGGATCTGTAGTGCGTGTCGCTCGAGAGTTGCGGTCGAGTCTCGATCCGAGTCAGACGTGTTTTTTTGAGCTCTAGCTTGCATAATCAATCGTACTGGCAGTACTCGCCATCGTGAAGATTTTCTTTATCCTAAGGGTGCTTTGGGGTGTCAGTGATTCATTTTGTGGATCAGAATTATCATTCGGTCGTTTTGGGATTCTTGGCGATCGTCGGAGGTGAAATAATTTAGCGAACTGTCAGAGTGGAGCCGGCATTAGGTGGCCTCGAGTGAGGTGATAAGAGACCCCCCTCGCGTCGGTTCCGTCTCTCGATCCCCGCCACGTCTCCTGGCTACTTCGACTGCCGCTTCCCTCTCTTCTGAACTGGCCCTCTTCACGGATTGACACTCGGTGAGTCCCCCACTACTTACCGATACTAGAAGTATTAATAACACCGGACTTCAGTGAATCGCAGACCGGCGGCCTGAGACGGTGAACTGGAGATATATAGAAGCGCAGTCATGCTGTACTCTGCAGTCTTTTTGCCGACGTGCGATCTCTATCACGAAACTTATTATTAAATTATCAAAAAAACTTGTCAAAACTCTTTGATGCCAAATTCAATTGACCAGTACTTCTCGCCCCTCTCGGATTCTCCAGCAACCAGAAGGAAGCATAGCACAGCCGAATCATCCTCAACTGGGAAAAGAAAAATACATTTCACTGATTCTTCTACACCTAAGAGAAAAAACAGCCAGCAACTCAATATGCTGAGCCCTGAGTGTATGGATGAACTCCTTCGGCGTTTTGATGCGTCAATTGATCGGAAAATTAATGAAATGGTAGTGCAGTTGCCTAGTAAGGAAGATTTTGCTGCTGTTTCCAACGAAATTCAAACTCTAAGAGCGGAGAACACAGAGCTTAAGGCTGTAATTGGAAGGCTGAGGAGCGATTTTAGTGGTATGGAACTCAGAGTAAACCAGATCGACAGAGCCTCAAGACGTAATAACCTAATTTTCAGTGGATTAGTGTACGACTCATCCTCTGACCCCAGAGCTGTCGTTGAGGCCTTTGTATCGCAGGTCTTGCAGGTTCCTGTTGACTCGGTGAAAATTGTGGAGGCCTGCCGTTTGGGAAAAGAACGCCCAGGGGCTCCAATTTTGGCCAAGTTCTCTACGGTGGCGGGCGTTGATGCCATACTGAAAACTACTAGTCGTTTACGAGGCACGTCCTTTGGTGTGAATCGGGACTACTCAGACCAGATGAGGTTTGCCAGGGGAAAGCTCTTTGCCATTCGTAGAGAGGCTCTACGTCATAGGGCTGGCATGAAAATTTTTGTGCGCAACGACGTTCTCACAGCAGATGGGCTCCTATTTAAATGATCAGAGGAGGCGGGGTTGCTATGCGATGGGGTGGATGGGTGCTCCAAGCTTAGCTCGCTAGTCGCCGCGGATATGGCACCCTTCCTTGCTTCGTTGAAGGCTATCTCCGGTGGAGGTGCTCCGGTGGAGCTCAGAAATGAGGGACTCTGAGATAGGGCTGTCTGTCGGAATGAGGGGTCGGATTCGGAAGCAATGCATGCCATCAATAATTTAGAATGTCTTCATATTAATTTCCTAGTCTACAATGTATGTGGTTTAAATAATAAATTGTTATTCACTAATTTTTTTGAATTTGTAAGAAAGCATGACCTGTTCTGTCTCTTAGAAACTCATGTAACTTCGGATAATTTTAGTAGGTTCTCTGGATGTTTTGAGGGGTTTGAATTGAAGTGGGTGGATGCGGTCAGAGTGTCACGATTTGGAAGAGCTTCGGGGGGTATGTTGCTGGGGATCAGAAAAGGTTCTCGTGCGGCAAATCATCTCCGAATATTTCATAGGAGTCAAACAGTGGGGTTTGTGGGTGATTGTGGTGGAAAAGCTCTGAACATAATTCCGGTGTACCTGAACTGTAATAACTGGGATAGAGATTTCAACATACTTCAAGACTTTCTGCGGTCTTATTACGATGAAAATTCCGAGTACGTGGTGATAGGGGATATGAATGGACGTGTTGGTGCCAAGCAGATAACCCCCGATGAGATGAATATTGATAGCAGCAGGTACCCCTCGCTCCGCAAGTCCAAAGATGCGGTGTCAAATAGAAGAGGGGAACGATTACTGGAACTATGTGAAGATTTCGGACTCGTGTTGCTAAATGGGAGAAATCGTGGTGATACGGAGGGGGAATACACTTATATAGGTCCGGCAGGTGCCTCTGTGGTGGACCTTTGTTGCGCATCCTTGGGTATCCTGGATTCAATTATCGACTACACTGTTGTGGAGCAGATATTCTCGGATCATATGCCTGTAGTATTACGTATCAATAGTGGGGATGAGGTTGCTCCACAGGCCATACTTCCCTTGGTTCCAAGATTGGTTTGGGATGCCTCTAGGAAGGATTTGTACCGTCGGAGGCTCTCGGTTGTGGCTGCTCAGGGGCTTGGTCCTTCTATGAGTGTGGAGGATATTTTAATGGCGCTGCGCACAATGATAGAGGAGGCTGCTGGGGAAGCGGCTATGAAACGTGGCCGTCCTCCTGAAGCGGTTAAGCCCTGGTGGGACTGGGACTGCCTGAGAGCAAGAAAGTTGTCGTTTGCCCTGCTGAACTTGTATCGAGCTACTGGCTCAGAGATTGTCAGGTCCGCCTATGTTGTGGCCAGTTCCAGTTATAAGAGCCTATGTCACAAGAAGGAGTTGAACCATTCCCTGAGGTATGTTGAGCAGTTCTCTGAGGTGAAAGACGCTCGGGACTTTTGGAGGATCATTCGCTCTCTTAAATCCCTCTCAGCCCGAAAAATGGGTAACATAGAAATGTCTGAGTGGGTTGCTTACTTCCACAGGCAATGGAGCATCAGGGTACGAGTTGCGCCTGGTTTAGGGGTGTCGGGCCAAACCTCGGCAAGCTTGCAGATGGATCAGTTGTTCTCACTGGAGGAGCTGCGGGAGGTTCTGTCTCGAGCAAAGGATAATAAGGCTCCGGGTTTGGACAGAATTGCCTATGAATTCTACAGGTATGCTCCCGATGAATTTTTGACGAAATTATTGAGTTTTTTTCAACTGGATTTATTTAACAGGGGAGGTCCCCCAGGGTTTCTCTGCGGCTCTGATTTTTCCCCTATTCAAGAAGGGAGACAGTGCAAGCGTGGAGAACTATAGAGGGTTATCCTTCATAGACTGCATTGCTAAGCTGTTTTGTGCTCTACTACTGCTGCGCCTGGAGGCCCATGTCCAGGGGGAGCACTTACTGAGTGAATGTCAGAATGGATTTCGGAAGGGGTACTCGACTGTTGACGCCATTGCGACTCTTTGTGGCCTGGTACACTTGAGATTGTCCTCGGGGCCTGGTAAGAAGTTATATGCTTTCTTCGTTGATTTCCGGTCTGCATTTGACGGCATTCAGCATGACCTTCTGTATCAAAAGCTAGAGGGACTGAACGTTGGGAGGAATTTTATGAAGACTCTAAGGAACATGTATGCAGGTGGCAGGGCTTCGGTATGGGGTGGAGGTGGCCGATCCGAGTGGTTTCCGGTTGAGTGTGGTGTACGGCAGGGATGTCTTTTGAGTCCTTTGCTGTTCGCCCTATATGTGAATGATTTGGCCGAGGAGCTCCCTTGTGGGGTGTTGGTGGGAGACATCATAATCCGCACGCTTATGTATGCCGATGACATGGTGCTGCTGGCGGAGTCTCCACAGGACTTGCAGCATAGTATTTCTGCTTTGGAGTTGTACTGTACGCATTGGGGGCTCTCAGTGAATTTACTTAAATCCAAGGCCATGGTTTTTCGCAGGGGAGGACGGCTAGGCACAGAAGAGGAATGGTTCTTCCAGGGTGAAAAGGTGGATGTTGTGGGCTCCTATAAGTATCTTGGTGTAACACTGACTCCAAGGTTGTCTTTTAAGGCGCACTTCGCCGACAGAGCTTCAGCGGCAAAGCTGGGATTAGCAAGTGTGTACCGGACCATTGTACGCCATCCCCTTATACCCCTGGATGCTAAACTGAAAGTATTTAATGCCGTGACGAGAGCAGTGCTTTGTTATGGGGCGGAGGTGTGGGGCTGCACCTTGTCGAATGCCGTGGAGCAGGTGCAGCGTCATTTCATCAAGTCAGTGTTTGGGTTGCCCAATAACTGCCCGAACTACATTGTATACCTGGAGACCGGGACAGAGCCTTTATTTGCTTGCACTCTGAATTTGGCAGGCAGGTACATAATGAGGACCCTGAGGATGCCCAGAAACAGATACCCTCGGGTGGTAGCTATGGAGGTGATCAGAAGGCGGGTATTCTGGTTCAAAGACCTGCAATCATTAGCTAACAGGTATGGTTGCCGCTTCGACGGGAGCATCGCTGATCTGGATGCCTGGAAGCAACAGCTGGAACGCCTTGTGTCAAATGTGGCGTCTCTCTGGCGCGATGAGATGGTAATAAAGGCGCAAGAATCTTCTAATCGTTTATACCGCCTCCTGGACCACGGCTTGAGGCCGGCCGCCTTGGGTAGGGGAGAACAGCGATATACTTTGTGGGTGCTGCGCTGGGCCCTCCGTTTCAGGGGGGATCTCCTGCAGTTGAACTTTAAACCCTACGAGCAGAAAGAGGAATCCAGTATGCTTTGTTCGTTGTGCAACATGGGCGTAAGGGAGGACCTGATGCATTTTTTGAGCGTATGTCCCGTCCTTGCTGAGTTCAGGGTGCGGTATCTTGGATCGGGCTCATTAGATCGGGAAGCGACGATCCACCTACTGAACGAGGGCGATTGGAGGGCACTGGCGAGATTCGGATCGATTGCTTCGAGGTATCGTGCGGAGCTCGTCGCTGAATTCAACTGGTCATGATGTCGCAGAGGAAACTACGGATAGCTCAGCGCCCACTTGCCTAAAACTTGTTATCTCTTCTCCGCGTATGCTAATTACAATAAAACGTTAATCATGAAAATTAATTAAAGATATCAAGTATAATACGTGGTGTCATCCTGCTACGTGTAGCCTGTTTGTTACATATAATTAGATTGTGGTTATGTGCCAATATATATGTATATTTATATATTTATATATATATATATATATACATATTTATAAAACAATAATATTAATCAGTCGACTCGCCTCTTCCCGACAGACGGACGAAAACAGTCCATTGTCGTATATGCATTTCGCTTCATAAAATTTATATGCATGTAAATTGTTTAATAAAATGTGTATTTTCTTCTTTCTTCTTCTTCTTCTAGTGCGTGTCGCTCGTTGCCGCTTGTGTAGCGCAAAGCGCCGCGCCGCTCGAGTACGCTGCCAGTGGACGACCCCACTAAAGCATGTTCCATGCTAAAATCTATGTCCGCCCGTCGTGCGTCGCACTCCGTTTTGCTTCCTCACTGCCGAAGGTAGGCCTTGGATTCGCGATCGAGTAAAAAAATTTAATTATGTCTTCCAAAATGAAAATTTCCACTTCCATTTTGCGTTTCAGATATCGAGGAATATTTTTGGTTCAGTGTCTGTCTGTCTGTGGTAATTCCTTGCAACAACCATAACTACCCGAAATAATGGTCGAAATGGGCTGGAATTTGGAGGGTAGGTGCGGGTTGGGTCACAGACGGTCCCGTACCAAAATCATTGAAAAATTACGGTAACTTTCGTCTGCGCATGCGCGAACATGAAATGGTGGCCATTTCCTTGTAACGCTTCTAACTACGCGAAAAACAGTCGTGCAGAGCTGAAACTTTGAGGGTAAACGCGGGTTGGATCGCAAATGGTCCCGTTTCAAAATCATGGAAATCTTTCCGTCTGCGCATGCGCAAACGTGAAGTACGTGAAACGACCGTAACTACTTTAAATATTGTTGAAATGAGCTCAGATTTGGAGGGTCGATCACGAATAATTCTTTGATAGTTCCATAAGAATTTCATTCGTCTGCGCATGCGCTAACATGAAATGTTGCCCATTTCCTAGTAACGCTTCTAACTGCGCGAAAAACAGTCGTAGAGAACTGAAATTTTGAGGGTACACGTGGGTTGGATCGCAGATGGTCCCGTATCAAAATGAACCTACCTAACTATTCTATACGTTCATGTGATTCAAGTGAGGAAGCTATACTGCCTACTCGAATTGGTAGACGTTTTTTCTCAGTTACCCTGAACTATGAACCAGAATTAATGAAGTTCGGTTAGTAAGTAGGTAACAGCTCATTATAATCACCCATGGCTTTATGAAATCGAGTTGGTTGTATCGTGATATTATTTCGTTTTTTGAAGAAAGACGGTTATTTTGGATTTTGCTGAAGGTAGGTACTTTTGTAACTTGAATAAAATAACATTCATGCATAAAAATAAATACTAGGTAGATTTCTTGAATCCACCCATATTTATGAAACTATATTTGCCTGGCTGGCTCCGCTACCCACTTGAGTTAGGGATTTCCGAGGGGGGAAGCACAAGGGTGGGTCTCACGTACTTATGAACCCCATATGGGTAATAGGGGCTCAAGAAGTTTAAATGTTTTAATTTTTGTATAGAAATTCATTTTATTTTCAAAAAATGTTTTTGCACCAACTTGAAGATGGCAAATAATAAAAGGCGCTTGCGTACAAGTCCGCTACACAGTGAGACCCGTATCATTCTCGCTTGTTCTTTCTTAATCATCAGAAAAGAAATTGTAACGCTGTTTGGTGATTTCTTAATTTTGCGCTCTTTCACACAACTTGGGCTGTTTCTTACGCGCACGATATTATCTTTGTCTTTCGGCTTGCTACTTATTTCCTTTTCCTCTCGGATGACGATCGCGTTTGTAGGAATCGTTTATATTTTTCTTTGTCAGTGGTGTCTGGCGAGAAAGGGGTATCGATAATGGACTGACGAAACTCTTCCGAATCCATCGCACACTACGTAATCGCAATTTACAAAGGAACCTGTTCACACACAAAACGGGTAATCGCAATTAACAAAGGAACCTCTTCTAATCTTGATTCAGGACTTGAAAGGTGTGGTGATCGGCTGCTCCCTAACACTATGTAAATAGCGTCGCTTGCATTATAAGCCGCGTCTAACGGCTTCCCAGAGCGGGGTTCCCCTACCCCTCTCTGGGTATGTATCAAGGGGTATAAAAGAAGCTGTGAACTGTCAATAAATTGTCACTTGACCACACAAACCGACTCAAGTAGTCTCGTGTATTTATTTCTACTTTTAGCTCCTGCTGGATCATCACAAAAGGAAATACAACAATTTAAGGATAATTTACGGAATCTTTACGGGTTGCAAGGTTACCACGATCTGGGTTACACAGTGGTGCAAGGTTACCACATTTGTTAATAGTAAAAAATGACTTTCTTCATTACCTATGTTGCTGACTACCTTGTTTACCCACCATGTTTTCATCATGCTCAGCTCAGCTACCGCGGAAGGTACGGGGGTACGGTTAACAAGAAAATATTTAGTAAAGTCACACGATTCCCACGATTGGTGAACGATTTTTGTACGATGAAAAATGGCAAACATGAAGTTCCATAGAAACGAATCGGTTGTAAGCTGAAATCATCAGAAATTGTGCATAACGCATTTTCCTGCCGGTTTTTCGTAACGCTTTTCGAGTTTGTGTGCCAAAGTAAAGACATGAAAATGTCAATAATAATAATTATTATTATTAGGTATTATTGTTATTAGGTATTGACGACAGAAAGCAGTGATCTGTGCTGAAAATAATAACCCTTGTGTAATAATTTGCAGTTGTTTTGACCAATAAAAACACTAGAAAAAAAACACTCCTCATAAACTTTGCTCACAAGCAATCTGACTGGTTATAGTACCTACAGTGTAAATACGCCTAGCAGGCGATGTTTCCATTCGCTCCACCCCGCCCCTCCACGCTCCTCCCGGGCTGGTGTGGAAGTCTTCTTAAGAAAAACACAACCCAACCAGGCCCATTTTTCCGCCGTGGTGCGACCCTTCCCGCCCCGGCACTAGAGTGTGCTTACCTTAACGGAAATTAACACTTTTTGACCACATAATGAGGTGCTTATGTCGGAGAGTGTGAAATTTGAATTTGTGAGTTCCTGCTAGGAATGACGTATCATGTAAATCGCCGATTCGCTTAGATCGCTAGTGCATCACTTTAAATATGATGTACAGAGCCACAGTGGATGGATGAATAGAACCACTAATTTATAAATAAATTTAAAAAACGTCCCCAAACTGGGGGAGGTTCCCAGAAGGTTAGCAAAGGGACTCGAATGTTGCCAGAAACGTTTACCATTTCTAATGTTGGGTTGTTGGCAGCATTGAGAACCTTCACCTCCAAAGCTCTGCTCCGCCTCCTTGGGCCAACAGCCCATGTATTTTGAGAGCAAGAGGTGGCTTAAAGTTCAACAGATAATGCGTCCAAGAGCACAAATACGGTGGTTTTCGAGTAGGGAAAATACTAGGGACACGGCTTAAGCTCTCTTTAGATGACCTGCTCTCAATCACCTGGTCCTATTTCTAGTCTCTCCTGTTGGGTTCTATACAGGGTATTCCAGTTTCTTCTGGAGAAACTTAGGGAATCGATTCTACTCTTCATTTGGAACAAAAAATGCTCAGTAGACATTTTTCGAAAAGTTCTTCGTTTTAAAGATATCCGACAATTTGTGTTTTTCCAACTTTTCATTATCTTACCACATAAAAACGCTAATAAATTCGAAAATATTGGGGCAACAAATCCAATTACACCGTTTGAAAGAACGTTAAATTTCCTGTAAGATTCTTCTGTTTTCGATGGTCAGAGTTACTTAAAATGTTGGCCAGTATCAGAACATTTGAAAATTTCAAAATTTAAAATTGTGAAAAAGATTGTACGTCCTACTGAGGTTACCAAAAAATACCTACATCTTGTCAAATTTCACAAAAACTTCTTCATCTAACAGGCTTTAGATTGATATACTTCGATTTAAAAATAACGTGTAGTAGAGTTAAAAAATGATAACTGAACGTTTGAAAACATGAGCAGAGGTGAATTGGGGGGGGGGGGGGGGGGGGGGGGAATTAATTAGACCTCGTAAAATAAAACTTCCATCCTTCATATTCCAGCATTATTTTTATTCAACCAGTCAAGGAAGCGTTAGTTTTATTTTACGTTTTACCTCTGCTCATGTTTTCAAACGTTCAATCATCATTTTTTAACTCTACTACAACGTAATTTTTAAATCTAAGTATATTAATGTAAAGCCTATTAGATGAAGACGTTTTTGTGAAACCTCAATAGAACGTACAATCTTTTTCACAATTTTCAGATTCTCAAATTTTCAAGTTTTCCAACTGATAGGTACTGGCCAACATTTGAAGTAACTCTGACCATCGAAAACAGAAGAATCTTACAGGAAATTTAGCGTTCTTTGAAATGGTTGGATTTGTTGTAGTCTCAATATTTTCGAATTTATTAGCGTTTTTATGTAGTACGGTAATGAAAAGTTGGAAAAACACAAATTGTCGGATATCTTTAAAACGAAGAACTTTTCGAAAAATTTCTACTGAGCATTTTTTATTCCAAATGAAGAGTAGAATCGATTCCCTGAGTTTCTCCAGAAGGAACTGGCACCCTGTATATAGAACCTAACGCTCGCCAGACGTGTTTTGTACGTATGGGATACATAGGGAGACTACCACTCGGAGAAACGTTTGAAGCCTTTTCTTGGGCAAAAAAAAGGAAGCCCTGAATTGATGGAGATTTCATCTGGTAACCCTGGTGCTGGTACCCTGGCAAGTTACCTTACCACACCTAAAAGGGAGCAGGAACACGCAAAACAATCTAAAGTGCTAAAACCCAATCTTAACTCCACCCCCTCTATTCCCAACGGTGCCTGATTCTCCAAAGACTTGTATATTGCCTTAATATCTGCAACTGTGTGCAATGTACAGCTTGCACAGAAACAGCAAGCCACAGTGTGCGAATTCGCGAAATTTCTTCAAGTGTTGTCAGCTTACCGGGTGACTTGTAGTCTTGGAGAGCGATGACGTAGGTCGATCTTTTTTTGAGCCCCTCCAAGAAATACACAACAAGATCTCTGATGTCTTCTGCATTTGGACTCTGGAAAGTAAACTCCTCTCCTCGGACGGTCGATAGGGTGAAAGTCTGCGTGAACACTTTGTTTGTCCTGCCACAAAAAATGTCATGTCATGCAGTGTGGGCACAGGAATTTTGAAGAAAGCTACGATTTAACATAATAAGCAAAGAGTTACTAAAGAATAAGAAGAAAATTACTAAGAAAAGAAAATCGATGAAGATTATATTTATTCCAGATGAGGAGAGGGCGAGAGGGGTGTACCGGAACGAATTAAATCACTCGCGACGAAGTTGTGGAAACCCATTTTAATAAAAACGGATATAAACGGTTATAATATAACAAAGCCTATTTCCACGAAAACAATGAGTACAAAGTTAAATCGATTTCGACGGTTAGGTCATCATCAGTAACAAACATGATGCAAGTTCTCCCTCCACTCTATGCAAGTAGCAAAAGGATGCAATTTCTCCCTCCACTATTACCTGTTTCAATCTGATTGGATAATACCTTTCACATTCTCGACCTATAGGATTCAAGTTTTGTGACTATATAAGCTGTGTTTTTGCGATGAACCTTCAGTTCATGTTTGTTCTGATGATGACCTAACCGTCGAAATCTATTTAACTTTGTACTCATTGTTTTTGTGGAAATAGACTTTGTTATATTATAACTCCGTTTTTATTTATGTTAACCGGAAGCTAAACTGAGGTTATTTAGTCCAAAATCCCCCCCCCCCCCCCCAACCCTCGCAAATATGAACTGGGGTTGAAAGCCCAGTTTGTACCCTACGTTATCTGGGGCCACTTACAAAAGTGGAAAAACTTGAAGGTTTCGAGGTACGCAGAATCCAAAAATGGAATGAAAAACGATGCAAATAATTACACAACGGTTCACTATTTTCCTTTAGATGCCCCTTCTGCGTGGACCACTGAATCCCCGTTAGCGTAAGACCCTGATTCAGTAGGGTCCGTTACTGTGGTGGACGTACACACAACCGAGATATAAGCTCTCTAACGTTCGGCAATTACACTGTTACATAAATATTTTCCGCCCCCATCTGTTACGCACCATTCGGTCCCACAAACCCTTATGGTTTTGGACAAACTCTTATGGTCGCAGAGCCTAAGTAGGACCCTCGACGTATTCCAAAATGGTCACCTAATAGGACAACAAAAACGCTCCGAAGTCCTTGTCACATGGGTTTATTATTCTATTGGACATACCTACAGAAATGTTGGCTGTTCATTCATTGCTTCTTTCATGTGCAACAATTGAAATGGATATTTTTTATGGTTTCCACCAATTTTGGCCCCTAAAAACACGAATTAGGCTGTTTTTTTGTTAAACAGATTATCTTTGATCGTTGATAGTACCATTTGATTTTTATTGATTCACCTGTTGATGCTACATCTAGTGTTACTATACAAATTTATGGTGATTTCAGATAATTTACCAGGTTTTTGACTAATAAAAAATGAATTTCGGGAGCTTAACTTTCGTTACAACCTCAGTTCTTCACTTTTCGGTCAAAATCAACTTAATATTCGGTATTCTCGTCCCCAAAAACATGGAAAACGATACCTCACAAGCTCCTGTTCACTAAAACCTCAAAAACCCCTCGAAAACCCCTATTTGTATACCCATTTTTCTCCCATAACACCCCTGAGTGTATGCCGATCGGGCTGCAGAGCTTCGAAGCACAACTAGGACCCAAATGTGTTCCCAAATGGGGGCCCCAAACTGTGTGCGGAAGAACGACGATTTTATACCAAAATTTAACGTTAATTTATTAAGGCTGAAACTTCGTTATAACCTCGATTTTCCACTCTTTGGTCAAAATCGACTTCATATTCGGCCTCCTCGTCCTAAAAAAACATGGAAAACGATACCTCACAAGATCATGTTACTAAAACACCGAAAAACCCTATTTTTACACCCATTTTTCCTTAACATCCTTGGGTATATTCCGATCGGGCTGCAAAGTTTCGGGACGCAACTAGAGCCCAAAATGAGCACGTGTGCGAAAGAACGAATTTTTTAGATTGAAAATAAAGTAGACATGGATGATAGCACGGCGTACGGAAGTAGTATCAACAGGTGAATCAAGACAATTAAGTGGCACTATCAATGATCAAAGATAATTTAAAAAAAAAAAAAAAAAAAAAAAAATAGGAGCCTAATTCGTGTTTTGGGGGGCCAAAATTGATGGAAAAAACAGCTACCTATTTCAATAATTACTGCACATGAAAGAAACAGTCAATGAACAGCCAAAATTTCTGTAGGTATGTCCAATAGAATAATAAAGCCATGTGACAAGGACTTTGCAGCGTTCTATTCTTTAAAATGGGTTTCTACGATTTCGTCGCGAGTGATTTAGTTCGTATCTATTTACCTATGTTTTACATTACGTGTGCTAGGCACTTACTTTTGACTGGATACTGTCGTTATTTCCGGGAACGACAGTTCCAACAGTACCTGCTCCTGGTCATCCACCACATAAACGCCCGTCCAGTTGACAGCAATTATAACATCGTTCTTTGGCAAATTCGGTCCTGAAAGGCGTCAAAAAATAGTTTGAGGAAAACTTGAAAGAACAACGGTACTTGACAAACAAATAATAATAATTATTAGAAGAAGAAAACGTTTATTCGTAATAATTACAAAATAAAGGCAGTTTTTTCTGACAAATCAGGCAATAATTATTAGTAACTAATGAAACGTACAGTTGAAGGTGCAACTGTAAAATGGATAGATTGAGTTCAAACAATTACGCAGGTACCTGAATTCCTGTAGGCTTCGTAGAATCTCGAGAAGAGTAGAGGCCATTTGAACTTAGCGTAACTGACTATATCCTCTTTCACTCTCAGTGTGTCTACAAGGTCCTTAACATAGTAACTCTGGAAAATACAAACAAACCAGAATGATTTCACAGTTCTAATGGATTGGTAAGCTTGGTGCATCAAAATTTAAAATTACTCATAAAAAAAATTAAATTCGTTATCAATGTGATGAATTATTTTGAATTTGTAAATATGAGTAGATAACTAGCTTCTTACGTCACTTGAATTTAGCGTCTAGTCTGTCAAACAAACTATTTCAAGATCTTACTTTCTTAAATGCTTGTAGAATTAGTGTCGCCCATCTGTCTATAGACTTGTCCCCATTTGTGAGACAGTAATCAGGGATGTAGCTTTGTAGCAGACCGAGAAGCCTCTCCATGTTCATATCCGATGAAAACTCGATGTAGTACTGTTGTGCCGCTATCATTGCCAGATCTTCTTCCTGTTTCATACAATACGTTGTACGCACTTAAAAACCATATGGTGTAAGTAGTAATGAGTTGCAAAACGTACATTTTGCGTACTGATTATCACGACTTGCCACATTCTCTAAAACTTATCATGAAGCACTTGTTGAGTACTCATTGGAATTGAACCCTCCGTTCTCCTGTATACATATTACACCAGAAATGAAACTGGACCTCTCACCTTATCACACCTGTACTCCCCGAATTTGACTCCTCTGACGACCTGCTGGTAAATGAGGTTGGTCGCCACTTGGTCTTCGGTTGGGTCGTGCCAGGGGGCAAAAATCTCTTTCCTGAAGAAGAGTCGCCAAGGAGCATTCCTCTCCTGGGCCCCCTGCTCCTTGGCGTACTGCTCGCATTGGCTGATGGCATCCATTACGTGATCTCCCCCACTTCCCAAAGACGACACCTGAAATGTTAATTTTTTTTTACGTGTTAGGTGTGACAGAGTGTAACAGTGGGGGTGGGCCCTCGAGAGTCCTCCTCCTAGACCAGCGAGATTATCACCGGTTAAGAAGGGATATCGATTAGGCTTCCCCAAGCGACCCCATCTCCACCAGAAGAAAAAATTTATCGAGAACAGCCCACACTGCTACACTCCTCCCACATAACATACTTCTGGGTAGCAGAAGTATGAGAGGGAAAAGCGGGAATGAAAAGTAGCATGAAGTTCTGGTTCAGGAAAAGACATCTGAAAAACTTCAAGGTAACTAACCTCTATCGTAATGCTACTACCTCAATAATATTTTACTGGTGGAGAACAAAGCTCCTACATACGAGTATTGGCGGATTATGTTGTCAGAGGTTGTTGTCCAGTGAACTGTGCTCATCTGGGCAACCTCTAGGTGATCAACCTCCATTGTTGGGATGGACATGGAACAACTATTGGGACCTGTCAACTGGGACATGGCATCAATCGCTTTCTAATGAGCTCAGTATATTTTAATTATACTGACACTCTAAAGGGGGGGGAAGGGGGGGGAGCCAATAGAAGTATGTATTATCAAAGGGACAGGTTGTTAGTAAAGGAATCCTTCTGGGAAACCTTTGGGCTTATCCTTCTGGTAAGCCCTCAAAAAGTGGATGGAACCATGCTCTGCTACCATGTGACAGAGTGTAACAGTGGGGGTGGACCCTCGAGAGTCCCCCTCCTAGACCAGCGAGATTATCACCGGTTAAGAAGGGATATCGATTAGGCTTCCCCAAGCGACCTCGTCTCCACCGGAAGAAAAAATGTATCGAGAACAGCCCAAACTGTTACAAGGTACAGACAGTAGGAAAACTGTATGAAAGTAAATTAACTTGATGGGCTTAAATGCTCAGTTGTTGTTACTGATTCAATAAATAATATCGATTTAATAAGAAAAAAAGCAGTTACTAGTTTGTTCTACATGTAAACAATACCTGGGTGCTTACTAACTGAATTTAATAAAAATTATAAAAATGCAGAGTCAGAGTTACGTAGACGTGGGTCACGTGCATAAAAACGAGTGAATGCTTATACTCGCCGAATTTTGAGTGAACACTCGCAAAGGAGTGAATAACAAGAAGGCTTTACTTGTTTTGAGTAAAAACATTGAGGACGAGTAAACACTCGTTCATCAAGTATAGCGTAAAGTCGAGTTAATACTTCATTTGTGTGAATAATAACGAGAAAATACTTCCTATATAAAGTAAACTCTTGAATTTTCGTGAGCTGGTCACAGGGAACCTTGAATTGAAAAACCTGTCGTGTTTCACGGTATTTAATGGTGTCTTTTTACGGATTATAGCTGCAGATTACTCAATTGACTTTTCTTCTTCTTTTTTCATATTTAAAAATAACCTATGTGACGTGTTGGTTTTAGCTTTAGATTGGTAATCTAAGGTGGTGGATATTCGTTCACTGAAATTTTATCTTGAACGCAGGCAAGTTTGGCCAAATGAAATAACTTCTTAGATTTGGACGTGTTAACATAGACTGGTTACCTCACAGGGCAGCTAAAGACCTGTGGCAGCCGAAGTACATAATTCCGTCTCTGATAGGTGCAGTAGTTTGTACTGTTATGATGGCTGTTCTCGAGTCGGCTTTTGTACCGGTGAAGATGGGGTTGTCTGGCAGAAGCCTGATCGATATCCCTTCTTGACCGGAGATAATCTCGCTGGTCTAGAAGGGGGTCTCTCGAGGGGCCACCGTCACTCTCCCCTCACTCTATCACAGTACCTACTAAAACTCGCGATGCGTCAGAAAAAAAATAATAGCATATAGATGTACGTAGCCAGGAAGTGTACACTATAGCAGAATCTGGCACAACACAACAGTTCTGTTAACCGTGTCCTTCGGGATTTTAACGGAAGAGTGTGTTTATTGGGTGGCTGGATTCATTCATTCATTTCCCCATGGTTGATTATTCCTTTCAGGCGACCCCAAACTGAGTCTGAGATCCAGTACAACATAATCTATAACACACCAAGGGACGAGTAATCATAGAACGCGTTTTTGGGCAATTAAAGCAGCCAGTCCCAATACTCGCCAACCGCATCAGGATGTCCGCGAGGAACATAACCAACAAAATTATTGCAAGGTGAAATTGATGAGGGGGAGGGCAGCAGTGGGGCAATGATGTGTTAGCCCCCAGATATCGTTCTTCAGGCTGGTCTGTTTAATCAGCGTGACTAGTTTTCTATAAAGCTATGAGCTCCAAGGATCTAGCAGTTTTTCACCTAGTCTGAACAAACCCACATAGCTCGCTCATCTCTTCCCAGAGGAAACCCCGACATGATGTAGGCAAAGGTGGCCAATCCCCACTGAGTGCACAGTCCTAGACCGCTGCTCAGGATTTCAGGAAGGAAAGGCCAGCAAAAGTGCCATCTGGTGCCCTAACCCTGTTCATTACTTCCTTCACTGCCTGGAGCAGTAACTTGGATCTTTGTCACCTCACCTTTGTTGATGTTCGGTTCTGTGAAGGGGTGTTTGTGGGGGGATTGTTGATCTCAACCGTTTAATCAGAGTAACTAGCTTTCTATAAACGCTATGATCTCCAAGGATCCAGCAGAAGTCTTCACAGGGTCTGAACAACCCCACATCACTCGCTCATCAATTCCCAGATTCCTATACGCATACCTGAGCATACGTACTAGGTGACCAAGGGTTGGTAAAGAAATCAATTATTAACATCCCTTAGTCGACATTTATTTCCTAGTTTTTACAAAGGGTGCACCCTCCCTCCTGGGTCTGATGCTTTCGTCAGATTCACGCTATTTTCTAGATTTAAGGGTTAGAACAAGTTTGTTGTTTGAAGCAAACAGAATGAATGTTCTTCCAAAGCTGAACGGAATTCGTTTTGTTTTAAACCCAATTTTTGTACCAAACTGATGCTCATGTGACAGGATATGGGTAGAACCATACAAGGAATTTTACAGATAAGTTTTCAAAACCTACCTTCCCTACCTCAAAACGAGAAAATACACAATGCGTAATATATTTGAAATGAAGCGTATCATTCAAAAATTGATTTGGGGAATCCAGCTGGAGAATCCACTAAAATCTGCCAGGTATTGATTTAAATAAAATTCAAGTGATAGGCCTTTCCAACTTACCTTGTCAAAAAGGGCAATGTAAAGGGAGAACCCAAACTGGTCTTTGAGGGCGATCTTGTCTGACAGCTGGTTGCAGAGCTCCCTAGCCGTCGTAGCTGAATCAGCAAGAAGGGTTTTGGTATTTCCGTCCATGAAAGTGATTGGTAACATTATGGGTTTTTTAGACTTCGTTGCCTGAAAATAAATAATTTTGAAGTTGTTATCAATGAATATTATGTACAAATGAATACTACCTACGACTGGTGGATAATCAGCCTACTGTTATGATGAAGCCTGGCTGGAAAGATCTTCATAGGTACTAATTTATCCTACTCACTGTCCTGTAAATTAAGAGGTGAGGTGGAATATTCTACCTGAAGTTCCAGCCAGCTTGGTGGCTGATTTCTGGTTCCGTTATTGAAGGTGCGTTTGAGGCGGTCTTCACAGTAAGGCGCGTATCCGGGAGGACCTTCTCTGATGAAAGCCCGCAAGTAGCTGACGAATTTCTCTGAGGGGGCAAAGCACCCGACACAGAGGGACAGGAGAATCCAACCCCGAGCATGGGACGATTTAGATGGATTATTCGTCAATTGCTTGCAGATTTGGCAATAGATTTCATCCCTGTTAAATGAGGAAATATTTTTGTGTTAATTGGAATTGAAGTTCATTGAAAGGAACACAGGAAACAAGGCACAGAGATATCTCTGGAATGTAACAAATTGTTGGTACTTAAGCACAAATTTAAGGATAAGGTGGCTTTGAGTATTATATTTGCTTACCTAAGTTCAGCCCTCAGAATACCATGACCGATAATGAAGTGCAGTTTCTCCAGGTTAGAGGTAGGCCGAGCTTCCAGCCAACTCTGATAGCTGTCAGCCGTATATTCTTCGTCTTGCAACCGTCTCCTCACGTCTTCACCGAGTTTGTTTTTCCGTTTCAACGTCAATGACACTAGCTTGTGTCGTATGGAACGGGGTTTCTGTTTCAGGAGAGTTTCCTGATTGAATATTTAGAATTCAAGAATTGTTATTATCAGCTACACAGAATAATGTTAAAAGAATAGGTACATGCTGCATTGATTCCAAGGAAATACTTACCGGGTCCATCCCCATCAGCTGTGCCTCCTGGAATTCTTTGCTCCTGATAAAATTCCTTCCAAGTGTGGCTGTTACTTTGGACATGACTGAAATGTTATCCCTGTCCATAGTATGGTATCTGGGCTCTGGAAGGTCTCCAGTAAACCTCAAGATGGTTATCCACAAAGCTTGAGCAGCCTGTAAGAGAAATGTATCAATTACCTGAACAATATCCATCAGTAGGTACACTTATTGAGCTAATATCGAGGTCCTCAGCATTTACCAGTTGATCCCCTTGAGTGTGAAGTGGAAGCAGCGGATGTTTCAAGGGCTTTCTAGAGTACTGGTGGGTGACATTGCCCTGGAAATATGTGGCAGCAAACTTCTGGAACTTGAACTCGGAAAGGTCCTCTTCATCTTCAGACACAATCTGGATCTGTGTGATGACTTCTTGTTGGTCAGACTCTTTGGCAGTGGGAAGATCCTGTTGAAGATATTGGTGTGATTATGTTCATGTCTACAACTGGCTTCAACAAGAAATATTACCAGGTAGAACTGTGGATTTGATAGTCTACCTTGAATACAGAGGTTTCTCTGGCTGATAATGGAGCTTCGCTGCTAGAGTCTGGTAGGAAGTCGAACATAGCTTCAACAAGCTTACTGTCATCAACTGGTTCATCTTGCTTTTTAGCCGCATCAATGATTATATTCTTCTTCACCTCCATCCTTCGTCGTTCTTCCACTTCTTGCTCTTGTTCTCGCCTCTCTAACTCTTCCAATCGATCCTTTAAAGAAGTACTCAACAGTTATAACCAAACCTGGAAACTGTGATGAATTTCTGACTCCATACCTGTGACGAAGAGTTCGCCCAGTGTGTTTCTGCCATTGAATAATTTATACTCAAGTCACAAGTATGAGAAGTGAAACTCACTCTATAATGCCTCTCCGCTATCTCTTTAGCCCTTTTGTTACCAGCCTGGGACAGCTCTTTCTCTTCCATCTTTTTCAGTTTTAGTGCTTCCACTTGTTGCTTGTATTCCAGCTGTAAAGTAGGTATATTTCATATCATTTGGAGTCATTTTTATTCGTTTCATCATGCCACAGGAATAGTTCAAGTAATTTTCACTGAAAGTCAGTTCCCCTTACCTTAACTTTAGCATAACGTCTTTGGGCTATGAGTCTTCTCACATGAGATTGGATCTTGACTATGGCTCTCATCTTTTTTCTAAACATATCTCTCACCAACTTGCCCCTTGCTCTTGCTTGGAGCGCTACTATGTGACCTCTGAGATGCCTAAACCTGTGTGAGAGAACTCTGGAACGGATGAGGGCTTGTAATCTCATGTAGCCAACCTTCATCCTGAGGTAACGCCTCCTCTGGGCCCAGCCGTGCCAGTATTTCTGTATCACCATAGCTGCAGCTCTCATCCTCTGATACCTGGAAATGAGGAAATCGATGAATTACACTGCTTGTACCCCAGTGCTTACATTCCGCACCTTCGTTCATTTCTTATTACTATTTTGTACAGTAACGATTATGATTTCGGGCACATTTCGGCCTCTGAATATCACTGCCAGTAAACATATAGGAAGGTACTGCTAGGTTCTTGAATTAAACTGCTTAATATAAACACTGAAAAAAAAAGTTTACCTTCGTCTGTATACCCAGCCTTTGATGGACTTCTGTAGTACTACTATATTTCTCGTTAGTACACGATCCCTTTCTTGCTCCAAAAATAGGTCGTGGGCGTCCTTCAGGAAAACTTTGGTGCTGCCTAACTGGTAGTCAGATTTACCTAAAACAATTTGACAAATCTTACCAGTTGCCAGCCTGCAGTCCGTCTGGAACAATAATAACAACATTGCCACATTTCTCACAGCTCATTTCACGGATCACATAGTCTGACAATATAGCCATATTGGGTTTTACCTTGTGCGCTGGTGGTACACCTGGTATGAGAAATCTATAGCGCTCTACGAAGTCTTTGAAAGAATGTCTGATAGGATATCCGGCTCTTCGTATTCTTATAGTTTCCATCATTCCAGAGTACCTAAGCTGTCTGCAGCATAAACCACGATCAAACATCTGGAAAATCAAAGAGAAATAAGTATCTACCGAACGAGTTTGAATGAGTTTGAATGCATTGTTGCATATAAAATCAGAATCAGTAGGTACCTAACCTTCCTACTAGCTTCAAAATAGCAGTAAGGAATCTTTAAGAGACTCCAAATGTGATTTGAATGAAATTTCAGCATTTTGAGTGGGATTACGCCATGTTATGTCGACAGAAACTATGATTTCTCCAGAATTTCATGTTTATTACTTTCATTTCATTGAGGTTGATGAGGATAATGTTGCTGTGGTATGTCGTATTCTGTATTCAAATCTTAGTCCTATTATCGGTGGTTTGAGGGTTCCACTCAACTATCAATGCTAGGACCGAAAAACATTGCATTCCAACCTACTGAGATTCCTACAGGCCAGAGCGGGTGTAACAGAGATTGAATCCTTGGGCTTACCATCGGTTTCTTGATTTCGTTGGGTTTGATGCATCTTATGAAAAATGGTTGACAGTTGCTTAGTGTCCTCATCAGACAGTCCAGCGACTTTTTGAACTGGGTTGACAAGGTTGGCGCCCTTTTCCGCGTTTCCGCCCCCATGCTGATGTCCTCGGCAAACAGGAGTCTCAGGAACTTGTTGTTTGAAATGTGGATGATCTGGAGGAGGTCGGCGTTGAAAGTATCCCGATTTTTTTCCAAAAACCCTGCATATGTGAGAAGACAACAAAATTGCTCCATCATTTTTTAAAACCTGTGTACGCATTGGGAACTACTAATTGAAAACCAATTAATTACCAACCTCTTGTGTCATAAAAGACAACTCCAGCAAAATGATTTAGGCCGAATGAGGTGTTGATGTCAGACTTTGGCTTAAGGTAGTTTCGGTGCATCCCATGGGTCTTGTGCAGTTTTGCCAACATAGTTTGGTCAGTACCCTACAAAATTCAAATATTCAGGTTGCAGAATCAGTCTAGTTTCCAGTAACTTTTGAAAATATACATACATCTAGGATTTACCTTGGGAAATTTTGATTCCTCGTCGATCAGAGCCATAATATTCAGCTGTTTTATGGCAATCAGGTCAAGAGCGTCTTGGTTATCTACAAACTCTATGTGCTGCCAGTTGATGTGTTCCAAATTATATTCTTCTTGTTCCAATTTGAAAATATGCTGTACAAAAAACTGCTGTAGGTTTTCATTGGCGAAGTTGATGCAAAACTGTTCAAAGCTGAAAGTAAAGTGACATTATCATAGATGAATGGGGGTTGTTTTGAAGTTTGTTTTTAGTGCTTAAACGCATACAGAAAACGAATTCCTGGACTGATTCAATCTGACGTATCCACTATGAGTCTACTGTTTCTAAGGCATGCATCCCCATCACAGCCTATAGGGTTAGGGCAAGGAGAGTTGTTGGTTTATTATTCTGTGAATAATACACCTATGTATTCGCTCAGCAAAAAATTTTTATAACACCCCCTTAAAATTTTTTCTTTTCCGTTTCAAGGTGCGTAGATTCCAAAAATGCAATGTCCGTCCGCCGTCCGCCGTACACATGCTCCATTTGGGCCCTAGTTGTGTCCCGAAACTTTTCAGCCCGATCGGAATTTATCCAGCGGAGTTATGAGTGAAAATGTGTATAAAATAGGTACTTTTTGTGTTTTAGTAACATAGTAGTAAAATGAGATTTTGAGGTATCGTATTCCATGTTTTTGGGGACGAGAAGACCGAATATTAAGTCGATTTTGACCAAGGAGTGGAAAATTGAGGTTGTACCAGATGTTCAGCTCCCAAAATTGATTTTTCGTGAGTCAAAAACCTGGAAAATCGTCTGAAATCACAAGCAGTATGTATAATAACACTAGAAAAAGTGTCAACGCGTGGATCAAGACGATTAAATGGCACTATCAATGATCAAAGATAGTTTTAAAAAAAAGCGTACCTAATTTGTGTTTTAGGGGCCAAAATTAATGGAAACCATCAGAAATAGCTATTTCGATTATTACGCATAAAAGAAACAATAAATGAACAGCCAACATTTCTGTAGACCAATAAAATAATAGAATAATAAACCCATGTGACAAGGACTTTGCAGCGTTTTCGCTGTCTCACCGTCTTGTCTCATTCTGCTTACCTACTGATGTTATTCATCACTCAAGTTCTTACCTACGTACAGTTTATTTAGAAAAACACCGGTCCTACTTATTGGTAAGAAGTATTCACCATGTATGTATGAGTTGTATAAGTTGTATAAGTTTTTCATATATTTCAAGTTGCTACACTTCTACCTGTGCCTCACTGGCCGGAATCTCACTGTTTTGAACATCCACTTGTTTGTCCACTGTATAAATCAAGTATAAATACCTGTCTTCAAGTATAATTACCTCATATTTATGGCTATTGCCCTTACTTTCAACGTATTTGATGCGTCCTACCTTCAGGTAACGCCACTATCATTGGCCAATTGGTGCCTCATGGTTACCAGAGGTAGGTAACCACCTATCAATGATAAGCCAAGCAGTGTTCATTCTTGCTTGTTGCGACCATAACGCCACCTCAATAGCTTTTATAAAAATAACTTAGAGTTCAATGGAAGCAAAATGGTGGAAACAGAGTTAATTCGTTATGAAACTTGTTATAAAAACTGTATGAAACTGATACCTATAATATCAGTTTGTAGAGATCAGTATGTAGAGATCACGCCCCCAGCTTTTCCCAAAACCGAGCATAGACTATGGGCTATGGGGAGCATATGGGCTGGAGGCATTCCCTCTCCTACAGCCCTCTCTACTGGCGCCTCCCCTCTTACTACCACACTGCCTTTTAAACATTTCTACTTCTTTCTTATTGAAGTTATCAGACTATGAATAAGCTATAATTACTATAAACTTGATTGTCCAACAATCGTGAAGGATCCTGCACTAGTACAGAATAATCATCACCTCTGTAGAGGTGGATTGGGGGAAGCAGGCGGGCCTAAAGAGGGAGGCCTCGCTGACTTAGGGGATGGAGAGGGGACCTGCCCAGGGGACGCCAGAAGCAGGACGGTGGCTTTGGGAAAAGCGCATACTCCACCACCATCTGTTTGGTGCATAAACAAGTTAGGCAACAACAACAGTTTCTTCTGAATGTGTTCTTACTGTTGATGGGGTTGAATAATCCTGACTCGCTCTTCAGTGGAGGACGGAAGGGCACATGGATACTAGGTAACTAACTCTTATGGAACGATGCCATGTAGTTTGCAAGTGGCTGCACATATGAGTAGGACAGTGACTGCATATATGAATAGAAAGCCTGAACTGATAGTAATGCCTTCGTGATATCTGTAAGTCAAGGCTCAAAGGCACATGTGCATAGTGCACAGTAGCAGGGCATACTTAATATAGCATCTGCCCTTTGGAAATGATAATGGATCTGAAGTACTGACCTGTTGGTGTCGAAGTTCTCGAATCCGAATATATCAAGGACACCAATTGAGTTACGAGCGGTGGATTTCGGCTTGTATATGGCGTTGTTTATTTTATTGACTATATACACAAAAAGGCGACCATAGATGCCTTTCACAAAAGCATCACGAACGTCCACTGACTGATCCCTCGAGAGCGTTGACACCTGAAAATCAACAGGAAAAGTTTTTACAGTATTGGAATACAATTTTTACTATGCAAAGGCTCTTTGGAATTACATAAAACAATCAACTGCTATTAACTGCAACTAAGAAGTACACAACTATTATTATGTTCGTACCACTGTCTCTCCATGTGCGAAAAGCGTTTTCCGTGTCAGTGCGTCTATAAGAGGTTGCTTTGGGACGCCCAGAAGGCCAGCCACTCTGCTCACGTTGGAATGATCAGGAATCTCCGTCGCGTCCAGATTGTCGATTATGGCAGCCTTGTAATTGATATTACCTAGATAATAACAGTAACTGCAGTCAAACACAAAAGCATTCGCAGAAAACGCTGAAAGTATGTTGGTGTGTCGTCGAAATTATTAGGTAACGTACCTACCAAAACTGGGCTCAGTATTTCAATTAGGTACTGTCCGTGGCACAAAGTGTGGGTAAAAAGTCACTTGGATGGTAGGTTGCATACAGATTGTTTTTATGTAAAAATGGATGAGGATAATGTAATTTTATGTATAACAAAGTGGATTCAGTGTATGAATTTCGCAATTTTGACATAAAAAACGGATTTAGCATCTTCGAAACCTACAAAGGCCGATTTCTATCTCAAAACATCAAGGTAGGTACCTTTTGGGTAAAAAGATGAGCTCTTTTATAAGAAATATGAATGCGGACTTCATCGTCATTTTCCTAGTATTTATATTCTAAATATATTCATGTTGTATACGATCAACACCCGAGAACTAGGTACCTATTAAGTTGGTTAGTGGGTACCGGTTCAAGTTAGTTTACCTACAGGTATTTAAGATCTCTCCTCTTCTACCACTGTAATTCGAGACTGACAACGTAAGTACCTATTTTACATTAGTTGTACCCTTGTCATTTAAATTATTCATTCTATCAACCAGCTCACCAACATTTTTCACAAGAAATTTCCCAGCCTCAAGGGTAAGTAGCCAATCGTTTGAGGAATAAATTTACCTGTGTGCAAGACAGCGGCAAGAAGAGTCAGAATTTCCCAGATCTCCGCATCAGAGAAAAGTAAAACTTTCATTGCCGAACGGATGTCGGCGAACTCCGCTGCGTCATCTCGACCCTCACACGTAATCCCACCACCCTGATCAGAAAACACATAAATTGGTGCATCAGATTACAAACAGGTATTAATATTAAGGGGACAATCCCACTAATGTCTCCCCTCATCCCGCTAGCGCTCTGGGTGTCACATCTGCATATTTCAGTGAAGGTTGCGAGATGATAATGGTAGACCTGAATATGGCTGTATAATACTTGACTCCCCCTCCCACCACCAAACCACCCTGTTGTACAAATTTACCCGCCAACAAAACTTCCTCAGCCACAAAAAGGATTGATATCCATTTTGCACGCCGAAGTAGCATGCTCGTGCTTCGCACCTCGCTCTTGGATGTGTGTGTAGAAACCTGTTCCTTCCCGCCAAACCTTGAAATTTCTTTCAACGCTGTTTGGCGGGCAGCCCTTTGCCTGCTGGGGCGACAAAACGCACAAAATATTCTTTCTTGGAGCATAACGAATGGGTATGCAAAATTTTCGCTCGGTCCGCTATTTCTGTGAGGCTTTAGCCCTGCCACAGAAGAACGACAAGAAAAATTTGAAAAACAGCGAAATAGAAATAGCTCTCGCATCCACTCGTACTTATTAGTCAAAAAATTCTAATATGTTTCTCTGACAGGACTATTGGAGAGATTTTTTTCTTATTTTGAGACCACTATTATACACAACAGCTGAACTGTACATCTACACAATCTATAAATTGACGTATTTGAGGATTAATGAGGTTTCAGTGTCATAAAACATGGGACCATCCAGTCCTTTGTGATAATCTTTACGTTTTGATACCAGTATCCTTACGCATCAAAAGTTACAACAATGAATTTTTTGAAAATATCTTAGTACAGTGGTACAATACACTCACATATACATTAGCTTCATTCCAAGCGAGCTGAGTTCAACAACTTGGGTGCAAGAAACTCAGTTCATGTTGAACTAGGTTTATGAACGGGTGGGGGTAGGTGCAGCACCGGTTCAGAGAAGTTTTGGGTTCATGAACCGATCGCTTGGAACGCAAATAGGTTTACTTCAGCGCCCCGTGGGTGCAGGAAGTTCACGAACTCAGTGGGGTACCGATAAGAACTCAATGCGCTCTGAACACTCTGACTGAGTGGGGTCGTCCACTGGCAGCGTACTCGAGCGGCGCGGCGCTTTGCGCTACACAAGCGGCAACGAGCGACACGCGCTACAGATCCAACTACATTGAGATATGTGGTATCGTCCACTGGAAGCGTGTTCGAGCGGGCGGCTACGGGCGTACACGAGCTACAAGCGGCCGATCCAAAAAAAGTTGGATCTGCCGCTCGTAGCAGCTCGTGCAGCTCGTTCAATTCTATTGCTTTGGTAGGAATCCCTACGAGTTTTGGTACGAATTCCACGTAAATAAACATAGCAAACGGACGGTTCATCGGAACACCTACCTACCTTTGTACCATATCCCTGGTCATTTCGAGTCAGTTCACGCGAAAGCCCCGTTCTGAGTAGGTGAAAATTCCCCTCTACGCAGAAAATGGACCATAACACCGACAAATTAATTAGTGCCATTCATTCTCATACGCCTCTCTGGGATATGAGAGACAAGAGGTACCATTCAAGCCAACCAACTTTTCAAACTCAACTTTTCAACTTCAATTTCAACCAACATTTTCTTTGATTTAACATTCGTTTTCGCAAATGGTTGCTACTTTCAAGGAAATAAAATTCCTCTGGGTCCATGACGAATAAAAAGGAAGTCCCCACTTTCCATGAATACACTTGAAAACAAGCTGAAGCCCGACGCGTGGCGCTTGCAGTCCCCCCCCCCCCTCGCTCGTAGCCGCTTGTTAGGCTGTCCGTCCACTGGAAGCGTTGTAGCGCGACGAGGCTTTGTAGCGCGACAAGAGGCGGCAGGAGCGCCTCTTTTCAAACACACTGTTTCAAGTGAGAGCCCGTCCACTGCAAGCGCTGCG
This sequence comes from Leptopterna dolabrata, assembly GCA_954871275.1. Taxonomy (NCBI): domain Eukaryota; kingdom Metazoa; phylum Arthropoda; class Insecta; order Hemiptera; family Miridae; genus Leptopterna; species Leptopterna dolabrata. The sequence goes on along the minus strand of OX940975.1, from coordinate 81,069,730 downwards.
ATCGAGCGTAAAGAGGCGACGGCTACAAGAATCAAACCAGTTTGTTTTTCGTCGCGCGTAGAGGCGACATGGAGCCTGAAAAGTTAATAGTTTTGGTGCAGGAACGACCTCCCCTGTGGAATCAGAAATTACCACAGTACCACTTGAGAAACCTGCAAGTTAAATTGTGGGATGAAGTGGGGGAAATGGTTTCCCTGAAATTGGAGTTCCGAGATAAACGGTGCTCTACCTTTGAAAGAATATAGTCAAAGGTGCTCTTTCTCATCCGTACATAACTGAAAAATGACTCCGTTGATAAGCCCTCCATCAAGTGACGCCACTCTCCAAGCTGTGGTCTTTGTAGGAATACATTCCTCACCCACTCTTCCCTATTACCCCGTTCGGTCGAACGTCTTCTTCTTTGAACTGATGAGTCCAACACATACATTTGCCACATTCTTGACATCATGTTCACGGAACACCTCGCGTGTAGACTGGCTTCGCGCTACTGATTCTCTTCCATTGGACGGAGTCATGTAGCGTGAAGAGGCGACGGGCGCAAACTAGCTACAAAGCCTCGTCGCCTCGTCGCGCTACAACGCTTCCAGTGGACGGACAGCCTTAGGTTGCCGCTTGTGTCGCGTGTAGCGCCGCGCCGCGTGAATACGCTTCCAGTGGACGACCACCCTGACGCACTCTGACCAGTTCTGACTGTGCAGAACTGGTTGATGAGTTCAGCTCGCTTGGAACGAAGCTATTATATCATATTGTAGTGCGTTTATTGTTCTTTTATTCACTATTGTAACTTGTCCTTACTAACAGCTTGTCAAACTCTTCGAATTTAATAGGTGCCAAATTGATCAGAGGTTTCTTCCTGTCTCCTGCATACTGCAAACCAACGTACACTATCAATAATACTTATTGGAAAATGGATTTCTGCGTACGACAAAACTCACCCCAACAAGGTATTTGTAGTGATTGGCGTCCGTGAGCTCCAACTTGACTTTGTCTTCTTTTCCCAGCCCAGCCAGCATGCAGTAGAAGACGTGGTAATTCCTCTCCTCCCGCGACTGACTCACTATCCTTGACTTCTCCAGCAAGTACTGCTCGATCTTCGCGCCCTCTATTACTCCGTGTACGTTGAAATGGATGTCTATGTATTTTCCAAACCGTGACGAATTATCGTTTCGTATTGTTTTCGCATTACCGAACGCTGAAAAAAAATCAGAGACAGGATAATATAAATATGATAGAAGTGAAGATGCTATAGATGTGCATAAATATGAAAATGACGGTTTCCTCAGATTGAGGATTTTTGGCTTGAAATGAGCAAGCAGATGTACCTATGTTACGGAACTGAGAATTCCATAAGTACCTATCGAATACAGAACCTTTCAATTAATATAGTCTTTCGGGCTTTGCATGACTGCTACCCCGGTTACGTAGCAACCCTGTGGTAGCTCTTCCAGAGCAAAAAACACAAGTGCTTTGATGCACACTAGTCGAGCTATGAACCAGTCAATTGCTATGGCGAGGGCGAGGACATGGAATGGTCTCCCTGTGGCCGTGCCCAGTCTCTGGGGATTTTCAGACGGGCAGTTGAACGGCACTTCCTAGCTGAGTAAAGGCTTCCTTCTTCATCTTCTGTCCATCCAATCTTTGTATTCTTTCTCATTTTTTCTCTCTCCTACCTTTTATAACGCCTACCTCCCGACTATTTCTTCTTCTACTGCTTTCTTCCCCCCTCCACCACCATACTTTCTAGCACTTGTCAATTTTTCCTTGGCCAAGTTTTATTTTGCCATTATTATTTATTTCATTCTACCGATTATTTTTTCTTTGTTCCCTTTTTTAAGCTATTTGGGTGGCTGCATTTTTGGTAATTTCATTTATTTTTTTAAATATTTTCTCTTATAAAGTCTCTTATAGATAAGTTATTTCGCCCCAGTTCTGTTGTGTGCGAGGTGGGACTTTTAGTCTTATGTTCAAATACTTTTATTATTATTATCTTATTTACTGTTTTCTTCAACTTCGGAAACGAATATGGAAAAAACTATAACAAGCAAAGCTATAATTGATTGAATAAACCCTTACAGAAAACAGCTACACACCGAGAATTAAATTTAGGTATAATGAATTTATGTATAATCTGCTAATGTTGCAGTAATTTTGTTCAGCTATTAAAGAATGATAAAAGTATATATTACCTTCTAAAATAGGATTCGCTTCTAAAATTTGTTGTTCTATCCAAGAATGTTTACCACTAATTGCCGCTAAATATTGTAGAATTAACTTAGTACTTTCTGTTTTCCCCGCTCCACTTTCACCGCTGGAACAACAAAGAATTTATTAGATTTCAGTACGGTAGGTAAATGGTTTTTTCGTAGCAGTCATTAATTAACAATGCATTAATAAATTATGTGAACAAATATAGCTCGGATGTGAAGCATACTACCTGCAAACGTCAAATATAATGTTATTCATTTACCTGATGACTATACACTGATCTTGCCCAAACCGCTTCATGTGACTGTAGCAGTTGTCCCCGATGGCAAATATGTGGGGAGGAAGCTCCCCGATTTTCCTATCTTTGTACAGTTTGATCTGCTCCGCTGTGTAAATGGGAAGGATTTGGTAGGGGTTCACTGCCACGAGGATCGATCCTGTGTACGTCTGAAAATCAATTTGATAGGTTGGTACGTAGATATTACATTCACCGAGGTTTTGAGTTGTTTTGTTGAACTCACAAAATGGGACCATCTCGAGTGTACGAACCATGGATCAGTCCCGTTTAACGTGTTCGCACGTACTTACACCAAATGCTGTAAGTTACCAGCGAGGTTTTGTGCCGGGAAATGCGACTAGATAGGTTACGTATCGATCAGATATTTTTCCTGGGACACGTTCTGGGGAAGAATGTGCATCACTGCTGCCCCTTTCAGGATTTGCATGGACCGGAATTTCAGTAAAATATACCAAGTGGTGATGCAGGAATGCATTCTTCCAGCAACTCACCAATACCACAGGAGTAGGTACTTACCTAATTTTTTGTATTCTATAAAGTTTTGTTTGCCAGTACACGAATATACTAAATACAGTTGGCCTTCGGGACGTATACTGTCGACAACATGTACAAATGCAGAGTGACTGACTAAGCACTGATCCTTGTATTTTGCTGAATTTTCCCAACCAGTCTCCAGAAAATCTGGCTCGTCCGTACCACGTCGAGGGCCTATCATAGTGCGCAACAGATTCTGGATTATGCATCTTCCTAATATTCCTGTCCGTAGAAAAAATCCAGATTTTTCTTTTTTTTTGTCCTAGATTTGAAACAATCATTATTCATTTGTTATCAACAGGTACCTAGAGATAATAGATATAATAGATTCCTATAGATAATAGATCTTTTGGAAAATAGGATTCAATGAGGAGGGTACAAACCTCCGGTGATTTCTGTAGAAGATAGGTATAGACAGGTTCCCATAGAACTAATATGAACAACGAAGTAACTGCTCACGACGAATAACAATACAGTTCCCTGGGTCTGTTTGTAGTATTGCGTACAAAACTCATATAACACGGAAATTCTGCTATTTTTCTACAAAACGAACGCAGGTAACATACGTATATGAGGTTTTCATTGTATCTGATGAGGAGATTTCGGAGGATACCAGCCTCGTGGAGGTCACCCAGGGATATCATGTCTTCCACGCCTTGAACCGATGTCGCGTGCATCGCCTTGATTTTCCTCTCCGGCGTGAGCCATACCTCCTGCACAAAAGCAAATTATAAGCAAGTCGAGAAAGAATTGTTAGAAATACTCTTGCAACTAGTCTCGACATATTTTTCAAGAAAAGATGGTTCGGAACGAAGTTTGCGAACTACCACCCCACCAAACCTTTTAATCCTAAATAAAATTATTACTTATTCGAACGAGCCTATGTCCGTATCAGGAACTCGCTGATCACCAACCTCATTAAACCACCCTCATTAAAATCGGACAAGCGGTTTAGACGTTCTTAGGTAGCATAAACAGAGTTTTGTATATAAGATTACCTTCGTACCGTGAGACGCAAATCATAAAATTTTGAGGGGGAGGGTTAAATTTGCGTCATGCTCAATTCCGAAGGTTCATTAATGAAAATCATAAACCAAAAGCGCTACTTTCTAGAGTATACCTACCTAAATTGCAACTTCACACTCGTGTTTCTAATTCATTCATAAGATCACGTTGCCAAATCGGCGAATTTTTGAACGAAATAACTTCTTAGCAACTCAATTATTTCTTTAAAATTGACAGAGATAGTTGCGGCCCAGGCAGAATGATTTGAAACGGAATTGCTTCTTTGTAATGAACTGGGAGTTGTGATGAAAAACGATAATTGAGATGACTTGGAGCAACTTCATCTAATGACGAAACAGAATAGAAGAGATCTGGGGTGTTCGAAATCAGTCTTGCTAGTTCCTCTCGGCTTTAGGTTGTCACCACAGAAAATATAATAGAATCTAGAATAGAAAAGATTCTATTCTTGTTCTGTGGTCGTCCCTCTTACTCCATATTCAAATACATATGGATACGTAGGGTAGGTACCTCTGTTATAACAATGGATAACTATGTATTTTTTTCTTTTTTATAGGTGACATACTAATTATCCCTATAAAATTGTCATGGTAACTTAGGTATTTCCCAAGTCTTACCTTTCCATCATCGTCCTTGATGAGAATCCTCTTTCCTTCAGCTGAGATAACCCGGGCTCCGATCGCCACATCGAATTCACGTCCAGAGATAGGTTCGATCCAAATATAGTCTCCCTGTAACATAGGAGTTTCTCTCTTGAATATCGCAATGTTGTGGACCGAAAATCGAATGGTTCAGGTTCACAGTGATTTCCGGACAGACCCCCTAAATACGAACCATCATTAGCACTGATGTATGCAGACGCCGGCAAAACTACAGTTCGAATTTGATTTAAATGCCTCGCACATACCCTCAAACTTCACTTCTTTTCGTTCAGCAAGGATTTACTGACAAATAACCAAAGTTGTTCAAAAATGTCTAAGAGAAGGCAAAGCGCGATTGGAGGTATTGATTGACTGTAGTTTAGAATTACGAATACATTGTTTCCAAGAAAGATCCTGTAGTGATCGGCTGCTCCCTATAAACAATGTAATAGCGTCACTTGAGGTATAAGCCGCGTCTTGGCGGCTTCCCGGAGCGGGGTTCCCCTACCCCCCTCCGGGTCTGTAATAAGGGGTATAAAAGGCGATGTAATTAACCAATAAACATGCATTCCAAGTCACAAACCGACTCAAGCAGTCTTGTGTACTCATTCCTATATATAGCTCCCGCTGGATCATCACACTGGTCACCCCGACGACGAACACGCAACCTTCACCGGCTACCGGCTTCTGCGAACAGCGTCTCGCCTACTCGCCTCTAGCCACTGCTCAACGCGCACCTTCGCTGGCTTCCTGCCCTCTGCGAACTACATCCCGCCTTCTCGCCTCTAGAGACGGCTTGCTACGCACCTTCGCCGGCTTCCTGCCTTCTGCGAATAGCGCCCCGCATTCTCGCTTCCAGCGACGGCTTAACGCGCACATTCGCCTTGACCTTCAACGGACTTACAAAGGTCCTTTTCAGGACCACTGTCTGTTTCAGCCTTTCAATTTCAGCCACCTCGGACTTTCGCGACCGCAACGCCGGCAGAGCAACGTACCCTTGCCCCGGCCATCTTCGGACTAACACCGATTCTTTAAGAACCATCGTCCTCTTGCGATCTACAGCGAACCCCCCACCACTCGTCACGACCAATCAGCGTCCTCTCTCAAGCGACCAACCAGCTATCGTCTCTTCAGCGAACCAATTAGAGACCATCTCGCCCCTCCCGCTGCCTATATAACGAGAGCGACCACCAACGGAGCATTCATTCCTCAGATCTACATCCAAGAGAACAACTAAGAAGAAAATGGAGACCAGAGCTACGAAGACACTCGAAACGGCACCAGCACCTCTCATACTGCGGCCTTTTGACCCGGCTTTCCCGCACGTCTGGTTCGCACAGCTCGAACTAATTTTCGCCCAGGAAGGCTTGAAAAATTCTGAAGCCCGCTTCACCCGTGCCTTCCTCGCGCTCGAGCCTCGCCAAGCGGACATCTGTACCGACATCGTCGCCTCACACTCCGCAAGCTACCAGACGTTGAAAGACCGGCTTATCGCAGCTCATGCACCCTCAGATGGCTCCCAGCTCACAACTCTGCTTCAGCCTTCGGTGACAGACGAGCTACCTTCGGCCCTCGCCAGACGCCTTCAACGTGCTCTTCCCTCGGAAACTCCGACCTCGCTTCTCCGATAACTCTTCTTACGATCTCTACCTGAGAGTCTTCGCCTACACATCACAGCCAGCGTAGAACCCGATATCACGAAGCTCGCGGCGACCGCCGACCGCCTTATACCCTTCGTAACACATCCTCGTGTGGCTACCGTCGACGAGGAAGTTCAAGTGATCAAGCACCGCCAACGAATGCGGCCTTCTACGCAGTGACAAACATCCCCTCAACGACCGAACAAGAAGTTCTGCTTCTACCATAGAAGATGGGGCTCCCGAGCGAAAAAATGCATCAAACCCTGCACCTGGCGAAACCAACCGACGGAAAACGCAAACACACTTCATCGGAAAGAAACACAACTCGGCACCCTACGAACGGCTAAAAGCTCGGAGATCAACACATGCGACAACCACTGCGCCTCGGTACACCTACCGCCCTATGAAAGGACATTCACCGTAGCAGACGTCTCAACACCGATCCTCGGCCCCGACTTCCTAAGCCTTGTTGACCTTCCAAACGCCCGCCTCATCAACGCAGCCACTAGCCTCGTACGCCCGGGAAATTTCAGCTGTGCAACCTCAGATAACACACCCTACTTCCAGGCACTACTAGACGCACACGCTCCTTCAAAAACTTCCTGCGAAGCACCGGTCGAACACCATATAGGTAATAACGAAAGGCCCAACATGTCATGCTAAGCTCCAACGACTAGCTCCGGCGATCTACACGAAAGCGAAAGCCCACTTCAAAGAACTCCGAAACGCCGGCATCATGGAACCATCGGAGGCCCCTTGGTCAAGCCTTCTACTCGACGTACCGAAGCCAGACGGAGATATTCGCCCCGCCGGAGACGACCGCGCCCTCAGCAGGCTCACTGCCCCCGATCGATACACGATGCCGCACCTCCACGACTTCACAACGGTAACTTTCAGGACGACCACACTTACTACGTTCGAACTCGCCCGTACCTTCTTCCGCTGCGGAATCGGCGAAAAAGACGATCCTCTAGTAACCTCCAAAGATATCGAAGAACATTTTACGCACGTAAAATTATTACTCGATACTCTAGCCAAACATGACCTCGTGGAACGCCTACACAGTGCCTTGAAAGACGCTATCATCGCTACCTCCTCGTCAAGAACCTGGGCATCGGACCTCAACGGCCTCCTTCTCGGCCTACGCAGCAGGCCCGGCCCTGACGGCTACTCGCCCTCACAGCAACTTTTTTCGGCGACTTCACGACTCCCAGTAGACCTGTTCACACAACCCTCACCTACTACGGTACCGCTCCTAACGCACGACTCGTACCGAAGATTCACAGAGGCCTATTTACCGAACACAATTCAGCGAGCGACACACGTATACATAAGAGTCAATACACCGAAAGGCAAACTCGACCTCCCTTACGTAGGACCTTTTCGAGCCCTCACAAACGACGGGAAGACTGTTTGTTTCAAAAACAATGACTCCACGAAGCCAACAGTCTACATCGATACATGCAAGCCAGCTCCGCCTCCCTCAACTGTGATTGGTCAAGAAAGCTCGCTCCCTATTGGCCAACCTAATTCATCCGCGGATTCCGCGGGTATAAAACACGGACCGCGACCCGCGAAGGTCATTCACTCTCACAATGGCACCGAACACGCCTTCGAAGACCATTTCAAGGCAGCAACTGCTGAAGGACCTAGCATTGACACCTTCGCCTCCGGGCCATCATGCCTCGCCCACAAAAAGACGAAAGACGAAGCCAGTACTCCCGGGGAGGTGTCCCCCGACCACAGCGATACGAGAAGCGATGGCAATCACACGGCTCAACGCCGCCCCTATACCACCTCGGCCATCCATCAAACAGATGAATCAGAAGATGAAGCCACCACAGGGAATCACCCCACTTCATGTCAGCGGCCCGCCAGACGCCGCGGGGATACCCATAATGACCTACACGGCCACTCACAACCAAACCATCACGCTGATGCTCCCGCCTTTCGCCGGGAAGTGCTCCGACTGCTGCACACACGGCTGCCGCCGCCCACAGCTCCAGAGCATCGGGATACAGGTGTCCCCCGACACAATTACCACTGGGACCCAGGCAACAAACAAGAGGACGCAAGAGGAGCCGCCAACCGCTGCAGCTACGCCGCAAGTGCGGCCCATTTCACCTGTTCCGGCACCTCCTGCCTCGCCGCCCAGCAGAGTCACTCCCGCCAGCCGCCCCTTCCAGAGGTCTCCCAGACGAGGCCCCCGACATTATCAGCGGAACCACCTCCGGGCACGCTCCCAGTACTGAGCACGCTCACGGATCCCGCACCGCAGCCGCCGCTAATGCAGGACGACACCGCAACAGCAAACCAAGACAACACGCAGCCTCTTCTACCTCCACCGACGCCTCAACACGATTCACCGTCGAAAATGAATTTATAATTGCAGTATTTAACTTCAATTCTGGGGGGAGCAGTGTAGTGATCGGCTGCTCCCTATAAACAATGTAATAGCGTCACTTGAGGTATAAGCCGCGTCTTGGCGGCTTCCCGGAGCGGGGTTCCCCTACCCCCCTCCGGGTCTGTAATAAGGAGTATAAAAGGCGATGTAATTAACCAATAAACATGCATTCCAAGTCACAAACCGACTCAAGCAGTCTCGTGTACTCATTCCTAAATATAGCTCCCGCTGGATCATCACAGATCCCAATGCTCGGAACGCTCTGAAGGAATACAGGAGTAACGATTTTAAAATATGCTGAAATGGACAAAACACGTTTCCTCGACTTCTAACTCAAATTACAAATGAAGACCTCCAGATGTCTAAACTAGAACAGATGAATCACCAATCCAACGGCACGGAGTCGATCGGCGTGGGTTTGGTGTACCTACGTAACCAAATTTGATGCGTCAGATTTAATTTCATTATTTCAAAACTGACGTAAATATGGAGACGCCTACGTGAAAAATTAACTGCCTACGTTGGAACCTGAAGCACTGATTACTATTTTCTGTAACTATCAGTGGGTAGAATAATCTTCGTGAAGATTATTCTAAACATTGTTTTGTACAATTTTTTCGTTCATTAATTCGTTCACCTTATTATTGACCCAATGAGCCCCCCCCCCCCCTCCCCACAACACCTTAGTATTAGCATAATAAAACGCTGCAAAGTCCTTGTCACATGGGTTTATTATTCTATTGGACATACATCATAGATGTTGGCTGTTTATTTATTTTTTCTTTCATATAAAATAATTGAAATAGCTATTTCTGGTGGTTTTCACCAATTTTGGCCCCCAAACACGAGTTAGGTACGCTCCTTCTTTTGGTTTATTATTCTGTGAATAATACACCTATGTAATCGCTCAGCAAAAAATTTTTATAACACCCCCTCAAAATTTTTTCTTTTACGTTTCAAGGTGCGTAGATTCCATAAATGCAATGTCCGTCCGCCGTCCGCCGTATCACGTGTACAGGCTTCATTTTCGGTCTAAAAACGTCGTTCTTTCGCACACATGCTCCATTTGGGCCCTAGTTGTGTCCCGAAACTATTCAGCCCGATCGGAATACACCCAGGGGTGTTATGAGTGAAAATGTGTGTAAAAATAGGTACTTTTTGCGTTTTAGCAACATATTGGTAACATGAGCTTTTGAGGTATCGGTTTTCATGTTTTTCTGGACGAGAAGACCGAATATGAAGTCGATTTTGACCAAAGAGTGGAAAATTGAGGTTGTACCAGATGTTCAGCCCCCAAAATTGATTTTTTATGAGTCAAAAACCTGCGAATTCGTCTGAAATCACCATCAATTTGTAGAATAACACTAGCAAAAGTTTCAACACGTGGATCAATACGACTAAATGGCACTACCAATGATCAACGATAATTTGAAAAAAAAAAGGAGCGTACCTACCTAATTTAAGTTTTGGGGGCCAAAATTGGTGGAAACCATCAGAAATAGCTATTTCAATTGTTGCACATGAAAGAAACAATAAATGAACAGCCAACATTTCTGTAGGTATGTCCAATAGAATAATAAACCCATGTGACAAGGACTTTGCAGCGTTTTTTTCTTATTATTTCTGATCATTGATAGTACCGTTTAACCGTCTTGGTCCACCTGTTGACACTTTTTACAGTGTTATTCTACAAATTGATGGTGATTTCAGACGATTTCCCAGGTTTTTGACTCATAAAAAATCAATTTCGGGAGCTGAACATCTGGTAGAACCTCAATTTTCTATTCTTTGGTCAAAATCTACTTCATATTCGGTCTTATCGTCCCCAAAAACATGAAAAACGATACCTTAAAAGCTCATGTTACCAACATGTTGCTAAAACGCAAAAAGTACCTATTTTTACACACATTTTCACTCATAACACCCCTGGGTATATTCCGATCGGGCTGAAAAGTTTCGGGACACAACTAGGGCCCAAATGGAGCATGTGTGCGAAAGAACGACTTTTTTAGACCGAAAATGAAGCCTGTACACGTGATACGGCGGACGGCGGACGGACATTGCATTTTTGGAATCTACGCACCTTGAAACGGAAAAGAAAAAATTTTGAGGGGGTGTTATAAAAATTTTTTGCTGAGCGAATACATAGGTGTATTATTCACAAAATAATAAACCAAAACGCCTAAAGAAGTAGAAAACTAATTAATACACAGAACCAAAAACAAAATTTATTTTAGTTGGACTTTCCCCCAAAATTTGCACATAAGCGATTTCGAGATGCTTATCGACTTATGGACTTTCTCCCAAAATTTGCAAATAAGCGATCTCGGGACGCTTATCGAAGAGATCTCGGGACCGAAAAACTCGAAAGCGACCAAGAACACTACACGACAGAACAAGTAGCCCCCCCCCCCCCCCCAGTAACTCGGCACCCTGGGGGTCTCTGGTGTTGATTTTTCGTACACCCGTTCTCGAGGGGCCCCTGAGTGTACCAAATTGCAACCCTCGGGACGACCCAGGTGCCATGGTTAAAAATAGCTCATTTTCTGCTTGCCACCAGGGAAAAGGTCCCGCCAAACAGCGTTGAATGAAATTTCAAGGTTTGAGGGGGGGGGGGGGGGGGCAGGTTTCTATATATTTATGCCCATCCAAGACGAGGTGCGAAACACCGATTGTGCTACTTTGGCGGGCAAAATCGATATCAATCCTTTTTGCGGTTGGAGAGGTTTTCTTAGTGGGCAAATTTCTACAACAGCGGTTGGGGCGGGGGGGGGGGGGCATAGGTAGCATATTATATAAGCAGACAGTCAGGGTTACCTGCTTATTATTTCGATGAGATTTATTGTAATTACAAGGAAATGACAATAAAAGACCCTGTAGCTAGAAGTCAACACCCGTACCCTCGTTACTTCTCAATGCGGTTTCAGTAGTTAACTGTAATGTCAGCATTGATGAAAGCTGAACCTAATTTGCAAGAACAGGGGGTTGAGAGTTGATGACTGGAAGTTTTATGTTGTTGTTGATTCGGTACGTTAGTGTTGTGGACATTTCTTCAGCGACATAGATACAAATTCACGCGGGAAAAGCACATTTTTATGTTTATAGTTTCATCATTATTATGTTATCCTTATTATCATTATTAATTAGGCAGTTTTTACATTTCTATTTTCTCATTGTACAGAAGGCTAGTCCTTCTCGAGGTTACAGGTTACAATAATAAATGGATATAAGCAATGTCAACTGGATACATTTTGGATTTTGTTTTGTATTTTAGTGAGAGAACAAAAAAATGTCGTTCGTTGTAATAGCTACATATCTGAAGTTAGTTAAACCTGCTATAGACCTACGGATCTGGACCGAACCAAATTCATTCTTGAGATCTTGAACGGAAAATGCAAATGGCAAGGCGCAAGAGAAACGTGAATACAATGCTTCTCCGTGGTAATCATGAAACAAATTGGGTAGGTATTAGGGATGAAAATCGATTATCGATTATATCGAAAAATCGATGTTTTCTCTCGATTAATCGATTTTTTTGCATCGATGTTTCTTTTTCGATTTTAATCGATTAATTGATTTTATCATTCGATTTTATAGCCCCCCCCCCCCCCCCCCCCCTCAAAACTCTTTTTTTTCCCAACGTTCCAACTCCAACTGCAGATAAAATTTGCATGGAAGAAGGGGAGCGCAGTTCTCTTCATCCATGAAATTTGTGAAGGAAAATAAAATTAGGGAGGATATGAGTATCCACCATGGCTAGCCCAGACAGCTAAATTGTAAGAAGGTGAAAAAGAAGGAGGCCGTTATGAACCGTGTTTTCTTGAAATAGAACGTTTCAACATAATTATGTAACATTTTTGTTTAGCAATCCCTGATACCTGATAGATAACTGTTTTACCACTACATAATATTTTGCCTCACCATTGACTTAGTAGGAACTTTTATAAAATTAATATTAATTTATGGAATGCTAAATTGATATTGTAAACTAATAGATACTACCATCTTGATAGAAATTAAATTATTAACAATAAATATAGGCTGTAGCTTTTTAAAGAATGATAAGCTCGGTAGGCACCAAATAAATTAAATTGATCAGTTTTGATACAGGTGGATCTATATCCACCTGTATCATTTTATGGAAGCAGGCTGCTATTTGAAAAAAAAGAAAAAAAAGTGGATCAATAATACTTGACGATTATAATTATTTTTAATCAGAAATATAAAATGATTCAAATTTGAAAAATGCTTTGAAAATCGATTAATCGATTGTTAACAACCGATTAATCGGTACAATCGATATTGAGCCGTCGATGTTACAATCGATGGTAAAATCGATGTTGAGCCGTCGATGTTTCATCCCTAGTAGGTATTTAATTTAAAGCGGCATTGAGGATGATTAGTGAGTTTTGGTGCAGATGACATCGACAATCAATCAGCAAAATGGGTGACGCCAAAATAACGTTGGAAAAACGAAGAAGATATGAAGAATGATGGGAAGGGGTTGTGGGATTGGACAAGACGGACTAGTGGTCAGGTGACTTTCGACGGCCAATTTCAAGGTCACTTTCCAACTTGCGCGGCCCTCTCTTATTTTCGATGAGAAACCAGTTTAAACGATTATAATCCAATCTTCTTCCTGATCGTTACTTTCCTTTAACCGACTTGTAACACAGGAACCCATGAAATCAGTCATATTCAATCGCTCACGTTTTCAAGGAAGCTTCGAAATGCCAAAAGCAAGCGGAAATTGTGATTTTGGTGGAAATTGTGATTTTGGGAGACCTACTTTTACTCAAATTTGGCAAGTTTTTTAAATTCTTGCACGAACATAATATAATAATATAAGGCTTCCACATATTCGATAGTGAGGGAGCATAACGTGAAGCAAATTCAAAACAATAGTTTTTCTTTCAGTCGTTTTCAAACCATGGTGAAAAAAAATACATAATTTAGGTTGATTAGGAACAATAAGTAGATAATGCCAGTCATTATTTTCGACTCTTACAATACCGAGTGCAATCGCAAATGGGGAGACCTTGAATTCGCGTCGCTGGCTAGGAGTTTAAAATTAAACTCCAACTCATTACAATTTTCCTCCTTGCATGAAACGAGTGAAGGCGATCCCTGACAATTTCCATTTATTTGGTTTGGCAGTTAATTTCACTGTGGTCACACCGTCGAGATTTCATATTTCGAGTTTGGAGATCTACGTTTACTCAAATTTGGTCGGCTCTCTCGTTTCGATCAGATTCGAGATGATCGGCATCTGAGGAGGAAAATCTCTTGAACACCGTTCAAATTGAGGATCTTGAGGGTTTCGGCGTGATTGGTCGAGAGACACGTTTGACGTAATTTCAAGGCATTTGAAGACTACCAGAACCATTATCACATTTTACGATAGGTACCTAATTATGTTTGTACTGGACGAGGCTAATCAGTCCATGAAACTATTTGAATATGCGGGACTAGTACAACATAGCATACATTTTTATTCGATTTCCTAATTTCTAGTGGGGAAGTAGTCCGGGGAAAGCAACCAAACGAGCCAAATACGAGAACTTAAATCTATAAGAAGTGCCAATTTATACTTGTATGATATCTGAATGATACGTTTGTTTTTTTCCCTCAAGTGTCAATCTTATTTTAAAACGGCATTATGGACGTTTAAACTGTTACTGGATGCAATCGTGTACACAGGAATGTGAAGCACCCATACATTGGCACCTACGGACCTACCAACTTATTAATTAATTATTAATTATCTTTTTATATTAGGCCTGCATAAGTTTTGCTCTTCAATTACCATTATTGATATTTATTGTACCTTTACATTAGTGTACGATAAATAATTATGAGAGGGTTTTAGAGATATCGACGTCCGCTACACCCGTAGTAATCCCCTGTGGAGGATTAAATTGCACCCAGAAACACCTCAATTCAACGTAACTCAATTCCGCGGGTTAAAACTTACCTGCTAGGCGATTTGACGGCAAACCTACACTCTTCAAGGGCTCTTTTGATGTTACGTAAATCAAAATTGTTCATTTTGCAAACATACCTCATCATCATCCTCGTTATCATTATTACTTACGCTGAAAGACAGTAATTACATTTACCATTAATATAATGTCGCTAACAACATTAATGTGAATTAATTTTTCTTCCACTGAATTTCCGGTTGAAAAACCACACAGATCGTCTACGAGGTTAGAGCAGACAGTTCTTTTGCTCGGAAAACTGACGCACGATGGCGGTCTGAAGGCCAGCCTCAGCGCGGTAGAGCCGCCTATCATCGCACAGTAAATTATAGTAAAAATATTTTATGTTTCAATCACGAGAAACTGAAAACAAGTTGCCTTCGATACCCCGCTGTGATCGACAGCACCGATGCACAGTGGGACGAAACGGCCAAAACCCGCGACAATGGGAAATCCTTTAAACGTACGAAACAAACTAGTCATACATGACTCAGGTTGATGAGGGATTTTTTGGGTTAAAAATGTGCAAGGTGTGGAATTTGCATTAATTGGGGAGGAAAAATGGTAAATTTGGGTTCTGAAATTGTTCATTCAAAGTTAAAAGAGCGTTAAAAAAAGCGGGCTTTTTTCTGGAATGGGCTTCACAAAAATAGCGATTACTCCGGACTCGTCCGGAAAACAGAATTTTTCCTCACATTCCTGAGGTGTTTAGCGAGATATATTCGAAACAATCACATCCGCCGCGATTCGCTCGGGCCATGTAGGTCATTTCGAAGGCGTTTTCAAGAGGTAGGCACACTGCACAAAACTCGGTCACCTGTAAAAGTTATTAATAATTTATTGATGATTCATTCTAGTAGGAAATTTTGCGCTGATTTCGAATAGGTACCTACACCTTTTCTCAAAACCCTCAATAAGCGCGTATTTTAAGCTATTTCTGACCCCCTACATATAAAATTTGACCCCTAGAAATTCTGGCCTCGAAATTCGCAATTTCTTTCGATATTATTGACATTTTGGCACCATTTTGGAATTTTAAGTCAGTTTCTAGGGTTAGAGATTGTCTAGAATGACACATAATTCTTGATTAAGTTGCTTTTTTTTCTCGTAAGAATTCGTCCGTTCTGACTTCATATTCTTATTTCCCCACATTAAAAACGTATAGAGGACCAATAATGGTTAGTATACAGATTTTTAAAAACGAAGGGTCTGCGGAAATTTGTCTTTTGCCCCACTGTGCAATGTTTTGTGTTTTTTATGGCGATACGCGGACTTTAAAATATTGCTGTGTTTTTTTTGTTTTATTGCCCATGACTGAATAAATTGGCCTAAAATAATGAAGTAAATAAATGGAAATTATACCTACATAAAACTCTATGATTATGATTATGACTATTAGACAGCAGAATAACGATATAACTAGCATATAAATCACCTGCTTACAACAGGCACCTATGGATAGAGGGGAAAAGAAAACGGTTTTCTAAAAATCTTGATTTCCATCAACAATCTCCTCGAAACGTCGATGTATGTATTGCATTATTTTGCCACCTCTACCTGCTAGAGACAATCAAAAATGGTTTCTCACCTGTCTAATAGGCATGATTGCTGCAAACGAGAGCGCGATGCATTTTCTTAGCACAACAAAAACACCCGAATCAGTCACGTCACTTGAAAAGTCACTTTCCAAAAACACAAAAAACGCATAGACAATAAAAGTCGACTTCCAACTATTAAAGAAAGTGACAGAAAAAGTTTGGTTCTTGTATCATTTATATTACGAACAACTACATAAATCTTGGATTACTTATAAATTTAGAGAGAACAATGTTATCACTCTAAAACACGCGTCGGATGTAAAGGCGCACTTTTAAATAAAACGTAAGTAATATTGGGCAAATTTTGTAAGGAACAAGTACTCGTAGCAAATCCAGTGACCCACATTACAATTTCACAGTAATATCTGATTTCACTCATAAACTCGTATGTTTTTGTAGAGTTACATATGTCACGTTTTTATTTCAAATATGCCGGGGGTGCATTCAGTTTCAACTTCGGGGCATCGTTTGAAACAGAATACAAATTGCGTATTGTATCACTTGGAAGGCCAACGAAGGAGCCACACACAGGCAGACATTTCCGAGTTTATCAACGTTTTCTTCTTTCGCGGTAACGTACCGTGTACGGCGGCCTGCCAGTGACTGAGCCACCTGGTCGCACGTTATCAGATTACGTAACGTTTACCGAGTCGCGTTAGTTCTTTAAAAGATGTTATCGTCCCTGGGATACGCGTTTATCAACATAGAAGGCTTAACAACGTAGAGCGTTATCGAAATGACCATTTAAGTAGGTTGTTAGGTGCTTCTGTAGAACTGATCAATCTACACTCAAAAAGAGAAAGTGATTACATCGAAGTAATTACTCATTATCTATATCGAAATGTTACAAAGTAATTTTAGACCACTACAAAAAAGTCTGCCAATTCGAGTAGGCTATAGCTTCCTCACTTGAATCACATTAACGTACAAAGTAGTTGGGTAGGCTCGTTTTGATACGGAACCATATGTGATCCAACCCACGTGTACCCTCAAAATGTCAGCTCTCTACGACTATTTTTCGCGTATTTAGAAGCGTTACAACGAAACGGTCAACATTTCAGGTTAGCGCATGCGCAGACGAAAGTTACAGTACGATTCCAATGAAACCCATATGGAACTATCAAAGTATTATTCCTTATCCACCCTCCAAATCTGAACTCATTTCAACGATATATAAGGTAGTTCTGGGCGTTTCAATTATTTCACGTTTGCGCATGCGCAGACGGAGCGATTTCCATGATTTTGAAACGGGACTATTTGCGATCTAACCTGCGTGCACCCTCAAAATTTCAGCTTTCTAGAACTATTTTTCGTGTAGTTAGAATCGCTACAAGGTTAATGGTCGACATTTCATGTTCGCGCATGCGCAGAAGGAAGCTACAGTACGATTCTGATGAAATTCATATGGAACTATCAAAGTGATCAACACTCCGAATTTGAACTCATTTCAACGATATTTAAGGTAGTTATGGGCGTTTCAAGTATTTCACGTTTGCGCATGTGCAGACGAAAGTTACAGTACTTTTTCAATGATTTTTGTATGGGACCATCTGTGACCCAACCCGCACCTACCATCCAAATTTCAGTCGATATTTTGGGTAGTTATGGGCGTTACAAGGAATTACCACAGACAAACTGACAGACGGACTGACAGACACGGAACCAAAAACCCTCCTTCCCTGATGTCTAAAACGCAAAATGGTAGTGGAAATTTAAATTTTGGAGGACATAAATTTTACTCAATCACGAATCCAAGGCTTCCCTACCTTCGGTAGTGATGAAGCAAAAAAGTAAAATCCGGGTAGAATTATTGTTCTGCTTGGATCAGGAACTTGGCGGAGCAGAAAGCTCAACTGCTAGGAAGATGTTGAGATTTGATGAATTTTTGAATTTTCCAAAGGATATAGTAGACATGGATATTCACAATTAGGCTCTATGATATTAAAGAAGAGAAAATCTAAAAGGTGGGTATCTTAACGATAGTTAACGAACCGGAACGATGAAACCCATAAAATGCTAAATTAAATTTGGAGGCATCGCTGGAGTGAAGTTTCGTAGGATCGAATACGGTATAGCGACGCCCGCTGGCTTTGCTCGTTCTGTTCAAGTGTCAGCTCGATTTGTTAACTCATAACAGCCATTTATTGATGTGGATACTGTGCTGGTCCCTGTCTACTGTCTCGTCAACCCAATTCCAACATCCGTTCATTATTATGAATATGGGTTCATTCACCCATTCCAACATTATTATTATTCACCCATTCCAACATTATTATTATTCACCCATTACAACATCTAGTAAGTATAGTTACGCGCATCAATATTAGATGGATAGCTCCCAATAGCACCAGGCTGCCCTTATCGCATAAGAGAACACTATGATAACAAACAGGTCGTATGGTTCGGATATTGGTGTTAAAATCGTTTTGGTGCCGTTGGATTCCCATTCGTTTCAGCATACTTACCTATCCCTCGTCACACACATCTTTATTTCTTTACTAGCGGGCGAGCCCAATTTACATTATTACAATAATATAAATTAATAAGCTACTTAAATTATCACAACGGTTCGTGTATAACGGACTGGGGAGGAATAAGTCATAATAAACAATAATTGTCTTTAAGGTGCAGAGGGAGAAGTGAAAACTTTTTAAATCTCCTTAGTCACGTACGTTATTTCAGGTGGCGTCGAAAATAAGGGGATTTGAAATGTTGCTAACTGAGCATTATATTATGGCGATTGTACTAACTCGGAGCTTTCTGATCGGCGAATTTGAAATTCAAAACTTACACATTTTGAATTTTAGTTACAGCCATGGACCCGAACTCACCGACGCCGCCGCTCCTCCGGCCATCCCTACTGCAGCCGCCGACCGCTGCGACAACTGACGCAGCCGACAACCCCTTCACCAGCCTCTCGCCACCCGGCTCCTCCGCATCCGCCGCCGCCGCTGCCGCCGCCGCTGTGGCCGCCGCACACGCCGCCGCCGACGTCACGACGGCCTCGGCGTCATTCCCGCTGTCGCTGCCCCCCTTCTACACGCACGACCCCGCGCTGTGGTTCTTCCAGGTCGACGCTGCGTTTTCTGCCGCCAACATCCGCAGCCAGCGAACCCGTTACTCCCGCATCATCTCCCTGCTACCGTACGAGATCCTCCTGCAGACGTCGGACATCTCTCCCGACGCCACGGCCGCATACGACGACCTCCGCAACCGGCTCGTCACGTTATACCAGCCTTCAAAGATCGCACGTGTCGCAGCGCTCTCCCAACCACAGCACCTCGGCGACCTAAGGCCCTCCCACCTCTACCGCCGTCTGCGTCATCAGCTGCAAGACGTGATGACGGCCGACATCGCGCGGACCTTCTGGCTGCGGGCCCTACCCCACCCCATGCAAATGGCACTTGCCAGCCACCTCGACGGCCCGGACGAACCACTTTTACGCCTCGCCGACACGGTCCACGACCTCACCGCAGCCGCCGGCGTCACGGAAGTCGACGCACCCCGCACCTCCACCCCGCGGCGGGACCGGACGCCGTCACGAGAGCGCCGCCGGCCCCCCTCCCTCCACCGGCGCCGCTCCCTCTCCACCGAGCGCCGGCCGACCCCCTCCATCGACCACCGACGCCAGCGCTCGCCCGAACGCCGCAACACTTCCCCCCCTCAGCAACGAAGGGGAAAGTCTCCAGCCGCAGCAGCCCCCTCCACCTCCGTGCGCCCCACCAGGACCGCCTACCTCCCAGCGGACCCCCCCCACCGATGTTTCTATCATGTTAACTTCGGTGGGGAGGCCCGAAAATGCCAGCCCCCCTGCTCCTTCACCTCCAAGCAGGGAAACGCGGACGCCCGCCGGTAAATCCGGCGGGCCCCCCTCCTCGCCAACACGGGGGGGACCACCACCAACCCCTCCCCGCCCGCATTCACACCACCACCACGAAGCCTCGTTACCCCTCCTACACCGCCGCCACGGCTGCCAACATCCCAGCCGCGCCTGCCGGCGCCGCCAAAACCCTCACCTCGCCATCAACCGTTCCCCCACCCCGGGACCGCCCCTCCAAGCCCGCTTCCAGGGCAGCCACCCTTCCGGCCGCCACTCACGCCGCCGCTACCGTTCCCCCACCCCGGAACGGCCCCTCCACGCCCGCCTCCAGGGCAGCCACCCTTCCGGCCGCCACTCACGCCGCCGCTACCGTTCCCCCACCCCGGAACGGTCCCTCCACGGCCACCTCCAGGGCAGCCACCCTTCCGGCCGCCACTAACGCCGCCGCTACCGTTCCCCCCCACCGGAACGGCAAAGGACCACCCCGCGTCTCCTTCGCAGGGGACCAACCGCCCATCACCCCGGACAGCCCAAGCCCCTACCACCCGCCAGACCCCACCGCCTCCGCCATTTTACCGCACTCCACCCCAGCTCACCAGCGCCTCTTCTTAAAGTGCACGAAGACCAATGTCCCGTTCCTCGTCGACACAGGGGCGGCGCTCTCCATTTTTCCAAACAACATTCTCAGGCGACAGGCGCGTTGTTACCGGCAACTCCTCTACGCCGCCAACGGTACCACCATCCCCTCGTACGGGACGTACCGCTCATCCATCCACATGAGCGGGCTCGCGTACGAGTGGGAATTTACCGTGGCGGACGTAGAGAAAGCAATCCTGGGGGCCGACTTCCTCGCTTATTTCGGCCTCCAGGTTGACGTCCGTAACGCGCGCCTGCTCGACCCCTCCACCCAGAAGCCAATCCCCGGATTCATCCACACGGTCGATCGCCCCCCAACCCAATTCGAAAACCTCCTCCTCCAATACAAACCCCAGCGCCGCCCCTCAGCACATATCTCCCAAACTCAACACTACATTGAGACCTCTGGTCCCCCAATTTCAGCCAAAGCCCGCCGCCTCCACCCCCTCCAACTGTCCCAAGCCCGGCGGCATTTTGATAATCTCATTGCGGATGGCATTATCCGCCCCTCCAAATCCCCGTGGGCTTCACCGTTACATATTGTACAGAAGCCCAACGGGGATATCCGCCCCTGCGGCGATTACCGCCGCCTTAACGCCAAGACCACACCAGACCTATATAACGTCCCCCACCTCCGACACTTCTCCTCACACCTCCACAACACAACCATTTTCTCAACCCTAGACATCTCCAGAGCCTTCCACCACATAAATATCTACCCGCCCGACGTCCCTAAAACCGCCATCATAACGCCTTTCGGCCTTTTCGAGTACATAAAAATGGGTTTCGGCCTCCGGAACGCGGCCCAGACGTGGCAGCGTTATATGGATAATATTCTGCGGGGGCTACCATTCGTATTTTGCTTCCTGGATGACATCTTGATCGCCTCCCGGGACCCACACGAACATCTGACACACCTCAAGCAAGTCCTCGACATCTTCTCCGCCGAGGGCCTCACCATAAACACTCAAAAATGCGTCCTCGCCCAGCCCTCCGTCCGCTGCCTCGGCCACCAAGTCTCATCCAACGGGATCAAGCCTCTCCCGGACAAAGTACACGCTCTCACAGATTTCCCCCAACCCCGCACCGTCTCAGAACTTCGCCGTTTCCTGGGTATGTTAAACTTCTATCGTAGACACATCAAACACGCAGCACAACACCAACAACCACTCATACACGCTATCCCACAACCGGCCAAAAAGAACGATAACCGCCCCATTTCCTGGACCCCCGCCCTCACAACCGCCTTTCAAAATTGCAAAAAGGACCTAGTAGACGCCGCTCTATTAGCCCATCCCGATCCCCATGCTCCCCTCTCCATCACGACCGATGCGTCCGACTGGGCCATCGGGGCAGTACTCCACCAACACACCGGCGCCACCCCCCAACCCCTCGGTTTCTTCTCAAAAACTCTGTCCCCAACTCAAAAAAATTACTCCACTTTTGACAGAGAACTCCTCGCCATCCACGAAGCCATCAAGCACTTCCGTGACTTCGTGGAGGGCAGGCAGTTCTCTGTCATCACTGACCATAAACCCCTCACACATGCCCTCCTCCAAAATCGTAAATCCGCCTCCCCCCGTCGCCTCCGGCAACTCGAATTTATCGGACAATTTACGTCCGATATTCGTTATTTGCCGGGGGCCGACAACTGCGTAGCAGACGCACTCTCCCGCCCCACCCCCGCGCCGGTGGCGGAGTTACTGCCTTTCCCTTCCCCACAAACCCTACAATCACACCAAACTCCAACTTCCGACCCCGCACTCTCCAACCTCATCTCCGCCTCCAAATTGGAACAACTGCCTCCCCTCAACCTCTGGTGCGACGTAACGGCCGATTCACCGCGCCCTTACGTCCCACCAGAGCTGAGACGGCAGTTGTTCCTCCACTACCACTCACTCCATCATCCCGGCATCCGGGCGAGCCGGGATCTGATCAAGACGCGGTACTTCTGGCCCCACATGAACACAGATATCCGTACCTGGGTTCTGGGGTGCCAGAAGTGCCAGCAATTTAAGGTCTCGGCTCACCCCCATGTACCTCCTCAACCCATTCCCGACTCCCTCCCGTAGGAACACGTCCATCTAGATCTGGTCGGCCCCTCTTCCCCCCTCCGAGGGGAAGAGGTACTGCCTCACCATGATCGACCGTGCAACCAATTGGGTTGAGTGCATCCCACTCGCCCACATTACCGCGGACGCCGTCGCTACGGCTGTCCGCGGACACTCACGGTCGATCAGGGGAGGCAGTTTGAATCAGCCCACTTTGCCGACCTGATCCGTTCCCTCGGGATTCAAAAAATCCGCACCACTCCTTATCACCCCCAATCCAACGGGAAAATAGAGCGGTGGCACTCGGTCCTTAAGCAAGCCATCTCCACATCAGCCACATCCCCCTCATGGACCAAAACCCTCCCCTACGTATTACTCAGCCTTCGCACTTCCGCCCGTCCTTCAGACAACACAAGTCCCGCACAACACGCTTTTCGAGACCCTCTACGTTTACCGGCCGACATTTTCCCCCCACACAACACCCCGTCCATTAACAGGGAACCGCTCCACACCTCAACACCGACAAACGACACCACTTACCCCAAACGCTTTTACACTGCCACTCACATGTACTTGAAAGAGCCCGGCATGCATAAAACCTTTCAGCCCCTTTATGCCGGGCCCTTTCAAGTCATCCGCACGACACCGACCACCGCGACCCTGCTAATGGACGGGAAACCCCACACCGTCCCTTTCGCCCGCTGCAAGCCCGCCCCTGTCCTCCCTCAACCAACATCAGCCATCAGTCTCCCGCCGTCCGTTTGCCATGAACCATCGCTCCCAACCTCACCTGTCACCCCCGTCGCCGTTTCCGGATTTCGATTCGGATCCGGAAATGGCGGCCATACTCCGGGACGTTTTCGTCCCGGACCCGCTATCCCCCCTACCCCCTTCGCCCGGGCCGACGTCATCGCTTCCGTTTTTCCCGCCAAGGATCTCCGGGTTACCTCCCCGGCCCCGGCGGTGGAAGTACCCCCAGTGGCGTATACTGCGCGAATTTCGCGCAGCACAAGCCACCGGGGTACACCCTCCCTACACCCCCATCGACCCTCTCATGGCCCCGCTCTTCCACGAATTTCGCCTCGCCCAACTCATGCCACCCCCACCGCCCCTTCCAAACATCAATCCCCCCGTCTTCAACAAACCCCCGCCCCCCGAATTTCAACCCCCTCTTGCTGCCCCCCCATTTTCAATTTTCGACCCCCCAATTTCAAATTCTCCCCCACCAACACCCCAACCCACCAAACCCACAACACCCCCTCCCCCCCCCCCCCCCCCCCCCCCCCCCCAACACCGCCGGGGATATCCCCAATAGATTCCGCCGGGACAAAACGGCCCGGGCGGCGAAAAAGACGGAGGGAGCGTCCCCGCATTCCCCGCGTCCCGGCGGCCAAGTCCTCCGCCCCGCTCTGAGCAATCACGGCGGGGCCTTGAGATCTCGGGACAGTGCTTGTGTCTTATTAACCCACACGCTCTGTACCGAATCTCACAGCCCCGCCGTGGCCGCCTCACCGCAGCAGCCAACACACAAACCCACCCACACACTTCACTACATTACACCTGCATCAGTACACCACACTCACTACATTTCACCACACACTATCCACACCCAGGGAACGGCGAACTTCAACACCCCGTTCCAATCTGTAAACCCTGTCCAAACTTGTAAATACCAACCTTGTAAATACCAACCTTGTAAATACCAACCTTGTAAATACCAACCTTGTAAATACCAACCTTGTACATACCAACCTTGTAAATATTAGTCTACTATGCCATTGTCCTCATTGTAATCATATCATTTCACCTACACCACTACTGTAATCATTGTGAATATCATTCAACTACACCACTACTGTACTTGTTTCTACACCACTACTGTACTTATGTTACTTATATCTTATATTACTTATCCTACTCATAATACTTACTTCACTGCTACCTATGTTACTACTTACTATGCTACTGCTACCTATGTTACTGCTACCTATGCTTACTATCTTACTAGAATTAAGTCCTAGAATTAAGTCAGCCCTGTCACGTTTTTGCCTTCAGCACCACCGATTGTTTGCGCCAGCCCTCAGCCTCTGTCACCTTGCGCCTTCAGCTCCACTTTTGTTTGCCGTTGCCCTCAGCCTCTGTCTCCTTGCGCCTTCAGCCCCACTTTTGTTTGCCGCAGCCCTCAGCCTCTGTCACCTTGCGCCTTCAGCTCCTCAAACATTGGTTCGAACTGGGGGGACCTCTGTCGTGAGTCCCTCCCGGGAACACTCCACCAGCAACTTTAAGCTCTCACCAATATCCTCATGTAAAACTTACTTTCCGCTAATAAACATCTGAGTGGGGAGACAGGCAACAGAATCCAGGGAACACAACCTGGAGCCCCACTACCAACTCCCAACAGGGAGTTGGAGGGAGAGGCCTCCAAGTCCTATATAACCCTGGATCCTGGAGCTTTAGCTTCATTCGACACTTCCTCTAACCAGCTCTCTCTTCTCTCTCTCTTACCTTCCTCCTCTCAGATGCTCGGTGGATTACCGCCGCCTGGGAATTTACCTCCTACCTTTTCCTCTTGTCTAGATGATCGGTGGACTACCGCCGCCTAGACAAGCACCTCTCCTCACCTAGATGATCGGTGGATTACCGCCGCCTAGGTAAATTCCCTCACTCACCTCTATCTCCTCCCAAAGTCGTAGATGATCGGTGGACTACCGCCGCCTGCGACTTTTCTCCTTCACGCCACCGTGATGAAAATTCTAAATTCATCACAGAGAGCTAACATTGCTCTGTCAGACCTCTACTTTATGTTGCGGTTTTCAGTCAAAATAGCATCAAAATCATTTAATGCCATCTTTCACACCCTGATATCATTTTTTACTGTGTGGTGCAGATGGTAATAATATTCAGAGATATTATTTCGAGTACTTCCAGAAATTAAGGAGGTTAGGAAGCTCTTTCCTGCGGTAGGTTCTCAACCAGGTTCTAGACCTCTTTTCCTCCTTCTCACTGCGTTCCCGCGGACCGATGTTTCACGTGAGGGTTAACAGCAGTACCCAGGACAGCAGTACCAGCTCAGAAGACGCGACAAGTGTACTTAGTGGTAACAGCAATTAAACGAAATTTGTTAGTGAGAGACTAATCCTAATAAAAAACGCTGCAAAGTCCTTGTCACGTGGGTTTATTATGCTATTGGACTTACCTACAGAAATGCTGGCTGTGCAATAAATGAGATAGTTATTTTTGATGGTTTCCACCAATTCCCCCCCCCCCCCCCCCCCCAACAACATGAATAAGGCTCCTATTTGTTTACAAATGATATTTGATCATCGATAGTGCCATTTAATGGCCTTGATTCACCTGTTGATAAAATACTTCTAACTTTATCATACAAATTTATGGTGATTTCAGACAATTTTCCAAGTTTTTGACTCATAAAAACGAATTTTGGGAGCTGAACCTTGGTTACAACCTCAATTCTTCGCGCTTTGGCCAATATCAACGGCTTTGGCTGATATAGAGCAGACACTTCCTGATCAAATAAAAATTATTCAATATGCGGATGATATTTGTCTTTACTGCACTGCAGCCGATCCAGAGGACTGCAAAATACTTCTGAGCTCTGCTGTAATAACAATGGGTAATTACCTGACGAATTTGGGATTAACAATATCTCCACAGAAGTCGTTTATATGCCCTTTCTCCCGCAGGAATCGCCTTCCGTTCCAGCAGCAGGTAACATTGGGGGGAGTGTCCTTCCCGTGTGCCCGTAAGGTCAAATTCCTGGGTATTACCCTAACGACGAAAATGAATTGGAATCACCACATATTAGAAGCAACAACTAAAGCCGAACCCTATCTAAATGTTATGAAAGCGTTCACAAACACCTCATGGGGAGCAGATCCTCAAACTGCCATGTTATTTTACAGATCGACAGTTAGGGCAATACTAGACTATGGATGTCAATTTTATGGCTCAGCAGCTGCTACATGGCTGATAAAACTAGACAGAATCCACAACTCTGGCTTGAGAGGATTGCGCTGGGTGCATTGGGCTCGACGCCTCTGAATGTGTTGATGGCTGAAGCTGGAGAGCCATCGCTTCACCTTCGCCGGAAACAGTTGACTGATCGCTTCGTTGCGAGAACACATAGCAAGGACCCAGAAAGGCTAAGGAAAATCTGTGAATTATCCATCGATAATCTGGTTTCCCGCTATTGGATGAAAAAGCCCTCTCCTATCTTCTGCGATAGCTTCACCGATTGGAGCAGTGAATTTCTATGGATCAGCCAAACACCGAAGCCTTACTCCTACACTGTCCCCTTCAGCGTACTGAAGTCGCCGGTTTCCACAACCGAACTGCCTCAACGCCTGTATGAGACTCCTGGCCTAACTGACTTACAGGCCACAGAGTATTACCAAACTCGATGGCCAGATAACCTAGCTATATACACAGATGGGTCTGTACAGCTACAGAAATCTGGCTGCGCCTTCGTTGTCCCCTCCCACAACGTCAGGCGCCAATTTCGTTTATGGGACCAAGCGTCAATTTACACGGCAGAGACTTTTGCAGCCCAGAAAGCATTAGAATATGCACGAGAACATGCCCATACTGCTACAGTGCTAATAATAACGGATTCTCAAAGCATGATCACGAAACTTCAAGGCCTGGGACCGTCATCCAAACTCTCCAAAATCGAGGCTGCCATTTTACACCTAGTCAATGCCTTGAAAACACTTGGGACCCGTGTAACATTTTGCTGGGTACGAGGACATTCCGGCATAAGAGGGAATGAAGCCGCTGATTTAGAGGCGAACACAGCCATCACATTACCAGACCCTCAACCATCCCCAGACTCTCCACCAACCGATCTCAAGCGATCCGTCACAACTAACATAAAAAAGCAGTGGGAAAGGGATTTCCAAGCATATTACGGAGGAGAGAAATATAAACAGCTGTTCCCTCATACGACCCTACGACCCTGGTTTAAAGATGTGCCAGAAGGGAAGCCCAAAGCCTTTTACAGGACCATTACGAGGCTGCGGAGTGGACACACCTGCTGCAACGCCCACCTCAAGAGAATAAACATAATTGATTCACCAGGGTGTAGAGCTTGCGAAAATGCAGAGGAATCCAACGAACACATTGTCTTGGAATGCCCCGTCTACTCCCATGCAAGAAACCATCTCCTACACAGACTCCACACGTTGGTCAACAACCCCTTCAACCTGGATACCATCATGGCAGAGAACAACATGCAAGTGTATGAGTTAATATATGAATTCCTTGAAACTGTAAATATCAAATTATGAAAATATTGTAAATTATTTTATAATACTTAAGTAATACAAATGTTGTAACGGCTGTATATATAAATGAAGCCAATAAAAGGGAAGAAAAAAAAAAGAGAAAAAAAACTTCATATTCGGTCTTCTCGCCCTAAAAAACATAGAAAACGATACCTCACAAGCTCATGTTCACTAAACCCTTAAAAAACCCGAAAACCCCTATTTTTACACCCATCCCCCCCCCCCCCCCAACATAACACCGCTGGGTGTATCCTGATTGGGCTGCCGAGCTTCGGAGCACAACTAGAACCCAAATGGGGACCCAAACTGTGTGAGGAAGAACGACGATTTTAGACAAAAATTTAACGTAAATTTAAGGCTGAAACTTTGTTAGAACCTCGATTTTCCACTCGTTGGTCAAAATCGACTTCACATTCGGTCTCCTCGTCCTAAAAAACATGGAAAAGGATATCTCAAAAGCTCATGTTACTAAAACACCCAAGAAACCCTATTTTTACACCCATAACACCCCTGGGTACATTATGATCGGGCTGCAAAGTTTTGGTAAACAAGTAGGGCCCAAATGGAGCCTGTGTGCGAAAGAAAAAATTTTTTAGACCGAAAATGAAGTAGATATGGATGATACGGTGGACGGACATTGCATCTTGGTTTATTGTTCTGTGAATAATACACCTATGCATTTGGAATCTACGCATCATGAAACGTAAAATAATAATTCTGTGGGGTGTTATAAAAAAATTCTTTGAGTGAATACATTGGTGTATTATTCACAGAACCCAAACCCAAATGTAACTTCAGTCCGGATTCGCCCAAAATACACGATGTAGTTGTACTGGTTCTTAACATCATCTAATTCTGCAGCAACGTTATCCGTACCTACTCAAATGACTGGTGGCTGACTGGTCGACATTAGAGGCTCAAGCGAACTGTTTTCAATAGGAAATAGGCGGTAATTCTTCGGCATGAAACCTGCCTGACCATAGGAATGGCGGCTTAGATGGCAACGATCTCTTAACTGTGTGAAATAAAACTCTTCCTTATGGGAAGGCATAAACTGAAATACGAAAAAAGGAGCATCCCGACCAGGAATGGCAGCTCAGATGGCAACGATCTCTTAACTGTGTGAAATAAAACTCTTCCTTGTGGAAAGCCTAAACTGAAATACGAAAAAAGAAGCACCGAACGTGGTTTTATATAACTTAAGTGCCAGTTCTTCAGGAAAGAAGAAAGTAGAAATTAGCCGGATTATAAGGGAGGGTGGCGGAATTCCGATTTGAAAGGGAAATGAGGTGAAGGCGGAGATGGAAGTGAATGGATGGAGAAGGAAAGGTCATGGGCACTATACAAGAGGTGCAACGGCCCTATAGTAAGGCAGGCAGGTACCTAGCAACGTGATCATCTAGAAGTAATCATCTCAACTATGAGGATGCTGTGGCTGAAGGAGGCGAAAACGGACGAGCTATCACGAAAATGTGCTAAGAAAGAAACAATTACCTGAGTACCTACCTATCTTAATCGTCTGGCGGTGGCGCCTGTCCCGAACGGACAAAACTTCATTTTAATTAGCTGAGAATTCGTCTTAATTACTTAGTTGAGATTCAATTACATTGTACACTTTGACGAGCTGGTGGCGTGATTTTGTTAATAATATATAGGCACCTACGTACTGATATAAACAATTCTGACAGTAGGTACATTACCTATTGATCAATATCAAGAAATTTACTGATAATTAGAAGACGATGGGGAAGTATTGATTGTACAGGGATGGCGTTGCAGGTTGAGTCCCAGATGATCCGGATTATAAATATATCCATTAATGATATCAATACCCCACATATGGGTATAATTTCGTCTGCGCAAGCGCACACCTGAACATATACCAACAAACATGCTAATTATATAGATTTTTGACATCTGAAAGGTTGAGCACATAGGTACAACTCGAGCGCTTACAATAAATATCATCAAGATTGGTTTACCACTATCACAGATTATCGCTAACATTCTCAACCGTTCAACTACGCGATAGTTTTCCTCATCAGGTTCGTCCATGCCTACATCATTCTATACCAATAAAATTTAAGAATTCCAAAATTTGAGGATAATTTAACTCCATACTTTCGTATACATAATTTAGACTATTTTCATTTTTTCTGTCATTCATTTAGGTATGTTATTCTGTCTTTCGCTCTTTGCAAATATTTTTAATTTCAAAAATGTTTCTGTGTCTATCGGTTTGTCCGTCAAACAAGTAAATTCAAGTCTCAACATCAAGTTTCATTGTTCTACGGACAATGCCTGCACTAACCCTCCAAATGAACCTACTACACTACTCTTGTCTCAAGTAGTTGATAGCTGTTATGAATTACTTACGTTCTTACGACGAGTATAACGATTATTTGTAAAAGAATAAAAAGTCAAACAATCAATTTAATTTATTTAAGTGCTTCCTAATTATGCAATTATATTTTGATAAGTGTAAGAAAAAGAAAAGGCAATGGACCGCTGGTATTCGTACAATGTATTGTGATGTTATATATTTGCAATGATGTAAAAGAATATTCACTGGTCCATACTCAGCTGTGATGCACGTATTTCTTGTGTATAACATAAATTGAATAATTTCTGTTAGGAACGTACTTTTTTCTAACCTTTGTGATAGTAAGTCGCGAAGGTTTCCCCATTATCATTAAATCCTGATCCGCTTATTGCCCCCTCCCCCTCATATGGTCATCTCACTCTCCTGTAATCACCAGCAGCAATATCATATCACTTCGTGTCAACTCCGCCGACATCAGTTCTCATCGTCACTCCGGAACTGGGACTAACATTAGGCCAGACTTCATCCTCTCCTACCCACGCTTGAAATTGCCTCATAAAAGCCTTTAGCGTCGTATGTAATCACCTATGATCATCTCTGATTGCTTCGGGAGGCCAATGCCAAACAGGCAAATCACTGTGACCCAACTGCTCATTAGCGCTCATTGGTGACGTCATTTCGCCTTTGACTTGATGTACTTACCTATTAGTTCTGACAAATTACTTACTTATTTCTAACCAATTCATGACTGATTCAAAGATGGAATACACTGTTGGAGTTGGTTATATGTGAATATATTGAGTTTCTGTGTGAAATGAAAATATAAAAAATGAATCCGGACGGAGAAACTTACTGAAAACATCTGAAGCAACTCGTAAAACATTCGATTACTATGCAGCACTCCAATTACTACGTAACTTCGTTACAACAGAAGCAAGGAATTGAACCAAAGACCTTGATATATTCACTTAACTGAAATAAATATAATCAATTAATTACCTTTATCCTACAAAAAAAATTCTTAGCAAGGTTCAACAACAAGCTATGTTGCAAACTATGCGTTCCTTTTAGTGTAGTTTTTTTCTCTTTTTAACATGGATATGTTTTGGGGCTAGATACACAAATATTGTCTGAAATCACCATAAATTTGTATGGTAACAGGTGAATCAAGACAATTAATGGCACTATCAATGATAGAAGGTAATTTGTCAAAAATAGGAGCCTAATTGGAGTTTTTGGAGGCCAAAATTGGTGGAAACCAACAAAAATAGCTAAAAGTTCAATTATTGCACACGAAATAAACAGTAAATGAACAGCCAACATTTCTGTAGGTAGGGCAGGTGGGGGCAAAGCCCTGCAATTTTCGGGTTTTTGCCCATTGTGACCAACCAGGAGCAGATTTCCTCAAAATTGTATGTCAGAGTTTTAGGTAGGGATCTTACCTTTAACTACTGGAAACACCAATCACCTCCAATCATTACCCACGGAAAAATTTGATTTATGAAAGAAAAAAAAAAGAATTGCAGGGCATTGCCCGATTAAATGGGGAAAGCCCTGCCAGTGCAGAGCTTTTCCCCAATTAGATGGACATGGATAAAAAAAAGATGCTATTTTCAAAAACTCACAAAATATTGGTCTAGTTTCTTCTCAACTTGAAAAACAACGAAAAAATGTGCAAATCGCAACTGGCCTTAAAGATTATTTTAATTTCTTGAACATACCTAGCAACTGGTAGGTAGTACCTAATCTTAGAACGTAATGCACACCTATTTAATAGATAATACATTATAAATAATGAAGTATTTTATTAAAATTGTTAGGTCCAAAATATGTTCCAGTACTAAATGGGGCAAAGTCCTGCACTCAAGAACCTGCAGGGACTTGCCCCACTTGGTGTGTTTGGGAATGGCACGTCAGTAAGGTTACGTGAAGGGAATTGAAGCAAAGGATAATCAAAAACATTAAAGCTTAGTTACAGTACTATTCATTGATAATTGGTTGACACATTTGGTTCAACCCAGTCTCGCACAATTTTGAGCTAAAGTTTCAAGAAAATTACATCAAAACGTGAAAAACAAATTTATCTCATTTTCTTGGCCTGCAGCGTTCCCGCACGCGTTTTGCTTTGATACCAGAATACGCGTTGCAAAACTCCAACTGTTACCTGGTGGCCAGTTCTCAAATCAATCGCGGACTATTCAGAAAGTCGATGCAGGGCTTTGCCCCCACCTACCCAAGTCCAGCAGAATATTAAACCCATGTGACAAGGACTTTGCAGCGTTTTTGATGAAGTGAGACTCATCGCATCGGACCTCCCCGGCATTCCTTGCAGAACGTCCTGCAGCGGCACAAGCCGAGACGGTACAGCCGGCAGGCCGCCGACAAATACCTCTCGGCCCGTAGTTCCGGTTCCGGGGCTTCAGGAGGGCACTTCCGGCCAGAATCCCCTGTCACCCTCCTGGAACTAACCTTCTCACCTCCAACTTCTTGCGGGCCGCAATCTAATCTCTATCTACCGCAATCACCGTTTTGTTCCTTCGAACGGAATCTCATTGTTCTCTGACAACCTGAGACATTTTGATGCACACTTCGTTGCTGTAGTAAGTCATCAATTTGAAAGTTCGATTGATGAGGTTAATTATTGGTACCAAGATCGTTGCACAGTGGAGTCAAAATGAAAATAAAATAATCAAGTTTTGCTCTAAGCTTATGGGGAATTTCGCGCTGATTTGTAATATTCCCCATACCCCATCTTGAATCCCTACTATATTATAAAAACGGATCTCTGTGAGTCTGTGTGTCTTTCTATGCACGGCCAAACGGCTCGACGGATATCGACCAAATTTGGCACGAATATCCGGCAGGCTCCCAAGTTGTGCAACGTCGCATTTTTAATTCCCTGACCATAGCGGAACTATGGTCGACCATGGTCAACTTCGTTAATTGAAATGGTAACCCCTATTTTTTATCGCGTATTCGTAATCTACGTGAAATTCTATCTACGATCGACCCTTCGGACTACCCCCGCGGTCGACCATAGCGCATCCATGGGCCCCTCCATGGTCGAATCCCGAATTGCTCAACGGATATCGACCAAATTTGGCACCAATATCCGGTAGCCTCCCAAGTTGAACGTAGGCGCATTTTTAATTCCCTGACCATAGCGGAAATATGGTCGACCATGGTCAACTCCTGAATGGCTCGACGGATATCGACCAAATTTGGCACGAATATCCAGTAGGCTCCCAAGTTGTGCAACGTCGGAATTAAGTACGATACTGCGTACAGCGAATCTCGGATAGCGAGCGAAGCGAGCGGTCATGCTAGTAATTTATACGATGACTAGCTGTGTACCCGCGCTTCGCAACGGTAGAACAGACACCCCCTTTAGGACAGGCCCCACTCATAACAGATACCACCTCCTCAACTGATCAGAAACCTTCCCCAATGCCAACCCTAACTGCCTTTAACCCCCCCGTATCCTATGAACCCTCCCTACCTGGTTAGAAACATTCCTCAATGTTCACACAACAAATTCCCAAAGTTGCACTCCAATTGGTCAAGTAGTTTTGAAATTTCTGTAGACCCCCCCCCCCCTCTCATAACCTGTACCCCCCTCCCTCTAACATCCTGATTGAAGTACCACTTGAATGTACTCGTCGAGCTGAATCCAGAATCTAATTACAATCGGATTTACGTCCAACCGTTCAAAGTTATTATAAGCATAAACGTCCTCATAGAAGTGATTATAACACGTTTTTTAGTAGTATTTCATTCATAGCGTTTCAACGGATGGACAGATTCAAATGCGGATTTTTCATAAACCTTCCCAGATAAATTCTGCGTCAAATGGTATCAGCCGCAACTTTCTACGTTCAGCCGTTCTCAATTGATACCGAGACAAACAAACAAACAAACAAACAAACAGACACTGTTTTATTATATGTATAGATACGGTCCCCAACAGAATTAAGCTATGGTATCTTTCGTTAAATTGACAGAAAACTATATTCCATAGAGCTACCATGTCTGCCAGTACTGTTGTGAGTGTTTAAGCAATTAATGTTGTTGTTGGAGCCGCGTACCCACTGCACTGCAGACTGCCCGAGCAGTATCAGTTTTGCCTTAGCCCAGTAATTAATGTCACGTCGTGTACAACCAGGTGACGAGAGGGTGAATGGCCGACCACCAGCCATTGCCGCGGGATAAAAATATCAACAGAACATTCAGGTAGAAAGTCCAGAATTTCACTGGGTTGTGAAATGAGGAACCGGGTAGGTCTAGTTCTTGGAGTGCGGAAGATTAATGTGTGGTAGATGCAGAAGAGCTCCCTATTGTCCCACTTCTGTGAGATCCGATGGGAGAGCTTTCACTATCGGCGGGTTTCACACGGGTTGCGAGACCAGAAAAGATCATAATTGTAACCACTTTCAAGATTCTCCCACCACTTCCCTCTTCTCTCAGACTCCCCTGCTTTTGGTTTATTATTCTGTGAATAATACAGCTATGTATTCGCTCAGCAAAAAATTTTTATAACACCCCCTCAAATTTTTTTCTTTTCCGTTTCTTTTAGAAAAGTAGAGCTTTGTTCAAGTCGATAATAATACTGAACTATATTTTTCCAGGAGTAACTAAGGGGAACGTTTACAACCATCTTCTTCGTAACACGAACATATGAGTTTCAGGATCTTCAACTCACAATACTTCCTCCGAAGACCTAAACTCAGGAACTCTTCTCCATCCCTAACAACTGTCGTAGACATTCAAACCTGACCCTTGGTAGAGGCTTCGTCATAACGTCTGCAATCTGCAACTTCGTTTCAACGTGTTGAATGTCCATAGCGCCTTCTTCGTATTTTTCCCGAATGAAATGATATCGAATTTCGATGTGCTTCGATCTGTTGTGGAATACAGGATTTTTCACAAGTTTCAAAGCACTTTCGTTGTCGACTAGAAGAGTGGGCTTCCCTTTCAAAACTGTGAGCTCGTTCAGCAGTCGACTGAGCCATATTAGGTCTTTGGTACCTTCACTTGCGGCTACATACTCTGCATGAGTTGTCGACAGAGACACAGATTTTTGTCTTCGACTCAACCAGGACACCGCTCCACCGCCATACAGGCTTACAGCCCCTGATGTTGACCGTTTCGTGAGCGCGTCACCTCCATAATCAGCATCAGAATAGCTCTCAAGAACTCCAGGCTTGTACCCCTTTTTGTAGAGCAGGCCCAACGAAGAAGTGCCCCTTAGGTACTTCATGATTCGTTTCACTGCTACCCAATCGGAAACAGTGGGCTTTGAGACTTTCCGTGACACAACACCTACTGCGAAAGCAATGTCGGGTCGCGTGACAGTAGCAAGGTACATCAAGCTCCCAACTGCTTGGCGGTAAGGCACATCTGGTCCCAGATCTACATCATTCTGGCTCTGACCTTCTGGCCCAATAGGTACTGTAACCGGATTTGCCTTTTCCATGTTAAAATGCTTGCAAACTTTCAGTGCATAGTGCTCTTGACTTAAGAAAATTGACCCGTCCTTATTCTGCGTAATTTCCATTCCCAGATAGCTTCCAAGCGGACTCTCTGTGATTTGAAATTCTTCACGCAAGTGATTCATGAATCTGGTCATTTCATCAAAATCTGAGCCACTCAATATCCCGCCGTCAACGTATATCGCCAAAAACATCTTTGTCTTCCCCGTTTCGCGATGATACAGACAAGGATCTGCATGACTGGCCTTGAAACCTTGAGACTTGATAAAATTGGTGAACCTTGTGTTCCAACATCTAGGTGCTTGCTTCAAGCCGTAAAGACTTCTTGTGAGCTTGCATACCCGTTTCGTCCCATCGTGGTAACCATCTGGCTGAGCCATGTAAATTTCTTCGTCAAGATTTCCATAGAGAAATGCAGTTTTGACGTCGAATTGCGAGAGTTTCAATCCCTCACACGCTGATACACTCAACAGTGTTCTAATAGTGTCAAATCTCACTACTGGACTGAACGTTTCATTGTAGTCTATGCCTGGGACTTGAGCATACCCCTTTTGCAACTACTCTTGCCTTGAATCGGTCTATTTCTCCATTTGGTTTTCTTTTCAGCTTGAAAACCCACCGACTATCGACCACTTTCTTCCCAGGAGGTAACTGAGCAAGTTCCCACACCTGGTTTTCAGCCAATGATCTCATCTCATCGTCCATGGCTGCTTTCCACTGAGAAGCTTCCTCCGACTTCATAGCTTCTTTATATGTTGTCGGTTCACTTAGTGCCATCATTGCGATATTATTGTCACCCAACTTGTCGTAGACCAGTCTATCAGGTGCTTTCAATTGGCCCCTATCGCGAAGTTGCCTCTGATTGTCGTTTTTATTTGGTACCCCTTGAGCGTTGGAACACCCTGGCTCTGGAATTGGTGCGAAAAGACTCTCATCATGGTCACTATCTTCCCCGGAATGATCATCTTCATTTTCTTCCCCAGAATATTGCTCAACGTCCTGCTGCATTACATTTTCCAACTGCACTTCGTTTTCTGTCGGAATTAAACGGAACTCTGCAGCATTGGAACTATTTTCAGACTTGGTAACTGACAACACGTTTTCACTAAATACAACATCCCGACTTGAGATAACATCTTTCTTTTCAGGCACCCAAACTCGATACCCATCTCTGATGTCACAGTATCCTACAAAGAGCCCTTTCATTGACTTCGTGTCCCACTTTTGTCTCTTTTGTTTGGGAATCTGAACAAAGCACTCAGTGCCAAAAACCTTCAAGTGGTCGATTGGAACTCTATCTTTACCGAACCAAAGTTCATAAGGAGTTTTATCTTCCTGTGGCGTAGGGCCTGTCAAATTCAGTAAATAGGCTGCAGTGTTCACTGCCTCTGCCCAAAAGGACTTGCTGACCTTTGCCGCTAACATCATTGACCGTGCAGACTCACAGAGTGTACGATGTTCTCGCTCTGCAGGATTTTGCTGAGGCGTATATGTCATAGTGAATCTATGGTTTATCCCCTTCAATTCAAGCAACTTTTTGACTTGCACATTCTTAATTTCAGTGCCATTGTCGCTCAATATTTGCTTCACCTTCCGCCGTCCGCCGTATCACGTGTACAGGCTTCATTTTTGGTCTAAAAAATTCGCTCTTTCGCACACATGCTCCATTTGGGCCCTAGTTGTGTCCCGAAACTTTTCAGCCCGATCGGAATATTCCCAGGGGTGTTGTGAGTGAAAATGTGTGTAAAAATAGGTACTTTTTGCGTTTTAGCAACATGTTGGTAACATGAGCTTTTGAGGTATCGTTTTCCATGTTTTTGGGGACGAGAAGATCGAATATGAGGTCGATTTTGGCCAAGGAGTGGAAAATTGAGGTTGTACCAGATGTTCAGCTCCCAAAATTGATTTTGTATGAGTCAAAAACCTGGGAAATCGTCTGAAATCACCATCAATTTGTATAATACTAGAAAAAGTGTCAACACGTGGATCAAGACGATTAAATGGCACTACCAATGATCAAAGTTAATTTGAAAAAAAAAAAAAGATCGTACCTACCTAATTTGTGTTTTGGGGGCCAAAATTGTTGGAAACCATCAGAAATAGCTATTTCAATTATTTCACATGAAACAAACAATAAATGTACAGCCAACATTTCTGTAGAATAATAAACCCCATGTGACAAGGACTTTGCAGCGTTTTTTGCTTCCTCACTGCGAAGGACGTTGCAAATTTTCAGCGGTCAAAATTCAGAGGTTAGTTTGGACGAGCCCGCTTTGAAATCTTATACTACTCGAGAGCGATCAAGTGACTACTTCTTGATTGGTAGCATTTGAGCACTATGGCAATTTTCATGAACAATACTTAGGTATTGATTCGTTAGATTTGGAAGCGGATGATGGAGATGGGAACAGAAATGGAAAAGGTTGGTCATCATGATGAATAAGCTGGTGCGTTCGCACCTCATAGGACCTTTCAAGGCACCAGGCGCATGGAGGGCTTCTAATTCGTTTACAAAATAGGATAGTATATAAACAAAAGGATAAACTAACCTTCAGTCAATAGTTAGTTACTACTACTTACACCTATTCTGGATGAAAACGCTGCAAAGTATTACACAACGCTTTATTATTTACCTGTATAGATTCTGCGTAGATCACTGTCTTACGTGGTCAATACCTACTGTCGTGCTCCCCCCCCCCCCCCCCCCCCCCCCAAGGAAAGCCCTAAATCGAGTACTGGAGCAGGCCAGGAAATAACAGTTTCATAAATATGCGGTGGATTCATGAATTGTAGTAATTAATTATTTATTCTTACTCATGAAGCATAAAGTTTGTTCAAGTTACAAAAGTACCTATCACCAGAGTCCAAAATAACCATCATTCTTCAAATGAAATGGTACCACCAAACAACTCAATTTCATACAGCAATGCGTGATTATAATCAGGTGTTTCCAAGCAATGATATCTGGGCCGGATGTATACCGTTTCATTCACGATTCATGTTGACAAAGCTTTTCGGTGCAAATTCAGGGCCTTGTCAACGAACGGCTGAACGTACAGTGCTCCGGGCGGTCTCAAAAATTTCACAACTTCGAGATCAATTGAAAAAAACCACAGTCATGCAGCGTGGCTATAAGAGCGAATTTTCGAAGTTTTCGGCATCTTCCTCCTCCGCCTAAAATTTTCTGAAAATTAATTTTCGGCCAATGTTTTCCCAACTTGATACGATACAAAATTAAAACAGGAGTAGTTTTACGCAAAGTAAAATTTGGGGTGGAAGGAGGGGGAGGGGGAAATCAAAAATGTTTTGAATACCAGAAGAGTAGGTATTGGATAGGTACGTAACAAATTTTTTGTTCCATTTTTTGCCGAGTAACACATCGGTTTGTAGATTTTCCAACGCTGAACACGATGGTGAAGTCAGAATTGCGATATCCCATTCCGTTATCAGATTAGAGCAGACGAACCAGGAAGAACATCTCAAGAAATAACCACGTTCCTTCATCTTCAACGTGCTCCAGTTTGAGAATGGAATGAGATATCGCAATTCTGATTTCACCATCGTGTTCAGCGTACAGAAACCTTTAAAATGAGGTGTCACTTGTCAGACTTTTTCATTTTGGGAATTTATGGGTAATTTCCCCCCCCTAAAATTCCCCAAAACTCCCCCTTAGAGTGACCCGATTCTGCCCATCTTCGAACTTAGCCTGTCAATTGCCAAGACAGATTTTTCGTGCAAATTTGAACTTTTTATCTCAATTCTTTCGAGAGTTATCGTCTGGAATGACACATACATATATAAATATATAAATATATAAATATATATATAAATATATATATATATATATGTATATATATATATACATATAATTTTTGGTGTCTTTCGGCAGTGAATTCAGGATGGTCTGAAACGGATTTTGGTATAAAAATCTTTCGGAAATTCGAGTTTTAAAAATTTTGGACCGAGAACAATAGCTTCCTTTTCTTCGAAAATTCGCTAAAACGTAAAAAAATTCGAGATAAAGGCGCCCTGGAAATATCAACCCCCCTTTTTTCACCCCTTAGAGATGACTGACAGTAACGCCGAGCTTCGCGGACCAATCAGACCCAAATGGGTCTTAACAAACCAAGTTTTATCAATTTTGGTTCATGGCAACCAAGGAAAAAACGAAGTAAATCGTTTCATTCACATTCATGTTGACGAAGCTTTTTTGGTGCATCTTCAGGGTGAACTGTGAACGAACAGCTGTACAATGCTCAGGGTGGTGTCAAAAACATCCGCAATTTCGAGATCCACTTAAAAACTTAAAAAAAAACTCTTCCATTGAAAGTCATCGAGATGATGGAAACCATCTACATCTAATGGAGGTGGATGTGGGGGGGGGGGGGGGGGGGGTGGTTACACGCCTTTTTTGGTTTATTATTTTCAATAATGAGCCTTTGGAATCGCTCACGTGTCCTTCACCTCTTTCTGGAAGTGATTTACAACATGCATCAGAAATGCCTTTATACAGTAGAACGGGGTTTTTTGCCCTTTTGGTTTATTATACCATACCTCTGGAATCGAGCACGAAAAAACAATTTTAACCCCACCTCAAAATTTGATGGTTTCCGAAAATGCAATAAAAAGAATCCGAAAATGCAATTTAAATTTCTGTCAATCCGCCGTACGCCGTACTGAGCACTTTTCTTAGTTACCATGAGCCGAAATTGACGAAATTCGTTTTATAGGTCCCGTTCGGGGTCTAGTTGGTCCTCGAAGCTCGGCGTTACTGTCAGCCATCTCTAAGGGGTTCAAAATAGGGATTGAAATTTTCAGAACGCATATACCTTTTTTTTTACGTGAATCTTTTTACGGTTTTAAATAGTTCTTGAACTTACGAGTTTTTTGAGACCACCGGGAGCATTGTGCGTCCCTCCGTTCCTTCACAGTAAGGCCCCAAGTTTGCAACGACTGGCTTGGTCAACAGGAGGGTGAATCAAGTTGTATACATTCAGCCCAAATATCATCACTAGTGAGCATCTGATTATAATCACGGATGGCTGTGTGAAGTCGAGTTGGTTGATCTATGATACTATTCCATTTGAAATACACTGCCAAGGTGATGGCACAGGAGCTTCCTCGTCACAATCAGAGTGACCCATTATAAAATAGAACAGACTCGGAAGCATAATAACATAACATTACATTACATAACATAACATAACATTACATTACATTACATTTCATTACATAACGTGAATTATACATATTACATTACATTACATTACATTACATAACATTGCATAACATTACATGAAATATACATATTACATAACATGACGTCCATAATACATTACGTCCATTATACATAATTGCGAAAGTTATGCGTGTTTGAAGAATTTCACGTTAGCGCATGCGCAGGGCGAACCGCTGGCTCTATCATGTTGAAATTTATATGGGACCTCAATGGGCCCTACCCGCTTAATCCCTGAGAATTACATTGAAATTGGGTGAAATCTTTGGTTACTACGGCTGTAACAAGGAAATTGAATCTATTTCACGCCAGCGCATGCGCAGAGCGCACCGAGGGTCCGATCATGCTGAAATTCATACTGGAACTCACTAGGCCTTGTCCAAACAAGCCTTGAAAATTTGAGCGAAATTGAATCCAAATTGTGAAAGTTATGCGTGTTTGTTGAATTTAACGTTAGCGCATGCGCAGGGCGTACCGCTGGATCAATCATGTTGAAATTTGTATGGGACCTCAAGGGGCCTTATCCGCACCATCGCTCAAAATTTGAGCTGAATCAATTCAAAATCGTGGAAGTTATGGCTGTAACAAGGAAATGCGGACAGACTCACAGACTCACAGACTAACAGACTCACAGACCCACAGACCGACAGACACGGAACCAAATTTGTTCAGTAGGCTTTGAAACGCAAAATGCAAGTGGAAATTTTGATTTCTGAAGACAAAAATTTTTTGCCTCACCAAAGTGAACACAAGGCTTCCGCTGCTTCGCAGACTCGGAAGCAAAATTAAGGCTGTTTTGGATTTTGTTGATAGGTACTTTTGCAACTTGAACAAACGGTGAAGTGTTATTGATGGGTAAATTATCAGACAATGGCAAATTATTACACAACG
The DNA here is from genome assembly GCA_954871275.1 of Leptopterna dolabrata. NCBI lineage: Eukaryota > Metazoa > Arthropoda > Insecta > Hemiptera > Miridae > Leptopterna > Leptopterna dolabrata. Next base: position 81,027,657 of record OX940975.1, on the reverse strand, counting down.
GCTCATTATGCCATCTAAGTAGAAGGGGCTGGATTTTGTTGATAGTACTTTTGCAACTTGAACAATCGTTGAAGTATTATTGATGGGCAAATTATTACACAACGGTAAATTATTACGCACCGGTAAATTATCACACAACGGTATATTATTTGCCTTATGTTTCAAGAATAACTACAAACAATTAATTATTGAATTACTGAATCCCGCTAATTTGTAGGAAACTTTAATTCCGGGGCCGGGTCCAGTACTCGATTTAGGGCTTTCCTGGGAAGGAGCACGAGGGTAGGTATGGACCACAGAAAACAGTGATCTACGCAGAAGGGGCATCTGTACAGGTAATAATTTGCAGCGCTTTTCGTGCTCGGTTCCAAAGGTTCATTATTGAAAATAATGACCAAAATCTGCTTTTGACAGATCACAACGGTCGAACATCCGAAATGCCACCTACCCAATGTACAAAAAGACATTCTAATAAGCCATCAAATTTCCATTACCAAATTTGCTCAGATTGCCTTGGACTTGCCGTAGACTTGGAGCAACCCAGGATGTGGAGCGTGGGAGTGAGTCGCTTTACTGAGTTTTACCAGAAGGCTCAGCGGCTAACAAGTGGAAAGAATTTGATTGTCCAACGGTACCCCCGCAGCGACAGTTACCGACTGCCTCGGGCGAGCGAGTCATCCTGAGAGCTGAGAGAACCGCTGGGATGCGGTAAGTGGTGAGAGCCAGTCCCTCCCCATCCCAAGACCTGCCTATGAATAGGTAGGAAGTCCACCTAACAACGAGTTTGATACATTATAACGACAATTCTTCGAACGACAAAACGTTAGTTCATGGGAAATTACGGACTAGGGTACCTTCCTGTGCCAATTTTATACAAAGCGGAATCGCAGAAACGCATTAACAAACCCGAGCTGAGTTGATATAAATAAATAGCTCCTGTCCACATTCTGAATGGCCTTCTGAGCATTAATAATGGCTATACCACGAAACAACTTTATTATAACTAGTTTGGAGTTTTTATGAAGCGGTTTTAGTCCGTGAGTGTTCTCGATTCTTAAGTCTGTTATAGGAAGTACAGCGTATTAAATAGAGTGAGAACTGGTGCTTACCCTTGTGACGATAACCATGGCTCAGGCGGTAGTCTCTCCCAGTCGGGTAACATAGCCCTGAAACACATATATAGTTCATTAGTTCATCGAATTTAATTGTACACCTTCTGTGGTAAGCCTTCGTACGATGTAGAATATTGTTATCTGTGTTTATGTGAGATATGCACCCGAGGATGCTCTGAACTTGAGTGAAAAGCTTCGTGCTAAATAATATAAATTTGTGGTAAACGGAAGGTGTATTCGTTCCACATCGCACATACGTATTGTATAGTATTTAGTTAGGTGATAATAACCTTCCCTTTACATCCCTTACCACCCGAATGGTGATAACTTGGTGTTGGAGTAGGCTAAGAAAAAGAAAGATGTGGAACTATCGTTCTAGAGGGATAGAAAAAGAAGATAATGGAACTTGACGCAGTCTGGAAAAATACACAGCCTACCTAGCTAAGTACGAGGGCTTACGATGCAACGCATTCGGCAAAAACCTTTCAAAATTGCAAAACAGTAACGATTTTAGTATATATTATTTGGAATCGAGCACGAAATTTTTTTCTAAACCCCCCTCAAAATTTGAAGTTTTCTGTTTCAAGGTACGTAGAATCCGGAAGTGAAATAAAGCCATTTCTGTCCGTATGCCGTACGTAAGTTTCCATGGTTACCATATATATCAGAATGAATAAGATTTATGTTGTGGGTCCCATTTGGGGTCTAAGTAGTTGGTCCGCGAAGCTCGACGTTCCTGGCTGCCATCTCTTGTAGGTGAAAAATAGGGATTGAAATTTGCCGTAGCTCGAAAACTTTCAGTAGAGACATGTTTGTAGACGAGTTTACAAAAAAAGAGGTTCATCAATATCCATATTAACCAATAATTATTTGGTTTATTATGATTATAATTATTTTCTAGGAGTATCATATAAATCAGTGACACACCTTTCTCCTGAAAGTATAATTGAATGCTGTTGCTCACATGAGCCTCGGAGGTCTATTTGGAACGCTACCTAGGCCTTCCTTTGTTTGGAACACCCAGAAAGAAACAACGAAAGTGCTGGCAATAGTATAGGTACTGTTTAACCTTATATGTAACTCAGGAAGAAAAAATTGGTAGGCTTATCCAATACCGTAATCAACAGTTCAAAGGACGTTAGAAGTAATCTAAGTACCAATAACAACATTCTTCTTAGGTAATATTACGCAAGTATCTTTATATTCGCCCCTGTGGAATGCCAGGTCAGCTACCTTATAACGAGAGAAATAATGTTATCTCGTAGAACCAAGGCACGGTGTCAACTAGATGAAAAAGTTCAGGCTTCACAACGGGCGATCCACTTATAACCTAATTACTGACCTGTGGCTGGTGCCGGTGGTCTCGAATTTGTTCCAGACACGGTCATCGGTTCCCAGATCAGTACCGGCCTCTAGAACAACGGAACTGAACTCAGCGCAGGGGATTTCACACAACCACCGGATCCATTTTTTAACCCCGAAATGGTAACATTGCGCATTCGAACAGAGTGGCCCGTCTTCAGTGCACTGTGAAATCACGTGGGTAGGACACCGTGTTACGATTCCACGTTCCAGTCGCCGGCCTCTGCCTCTTAAGCCGAAGCTAAAAATGCAGAATTGATATCTGCTGGTTAGGCTCAACTAACTAGGCATATCCAAGTAGAGAACATTGTCAGCATTTGCATAGGTAGGTATCGATATTAAGGAGTCGTGAACTCATGGGAGTATAGTACTGATAACAGCTGGGAAGGACCTAGGAGAAAATGTGAGGATAAAAACGCTGCGAAGTCCGTCACATGGGTTTATTATTCTATTGGACATACCTACAGAAATTTTGGCTGTTCATTTATTGTTTCTTTCATGTGCGATAATTGAAATAGCTATTTATTTTAATGGTTTCCACCAATTTTGGCCCCCAAAAACACGAATTAGGCTCCTGTTTTTGACAAATTATCTTTGGTCGTTGATAGTGCCATTTAATTGTCTTGATCCACCTGTTGACACTAAGCAGTGTCAACAGGTGGATCTAGACATGAAGAAGATGGTTATTATACATGTTTGTGGTGATTTCACACAATTTCCCAGGTTTTTGACTCATAAGAAATGAATTTTGAGAGCTGAACCTTCGTTACAACCTCAGTCATTCACTCTTTGGTCAAAATCGACTTCATATTCCGTCTTCTCGCCCTAAAAAACACGGAAAAATATACCTCTGTAGTGGTGCTGCACTACAACTTTAACTTCCTGGCTCAAAATTCACATGTTCTGTTGTTGCTAACGTATGCTGCTCCTCGAAATTCATTTTAGAGTTGGTCGAAAAATCTCGAAGCTCGAACTTGTGATTTTCAATTTTCACACATCATAAATTCCTTTGTTAAATATAACAGTTTAATACGTTCCGTTAAAATCTCTCCTCTGTCCTAAACTTAGTGACAAGTCACCTCAAAAGCTCATTTTCCTAAATCACAAAAAACCCTATTTTTACACCAATTTTTCATCCAAAACACCCCTGGGTATATTCGATCGGGCTGCAGTGTTTCGGGCCACAACTAGGGCCCAAATGGAGCCTGTGTGCGAAAGATCGAATTTTTTAGACCGAAAATGAAGTAGTTATGCATGATACGGCGGATGGACATAGCATTTTTGGAATCTACGCACCTTGAAACGTAAAAGAAACAAATTTGGGGAGGGGGTTATAAAAATTTTTTGCTGAGCGAATACATAGGTGAATACACACCACTTTTGGTTTATTATTCACATATATAATAATAAACCAAAAGTGCACAAACACAGAGATTTGATAACTGATTACCTGTACACATTATTTCCACAAATGGGTGACATGTGTGACAATGGCTGTGACTCAACCTGTGCACTTGTGACTAAAAATAAGTTGGGACTTTTTTCTACTGATACTCTACTCCAAACATCGACATGCGCTTTCGAATAAAGTAAAGGATTTAGGCCTTTATCTAGATAACACCTGAAGTTGGGAGTCCCAAGTCTCACACATCTGCCAACGGATCGTTGCATTCCTTGAATAGATTGACGAAATGTACTCCCCTACATCTCAAACATCGACTGGTCACTGCCCTGGTATTACCTCACTTCTTTGATTGTAGTTCATCCTTCTCCTATTCCTTATCGGCAGCTCTGTCTAATCCAAAGCATGTTGCATACAATGCTTGCATTGTCAGTGGCTACAACGTGTTATGCCTACCCCTTGCTAAATATTGCATCTACAGACAATTAAAATCTGTACACTTAATTGCGAAGGGGCTACTGCCTCCCTATCTGCACGATTTGGTCACCCCAGTCTCATCTTTGCGATCGAACGCCCTACTCGTAATGCGTCACTCAACCAGAACCCTCTCTAAATTTTTCCCATCACTGGGGCAAGATTCTTGAATTCTCTTCCGCTGTCCGTCCGGGCGTTGCCTTCCTTGGGTCGCTTCGTGGAGGCCTTCATCAAGCATTTACGTGATGACAACTAGGTAGGTTATTTTTGATTATTTCATGCATCACCCCCCGATATATGCAAATGTTTTAGCGAATTTTCAAAGAAAATGAAGCTATTGCAATGGCTTCGAAATTTAAATAATATAAATTTTTGGAAATTTTCTTCATAGAAATCCGTTTCAGACCATTCTAAAACGATTCCTGAAATTTAACACTTTTTTATATGTATATATATATATATTTATTTATATATGTGTCACTCCAGACGATAACTCTCGATAGAATTGAGATAAACAGCTCAAATTTGCACAAAAAATCTATCTTGGCAATCGAAAGGCTAAGTTCGAAGATGGGCGAAATTGGCCTACTCTAAGGAGGGTTTTGGCGCATTTAAAGTGCGCAAAAATTACCCAAAAATCCCCAAAATGTTATTTTCCAACAAGTGACCCCTCATTTTAAAGGTTTTTGCACGCTGAACACGATGGTGGAATCGGATTTTAGATATCTTGATCCGTTCTCAAATTAGAGCATTTAAAGTGCGCAATAATTACCCAAAAATCCCCAAAATGTTATTTTCTAACAAGTGACCCCTCATTTTAAAGGTTTTTGCACGCTGAACACGATGGTGGAATCGGATTTTAGATATCTTGATCCGTTCTCAAATTAGAGCATTTAAAGTGCGCAAAAATTACCCAAAAATCCCCAAAATGTTATTTTCCAACAAGTGACCCCTCATTTTAAAGGTTTTTGCACGCTGAACACGATGGTGGAATCGGATTTTAGATATCTTGATCCGTTCTCAAATTAGAGCATTTAAAGTGCGCAAAAATTACCCAAAAATCCCCAAAATGTTATTTTCTAACAAGTGACCCCTCATTTTAAAGGTTTTTGCACGCTGAACACGATAGTGAAATCGGATTTTAGATATCTAAATCCGTTCTTAAATTAGAGCATTTAAAGTGCGCAAAAATTACCCAAAACTAGGATAATCTTTAAACTCTTACCCCCACCCCCTTAGAGTGGTCAGATTGAAAAATGTGAGAAGTATTAATTGAAGACGAGAGTTCGAAGCAAAAAAGGGGGAGGCAAACGATTAGTACAACTCCTTGAATTTACCCACAGCGATCAAATAAATAAGCACTTAGTACAATTACGTAATAAACAAACGGTAGAATCAGGATGGACAAAACGTACAAATTAAAATAAATACGAAGAGAATATACATAGAAAACCAAATTTTAGACCGAAGTTTTCCTTTATTCAAAACCATAGCCATTAATTCGAATATTTCTTTGAAAATTCGCTCATTAAGTCATGCTGCATGACTGATTTTTTTATTTCTTTACCTACTTTTTTATGCCATTATACGACTGATTGATTATAACCTGTTGTTCATGTATGCATTTATAGATATTCTGTTTGTCTGAAGCAAGGTTTATTATTATTATTATTATTATTATTAATATTATTATTAATTATTACATGCAGTAAGGACGTGATGTCTTTTGAGATGCATCTCAGTCGGTCCACTTTCGTGGCTTGAGCCTCGATAAAGTCGCAAAAGGACACAGCCATTCACTTGTCCATGGCGTTCTGTTCCCCGTCCGCGATCCAGGCATTTTGTCGAGCTCGCCACCGACTGAGCACTTGAAAGCTTTCTGGAATTTCTCTTCACGTTTTCTTTGTTATTTTACATAACAAAATTTTGATTCTTGAATTATCAACTATATTATCTCTCCGAAAACGGCGTAAGACACAAACATTCAAGAAAAAGTTTTTTTAAACTACATTTTTGATTTTGAATTTTCGGAAATTTCAGGGAATTTGTTGAGTTATGACCCTAACTCCATTCTCGGATTAATATAATGCATGTTAAGACCGTCCCCAGAACTGTAAGTTAACCACAGCCAGAGAAAACGTGAAGAAACTGACAAAAAACGGGGTCTGCGCCCCCTTAAAGGCGAAATATTCGTGCTGATGCTGCTAAGCGTCATGAGTCAGTAGTTCGGAGATAATCCCCCCCCCCCCCCCCACCCGTGGCTTGAAAACTTTATACCACAAAATTAAATTTTCAAGAATAATAGCAATCACAAAAGTAACAGAAACAAATACATCAATCAGATTAAACGGTAAATCAAACATGAATAAACCACGTTTATATGATTACAAACGAGCATTGTCATGGGCCTTTGTGACTATTTTCCAAGGTAGGGGGGGAGGGGGGGACGTGTTGCGTAGATTCCCCGACTTCCCTAACTTCACAACAGACCGTCACGAGACCGGCCCGTCACCGTCACGAGCTTCCAGCGGCCGAGATCGGTCGGTGACGGTCCGTGGATTCCTAATCACATCAGGCCGAGTTTCATCCGACATGAATCTGTCGAAGAACAGTGCGAAGTATCAGTCGTTCGGGAAATGAAAAATAATAATGCAACGTCTAATATAAAAATACTAGCATGACCGCTCGCTTCGCTCGCTATCCGGATTCGCTGTACGCAGTATCGTACTTAATTCCGACGTTGCCCAACTTGGGAGCCTACTGGATATTCGTGCCAAATTTGGTCGATATCCGTCGAGCCATTCAGGAGTTGACCATGGTCGACCATATTTCCGCTATGGTCAGGGAATTAAAAATGCGCCTACGTTCAACTTAGGAGGCTACCGGATATTGGTGCCAAATTTGGTCGATATCCGTTGAGCAATTCGGGATTCGACCATGGAGGGGCCCATGGATGCGCTATGGTCGACCGCGGGGGTAGTCCGAAGGGTCGATCGTAGATAGAATTTCACGTAGATTACGAATACGCGATAAAAAATAGGGGTTACCATTTCAATTAACGAAGTTGACTATGGTCGACCATAGTTCCGCTATGGTCAGGGAATTAAAAATGCGACGTTGCACAACTTGGGAGCCTACTGGATATTCGTGCCAAATTTGGTCGATATCCGTCCAGCGATTCAGGAGTTGACCATGGTCGACCATAGTTCCGCTATGGTGAAGGGGACCGAAAAATTCCGACGTTGCACAACTTGGGAGCCTACTGGATATTCGTGCCAAATTTGGTCGATATCCGTCAAGCCATTCAGGAGTTGACCATGGTCGACCATAGTTCCGCTATGGTCAGGGAATTAAAAATGCGACGTTGCACAACTTGGGAGCCTACTGGATATTCGTGCCAAATGTGGTCGATATCCGTCAAGCCATTCAGGAGTTGACCATGGTCGACCATAGTTCCGCTATGGTCAGGGAATTAAAAATGCGACGTTGCACAACTTGGGAGCCTACTGGATATTCGTGCCAAATTTGGTCGATATCCGTCAAGCCATTCAGGAGTTGACCATGGTCGACCATAGTTCCGCTATGGTCAGGGAATTAAAAATGCGACGTTGCACAACTTGGGAGCCTACTGGATATTCGTGCCAAATTTGGTCGATATCCGTCAAGCCATTCAGGAGTTGACCATGGTCGACCATAGTTCCGCTATGGTCAGGGAATTAAAAATGCGACGTTGCACAACTTGGGAGCCTACTGGATATTCGTGCCAAATTTGGTCGATATCCGTCGAGCCGTTTGGCCGTGCATAGAAAGACACACAGACTCACTCACAGACTCACTCACAGACAGACTCACAGAGATCCGTTTTTATAATATAGTAGGGACATACACCTATTTCTCATATCAGTTGTTTGACATTCCTCTCCAATTTATTTTACTCCAGATGTTGTTTTTGAAATAAGTGTCCATTCTGGATTGGAGCGGGGGATATGTCCTCACTTCCTCAATCAGTTTTTCGTCACCCATGTTGAAGTGTAACAACAGTCTTAAAACTGAGAACAAACCGCAAAACCTCAGGACCTCAGGTGAATGAAAAATACGAACTTAGCCTGTCGATTGCCAAGACAGATTTTTCGTGAAAATTTGAACTTTTCAATTCTTTCGAGAGTTATCGTCTGGAATCACACACACACACACACACACACACACACACGCACACGCACACGCACACGCACACGCACACACCCACACACACACACACACACACACACACACACACACACACACACACACACACACACACACACACACACACACACGCACACACGCACGCACGCACGCACGCACGCACGCACGCACGCACGCACGCACGCACGCACGCACGCACGCACGCACGCACGCACGCACGCACACACACACACACACACACACACACACACACACACACACACACACACACACACACACACACACACACACACACACACACACACACACACACACACACACACACACACACACTCGGATGAGGATTTTGTGGCTCTTGAGATCAGGTACGGAAGTCTGGGCAGCTTCACGGCAATCAGTGCGTATTTTGATAGAGGAAATGAAGTCGCTGACGATTCTCGTAAATTGTCACGGATATGGGATTCTATGCGGAGTGGTCGGGTATTGTTGGCAATGGACAGCAATGCGCGCTCGACGTCGTGGTATGACGCGGTCACATCGCAGAGGGGGGCAGACTTGGACGAGTATTTTTCCGGAAAAAATTGGATTGTGATGAATACTCCTAATCAGGGTCCTACCTTTCAAACGACGAATGGTCAGAGTAATATTGATCTAACTGTGTGTGACGGCGTTATGGCTCGATTTTTGGCGAATTGGAAGATAAATGACGAAGAGAGTCTTTCGGATCACCGTGTTATTACTTTCAATATATTGGGTGACGCTACACTCGGAGTCCCGGTGCAGGAGGATGGTCGTAGGAGATACAGGGTCCGGTTGGCAGACTGGGAAGTTTTTGATGAATCTTTGCGACGCTCGTTGATTACCATGATGCAGTTGGATAATGTGCAGTTGGTTCTAGCCGGCTCCCTGGACGACTGTTTTTCCCAATATATTGTCGATTCTACAGACCTTGACTCCGTTGCTAGACTTTTCTCTGAGGGGATTGAGCAGGCGGCCGAGCGGGCGATTCCTCGAGTTGTTCAGTCGAGACGGGGGAATATGAAGAGGTCTGTTCCCTGGTGGACGAAGGAAATCTCAGATGAAAGGAAGGCAGTCCGGAGACTTAGAAGGCGGTTCCAACGAACTAGGGATTCAGAAGAACGGCAGAGAAGGAAGGTATTGTATACTCAGGCCCGCTATGCCTTGGGACAGCGTATTCTGCATGCTAAGCTGGCTTCGTGGAGAAAGTATTGTAGCTTGACTGACCGACATTCTCCTTGGAACTTGGCTTATAAAATAGCTTCAGGAAAGATGAGATCCGCTGCAATACTTACCTCGTTAATGGGACCGAATGGAGTTGAAACTCAGACACTACAGGAGACTATAGACGTTATCATGGATGCCAGTGTACCCAGGGACTCAGAGGAAGAAGACGAACCTGTCCACAGCACAATCAGGAGAGACTCTTCGGTTGAGACGGAGGTTGGACCGGATGATGTACCATTCTCAATGGAGGAAATCCTGCACACAATGGAAGGCTTTGAGGAGAATAAAGCGCCAGGATCAGATGGTCTTACAAGGAGGATTTGGTTAGAGGTTTATCAACTATTCCCCAACGGGTTGTGCACATTGTTCAACGAATGTCTTCGGAGAGGCTGCTTTCCCGGTATATGGAAGATGAGCACAGCTGTATTTTTCGTCAAACCAGGGAGGGAGGCATCAGGCAGTGCTTCCAAGTATCGCCTTATCAGCTTGCTTCCGTTTGGGGGAAAGCTGTTGGAGAAGCTGATGATTAGCCGTATAATGTACCATATGTATTCCAAATCGCTGATTTCAGACAGGCAGTTCGGGTTCCGACCCCAGGTAGGCACTGTGGACGCATTACTGGCCGTGAAACGTCATATAGCAGATCAACTGGGTAGAAAGAGACATGTATTAATGATTTCACTTGATGTGGAGGGTGCTTTCAATGCGGCCTGGTGGCCCTCGATTCTAACGCAACTTAGGTTGAGGGGGTGCCCAACGAATTTGTACCGATTATCAAGGAGTTATTTTAGTGAGCGGTATGTTCGATTTTCATCAGCTACCATTGAAATTGTTCGTTCGGCTGAGAGGGGGTGTCCACAGGGTTCATGTTGTGGGCCTGGCTATTGGAACGTCATGTACGACTCACTCCTTGACCTTGAATATCCCGAAGGTGTGGAAGTTTTTGCATACGCGGACGATTTTCTGGTGATTGTGAGCGATTCCAGTGAAAAACAGATGCAAATCGTCGCCAATCGGGCGCTGTGGATGGTTGAGCAATGGGCACATGTAAATAAGATCCGGTTTAACTCTCAGAAGTCCCAAGTGCTCCATGTTACCAGAAGGGCTAGATCGAGAGAAGCACTTGCTGTCTATCTACAGGGCAATCGTCTGGGCCAGGTACAAAATATGAAGTATTTGGGAGTTTGGTTTGATGAGTCGCTGACATGGTCTCATCACGTGCAGTATTGCTGTGATAGGGCTGGTCAGCTGGTCCACTCGCTATCACGATGTGCTAAGGTTTACTGGGGGCTTGGATCGGACGCATTGAGCATAATATATACTGGTGCGGTGCTGCCGATACTGTCGTATGCGGTCCCAGTTTGGTATGATGCGATGCAACGAATTTATAATGTCCGAAAGATGAGAAGAATCCAGCGTCTAATGGCTTTGCGTATTCTGAAGGGTTTTAGAACCATATCGTATGAAGCCTCAATGGTGATTGCGGGAATGACACCGATAGACATCAAACTGGCAGAGACTGTGGACATCTACAGGGCAGTTCGTGGTGAACATGAGGGTGCGATGGGTCCAGCATTTGAGGTGGACTCCAGTGTTCCTGTTTCTGGATGGCTTCATCCGGCTTGGGCGGTCTCAGTCTTGAATGAGGAAGATGTTTCACCCGAATTTGAGGTTTTTACGGATGGGAGCAGGCTGATGAACGGATGTGTAGGGTGCGCATTTGCTGTGTATGAAACAGGACAGTCCACTGTGGTTTATTCGGCCAAGTTCCACCTAGCCGGTTGGTGTACAAACAACCAAGCTGAGCTCCTGGCTATAAAAGAGGCCGTTGGGTGGCTAGAATCGCTGGACGTTCCTCTGCACAGGAGGTCTGCAATTGTTTGGACGGACAGCCAGATATCCCTGGATCTCCTTAGGAACATTGGCGTCCACGTCGGGAATGCAGAGGAAGTGAGACGGTGTTTGTGGAGACTGGGCGGTGCACTTTCGTGGAAGGTGGCAGTCAGATGGATTCGATCACATCAGGGTACCGTTGGAAACGAGGAAGCTGATTGCCTGGCAAAGGAGGCCGCTGAGGACAACGATGCTCCGGTCCACTTTGCGAAGGCTCCTGTCAGCCATTTGAAGAGCATTAGCAGACGGATGAGTCTGATGGAATGGGAGAAGGAATGGGCTTCGAGCACAAAAGGAGCGTTCACTCGTCGCTTTTTCCCTACGGTTGCGAGCAGGCTTGGGACTGAGCTGAGAATTACGTACAAGGTAACTCAGGTGCTGTCTGGCCATGGCAGAAATGCAGCTTACCTCCACCGTTTTGGCATTCGGGACAATCCAGCCTGTCACTGTGATGGAGGGACCGTGCAGACATGGGAGCACTTGATTCTGGATTGCGGGCTTCTGGAGGCGGGTCGCTCTCGACTAATGCGTGCGGTGATGATGGCGGGATTTAACTGGCCTCCCACGTTTGAACAGTTTATTCGGGAGTTTAATGAACCATTTTGCACTTTTATTAATAATATTGACTTTGATGTATTTGGTTAGAAATTTAAATGTGATAGATGTGTGATTAATTGATTTTGTATGGTTTTTTATTTTATTGTATTGTATTATAGTATTATAGTTATTTTGTGAAATGCATGTAGTCAGCATATGGGAGCATGCAGAAATAAACTCTCCCTGCATAGGGGTACTATGCAGGGAAAACTTAGAAAAAAAAAAAAAAAACACACACACACACACACACACACACACACACACACACACACACACACACACACACACACACACACACACACACACACACACACACACACACACACACACACACACACACACACACACACACACACACACACACACACACACACACACACACACACACACACACACACACACACACACACACACACACACACACACACACACACACACACACACACACACACACACACTTTTTGGTGTCTCGCCAGTGAATTCAGGATGGTCTGAAACGGATTTTGGTATAAAAATCTTTCGGAAATTCGAGTTTTAAAAATTTTGGACCGAGAACAATAGCTTCCTTTTCTTCGAAAATTCGCTAATTGCGGCCGTCAAAACCAGCAGGACATTTGTCACCAAGCAACTTCGAGATGACGGCCACGTGACGGCGAGCGAACTGTGGGCGCCTCGACGTTGACCCATTTTTACCGATTTTTGACCCTTATAAAGTCAAATTTTACCCACTCTTTTTTATGAAAAAGTTATTAATCATCGAAATAGTCCGTCTTTCTGTCGTGAATCACCATCCCACACAGTGCCAGGTAGTGAATTAGTATTGATTTAGCCCTTAATACCAACTTTTGAACCCCAAAAATCCAAATTTGACCCCTATTCTCAATGAAAGACAACCAAAATGGCATTTCTCTGGCTTTACTCACCCTTTCATACCACTTTCGGTGATTTTATATCAATTGTTGGCGATTTTAGCCGTTTTTACGAATTTTAGACCCCCTTAGAATTTTTGAAAATTGCTCATTTTCGAACTCACCCTTTGGTTTGGCAATAAGAACATTTTGGCGAAATTTGAAATTGTTATCATGTACCCAAGGTCATATATCGTCTGGAATGCTACATAAATAAATAAACATGATATATAAATTTTTGTTGGTCTAGTTATGAAATCAGGATGCTTTGAAAAGGATTTGTCTAAAAAATAATTTCAAAAAATTATGCTCTGAAAATTTTGGATCCATTGCAATAGCTTCATTTTCTTTGAAAATTCGCTAACATTGTTGCCAAATAAATATTTTTTATTTATCAGTTTACCTTACCTAACGTTACCTGTAACATGTAGTGATTTGTTAAATTTACATTCAGCTTTGTTTGTAAAGTCAAATCTTACTTTTTCTATTTACGATACCCACCCACCACTCAACATTCAGCAATCCTGGCTACGCCACTGGAGGAAGGAGTTTTAATTTCAGGGGATCCTCTCCCAATGTATGACATAGGAATTACAGATAAGAATTCTGCAGATCAGGATTTTGGTATTTCATGGACTGGCTTTTTCAAGTCGTCAGAATGCTTTGTTTCAGTCGGGAAAGCTGGACTAAAGAACAATAACCATTGCCGTAATTTTTTTTCTTCGTGATTAGTACACATCTATAATCAAAGAGTACCCAGTTCCCACCCAGAAATATCTTGATGTAGTAAAATGCTGTCCCGATCAGTTTGGCAACCCTTGTTCTACGTGGTCTTACGTAAGAAAACATTTCCACGGCTTCAACTGCTGGCCAGCTTAGCGATGGAGAATCCGACGCGACATAATCAGGTTCTATCGCTGACTTAAGTCTTTCGAGTAGGCGTAATATTTATGTACCCACCTGTTTTGAAAGGTTGGGTCCAAACAGGAATAGACCCTGCCAACATAGTGACAGGAATAGGCCTGTCAACTATAGTTACTGAGTACCTATACTGAAATCCACAGGTGATGTGCTCTTACATCCAAGTCGATTGCCTCCAGCACTCGCTAGTGAGGACGGATTCCTCCGGAATATATTATGTTATACATATAAATGAGAAATGTTCGACACTTTTTGGCAAAAATTTCTGGTGTAAAGGTAAGATTATATCAACAACCGAACTGACTTTTAATTAACTGCCGTGACGCCTGATCCAGAATCAATCCAGTCACTGTGGAGCATAGGATATGAGTTTTTAATTAATTATAGTAATTCTTGCTTTTACACGAATAACGTGAGCTTTTGGAAGACAGTTTTCATTTTCTCGCACATCACAAGCAAATCGGTAAATCGCTTTCATATTAAGCTTATTCCGCTTTGAAACAAGATAAAGATATTAAGTAATATGCACGCCGACGACTTGAATACAGCACGCATGGAGGTAGATGGGGGGGGGGGGGGGGGGCCAATGGTGCGAAAACACGATGGGTTTGGGCAAAAAAACAAACATGTGTTTGGGACAACGCCAAAGGTTACGTCTGATGCAAAAGCAATGGGGTTTGGGACAACGAAAGAAAGAGCCGAAATGCGTAAGGGAAATTTATATTACCTTAATCTGTCTGAATTAGTCGTCGTGGAAGTCAAAATTATACCGGTTACACACGGCGCCGAGGTAACTCCCTGTCCTAATCCCCTTTTCATACTGCATCCAAAGGTCGGTTTGTTTGGCAATTTGAAAAACGGGTAAAAATGGCCAAAGTCGCAATAAATTGGTTCACTACATGCGTTATGGGATGGCGATTCGAGGCAGAAAAAACTATCTTAAGTATCAAAGTAAATATATATTTACTAACCAACCGCAACGAAGAGAACTGCCTCAAACGCATCGCTTCCCTTTGGCCCAAACACATCGGCCCGACAACATTTCATTTTTAGTTGGCCCAAAATCATTGGCCCCGTAGGTGTGGAGGTGAGAGCGAACGAATTTGAACTAGACAGAGAAACAAACGCTTAACAGCTATTACGACCACTCATGCTCCGAAGTTCGATTACATTCAACATACCGTAGCTTTACTCTAAATTCCGTTTCGAACAAGTGTCATCGAAAATTCCGTTTGAGAACAGTTTGGCTGGCAGTTGCTTTGTATTGTGCTGCGCTACTAATAAAAACATTGCTCGCCATTTTTCGTCCAATAAATTTCTTACATTAAATGTCGAACAAGGAGTCAGATATATCGATTGTTTGTAGTCACCGTCTAAAATACATTTACGTTTTTCAGCTGAGGGATATACAAAAATTTCGATCATTTTCTGAGGAAAAAAAAGTGACTCAAATATGGGGTTCGCTTGGGAGCAGTAGTACCTAAACACGGGATAAATCGAGCAATAAAATCGAGATTGAGGAGGATTTTATATGGGGTTGCCACAGAAACGCTACTGGATATACTGATTTTGGAGACATCAAATTTGTTCACCTAATATAAATTGAAAACAAAGCTTCCACTATCTTGGTAGTCTCGGAAGCGAAATTTAAGAAATACGTCTGCCAGTTCGATTAGGCAGTATAGCTTCCTCACCTCAATCACATGAACGTATAGAATAGCTGGGTAGTTTCGTTTTATACGGAACGATCTGCGATCAACCCGCGTGTACCCTCAAAATTTCAGCTCTCATCGACTATTTTTCGCGTTGTTAGAAGCGTTACAAAGAAATGGCCAACTCTTCATGTTAGCGCATGCGCAGACGAAAGTTACGGTACGATTCCAATGAAATTCATATGAAACGATTAAAATATTATTCCTGATCGACCCACCAAGTTTGAACTCATTTCAACGATATTTAGAGTAGTTATGGGCGTTCCAATTATTTCACGTTTGCGCATGCGCAGACGAAAGTTACGGTAATTTTTCAATGATTTTGGTACGGGACCATCTGTAACCCAACCCGCACATACCCTCAAAATTTCAGCCCATTTCGACCATTATTTCGGGTAGTTATGGGCGTTACAAGAAATTACCACAGACAGACAGACAGACACGAAACCAAAAATGTTCCCTGATGTCTGAAAAGCAAAACGGTGGTGGAAATTTTCATTTTGGAGGACATGCATTTTTTTTCACTCAATCAAGAATCCAAGGCTTTCCTACCGTCGGTAGTGAGGAAGGAAAAGAAAGCTAAGAATGATCTGCCGATCTGTGGCATAATAATATTGTATAGAAATTATGAATGTACCTGTAATGTCAAGCGGTTTATACAGAATCCACGAACTGGATATGGTTTTCTCTTAAAAAGCGAAAATGAAGCCCCCGTTGACTTGGGAGGAGAACGCAAGGCACTTTCACGACTGAACCGGAAAAAATGTGGTAAAAACTGGACGGGCGGTGTTTTTAAATGATTTTCATGTCCGTTGAAAACGGGTTTGAGCTTGTGAACTTGAAAGTAAAAACAGGTGGAGAGGGCGGCGGGGTAGAAATTTTCGAATCCATTTACATCTGCTCTGAACCAGTTTGCTTGGCGGGATGTTACGGAACTTGCTGTGGGGATGACGTGTCCTCGTGGGTGCCTTCTTCCTCAGTGTCGGTGGAAAGTGGAATTCAGAAATGAGCTGTGGGAGTCGGATTTCGGCGGACTCCACAAGGCCGTAACCTCATGCAGGGAACTGTCAGCTGGGTACGAGCTAAGTTGGCGGTAGCATCCGGTTGGCTATCAGTAGGAACCCAGTACATAAACAGCTTTGTTCCACGCGTGGCGAGTTTCGTAATGTATTCGGCGCAGAACCCATTGCGCACGAAAACTCAGTTCCAGGCAGCTTCACTTCTGTAACTCAATTCTCGCACTCAGTTCAAGAAATTTTTCGAACCCGCCATGGATGAGTTTTCGAACTCAAACTGAAGGAAATCTTCTGGAACCTCCCTACAATTTCATTGCTCGGGTAACTATCACGCTAAACGTGCGAGAACCCTGCTCAGGTCTCCTTTTGGTTTATTATTCTGTGAATTAATAATACCTACAACTATGTATTCGCTCAGCAAAAAATTTTTATAACACCCCCTCAAAATTTTTTCTTTTCCGTTTCAAGGTGCGTAGATTCCAAAAACGCTGCAAAGTCCTTGTCACATGAGTTTATTATTCTATTGGACATACGCACAGAAATGCTGGCTGTTCATTTATTGTTTCTTTCATGCGTAATAATCGAAATAGCTACTTCTGATGGTTTCCACCATTTTTGGCCCCTAAAACACGAATTAGGTACGCTCTTTTTTTTTTTTTTTTTTTCAATTTATCTTTGATCATTGGTAGTGCCATTTAACCGCCTTGATCCACGTGTTGACACTTTTTCCAGTGTTATTATACAAACTGATGGTGATTTCAGACGATTTCCCAGGTTTTTCACTCATAAAAAATCAATTTTGGGAGCTGAACATTTGGTAGAACTCAATTTTCCACTCTTTGGTCAAAATCGACTTCATATTCGGTCTTCTCGTCCCCAAAAACATGGAAAACGATATGTCAGAAGCTCATGTTACCAACATGTTACTAAAACGCAGAAAGTACTTATTTTTACACACATTTTCACTCATAACACCCCTGGGTATATTCTGATCAGGCTGAAAAGTTTTGGAATCTGCGCACCAGGAAACGGAAAAGAAAAAATTTTGAGGGGGTGTTATAAAAATTTTTTGCTGAGCGAATACATAGGTGTATTATTCACAGAATAATAAACCAAATGCAATGTCCGCCTGCCGTCCGCCGTATCACGTGTACCGGCTTCATTTTCGGTCTAAAAAAGTCGTTCTTTCGCACACATGCTCCATTTGGGCCCTAGTTGTGTCCCGAAACTTTGCAGCCCGATCGGAATATACCCAGGGGTGTTATGAGTGAAAATGTGTATAAAAATAGGTACTTTTTGTGTTTTAGTAACATGACCCTTTGAGGTATCTTTTTCCATGTTTTGAGGAACGAGAAGACCGAATATGAAGTCGATTTTGACTAAGAGTGGAAAATTTAGGTTCTACCAGATGTTCAGCTCCCAAAATTGATTTTTTATGAGTCAAAAACCTAGGAAATCGTCTGAAATCACCATCAATTTGTATAATAACACTGGAAAAAGTGTCAACACGTGGATCAAAACCATTAAATGGCACTACCAATGATCGAAGATAATTTGACAAAAAAAAAGAGCGTAGGTACCTAATTCGTGTTTTAGGGGCCAAAATTGTGGATCAGAAATAGCTATTTCAATGATTTCACATGAAAGAAACAAAAATGAACAGCCAACATTTCTGTAGGTATGTCCAATAGAATAATAAACCCATGTGATAAGGACTTTACAGCTTTTGGTTTAATATTCTGTGAATAATACACCTATGTACCTATTTGCTCAGCAAAAAATTTTTATATCACCCCCTGAAACTTTTTTCTTTTCCGTTTCAAGGTGCGTAGATTCCAAAAATGCAATGTCCGTCCGCCGTACGCCGTCCGCCGTACGCCATCCGCCGTCCGCCGTATCACGTGTACAGGCTTCATTTTCGGTCTAAAAAAGTCGTTCTTTCGCGAACATGCTCCATTTGGGCCCTAGTTGTGTCCCGAAACTTTTCAGCCCGATCGGTTTATACCCAGGGGTGTTATGAGTGAAAATGTGTGTAAAAATAGGTACTTTTGGCGTTGTAGCAACATATTAGTAACATGAGCTTCTGAGATATCATTTTCCATGTTTTTGGGGACGAGAAGACCGAATATGAAGTCGATTTTGACCAAAGAGTGGAAAATTGAGTTCTACCAAATGTTCAGCTCCCAAAATTGATTTTTTATGAGTGAAAAACCTGGGAAATCGGCAGAAATCACCATCAGTTTGTATAATAGCACTGGAAAAAGGGTTAACACGTGGATCAAGACGATTAATTGGCACTACCAATGATCAAAGATAATTTGAAAAAACGCGACGCGTAGACCAGCTAAATTTATGCACAACTCGTGCACATGATGCGGTAAAAGAAAAGTGCGATCCAGGTCATTTCATACATACATAGACATTTTCAAAGGTATGTAGACCTAGTTAGATAAACTGAATTACCTAGATGGATTAATTTGGAGATAAAGGTCATCCACGTGGGTTAGTACGTTACCTGCATAGTTACTTAGTTCCCAAGTTACTATGTTGTTATAGGTAGGGTAAGGGTAAGGGGTTACTGGGCTCCTTTGGGTCGTTGACATGCAGAGAGGGTTATTGGGGCCGAAGTTCCGGTGGGGCTTTAAAAGGGATAGCTAAGGAACGTGGCCATAAGAAGAGGAGCCTTCTTACAATTCTGTAAGAGAATGAGTGAGCGGGTATGACAGAGCTGTTCCTGAGTGGGGCGGTGAACGTATTAAAATAACCGGTCCCTGTGTAACTACTCTCATTCTGTAGAGTACGCAAGAAGTTCGGACGTAATGTACGAGTGAGTACAAGGGTGCGATTGATTGTGGCCAACTGTGATCCTGTGATGTCGACTCGGCCGCATTTCAAGAACGGTAGATTGACCGCAGTGAGAAGACACTGACTATGAGTGATTATTATTAGATGGCTGAGTTCCATCAAGAAAAACGGTTGTGGTGAACATCGATGAAATGGCATCTTTTTAGTTAATATTTCTCGTACGTTGTTCCTAGCTCAAAATCGGCCTCTCTGGCACAACTGAACTGATTGACTTGACGTCACAAGCCGACACAGACCACTCGTGTATCATACTCGTACTAACGAAGGGGGACGATCATCAACTGGAAAGCCCGTTAGACGGGATTCCTACCTGGGATCCATCCAGGATCCAGTGGGAGATTCCTGCAGGACCTCTTCCGCCAGGTCTACCTACCGCTGAGTAACCGATGACGAACTGTTTTTCTGCAAGGGACGAATTAGGCTTTCATGACTCTTCAATAGAGTTCGGAAAGGAAACGAGTAGTTTACTTACAAGGCGTAGCCATTAGCCCCCTCCCCCCGCCCGAACCGTTACTCGTCTCATTTTCACAAGATTTCGGTCATTATTGCTGTTCCGTTTCTGTGTACTTCATTCTTGTTATCGGCTATTCACACGTTAACCTCTCACTCGTAGAGACGCTGAAAATTATTACAGCGGTTTATTATTTACCTGTATAGATGCCAGTTCTGTGTAGATCACTGTTTTCTGTGGTCAATACCCACAAAGAAAAACGGAGTTATTGAAAAATAGTCTATTTCCACTAATACACGAAAAACGCAAAAAACACTGTTATACCGGTTTCGGTGATCAAACCATCGTCAGTAACACACAATAACTGAAGGCATGTTGGAGAGGAGACCTTATTATAGTCACAAAGTGAAATGTGGTCGATTGGGATTGGTTGTGAAAAAGAATGGTGAAGGGAACAGAGGGAGGGTGGTCGAATCTGATTGGTTGTGAAGAAGAATGGTGAAGGGAACAAAGGAAGGGGGTCGATTCTGATTGGCCCAGGAAGAGAATGCCAAAAAGTGAAAGGAACATGAGGTGATAGGGAGGTGAAGAGTGGGGGGGAAGAGGGGTGGAACCAAGCTGTTACAGAAATGAATGCAATAATGGAGAAAAACTTAAAGGAACTACATCATTATAAGATTTACCCAACCTATCACTCTTAATAATTTCGAATTTTTCAAGTACATCCAACATGCTCCCTTTTGGGCAAAAATGAAGATATTCAATGAACTGTCTGTCTGCAAGATCAAAATTGAAGCTATGACTGGATTCATTCAAGTGACGTGCAAAGGCCGAATCACCCTTATTATCCCTGAAATCTTTTTCATGTTCCTTTATTCTTTCTCTAAACTTCCTACAGTTTGACCACAATAGTCAAGCCCACAATAACACTTTAATTTATAAACACCACTTTTATCTTGAACAATAATTTTATGTTTAACTGAACTTAATGAAGATTTGAGATTATGTTTAGTTTTATATCCTACTTTGAACCCTTTAGAAGTTAATATTTTACCAATTTTATCCGAAATTTTTCCTTAATACGGTATACTGATCCAAATTTTTTCCTCAGTCGTAGCTTCCCTAACTAGGTTTGAAACTCCTTCCCTACTCTTTTTTCTAAGAACCCTATTCCATATTGTATCAATGAGATCTCCCCCATAGCCATTCCCCCATAGTTTATAAATTAAAGTGTTCTTGTGGGCTTGACTATTGTGGTCAAACTGGTAGGAAGTTTAGAGAAAGAATAAAGGAACATGAAAAAGATTTCAGGGATAATAAGGGTGATTCGGCCTTTGCACGTCACTTGAATGAATCCAGTCATAGCTTCAATTTTGATCTTGCAGACAGACAGTTCATTGAATATCTTCATTTTTGCCCAAAAGGGAGCATGTTGGATGTACTTGAAAAATTCGAAATTATTAAGAGTGATAGGTTGGGTAAATCTTTGAATGATGTAGTTCCTTTAAGTTTTTCTCCATTATTGCATTCATTTCTGTAACAGCTTGGTTCCACCCCTCTTCCCCCCCACTCTTCACCTCCCTATCACCTCATGTTCCTTTCACTTTTTGGCATTCTCTTCCTGGGCCAATCAGAATCGACCCCCTTCCTTTGTTCCCTTCACCATTCTTCTTCACAACCAATCAGATTCGACCACCCTCCCTCTGTTCCCTTCACCATTCTTTTTCACAACCAATCCCAATCGACCACATTTCACTTTGTGACTATAATAAGGTCTCCTCTCCAACATGCCTTCAGTTATTGTGTGTTACTGACGATGGTTTGATCACCGAAACCGGTATAACAGTGTTTTTTGCGTTTTTCGTGTATTAGTGGAAATATACTATTTTTCAATAACTCCGTTTTTCTTTGAAATGGGTTTCCACGATTTCGTCGCGAGTGATTTAGCTCGTGTCAATACCCACCCTCGAGCTACCCCCAGGAAAGCCCTAAATCGCGTACCGGAACCGGCCCCGGAATTAAAGTTTCCATAAAAATGCGAGGGAATCAATAATTAATTATTTGTTATTATTCATGCAGCATAGGTAAAATTATAAACCGTTGTGTAATAATTTACCTGTATAGCTACCCCTTCTGTGTAGATCACTGTTTTCTGTGGCCAGTACCCTCTAGTTCCGTCCAGGAAAGCCCTAAATCGAGTGTTGGAGCCGGCCCGGGAATTACAGTTTGATAAAAATGCGCGGGATTCAATAATTCTATCATTAATAATTTGTTGTTATTCATGTAGCATAAGATAAATAATAAACCATTGTGTAATAAACCGATGTGTAATAATTTACCCTTATAGATGCCCGTTCTGCAAGGATCACTGTCTTCTGTGGTCAATACCCACCCTCGAGCTCCCCTCAGGAAAGTCCTAAATCGCGTACCGGAACCGGCCCCGGAATTACAGTTTCATAAAAATGCGAGGGATTCGATAATTAATTATGTGATGTTATTCATGAAGCATAAGATAAAATTATAAACCGTTGTGTAATAATTTACCTGTATAGATGCCCCTTCTGTGTAGATAACTGTTTTCTGTGGTCAGTACCCTCGAATTCCCTCCAGGAAAGCCCTAAATCGAGAACTGGAGCCAGCCGGGAAATTACATTTTATAAAAATGCGCGGGATTCAATAATTCAATAATTTATTACTTGTTGTTATTCATGAAGCATAACGTTTGTTTACATTTCTGGGTGCTGCTATCAAGTGGAAAGAAAGATTTGAATTTTCACGTGAATCTCTTCAATAATACCACTCAGTTTTTTAAAAAATGTACGCATGCTAAGGAAACTGAGTGTGCAAGCTAGGTACTGACAGTGACTGGAAAAATATTGAAACTTTGATTTTCAGCGAGCTTGATGAGCAAATTTGTCCGATGATTCCTCCAACCAATCTGAAGAACTACTATGGATAAATGCGTTTTCATGCTTAGGCTTTATTTTTGTGTACCAACTCTTTTTGCTCTTATAGCAAATGACTATGTGTGCAGTTTTGCTTAGCCCCGATGTTCATTGCTTGAAAACTTGTTCCCTGTATTCCCGGTGGCACCGTACATGCAGGCTCTCGCTCCTACAGCCTTTCTTGGGAGGGTTGAGCATCTTAGAGTTTTCATCGAGGAATATCCCAGAAAATTACACCAGTCGAGATATCACTTAGTTACGACTAACTAAACTAGAAAAACTAAAAATGCATTATCGCGTCAACTTGGTGATAGATTAGCAAACAATTCCATGACAATCGGCCGAAACATCAAAGCTGCAGTGCTCAACACACCAATTTCGTTTCAATACATACTCGTAATGGATAAACATGGATCGTACTCGTAATGGATAAACATTGATGGATGGTTATATTGATTTGTAGTTTTGGTAGACATAATTCAAGTAGATCTTTCGAAATTCTATATGGCCTGATTACAAGCGCTAGGCGATAGGTAGCGAATTCGGATAAGAGGCCATTGTATTCCGACCATTCAAAGTTCAAGAGCCATTCACACAGCTGGAAGTCCACTTTGTAATCGAAACCCCACCCAAGATGCCAGAGTGGACCTACAGTTTTAAGAGGCTGCCTTGAACCTCGTGCATTGTTCTTTCTGATTGATACCCGACAGCCATTCAATTAATCATTGTCTTCGATTGTACGCAGGGTGCTGATCACAATCGCGAATTTCTCCGTTTCTTCTTCGTTTTCTGCCATTTTAGGACAATCGACAACGACGAGAAACTCCGACTGGAAATGAAACCGGCTTCAATACTGCAGTAAAGTCAGGTGAGTCCGACATGGGCCCAACGATTACACAATAATACAATTGTCGTGATTCCCTCTCAGAATCCACTCCTGTAATATTGTGTGATTTTACCAAATAAACGCGGAGAACGTCGAGCTGGTGGTTGGTTCCCCAACCGCCATCCGCCTCAACCGATGTAACGGCCGATTGTTGATCGGGGATGGGTGGAAAAGCCCCCTGTATCTGCTGTTGGTGAAAACCGCGGGGTGTTAGCCTCCATCTTCCCTGTGCCTGCTGTAGGTGAAAACCGCGGGACACATCCCTCTCACCTAATACCTACTGTAGGTGAAAACCTCGGGGTACTAGTCGCCTTCCCAGCTAACTCCTGCTGTTGGTGAAAACCGCTGGGAGTTAGTCAAAAGACTCCATAGGAGCACGTCCTTCCGCAACCCGTCCTCTCTATCTGCTCTCACTCTCAACCCAACTCCATCTCTATTCTGCTACTATTTCGTGACTAACTCATGACCAGAGCCCTTCAAATGCCATATTGCCATGGCGCCATACAAAAATGCCATATTCTGCCGATTTCTCCGTAAAATGCCATATTCGGCCGATTTTTGGGAAAATGCCATGTTTGTGCCATGTTTGCCTTTTTTTCGCCAAACTCCTTCAAAAAAATTTTAAAAAAATTTGAAGTGAAAATTTCTGAATGACATGAGGTTTCTCGAACCCTGAGGCCATTAGTGTAGAGGGATTACTAATGCCTCTAACCCTTTTGGAATGGGGTACTTCCAAGGATCGCCACTCTGTCTGGTGAGGAAGCCACTCTGAAGGAAGGCTGGGAACCTGCTGATGTCCTCTCTATGAAATACGCCCCGGCAACATCAGCTGATGTGGAGAGGACTTTCTCAAAATGAAATAACTTCTGAGTGATCGACGGCTGGGATTTTCAATGGAAAGCGTTGCAGCACACCTGATGTTGTTATTTAATAATAATAAATTATTTGTATAAAGCTTTGTAAATAAAATAAATTATTTATCATAAATAACTTGTATGTTGTGATATTATCGTCTCAGAATAGCTGGGTGGTCGGAGAGGGTTGAAAAATAAGTGCCATATTGAGATAAATAAGTGCCATATTTGGGCAAAAATAAGTGCCATATTGCCATATTTTTAGGGCTCTATTTCACAAAAATAAGTGCCATATTGTGAAGGGCTCTGCTCATGACTCTCTGGTGACCCTTTCTCTCCGACCTACTGTCGTGAAAACCCTCCGTTCACGACAAAGTGGTGATCACTTAAGAAATCACGACAAAAATCATTAATAACAAACACCCGTGTTTGCTTTGTATTGCACCTGGCATACAGTGATGGTGGATGAACTAACGGAGAACTGCGTTGTACGTTGGCTACGGTGAAGCAGGTTTAGGTCTGTACGTTCCAGAGGTGAGCCAAGACTCCATTTGAACAACTATCTCTTTACGAGGCATACAAATGGCACTGCGGATGTTGGGAATTTTCGCATAACTGAACGTCCTGGTTTCGAATCCTGCTGATTCAACTATTAACCCATCCATCCGCACTCCTTTTTTAATCAACAAGATTATCCTGGCTATCCTTTAACTTCTGCATGATATTCACAGTCGGTTTGATGAATGTTATGTTGGATCAACCTGCGGATATGCTCAATATTTCAGCTCATCCAAACCGCTCTCTAATCAATCACTCGTGATCTTTAGCATTTCATATGCGTTTAGAGCGATTATCCAAACAGAAGGATTATCTATCCAGGAAAAATAAACCGTTGTGGAGGAATTGGCGTTCTTTCCTGTTTAAACCACATGACATAAGTGCCAATATGAGGAGTGATCAATTCACTAAAAATATTGATGGGTGTATCTGTTGAGTGTATTGTATCCGATCATTCACGTACATATCAACAAGGGTGATCACTACCAACTGAATCCATATTAATTTCACCTCTAGAGTGGGTCAGGAGTTACTTATTCAATAGAACTCAATGTGTGAAGTTAAATGGAGTTCAGGGTTCGTTCAATACTTTAGGTGAGTTCGGGATCCCACAAGGCACCGTATTTGGACCGATTTTTTTCATCTTGTACATAAACGAAATTGGGTTCCTAGCTGCTGGGGGTAAGACGATATTGTTTGCTGATGATTCAGTATTATATTTTTCCTCAGGCAGCTGGACCAGTACCGTTGAACTTGCTGAAAGGGGGTTCCAAATTATTAACTCATGGTTAATTGAAAATAAATTAACGTTAAATTTAAATAAAACCGTATGGCTCCCGTTTGCTTTAGCATCGGCATCTAGTCCTCCGTTAAGCTTAAAATTGAACTTACATGGACCAAAGTGTGACATTTATACGTGTTTGGATTGTCCGCCTGTGACTAGATCTGAAAAAACGAAATACCTAGGTATCCATATGGACAGTAATATGAAATGGTCTACCAACATAAGCTATGTTACTAGACGACTCCGTAAACTTATCTTCGTTTTTTCACGCCTGAAAAGAATATTAAACTTGAAACTAATGAAGTTGCTCTACCACGCATTAGTGCAATCAGTTCTATTGTATGGACTTCCAACTTGGGGTGGGTCATACATCTCTACTCTGAAACCTGTAATCATAGCATAAAAAATGTTGATAAGAATTATTAGTGGAAGTAAATGGACAGCGCATACCGAACCAATTTTTAAAACGTTAGGAATTTTGAATTTTGATAATTTATTGCAAATGAATAACATAAAACAGATATTAAAAGAGAAACTGTTCATTCATCCTCAACACGAAATTACTACTAGATATAAGACTAATAAATTTATCTGTGTCCCCCCCTTCCAAACGACGGCAGCCCAAAACTCTTACTGTTACAAAGGAATTTTATCTTTTAATAAATTGCCTACTTAATTAAAAACTAAACTGCTAGACTCACCAATAAATTCTTGTTCTATTTTGAAGAAACACTTCTTAACAAATTAGCATGCTTAGATTTATACAATTTAATTAGTTCTCATGTAATTGATTTTTCTGTCGTTTCACATTATCTCTACCACTAGTTTTCAAATGTAAACTTACTCAAGCTGTATTGAGCAATAGGTTTATTAATTGTGTTATATGTCAATAATTATAAATACAATTATACACCATAAAATAATATAATTTACATGTTACCAATGAGTGCTTGATTAATGTTGCAAGTTGGTACATTTAAAAAAAATAAAAACGCTGCAAAGTCCTTGTCACATGGGTTTATTATTCTACTGGAATAATATTCTACAGAAATGCTGGCTGTTCGTTTATTGTTGCTCTCATGTAAAATAATTGAAATACCTAGCTATTTCTGGTGGTTTCCGCCAATTTTGGCCCCCAAAACTTGAATTAGGTACGCTCTTTTTTTTTTTCAAATTATCTTTGATCATTGGTAGTGCCATTTAATCGTCTTGATCTACGTGTTGAAACTTTTCCTAGTGCTATTCTACAAATTGATGGTGATTTCAGACGATTTCCCAGGTTTTTCACTCATAAAAAATCAATTTTGGGAGCTGAGCATCTGGTAGAACCTCAATTTTCAACTCCTTGGCCAAAATCGACTTCATATTCGGTCTTCTCGTCCCTCAAAACATGGAAAACGATACTTCAAAAGCTCATTTTACTAACATGTTACTAAAACACAAAAGTACCTATTTTTATACACATTTTCACTCATAACACCCCTGGGTATATTCCGATCGGGCTGAAAAGTTTCGGGACACAACTAGGGTCCAAATGGAGCATGTGTGCGAAAGAACGAATTTTTTAGACCGAAAATGAGGCCGGTACACGTGATACGGCGGACGGCGGACGGACATTGCATTTTTGGAATCTACGCACCGTGAAACGGAAAAGAAATCCTTGTCACATGGGTTTATTATTATATTGGACACACCTACAGAAAGGTTGGCTGTTCATTAATTGTTTCTTTCATGCGTAATAATCGAAATAGCTACTTCTGATGGTTTCCATTAATTTTGGCCCCCAAAACACAAATTAGGTACGCTCTTTTTTTTTCTTTTTTTTAAAACTATCTTTGATCATTGGTAGTGCCATTTAATCGTCCTGAACCACGTCTTGACACTTTTTCCAGTGTTATTATACAAACTGATGGTGATTTCAGACGATTTCCCAGGTTTTTCACTCATAAAAAATCAATTCTGGGAGCTGAACATTTGGTAGAACTCAATTTTCCACTCTTTGGTCAAAATCGACTTCATATTCGGTCTTCTCGTCCCCAAAAACATAGAAAACGATATCTCAGAAGCTCATGTTACCAATATGTTGCTAAAACGTAAAAAGTACCTATTTTTACACACATTTTCACTCATAACACCCCTGGGTATATTCCGATCGGGCTGAAAAGTTTCGGGACACAACTAGGGCCCAAATGGAGCATGTGTGCGAAAGAACGATTTTTTTAGACCGAAAATGAAGCCTGTACACGTGATACGGCGGACGGCGGACGGCGGACGGCGTACGGCGGACGGACATTGCATTTTTGGAATCTATGCACCTTGAAACGTAAAAGAAAAAAGTTTGAGGGGGTGTTATAAAAATTTTTTGCTGAGCGAATACATAGGTGTATCATTCACAGAATAATAAACCAAAATAAAGCAAAATGTTTGGCCGACTCTTCCCCCTAACGCGGGCAACATGCTCTTATTGGGGGATAATATTTCCGTTACCATCTAAGTTACATTGTGTATATTTATTTTTATTTTGTGGAAATAAATTCATTTCATTTCATCATTTCATTTCAGGTAACATAGCGCACTAGATCACTCGACCAACTCCGAGTCTATAGAAATAACTACCTATTTGACATTAGGAATGCTGTTCATCAACGTCTGTGATTCTGTAATACGAAAACAGCCATGCAATTTAGCCAGTGCTACGCAGCTACTGCCCAGTATAGAGAACAATAGGTCCGCCAACTGTTTCATGGGAAGACTGAGAATGAGCCTATTATTCCACAAGAACTTGCCAGCAGCAGCGAGCCCAAGATGGAACTTGGCCCATCCTTGTCGACGGTTCATGAGATGTTATTGAGTTGAAAGACGTAGTCGGACTTCAAGATCAGACGCGGCCAAGCGGTGAGCGACTGGTTTGTCCAGAACCGCTAGATGGTGACCTGTCAGGTGGCAATGGCCACATTACAGCTACTAACAAACTGTCAGTCCTCCCTATGCGATCCGAGACGATTCCACCATCCCTTGGTAGAACTCTGTAACAGGATTCAGGACACTATGGCACCAGTGTGAAATGGGCCACAGAAATTCCAGCCACAGATTCCGGGCGCTGTCTAGACTCACCCGCAACAACCCGACGCACGGCCGCCCGCTTCAAGGCCTACCCCCTTTCAAAGACCCACCCTACCACACCATCACACTGATACTGTCATTACGCAAAATATTAACCTCGTTCTCAAAGGCTCTCCCTGTATGACTGGCAGGCAAGGCGAACCATATTAAGGCCTTCAATTTTAAGTTTCAGATGTTTCTCAGATATTAGGAATATAGCACATAGGTACACATACATTTTTCGAAATTCAATCTCCGATTTCTGCGATTTAACGCAATTTACCTCCGCCAAATTCATAGGGGCTGTTCTCAGTAACGTTAAGAAGGAGTATACAAAGTTTGAAAAGAATCAGGGACAATGTTTTCGAGATAATCGAACTCAGCCAGAGCTATATCATCTCAACCCAGAATTCCGAGTTACCTACATTTTTCGAACTTCGCTCTCCGATTTCTCGGATTTAACGCAATTTACTTCCGCCAAATTCATAGGTGTAGTTCTCAGTAAGCTTAATAAGTAGTATGCTGAATTTGGAAAGAATCAGGAACAATGTTTTCGAGATATCCGAATATAGCCACAGATATATCACATTAACCTCTGCATATCCCATATGCCTACGTTCACCGAATTTCAATCTTCCGTATCTCCGATTTAACGCAATCTACCTCCGCCAAATTCATAGGGGTTGTTCTCAGTAACCTTAAGAAGGAGTATGCTAAATTTGGAAAGAATCAGGGACAATGTTTTCGAGATATCCGATATTGCCACAGATATATCACATTAACCTCTGCACATCCCATTTGCCAACGTTCACCAAAATTCAATCACCCGTATCTCCGATTTAACGCAATTTACCTCCGCCAAATTCATAGGGGTTGTTCTCAGTAACCTTAAGAAGGAGTATACAAAGTTTGAAAAGAATCAGGGACAATATTTCCGAGATATCCGAATAAAGCCACAGATATATCACATTAACCTCTGCATATCTCAGATGCCTACGTTCACCGAAATTCAATCTTCCGTATCTCCGATTTAACGCAATTTACCTCCGCCAAATTCATAGGGGCTGTTCTCAGTAACGTTAAGAAGGAGTATGCAAAGTTTGAAAAGAATCAGGGACAATGTTTTCGAGATATTCGAACTCAGCCAGAGCTATATCATCTCAACCCAGAATTCCGAGTTACCTACATTTTTCGAACTTCGCCCTCCGATTTCTCGGATTTAACGCAATTTACTTCCGCCAAATTCATTATGGTTGTTCTCAGTAACCTTAAGAAGGAGTATACAAAATTTGAAAAGAATCAGGGACAATGTTTTCGAGATAATCGAACTCAGCCAGAGCTATATCATCTCAACCCAGAATTCCGAGCTACCTACATTTTTCGAACTTCAATCTCCGATTTCTCCGATTTAACGCAATTTACCTCCGCCAAATTCATAGAGGTTGTTCTCAGTAACCTTAAGAAGGCGTATGCTAAATTTGGAAAGAATCTGGGACATTGTTTTCGAGATATCCGATATAGCCACAGATATATCACAATAACCTCTGCACATCCCTTATGCCAACGTTCACCGAAATTCAATCACCCGTATCTCCGATTTAACGCAATTTACCTCCGCCAAATTCATAGGGGTTGTTCTCAGTAACCTTAAGAAGGAGTATACAAAATTTGAAAAGAATCAGGGACAATGTTTTCGAGATATTCGAACTCAGCCAGAGCTATATCATCTCAACCCAGAATTCCGAACTACCTACATTTTTCGAACTTCAATCTCCGATTTCTCCGATTTAACGCAATTTACCTCCTCCAAATTCATAGGGGTTGTTCTCAGTAACGTTAAGAAGGAGTATACAAAGTTTGATAAGAATCAGAGACAATGTTTTCGAGATATCCGAATATATCCACAGATATATCACATTAACCTCTGCACATCCCATATGCCTACTTTCTACGAAATTCAATGTCCCGTATCTCCGATTTAACGCAATTTACCTCCGCCAAATTCATAGGGGTTGTTCTCAGTAACCTTAAGAAGGAGTATGCTAAATTTGGAAAGAATAAGGGACAATGTTTTCGAGATATCCGATATAGCCACAGATATATCACATTAACCTCTGCATATCCCAGATGCCTACTATCAACGAAATTCAATGTCCCGTATCTCCGATTTAACGCAATTTACCTCCGCCAAATTCATAGAGGTTGTTCTCAGTAACCTTAAGAAGGAGTATGCTAAATTTGGACAGAATCAGGCACAATGTTTTCGAGATATCCGATATAGCCACAGATATATCACATTAACCTCTGCACATCCCATATGCCAACGTTCACCAAAATTCAATCACCCGTATCTACGATTTAACGCAATTTACCTCCGCCAAATTCATAGGGGTTGTTCTCAGTAACCTTAAGAAGGAGTATACAAAGTTTGAAAAGAATCAGGGACAATGTTTTCGAGATATCCGAATATATCCACAGATATATCACATTAACCTCTGCATATCCCAGATGCCTACGTTCACCGAAATTCAATCTTCCGTATCTCCGATTTAACG
This sequence comes from Leptopterna dolabrata, assembly GCA_954871275.1. Classification (NCBI taxonomy): domain Eukaryota; kingdom Metazoa; phylum Arthropoda; class Insecta; order Hemiptera; family Miridae; genus Leptopterna; species Leptopterna dolabrata. The sequence continues at coordinate 80,995,830 of OX940975.1, read as the reverse complement.
CAATTTACTTCCGCCAAATTCATAGGGGTTGTTCTCAGTAACCTTAAGAACGAGTATACAAAATTTTAAAAGAATCAGGGACAATGTTTTTGAGATATCCGATATAGCCACAGATATATCACATTAACCTCTGCACATCCCATATGCCAACGTTCACCAAAATTCAATCACCCGTATCTCTGAATTAACGCAATTTACCTCCGCCAAATTCATAGGGGTTGTTCTCAGTAACCTTAAGAAGGAGTATGCAAAGTTTGGAAAGAATCAGGGACAATGTTTTCGAGATATCCGATATAGCCACAGATATATCACATTAACCTCTGCATATCCCAGATGCCTACGTTCACCGAAATTCAATCTTCCGTATCTCCGATTTAAAGCAATTTACCTCCGCAAAATTCATTATGGTTGTTCTCAGTAACCTTAAGAAGGAGTATACAAAATTTGAAAAGAATCAGGGACAATGTTTTCGAGATATTCGAACTCAGCCAGAGCTATATCATCTCAACCCAGAATTCCGAGCTACCTACATTTTTCGAACTTCAATCTCCGATTTCTCCGATTTAACGCAATTTACCTCCGCCAAATTCATAGAGGTTGTTCTCAGTAACCTTAAGAAGGAGTATACAAAGTTTGAAAAGAATCAGGGACAATGTTTTCGAGATATCCGAATATATCCACAGATATATCACATTAACCTCTACATATCCCAGATGCCTACGTTCCCCGAAATTCAATCTTCCGTATCTCCTATTTAACGCAATTTACTTCCGCCAAATTCATAGTGGTTGTTCTCAGTAACCTTAAGAAGGAGTATGCAAAGTTTGGAAAGAATCAGGGACAATGTTTTCGAGATATCCGAATATATCCACAGATATATCACATTAACCTCTACATATCCCAGATGCCTACGTTCCCCGAAATTCAATCTTCCGTATCTCCGATTTAACGCAATTTACTTCCGCCAAATTCATAGTGGTTGTTCTCAGTAACCTTGAGAAGGAGTATGCAAAGTTTGGAAAGAATCAGGGACACTGTTTTCGAGATATCCGAATATAGCCAACGCTTATCATGTCAACCAGGAATTCCGAGCTACCTACAGTTTTCGAAATTCAATCTCCGATTTCTCCGATTTGCCGAGTATACAAAGTTTGAAAAGAATCAGGGACAATGTTTTCGAGATATCCGAATAAAGCCACAGATATATCACATTAACCTCTGCATATCTCAGATGCCTACGTTCACCGAAATTCAATCTTCCGTATCTCCGATTTAACGCAATTTACCTCCGCCAAATTCATAGGGGCTGTTCTCAGTAACGTTAAGAAGGAGTATGCAAAGTTTGAAAAGAATCAGGGACAATGTTTTCGAGATATTCGAACTCAGCCAGAGCTATATCATCTCAACCCAGAATTCCGAGTTACCTACATTTTTCGAACTTCGCCCTCAGATTTCTCGGATTTAACGCAATTTACTTCCGCCAAATTCATTATGGTTGTTCTCAGTAACCTTAAGAAAGAGTATACAAAATTTGAAAAGAATCAGGGACAATGTTTTCGAGATATTCGAACTCAGCCAGAGCTATATCATCTCAACCCAGAATTCCGAGCTACCTACATTTTTCGAACTTCAATCTCCGATTTAACGCAATTTACCTCCTCCAAATTCATAGGGGTTGTTCTCAGTAACCTTAAGAAGGAGTATGCTAAATTTGGACAGAATCAGGCACAATGTTTTCGAGATATCCGATATAGCCACAGATATATCACATTAACCTCTGCACATCCCATATGCCAACGTTCACCAAAATTCAATCACCCGTATCTCCGATTTAACGCAATTTACCTCCGCCAAATTCATAGGGGTTGTTCTCAGTAACCTTAAGAAGGAGTATACAAAGTTTGAAAAGAATCAGGGACAATGTTTTCGAGATATCCGAATATATCCACAGATATATCACATTAACCTCTGCATATCCCAGATGCCTACGTTCACCGAAATTCAATCTTCCGTATCTCCGATTTAACGCAATTTACTTCCGCCAAATTCATAGGGGTTGTTCTCAGTAACCTTAAGAAGGAGTATGCAAAGTTTGGAAAGAATCAGGGACAATGTTTTCGAGATATCCGATATAGCCACAGATATATCACATTAACCTCTGCACATCCCATATGCCAACGTTCACCAAAATTCAATCACCCGTATCTCCGAATTAACGCAATTTACCTCCGCCAAATTCATAGGGGTTGTTCTCAGTAACCTTAAGAAGGAGTATGCAAAGTTTGAAAAGAATCAGGGACAATGTTTTCGAGATATTCGAACTCAGCCAGAGCTATATCATCTCAACCCAGAAATCCGAGTTACCTACATTTTTCGAACTTCGCCCTCCGATTTCTCGGATTTAACGCAATTTACTTCCGCCAAATTCATTACGGTTGTTCTCAGTAACCTTAAGAAGGAGTATAGAAAATTTGAAAAGAATCAGGGACAATGTTTTCGAGATATTCGAACTCAGCCAGAGCTATATCATCTCAACCCAGAATTCCGAGCTACCTACATTTTTCGAACTTCAATCTCCGATTTTTCCGATTTAACGCAATTTACCTCCGCCAAATTCATAGAGGTTGTTCTCAGTAACCTTAAGAAGGAGTATGCTAAATTTGGAAAGAATCAGGGACAATGTTTTCGAGATATCCGATATAGCCACAGATATATCACATTAACCTCTGCACATCCCATATGCCTACTTTCAACGAAATTCAATGTCCCGTATCTCCGATTTAACGCAATTTACCTCCGCCAAATTCATAGGGGTTGTTCTCAGTAACCTTAAGAAGGAGTATGCTAAATTTGGAAAGAATCAGGGACAATATTTTCGAGATATCCGATATAGCCACAGATATATCACATTAACCTCTGCATATCCCAGATGCCTACTATCAACGAAATTCAATGTCCCGTATCTCCGATTTGACGCAATTTACCTCCGCCAAATTCATAGAGGTTGTTCTCAGTAACCTTAAGAAGGAGTATACAAAGTTTGAAAAGAATCAGGGACAATGCTTTCGAGATATCCGAATATATCCACAGATATATCACATTAACCTCTGCATATCCCAGATGTCTACGTTCACCGAAATTCAATCTTCCGTATCTCCGATTTAACGCAATTTACTTCCGCCAAATTCATTATGGTTGTTCTCAGTAACCTTAAGAAGGAGTATGCTAAATTTGGAAAGAATCAGGGACAATGTTTTCGAGATATCCGATATAGCCACAGATATATCATGTCAACCAGGAATTCCGAGCTACCCACATTTTTCGAACTTCAATCTCCGATTTCTCCGATTTAACGCAATTTACCTCCGCCAAATTAATAGAGGTTGTTCTCAGTAACCTTAAGAAGGAGTATGCTAAATTTGGAAAGAATCAGGGACAATGTTTTCGAGATATCCGATATAGCCACAGATATATCACATTAACCTCTGCACATCCCATATGCCAACGTTCACCGATATTCAATCACCCGTATCTCCGATGTAACGCAATTTACCTCCGCCAAATTCATAGGGGTTGTTCTCAGTAACCTTAAGAAGGAGTATACAAAATTTGAAAAGAATCAGGGACAAAGTTTTCGAGATATTCGAACTCAGCCAGAGCTATATCATCTCAACCCAGAATTCCGAGCTACCTGCATTTTTCGAACTTCAATCTCCGATTTCTCCGATTTAACGCAATTTAACTCCGCCAAATTAATAGAGGTTGTTCTCAGTAACCTTAAGAAGGAGTATGCTAAATTTGGAAAGAATCAGGGACAATGTTTTCGAGATATCCGATATAGCCACAGATATATCACATTAACCTCTGCACATCCTATATGCCAACGTTCACCGAAATTCAATCACCCGTATCTCCGATTTAACGCAATTTACCTCCGCCAAATTCATAGGGGTTGTTCTCAGTAACCTTAAGAAGGAGTATACGAAATTTGAAAAGAATCAGGGACAATATTTTCGAGATATTCGAACTCAGCCAGAGCTATATCATCTCAACCCAGAATTCCGAGCTACCTACATTTTTCGAACTTCAATCTCCGATTTCTCCGATTTAACGCAATTTACCACCGCCAAATTAATAGAGGTCGTTCTCAGTAACCTTAAGAAGGAGTATGCTAAATTTGGAAAGAATCAGGGACAATGTTTTCGAGATATCCGAATATAACCAACGCTATATCATGTCAACCAGGAATTCCGAGCTACCTACATTTTTCGAAATTCAATCTACGATTTCTCTGATTTAACGCAATTTTCCTCCGCCAAATTCATAGGGGTTGTTCTCTGTAACGTTAAGAAGGAGTATGCTAAATTTGGAATGAATCAGGGACAATGTTTTCGAGATATCCGAATATAGCCAACGCTATATCATGTCAACCAGGAATTCCGAGCTACCTACATTTTTCGAAATTCAATCTCCGATTTAACGCAATTTACCTCCGCCAAATTCATAGGGGTTATTTTCAGTAACGTTAAGAAGGAGTATACTAAATTAGGAAAGAATCAGAGACAATGTTTTTGAGATTTCCGATATAGCCACAGATATATCACATTAACCTCTGCACAACCACTATGCCAACGTTCACCGAAATTCAAACTCCCGTATCTCCGATTTAACGCAATCTACCTCCGCCAAATTCATAGGGGTTGTTCTCAGTAACCTTAAGAACGAGTATACAAAATTTTAAAAGAATCAGGGACAATGTTTTTGAGATATTCGAACTCAGCCAGAGCTATATCATCTCAACCCAGAATTCCGAGCTACCTACATTTTTCGAACTTCAATCTCCGATTTCTCCGATTTAACGCAATTTACCTCCGCCAAATTCATAGAGGTGGTTCTCAGTAACCTTAAGAATTTGTATGCTAAATTTTGTAAGAATCAGGGACAATGTTTTCGAGATATCCGATATAGCCACAGATATATCACATTAACCTCTGCACATCCCATATGCCAACGTTCACCGAAATTCAATCACCCGTATCTCCGATTTAACGCAATTTACCCCCGCCAAATTCATAGGGGTTGTTCTCAGTAACCTTAAGAAGGAGTATACAAAATTTGAAAAGAATCAGGGACAATGTTTTCGAGATATTCGAACTCAGCCAGGGCTATATCATACTTTGTTAAGTTAATAAAGGGATTACTCCTTCTTATGGTTACTGAGAACAACCCCTATGAATTTGGCGGAGGTAAATTGCGTTAAATCGGAGATACGGGTGATTGAATTTTGGTGAACGTTGGCATATGGGATGTGCAGAGGTTAATGTGATATATCTGTGGCTATATCGGATATCTCGAAAACATTGTGCCTGATTCTGTCCAAATTTAGCATACTCCTTCTTAAGGAGATGATATAGCTCTGGCTGAGTTCGAATATCTCGAAAACGTTGTCCCTGATTCTTTTCAAACTTTGTATACTCCTTCTTAACGTTACTGAGAACAACCTCTATGAATTTGGCGGAGGTAAATTGCGTTAAATCGGAGATACGGGTGATTGAATTTTGGTGAACGTTGGCATAAGGGATGTGCAGAGGTTATTGTGATATATCTGTGGCTATATCAGATATCTCGAAAACATTGTTCCTGATTCTTTCCAAATTCAGCATACTCCTTCTTAACGTTACTGAGAACAACGCCTATGAATTTGGCGGAGGTAAATTGCGTTAAATCGGAGAAATCGGAGATTGAAGTTCGAAAAATGTAGGTAGCTCGGAATTCTGGGTTGAGATGATATAGCTCTGGCTGAGTTCGAATATCTCGAAAACATTGTCCCTGATTCTTTTCAAATTTTGTATACTCCTTCTTAAGGTTACTGAGAACAACCCCTATGAATTTGGCGGAAGTAAATTGCGTTAAATCGGAGATACGGGTGATTGAATTTCGGTGAACGTTGGCATATGGGATGTGCAGAGGTTAATGTGATATATCTGTGGCTTTATTCGGATATCTCGAAAACATTGTCCCTGATTCTTTTCAAACTTTGTATACTCCTTCTTAAGGTTACTGAGAACAACCTCTATGAATTTGGCGGAGGTAAATTGCGTTAAATCGGAGATACGGGTGATTGAATTTTGGTGAACGTTGGCATAAGGGATGTGCAGAGGTTATTGTGATATATCTGTGGCTATATCAGATATCTCGAAAACATTGTTCCTGATTCTTTCCAAATTCAGCATACTCCTTCTTAACGTTACTGAGAACAACGCCTATGAATTTGGCGGAGGTAAATTGCGTTAAATCGGAGAAATCGGAGATTGAAGTTCGAAAAATGTAGGTAGCTCGGAATTCTGGGTTGAGATGATATAGCTCTGGCTGAGTTCGAATATCTCGAAAACATTGTCCCTGATTCTTTTCAAATTTTGTATACTCCTTCTTAAGGTTACTGAGAACAACCCCTATGAATTTGGCGGAAGTAAATTGCGTTAAATCGGAGATACGGGTGATTGAATTTCGGTGAACGTTGGCATATGGGATGTGCAGAGGTTAATGTGATATATCTGTGGCTTTATTCGGATATCTCGAAAACATTGTCCCTGATTCTTTTCAAACTTTGTATACTCCTTCTTAAGGTTACTGAGAACAACCTCTATGAATTTGGCGGAGGTAAATTGCGTTAAATCGGAGATACGGGAGATTGAATTTTGGTGAACGTTGGCATAAGGGATGTGCAGAGGTTATTGTGATATATCTGTGGCTATATCAGATATCTCGAAAACATTGTTCCTGATTCTTTCCAAATTCAGCATACTCCTTCTTAACGTTACTGAGAACAACGCCTATGAATTTGGCGGAGGTAAATTGCGTTAAATCGGAGAAATCGGAGATTGAAGTTCGAAAAATGTAGGTAGCTCGGAATTCTGGGTTGAGATGATATAGCTCTGGCTGAGTTCGAATATCTCGAAAACATTGTCCCTGATTCTTTTCAAATTTTGTATACTCCTTCTTAAGGTTACTGAGAACAACCTCTATGAATTTGGCGGAGGTAAATTGCGTTAAATCGGAGAAATCGGAGATTGAAGTTCGAAAAATGTAGGTAGCTCGGAATTCTGGGTTGAGATGATATAGCTCTGGCTGAGATCGAATATCTCGAAAACATTGTCCCTGATTCTTTTCAAATTTTGTATACTCCTCCTTAAGGTTACTGAGAACAACCCCTATGAATTTGGCGGAGGTAAATTGCGTTAAATCGGAGATACGGGTGATTGAGTTTCGGTGAACGTTGGCATATGGGATGTGCAGAGGTTAATGTGACATATCTGTGGCTATATCGGATATCTTGAAAACGTTGTCCCTGATTCTTTCCAAATTAGCATACTCCTTCTTAAGGTTACTGAGAACAACCTCTATGAATTTGGCGGAGGTAAATTGCGTTAAATCGGAGATTGAAGTTCGAAAAATGTAGGTAGCTCGGAATTCTGGGTTGAGATGATATAGCTCTGGCTGAGTTCGAATATCTCGAAAACATTGTCCCTGATTCTTTTCAAATTTTGTATACTCCTTCTTAAGGTTACTGAGAACAACCATAATGAATTTGGCGGAAGTAAATTGCGTTAAATCCGAGAAATCGGAGAGCGAAGTTCGAAAAATGTAGGTAACACGGAATTCTGGGTTGAGATGATATAGCTCTGGCTGAGTTCGAATATCTCGAAAACATTGTCCCTGATTCTTTTCAAACTTTGTATACTCCTTCTTAACGTTACTGAGAACAGCCCCTATGAATTTGGCGGAGGTAAATTGCGTTAAATCGGAGATACGGAAGATTGAATTTCGGTGAACGTTGGCATAGTGGATGTGCAGAGGTTAATGTGACATATTTGTGGCTATATCGGAAATCTCAAAAACATTGTCTCTGATTCTTTTCAAACTTTGTATACTCCTTCTTAAGGTTACTGAGAACAACCTCTATGAATTTGGCGGAGGTAAATTGCGTTAAATCGGAGATACGGGTGATTGAATTTTGGTGAACGTTGGCATAAGGGATGTGCAGAGGTTATTGTGATATATCTGTGGCTATATCAGATATCTCGAAAACATTGTTCCTGATTCTTTCCAAATTCAGCATCCTCCTTCTTAACGTTACTGAGAACAACCCCTATGAATTTGGCGGAGGTAAATTGCGTTAAATCGGAGAAATCGGAGATTGAAGTTCGAAAAATGTAGGTAGCTCGGAATTCTGGGTTGAGATGATATAGCTCTGGCTGAGTTCGAATATCTCGAAAACATTGTCCCTGATTCTTTTCAAATTTTGTATACTCCTTCTTAAGGTTACTGAGAACAACCTCTATGAATTTGGCGGAGGTAAATTGCGTTAAATCGGAGAAATCGGAGATTGAAGTTCGAAAAATGTAGGTAGCTCGGAATTCTGGGTTGAGATGATATAGCTCTGGCTGAGTTCGAATATCTCGAAAAATTTGTCCCTGATTCTTTTCAAATTTTGTATACTCCTTCTTAAGGTTACTGAGAACAACCCCTATGAATTTGGCGGAGGTAAGTTGCGTTAAATCGGAGATACGGGTGATTGAATATCGGTGAACGTTGGCATATGGGATGTGCAGAGGTTAATGTGATATATCTGTGGCTATATCGGATATCTCGAAAACATTGTCCCTGATTCTTTCCAAATTTAGCATACTCCTTCTTAAGGTTACTGAGAACAACCTCTATTAATTTGGCGGAGGTAAATTGCGTTAAATCGGAGATTGAAGTTCGAAAAATGTAGGTAGCTCGGAATTCCTGGTTGACATGATATATATCTGTGGCTATATCGGATATCTCGAAAATATTGTCCCTGATTCTTTCCAAATTTAGCATACTCCTTCTTAAGGTTACTGAGAACAACCATAATGAATTTGGCGGAAGTAAATTGCGTTAAATCCGAGAAATCGGAGAGCGAAGTTCGAAAAATGTAGGTAACTCGGAATTCTGGGTTGAGATGATATAGCTCTGGCTGAGTTCGAATATCTCGAAAACATTGTCCCTGATTCTTTTCAAACTTTGTATACTCCTTCTTAACGTTACTGAGAACAGCCCCTATGAATTTGGCGGAGGTAAATTGCGTTAAATCGGAGATACGGAAGATTGAATTTTGGTGAACGTTGGCATAAGGGATGTGCAGAGGTTATTGTGATATATCTGTGGCTATATCAGATATCTCGAAAACATTGTTCCTGATTCTTTCCAAATTCAGCATACTCCTTCTTAACGTTACTGAGAACAACCCCTATGAATTTGGCGGAGGTAAATTGCGTTAAATCGGAGAAATCGGAGATTGAAGTTCGAAAAATGTAGGTAGCTCGGAATTCTGGGTTGAGATGATATAGCTCTGGCTGAGTTCGAATATCTCGATAACATTGTCCCTGATTCTTTTCAAATTTTGTATACTCCTTCTTAAGGTTACTGAGAACAACCCCTACGAATTTGGCGGAGGTAAATTGCGTTAAATCGGAGATACGGGTGATTGAATTTCGGTGAACGTTGGCATATGGGATGTGCAGAGGTTAATGTGATATATCTGTGGCCATATCGGATATCTCCAAAACATTGTCCCTGATTCTTTCCAAATTTAGTATACTCCTTCTTAAGGTTACTGAGAACAACCTCTATGAATTTGGTGGAGGTAAATTGCGTTAAATCGGAGAAATCGGAGATTGAATTTCGAAAAATGTAGGTAGCTCGGAATTCCTGGTTGACATGATATAGCGTTGGTTATATTCGGATACCTCGAAAACATTGTCCCTGATTCTTTCCTAACTTTGCATATTCCTTCTTAAGGTTACTGAGAACAACCCCTATGAATTTGGCGGAAGTAAATTGCGTTAAATCGGAGATACGGAAGATTGAATTTCGGTGAACGTAGGCATCTGGGATATCCAGAGGTTAATGTGATATATCTGTGGCTATATCGGATATCTCGAAAACATTGTCCTGATTCTTTCCAAATTTAGCATACTCCTTCTTAAGGTTACTGAGAACAACCCCTATGAATTTGGCGGAAGTAAATTGCGTTAAATCGGAGATACGGAAGATTGAATTTCGGTGAACGTAGGCATCTGGGATATGCAGAGGTTAATGTGATATATCTGTGGCTATATCGGATATCTCGAAAACATTGTTCCTGATTCTTTCCAAATTTAGCATACTCCTTCTTAAGGTTACTGAGAACAACCCCTATGAATTTGGCGGAGGTAAATTGCGTTAAATCGGAGATACGGGCGATTGAATTTCGGTGAACGTACGCATATGGGATGTGCAAAGGGAAGGTGCCGTTGGGTGGGTCGTTCGGTGAAAGGGGGTAGGCCTTGAAGCGGGCGGCCTTGCGTAAGGGTTGTTGCGGGTGAGTCTAGACAGCGCCCGGAATCTGTGGCTGGAATTTCTGTGGCCCATTTCACACTGGTCACTATGGCATAGGTACCTACTCAATTCACCCCTCCAGGGGGCCTATTCATTAAGCAAAAGAGACATATCTTTTCGGTCCGACTCTCTCTTTTGGCAAAAGATATTTTTATAGTATCCATAACATGATTATTCAGTAATTTTCAAAAGAGAGAGACGAAAGTGGAAACCCATTTCAAAGAAAAACGGAGTTAGTGAAAAATCGTCTGTTTCCACTAATACACGAAGAACTCCGTTATACCGGTTCAACACAGTTATTGTTATAACTATTATTGTTTGTTACTGACGATGGTTTGATCACCGAAACCGGGTTTTCGCGTTTTTTTTCGTGAATTAGTGGAAACAGACTATTTTTTCAAAAACTCCGTTTTTCTTTGAAAAGAGAGAGGGTTGGCGGCCATTTGGGCATTTTCGATCTCATTCAGAGAGACACCTAATATGGTGTCTTTTCTCGAAATAGAGAGTCTCTTTCTCATTTCTCGTTTGTTTGATATCGTGTATCAACCATCGTTTATCCGCTACCATATCGGTCATTTTGATGTGTGTTGTTCATTATCTTAAAAGGTAAGTCGATTCTTCATTAAAAATATCGATTTATTAGTAAACTATCGGACATACCTACAGAAATGTTGCTGTTCATCTATTGTTTATTTCATGCGCAATAATTGAAACAGTTATTTTAGATGGTTTCCACCAATTTTGGCCCCCAAAAACATGACCTCGGCTCCTTTTTTCCCCCCAGATTATCTTTGAACATTCATAGTGCCATTTAATTGTCTTGATTCACCTGCTAATACTACTTCTAGTGTTATAATACAAATTGCAAGGTGATTTCAGAAAACTTCCCAGGTTTTTGACTCATAAGAAATGAATTTTGGGAGCTGAACCTTCGTTACAACCTCAATTCTTCACTCTTTGGTCAAAATCGACTTCACATTCGGTCTTCTCGCCCTAAAAAACATGGGAAACGATACCTCGCAAGCTCATGCTACTCTAACATAAAAAATACCTATTTTATACCCATTTTTCACCCATAACACCCCTGGGTATATTCCGATCGGGCTGCCGAGCATCGGAGTACAACTAGGACCCAAATGTGTTCCCAAATGGGGACCCAAACTGTGTGCGGAGGAACGACGATTTTAGACCAAAATTTCACGTAAATTTAAGGCTGAACTGACTGCGGCTGACTTCGTTAGAACCTATATTTTCCACTCTTTGGTCAAAATCAACTTCAGATTCGGTCTTCTCGTCCTAATAAACATGGAAAACGATACCTCAAAAGCTCATGTTACTCAAACACCAAAACGCTCCGAAGTCCTTGTCACATGGGTTTATTATTCTACTGGACATACCTATAGAAATTCTGGCTGTTCATTTATTGCTGCTTTCATGTAAAATAATTGAAATAGGTATTTCGGATGGTTTCCACCAATTTTGGCCCCCAAAACCGAATTAGGGACGAATTTTTTTTTTCTCATTATCTTTGATCATTGGTAGTGCCCTTTAGTCGTCTTGATCCACGTGCTGACATTTTTTCCAATGTTATTATACAAATTGATGGTGATTTCAGACGATTTCCCAGGTTTTTCACTCATAAAAAATCAATTTTGGGAGCTGAACATTTGGTAGAACCTCAATTTTCCGCTCTTTGGTCAAAATCGACTTCATATTCGGTCTTCTTGTACCCAAAAACATGGAAAACGATACCTCAAAAGCACATGTTACTAACATGTTACGAAAACACAAAAAGTAGCTATTTTAGCGAATTTTCGAAGAAAAGGAAGCTATTGTTCTCGGTCCAAAATTTTTAAAACTCAAATTTCCGAAAGATTTTTATACCAAAATCCGTTTCAGACCATCCTGAATTCCCTGCCGAAAGACACCAAAAATTATATGTATATATATATATATATATTTATATATTTATATATATATATATTTATATATATATATTTATATATGTATGTGTCATTCCAGACGATAACTCTCGAAAGAATTGAGATAAAAAGTTCAAATTTGCACGAAAAATCTGTCTTGGCAATCGACAGGCTAAGTTCGAAGATGGGCAGAATCGGGTCACCCTAAGGGGGAGTTTTGGGGAGTTTTAGGGGGGGAAAATTACCCATAAATTCCCAAAATGAAAGAGTCTCACAAGTGACACCTCATTTTAAAGGTTTTTGTACGCTGAACACGATGGTGAAATCAGAATTGCGATATCTCATTCCATTCTCAAACTGGAGCACTTTGAAGATGAAGGAACGTGGTTATTTCTTGAGATGTTCTTCCTGGTTCGTCTGCTCTAATCTGATAACGGAATGGGATATCGCAATTCTGACTTCACCATCGTGTTCAGCGTTGGAAAATCTACAAACCGAGGTGTTACTCGGCAAAAAATGGAACAAAAAATTTGTTACGTACCCAATAGGTACCTACTCTTCTGGTATTCAAAACATTTTTGATTTCCCCCTCCCCCTCCTTCCACCCCAAATTTTACTTTGCGTAAAACTACTCCTGTTTTAATTTTGTATGGTATCAAGTTGGGAAAACATTGGCCGAAAATTAATTTTCAGAAAATTTTAGGCGGAGGAGGAAGATGCCGAAAACTTCGAAAATTCGCTCTTATAGCCATGCTGCATGACTGTGGTTTTTTATACATATTTTCACTCATAAAACCCCTGGGCATATCCTTGTCGGGACACAACTAGGGCCCAAATGGAGCATGTGTGCGAAAGAACGAATTTTTTAGACAGTCTCCTGAGGGAGACTGTCTCTCCTGGGAGATTTTCAAAATAGGCGATCTCTTTTCACTATCTCTTTTAGTGAACAGTCCACCTGGCTCAATGACGTTGTAGTTCACTCAGTCGAAATTAGTCCTTCCCCCTGTACTCAAACATTGAGTAGGTCACCTATCCACCTAAAACAAGCCAAAGGGGAGTTCGGTTTGGGCCCTTTCACCGACTGAGTCCGATAAATGAATGGGGCCAGGCTACGCTGGACAACGTACCTGAATCAGAATCCTCTCATATATGGTTGTATTCTCTTACTCAGATCAGATAAATCTCACTCTAATTGTCACAACCCCGCGCTCTCCCTCACCACTATTCCTGTTATTCTAACTTCCCAATTAACCCCGTCTGTGGGATGGGTCTTGAACATTTCACTCAAGCGCTAATTTGTTTGTCTGTTAACGGTAGTTCGAAGGGCGAACTTCACGCACCGAAGCGTCTTGACTCGTTGGAGGTTTTCTTCTGGCAACGAACTGAGGGTTAAAAGGAATCTCAGACGAAATTACCTCGAAAATCGTCAGGTTATTTCATGACAAAGTCACCAATGAAGTGGCAGGATCAGTGGGATGAATGGAGGTGGTAACGTTGTCTTCAGTTTGTCTCCATCTCAACTAAAATATTAGAATTGAGGCCAACTCATTGTGCTCGGCGACCTGTACCTATGTACTTGAACCACCGAAGTTTTGCAATTTTTCACCCACCAAACACAAATTTCACCTCTCTTTTTGCGAAATTTCACCATTTTGTACCATTGTTAGTGAACTTACGTCATTGCGATTGTTATTAGTTGTTACTATTTTTTTAAAGCAATATGTGAACCCAAAAAACTCGATTTTGATCAATTTCAAATTTATTTGGCCGGATTTGAAATTGCACTTCTCATAGCCAAAGTCCGGTACCGTCTGGGAGGACCAGAGGACAAAATACCTTCGGTATTACCCGGTACGGAATACCGGGAAAGAATCGAAAACGATTTCAAAAATTAATGTAGCTACTAAAAAATTTGGCCCGTTTGCAACTGCTTATTGTTTCGGAAAGTTGAAGTAAAAAAAAAAACGCTGCAAATTATTAAACAACGGTTTATTATTTACCCGTATAGATGACCCTTCTGCGTAGACCACTGTTTTCTGTGGTCAGTACCCTCCAGGTCCCTCCAGGAAAGCCTTAAGTGGAGTATTGGAGCCGGCCCGGGAATTAAAGTTTCATACAAACGCGCGGGATTCAATAATTAAATCATTAATTGTATGCAGTTGTTCATGAAGCATAAGGCCGTATATTAATAATAAATAATAAATACATAATAATAATAAATAAATAAACCGTTGTGTAATAATTTAATGTTCTGTAATAATTTACCCAATAATACTTCAACGTTCATTCAAGTTGCATAAATAGGTACATATCAACAAAATCCAAAAGATCCATAATTTTTTTAATTGAATAATATCACGAACAACCAACTCGACTTCATACAGCCATCCGTGATTATAATCAGGTGCTCCCTAGCAATGATATCTGGGATTAATGTATGCAGTCTGATTCACCCTCCTGGTCGGTGCAAACTTCGGGGCCTTACTGTGAACGAACGGCTAGACCTACAATGCTCCGGGGGGTCTCAAAAAACTCCCGAGGTCAAGAACTATTTAAAACCGTAAAAAAGTTCGAGGTAACGGCGTCCTAGAGATTTCGACCCCTGTTTTTCACCCCTTAGAGATGAATGACGTTAACGCCGAGCTTCGAGGACCAACTAGACCCCGAATGGGACCTACAAACCAAATTTCATCAATTTTGGTTCATGGTAACTAAGGAAAGTGCGAGGCATGGCGTATGGCGGACGGACAGAATTTTTTAAATTGCATTTTCGGATTCTTTTTATTGCATTTTCGGAAACTATCAAATTTTGAGGGGGCGTTAAAATTGTTTTTTCGTGCTCGATTCCAGAGGTATGGTATAATAAACCAAAAGGGCAAAAAACCCTGTTCTACTGTAAAAAGGCATTTCTGATGCATGTTGTAGATCACTTCACGAAAGAGGTGAAGAACACGGGAGCGGAGTGAAGGACGTGGATCAATTCGGGACGTGGGCCAGTAAAGCCCACCAACCAGTTGTTATTGAATGCCGAAGCGGTAGTAAGTATTGTAAATAATTGTAAATAATTCCTAAAATTGTAAAAAATTCTTTAGCGAATTTTCTCGTTGTTTATTTTCATATTTTATTCTACTACCTATAAATTGTAAATCATATATAAGGACAGAACTTTACCTACTGAGTCCGCATTTCTATTTTCATAATTTTCCATTTTGTTATATATATTTTCATATTTCATATTCTATTTTCTAAAATTATATCTACCTAAAAATTGTAAATAATATTTATAAGTCAAATCGTTTTGTGAATATTCAACTGTGATATTCATTTTGTTATAGTTGACTGTGATATTTAACAATTATGTCCTTCACGCCAAGCCAAACAACTGGCCATAGAAATAGGAGACCTTGTTATCAGTCACTGAAAAATAGCCATATCTTAAAATTAGATGCAATATGTGAGCTGCCCTATAGTGTTTGTGCCCCCCCCCCCCCCCTTGCCATTTTGCCTTCCACTTCCACATGCACGTAAGTATCTCTGTTTATCAGTATTCCAACCTATTGCTTCAACATTCATATATTCATCTTCTTCATTCATATTCACATCTTTTTCAATAGTTGGGACTCTGACGATCCTAACTACCCGCTATGAACCCTCCACTCTAAACAGCTCCCACAACTTTCTCAAGGTAATTCTCACTATAGAACAACCACATAATTATGATAAGTAGACAATAGTCATTAGTAAGTGAGTAATATAGGAAATAAGTAATATACATTAGTAAGATGTGCAAGCAAGCCACGTTTCTATACCAATGCTCATTCCACCTGTGTATTCCTCCTCTGTTTGTTAGCCCTGAAGATGCAATACATTTATTGCGAAACGTCGGCCTAGAAAAATTGTTTTATTTGGACCAACCCTCGATACTCCCCACATCACTCCTTACAATTGATACCAGTGGTCAAGAACCTCAAACCTAAGTAGTAAGTAATAACCAGAGCATTTTAGCGAATTTTCAAAGAAAATGAAGCTATTGCAATGGCTTCGAAATTTAAATAATATAAATTTTTGGAAATTTTCTTCATAGAAATCCGTTTCAGACCATTCTAAAACGATTCCTGAAATTTAACACTTTTTTATATGTATATATATATTTATATATATATGTGTCACTCCAGACGATAACTCTCGATAGAATTGAGATAAACAGCTCAAATTTGCACAAAAAATCTATCTTGGCAATCGAAAGGCTAAGTTCGAAGATGGGCGAAATTGGCCTACTCTAAGGAGGGTTTTGGCGCATTTAAAGTGCGCAAAAATTACCCAAAAATCCCCAAAATGTTATTTTCCAACAAGTGACCCCTCATTTTAAAGGTTTTTGTACGCTGAACACGATGGTGAAATCAGAATTGCGATATCTCATTCCGTTCTCAAACTGGAGCACTTTGAAGATTAAGGAACGTGGTTATTTCTTCGAAAATTCGCTCTTATAGCCATGCTGCATGACTGTGGTTTTTTACATTTCTTATTTGCTCACCAGTTGACACTAACCTGGGCACACTGTTATTACAGGCGGCTATTGCTGTATTTAGTGCGGGGATGACAGATGGAATGCCTTCTTTCACTATACTACTGTTCCCCGGTCACGGTGGTGAGCACTCATTGCCGGACAGTCGTTCGACATCTGATAGGCCAAGGCTGGTCAGACCACCGGATGCCCTGCCGTAGAGAATGGAAAATTGTTGGGCAAACTACACATAAAAGCTTTGTTTTTCCTCGCAAAATAGAACCGGCACAGACCCTGACTATTGAAGACAAACAAAACTACCGAGTGCGGCGATGAATAATCAGAGTTGCCAGATCGTAAAATATAAAGTTCGTCGGAAGAACAAGAAAAGTTCATAACAAGACAGAAATAAAGTTTATGAAGAAGGTACTTTAACGAGTTAAAACATCTTTATTTACATTAATAACATCGCAATTCTGTATGTGTGCACACTGATTAAAATAAAATCGCGTCTTAACTTTTAGTGTATGTCCATGGTTTTAGGCCATGAACACCGTCTCCATGAATGAACTCCCTCCCCTTCAACCTCTACTACTCTTCTCCCAACCGAAAACATTCTATTTCAATTTCAATTTCAATTTTTTCAATCAAAAAATATTTTATACAACAAACAATGATTTTTAGAGAGTACCTATATAAGGTACATAATAAAGTTCTAAAATTATTTTGACTTATAAGCCTAAGGTCAATGAGCCGTCCAGGCTCGTCTCTTCCACCGCTATTTATTACTGCGTATGTATGTATCAGCAGTTTCATTGAAAAAGCACACCGTGTTTGGAGAATGAGTTACATTGATCAAGAACTAGCAGTATTTACATGTTATTCCTAAGTAGTTAGTAAATACAATTAATTTATATTCAATATTATTCAATACAAAAAATAAAATATATATATATATGTATTGCTACGAAGGCTGATTTATATTTTTATCCTAATTTAAACTTGTTTATAACAATACTTTCGTTATTTTCAAGCTCAAAACATTCTAGAACTAGTTTTTTAAATTTTCCTGTTGATGAAGAAGTCTTGGTTCGGAGCGGTAACTGTTCAAATAGGGTTGGAGGTAGCCATGGAAATTGTCTAGTGTAGAAATCATTATGTGCATGAAGTTACGTGCATCATATGTGCATGAAGTTATGTGCATCATATGTGCATTTACATGAAGTGTTATTCGATTTAGAATAAGTAGAGCTTTATGTAAATGTGTAACAGAAGACGAGAATCATTTGAGCATTTTTTGAATTTTTCGTTTATTATTATTGTGGTATAAGGGCTGTGTTATCGTACTGTAACGGCGGGTTTCACCACCTAAAGTTAGAGTTAACTTAGAGTCAAAGAAAAAAAATGAATGCATTTTATATGCCTATTTTTCCGTAACTTGCACTTTAACTCTAGGTGGTGAAACCCGCTCTTAGAGGCTGAATGTGTTTCATATACGATGTCAAGTAATTCAAATTAAAAACATCTATTCCGTTTCCGACTGTCCTTTGTAACAAAGCGGCTGTTCTCGATACATTTTTTCTTCCGGTGGAGACGGGATCGGTGAGCGGAAGCCTAATCGATATCCCTTCTTAACAGATGATAATCTTGCTGGTCTAGGAGGGGGACTCTCGAGGGTCCACCCCCACTGTTACACTCTGTCACACCTTCTTTGTATGTTTGTTCGCACATAACTGTCATACCTAAGTACAAATCATCGGAATTGAGTGAAACTCAAGGAATGTGTCGGGGGCAATTCAACTTGAAATTTGCGAGCATCTGAATTTCAAAACGGACCGGAAGAGAGAGCCGTTGCAGGTTGGAGGTGGTGGAAAACTGCGCAACTGCATCAAAATGCCGACCACGATGTTCGAAATTTAATGAAACTCAGGAAATTTGGTTCAAGTGCCACATTAGATCACTGGCGTTTTGATTTTTAGAACTCATTTTGGTTTATTATTTTCAATGATGAACCTTAGGAATCGAGCATGAAAAAAATTCTAACCCACCCCCTTAAAATTTGATGGTTTACGTTTCAAGGTATGTAGAATCCGAAAATGCAATTAAAAAAATTGATGCCTGTCCGCCGTACGCGGTACTTCGCACTTTTCTTAGTTACCATGAAAAAAAAAAAATTGATGAAATTCGGTTTATAGGGAGTTTACCCCGTTCGGGGTTCATTTGGTTCTCGAAGCTCGGCGTTACTGTCAGTCATCTCTAAGGGGTTCAAAATAGGGGTTGAAATTTTCAGAACGCCGTAGGTCGAAAACTTTCAATTGACGGGTATGTTTATTTTAAACGTTTTTAAATTGATCTTGACTAAAGAAGTTTTTGAGCCCACCCGGAGCATTGTACGATCAGCCGTTCGTTTGCACCATAAAGCTTCTTCAACACGATCGTGAATCAAACTGTATAAATCCGGCCCAGATATCATCACTAGGGAGCACCTGATTATAATCAAGGATGGCTGTATGAAGTCGAGTTGGTTGTTCTGCGATATTATTTCATTTGAAGAATGATGGGTCTATTGGATTTTGTTGGTAGGTAGGTACTTTTGAAACTTGAAGAAACGTTGAAGTGTTATTGATGGGTAAATTATTACACAATGGTAAATTATTACACAACGGCAAATTATTACACAACGGTAAATTAATAACAACGGTTCATTATACCGTCTACGTGGAAGGGACTGGATTTTGTTGACAGGTACTTTTGCAACATGAACAACCGTTGAAGTATTATTGATGGGCAAATTATTACACAACGGTTCACTATACTATGTACGTAGAAGGACAACGGTTTATTATTTGCCTTATGCTTCATGAATAACTACAAATAATTAATGATTTAATTATTGAATCCCGCGCATCTGTAGGTAACTTTAATTCCGGGAGGAGCTCGAGAGTACTGACCACGGAAAACAGTGATCTACGCAGAACAGGCATCTATACAGGTAAATAATAAACCATTGTGTAATAATTTGCAGGGTTTTTTATACTGGTAAGGTACGACATCATGCTACGAGTGAAACATAGATAAATAAAGCCGCTCATATACAATCAAAGAATTTATGATATACTAACAATGAACAGAGTTTGAAAAGCAAATTTATTTATGATGTCTTGCCGAAAAATTTTGAATTTGATGACATAACAAGTACATTTGACCTTGCAAGAGCTCGTCAAGACATCAAACTTGTAGGTCATACAAATGATACAACCTGTGGAAAGCGGGAGCAGAAGTAGTACGGTTGTTTGACGGTAAGTATGCCGTACATCTACATACCTAGGTACTATCAAACTGCCCTCAGAAACTAGGATACAAGGTAAGAGGGAGGTAACCTATTGTATTTTCAACCGACTTCAAAAAAGGAGGTTCTCAATTCGACCTGTTTATACTTTCTTTTTATTTTAAGGGGAGGGAACAACCTGAAGGTGAGAGAACAAAAGTGGGGTAATAGGCCGCTTATGGCACACTGCTCTCGGAGCCTCCTGATTACAGTTATGCCAGAGCTCTATCTCCACTGAATGTTTGGTGTCTCTAGATTGGAGAATGTCTGACATCATCACAGTCAAACGGCTGAACCCTTGTGCCCTTATGGAGAGCGGACGGTTGGTCGTACAGTTGGCTCCTACATATTGGAATTTATTTCAAATCGGCATTCATTACCCTTCAGATTGGAATCTATTTAGTTCGGCATTTATTACCTTCGAATTTATAGTTATAAAAAAAATATTACAGTAAACCCAATTAACGAAGTATAACGCACTTTAGAAGAGGATCACCAGAGAAAGAAGGTGGTGTGAACCAATACAAACCACACCAGTAAAAACGCTGCAAAGTCCTTGTCACAAGGGTTTATTATTCTACTGGACATACGTACAGAAATGCTGGAAATACATTTATCGTTTCTTTCACGTGCAATTATTGAAATAGCTATTGTTGATGGTTTCCACCAATTTTTGCCCCCATAGCGTGAATTAGGCTCGGGTTTTTTTCAACCGCTTATCTTTGACCATTGATAGTGCTATTTAATTGTATGTTGATAAGACTTCTAGTGTTATTATACAAGTTTAGGGTTTCAGCCAATTTCCCAGGTTTTCGACTCATAAAAAATTAATTTTTGGATCTGAACCTTCGTTACAACCTCAATTCTTCACTCTTTGGTCATCAACATCATATTCGGTCTTCTGGCCCTAAAAAACATGGAAAACTATACATCACAAGCTCATGTTCACTTTAAAAAAAAACCACGAAAAACCCTATTTTTACGTAGATTTTTCACCCATCCCACCCCTCGGTGTATTTTGATCGGGCTGCTGAGCTTCGGAGCACAACTAGGACCCAAATGTGTTCTCAAATGGGGGCCCAAACTGTGCGCGGAAGAACGACGATTTTAGACCAAATTTCAACGTAAGCTTAAGGCTGAAACTTCTTTACAACCTCAGTTTTCCACTCGTTGGCCATAATCGACTTCATATTTGGTTTCCTCGTCCCGAAAAACATGGAAAACGATACCTTACAAGCTCACGTTACTAAAACACCAAAACCTTCATTTTTACCGCCATTTTTCACCCATAACACCCTTGGGTATATTCCGATCGGGCTGCAATATTTCGGGACACGACTAGGACCCAAATGGAGCCTGTGGGCGAATGACTGAATTTTTTAGACCGAAATTGAAGAAGATATAATTACGGCCGACGGCGTAAGGCGGGACGGACATTGCATTTTTCGAATCTACGCACCTTGAAATGTGAAAGAACATTTTTTGAGGGGTGCTATAAACATTTTTTGCTGACCGAATACATAGGTGTATTATTCACAGAATAATAAACCAACACATACACAACCACTGATGAATACGGGCCAGCCAATGCACTCCCGCTAGGGATAAATCGATTGCCCAAATCACCCCACGCGGTTAAAACAGCAGATAATAACCGAGGCGATTCAAGAAGAAAACACCGAAACACACAAGAACATTATTTTATTGTAATATAATAAATGAGATGAATTATGATTGATTACGATGGTTTTGTTTTAAGATGAATTTTAAAGGGTGAAAATGCTCAACTACGGTTCGCGATATTTTGCTGTATCGATTTCTATAAAGTATTCGTTTTAAGTACCTACTACTATCAAAAAGGAACGAACTGATCCGAAATAATATTCGTTCCTTGGTTTCGGAAGATATACTGTATTCAATCACTCGAGTTTTATAAATACATTTATAAATATATTTATACATTTATAAATTATTTATAAGGTAGCTGCAACTAGAATAAGCAGTTCCTCTCACAGTAAAACTGGAGCTCAACTGGGTTGCTCTAGTGTGCTTTTTTGGTGCCAACTTTAATCCCTAATAATAGGTACTACCTACATACCCTGCAGCTGATCACTGCTGAGATATTAGCCCCCAGATGCAAAGGAACGTGGAACCTATTTTCTGTGATGCGCAGGTGAAAGTGAGTTACAACGTGAAGGTGAAGAAACTGTCTAATTAAAAGCGACTTTAATTAATTAATACACATCAGCCTGGCCAACCCCAACAAGTGTGCGAATGAGGATCGAGATAGCGGACACGAACTATGCAGGTTCGTGGCTCTGGTGAGACAAAGGCTACTTACTGCACGGAGGATTATGGCAAGAGTGTTGATGAACTGCATTCAGTGTTGAAACTGAGAATATTTATGGTGGAGATTTTATGGTTCAGACATTGTCAATAGCATCCCTAGAAATCTGATTGACTATAAATATTTACACTCACTATGACTCACAATACATTTATGAATAAAAATGACATTAAAACTCGGCGCTCCGCGCCTCGCCAGGGGGCAAGCCCCCTGGACCCCCGGATGCTTACTGCTTAGAGCCTACGGCTAAAATTCAAGAAACATGAAACATGCTTTAGCCACGCTTATACACATCGAAACAACCAAGTGACAACCAAACAAGCGTCATTGTTTACTATCGATTTATAACATCCATTTATATAGTTATATTATGAAACTAGGAAATAAATACCAAGAACAAATACGAAATAAATGCGTGATAAATCAAGAGCTTTCCAACGAATGGAAATCGATTTTTGTACGATGAAAATGAAAGAAGTTTCATTTCCCTAGCAACTACTCGGTTGTACGTGAAAATCATAAGAAAATTTCGTCACCCATCCGCGTCACCCATTCCGCGTAACGTTTTTTGGCTAGTTAGTCCAAGGCTAAAGCATGTTCCATGCTAAAACGAGATCTTGACTAAACGATGGGAGTAGGGTTATCAGATTCCCCTCCCAAAAAAGTATATCCTTGGTTAAAAACGCTGCAAGGTCCTTGTCAAATGTATTTATTACTCTATTGCACGTACCGGCAGGAATGCTGGAAATACATTTATTGTTCCTTTCTGTCGTGGATTCCTCCCAGAACCACAACACCTGTAAAATAGCAAACTT
Organism: Leptopterna dolabrata; assembly: GCA_954871275.1. Classification (NCBI taxonomy): domain Eukaryota; kingdom Metazoa; phylum Arthropoda; class Insecta; order Hemiptera; family Miridae; genus Leptopterna; species Leptopterna dolabrata. The sequence goes on along the minus strand of OX940975.1, from coordinate 80,972,507 downwards.
AAGTTCTCGCAAATAAACCGCACGAGTGGGGGACAAGCCGCAGGAGCTGGAACACAACCTGGGTCCCCACCATCCCCTACCAAATAGGGGATGGAGGGAGACGACTTCCAGAAACATAAATACTCGCCTCCTTCGCCTTTTTTCTCATTCTACGCTTCCTTCAGTCGCTGACTATTCTCTCTCTCTCCTTATACCTAAAAGATCGGTGGAGGTTCGCCCTTAACCAGAACTGGCAAAACTCCCTAAAAGATCGGTGGAGGTCCGCCCTTAACCGCACCATACCAAATTCTAAATTCCAAATATCCAAACATCCAAAAAGATTCGGCCTACGGTGGAGGTGCGCCCTTAACCAGATGCCGACACACTCCTACCTCGCCTCTCATGGTGAATTTTGAGCCAAATTTAAATTCACCATACTTTCATATGCAATAATTGAAACAGCCATGTTTTATGGTTTCCACCAATTTTTGCCCCTAAAAACACGAATTAGGCTCTTATTTTTGACAAATAATCGTTAATAGTGCCATTTAATTTTCTTGACTCACATGTTGATACTACTTTTAGTGTTATTATACAAGTTATGGTGATTTCAAACAATTTCCCAAGTTTTTGACTCATAAAAACGAATTTTGGGAGCTAAACCTTCGTTACAACCTCAATTCTTCACTCTTTGGTCAAAATCAACTTCATATTCGGTCTTCTCGCCCTAAAAAACATGGAAAACGATACCTCACAAGCTCATGTTCACTAAAACCTCAAAACCCCCCGAAAAACCCTATTTTTCACCCACTTTTCGACCGCAACACTCGTGGGTGTATTCCGTTCGGGCTGCCGAGCTTCGGAGCACAACTAGGTCGCAAATGTATTCCCAAATGAGGAACCAAACTGTGTGCGGAAGAACGACGATTTTAGACCAAATTTCAACGAACATTTAAGGCTGAAACTTCGTTAGAACCTTAGTTTTCCATTCGTTGGTCAAAATCGACTTCATATTCCTTGTCAAAAAAAAAAAACATGGAAAACGATACTTCACAAGCTCTTGTTACTAAAACACCAAAAAACCGCATTTTTACCCCCATTTTTCATCCATAACACCCTTGGGTATATTCCGATCGGGCTGCAAAGATTCGGGACACAACTAGGGCCAAAATGGAGCATGTGTGCGAAAGAACGAATTGTTTACACCGAAATTAGAGTAGATACACGTGATACGGCGGACGGACATTGCATTTTTCGAATCTACGCACCTTGAAACGTAAAAGAAAAAAAATTTGAGGGGGCGCTATCAAAATTTTGTGCTGAGCGAATACATAGGTGTATTATTCACAGAATAATAAACCAAAAAAGATGTATATACATATAAGTAGGTCCTATTAGGTCGTTTTATGAACTGATACATGGAACCATCAAACGGAATTTATTGTGATAATAAAATAAGATGTTATTAGGTCAGTTAACTTTCTCGAACTCTAGTTTTGTTATTGACATTGTGGATTTTTATATAACTACATTTCGACTGAATCACCAGTGGAACAAGAGTTTTGTTAATAGTTCAAATGGAGTTGAGTGGGAGCTCCATCAGTATTTCGAAAATATCACAGAAATAAAGAAGACTAGGTCGGGTTGTTGTTCAAGGCAACAACAAGAAGAAAAAATCTTTTTAGGATTCCATTTTTCAAAAACAATTCACAACGAGTTCCTACGTTTTGCATAGAGGTAACTTTATGTTTTTTCAAATTACAGTTTCAATAACAAGCTAGGTACTTATCTGTGGAATGGAACAGGCGTTTCAAAAACAATTCTAACCAGAGTAAAACGGTACACCACAAATCAGTCTCTTAGAAATATAACACAAAAATAACTAGAACATTGGCCTTCCCTTTTAGCCATGGAAGTAGGATCCTACTGCAATGTTCCTAGCTAACCTCATATAGACTATAAAAAACGTCTGCCAATTCGAGTATGCAGTGGCTTCCTCACTTAATCATATGAATGTGTAGAATAGTTGGGTAGGTTCATTTTGATAAGGGACCATCTGCGACCAAACCCGGGTATACCCTCAAAATTTTAGCTCTCTACGACTATTTTTCGCGTTGTTAGAAGCGTTACAAATGAATGGCCAACACTTCATGTTAGCGTACGCGCAGACGAAAATCACATTACGATTCTAATGAAATTTATACGGAACTATCAAAGTATTATTCCTGATCGACCCTCCAAGTTTGAGCTCATTTCAACGATATTTAAGGTAGTTGTCGTGAGTCCCTCCAGGAACCACTCCACCTTACAAGTTAAGTTCTCGCCAAACATTGTCCGCAAATATTAGTTCTCTTCAATAAACGGTACGAGTGGGGAGACAAGCCACAGGATCCAGGGTACACAACCTGGAGCCCCACCATCAACCCCCAAAGGGGGGTTGGAGGGAGAGGACTCACTTTCCTATAAAACCCCGGATCCTGCGCCTTTTTCTTCTTTCGACGCTTCCTCTAGCCGCTGGCTACTCTCTCTCTTCCTACCCTGCTCTCTCTCCTTAAAATCAAAAGATCCTAGATGACGGTGGTGGACAGCCCATAACCGCCTAGGCAAACCTCCTCAAAAGATTCCAGACGTCGGTGGTGATTCGCTCATAACCGCCTAGGCAATTCCCTCACACCACCGTGATGAATAAGCCAATTTTAAATTCATCACAGTAATTATGGGCGTTTCAAGTATTTCACGTTTGCGCATGCGCAGACAAAACGATTTCCATAATTTTGAAACGGGACCATGTCTGCGATCCAACCCGCGTGTACACTCAAAATTTCAGCTCGGTACGACGATTTTTCGCGTAGTTAGAAGCGTTACAAAGAAATGGTCAACATTTCAAGTTCGCGCATGCGCAGAAGAAAGTTACATTACGATTCCAATGAAATTCATTTGGAACGATCAAAGTATTATTCCTGATCGTTTGAACCGCAGACGAGAGTTACAGTACTTTTTCGATGATTTTGGTATGGGGCCATCTGTGGCCCAACCCGCACCTACCCTCCAAATTTCAACCATTATTTCGGGTAGTTATGGGCATTACAAGGAATTACCATAGACAGACAGACAGACACGGAACCAAAAATATTCCCTGATGTCTGAAACGCAAAATGGCAGTAGAAATTTTAATTTTGGAGGGCATAAATTTTGTTTTACTCAATCACGAAATCCAGAGGGATTCCCTACCCTCTGGTTGCGAGGAAGCAAAAAGAGTATATTTGGCAATAAAATGAAAAAAAAGAATACTATATGAAATTATGGGGTCAAGAAGAGTATAGATACTGTAAAGTTATGTCTGGTAGCCCTAGGTGGGAGTGACATAGGACAGGTGTCGGAACTGTAGGGCATGAGGGGCTTCTGCACCTTATGGGCCTTCAAATAACGACATCGATATAAAGGCGAAAATAGTTAGGTTTCGGACTTGAAGAAAAGAGTCACACAAGAAAATTATGTGCAGCAGGAAACGCTTCGCACCACTGATGGTGGACAAGCTAAAGCTTCAGACACTGACAGCAAGAGGCCTCGCAGGAGCAGTAAGTTTTTCGACTTCAAGACTAAGACTTTAGGACCAAATCTGCTACTAAAGCATGTGAAGAATATTATAGTAGGCGAACGGAAGCTTCATATTTTTCTGTCCAGGAAAATGGATTTAAATGTAGAATGCTACCATTAAAACTGAGGTGCAAATATTCTCAAAAATCTCCAAAATTATTTGCAAACTTAACGAAACGGCACAAAGGTAGTTTAAATCAATGAAACATCATGTGTCTTTTCGTTTCCCGTTAATTGCGAAAGAAAAAACTTTGCAGCCCAAGTGCAATGTCCAGATGCACCTTATCCCACTGCTTTCTTTCAATGCAGGGGTTCATTCTTCCTCGGTCCCCTGCTCAACATGAAAAAAAAAAAAAAAACACCATCAGAGCGATTTGATTCCAGAAAGCATGAAAGTAGTAAATGAAGTTAATGCGCCACCTCTCAAGATGCGCCCGTATTCACACCAATATGGCGTAGGGATGTATAAAAAGTATCGATACTTCAAAATATCGATACTTTTAAGAAAAAGTATCGATACTTTTTGATATTTTTTTTGTGCAATGTATCGGGATACTTTTTCTTTTTTCGCGGTATCGACACCGTTACTTTTTTCAAAGATCTTTTCTTACTTCCAAGTTTCACAGAAGACTACAAAGCCTGATCGCTACCATGCCTGAAGTCCCACCATTTGTCAACAACCTTGACATAAAAATGGAGATGATCACTCATTCAACTGATACTGTCTACTGTCCGGCATCTAGTAGGACTGGAAACGTGAAACAACTCAACTGATACTGTGCACTTATGCCAGGCATAGAATTATTCTATGGTGGAACTGGAACACTGGAAGGGGAAGGCGCAAAACAACACAATCCATGAGGCCGGAACTTTTCTAATTTTGAGTTTGTAAAAAGTATCGATACTTGAATGTATCGATACTTTTTGAAAGTATCGGCCTGATCTTTTCGATACTTTTTAGAAATATCGATACGATATGTATCGATACATTTCGAAGTATCATACATTCCTAATATAGCGACCCCAGAATCTGATTTCCACCCCAAAATCGTTCCTGTACACAATCGATTCGATACCTCCTATTAAACCTGTAATCTCGATAGGAGATGCTTGACTATCGATTTGGTTTTTGTTGTGATCTCGCGAATCACATTCGATTTCTCTGTTGAGTTTGTTGTCAGTTTTCGACTTTTTGCGTCAAATTTTGTTTGAGTTCGGTCCGGTTACGATGACAGGCATTTGTGGTACCTTCAAGCGTTTTGTCCTGTTTCTGTTTGTTGTCTTGTGGACTGATCGGCGTTCTAACGCACAGATAACCTAGCTTTTAGTCAATGTTAGCTTCTCCATTCAAATAGGTACCGGCCGAGGGGTCATTGTTTCGTTGTATTTTAGTTTACGATATTTTTGTGCCTAATTTACAGTAAAAAATTTGCGACGTTTTCGTACCATGATAGAGTGTTGATTAAAAGTTTAGGAAGAGATGAGCCTTTGCTGAACATCACTCAATCAGTAACTAAAGGAAAGGGTGTTGTTGTCTTGAGGTATTTTGTAGAAAAATCTGTTGGTTTTGTGTTCTGGTTGGGTGCCCCACCGTTTTCCGAGCCCACGAACCGCTACTGCCTAGCATATTTATATAGCAAATATTATAGAACCGACGTAATACAGAACCATCTATCTGGAAATGAATCATACAGTCCTTAGCCGCTATTTAGATTTGACTGGGAAACATCGTGAGTCGAAGAAATCATTGCACAGTGAAACCTCCGTTAGTGGAACCTCTCCACAGTGGACTACTCCCGATAGTGGACAGATGCTGTGGTCCCGGCACTCGCATTTTGTCCCTCCCAATAGTGGACAGGGACAGTCGAAACCGGTCCCTACAGGCATTTAACACCTCCCAATAGTGGACAGACGGGGGTCTTTGTGGGATCATGGCGTGAACGAATCGCCTCCAGTGAGCATCAGCTCTACTGAAGCACTGCGTTGTGCTGATGTAATAAAGCGCTTCTGCTTAGTCAGATGTTCTGCTGTTCTGGATCCCAGAACAATATTGACAACCAAAAATAACAAAAAATGCCAAACAAACCAAAATGTCAAATTTTTTGTGTAATTATGCATTGACGTATCTCCATTCATACGTCCAGTCAGTATCTATGTCAGTTTTCTATGCTTACATAAAGAATTTTGTAATTTACACGGAATAAAGTATTCAGTTCACAATGCATAGTATATTTAGATGTTTTCCCTCGATCCCTCTCATTAGTGGACACCTCTCAATAGTGGACGAATTTCTCGGTCCCCACACTGTCCACTATTGGGAGGCTTAACTGTACCCAATTGCTTTTCGTGGACTGGGAACGAGTCATTACGTCGAAACCGATTTCAAATCCCACTTCTCGTCTGATCCCACGAACCTTCTCATTCAGGTGTTGGGTGGCCGAGTAGAGGAAAGGCGTGCGCAGTGAAAACTAAGGTAGGTAAGAAAATCCCATTTGCCCGGCACGCGGCTGCCTCATGTGAACAGCGCATGTCCGTGGCAACTTGCGACAGACGAGGAAAAGCCGTCGGCCAGACGCCTTTTGATAGATCCTTTTTGTCTCTTCGAGTCCGGTTCGGGCGTTTTCGAGGCCAAACGACGATTTTCCCCATTGTTCCACCGCCACACACTACTCCGGCTGCGAGGGAAAATGAGAAAATATCGAAATAATGTTTAGCGACAAGACAACGAAAAGTTGTGAATTACCGATACCTATATAATTTTTGCTTCCTCACTACAGAAGGTAGGGCCTTGGATTCGTGATTGAGTAAAAAAAAATGTATGTCCTCCAAAATCTAAATTTCCACTATCATTTTGCGTTTCAGACATCAAGGAACATTTTTGGTTCCGTGTCTGTCTGTGGTAATTCCTTGTAACGCCCCGAAATAATGGTCGAAATCGACTGGAATTTGGAGGGTAGGTGCGGGTTGGGTCACAGATAGCCCCATATAAAAATCATTGAAAAAGTAAAGTAACTTTCGTCTGCGCATGCGCAAACGTGAAATACTAGAAACGCCCATAACTACCTTAAATGTCGTTGAAATGAGTTCAAATTCGGAGGGTCGATCAGGAGTAATACTTTGATAGTTCCATATGAATTTCACTGGAATCGTAATGTAACTTTCGTCTGCGCATGCGCGAACCTGAGTTGCTAACGCTTCGAACTACGCGAAAAATAGTCGCAGAGAGCTGAAATTCTGAGGGTGCACCCAACTATTCTATACGTTCATGTGGTTCAAGTGAAGAAGCTATATACTGCCTACTTGAATTGGCAGACGTTTTCACTGAACACACTGACGAAAGTAACTCAATGCTCAAGATAATCATTTTCGGGACGTGCGGAACACGTAAAGAACCTGTCCGCTGTATGCGTACTTACGAGGTTTCAACAATTTATAATTTACGAAATTCAGCATTCACACTGCGTTTAGGCTGAGTATGGCCATGGAAACTCGCCAAGATAGGTATGGGTTGAAAATGTCAAAAAGTGTTTTTGCTCCAGATGTAAGGTGCTATGAATGTAATTGTTGTGGTTTCCCCCGAACCTATACACTAACCACTACTATGTATAATATAGAAAGATTTTACCAAATAAACGAAGGGAACGGCGAGCCGGGTAGCGCCAAGGGAGAAGGGTTCCATCCACCAGCCGCCACTGCACCTCAACGGTCATAACGGTCGATTGTGGATGGGGGACAGGTGGAAACGCGCATAGATAAGCAGTCCTTTTGGCCCAGCTCGTCATCCGACAGACCATCCCTCGACTTACGACTTCTCCCCCGACCACTACCTCCTACCTTCTCTCGCACTCCCTGTGGTGATAACCGCAGTGTGCTCTCTCTTTCCTGGTATCTGCTGTGGTGAAAACCGCGGGACACCTTGCTCTCATCTAGTACCTGCTGTGGTGCAAACCGCTGGGTACTAGCTCCCACATCCCATGCGCCTGCTGTGGTGAAAACCGCGGGGAGCTAACCTTCCCTCCAGTTAACGCCTGCTATGGTGAAAACCATGGGGCGTTAGTCAAAAGACTCCTACGGAGCACGTCCTTCCTCTTCCGCCTTCATCCAACCTCTCAACTTCATCCTCATCCAAACTCACCCGCCATGTCGTGAGCACAATGCAGCCGCTCACGATAGTAATTATTAGAGTACCTACCTAATTCATGAATCTCCCAAATCGAATAGGTACCGGACACACCTGAAAGCTTGAAACCATTATTTGCCCCCATACTAATTCACAACGTGTTTCAAAAGAATGGAACTTCGTAAATCGTCGCTCAATAACTCAAGTATTTAACAAAGTAGATTTGGTAGATATTTTTATTTAATAACTATGACACAATGTTCACGTAAATGTTTTATGTTTATGCCCCCCCCCCCCCCCCACTAAAATTAAGCTAAAATCATCAAGATCCTGCCGGGGCTACTAATCAACATTCCCTACGTTCAGAGATGTTATTCGCGACATCAGCTCTTCAGGTGGAAACACAAAATTTTTGTAAGGTAACCAGGATATTTTTTTCCATAACTAACAGTATTTATAAAAATTTTATACGTAGTCCTATTTTTGCGTATTCGGGTAACGCGAAACAACTTTTGCATTGTGATTATTCCCACATGTCTATATTTCTGTTCTTTTGGTTTATTATTCTGTGAATAATACACCTATGTAATCGCTCAGCAAAAAAATTTTATAACACCCTCAAAATTTTTTCTTTTACGTTTCAAGGTGCTTAGATTCCAAAAATGTAATGTCCGTCCGCCGTACGCCGTCCGCCGTATCACGTGTACCGGCTTCATTTTCGGTCTAAAAAATTCGTTCCTTCGCACACATGCTCCATTTGGGCCCTAAGTTGTGTCCCGAAACTTTATTTATTTATTTATATATCATTACAAAATACAATTTAGGGCAATTGCCCCATTTACACTGTACCAGTAATAATTACAATTAAAAACTTTACAGCCCGATCGAAATATACCCCGGGGTGTTATGAGTGAAAATAAGTACTTTGTGGTTTAGTAACATGTTAGTAACATGAGCTTTTGGGGTACCGTTAGCCATGTTTTTTGGGACGAGAAGACCGAATATGAAGTCAATTTTGACCAAAGAGTGGAAAATTGAGGTTATAACGATGTTCCAGCCTTAATTTACGTTAAATTATGGTCGAAAATCCTCGTTCTTCCGCACATAGTTTGGTCCTCATTTGGGAACACGTTTGAGTCCTAGTTGTGCTCCGAAACACGGCAGCCCGATCGTAATACACCCAGGGGTGCTATGGGAGAAAAATGGGAGTGAAAATCGGGGTTTCGAGGGATTTTTGAGGTTTTAGTGAACATGAGCTTGTGAGGTATCGTTTTCCATGTTTTTTAGCGCGGGAAGACCGAATATGAAGTTGATTTTGTCCGAAGAGTGAAGAATTGAGGTTGTAACGAAGGTTAAGCTCCCGAAATTCATTTTTTATTATTCACAAACATGGGAAATTGTGTAAAATCACCATACATTTGTACAATAACCCTAGAAGTAGTATCAACAGGTAAGTCAAGACAATTAAATGGTACTATCAATGATCAAAAATAATCTGTTTAAAAAAACCGAGCCTAATTCGTGTTTTTTGGGGCCAAAATTGGTGGAAACCATCAAAAATAGCCATTTCAATAATTGCACATTAAAGAAACAATAAATGAACAGCCAAAATTTCTATAGGTATGTCCAGTAGAATAATAAACCCATGTGACAAGGACTTTGCAGCGTTTCTTGAAGATTCTTCATCGTCATATGCACTGTCGATACTGAAAACAACCACGTTTGTATGAAACCTACGTTTGTTCCTGGTCTTACGACTCTTGGTCTCTTCAATAAACAGCGACTGCAATAAGCGGATCTTTGAGTCTACATCAGACTACACATTTTATAATTTAAGCTCACGGAAAATCGAGGTAAAAGTGCCAAACTGAAATCAGAACCATGAATAATGAACTTTATTAAGCTACACATTCCTCCTAGATGTGCTGTTGTTATGCATTCGTCCGCAACCTAAGAGAACGTTAGTGATAACACTAGAGACACAACATTATGAATATTCAAAACGTCTCAATAATTTCCAAACGACAACAGGCGTTTCCCAGGTCTCGGCATCGTAACTACAAATACATAATAGAACACTACAGGAACGTGTGGGAACGTGGGAGGTTCGAGACACATACAGATATATCCAACAAATGGTCCAGATATTCCGAACAAAACACTGTCCTATAATCTTTAAATCTCGTGAGAAAAACAGACGCCGAAGACAAAGACATAGGTACATGCAGAACTTTTACTGTAACAAACCTTCGGCTTCCCACCGGCTCAGGAATGTTACCTTTGCTCTTAATCCAACTTTATAAACTCGCCCTCGAAAGTGTGCCGTCAATTCAGCGACATCGACGAAAAAACTTCTGCCAACTTGGATGGGCAGTATAGCTTCCTCTCACTGATTGTAATATGGACGTGTAGAATCAGTTGGTAAAAAAAATGATGCGTCAAAATGATTGACTAGCAATACATAGAGTAGTAATAAATTACCTAACATGCGTAATATGTTCAAACATTTCAACATTTTTTCACCATTTCATGTACGCCCATGCGCAGACGGAAGTTACAGTAAGATTCCAATGATGGAACTATCAAAGTACTATTCCTGATCGACCCTCCAAGTTTGATCTCATTTCAACCATACGAAACAACAACCAGACGAAAGTTACGGCACGATTTCAATGATTTTGATTTTTTTTTGGTGATTCAACTCGCGTATACCCTCAGAATTTCAGTTCTCTACGTCTATTTTTCGCGTATTTAGAAGCGCTACAAAGAAATGGTCAACAGTTCATGCTCGCGCATGCGCAGATGAGTTACTGTACGATTCCAATGAAATTCGTGTGGAACAATCAAAGCATCATTTCTGATCGGCCCTCTAAGTTTGAACTCATTTCAACGACATTTAAGGTAGTTATGGGCGTTTCAAGTATTTCACGTTTGCGCATGCGTAGACGGTTTTTCAATGATTTTTCCATGGGCTCATCTGTGACCCAACCCGCACCTACCCTCCAAATTTCAGCCCATTTCGACCATTATTTCGTGTAGTTATGGGCGTTACAAGGAATTACCACAGACAGTCACGGAAACAAAAATGTTCGTTGATGTCTGAAACGCAAAATTGTAGTGGAAATTTTCATTTTGGAGGAAATAAATTTTTTTTAACTCAATCACGAATCCAAACCTACTGCTACCTACTACCTACCAAACCTCCGGTAGTGAGGAAGCAAAAAAAAAAAAAATTCTTCTGCATTACTCTCACTGAACAATGTGATTGAGAAAGGACTTTCCGAAATCTCAAGTTGCACATTTTTTATTGCACTACCTTTTGTTTGGACTGTGAGATTAGAATAGAAAAGCAGCCAGAAAAGATGACAATGGCGAAGTGCGCACAGTTTTTTCCTCGAACCTAATCAGAAAAGGCTCAAGGTTTTTTAGAAGAGGGTGGGGAGTGACGCGGCAAGTGCGTCATGGCTAATGAGTTTGTGGGTAAGTGGAGTGTGACAATGTGAGGTAACTAACCCAACCTGGTGGCGAGGGACTGTTGCAGTACAATACATATAGGTACCCCCGCATCACAGCAACTAGAGGCCCATGATTATATTCATGACTACGAAGTGGATACTATGGATAGCGAGCTTCCAAAATGTTACATAGAGTTCACGTACGTACAATTAGAAGATGGGTGTTTTCAATAGGTAATTATACAGTGGAATCAGACTATTTATCTACACGAAGTTAGCTTTTGATCATTTATGATTTCGAGTTTATGATTTCGAGTAGGGGCTGCTGTGAACCAATTAAATAACACCAAACTAATGAAATACCTACCTACCGATGTATCTACATAAGTACCTACTGAAAATTAACCAAAATTGGAGATATAGGAAGGCTCATCAAATGATATTGAAGAGCAACGGACATAATTACAAGAAACCCACAGGGACCGGACCCGCATGATTCAGGGAGTTACGACAGACGTTGGCAGTGAAAGAAAACGTCTGCCAATTCAAGTAGGCAGTATAGCTTCCTCATGCACTTGAATCACATGAACGTATAGAATAGTTGGGTAGGTTCGTTTTGATACAGGACCATCTGCGATCCAACGCTAAGCGTTACAAGGAAACGAAAGTTACAGTACGAGTCCAATGAAATTCACATGGAACAATCAACGTGTTATTCCTGATCGACCCTCCAAGTTTGAACTCATTTAAACGATATTTAAGGTAGTTATAGGCGTATCAATTATTTCACGTTCGCGCATGCGCAGACGGAACTATTTCCATAATTAGCGAATTTTCGAAGAAAAGGAAGCTATTGTTCTCGGTCCAAAATTTTTAAAACTCGAATTTCCGAAAGATTTTTATACCAAAATCCGTTTCAGACCATCCTGAATTCACTGCCGAAAGACACCAAAAATTATATATATATATATATATATATATATATATATATATATATAATTTCCCAAAATCCAAAGATTTTGTGAGGGTTGTTGAGGTGCGGTCGAGTGAAAAAATTATTTTTCCGACGTTTCGAACGTTTATTCGTTCATCTTCAGGGAATATGAGTTGAAGTAGAAGAACAGTGGCATAATTTGCCTGTTAGCACGGTTTTAAAAAAACTTTTACCCAGCACAAAGTTGACACTGAGCCTTCTGGTTTGCCTTCTGGAGTTGCAAACCAGAGAAGTTTTATGCATGATTATCAAAAGTTCGAGTTACTCTTATCAAAATGCGAGTTTCAAGTCGACTATTTAGCAAAACCGGGGTTTAGCGAATTTTCGAAGAGCTTGCGCGATGGTTGGTATTTCAACTTGCTAGGTGCCCCTCGCTTTCCCGGTTCTTTGGGTAGAAAGAATTTATAGTAGTTCTCGTGTTAAATTTGAAATATCAAAACATCAATTTACTAAAATGATGTATGGCAAGGTCATTGGAAAAAGCGACGAATTAAATCATCCCTTGTTGTATATTCTTCTCGGAAAACATATTCATTCGTCCCACTCGCGGTCAGCGACATCCTCTTCATTTTGAGTATAATCATCTGAGTCCTCCCATTCCTCCCATCTGTTGATCACCAGTTTCTCGGTGGAGGGTTCCTTCGGCAAAAAACCTTACCGCTACCAAATCCTTGTTCCACACAGGTATGGTATGAGGGGCTCGAGAGTCTGGCATATCCATCAACTCTGCCATCATTTCTATAAAATCTCTAACGCTTTCTTTTGAGAGTCTGTATCTGTCTTTGAACTCTATGTCCGAGAGATCATCAAATGGATTGATTGGATTCCTTATCATACCTGGGCCTCCGAATGTCATCTGGTATGTAGTCTAGGTAGTCCATTAAAGTTAAAACAAACTATAAAAAACACAAAAGTACCAAACAAGAACGCACACCTCAAAAAAACCTCTCGAGACAGCAGATAAACTCTGGGATCAAAGAGATAGTTCTGCAGAAGGGAGGGATTAAAAATCAGGGCTAAAGTGAGCCCAGGACCAACTTCTAATTCTGGACTAAGTACTATTGGGAGCTCAGCAAGGCACCAGAATTAAAAATTAGTCATGGTTTATGTTGAATTCGAACTCAGCAAGTCATTTCACGAAGTCCGGGTTTAAAATTAGTCGAGGACTAGAAATTGACCCTGGATCTAGGCATAGTCCAAGACCAAATATAATCTGAGTCTCGGCAACGTATTTTTCTGATAAACCCGGACTACCACCATTTAGTCCAGGACTAAGCCCTAACCTCAAGCTCAGCAACCGCCCCTTAGTCGGCAGTCACCGGTGATGCAGTCTACGATTATTCGAAGGACCTCAGGCATCGTCCCTCAACATCTGAATTTAAAAATTCGAGTGCAAATTTCGATTTTAGACGGACAAATTTTCGTCGCCTGACGTATAGCCACTGAGTTATTACTTGGGCCAGCGCTGCAAACAGTTATTATTCTATGAAATCAAGTGAACTTGATGGACTTAGATGCTCAGCTGCGATTTTATTGACATTCTACCTCCATTAAATACTTATATCGATTGAAAAGAAAAGAACAAAATCTTTGGTTGCATGAATTCAAGGCTTCTTCGCCTTCCAGGGAACTAACTTAACAGACTTTCTCGCTTTCTATGAAGACTCCGCCCTGATCGTCCCCGGATTTGGGGATTCCGGAGGCTCCAGCTTAAGCTCGCTTCTCACAACTTTCGCTGCGAAAGCCTCTCGCCTCTGAAGACCATCAACAGCGGAGCAACTTGGCCGTAATAGCCGGTAATCCGAAGTCGAGCGAAGGTTGAGAATCACAAATAACTAAACCCCACCCACGCTACAGGCACCGATCCCGAAAACTGTTATAAGGTGCTGCAGAGACCTGTGGGATGGGAGAGAGCAAGTCCCGAGGGCTGAATGGAACCGTGAATCATTGGGATCTCAAACTGCTAGGTTTGGGTAACGTTACAACAGTTTTGACTTGGGTTCTGACTTGGTAAACTACCCACACAAAGCTTTTCTCAAAGGAGAAAATACTCGCCAACTATTTCGAGAAGCAGCCTTGTGATCACGTCTGGATGACCTTGTCATCACCTCCTACTGAAACACGTGAAAAAACAGATTCTTACCAAGTGGGTAACGGAGATAGAAGAAAATGGAAAATGTTTTTACACGACGGAGGCTGTTGTGACTCCTGATGATCAGAGAGCTCAGTTTTCGGCTCCGCTGATCAGGGCAGCATACATTTTCCTTCATACCCAGCAGTGCCAAAGAATCGTAAGTTGAATAGGAATAAAAATTAGCGTCGGAGCTCACTTGGTATACATGGGGTTAGTGCGAAAACTACCCAAGTCCACTTTTTCATTTTTGTGGAAAACACAAATTTAAATTTTGTGGTTGTCGGAAAAATCGAATATATGGAATTATTTAATGTACCATGGTTCATAACATTCCTTACTATATACAATACTATATTCTGCAATACATTTGTTTAAACTTTGCTGTTACATGACATTATTACATGAAAAACGGTAGGTCCGGCTGGACTTGGGTACCTCACTTTCTCAAAATCTTGGACTTGGGTATTTTTTACCGTTCGTTGCAAAATATAGAAAAAAGCCAATGATTAAATTTTAAAACAAATAATAATAGTTTTTTATTAAAAAAATACACAGAAAATATAAATATAATATTCTATTATCACTGATACATTTTTTCATATCACATATACTTACATATTATTTTATATCACAGATAAACTACTCAAATAACTTTTTCTTTATTATCGACTCAATCGTTACCCATTATTATCACAGAAAAATACTAAACCTAAAAAAATCACAATTCTAATCATTTTATTCTATAATTACGTAGGTACATAAAATATTTTTCAAGAAAAATTCATTTTAATGGTTCATGGTAATAATAAAATCAATGAAATCAATAAAATCAGTTTTCAGTCAATACAATTTTCACTCAAAATCCACATCTTCTTCGAAAAAATATTCTTCTTCTGTGGGTTCAGGGAGCCTTTCTCCTTCCTTCGAAATAGATGGAATTCCATTGTACCACGAATGGTACTGCATTATGAGGATGAAAGCCCGAATCACCTGCAGCAAAAGCCGTTCCTGGCTCAGACGCGTGAAACTCGTATAAGGAAGATCCGCTTCGTGCTTTGGCCAGTTGTAAGATCAGTTTTCCTCTACTTGTTATATTATTGTACTCTTCCATGATAAAATATTGAAACTAAACCACAAATAATAAAACTTGGAAGGCACTTCCTGAAAATCACTTCGGCACCACGAAAAAAATGATAAGAATAACCTAAATCACTCAGCTGTACAAATGTTTTACAAGTAAAAATACTCAAGTCCCACTTGGGGATCAGCTGATCAAAACCATTAAGAAGTAATACTACCCAAATCCCACTTGGTTACCATCCTGTTAAAATTACGAGAAGAAAAACTACCCAAGTCCACCTGATGGACATAGGTATTTCTGGCTCTTAGCAACACTGTAACTATTGGACTTGGGTAAACCATTTTTTTCAAATAGCGCTTAAATCGGTTGAAGAGGGACTTGGAGATTTTTTCGAGTGAAAGGTAGGTTGAAAACTGTTCCCTGGGTACTAATATCTAATTTTACAAAAAAATTGGACTTGGGTAGTTTTCGCACTAACCCCACGTAGACAACCCGTATGTATAGTCATACGACGTACACAGATATTCTTGTGCTCTGTACCTACTTTCGTACCAAGTTTCGTGTCAATTTGGGGACATGTCAATTTGGGGTTAGTCCAGTAGCGGTGCGTGGCGTCTGAAAACGGTGGGGCACCAAACCAGAACACAAAACCAACCGATATGTCTACAAAATACCCCAAGGCAACAACACCCTTCCCTCATTTACTGATGTTAATGAAGCTTATCTCTTTAATCAGCACCCTATCGTCGTACGAAAACGCCGACAGTTTCTACTGCAATTACCCACCGAATTCATCTGTTACAAAAATACAGTAAACTAAAATACAACAAAACAATGACCCGTTGGCCGGTACCAACTTGATTGGAGAAGCTGTTGGCTAGAAGCTAGCTAGTTATCTGTGTGTTACGACGCCGATCAATCCACAAACCACAAGACCACAAACAGCAAACAGGACAAAACGCACGTAGGTACCAAAAATACAAATCTGTCATCGGAACCGGACTGAACGCAAGAAGAGCAAAATTTGACGCAAAAAAATTGAAAACTGACAGAGAAAAACAAAACAGAAGAACCATCTCGTATAGAGATGACAAATTGAATCGAAGGGATCGAATCGATTGTGAAATGAACGATTTTGGGGTGGAAATCAGATTCTGGGGCAGCGGCCCAAAGTGGGCGTGGCAAACAACATTTTTTTTCTCGACTGAGCTTGTGCGGACGGGCCACTTTTCTCGGTTGCCATGGCGACACCAGGTCCCAGGAGCTGCCAGTTTCAGGAGCCTAGGCTTCGATTTCGATTGCACGACATCGATTACTGTCACTGTATTCTGATAACATGCTCCGTATGGGGAGCTACAGGGAGCCAACATGACGGAACCACATACTGAATATCCATAGCCAGAGAACTGTCCGAGTCGCAGTTGAACTTTGTGAAAAATGCTAGGTACAGTTTACGGAGGGAAATTCAAATGCCAACTGAACACATTGTTGGAGTTTTAGCGAATTTTCGAAGAAAAGGAAGCTATTGTTCTCGGTCCAAAATTTTTAAAACTCGAATTTCCTAAAGATTTTTATACCAAAATCCGTTTCAGACCATCCTGAATTCACTGCCGAAAGACACCAAAAATTATATATATGTGTGTATGTGTCATTCCAGACGATAACTCTCGAAATAATTGAGATAAAAAGTCATCTTTCTTGGCAATCGACAGGCTAAGTTCGTAGATGGGAAGAATCGGGTCACTCTAAGGGGGAGTTTTGGGGAGTTTTAGGGGGGGAAAATTACCCATAAATTCCCAAAATGAAACAGTCTGACAAGTGACACATCATTTTAAAGGTTTTTGTACGCTGAACACGATGGTGAAATCAGAATTGCGATATCTCATTCCATTCTCAAACTGGAGCACTTTGAAAATGAAGGAACGTGGTTATTTCTTGAGATGTTCTTCCTGGTTCGTCTGCTCTAATCTGATAACGGAATGGGATATCGCAATTCTGACTTCACCATCGTGTTCAGCGTTGGAAAATCTACAAACCGAGGTGTTACTCGGCAAAAAATGGAACAAAAAATTTGTTACGTATGCCCATATTTGATGCATACCGAATTAACCGAATAGCGTCATACTTGAATACCTATAATTACCCATATTTGAATGGGATATCCCAAACATCACATTTTACATAAAATCAGTTATTTCTTCGAAAATTCGCTCTTATAGCCATGCTGCATGACTGTGGGTTTTTTTTTCATTTTTACTCTTAGTGTTTCTTGGTGCCGGGGCAGTGGCCCAAGTGGCCTTATGGACGCAACGCCCCTGGGATAGTCGTAGCAAATTATGACCCATGTTAAAAAATTGTCATCTAAATCGAAAATTTCCCCTCGAATTTTACGTCTACACAAACATATTATTTAGTTCCGTAAGTATTTTTGTGTTTATGCAAATCCATGAAAAGCTTATAACTATGCGAAAGAATGGTGGTTGTTGCGAGCTTCATCAAAATCGAACTGAAATTATCTTCAGCACATGCCCAAACGTAACACTGAAAAAGGTTATTCAAAATTAAATTAAAATTGAGACGCTTGACGTAATAATTGTTAACTGGACGTGCAGTGGACTGACAAAACACACCCAATAAGAGAAACCTTAACTTGCTCCTTCTGATTTCTCTTCAAGTTTGATTGGGCTTGAGAGCTTCAGATTTCCTTTTTTAAATGCTTGAGCAAGTGAGAGTACAAAAGCACATACTTGCCTGATTACTATTATTTACTACTCGCTGATTACCTTTCTGTACAATGCATATTGCTGTTATTCAGCATTACCTTCCCGTTACTGGTAGAAGTTTGTGTGAAATCAAAGCTCATAGATCGATTCTACGACTAACCGAGTAGAAATCTGTCGAAAAACTCTTCGATTTGGTAAAACAGAAAAGTTAATCGTCACTTTTGTAACCCGCACATTCAAAAATAACTGTTATATTGTTCCCCTTACTTACGAACCGTAAGTGAGGGGAAATGTTTCTATCCGAGAACGCGACAACATGGGGACTACAACTGGGCCAAACCAGCTGCTTTAGTTTGCAAAACTACTGCGCCGGTACCGGCTGAGGTGACTGACCGAGGAAATTGCCGGGTTTGGTTTTTTGAACACTCGCGAAGTCACCGCCCACCCGTCGCTGGTCCTACGAGGATCAAAACACTTTGATGCGGCTGCTTACAGACAATTAGAAGTGATTTAGATTTATAGACTCGATTACCAGCGATCCAAACACTGGATGTAGTTAGACGAGATGGCACATTATGTAAAAGAGATCCCACCTAATTTAGAAAAGAAACCGAACCATAACATTCAATGAGGAGCACCCGCATAATTATCCATCTTATCGGGAAACAATCCAAACCATTTGACTAGAAAATGAGATTCGCAAAGTTTTTGGTCGATCGGATAACGTTAACCCGTGCCGCATTGAGGTTGAAGATCAGAAAAACTCATTTTGTTTCATAAAAATACTCTTCTTTTCCTCATAACATAGTAACCATTTGTCCTAGAGACTTGAGATTGGTCTCATTTTATTGAAAATGTAATCTTCTTCAACTTTTACTTGCATAATTTATTCGCTACATCCTGTAGATTTTATGTTATTCAGCTTTTCCCATCTCAAAACGTGGTCCGTTTCAGCAAATGTGCCTTTTTACGCATACCCCTAAAAACCACACTCCAGTCAATGAAATCGACCTCCAGGCGATTTGACACTTCTTTATCACTCTGGTTTATTGAAAATGAGTATGTTTCAGGTATAAATGTAAAGGTTGAGGCTGTAATAAGGAGGGGGGGATCTAGGTAACTACCAGCTACCAGATATATTGAAACTCCTGTTCACCCTAGGAAGTTGAAATTTGATAGGGACTCTTTGCGTTCTCAGTTCTACACGTGGACTAATTACTTTATCTTAAAGCATGAATTCTAACTTCAAATTATGTACCCTTATTATTTTTATTTTTTTATTTTCTGACGATGTACCTACATAGGTACTTTTGTTCCCTCATTGCGTACATGGATACATAGTATAACTATAAATTTACAATACGAAGTTAAATTTTGAAGGGGAAAAAAATTTTTTTGGTCTGATGATGGTAGGACCGGAGTGGGGGTAATTATATGAATTCGTTAGTCATAACAGTAGAAAATCGGGGAAAAATCACAGAAACAGCAAAAACGCTTGCATACGAGTCTGCAACGCATTGGGACATTTTCATGTCTTTACCTATTGTTTTGACATTATTAATATTAACAGGTAGGTACCTAATTTCAATAAAATAGACGATTCCGGATTAATTATCTTCTACACTCACGATCATTAGTTTGTAAACAAAATATGAGAACAGTTATGCCCATAGCTCCGCTATTCGTATAGTCAATATGTTATGGAGAACATGAAAATGTTCGTTAAATCGAGAGCTTTCCAACGAGTGGTGAACGATTTTTGTGGGTTAAAAAGTGTAGAAAATGAACAAACCTAACAACGGGGTCGTTGTAAGCGGAAATCATTATAAAGGCACTGTAACACAATTTCGTTACGCAATTTCGTGACAGTTTTTTGTGCTATGTGCCAGGGCAAAGACATGAAAATGTCAATAAATTAATAAATTAATAGAAGGAGTTGAATCTCTGTACCCCAGACGCAAAGTCCACAGTAGTTTTGATGATTCCCAGATAAATCAACTTGACCTGCCTTAGACACAGTCTCCAAGATTCATTTAAATCAGTACATCTAGGTAGGATTTCACTAAAATCTTGATGGTTTCCACCAATTTTAGCCCCCAAAAAAGCGAATTAGGCTCGGTTTTTTTTAAACATCTGATTTGGTCACTGATAGTACCATTTAATCGTCTTGATTCACCTGGTGAAACTACTTCTAGTAATATTATACAAATGTATGGTGATTTCAGACAGTTTCCATGTTTTTGACTAATAAAAATGAATTTCGGGAGCTTAACCTTCGTTACAACCTCAGTTCTCCACTCTTTGGTCAAAATCAACTTAATATTTGGTATTCTCGCCCGGCAAAACATGGAAACGATACCTCACAAGCTCATGTTAACCAAAACCTCAAACATCCCTCGAAAACCCTATTTTGACATCCAATTTTCTCCCATAACACCTCCGGGTGTATTCTGATGGGCTGCCGAGCTTCGAAGCACAACTAGGACCCAAATGGGGTCCCAAACTGTGTGCGGAAAAACGATGTTTTAGACAAAAATTAAACGTAAATTTAAGGCTGAAAGTTCGTTAGAACCTCAATTTTTCACTCTTTGGTCAAATCAACTTCATATTAGGTCTTCTCGTCCCAAAAACATGGCAAACTATACCTCAAAAGATCATGTTACTAATGCATATGTTAAGAAAACACAAAAATTACCTATTTGTATACACATTTTCACCCATAACACCCCTGGGTATATTCCGATCGGCCTGCAAAGTTTCGGGACACAACTAGGGCCCAAGTGGAGCATGTGTGCGAAAGAACGAATTTTTTAGACCGAAAATGAAGCCGGTACACTGCGCACCTTGAAACGTAAAAGAAAAAATTTTGAGGGGGTGTTATAACATTTTTTGCTGAGCGAATACATAGGTGTATTATTCACAGAATAATAAACCAAAATGCAATGTCCGTTTGCCACACGCTTTTGACATGAGCTTTTGGGGTATCGTTTTCCATGTTTTTTTGGGGCAAGAAGACCGAATATGACGTCAATTTGGACCAAAGAGTGGAAAATTGAGATTCTACCAAATGTTCAGCTCCCAAAATTGATTTTTTATGAGTCAAAAACCTGGGAAATTGCCTGAAATCACCATAAATTTGTATAATAACACTAGAAAATGTGTCAACACGTTGATCAAGACGATTAAATGGCACTACCTGTGATCAAAGATAAGGTACAAGTATGTTATAGCCCCGCCAATATCGATTGTATCGATTATCTCAAATACATCGATCCTTGTGGTATCGATGACGGCTCAATATGGCGTCCCGATGGCTACATCCCGGGTGCCGATATCAACTTTCAAAATGAATACGGGAAGATACTATAACATACTTGTACCATCTATTCAGAAGTCCCAAACAACCTGCTCATTCACGGTATAGTTTCCGGGATTGTTCATCTTTTTTGAGATGCGAGCGCTAGCGAGCAATGCGAGCATCCAGATCGCTTGACAATGCGAGCGGCGGAATGGGAACTAAACTAGTGATGGGCAATTCGAATGAAGAATCGAATGCGGCATTCGATTATTGAATTCATTCGAATATTCGGATGTGAGATTTCAAGTATTCGAATACTTTCGCATTCGTATTGTAGCGAAACTAGCGGTATCTTCGCGAAGCTCAAGATACAGGAAGATGGAACTGCGACAAGTGAACCTGTGACCAATGCGAATGCCCAAGTACCTACTGTCACAGAACAACCATAGCCGAGACTTTTGTCCGAACTCTATCCCATTCCATTTTTTCATTCGAATACTTTAGCATCTGTTCTGCCATTGGTTGTTTTGCATTCGGATCTGTTGGAGGTTTTGGATTTTTTTTATTTTTTATTTTTTTTTATTCAATATATAAATCCTATAATATTACGTTACTTATTTTCCAGGTAGGAAGTTGTTTTTTTTCAATCGGCTACTAAATTAATAATCAGGTACCTACCTAATCTAAATAAATCATGTTTTTAACTGGCCGATAATAATAATAATCCATCCATTTACATACCTATTTGGTCATTCACATTTTGAAGGTAAAATATCATTCGAAGGTAAAATAAAAAAATCATTCGAATGATCATTCGATTATCAATATCATTCGAATACTTGGTATTCGATTATTGAAATCATTCGTTTCGCCCATCACTAAACTAAACTTCTTGTACACCCACCGTCTTGTCTGATACACGTCATCGATACGACAAGGATCGATGTATTTGAGACAATCGATACAATCGATAGGCGGGGCTATAACATACTTGTACCAAAGATAATTTGAGGGGAAAAAAATAGCGAATCTAATTCGTGTTTTGGGGGCCAAACTTGGTGGAAACCATCAGAAATAGCTATTTCATTTATTTCACATGAAAGAAACAATAAATGAAGAGCCAAAATTTCTGTAGGTAGGTATGTCCAGTAGCCCCATAATCCAATAAACCCATTTGACAAGGACTTTGCAGCGTTTTTATTTTTATTATTATTATTATTATTACGCAGAGGTAGACGTACTCACAGTTGTGGATGCCAAGGTTTTCGATATACTTACATCCACCAAGCGCCGGAACACACTGAATCTAGCACTTTCACACCGCGGACAACGAAACCATTTTAAGGGCGGACAGCAGAAGTACTCGTAATATACGCCGACGTCCGGAAACAAACTGACCTGCATGAAAAGAAAGGCCTGAGACCGAGGGGGACAGGAACAACAGAATTTTGGGAAAAGCCAATCAGAGACGAGCATTCAGGGTGGCGTGATAGTTGGTTTACACGACTTCTGAAGACACCTTTGAACCCAATTCTCAAAAAGCCCCTTTCCCCGCTCAACCGTCCGTTGTTTGCACCAGACTGATGTTCCTAGAACTCAGAACCCTCCGCCGAGGAAGGCAGGTTCCTAAGTTCTGCAGGTTTATTCATTCCCATCTCCTCCTCCTCCTTACCGTCTTTTTCAATCTAAAGTATGTACCGGAAAAATATCGCTCATCATGAGGGTCTAGATATCTAAAAAAAAAACGCTGCAAAGTCCTTTTCACATGGGTTTATTCTTCTATTGGACATACCTACAGAAACGTTGGCTGTTCATTTATTGTTTCTTTCACGTGCAGTTATTGAAATTGCAATTTTTTATGGTTTCCACTAATTTTGGACCCCTAAAAACATATTCTACAACCGTCGTTACAACCTCAATTCTTCACTCTTCGGTCAAAATCAACTTCATATTAGGTCTTCTCGCCCGACAAAACATGGAAAACGATACCTCACAAGCTCATGTTCACTAAAACCTAAAAAAAACCCTCGAAAACCCCTATTTTTACACCCCTTTTTCACCCATAACACCCCTGGGTGCCTGCCGATCGGGCTGCCGAGCTTCGGAGCACAACTTCGACCCAAATGTGTTCCCAAATGGGGACCCAAACTCTGTGCGGAAAAAACGACGATTTTAGTCCAAGATTTAACGTAAATTTAAGGCTGCATATTTTTTATATCAACTTTGATCAGTGATAGTGTCACTTAATTGTCTTGATTCACCTGTTGACTCTTTTCCCAGTGTTATTATACAAATTGATGGTGATTTCAGACAATTTTCCAGGTTTTTGATTCATACAACATGGAAAACGATACATCACAAGCTCGTGTTCACTAAAATCTCACAAAAACCCTCGAAAACCCCTATTTTTACACCCATTTTTCTCCCATAACACCCCTGGGTGTATTCCGATCGGGCTGTCGAGCTTTGGAGCACAACTTCGACCCAAATGTGTTCCTCCCAAATGGGGACCAAATCTCTGTGCGGAAGAACGACGATTTCAGACAAACATTTAACGTAAATTTAAGACTGAAACTTCGTTAGAACCTCAATTTTCCACTCATTGGTCAAAATCGACTTCACATTCGGTCTTCTTGTCCTAAAAAACATGGAAAACGATCATTCAAAAGCTCATGTTACTCAAACCCAAAAAATACCTATTTTTACACACATTTTCACTCATAACACTCCTGGGTATATTCCGATCGGGCTGCAAAGTTTCGGGACACAACTAGGGCCCAAATAGAGCATGTGTGCGAAAGAACGAATTTTATAGACCGAAAATGAAGCCTGTACACGTGATACGGGTGTTATAAGAATTTTTTGCTGAGCGAATACATAGGTGTATTATTCGCAGAATAATAAACCAAAATGTAAAAGTACAATATAAACAGTAGTCAGGGGTACTCCTCATTCATGGTACTTCCGAATGCAATGGAGGCTCACGTCATGAAGTTGGCATGGAAGGAGTATTTTGCAGCTCTCTGTGATCGGGATTCAAGTGTGCCTTTGTTTTCGTATATTTCGACTTGTTGCCCATAAACTTAATAACCAAGAATAGTAGACTAACCGCAGTTTTGAGGGGGGTTAGAATCTTCTTTTTTTTTCATGCTCGATTCGAATGGTTCGTTATTGAAAATAATAAACCAAAATTTAATCAAACAAAGACGGTTACTTTGCTTAGTCAGTCCGAGAGCGATAAACACACACTATCTATTCCCCTGCCGTGATGTCACCATACCAATTATTTACTGGGATCTTGAACGAGACAGGCACGGTTAGGGTGGGGTGGTTGGCATGGTTACTGTGATGAATTTAAAATTCTCATCACGGTGGCGTGGAAGGAAGGTGAGTGAGTGAATTTAGGTAAAGGAGAGAAAAGGAGGAAAAGTCGCAGGCGGCTGTAATCAACCGAACATCTACGACTTTGGAGGAGAGAGAGGTGGATGAGGGAATTTTACCTAGGCGGCTGTAGTCAACCGTTCATCTAGGTAAAGGAGAGGAAAGGAGAGGTCCCTTGTCTAGGCGGCTGTATTCAACCGATCATCTAGACAAGGAGGAAGAGGAGAGGAGGTGAAATTCTCAGGCGGCTGTAGTCAACCGATCATCTGAGAGGGAAGGTAAGAGAGAGAAGAGAGAGCTGGTTAGAGGAAGTGTCGAATGAAGCTTGAGCTCCAGGATCCAGGGTTTTATAGTACTTGGGGGCCTCTCCCTCCAGCTCCTTGCAGGGAGCTGGTAGTGGGGCCCCAGGTTGAGTAACCCTGGGTTCTGTCGCCTGTCCCCACTCATATCTTTATTTACGGAGCTTTAGTTTGGCGTTTGGATATTGGTGAGAACTTAATATAATAGGAGTGTTCCCGGGAGGGACTCACGACAGTTACTTTACACAGTTGTCAGGAAATTGCGCCTCAAATCAAATATGTAGATGGTGAAGGGTAGTTGATGGGGGCATGTTGACTGGATGTTGACTGGTCGTCTGGAGCGTAGATGATGCATCGACTTAGCTTCAGGGGATTGAACGGTAATGGGTGGAGAACGAATGGGGTTGCCCGGGTGAATCCGGATGGAAACTAAGATGATTTTCCACTGCAACACAGGAATGAAGGTATTACCTCCGAACGAACAAGGTTTCAAACGCGAAAATGTATATCACTCAAACTCCTTTGCCTCAGCCCAATTCTGGCAAATGAATATTCTCACTGAACTTTACATTATACAGTCTACCGTAGCTCTTTGCTTATTTCTGGCTTTGCAGTATTTGATCAGCCAGACAGTGAAACTGGAATCGTAAAGTACACCGTAGGTTTAAGTAGGGTAAGAATGTAGGTTCTGGAGCATCCTGTTTGAACATGCTCGTCAGGCGGACCAGCTGCCTCCTGCCTTAGCGCCAGAAAGCAGACTACAGGAATCCTTTTCCCAGTTTCTTGGTCTGCTATTTCTCACATTTCCCATTAGCGAACATAAATTTCCTCCATCTTCAGGGAGGGAAATAATATAGGAACTCGATGGGTCAGTTTAGGAGTTTCATGGTCGTGAAAGGAAGGGTGCCGAGGCACTGATACAGTGCCACTTCACATTTCGACAGCACCTCTGTTCTTTGAGCCACTCTTATAATGGAAAAGAATGTGTTTGACAGAAGCCCATTGAGGAAACGAGGCACATTTGGTTCTAGCCCTGGCGTAAATATTCATTGGGGAATTACTTAGTTGATTGAAGGCTATAGGTAATTATTATTATTATTATATTATGTAGTAAAGCGCGAGCTCCATCTTCAGAAAGCAGAGGGTGGCCCAAGTTCAAGTTAAACTGTTTTGCAAACTGAGCCTTGAGCTGGACAAAGGGATGAGCGTATGATCTTTGAATTTTATCTTCATGAGGAAATAGGCGTTGAAATTAATAGTGAAGTAACACTCCATTTCCACCAGTCTCTTGGGTCAACTTGATGGAAATCGGTGTTGAGGATTGGTTGAGGGTGCAGAATCCGATTTTGGTTCATTATTCTGTGAATAATACACCTATATAATCGCTCAGCAATAAATTTTTAAAACACCCCCTCAAAATTTTTTTCTTTTACGTTTCAAGGTGCATCGATTCCAAAAATGCCGGCTTCATTTTCGGTCTAAAAAATTCGTTCTTTCGCACACATGTTCCATTTGGGCCCTATTTGTGTCCCGAAACTTTGCAGCCCGATCGGAATATACCCAGGGGTGTTATGAGTGAAAATGTGTATAAAAATAGGTACCGTAAAATGGGGTGACTAAGTGCCACGTTTTGAGGTTTTTTAAATATCCTGGTCTCAATTCTTGAGCTATTGCGCTGAAATCCTTGGGGGACGTTGCTGAATATCTCAGCGATAGAATAATGACTAAAACAATTTTTTTGGGTCGATAGGGGTGGTGGGAGAAATGCAGGTTTGTGGCATATTTCCACCCCATGGGGTGGGGTGACTATGTGCCACTCCGATTTTGATGTCTCCACGCCTGTCTAGTTGACTCTGGCCCATTTTCGACCCCGTTTTCTGAAACTAGAGAAAATTTCCTATACAGGAAAAATGTAGTCACGTTAACATGAAAAATTCTAGGAATTTCTCAGACGACTTAAAAAACACCTAATTTTTCAAACCAGCTGATTTTCATTTGGGCGATAAACAGAAGTCATTTCTATTAAATATGTTTATTAAAATATCTTCTAAAACCTTCTTAAACATGGTAACAAGTTGCATAAATCACGTTCTGCCTCAAATAAAATTTTAGCTACACATTTAATTTTTTTTTTCAGTCTCACAAATAGGATAACTTTTTTATGGGGGCGATAAGTGCCAATAAAGAAAATTTTGACTTAGAAAGATACATTAATCAGACTGTATAAAAGGCCTAAAAATTGACTAATTGCATCGAAAAATACCTAATATTGTAGGTTAACGAAAAAACTCAAAAGAACTCAAGATCCTACCCACCAAGGGTTGGCAAACGTTGGTTGTAGATTTAATTCACCGTTTCAGATCAACTTTGAAAACTCCGTCGTTTCCAAGTAGAATCGGAGCAGAAATATTCCATTCTACCTGGTCCTCTGGGTACCACAATTCGTCAGGGGGCTGTGGCCATATCCAATGCTTCCCTTTTCGGCTCATAGCAGAAATGCAGACTTCTCCAGCTTCGTCTAAGCCAGAGATGACTCTGCCTGGATACAATCGGCCTTTGCATTTAACTGCAACGAAATCACCCACTGTAGCGATGGGGGTTGAACACACAACGTGAGGAACAGAGTCACGTGAAGCATTAGGTGAAGCTCGAGCAGAAGTCGATGACATGTTGACGTTTGGAGAAATCGGTCTCTGATGATCTGGGCCTTGAGCTGAAGAGGATGGGAAACAATTCAAGGCATCGTCTTCAACGTCGGACTGAGATTGGAAGAGAGACCCAACGCTAGAATCACTCTCAGCATAAGGGATGTCGTCCTCATTTGCACTTGATAGCGAATCGGTGTTCATAGAACGTTCTTCCCTTCGAGCACTCCAAGATCCTCCAATGAATAATCTTTATACGGCCTCGCACCGAGTTTCCTCACATACTTCCGCGGCATAGCTGAGAAAAAACGACAAGACACATTGAAAAATGGGTGGCACATAGCAACCCCTGTTTTGCACTACTCTGATAAACTGCATCATATTTCGGTTCAGAAGACATTTTGGAAAACATCCTTTGCAAGGGGGCTTGATGGATACATGTGCAATTGAAAACGAAACTTACCGACGCACGGGGATCTCCACGAGAACTTGCCCAACAAGAACTAGGACAGCAACACAAAAAAATGTGATATCACAGAAAACACCGATGGACTGATAACACGAACGAGCAACCGCGGGATTGAACGTTCTGCACTCTAGCGTATCCCCGGAGAACCTCTTCTGAAGAGAAAAATGCGGAACCTGGTCAAGTTCATCTCTGACACCGGTAGGGTGCGTCCAAGTGATGGATTCCAGGGTGGCACGTAGTCACCTCACCAGGCACTTAGTCACCCCATTTTACGGTACTTTTTGTATTTTAGTAACATGTTAGTAACATGAGCTTTTGAGGTATATTTTTCCATGTTTTTAAGGCGAGAAGACCGAATATGAAGTCGATTTTGACCAAAGAGTGGAAAATTGAGTTCTACCAAATGTTCAGCTCCCAAAATTGATTTTTTATGAGTCAAAAACCTGGGAAATCGTCTGAAACCACCATCAATTTGTATAATAACACTAGAAAAAGTGTCAAAACGTGGATCAAGACGTTAAATGGCACTATCAATGATCAAAGATAATTTGAAAAAAAAAAAAAAAAAAAAATATCGTACCTACCTAATTTGTGTTTCGGGGGCCAAAATAGGTGGAAACCACCAGAAATAGCTATTTCAATTATTTCACATGAATGAAACAATAAATGAACAGCCAACATTTCTGCAGGTATGTCCAGTAGAATAACAAACCCATGTGACAAGGACTTTGCAGTGTTTTTAATGTGAAAAAAACCACAGTCATGCAGCATGGCTATAAGAGCGAATTTTCGAAGAAATAACTGATTTTATGTAAAATGTGATGTTTGGGATATCTCATTCAAATATGGGCAATCTTAAACTTATTGGGTAATTATAGGTATTCAAGTATGTACGTATATTGAAGTATTGGTACTACAATATACGTACAGTTACTTATCCAACATACGTACAGTACTTATGTTACGTATCCAATACAGAGTAGGTATTGGATACGTAACAAATTTTTTGTTCCATTTTTTGCCGAGTAACACCTCGGTTTGTAGATTTTCCAACGCTGAACACGATGGTGAAGTCATAATTGCGATATCCCATTCCGTTATCAGATTAGAGCAGACGAACCAGGAAGAACATCTCAAGAAATAACCACGTTCCTTCATCTTCAAAGTGCTCCAGTTTGAGAACGGAATGGGATATCGCAATTCTGATTTCGCCATCGTGTTCAGCGTACAAAAACCTTTAAAATGAGGTGTCACTTGTCAGGCTGCTTCATTTTGGGAATTTATGGGTAATTTCCCCCCCTAAAACTCCCCAAAATTCCCCCTAAGAGTGACCCGATTCTGCCCATCCACGAACTTAGCCTGTCGATTGCCAAGACAGATTTTTCGTGCAAATTTGACTTTTTATCTCAATTCTTTCGAGAGTTATCGTCTGGAATGACACATACATATATAAATATATATATAATTTTTGGTGTCTTTCGGCAGGGAATTCAGGATGGTCTGAAACGGATTTTGGTATAAAAATCTTTCGGAAATTCGAGTTTTAAAAATTTTGGACCGAGAACAATAGCTTCCTTTTCTTCGAAAATTCGCTAAAATGCGAAATTCTGACTCGTATCCGTATACCTGCGATTCTCTACATACTGTAACTGAGCACCATCAAGCTGATGTAAAAGCTTCATTGAGGCTAATTCCAATTAGTTGCTGCCCGAAGGCTGCGTTTGCATTATCTTGTAAGCAGATGCAACAATATGGCTTACATTATCATAATACTGTACGCAAATAATAACAGCGGACCGGAACGGCGGAGGAGTTGAACAACCCATCTATTTCTCCGGATGTGACCCCTGCACAGAGCCACCCTGATTCCAACGAATCGTCACCGACGCAGTCAAGTCGACCTCAATTGTATTTTTTGCGGTTTTCGACGCCCATTGTCAATGCCCACTTCTCAGACGGTTGCCTCTAATCGCCTCATTTTACTGTAAACAGGTTCAGGTCTGAGCCTTTCAGGACAATCCTTCGATGACAGTCCTACAAGACACAGCGCTTCACACAGAATTTCCCTTGAAATAATGAGTCGGACGCTCATCATTTACAAAGCCTGATTTATATTTAAATCTTCAGTGGTATTCGAATGAGTCTTGGATATTCGGACTTCGTGGCATCGCGGTGGGAATAATAATAGCATACTTCAGAATTGAAATATGGGGTAATTTAATAAAGTATACCCCAAAAACTCTGCAAAGTCCTTGTCACATGGGTTTATTCTTCTATTGGACATACCTACAGAAACGTTGACTGTTCATTTATTGTTTCTTTCATGTGCAATAATTGAAATAGCTATTTCTGATGGTTTCCTCAAATTTTGGCCCCCAAAAATATGAATTACGCTCTCTTTTTTTGGTTGATTATTCTGTGAATAGTACACCTATGTAATCGCTAAGCAAAAAAATTTTAAATCATCTTTGATCATTGATAGTGCCGTTTAACAGTCTTGATTCGCCCACTGACACATTTTCCAGTGTTATTATACAAACTGATGGTGATTTCAGACAATTTCCCAGGTTTTTGATTCATACAACATGGGAAACGATACATCACAAGCTCGTGTTCACTAAAACCTCAAAAAAACCCTCGAAAACCCCTATTTTTACACCCCTTTTTCACCCATAACACCCCTGGGTGTCTGCCGATCGGGCTGCCGAGCCTTGGAGCACAACTTCGACCCAAATGTGTTCCTCCCAAATGGGGACCCAAACTCTGTGCGGAAGAACGACGATTTTAGATCAAAATTTAACGTAAATTTAAGGCTGAAACTTCGTTAGAACCTAAATTTTCCATTCATTGGTCAAAATCGACTTCATATTCGGTCTTCTCGTCCTAAAAAATTGGAAAACGATACCTCACAAGCTCATGTTAAATACAAAAAATGCTGCAAAGTCCTTGTCACATGGGTATATTATTCTATTGGACAAACCTACTGTTCATTTATTGTTTCTTTCACGTGAAATAATTCGAATAGCCATTTCTGATGGTTTCCACCAATTTTGGCCCCCAAAACACGAATTAGGTAGGTAGGCTCTTTTTTTTTGACATTTTATGTCTTTACTTTGCTACATAAACTCGAAAATGAAACGCGGGACATGCAACGGAGACATGCAACGGAAACAACGTCACGAAAATATTTCTGATGATTTTCGCTTACAACCGATTCGTTGCTACGGAACGTTATCTTCGCCAGTTATCATCGTACAAAAATCGTTCACCACTCGTTGCTCGTTGGATAGCTCTCGATTTACCTAACCATACTACGTTAACCACTGCGGACAGCGTGGCCAACAAGCTGCGGTATGAGCGTGATTGTTTAAATGAATGTTTACGTACATAATACAGTGGAGTCCGGCTAATCCGAACTAATTGGGACTGAAGACTGTTCGGACTAGGTGACCAAAACAATTAAGTACGAAGTACTTGGTGTGGGTGCGGGAGGGAGCGCTAAGACATAAAATGTCCCTCGTGGTTGCGTACTTGTACGGAAGCTGTACCCACCGTTTGTGTTTTTGCAGTAGGTATCTCCATACAACATAAAAATAACTTCATTTTAGGACGAGTTTTATAGGATGATTTATGAGTATAGATTTTTTATGGATAAGAAGATCCATAAAGCATTGATATAAAAAATTTTGTTCCGTATCAGTCAGTACAAAAATCCACGTAAAGCGCATAAATATACGAAAAAATGACTGCAATGAGCTGAAATTTTTCTCGTCTGGTGCGTACACGAATAAATCAGAAGTTTTTCCGACGCGTGAGCAGGCCACATGATATATATACTTACCTGCCCATGTCTAAAAGACTCGCGCCTCGAATACTGTAAAACGTTTCTACTACGAGCAATTCCAGAAACCTTCGAGGGAGTGCGCACAACAATTCATTTTTTAAATCTTTGACCATTGATTGTGCCATTTAATCGTCTTGATCCACGTGCTGACACTTTTTCCAGTGTTATTATACAAATTGATGTGGATTTCAGACGATTTCCCAGGTTTTTGACTCACAAAAAATCAATTTTGGGAGCTAAAATTTGGTAAAACCTCAATTTTCCACTCTTTGGTCAAAATCGACTTCATATTCGGTCTTCTCGTCCCAAAAACATGGAAAACGATATCTCAAAAGCTCATGTTACTAATATGTTGCTCAAACGCAAAAAGTACCTATTTTTACACACATTTTCACTCATAACACCCCTGGGTCGGGCTGCACAGTTTAGGGACACAACTAGGGCCCAAATGGAGCATGTGTGCGAAAGAAGGAATTTTTGAGACCGAAAATGAAGCCGGTGTATGCTTGATACAGCGGACGGACATTTTCTGAATCTACGCACCTTGAAACGAAAAAGAAAAAACTTTGAGGGGGTGTTATAAAAATTTTTTGCTGAGCGAATACATAGGTGTATTATTCACAGAATAATAAACCAAAACACAAAGAACACCTTCTTTTATACCCATTTTTCATTCATAACACCCTTGGGCATATTCCGATCGGGCTGCAAAGTTTCGGGACACAACTAGGGCCCAAATGGAGCATGTGTACGAAAGAAAGAATTTTTTAGACCGAAAATGAAGCCGGTGTATGCTTGATACAGCGGACGGACATTTTCTGAATCTACGCACCTTGAAACGGAAAAGAAAAATTTTTTGAGGGGACGTAATAAAAATTTTTTCCTGAGCAAATACATAGGCGTATTATTCACAGAATAATAAACCAAAATAGACGTGACAATGCACCATCCTTGGCGGTTTAATGTCGTTTCACTTTGTGTTGAGCCAGTAACTGAGGTAGTAAGAGAGACCAGGTGGGTCCGTGCATTCATGCTTGGAACATTGGCCTTTCTGGATTTCAGAATTATTTTGACTTGTTTCTTCATAGCAGCGCCTTATAACAGCAACCCCCGAGACCTGCCTGAGAGAGGAAATGTAGAAACACTGTTCTTAACACCTACCTACCCTTCTAAATTCGTAATTCCCATGTTTTACGGACAGAAATGCAGAACGATGTAAAAAAGTGTGCCAGCTCGAGTAGGCAGTATAATGGGTTCCTCACTTGAATCACAAGAACGTGCAGAATAGTTGGGTAGGTTCATTCAGTGGACATGTGAAGTATCCACGCATGGGTTAATGACTAAACGACTCAGGTCACATGGACTAACAGAATTAGTTGGGTAGGTCCTGTCGGTGGTTGGGCAAAGGACAAAGGCAACGAGGATTTTTCGTTTGCGCATGCGCAGACGAAAGTTATAGTATGATCTTGATGGAATGAATTTGAGACCATCCAACCACTCACCTCCATCTATCTTCCAAATTTCACCGCTTTCCGATGATTGCAGGGCAGTAACGAGCGCTACGAGGCCATGACGCTTGCGCATGCGCAAACGAAAGCTACGGTACGATTTCAATAACTTTTATGTTGGACCATCTGCGATCCAACCCGCCTGTACCCTCAACAATTCACCTCTGTACGGCTATTTTTCACGTAATTAGAAGTGCCACGAGGAAATGGTCAACATTTCATGTTGGCGCACGCGCAGACGAAAGTTACAGTACGTTTCCAATGAGATCCATATGGAAATATCAAAGTATTATTCCAGATCGACCCTCCAAGTTTGAACTCATTTCAACGACATATCAAGGTAGTTATGGACGTTTCAAATATTTTAAGTTTGCGCATGCAGAAACGGAATTTAGGGTACGGTTTCAATGCATTTGAAATGGGATTATCTGCAATCCAACCCGCCTGTACCCTCAACAATTCACCTCTGTACGGCTATTTTTCACGTAATTAGAAGTGCCACAAGGAAATGGTCAACATTTCATGTTGGCGCATGCGCAGACGAAAGTTACAGTACGATTCCAATGAGATCCATATGGAAATATCAAAGTATTATCCCTTATCGACCCCCCAAGTCTGAACTCGTTTCAGCAACATTGAAGGTAGTTATGAGCGTTTCAAGTATTTCACGCTTGCGCATGCGCAGACGAAAGTTACAGTTTTTGATGATTTTGGTATGGGACCGTCTGTGAATCCCGCACCTAGCCTCCAAATTTCAGCCCATTTCGACCATTATTTTGGGTAGTTGTGGGCATTACAAGGAATTTACCACAAACAGACAGACACACGGAACCAAAAATGTTCGTTGATGCCTGAAACGCAAAATGGTAGTGGAAATTTTCATTTCGGAGGACATAATTTTTTTACTCAATCACGAATCCAAAGGCTTCCCTACCTTCCGGTAGTGAGGAAGCAAAAATTATCTAAATATGGTTTTGACGAACTATCATGAACATATTCTTAGCTCAATACTGGCAAACGGCCAACAACAGTTTCAATGTCGATAGCCATAAAAATATATTCAAAGACCAGCCATTTTGGATATGAAACAGTGTTAATTTGAGCTAACATTAACATCAATACAGTAATCGTCTTTATATGTGAGAGGAGAAATTCTGTAATTAACCAACTAGTTTTATAAATATAGGGGTGAACAAACTTTTAGTTTGGACAAGAATACACAATGCAGTTACACTTGAATGATTATGCACACTCAAGTTAGGTTAACTCAAACATGCACAAGTTAATAATTAAATTAAATAATAACTTTGGAGAACCCTAATGCCTACATAAATTCTGATGCATAAATGTACTGACAATTTATCATTAAAAATAACTCCATAGTCATGAAGAACGGCATGGTTCTCAAATAAAGAAATTCAAGTATCTATTCATATAGAGTTAGATAAATAGGGGTTGCAATTTTCAGAACGCCGTAGCTCAAGGGAAAAGAACATTAATTATCTATCTATTTAAAATTAGATAAGAAGGGGGTGTTGCAGTTTTCAGAATGCCGTAGCTCGAAAACTTTCAATAGAAAGGTGTGTTTTTATGATGTTTTTAAACTGATTCCGAACTTGAAGATTTTTTTAAGACCTCCCGGAGCATTGTACATCCAGCCGTTCGTTCACTGTAAGGCCCTGAAGAGTGGACATAAATGCACCATCAACGTGAGTGTGAATCACACGGTGTACATCCAGCCCAGATATCACTACTAGGGAACAACTGTTTATAGTCACGCACGGCTTCTCGCGTCACGAAATCGAGTTGGTTGTTCCGTGATATTTTGTTCATTTGAAGAGAGATGGTTAGTTAGCATTTTGTTGATCGGCACTTTTGGTTTATTATTTTCGATAATGAACCTTCAGAATCGAGCAAGAAAAAATAATTTTTAAACCTCCCTCAAAATTTGATGGTTTCCATTTTAAGGTATTTATTTTCCTTAGTTACCATGAAACAAAATTAATGAAATTCGGTTTGTAGCCCACTTGGGGTCTAGTTCTAGTTGGTCAACGAAGCTCGGCGTTACTACCAGCCATTAGCCATGGGGTCAACATTAGGGGCTTCAATTTTCAGCTCGCCAACTTTCAATAGAAGGGTATGTTATGTTGGTT
Organism: Leptopterna dolabrata; assembly: GCA_954871275.1. Classification (NCBI taxonomy): domain Eukaryota; kingdom Metazoa; phylum Arthropoda; class Insecta; order Hemiptera; family Miridae; genus Leptopterna; species Leptopterna dolabrata. Next base: position 80,936,827 of record OX940975.1, on the reverse strand, counting down.
TATTATTTTCACTAATGAACCATTGGAATCGGGCATGAATATTTTTACCCCCCCCCCCCCCCCCCTCTCAAAATTATGGTTTCCGTTTCAAGGTACGTAGAATCCGAAAAGAGAATTAAAATTTAAAAAAATTCTGTTCGTACGCCGTACTTCGCACTGTACTTAGTTAACATGAACTAAAATTAATGATATTTGGTTTGTAGGTCCCAGTTGGTCCGCGAAGCTCGGCTAAGGGGTGAAAAATAGGGGTTGAAATTTCTGGGCGCTGTTATTTTGAACCTTTTCAAGTTTTTAAACTGAACTCTAACTTGGGAATTTTTTGAGTCCACCCGGAGCAATGTACGCCCAGCCGTTCGTTCGCAGTAAGGCCCTGAAGAGTGGACATAAATGCACCATCAACGTGAGTGTGAATCACACGGTATACGTCCAGCCCAGATATCACTGCTACGGAACAACTGTTTATAGTCACGCACGGCTTCTCGCGTCACGAAATCGAGTTGGTTGTTCCGTGATATTTTGTTCATTTGAAGAGAGATGGTTAGTTAGCATTTTGTTGATCGGCACTTTTGGTTTATTATTTTCGATAATGAACCTTCAGAATCGAGCAAGAAAAAATAATTTTTAAACCTCCCTCAAAATTTGATGCTTTCCATTTTAAGGTATTTATTTTCCTTAGTTACCATGAGCCAAAATTAATGAAATTCGGTTTGTAGCCCACTTGGGGTCTAGTTGGTCCACGAAGCTCGGCGTTACTACCAGCCATTAGCCATGGGGTCAACATTAGGGGCTTCAATTTTCAGCTCGCCAACTTTCAATAGAAGGGTATGTTATGTTGGTTTATTATTTTCACTAATGAACCATTGGAATCGGGCAATCGGGCATGAATATTTGTAACCCCCCCTCCCTCTCAAAATTATGGTTTCCGTTTCAAGGTACGTAGAATCCGAAAAGATAATTAAAATTTAAAAAAATTCTGTTCGTACGCCGTACTTCGCACTGTACTTAGTTAACATGAACTAAAATTAATGATATTTGGTTTGTAGGTCCCAGTTGGTCCGCGAAGCTCCGCTAAGGGGTGAAAAATAGGGGTTGAAATTTCTGGGCGCTGTTATTTTGAACCTTTACAAGTTTTTAAACTGAACTCTAACTTGGGAATTTTTTGAGTCCACCCGGAGCATTGTACGCCCAGCCGTTTGTTCGCAGTAAGGCCCTGAAGTTTGGCTTCTGAGTGGGAATCACATGGTATAGTACATCCGGCCCACATATCATTGCTAGGGAACACCTGATTAAAATCACGGATGGCTGTATGAAATCGAGTTGGATGTTCCGTGACATTATTTCATTTGAAGAATGATGGTAATATTTGAATTTGTTGATTGGTTGGTGCGGCTGTTTTGTAACTACTAATAAAACTGCACATTACTGCGTAAATAACAAGAAATAATTAATTATAAAATTCTCGAATCCACCACTTATTAATGAAACTGTAATTGCCCAGCCGGATCCAGTACTCGATTTAGGGCTTTCCTGGAGGGAGCACGCTGGTAGGTATTGACCACAGAAAACAGTGATATACGCAGAAACTTTTTTCATTCCAAAGATTCATTATTGAAAAATAATAAACCAAAACCTTGAGAGAAATTATCGTGATACCCATCATCTTTTCCTCTTCAACCGTTTCTTCTTTACATGTAAATATAATATTCTTTGAAAATGAACAGTGTTTGTTACTCGGCATTAACGACCCAACCCGCTCGTTAGACAAGGATTTTGAGGAATTCTTAGATTTCCATCCAATGACAAGTACCCATTTGCGCTGTTTTCGGTGCTCGATGAGTTTTGCAAACGGCTGGGAGAAAGGCAAGAGTTAGCTTTCCTAGGAATCAGCCGATATGGTATTTTGGTGGCAATTAGAATGTTATTTTATTTCATTTTGTCCTAAATCCTCTTGTCCTCTTTTCTTATGAATATAATGAGTTCCGTCTCTAGAAGTGTCTGGTTGTACAATAATTTATTCCAACTTGAAGATAATAGGTACACCAGTGAAGTAAGGTACGAGTAGGTACAATCGGTAGGACCTCAGTATCACCTTTGTTCGCGAAAAGAAGTGAGGGGCAGGTGTAACATGTCGTGGCGATACTCGTTCATTAGCCTGCAGTTCTTGCAGACAGAACCCACTCCAGTGCTCATCTCTAAATCGGGTCAATTTCATCCTTTCGAGCTGCACTTCTTTTGATAAATGGGTATTTGAAAATATAATAACCTACAATTTGAACAGATCAGCAAACAACTGAACAATTTGATGACAGCTCAGCAAAAGTCCATTACGATCAATCTCAACAGCGAACTCCAAGTTTAAATGTGCTTTATTAGGTTTACACAGTAAATGATCATTTTACTAAAAATGTATTTTGATGAAAACAGGCTGTCGAAATGTGGGTTTTACATAGTTTTATCCCTGGGAATAGAATATATCACATCTTTACCGATTTTGTCCGAGCAAACTGCGTAGGTCCGGCGCATTTAAAAAAAATTGTTTTCGTGTACAACCAGCTGTATCATGCTTGAACAACTTCCTCAGTTTTGGTTTCCGAAAAATGGTTCACCACTCGTTGGAAAACTTTCAACTATCTCAGACTGTCACTCTCCCATCTCCCACTCTCTATTCTATCCTCTTTGATTTATTATTATGTACTTCACCAAGTTGGTAGACACCTATCTACTTTTTGAGTACCTACCAAGGTATCCAATCCAGTACCTAATTATTTGTGTAATTTGAAAGGGGGAAGCGTGGATCGGATAAGACGTGTAGGCACATGAATGTACTTGCGCGCAGGTAGTTTCGGTAGAAGACCAGGAAATGCTTAATTTGAATCGTTTGGAACGGGGTCGCCTGCTTTGTTTAGCCCCACGTCAGTCGAAACCAAACCAACTTGCTCGTAATCAAGTCCTACAGACTAAATCCAGTCTTCTTCGATCTCCTCAGGGTATTCATGCCAAAGCCACGTCACCATAACTGACATCCAGGCCTCTTTCACCATAATCGGGGAAAAGTATTATTAACTTCGACTTCTTTTTTGCACCTCTCACCAGCCTCAAACGCCAGCTCACACTTTACCTGAGACAGTGACATATTTTCATTATCTTTGAATTTTCTTTGGTTTTTCCTGTTTCAAGTGTGTTGTGGTACCCACCTATAATACCACTCAACTCTGTAACGTTCAGATTATACTCAATAAACCAAGTGGATGGAAGAAGTCTACTGAGATGGGAGGCGTCCAACCACCAGCTCTCCCCACCAGTCTCTAACGACTGCAGGAGGGTGGAACAAGCCCTATATAACCTGTACTCCCGACCAGATTTCTTCATTCTACACGAAACTTATCTCTCTCTCCCCACCTTCCTTCCCTCGAAAAGACCTCGTGAGTGGTGGAACCTGCCTAGGTGAGGCCTTTATAGTATAACCAGCGTGGAGGAACCTTCCGAGCACCTCCTTCATAAAAGATCTCGCAGATTGGTGTAACCTGCCTGGTGAAGCCTTCGGGTATAACCGGTGTGGTGGTAACCTTCCGAGCACATCTCCTACTACCTCATACCCTCGCCTATCCCAGGCTTACCAGCCATTCACCACAGTGGTAACCCCGACAACCCATTCACAACAGTGGTGACTCCTACATCCGAGTCACAACAGTGCTGACCCCGACAACCGAATCACAACAAAGTGTACTTTCCTTTTTTCTTCTATTTTATGCACACTGAAGCTAGGTTCACATACAGACGTAATTCCGGACGGCAGTCCGGCACGGCAACGCTATTGGCCAACACAAAATGGATTATTGCAACGTAATGTCTTGGATAGTATATCAAAATCTCCAGATATTTTCCGCTGTCGGATCCGTTGCCGTATATATGCGCAGAGCTTACTGCACACACCTCTCCTGTTTGGTTGTTCAGCCATATTGAAATTCGAAATTTGTGGTTGATTTTGCGGTTTCAAGTTCGAGCAATTGTTTGTTTTTTGCGTTTGCGCTTCAGCTGCCCTGTGAACGCCTCTGCGGCAAAAATTTCGGAAAACGCGTTGCCGTCCGGAATTGCGTCTCCATGTGAACCTAGCTTGAGTTTACAGCTCTAAATTTTTATACATTTGTAAATTGGCAGCCGTACTATCAAATAAAAAAATAAATAAATAAAGTGTAAATTCGAGCGTAAACCGAATTCAAAGTTCATTTGTTGGTTGAGTATTTGATGTACATGTTGTTGATCCCAACCCTAGCAATCACCACAACCGACTCCTCCCTTTCCTCTAATTTAGTCTGTCCCTGGTATCATACGTCTTTTGCGGAAGCTACTACAATGACTGTATTTTATAGTTTGTGATCACAGATGAATGAATACCCCCAATCCCAAATGCATAGTCAACGACATGCTTTGTTCTCCCATGTGACCACTGAGGAAGGGTGGAACTCGCCGGTTTGTTTTCATTGTAAAATAAAAGTGGCCCAACCCCCTCACAGTTTCAAAGGAAGTAAAACCCATGACGCGATTAACGTCAATCAAGGAGAATAACTGGGCAGTTACGTGGGTGCCGGATGACATGATCTTGAAGGTAGAGACGGAGTCTGACCGAGCCTCACGAAAATTAAGATGGATGGGAGGTTCGTCGTCAAATTTACTGTTCACGCGAGTTGATTGAATCATCGCTCCAACACGAGAAAACATTTTTTAGTCCTCTAACGATAGATTAGAACAACCAAGTTAGTGGGTTCTGACAAATTGATGAAGTGAGACCTGAATGGCATGTAACTATATAGAACATCACAATAAATAGTGCTACCTATATGCCCATAACGATCATTCATTTTATAAATTTACTATGGGTCGGCCTCCTGGGTCGGCCTAGGTGCCAGTGTACCTAAATTTTACAGCAATAAAAAAAATTTCTGGTCGTACAGCATGTATTAATGGGCTACTTTCTACCAAATTAAATGAAGATAAATCTGAAACAATGCGCACGGTATGTGTTCAAATGAAAGTAGCACCTTCCCACGCTTTTGTTGATTTTACTGAATTAATTTTTTCATCGATTTTTAAGATTTTAAAGATTATTAAATTAAACATTAAAATTAAATACATAGTATAATTATACAGAATAATATATATTGAATTAAATATTATTCGATTAATTAAGATTTTAAAAAAACAGGATCACAATTTTTCCAAAAATTCTCTGAGTGGTTTGGTGATGAACTCATGGTGATTTTTTTGCCATTTTTCACGATGTTTAGCCCTGTGACGTCGTCACCCCTGTGACGGTGGCTATTCTCGAGTCGTTTACTGTTCCGGTGAAGACGGGGTCGTTTTGGCTGAAGCCGAATCGAAATCCCTTCTTAACTGGTGATGATCTCACTTGTCTAAGAGGGGGACTCTCGAGGGTCCACCGTCACACTCTGCCACATGGTAGCAGAGCGTGGTTTGGTAGTATGCGCTGAGTAATTCACCATACCCCATCCACTTTTTGTGGGCTTACCAGAAGGATAAGCCCAAAGGTTTTCCCGAAAGATTCCTTTACAAACATCCTGTCCCTTTGATAATACATACTTTATTGGCTTCCCTACTCCCTTTCCCCTCTTTAGGGTGTCAGTATAATTAAAATATATTGAGCTCATTTGAAGGCGATTAATACCGTGTCCCAATAGCTGTTCCGTCCTAACGATGGAGGTTGATCACTTAGAGGTTGCCCAGATGAGCACAATTCACTGGACAACAACCACTGACATAATTTTTTCTCCGCCAATACTCGTATATAGGAGCTTTTTTCTCCTCCAGTAATTGTTACTGAGATAGTACCATTACGATGGAGGTTAGTCACCTTGAAGTTGTTTAGATGTCCTTTCCTGAACCAGAACTTCATACTAATTTTCATTCCCCCTTTTCCCTATCATACTTCTGCTACCCAGAAGTATGTCATTTGGGGAGGAGTGCGAAGGTGGATGTTCTCGAGTCGTTTATTGTTCCTGTGAAGATGGGGTCGTTTTGGCTGAAGCCTAATCGAAATCCCTTCTTAACTGGTGATCATTTCGCTGGTCTAGTAGGGGGACTCTCGAGGGTCCACTGTCATACCCCGGATACCCCCCAAACACTGATTGTGATCTGACCCGCTTTTTATTCTTGAGAACTGCTCATACTTTCCAAATGAATGCAATCAAAATCATCAAATTAAAATTTGTTGGTGGGTTACCTAATCATCCCGATTTGAACGAAACTTGAGAATGTGTCTAGGTCATGGAATGTGAGATGTCAATAAAACTGTAAAATTCAGGCGGGAAAAAATACGGTACACCTACCTAAATGTCTAATCTGAATGAAATGCGAAGAATATGTCTTGGGCGTCCCGATCTGAAATCTGAGATCATTAGTGCTAATGTGTTAGATTAGAGCGTGAGGTCATGTTATTGTGTATGAGATTGGGTAGGTGAAACGGCATGGTTGTCAAATGTAATTGTAGGATGGTGCCTAACAACCAGTGAATGGAAAGTTAGGGATGATTATGACATCAAGTTGGGTGCAAGGTCGACAGGAATTTCAGAAATGAGACGGCGCCAAAATATTGATAATTCAGTTGGTATCCTCCCAGTGTTTTTCTCAAGTGACCGATTTGAAAGAAACTACGAGAACAGGTTACAAGAATTTTGTAACGGTTCAGTAGATATGTAGGGGAAGGTGTGGTAAGATGACGAAGCTAAGCTTCTGCGATTTTCCTGGCCTCAATAAATGGATTAAAAAGCTGAAATTTGTATAAGAACCTCTTCCAATCGTTCGTAGAATATTATAATTTTTTCAGTCGCCTAATTCCACATTCAAGGGGTGAAAACAGATTTTGTTTTTTAAGTCATTTTCGTCATCTTGCCCCAACCTTGGGGCAAGATGACGAACAAAATATCATAACACAAAAACTCCATGTTCAAGCTTTATCCAAACAAGAGCGCCACCTTTATCCATCTCCTAAACTCCTCACTGCAAACATGTATGTACATGATAAACCAAACAATAAGTGACATAACTTTATGAATAGTTTAATGCTCATCAGCCAATATTAAGTGAAACATACCAAACTACTGAATAGTTTAATATGCTTAAGTTATCGATCGAGGTAGGTAGTTACTCATAATTAATGATGTGAAAAAAAAAGAATAAAAGAGAACTGTATGTTCAAAATAGCATGCGGGGCAAGATGGTGAATTGAAAACTCATTCATCATCTTATCCCAGTCATCTTTCGTCAACTTGAGGTCACCATTATTATGAAACCCTTGTTAGAAATTATCCAATACCATTGTAAATAAAATGGGTTTTGTACGAAACGGTAGGTTTTGAGTTGAACTTTCAGAATATTTGAGTGAGGAAGTTGAAAAACTCACCGTAGAATGGTGAATCCTTCGGAATTTAGCGACGAAAATTACATGGACTTTCACTAAAAACATATTAGGGTTCGTAGCTCCTCATACAGTGTGCGGAAGCGGATTTCTTGCAGCGAGTGTCAAAGGCAGCCAGCAGGGGACTCTGATGCTGCATTGCAGATGCTGCTACGAGTGAGCGACCAGGAGAAATACTGAATTCGTCATCTTACCCTAACTTCCCCTACACATTTTGGACCACTGGTATTTCGATGAATGTATTGCAACTGGTGAGGTTGGTACGCTTTAAAGTAAGGCGTTGAACCTTTAGCCCAACCGGTTAATATTTTTAATTGGGGTTTAAAGCAAGATGGATCCCAGAGGCCCATTGCCAGTGCGTAGCACGATCTCCTTTGAATAGATCTCTGCAATGTATGGGAAAAATAATACTCAGTATCGATGGAACTGGTTTGGTTCCGAGTCTATTGATTCATTCTCCCTCGCTCTCTTATAATGCGGTACCATCAGAACTTAGCGCGATAAGAGCAAAATAAGACCCTTTCCCGACATTTCCGGGCATTGTAAAAAATTAATAGCGGATTTTTTTTCTTCTCTCCAACTGGAGACTTTTATGGGAGAAGCGGTGAATGGGCGCCGCCGGCGCCGTTCCTGAGGTAGGACACGCGTCCGTAGCCGCCGTCAGCGCCCGCTCCAGAGAAAGTTGAACGGAGAATTTTTAATAGACAATAACAGCTCCCTAATTAGTCGAACTCGTAAGAGGCCTCCGGTCTCCGGATCGCTACTTTTACTTTTCTGCGATCTCTTGAATCATTTCCACCTCTTGGAGTTGGGCGAAGTACATGACGGCGATTAATAAAGGGACAACCGTGACAAGTAGAAAAGAAGGCGCTAATGTGTTTGGAAGTGGACTGGTGGGAAAACTCCTTAAAAGTTGTCTTATTAAACTTTCTCTTCCATGGATTTTCAATATCTATCTGCGTCCTTCCCAAGTAAATTCTGACATTATTCCAACCAATTTAAGAAGAAATTATCGTAGTTAAAAATTTGAGAATTTTGTGGAGTAGGTAGCTATACACCGGTACCTACTATCGGTAAGTACGTGAGCATGTTTTGGAATTATGTAGAATAGAATCGCTAAATTAATAAAGAAATACTTTACTGACAAAAAACAATATATATGTTAAGAGTTATTAGGCCTCGCGGGGCCTTGAAATGTAGTTACATTACATAAATTACTTGAGATAAATTAAGAGGCTGCCTTTCCTAAAAACTAAGTAAATAAATCACAAGATAAAACAATATTAAAAGGAAGGAAAAAACTAAAAGGAATGCTAATGACGTCTAACGATAGGCCTGGCCCGTGTTGTTAGGCAGTCAGTTGTCAAATTACATGAATAGTAATAATCATTTAACTACCCATACCTACTAACGCTGAATAGCAATGTAGACGGTAGATTTCCCATAGGTACTACGTGACCGGGAACCTCCAAAAACCAGATTAGGTAGTAGGACCGGAAAAAGTGTAAAGCAGGGTTAACTACGTATTATATAATAGGTAATTATATCGATTATTATATTATAGAACTATGTTATCGACTTATCCTTATCAAGATAGAATAGTAATCAACTGATCATGAGTACCAGTTTTGTTTTGAACAAATAAAAACAATTTCTCATTAAAAATACTATTTTATTGAAATCTTTGCTGACTTACGCATAAAATTATATTTAAAAGATTCAAGCTGTTTTTTCAAGTTTACTATGATTGAGTTACTTAATAATAGGGGGGGGGGGGGGGGAGGCTCAAGCGTTAAGGTGTGTTACATGAGGGAGGGGGAGGGTTAAAAAATGAAGAAAAAATGCGGTACGTAATATGTGTAAGACCCCGTAAGAGCTACGTCCGAAAATTTGGAACAGCCCAAAACAGGAGATTTGGATCTGTTCATAATATTGACATTTATAAACAGCAAGTGGGAAGATAAGACTTTACTCTTCCACCAAAACACAAACCTCTACACCGATACGATGTTGTTGCGAGAGGTTTTAGGCTGATATTGAAGAAACTAATGGATACAATAATTGTGAAATTATTACTCTTATAAATCTACCCTTTTTTCCTCCCCTTGAATCAACTACAGGAACGGATAGTTGTGTAAGTAGGAAACTCATTTAATAGGTATAATGTATGTTTTATTTAATTATTTATATTTATTGGCTTACAGATCTTCCAATCGCCCACATCTTGTTGTAGATGTGGCAAAAACTTGAGTTTAATAAACGATTTTTTCTTTACCACTGCTGACAAATTTGTCATTGCATGTCCTGTAACATCATCATAAAAAATAATATGACCCCAATTAATTTAATGTCGTGCTTTCTCCGCCCGCACGGCGGGTAACTTTGCTTGTGGTAGTTAAATGTAAACTGTCCTGAAGTTGAACGTTTGAACAATTACTGAGAAATAATAATTATTTCTCCGCACATGAAAAAGACAGGTAAGCCACTTTCATTGTATTATTTTAGTTTACAAAAATTATTGTACTTAATGAATTTTATTGTTAAAACTATTGTATTGTGAGAAAGATTGTATTTACTCAGATATATTGAATAAATTGATTTAGGCTCGTGTTGATTATGTTTCTATCGGTTAAACGTACGAACAGCTGACCGTACAATACTTCGGTTGGTCGAGCAAAATCCTAAAATTAAGAATTATTGAGATTTACAGGAAAAATCGTACACCCTTCTATTGAGATTATCGATCTAAACCATTTTTTATATGTCAACCAATATTTCTCCCCCCTTACTAATAACCATGTGTATGATTAAGTCTCTAGTATCATCTATACCCCAATCTGATGATCCTAGATACGGTTTTCTAAGGTATTTTTATCCCAATCGGAGCCCGCGAGCCAGATTTCAAAGTTCTTTGTTTTTCAAAGATACCAAGTGCTGTCCGCGGAGCCGGTGGCGTATAACCGGACCCCCCCCCCCCCCCCCCCCCGATTTCTGGTGGGATGTGGAAAAAAGTCTTTTGTCGATTCCAAAAATGCTTCTGTCACAAATCACCCTTCTGTTGCAGATCACCATTCATCATTATTGAAAATAATAAACCAAAAATCAGTACGTAAAATGGCAAAATTCAGGTCTAGTTCTGAGAGCCAATTGTTGATGTGGAGTGTAAAATATTGTTCGGTCCCGGCTGTGATTCGAACCTGCGACCTTCAGCATGAGATTCCGACTCGTACCCCACTGAGCTACGTGGCAACACGGGTAAGATGCAAGTGATGTGCGCTCTCAATCCAGGTTGATGCCTGCATACACGCTGCTCTTTAGGGCAAATTAAAATTTTTCGGCAGCGACGTAGAATGCTCCGGATGGTCTCAAAAATTCAGAAAAAAAATCAAACTATTTAAAAATGCGAGAAAACCCACACTTCAAAATACAATTTTCCGAGATAGGGATACTATGGATAATTTCAACCCCTATTTTTCACCCCTTAGAGTTGAGTGACAGTAACGCCGAACTTCGAGGACTAACTAGAGCACAAACGGGACCCATACACCAAATTTCGTGAATTTTGGTTCATGGGAACTAAGGAAAAAGCCGCGGAAGGCGTACGGCGTACGGACGGAAATATTTGTATTCGATATTCGTGTTCTACGTCCCTTGAAACGTGAACCATGAAACATTGGGAGGGAGGGCTAAAAAATGTTCCATGGTCGATTTCAAAGGTTCATTATTGAAAATAATAAACCAAAAGACCTTTTCACCGTGGGGGAGTGTAGTTGGTCTCAAAATTCTTAGAATGGAACCTACTTTCAATAAAAATATAAAAAAAAGTCATGGGTACACCTCATTGGTTGGTAGACCAAAATTTCTCCGATTCTCATATACCGGTGCTCTTAAATTTCTACTGAACATTTCGGAGTATTGCGTTTTTTGATATACCTGCCTATCGTCCCCCTGCATAGACAGTTTACCGATAGAAGTTGCCGGCCAAGCTGATACGAGGAGCGATCTAGTTGTGACTGGAGACTTGAAAGGTGGGGCAGGCAGGCAGGGGAAAGCTCAGGGCTGGAGACCACTGACACACTTCGCCCTCGACCTTTTCCGTCATAGCTCGACGGGGAGAAATTTTTCGCTGACCGAAACTCGGGGGACCGAGAGAAAGAACGTTAAACATAAAACGGAAATGCCTTCACAAACGAAACTTGACAATTCCTGAGTCGAAAGGGGCGAGGAAGGGGGACTCGTAGCGGGAAACTTCCGCCGCTCAGCCCAGAGGACATCATACCATTACCACCGCTATATTATGTAGGATCGCCTATGTTGCCGAATCTCCATAGTTGTTGTGATTGAGCTTTGATCTTCCTCCCAAGCAAGGGTAGAGGATTTTGTTGCAGTTTTGGTTTATTATTTTCAGTAATGAACCTTTGGAATGAAGCGTGAAAAAAAATAAAATAAAATAACCCCTCTAAATTTCATGGTTTTCATTTCAAGGTACGTAGAATCCGAAAATGGAATAAAAGATTTCTGTCCGTCCGCCGTTAAATTAATGAAATTTGGTCTGCAGATCCCATTTGGGGTCTAGTTGGTCCTCGAAGCTCGGCATCAGTCATCTCGAAGAGGTGAAAAATATAGGGCTTGAAATGCCCAAAACGCCGTTATCTCGAATTTGTTTGGTTTTTGAATTGATCTAGAACTTGGAACTGTTTTGAGATCCTCCGCAGCAATGTAAATCCAGCCGTTTGCTAGTAAGAATTTTGCACCGAATAGCTTCGTCAACATGATCATGAATGACTCGGTATATATCTAGCCCAGATATCACTGCTAGGAAACAGTTGAATATAGTCAATCATGGATATTATTTCATTTTGAAGAATGATGGTAATTTCGGATTTTGTTGATAGGCAGAACTTTCAACTTGAACAAATGTTATGCTTCATGAATAACAATAAACAATTACCCAACGATTGAATTCTTTTACCCACCGCATATTTATGGGACTATAATTCCCCGGCCGGCTCCAGTACTCAATTTAGGACTTCCCTGGGGAAATGCAACAGGGTAGGTATTAGGTATTGACCGCAGAAAACAGAGATACAGGTAAATAATAAACCTAAGTGTAATAATTCGCAGCGTTTTATCCTCTTGAAGCCTTTTGGTAACGTTCTGGCATAATTATCAGAGTTAATTTTTCAATTTTGGTTCAGTATCAGATTTTTGTTGGCGTTCATGTTTCTTGATCCGCGCTTGGAAGACTGACGTTGAAACCTTTGTCTCTTTCGAGTGTTGGTGGTGGCAACTGGGCAGCAGGGTACCTATTTCTTACCCTTTATCAATGTGATTGATGATTCCATTAAATAGGGAATATTCATTGCTTATATTTCCGCGACTATAATAAATTGCTATACTTTTGATGTCATTTTGACATTGTGGGGAGGGGGTGAACCAAAAATGTTTGTCCCTTTTTTTCACTAAGAAAAATGTAACTCGATACCAATAAGCAAAACGTAAGGAATTCAACTTGAGGTAGAAATAAGTTTGTACTGTTCGACGGTTGAGCCTTTTTTCTTTTAGTAGGTAGGACTAGGTAAATGTATTACCTAGAGCGAATTTGAAATTTGTACAGAACCTTTTGAGGATCACTGGAGCAATAAACAACTATTATAGGTAGTAGAGCTGAGGTCGTGAATCCGGTTACCTCGTTTTTCTGATTTGCGAATATGATCCTAACACGCACATAGTTGATGATGACCCATAAACAGTTGTGCCATTACTTGGGCGTTTCATTGGTTGATTATCATGGAATAGAAATACCCATGACCTTTGGTTTTTCCCAGTAAGGGAAAAATTATACGCGCTTTCCCCCAGGAGTGTATTTTTAAAAATATATTTTACTGCCAAGAGTGCATGTCACGGTCGCAATATCTTCGAGCATTGCCTATATCCGACCGCACTGACCTTGGATATGAGAAAAACAACTCGTAATTCGCTTTTATTTCAATTGTACCTATGTGTTTGTTAATCAATTTAGAAGTACTGCTTCCGAGTCTTGTAAGGTAGCGGAAGCTTTTTTTTTTTAAGAGGAAAACTTTTTTGTCTCCAAAATACAGTTTCGACCCGCGTCTTACGTTTTAGAGATTTCTGAGCAAATTAATTTTTACGGTGTCTGTATGTCCGCCAATCCTTGCCACATACATAAATTTCCTCAGTTCAAACCCGATTTCGCCGTCATTTTCAGGGATGACGCGGGTTGTGCCCTAGATGGTCTATGGTAATTTCAGAACGATCGGATATTGATACGGCCACTGCGCAGCAGACATGCACAAATGCAAAATTCGAAGTAATTAATTTCTCATGAATCAATGGCCCGATTTTGCTCAAATTCGGTGGGTAGTTCGGGTGTTACTCCCAAGCGGTGCCCCGAGAATTTCATCGCGATCAAATCATTGGTATAGCCACTGCGCATGCGCAAACGCGAACTCTGAGGTACCTAGGTAGGTAATCAACTTTTTACGAACCTATGGCCCGATTTTGAAGAACATTTTCATGAATCATGCGGGGTGGGTCCTTGATGGTAGGTAGGTACATACTCTATGATTTTCAAATGATCTAGATACGCACGTGTTATCAATAAGAGGAAGCTAAGAGTAGGTTTGCCATTTTTTTTGAGGTGAAGTACGGACACCTCCCTCCCTTCCATCTTCCCAAAAAATTCCCAATTGGCATCCTTACCGTAAGGATAAAAGGGATCAGGTCATAAATCGTTTATTAACAATCAAGATGAAATACCTAACTAGGGAAACACCAGAAAAATACATATTTCAAAAGAGATCGTACTGTAGGTAAATAGAAATTTGGTATTTTCATCAAGATCAGTCCTCAAATCCTTTGTACCATTCCATAGTAATCTGAAGAAATCACTTTAAAGCTGTGGTTAATGATAATATTGGCTTCAAATGAAATGAACTACATGAAAATCGGCATCAAATTTTGTTCAAAAACCATAGAAAATTCGAACAGATGAAAACATGGCAAATAACATATAAAACTGAATAAAAATATACCTAGAAAATATAATCATAAAGCAGAGATCTTCCTTCCATGCTACAACCCACGCGGGGTCAGTAATGCTTTACACCTGCAACCTCTCCGTTTTCACCACTTTCCGAAGTGAAAGAACGGATGTGTACCTACGCAGTGAGGTACAAAATACGGGCATTTCGCTGTTTTTACCTCTGTGGGGTACGGACACAAACAGAGGGTTAAAATACGGACGTTTGGCGAACCCTAGCGATGAGCCATTAGGTAAACTTGGCAGACTTAAAAAAAATTTAATTAATGAAATGAGTTCAGAACAAAATACATAACAGTAGGTACATACCTGATAATACATAAAACTAGTGGGATTTTGGAGGGAGTTTCAAATCATTGTGACACTCGATCGAAATCTCGTCAATAAGCAATATGAATGATCTTCTTATGGGTTTGAGTGAAAAGTGAAAACATCTGAGGTTAATAATTTCCGTAGAATAATTTCATAGCGCACCCTGATAAAGATACCTAGGTACATTATTATTATTATTATTATTATTATTATTGGCTAGACTAAAGAAAATAAAACAACGGCGACAATATGTATGAAAGTGTAGGGGACTTCCCATTATTTATTTATTTAATTTTGCTACTATTTCAACTTTGCAACAGGTGACAGAGTCGTTAAGTTATCGTTAATAAAAACAAGTTCAGAATTTTTCCGAAAACTATAATTGTGTTCATGCTAAAAAATAAGTTATACTAAAAGTACCTAAAATTGGTGACCCCGACGTGATCTGATACCAAATTTGATATCAACTTTCCAAATTCATTATGGCCGAAGAAGACAATTTTCAAATTCAGAATCCAGCAACAGGTAGCAGATCAAACAACCAAAATGAAGACGAGGCCAACGTAGTTCGACTGAAACTTCCCCCATTCTGGATTGAAAAACCCGAAATCTGGTTCTTCCAAATCGAGGCACAATTTTTCAACGAAAGAGTGAGATCGGAAACCAGTAAGTTCAATCAATTAGTGGCAAACCTGGAGCCAAAATTTCTTGAAAATATTTGGGATATCATCACAAGCGATGATACAGCGAAATACTCAGCTGCCAAAAGACGACTGCTCAACATTTTTAAAGAAAGTGATGATAGGCAACTTAAAAAATTGTTGACAGGGCTTGAACTAGGTGACATGAAACCAAGTCAGCTTCTTCGAAAAATGCAATCTCTTGCAGGCTCTGAAGTCACACAAAAAGCTCTGAAAACTCTTTGGCTTGACAAATTACCAAATTCGGTCAAAAACATCCTAATTGTCAGCGATGAAAATCTAGAAAAATTATCTATAATGGCAGATAGAATAACAGAAATGAATCCCAATAACGAACTTTTCAATATTAAACAAGACAATATACAAACTAGTAAAGGCACTAATGACAATATTTTACCGGAATCATCAGCTGCACAACTCACTACTCAAATCGCATCTCGCAAGATCTCGCAGTAGAAATCACAGCCCATCAGATCACCGAAGCAGAAGTAAATCTCGAAACAGGTACAACCCAAAAGGAAAATACTGCTACTATCATTTCTTATTTGGCCTGGCAGCTGTATTCTTAAGATATCTACGATAAAAATTTAGCATACCCAAAAATGTGCGTAACTGATGAATTGTTTCCGGTAACTTGTAATCCGTTATTACTTTGACTTTTTCAGGTAGAGGTCTCGATCCTTGCGGTGTTATTAAGTAGCCCAGAAATTCGAGTTGGTCTTCACCGATGACAGATTTTGATACATTGATTCTTAGACCATATTCGCTGAGTCGTTTGCATACCATTTCTAGATGTTTCTTATGTTCTTCTACGGAAGATGAGGCAATCAGCACATCATCTAAATAAGGAAATACGAAATCGAGTCCTCTGAAAACTTCATTGATAAATCTCTGGAATGTTGCTGGTGCATTTCTTAATCCAAAAGGCATGACATTAAATTCAAAAAGACCGAATGGTGTTGTGATTGCTGTTTTCTCTTTATCTTCTTCTGCTAATGGTATTTGATGATAAGCTTTGAAGAGATCAATTTTGGAATATATATTTTTGTTTTTTAGCATGTATTGGATATCTTCTATTCTAGGTAAAGGATAGCGATCAGGAACTGTACCGTCATTTAATCTCCTGTAATCTCCACAAGGGCGCCAGGTTCCACCTTTTTTCGCAACCATGTGAAGTGCGCTGGCCCATTGTGATTTGGATGGTCTTATAATGCCTGTCTCTAACATATATTGGAACTCCTCTTTTGATAATTTCATTTTCATAGGGTCTAATTGTCGTGGTTTACAATAAACTGGTTGTCCATGCGTTGTAATGTAGTGACATCCAAGTATATTTGGCCTGGGATACGAAACGATGTAAGAAAATGGTCACAAGCTTGTATTGCGTGCCAGAAAACCAAAGTCTCCAAGCACACCAAATCTCCAATGGGTTCATTCCAAGAACCTGATGAACGATTTAGTGATATACATATAGATCTTGTAGGACCATTACCCACATCGGATGGATATAAATAGGTACATACTGACGATGATAGACAGATTCACTAACTGGATAGAAGCCATACCAATAAGCGACATTACAGCTGAAACGGTAGCCAAAACATTCTACAATTGTTGGATATGTACGAGTAGGTTTGGGGTACCTAGCAATCTGATTTCCGATCGAGGAAGGCAATTTCAATCGACATTGTTCCGACAACTAACACAGCTTTGTGGAGTAAAGATTAATTATACTACAGCATGGCACCCACAGGCGAACGGAAAAATCGAACGTCAACATAGAATATTAAAAACTGCAATAAAAGCACATAATTCGGTTAAGTGGTCTGAAACATTGCCAACAGTACTCCTGGGGTTGCGAGCAGCACATAGAGAAGAGACAAATAGCTCAATGGCCCAAATGACGTACGGAAAAACAATTAGACTTCCTGGTGAATTCTTTGTACACAGTAACCACATGACCGATCCCGAAAGCTTTGTGGAAAAACTACAGAATTACATGAATATCCTTAAACCTGTGCCAGTTTACCACAACAGATCCAAAAATGTTTTCATTCATAAAGATTTAGCGCACTGCACCCACGTCTTCGTTAGAGTTGATAGAGTTAGAAAACCACTTGAACCAACCTATGAAGGTCCATTTAAAGTAAAGAAGAGAGAAGAGAAATATTTCACATTGGACATGAAGAATAAAGAAGTGAACATTTCTATAGATCGTATAAAACCTGCTTATCAACTATGTGAAGCAAAAGAACTCAACTTAGAAGAAATGAATAATATTCGAACATACAGCGGAACACGATCCCTCATAAAAAAAGAAAGAACAGCAGTACACTTCCCTACTCGTGGCCTAACGAAAGTTTGTTATTTCTGATTGGATGTGTTCCTGGAGGGGGAGTAAATGTAGGGGACTTCCCATTATTTATTTATTTAATTTTGTTACTATTTCAACTTTGCAACAGGTGACAGAGTCGTTAAGTTATCGTTAATAAAAACAAGTTCAGAATTTTTCCGAAAACTATAATTGTGTTCATGCTAAAAAATAAGTTATACTAAAAGTACCTAAAAAAGGAAGAAATTAGAGTCAATTAGTGAGCTAATATTTTGTAATTTGTTTGAATATGTAACGAACATGCTAGGACAGAACGGTTCACATTTTCCTTTTGAGGTTTAAGAATTATCATTCACTTGTTACCTACCTGCTGTCATAATTACTAGAAAGACCCATCGTACCCTAAACCCACTGTACGAGTATATGTATGGAACACCAACGCTAATCGTCCGCATATTAGTGACTCCCAAACGGATAGAATCTACTAGTATTTCAGAGTTTCTCATCTTTATTGCTCTTCTCACCCAAAAGAAGGGTAATAGTCGAGCACCTTTGTGGGGATTTATAACCGATGACTAGCCACCATGAATGACCGAAAATTCCAGGTAGAGCAATCACATAGGCTAGCCTATAAACTGGATTGTTTTCAATGACGAAAACATAACACCAAATGGTCTGTTTTAGTTGGCTGCGACTCAAATTTCAACTTTTATAGCCTCGTAACTATTTATGGGTTTAGTAGAGGAGTACCGAGGTATTGAATAACTCTGCCTACTTCCTCTTGCAACCCACTTACATATTTACATGTTTTCATGGATGTTTTCCCCTTATATAGGTCCTACAGACACACGAAAAATTGTAAATTTTAATTTAATGTCCCTAATGGTCTACTTCATGCTGAGGCGTCTGATCGATAAATTTCATTAAATGGAACTATTCTATCAGCAGCCAGAAATTCATCAAGATCCAGGGTAACGGAAATGCCGTTCACGTTCTCCCAGAGCTGTGGATTGTGGCTATCCATTTTCTCCCAGAGGTTGAATAAATGACTTCGAATTGAAACTGCATAACACTATGGTAATATGGTCAATCAAGCGTAAGACCAATGTTGAGAATTTTTATTTCGATCAATGGGCAGCTCCAGAAGTAGAAAGAAGTTGTTTCTTTCTAAAATAGATAACTGGAAATTCCAGTGCTATTAAGTGCCCAGTATTGGTGTCAGAGCAATTTTACAGATAGACGGAGACCTTCAAGCTACCATCTATACTCGTTGCAAAGGTTCAAAAAATCATTGAGGTTTTCTTCCAAGTTTCTGCCCTCTCAATCTAATCCTAGGGGAATCAGGATTGAGTTTATTAAACGAATCGTAATTATAAGGTCGTGCTCTCCTTGTATGGGTTCGATCAGTCACACTGAAAAAACTCATTCCAAGTTCACTGGATTGGCTCATTCACTTGGAGTATGTTTTATAGCCTGGTAGGGCCATAATTAAAATTAATGCAACTACTTCTACGATGAGCCACCGGCCGAAAAATCGTCACAAAAGTACTTTACGAAGTGCGCACTATGGCTTGAATCTATAATAATTTACTTTTCTACGTTCAGTTCAACTCTTTCCTATTCAACATTATTATGATGCCGAAATTTTACATGAGGTCTATTTGGTAGGTACAACAGAGTAACAGTATAAGATTGATAAGATAGGAAGGCACACAGATGTGCTAAGTGAAATCTGAGGCTAATTCAATCTGCCTAAAATCCTGAAATTTTAGGGTAAACTCCTGCCTAAAATACTGATATAAGGGATTTGACGGATATAGGACCCCGATCACTACATTGAGGAAATGTTGGTCTAGTTTACAACAGTGGTCTTCAACCTTCAACTATGGTGGCCAATTCCGTTTGTTTCAGTTTGTTGTAGTTTCTTGTGATTTCAAGTAGGCACTGGCAATTTCTACCTATTGAAATCGGCAAAAAAAAAACTTTTTTTAAATCTCGAAATTATAGCTATCGAAAAAAATAGTACCCACTATTTTTTAATCTCGAAATTATATCTATGTCCAAAGAGAGACATAGAAAATATAACAATACAGCATATAACAATATCTGTAATAATATAGATTTTAGGTAGGTAATATAGATTTTACCTAGTAAGTAAATAAAATTGTATTACCTAGTATACCTTTTATATATACCATACCTGGTATACTCTTATTACCTAGTAAGTAAAATATATTTTATTACCTAGTATACCTAGCAAGTAAATAAAAGCAAGAAGAATGCAATTAGTTGAGTTCAATTCAAACATACGTAATAGGTGGTAAAATACTTTAATTCAGGTTTTCATAAATTAAGATGACTTTCCGAATGGTTATAAGTACATGAAGTTGTCAGGGTCTAGTAAGTAAACCACTGGTTGGTGTTTCGTAAAAGGTTCTTCTGGAGAATGACCAAGTTTTTTTAAACGAATTTGTACAAATTTTATTTTTATCTTCTGGCCCACTCTTACAATATGCACAGATGTAAATATTCGTAAGATCATCACGCTGTTAGGTTTTATAAATAATACCTAAATCAAAAAAATTAATTGAATAATGCATGAGACCATTAAAAATAATACATTTCAAGGAGACAGAAAAACGTTCAAAATATCAAAGAACGATTCATGGTGAAGAATATGAAAAATGGTTAGGAACCTTTAAAATATGAACAAGTAATAAATATGCGTGAAATGGATGCTGTGCCTACCTGCTACCTACAATATTCGATCATAGCCTACCCACATAATCAGATTTGTGCGATGAAAAAATAATTTTAACTTAGTGAGCAGTTCGATTGTCTTTGGTGCATTAAATGTATCTACACTACATAAAATACAGTGCAAATAAGTACTAGGTACTCTAAATATTTCTTTACCCTTCATGAAAAATATCCAAGATGTACTTATTTTGTCCAAGTCAAATGCCCTTTATGTAGTATCTAACACCTATTTGAAGGTGATCAAATACGATTGATGCAAGTACTCGTAATTCAAGGAGATCCAATACCATCTACGTAAGTATTTGATGAAAGAACAGGAACCTGATTATTTGAATTTTGGAAGGAATACAACATAATAACATGAACAGACCTACACATCGGGACAAGGGAGAAGTTTATAGTTAGTTAGCGGTACCTCAACCATCCACCTGCGCACACCAATAGTGGTTGGTCTGGCAAGTACAGGTGAAAATCTATGATCGCAGTGTAATATCCATCTTCAGCATTCAGCTGGTGATTATTTTAGAAGGTAAGACTAGTGTAAAACGCTGCAAATTATTACACAACGGTTTGATATTTACCTGTATAGTTGCCCCTTTTGCGTAGATCACTGTTTTCTGTGGTCAATAACTACCCTCGTGCTCCCCCCAGGAAATCCCTAAATCGAGTACTGGAGCCGGCCCGGGAATTGCAGTTTCATAAAAATGCGCAGAATTCAATAATTCAATCATAAATTATTTGTTGTTATTCATGAAGCATAAAGTTTGTTCAAGTTGCAAAAGTACCTATCAACAAAATCCAAAAGAGCCTTCAAATGAAATAGGTAGGTAATATCAAAGATCAACTCGATTTCCTACAGCCATCCGTGATTATAATGGTGTTCCCTAGCAACGATATCTGGGCCGGATTTATAGTTTCATTCACAATCATGTTGACGAAGCTTTTCCGTGCAAACGAACAGCTGGACGTTCAATGCTCCGGATGGTCTCAAAAAATTCTTTAGTTTGAGATAAATTTAAAAACGTAGAAAAAACATACCTTTCTACTGAAAGTTTTCGAGCTACGGCGTTCTGAAAATGTCAACCCCTATTTTCCACCCCTTAGAAATGACTGACAGTATAACGCCGAGCTTCGTGGACCAACTAGACCCCAAATGGGACCTACAAACCAAATTTCATTAATTTTTGGTTCATGATAACTAAGAAAAGTGCGAGGTACGGCATACAGCGGACGGAGTGAAATTTTTTTTATTCCATTTTCGGATTCTACGTACCTTGAAATGGAAACCATCAAGTGCTCGATCCCAAAGGTTCGTTATTGAAAATAATAAACCAAAATTGAACACCACTGTCAAGGGAATCTTCAAGTTTTCAGAGAAATATGGTGTCTTTCAGTAAGGAATTCAGATGAGAAGGTTGCATGGAAAGCAATCAAATTGACTTGCCGTGGTTTATGGGTGGTTCTTGAGAGGATAATGGAATGGAAAATCATTTATAACCGGCGGGGCATTGCCCTTGAGGTCAGGCTCAGCTGAGCCCAGCCATCGCCGTGCGGAGCGACAGGAGACTCACCTTCGGGAAAATCGGTGGAAAACTCAAGCTCCTCCAGTATCCATCGTCTGAGGCGGATCACTCAAGAAGAACCTTAGCGACACTTGTCGGTTGAACCAAAAACTGAAAATATTCGTCAATTTCAACCCGGAAAAAAAAATGTTATTCACAATGCAGGATAAGGTGAAATGCGGCCGACGTGAACAGAGAAAGGGACCGAGACGGTACTGTGTACTGTTAGACGAGTTCGGCCCGCTGCGCCGCTGCCCCGAGTCTCCTGCGCCGGTGTCTTCAGGAGCGCCCTCTGGAGAGCGCCGTTGGCAGCTCGGCGCCTGTCTGACCGCCTGCCCGGGAGATGGCGCTAACATGATCTGCGGCCCCTTACAAATATAAAAAACGCTGCAAAGTCCTTGTCACATGGGTTTATTATTCCATTGGACATACCTACCTACAGAGATGTTGGCTGTTTATTTATTGTTTCTTTCATATAAAATAAATTGAAATGGCTATTTCTGGTGGTTTCCACCAATTTTGGCCCCCAAAACTCGAATAAACTACGCTCCTTTTTTTAAAAATAAATTATCTCTGATCATTGGTAGTGCCATTTAATCGTCTTGATCCACCTGTTGACACTTTTTCCAGTGTTATTATACAAATTGATGGTGATTTCAAACGATTTCCCAGGTTTTTGACTCATAAAAAATCAATTTCGGGAGCTGAACATCTGGTAGACCCTCAATTTTCTATTCTTTGGTCAAAATCGACTTCATATTCGGTCTTCTCGTCCCCAAAAACATGAAAAACGATACCTTAAAAGCTCATGTTACCAACATGTTGCTAAAACGCAAAAAGTACCTATTTTTATACACATTTTCACTCATAACACCCCTGGGTATATTCCGATCGGGCTGAAAAGTTTCGGGACACAACTAGGGCCCAAATGGAGCATGTGTGCGAAAGAACGAATTTTTTAGACCGAAAATGAAGCCTGTACACGTGATACGGCGGACGGCGTACGGCGGACGGACATTGCATTTTTGGAATCTACGTACCTTGAAACGGAAAAGAAAAAATTTTGAGGGGGTGTTATAAAAATTTTTTGCTGAGCGATTACATAGGTGTATTATTCACAGAATAATAAACCAAAAACCACAGTCATGCAGCATGGCTATAAGAGCGAATTTTCGAAGTTTTCGGCATCTTCCTCCTCCGCCTAAAATTTTCTGAAAATTAATTTTCGGCCAATGTTTTCCCAACTTGATACCATACAAAATTAAAACAGGAGTAGTTTTACGCAAAGTAAAATTTGGGGTGGAAGGAGGGGGAGGGGGAAATCAAAAATGTTTTGAATACCAGAAGAGTAGGTATTGGATACGTAACAAATTTTTTGTTCCATTTTTTGCCGAGTAACACCTCGGTTTGTAGATTTTCCAACGCCGAACACGATGGTGAAGTCAGAATTGCGATATCCCATTCCGTTATCAGATTAGAGCAGACGAACCAGGAAGAACATCTCAAGAAATAACCACGTTCCTTCATCTTCAAAGTGCTCCAGTTTGAGAATGGAATGAGATATCGCAATTCTGATTTCACCATCGTGTTCAGCGTACAAAATCCTTTAAAATGAGGTGTCACTTGTCAGACTTTTTCATTTTGGGAATTTATGGGTAATTTTCCCCCCCTAAAACTCCCCAAAACTCCCCCTGAGGGTGACCCGATTCTGCCCATCTTCGAACTTAGCCTGTCGATTGCCAAGACAGATTTTTCGTGCAAATTTGAACTTTTTATCTCAATTCTTTCGAGAGTTATCGTCTGGAATGACACATACATAATATATAAATATATATGTAAATATATAAATACATAAATATATAAATATATATATATACACATATAATTTTTGGTGTCTTACGGCAGGGAATTCAGGATGGTCTGAAACGGATTTTGGTATACAAATCTTTCGGAAATTCGAGTTTTAAAAATTTTGGACCGAGAACAATAGCTTCCTTTTCTTCGAAAATTCGCTAACATCTGGTAGAGTACAATATAGCGTATAAATTACTGTAATGTAGTACACCAGTAAGTACGTAAGGTACCAACTACAGTCAAACCAGGCTATAGGAGGGTTGACGAAGAAAAATGTTTTACTTCAATATTTTTTCGATAATGAACCTTTGGAATCGAGCATGAAAAAACGCTGCAAATTATTACACAACGGTTTATTACCTGTATAGATGTCCCTTCTGCGTGGAACGCCGTTTTCTGTGGTCAGTACCCTCGAGTTCCCTCCAGGAAATCCCTAAATCGGGTACTGGAGCTGGCCCGGGAATTACAGTATCATACAAACGCGCAGGATTCAATAATTAAATCATTAATTATTTGTAGTTATTCATGGAGCATAAGGTAAATAATAAACCGTTGTGTAATAATTTACCTGTATAGATAACCAAAATACTTCAACGTTTGTTCAAGTTGCAAAAGTACCTCTTAACAAAATCCAAAAGAGCCATCATTTTTCAAATGGAATAATATAACAGAACAACCAACTCGACTTCATACAGCCTTCCGTGATTATAATCAGGTGCTTCCTAGCAACGATATCTGGGCCGTATTTATGCCGATTTATTCACGATCATGTTGACGAAGCAAACGTCGTACAATGCTCTGGGAGGTTTCAAAAAACTCCCAAATTCAAGAACTATTTAAAACCGTTAAAAAAAATTTGAGGTAACGGCGACCTGGAGATTTCAACCCCTATTTTTCACCCCTTAGTGATTGGGGGGGGGGGGGGGGGACCTACAAACAAAATTTCATCAATTTTGGTTCATGGTAACTAAGAAAAGTGCGAAGTACGGCGTACGGCGGACAGACAGACATTTTTTTAATTGCATTTTCGGATTCTACATATGTACCTTGAAACGGAAACCATAAAATTTTGAGGCGAGTTAAAATTTTTTTTTTTTCATGCTCGATTCCAAAGGTTCATTATTGAAAATAATAAACAAACAAACCAAATTTTGTCCGTCCGTCGCCCACCGTACTTCGCACGTACAATGAAATTTGGTTTGCCCCATTTGGGCTCTAGTTGGTCCGCGAAGCTCGGCGACTGTCAGCCATCTCTGAGGGTTGCAATTTTCAGAACGCCGTAACTCGAAACCTTTCAGTAGAAGAGTAGCGTTTTTTTTAAACGTTTTTAAACTGACCTCGAACTAAAAAAAATTTTGAGACCACCCAGAGCATTGTACGTTCATCCGTTCGTTTGCACCGAAAAGCTTCGTCAACATGATCGTGAATCAAACGGTATAAATCCGGCCCAGATATAGTTGCTAGGGAGCACCTGATTATAACCACGGAAGGCTGTATGAAGTCGAGTTGGTTGTTCTGTGATATTTCGTTTGAATATTGATGGCTCTTTTGGATTTTATTGGTAAGCACTTTTTGGTTTATTATTTTCAATAATGAACCATTGGAATCGAGCATGAAAAAAAAATTCTTACCCCCCCTCAAAATTTGATGGTTTACGTTTCAAGGTATGTAGAATCCAAAACTGCAATAAAAATATTTCTGTCTGTACGCCGTACGCCGTACGGGCCACTTTTCTTAGTTACCATGAAAGAAAATTGATGAAATTCGGGTTATAGGTTCCGTTCGCTGTCTAGTTGGTCCTCGAAGCTCGACGTTACTGTGAGTCATCTCTAAGGGGTTCAAAATAGGGGTTGAAATGTTCAAAACGCCTATACCATTTTTTTACGTGAATATTTTTACGGTTTTAAATAGTTCTTGAACTTGCGAGTTTTTTAAGACCATCCGGAGCATCGTACGTCCAGCCGTTCGTTCACAGTAAGGCCCCGAAGTTTGCACCGACAGGCATTTTCGACTCCAGTGTGAATGAAATTGTATACAATCCAAACCAAATCTCGTAACCAGAGACGCGCCCACAATAGGAAATTTTTTGGCGGAGATGAAATCATTGGTAGGGATCACCTGATTATATTGGCGGAGTATGAAGTCGAGTTGGTTGTTCTTTGATATTATTTCATTTGAAAAATGATGGCTCTTTTGGAGTTTGTTGGTAGGTAGTGAAACTTGAACAAACGTTGAAGTATTATTGATGGGTAAATTATTACTACGGTAAATCATTACTCAACGGTAAATTATTACACAACGGTTCATTATACCATCTACGTAGAAGGGGCTGGAGTTCGTTGGTAGGTACTTTTGCAACTTTTTTCACTCCTCATCAACAATTTCTTTTCAGAACTTCATTATGTGTGTTTCTTTTGTTAGGTACTGTTTGTCATCGGCAGAATTATTTTAGCAACATTTAACTCGTGATTTAGGTAGGTACCTAGTAACGAGTACGGGGTTAGGTACTAACCTACGGAGGGTCTGCGATCTACATTATAATATATGTATAGAATAGTACATATCATAAATTATATAGACGGGTTTTTCAGTTGGAATCGGATTTTTGGATTTTAGTTGAAATTGGAATTCACTTGGAACTAGATTTCAACTGGAACTGGATTTCAATCAATCAATCAATTTATTGGAATTCAGTTGGAATTCAATGGATTGCATGCAATTCAAAGCAACAAATTGGCATACGATCATTGGAAGAAGATAGTCCGCTATGGGTTTCAATCAATCAATTTATTCACAAACTTTTATGAAACTATAATTCCCATGCCGGCTCCACTAGTTGATTTAGGGCTTTCCTGGGGGGGGGGGGGGGGGGGGGGGGGCTCGTATTGGCCACAAAAAACAGTGATCTACGCAGAAGGGACATCTATACAGGTAAATAATAAACCGTTGTGTAATAATTTGCAGGGCTTTTATTCCATTTTTGGATTCGACGTACCTTGAAAACAAAATCATCAAATTTTGAGGGGGGTTAATTTTTGTTTTCTTTCATGCTCGATTCCGAAGGTTCATTATTGACTGAACTGGTTGAAAGGAAGCATACTACCTCGGCACCTCTACCTGGCATTCATACGGTCCAGGCCTTTCTTATTTAGCGGTCATGTAACGACTTTCTTTCTTCGTAGGTAGGTAGGTAACTGACGATCCTCGTGATGCTCGATGCCAAAAAACCACGGAATTGTCGGACTTTTTTCAGAACTTTGCTTATTACTCCTGAAACATGCATCCTACAGAAAAATTCACTCACACATAAATTAAAGAGTATTCAATTTTGCATCCATTGACTACCCGCAACTTGTACTTTGACCGAGCAGTATGGCCGAAACCAACGGTCAAAACTGACCATTTTCACCAACCATTTTTACCAACGTCGGTGAAAAGTTGATAAAGTTACTTTCCGAACCGAAACGGGGGTTATAAATGAAAACATCCCGTAGTGTAACATGTGGAGCGTCGAATTTTGTGTTCAGCAAGCACCTTACATGTCAAATTCAGTCGTCTAGAAAATTAAAATTTTCCGTTTTCTGCTATCCACAAGTTTGACGCGTGTAAGGTGCTTGCTGAACGCAGAATTTGATGCTCTGCAACTTCCATGCCGTATGTGCTTTCGTTTAGAACAGCCCTTTCGACGGTATGGACGTTTAAAGTCACTATATCAAATTTTTCAGCGACGCTGTTAAAAATTGCCATTTTTAGACCATTGATTTCTGCCATCTACAAGTTGTAGGCAGTCAATCGACGCAGAATTTAATATTCCTTAATTTATGTATCAGTAAATTTTTCTGTTCCGTTTGATGCATATTTTAGGAGTAATACTAAGTGAAGTCCGAAAATTTCGCGGTTTTTTGGACCCCCCCGAAGATTGCAGCGAAGGATGGTCCAAACCTAGGGTACTGCAATAAGATGTCAAATAAAGCGAGTCAAATGGTTTCCAGCTTTCCTGCAATTTTTTCCACGGGCGGCCTCGAATAGGTCTTAATATACTGGGCTACCGTACCCATACCTACCCATACCCATTCAACTGGAAATTTTAACGATAGGTACCTATTTATTTACGATTGGAGTAACTGTAAGTCGGCGCATGCGCAGACTTGATCCGCTTTAAACATTCAAATTATGTACCCTGCATCTACAGATGATATTACTTGGCCTGTTTCTCCCAAGTTCGATAGGTACCTACCTAATTAGTGTTCTTCATGGGTAGGAAGGATACCGTAGACAGAATTGAAGATACATCAACGAAGAACTTCCAAAGCAACGATGTGAGGATACCATAGGTACCTGATACCCATCGGTAAATTGTTTGTTTCTTGATGACTCGACTTTCTCACTATTTATCTGGTTTCAATGAAATTCCCACCCCCTGAGGAAGCTGATCAAAAAGTTAGGATCTCGCATTTTCTGGCCTAGTGAGTATCCTTCCGATGGTGAGTTTATGAGGAAGCATGGACGGCCTCTCAATCACTATAACTTAAATCACTTGCGGCGGAGTAGTGGAAATCCATAGCAAAAAACTACAGGATAAAAATAGAATAGTCTATTTCCACGTAAACTATGTAATGGATGAGGGGTTTAACCACGCCGCCCATACAGTGTAGTTTCCCCCTCTCCACTCTCTAGAAAGGTAGGGAGGCAGTGTGACAGCTGCCCCCGGAGACAAATGGTTAGATTATAACGCGTTGCCTCCAGGAGTTGACGATTCGTTTCCACGAATCGACCGCCCCTTCAGCCGCGTGTCAAAAAGATCGGGAAGAGGACCCAAGACCGGGGATCCAAGATGGACGGGATTCCCATATACCGTCACACTCCTCCCCTTAAAAACATACTTCTTTGAAGAAGAAGTATGTGAAGTTAATAGACACGGACTGAAAGTAGTATGGAGTTCTGATTCAGGAAGGTTCATCTGAAAAACTCCAAAGCTAATAGCTTCCATCGTAATGGTACTACTGAGAATAATATTGTTACTGGTGGAGAACTTAGCTCCTTATCAATATCACTTGGCGGGCTTGGACAAAAAAGAAAAGAAGTCGTTGTAAGAGGTTCTGGTTCAGGAAAGTTCATCTGAACAACCTCTAGGTGACTAACCCCCATCATAAGATGGAACAACTGGAATATAAAAACATATAAATGAAAGTAGTTGTCAGAGGTTCTGGTTCAGGAAAGTTCATCTGAACAACCTCTAGGTGACTAACCCCCATCATAAGATGGAACAACTGGAATATAAAAACATATAAATGAAAGTAGTTGTCAGAGGTTCTGGTTCAGGAAAGTTCATCTGAACAACCTCTAGGTGACTAACCCCCATCATAAGATGGAACAACTGGGATATAAAAACATATAAATGAAAGTAGTTGTCAGAGGTTCTTCTGGTTCAGGAAAGTTCATCTGAACAACCTCTGGGTGACTAACCCCCATCATAACGCGTTGCCTCCGAGAGTTGATGATTCGTTTCCGCGAATCAACCGCCCCTTCAGCTGCGTGTCAAAAAGATCGGGAAGAGCCAGCATCCAAGATGGACGGGATTCCCATATACCGTCACACTCCTCCCCTTAAAAACATACTTCTTTGAAGAAGAAGTATGTGAAGTTAGACACGGGACTGAAAGTAGTATGGAGTTCTAATTCAGGAAGATTCATCTGAAAAACTCCAAAGCTGACAGCTTCCATCGTAATGGTACTACTGAGAATTGTTACTGGTGGCTCCTATCAGCTCCTATCAATATCACTTGGCGCACTTGGACAAAAAGGAAAGAAAAAGTAGTTGTCAGAGGTTCTGGTTCAGGAAAGTTCATCTGAACAACCTCTAGGTGACTAACCCCCATCATAAGATGGAACAACTGGAATATAAATGAAAGTAGTTGTCAGAGGTTCTGGTTCAGGAAAGTTCATCTGAACAACCTCTGGGTGATTAACCCCCATCATAAGATGGAACAACTGGGAAAACAAGGGGAAAAATTACAAAAATAGGCGTTGACCGCCAGGCATAACAGCCTTAAGAATAATATCATGAGGTTTGATATTATTAATAGTAGTAATCATGAGGTTGATTGTAATAATAATAATCATGAGGTTGATTTGATAAAAATAGAAAATCCAATGGCCGAAGTGTATATTGATAAACAAAGGGGTATTAAAAAGAGGATTCCTTCTGGAAAACCTCAGAGCTATTCCTTCTGGAAAAGCTCTCAAAAAGTGGAGGGGGTACCGAGGATAAAATCCAGCACTTACCCACCAACCACGCTCTGCTACCATGTAATGGATGAGGGGTTTAACTACGCCGCCCATACAGCGTAGTTTCCCCTTCTCCATCCTCTAGAAAGGTAGGGAGGCAGTGTGACAGCTGCCCCCGGAGACAAATGGTTAGATTATAACGCGTTGCCTCCAGGAGTTGAGGATTCGTTTCCGCGAATCGACCGCCCCTTCAGCCGCGTGTCAAAAAGATCGGGAAGAGCCAGCATCCAAGATGGACGGGATTCCCATATACCGTCACAACTAACAAAATGTAGACCGGTTTCAGTACACAATACTGTATTGATGATTGTGTACTGATGATGGTTTAACAACCGAAACCGGTCTACAGTTTGTTAGTTTACGTGGAAATAGACTATTCTATTTTTAACCTGTAGTTTTTTTTTCTTCTCTCAATCACTGATGGCGGAAACCATGGTACTTATCCAAACATAGCAAGTCTCATTAGGTACAAGGACAGGTAGTAGATGTATTGTAACTAGAAGTCTAACACCAGTAATATTTTTATGCACCTTCTCATCCGGCTCAATGGAGATCTAACAACCACCTGTGAACGTTGAAAATTAATGAAAATTAATGTAAGACAATTATTATGAGTGGCATTTATTTTTAACTAGCTGTACCCAGCAATTGTTTCTTTTGGTTGTTGTTTGGTTTGGTATGTACCTATTCGCTCAGCAAAAAATTGTTATAACACCCCCTCAAAATTTTTTATTTTACGTTTCAAGGTGCGTAGATTCAGAAAATGCAATGTCCGTCCGCCGTCCACCGTCCGCCGTACCATGAATACCGGCTTCATTTTTGGTCTACAAAATTCGTTCTTTCGGACACTTGCTCCATTTGTGCCCTAGTTGTGTCCAAGGGTGTTATGAGTGAAAACGCTGCAAAGCCCTTTGTCGTGAGTCCCTCCCGGGAACACTCCACCAGCAACTTTTAAGCTCTCACCAATATCCTTATGTAAAACTTACTTTCCGCTAATAAACATCTGAGTGGGGAGACAGGCAACAGAATCCAGGGGACACAACCTGGAGCCCCACTACCAACTCCCAACAGGGAGTTGGAGGGAGAGGCCTCCAAGTCCTATATAACCCTGGATCCTGGAGCTTTAGCTTCATTCGACACTTCCTCTAACCAGCTCTCTCTTCTCTCTCTTACCTTATCCCTCTCAGATGATCGGTTGACTACAGCCGCCTGAGAATTTACCTCCTCTCCTCCTTGTCTAGATGATCGGTTGACTACAGCCGCCTAGACAAGCACCTCTCCTCACCTAGATGATCGGTGGATTACCGCCGCCTAGGTAAATTCCCTCACTCACCTCTATCTACTCCCAAAGTCGTAGATGTTCGGTGGACTACCGCCGCCTGCGACTTTTCTCTCCTTCACGCCACCGTGATGAAAATTCTAAATTCATCACAGTGGTGAACCCGACGTTCATCCAACCTTCTATCCTCTTACCACCTCATGTGTCGCCCCCAGTCTAGTTCGGTGTCCCCAATTTTAAATTCAAATTTAAACAGTCAGTGTAAATTCGCAATTCTTGGCCCAACCTCACCGCTCACCTCCAGCTCTCAACGTACCTCCGCTCCCGCCGATTGCGAATTTAAAATTCAAAACTAAACTCATTTTGAATTTTAGTTACAGCCATGGACCCGAACTCACCGACGCCGCCGCTCCTCCGGCCATCCCTACTGCAGCCGCCGACCGCTGCGACAACTGACGCAGCCGAAAACCCCTTCACCAGCCTCTCGCCACCCGGCTCCTCCGCTGCCGCCGCCGCTGCGGCCGCCGCACACGCCGCCGCCGACGTCACGACGGCCTCGGCGTCATTCCCGCTGTCGCTGCCCCCCTTCTACACGCACGATCCCGCGCTGTGGTTCTTTCAAGTCGACGCTGCGTTCTCGGCCGCCAACATCCGCAGCCAGCGGACCCGTTACTCCCGCATCATATCACTGCTCCCGTACGAGATCCTCCTACAGACGTCGGACATCTCTCCCGACGCCACGGCCGCATACGACGACCTCCGAAACCGCCTCGTCTCGCTGTACCAGCCGTCGAAGATCGCACGTGTCGCAGCGCTCTCCCAACCACAGCACCTCGGCGACCTGAAGCCCTCCCACCTCTACCGCCGTCTGCGTCATCAGCTGCACGACGTGATGACGGCCGACATCGCACGGACGTTCTGGCTGCGGGCCCTACCACACCCCATGCAAATGGCACTCGCCAGCCACCTCGACGGCCCAGACGAACCACTTCTGCGTCTCGCCGATACGGTCCGCGACCTCACCGCAGCCGCCGGCGTCACGGAAGTCGGCGCACCCCGCGCCCCCACCCCACGACGGGAACGGACGCCGTCACGAGAACGCCGCCGGCCCCCCTCCCTCCACCGGCGCCGCTCCCTCACCACCGAGCGCCGGCCGACCCCCTCCATCGACCAACGACGCCAGCGCTCGCCCGAACGCCGCAACACTTCCCCCCCTCAACAACGCAGGGGACAGTCTCCAGCCGCAGCGACCCCCTCCACCTCCGTGCGCCCCACCAGGACCGCCTACCTCCCGGCGGACCCCCCCCACCGATGTTTCTATCACGTTAACTTCGGTGGGGAGGCCCGAAAATGCCAGCCCCCCTGCTCCTTCACCTCCAAGCAGGGAAACGCGGCCGCCCGCCGGTAAATCCGGCGGGCCCCCCTCCTCGCCAACACGGGGGGGACCACAAACAACCCCTCCCCGCCCGCATTCACACCACCACCACGAAGCCCCGTTACCCCTCCTACGCCGCCGCCACGGCCGCATACCTCCCGGCCGCGCCTGCCAGCGCCGCCAAAACCCTCACCCCACCGTCAACCGTTCCCCCACCTCGGAACGGCCCCTCCACGCCCGCCTCCAGGGCAGCCACCCTCCCGGCCGCCACTCACGCCGCCGCTACCGTTCCCCCACCCCGGAACGGCCCCTCCACGCCCGCCTCCAGGGCAGCCACCCCTCCGGCCGCCACTCACGCCGCCGCTACCGTTCCCCCTCCCCGGAACGGAACCGCCCCGCCCGCCACCAAGAGGACCAGCCCCCCAGCCGACGCTACCGTTCCCCCTCTCCGGAACGGCAAAGCACCGCCCCGCGTCTCCTTCGCAGGGGACCTACCACCACCAACACATACGCCCACCCCCGCCGCCGTTTTGCCGCACTCCACCCCAGCTCACCAGCGCCTTTTCTTAAAGTGTTCAAAAACGAATGTCCCATTCCTCGTCGACACAGGGGCGGCGCTCTCCATTTTCCCAAACAACATTCTCCGGCGACAGGCGCGTTGTTACCGGCAACTCCTCTACGCCGCCAACGGTACCACCATCCCCTCGTACGGGACGTACCGCTCATCCATCCACATGAGCGGGCTCGCGTACGAGTGGGAGTTTACCGTGGCGGACGTAGAGAAAGCAATCCTGGGGGCCGACTTCCTCGCTTATTTCGGCCTCCAGGTTGACGTCCGTAACGCGCGCCTGCTCGACCCCTCCACCCAGAAGCCAATCCCCGGATTCATCCACGCGGTCGATCGCCCCCCAACCCAATTTGAAACACTCCTCCTCCAATATAAACCCCAGCGCCGCCCCTCAGCACATATCTCTCAAACTCAACACTACATTGAGACCTCTGGTCCCCCAATTTCGGCAAAAGCCCGCCGCCTCCACCCCCTACAACTGTCCCAAGCCATTATCCGCCCCTCCAAATCCCCGTGGGCTTCACCGTTACATATTGTACAGAAGCCCAACGGGGATATCCGCCCCTGCGGCGATTACCGCCGCCTTAACGCCAAGACCACACCGGACCTATACAACGTCCCCCACCTCCGAGACTTCTCCTCACACCTCCACAACACGACCATATTCTCAACCCTAGACATCTCCAGAGCCTTCCATCACATACATATCTACCCGCCCGACGTACCTAAAACCGCCATCATAACACCTTTCGGCCTTTTTGAGTACATAAAAATGGGTTTCGGCCTCCGGAACGCGGCCGAGACGTGGCAGCGTTATATGGATAATATTCTGCGGGGACTACCATTCGTATTTTGCTTCCTGGATGACATCCTGATCGCCTCCCGGGACCCACACGAACATCTCACACACCTCAAGCAAGTCCTCGACATCTTCTCCGCCGAGGGCCTCACCATCAACTCTCAAAAATGCGTCCTCGCCCAGCCCTCCGTCCGCTGCCTCGGCCACCAAGTCTCATCCGACGGGATCAAACCTCTCCCGGACAAAGTTCACGCTCTCACAGATTTCCCCCAACCCCGCACCGTCTCAGAACTTCGCCGTTTCCTGGGTATGTTGAACTTTTATCGTAGACACATCAAACACGCAGCACAACACCAACAACCACTCATACACGCTATCCCACAACCGGCCAAAAAGAACGATAACCGCCCCATTTCCTGGACCCCCGCCCTCACAACCGCCTTTCAAAATTGCAAAAAGGACCTACTAGACGCCGCTCTATTAGCCCATCCCGATCCCCATGCTCCCCTCTCCATCACGACCGATGCGTCTGACTGGGCCATCGGGGCAGTACTACACCAACACACCGGCGCCACCCCCCAACCCCTCGGTTTCTTCTCAAAAACTCTGTCCCCAACTCAAAAAAATTACTCCACTTTTGACAGAGAACTCCTCGCCATCCACGAAGCCATCAAGCACTTCCGTGACTTTGTGGAGGGCAGGCAGTTCTCTGTCATCACTGATCATAAGCCCCTCACACATGCCCTCCTCCAAAATCGTAAATCCGCCTCCCCCCGTCGCCTCCGGCAACTCGAATTTATCGGACAGTTTACGTCCGATATTCGTTATTTGCCGGGGGCCGACAACTGCGTAGCAGACGCACTCTCCCGCCCCACCCCCGCGCCGGTGGCGGAGTTACTGCCTTTCCCTTCCCCACAAACCCTAAAAACACACCAAACACCAACTTCCGACCCCGCACTCTCCAACCTCATCACCGCCTCCAAGTTGGAACAACTGCCTCCCCTCGACCTCTGGTGCGACGTAACGGCCGATTCACCGCGCCCTTACGTCCCACCGGAGCTGAGGCGGCAGTTGTTCCTCCACTATCACTCCCTCCATCATCCCGGCATCCGGGCGAGCCGGGATCTGATCAAGACGCGGTACTTCTGGCCCCACATGAACACAGATATCCGTACCTGGGTTCTGGGGTGCCAGAAGTGCCAGCAATTTAAGGTCTCGGCTCACCCCCATGTACCTCCTCAACCCATTCCCGACTCCCTCCCGTGGGAACACGTCCATCTAGATCTGGTCGGCCCTCTTCCCCCCTCCGAGGGGAAGAGGTACTGCCTCACCATGATCGACCGTGCGACCAATTGGGTTGAGTGTATCCCACTCGCCCACATTACCGCGGACGCCGTCGCCGCGGCCTTCCTCAATCAGTGGATCAGCCGCTACGGCTGTCCGCGGACACTCACGGTCGATCAGGGGAGGCAGTTTGAATCAGCCCACTTTGCCTACCTGCTCCGTTCCCTCGGGATTCAAAAAATCCGCACCACTCCTTATCACCCCCAATCCAACGGGAAAATAGAGCGGTGGCACTCGGTCCTTAAGCAAGCCATCTCCACTTCAGCCACATCCCCCTCATGGACCAAAACCCTCCCCTACGTATTACTCAGCCTACGCACTTCCGCCCGTCCTTCAGACAACACAAGTCCCGCACAACACGCTTTCCGAGACCCTATTCGTTTACGGGCCGACATTTTCCCTCCACACAACACCCCGTCCATTAACAGGGAACCGCTCCACACCTCAACACCGACAAACGACACCACTTACCCCAAACGCTTTTACACTTCCACTCACATGTACTTGAAAGAGCCCGGCATGCATAAAACCTTTCAGCCCCTTTATGCCGGGCCCTTTCAAGTCATCCGCACAACACCGACCACCGCGACCCTGCTAATGGACGGGAAACCCCACACCGTACCTTTCGCCCGCTGCAAACCCGCCCCTGTTCTCCCTCAACCAACATCAGCCATCAGTCTCCCGCCGTCCGTTTGCCATGGACCATCGCTCCCAACCTCAACTGTCACCCCCGTCGCCGTTTCCGGATTTCGATTCGGATCCGGAAATGGCGGCCATACTCCGGGACGTTTTCGTCCCGGACCCGCTATCCCCCCTACCCCCTTCGCCCGGGCCGACAGCATCGCTTCTGTTTGTTCCGCCACGGATCTCCGGGTTACCTCCCCGGCCCCGGCGGTGGAAGTACCCCCAGTGGCGAATACTGCGCGAATTTCGCGCAGCACAAGCCACCGGGGTACACCCTCCCTACACCCCCATCGACCCTTTAATGTCCTCCATTCTTCGCGAGTTCCGCCTCGCGGAACTCATGCCCCCCCCACCCCCGTTCAAATCACAACCCCCCCTGTCACTCACAAACCCCCGCCTCCCGATCTTCAATCCCAAATTTCCACCCCCCAATTTTCAATTTTCAACCCCCCAATTTCAAATTCTCCCCCACCGACACCCCAACCCACCAAACCCACAACACCCCCTCCCCCCCCACCACCGCCGGGGATATCCCCAATAGATTCCGCCGGGACGAAACGGCCCGGGCGGCGAAACGGACGGAGGGAGCGTCCCCGCATTCCCCGCGTCCCGGCGGCCAAGTCCTCCGCCCCGCTCTGAGCAATCACGGCGGGGCCTTGAGATTTCGGGACAGTGCATGTGTCTTATTAACCCACACGCACTGTACCGAATCTCACAGCCCCGCCGTGGCCGCCTCGCCGCAGCAGCCAACACACAAACCCACCCACACACTTCGCTACATTACACCTACATCAATACACCACACGCACTACACCTCACCACACACTATCCACACCCAGGGAACGGCGGACTTCAACACCCCGTTCCAATCTGTCAACCCCACCCAAATTTGTACATACCAACCTTGTAAATACCAACTTTGTAAATACCAACCTTGTAAATACCAACCTTGTAAATACCAACCTTGTAAATACCAACCTTGTACATACCAACCTTGTAAATATTAGTCTACTATCTCATCATCATCATTGTAATCATGTCAGCTCACCTACACCACTACTGTATTCATTGTCAATATCATTCACCTACACCACTACTGTACTTATCTTACTTATATCTCATATCACTTATCCTACTTACTATGTTACTACTACCTATGCTTACTATACTATGTTACTCCTATGTTACTCCTACTTACCACTTACTACCTATGCTTACTATATTACTGCCTCCTAGAATTAAGTCAGACCTATCACGTTTCTGCCGTCAGCACCCCGATTGTTTGCATCAGCCCTCAGCTTCTGTCACCTTGCGCCTTCAGCTCCACCTTTGTTTGCCGTTGCCCTCAGCCTCTGTCTCCTTGCGCCTTCAGCCCCCCTTTTGTTTGCCGCAGCCCTCAGCCTCTGTCACCTTGCGCCTTCAGCTTCTCAAACATTGGTTCGAACTGGGGGGACCTCTGTAGTGAGTCCCTCCCGGGAACACTCCACCAGCAACTTTTAAGCTCTCACCAATATCCTTATGTAAAACTTACTTTCCGCTAATAAACATCTGAGTGGGGAGACAGGCAACAGAATCCAGGGGACACAACCTGGAGCCCCACTACCAACTCCCAACAGGGAGTTGGAGGGAGAGGCCTCCAAGTCCTATATAACCCTGGATCCTGGAGCTTTAGCTTCATTCGACACTTCCTCTAACCAGCTCTCTCTTCTCTCTCTTACCTTATCCCTCTCAGATGATCGGTTGACTACAGCCGCCTGAGAATTTACCTCCTCTCCTCCTTGTCTAGATGATCGGTTGACTACAGCCGCCTAGACAAGCACCTCTCCTCACCTAGATGATCGGTGGATTACCGCCGCCTAGGTAAATTCCCTCACTCACCTCTATCTACTCCCAAAGTCGTAGATGTTCGGTGGACTACCGCCGCCTGCGACTTTTCTCTCCTTCACGCCACCGTGATGAAAATTCTAAATTCATCACACCCTTGTCACATGGGTTTATTATTCTCCTGGACATACCTACAGAAATGGTGGCTGTTCATTTATTGTTTCTTTCATGCGCAATAATTGAAATAGCTATTTCAGATGGTTTCCACCAGTTTTGACCCCCAAAACACGAATTAGCTACGCCCCTCTTTTGGTTTGTTATTCTGTGAATAATACACCTATGTATTCGCTCAGCAAAAAAATGTTATAACAACCCCCACAAACTTTTTTCTTTTCCGTTTCAAGGTGCGTAGATTCCAAAACGCTGCAAAGTCCTTGTCACATGGGTTTATTATTCTATTATTTTATTGGTCTACAGAAATGCCGGCTGTTTATTTATTGTTTCTTTCATGTAAATTAATTGAAATGGCTATTTCTGGTGGTTTCCACAAATTTTGGCCCCCAGAACTTGAATTAGGTACTACGCTCCTTTTGGTTTATTATTCTGTGAATAATACACCTATGTATTCGCTCAGCAAACAATTTTTATAACACCCCCTCAAAATTTTTTCTTTTCCGTTTCAAGGTGCGTAGATTCCAAAAATGCAATGTCCGTCCGCCGTCCGCCGTACGCCGTCCGCCGTACGCCGTATCACGTGTACGGGCTTCATTTTCGGTCTAAAAAAGTCGTTCTTTCGCACACATGCTCCATTTGGGCCCTAGTTGTGTCCCGAAACTTTTCAGCCCGATCGGAATATACCCAGGGGTGTTATGAGTGAAAATGTGTATAAAAATAGGTACTTTTTGCGTTTTAACAACATGTTAGTAACATGAGCTTTTGAGGTATCTTTTTCCATGTTTTTGAGGACGAGAAGACCGAATATGAAGTCGATTTTGACCAAAGACGCGGAAATTGAGGTTTTACCAAAGGTTCAGCTCCCAAAATTGGTTTTTTATGAGTCAAAAACCTGGAAAACTGTCTGAAATCACCATCAATGTGTACAATAACATTGGAAAAAGTGTAAACAGGTGAATCAAGACCATTAAATGCCACTACCAATGATCAAAGATGATCTTAAAAAAAAGAAAAAAAAGCGTACCTATTTCATGTTTTGGGGGCCAAAATTGGTGGAAATCATCAGAAATAGCTATTTCAATCATTCCACATGAAAGAAACAATACATTTAACAGCCAACAAAAATCTCTAGAACTCGAATAGAATAATAAACCCATGTGACAAGGACTTTGCAGCGTTTTTTTTTTCTTCAAATTACCCTTGATCATTGATTGTGCCATTTAATCGTCTTTATCCACGTGTTGACATTTTTGTAGTGTTATTATACAAATTGATGGTGATTTCAGACGATTTCGCAGGTTTTTGACTCATAAAAAATCAATTTTGGGAGCTGAACATCTGGTACAACCTCAATTTTCCACTCCTTGGTCAAAATCGACTTCATATTCGGTCTTCTCGTCCCCAAAAACATGGAATAATATACCTCAAAAGCTCATTTTACTAACATGTTATTAAAACACAAAAAGTACCTATTTTTATACACACTTTCACTCATAACACCCCTGGGTATATTCCGATCGGGCTGAAAAGTTTCGGGATACAACTAGGGCCCAAATGGAGCATGTGTGCGAAAGAACGAATTTTTTAGACCGAAAATGAAGCCTGTAGACGTGATACGGCGTACGGCGGACGGACATTGCATTTTTGGAATCTACACACCTTGAAACGGAAAAGAAAAAATTTTGAGGGGGTGCTATAAAAATTTTTTGCTGAGCGAATACATAGGTAAACCAAAATGGGTATAAAATGGGTATTTTTTATGTTTTATTAACATTTGGGTCCTAGCTGTGCTCCAAAGCTCGGCAGCCCGATCGAAATACACCCAGGGGCGTTATGGGAGAAAAATTGGTGTAAAAATAGGGGTTTTCAAGGTTTTTTTGAGGTTTTGGTTAACATGAGCTTGTGATGCATCGTTTTCCATGTTTTTTAGGGCGAGAAGACCGGATACATAGTTGATTTTGACCAAAGAGTGAAGGATTGAGGTGGTAAAAAAGGTTCAAGCTCCCGAAATTTTTTTTTTATGAGTCAGAAACCTGGGAAATTGTCTGAAATCACCATACATTTTTATAATAACACTAGAAGTAGTATTAGCGGGTGAATCAAGACAGTTGAATGGCACTATCAATGTTCAAAGATAATCTGTTTAAAAAAAAACGAGGAAAAAAGGGAGCCGAGGTCGTGTTTTTGGGGGCCAAAACTGGTGGAAACCATCTAAAATAACTATTTCAATTAATTCACATGAAAGAAACAATAAGTGAACAGTAAAATTTCGGTAGGCATGTCCAGTAGAATAATAAACCCATGTGACAAGGACTTAACAGCGTTTTTATGTTTCTGTCGTTTCGCCAAATTAGTTTCAAGCTTTTCTTTATAGGTAACAATCTTTTCGCGAGACAAACCTCATAAGATTAACCAACAACCTAATATTATTATTTACCTCCTGAACGTTTTGTTATTGGGTGCTCGGCGGTTGACGTGCTTACCACCTGGGTACCTACCTACCCATTATCTCGACAAATAAAACGCTGGATTCGTGAAATCCGGGAAGCGCTGATCACCTTCACCTCAAGCCGCCGCGGGACGGAGCGATTTATTTGCGATCAGGCAGAAGAAGCTGTGCAACCGCGGATTTGAAAGGACGAAACGTCCGCCAAAGCTTCTTCGTTTATATTAACCCAAAAAAAAAGAAAGAAAAAAAGTTTGCAATGATTATTTTAGGACTGAAAGCTTAAAGAAAATTCCGTACAATTGGTTTGAACCAGTCGAAACGAAAATAGACTCATATTGAACAGTAATTAGGTGCCTACCTTCCAACGAATATTAGAAATTAACTTTTTGCAGTGGTGACGAATAGGATCTTTGAATAAAAAGTTCGATTTCACAAAACCGGAGGGACCATCAGCTATTCCTCTCAGTGAAAACTGCATCGCACTATTCGTCTGAACGCAACACAAATAATTATTAAAATTATATGCGTATTATTATAGGAACAGTCGTCTCTCGACTAGGAATCGCTTGATAATTCGAACCACTAACTTGGTCCCTAGGAGAACTTACCTACTTCATCCTACGTAAATATTTGTTGACTTGAACTTCGAATTTAGTGGCTGCTTCTTCTCGAGTAACAACGGAGTAAATTTCTCCAGAACTGCAGCTCGTTTTGGTTTATTATTCTGTGAATAATACACCTATGTATTCGCCCAGCAAACCGTTTTTGTAACACCCCCCCCCCCCCCTCCCGCTAAAAATTGTTTACTTTTACGTTTCAAGGGGTGTAGATTCCAAAAACGCTGCAAGTCCTTGTCACATGGGTTCTATTGGACAGGACTGATGGAAATACATTTGTTGTTTCTTTCATGTGCAATAACTGAAATAGCTATTGTTGATGGTTTCCACCAATTTTGGCCCCCAAAAACACTATATAAGCTCCTATTTCTGACAAATTATCTTTGATCATTGATAGTGCCATTTCATTGTCTTGATTCACCTGTTGAAACTACTTCTAGTGTTATTATACAAGTTTATGGTGATTTCAGACAATTTCACAGGTTTCTGGCTCACACAAAATGAATTTTGGAAGCTGCATCTTCGTTACAACCTCAATTCTTCACTCTTTGGTCAAAATCAACTTCATGTTCGGTCTTCTAGCCATAGAAAAACATGGAAAACGATAACTCGCAAGCTCATGTTCACTATAACCACAAAAAACCTCGAAAACCCTATTTTGACATTTTCATGTCTTTCATATGGCACATAACTCAAAAACCGTTACGAAAATTGACTACGAAAATTGTCCCAAATGAGTTTCTGACGATTTCCGCGTACAACCGAGTCGTTGCTAGGGGAATAGTACTTCGTCATTTGTCATCGGACAAAAACCGTTCACCATTCGTTGGAAACCTCTCGATTTATAGAACTAGAATACATTCCTCTCACTCGGTTGTCGCCCTTCGAAAAGCTGAGATATGCGCATGACTTGATACTAAGTTTGTTTGCACACAACATTATGGTCGTTAGGTGTCCCAAATGAGCGGTGTGTCGCCTGGGTACATATATACGCAATTGCGTTACGAGTGCTTTGTGGTCGTAAACTTATAAGACATGAAAATGTCTCAATAGAGAGTTCCTAAAGACTAAAGTCGGGAAGATGTGTTCGGATTTATCTCAACTGCGCATGCGCGTCGCCCAAGTTCAAACTTATTTCCTCAAGTTCGACTTATTCGGCCTTATACATAAGGTGCGTTATCTCCCAGGGCACAAACTTTAGGAATCGTCTTTAACCTTACTCAGGGGTAACAGTGCACAGCTTTTTGCCGCGTTGAATGATAATATCAGGTATTTAATTGGGGAACAAGAAAACTAATTTGGGAGAGAAGTACGGAGGCATTTACCCGTCCAGTAACTAGGTATTTCAAACAAAAACAAATAATCAAAACGTACCCTACGATCTTCAAGCGTGTCTAATGATAACTGAAGCATTAAGGAATTGTAGTTGATGTAGTTTACGGAGTTCAGATCACCACCCAGACTCCGCGAACTTGAAATAAAATAGAATAAACTAAAAATGAACTGGAAACGGAACGACCAGGAAAGAAAGGCAGCTGAAGCTGAATGGATTTCGCGTTGTGCTAAGTTAAGTGACGTTACTTTTTAATTCACTCCTACCCCCACCACTTCTGTCAAACCGGACTTATTGGTTAGCATCCAAAGTTAGCATCTTAGCTGCTCGCCTTAGATGTGGCCAAAAGATATGGCCGTTCCCTAATGAACTTATCTCTTAGGAACTCTCTAATTGTGTTGCAGACTCGTATGCAAGCGTTTCTTTTATTTTTTGACATTTTCATGTCTTTCATATGGCACATAACTCAAAAACCGTTACGAAAATTGACTACGAAAATTGTCCCAAATGAGTTTCTGACGATTTCCGCGTACAACCGAGTCGTTGCTAGGGGAATAGTACTTCGTCATTTGTCATCGGACAAAAACCGTTCACCATTCGTTGGAAACCTCTCGATTTATAGAACAAGAATACGTTCCTCTCACTCGGTTGTCGCCCTTCGAAAAGCTGAGATATGCGCATGACTTGACACGAAGTTTGTTTGCACACAACATTATGGTCGTTAGGTGTCCCAAATGAGTGGTGTGTCGCCAAGGTACATATATACGCAATTGCGTTACGAGTGCTTTGTGGTCGTAAACTTATAAGACATGAAAATGTCTCAATAGAGAGTTCCTAAAGACTAAAGTCAGGAAGATATGTTCGGATTTATCTCAACTGCGCATGCGCGTCGCCCAAGTTCAAACTTATTTCCTCAAGTTCGACTTATTCGGCATTATACATAAGGCGCGTTATCTCCCAGGGCACAAACTTTAGGAATCGTCTTTAACCTTACTCAGGGGTAACAGTGCACAGCTTTTTGCCGCGTTGAATGATAATATCAGGTATTTAATTGGGGAACAAGAAAACTAATTTGGGAGAGAAGTCCGGGGGCATTTACCCGTCCATTTTCAAACCGTAGGTATTTCAAACAAAAACAAATAATCAAAACGTACCCTACGATCTTCAAGCGTGTCTAATGATAACTGAAGCATTAAGGAATTGTAGTTGATGTAGTTTACGGAGTTCAGATCACCACCCAGACTCCGCGAACTTGAAATAAAATAG
The DNA here is from genome assembly GCA_954871275.1 of Leptopterna dolabrata. Taxonomy (NCBI): domain Eukaryota; kingdom Metazoa; phylum Arthropoda; class Insecta; order Hemiptera; family Miridae; genus Leptopterna; species Leptopterna dolabrata. Next base: position 80,892,812 of record OX940975.1, on the reverse strand, counting down.
AATAAACTAAAAATGAACTGGAAACGGAACGACCAGGAACGAAAGGCAGCTGAAGCTGAATGGATTTCGCGTTGTGCTAAGTTAAGTGACGTTACTTTTTAATTCACTCCTACCCCCACCACTTCTGTCAAACCGGACTTAAGCAGGGTTCACATCCATCCGGAGCCGTCCGGAAATACGGATAGGGGAAGCTAGTGAAAAGCAGTGGAAGGGATGGAGGGGAATCACGGAAGTTGGGAAGGCGTTCATAACCATCCGGAATTTTGGCTGACAACTCGTTTCCCGCGCTGCTTCCTCCCACAGCTGTTTCGGTTGCCGACGCCATTCTGTATGCGCAGTAGTGAACTGCGCAGATGCGGAGCGGAAAATATCTGAAAAATCAGATGCGTACAGTTCGCTTCAAAAGTGCTTCTCCGGAAAGAATATTCCCCCCTCCCCAGCTGATGTCCAACCAATCAGCTGCTCGTACGCACGTTCCGGATAGCTTTCCGGATGGATGTGAACCCTGCTTTATTGGTTAGCATCCAAAGTTAGCATCTTAGCTGCTCGCCTTAGATGTGGCCAAAAGATATGGCCGTTCCCTAATGAACTTATCTCTTAAGCAGGGTTCACATCCATCCGGAGCCGTCCGGAAATACGGATAGGGGAAGCTAGTGAAAAGCAGTGGAAGGGATGGAGGGGAATCGCGGAAGTTGGGAAGGCGTTCATAACCATCCGGAATTTTGGCTGACAACTCGTTTCCCGCGCTTCCTCCCACAGCTGTTTCGGTTGCCGACGCCATTCTGTATGCGCAGTAGTGAACTGCGCAGATGCGGAGCGGAAAATATCTGAAAAATCAGATGCGTACAGTTCGCTTCAAAAGTGCTTCTCCGGAAAGAATATTCCCCCCTCCCCAGCTGATGTCCAACCAATCAGCTGCTCGTACGCACGTTCCGGATAGCTTTCCGGATGGATGTGAACCCTGCTTTAGGAACTCTCTATTGTGTTGCAGACTCGTATGCAAGCGTTTCTTTTATTTTTTGACATTTCCATGTCTTTCATATGGCACATAACTCAAAAACCGTTACGAAAATTGACTACGAAAATTGTCCCAAATGAGTTTCTGACGATTTCCGCGTACAACCGAGTCGTTGCTAGGGGAATAGTACTTCGTCATTTGTCATCGGACAAAAACCGTTCACCATTCGTTGGAAACCTCTCGATTTATAGAACTAGAATACATTCCTCTCACTCGGTTGTCCCCCTTCGAAAAGCTGAGATATGCGCATGACTTGATACGAAGTTTGTTTGCACACAACATTATGGTCGTTAGGTGTCCCAAATGAGTGGTGTGTCGCCAAGGTACATATACGCAATTGCGTTACGAGTGCTTTGTGGTCGTAAACTTATTAAGACATGAAAATGTCTCAATAGAGAGTTCCTAAAGACTAAAGTCGGGAAGATGTGTTCGGATTTATCTCAACTGCGCATGCGCGTCGCCCAAGTTCAAACTTATTTCCTCAAGTTCGACTTATTCGGCCTTATACAGAAGGCGCGTTATCTCCCAGGGCACAAACTTTAGGAATCGTCTTTAACCTTACTCAGGGGTAACAGTGCACAGCTTTTTGCCGCGTTGAATGATAATATCAGGTATTTAATTGGGGAACAAGAAAACTAATTTGGGAGAGAAGTCCGGGGGCATTTACCCGTCCATTTTCAAACCGTAGGTAGGTATTTCAAACAAAAACAAATAATCAAATCTTGATCTTCAAGCGTGTCTAATGATAACTGAAGCATTAAGGAATTGTAGTTGATGTAGTTTACAGAGTTCAGATCACCACCCAGACTCCGCGAACTTGAAATAAAATAGAATAAACTAAAAATGAACTGGAAACGGAACAACCAGGAAAGAAAGGCAGCTGAAGCTGAATGGATTTGGCGTTGTGCTAAGTTAAGTGACGTTACTTTTTAATTCACTCCTACCCCCACCACTTCTGTCAAACCGGACTTAAGCAGGGTTCACATCCATCCGGAGCCGTCCGGAAATACGGATAGGGGAAGCTAGTGAAAAGCAGTGGAAGGGATGGAGGGGAATCGCGGAAGTTGGGAAGGCGTTCATAACCATCCGGAATTTTGGCTGACAACTCGTTTCCCGCGCTTCCTCCCACAGCTGTTTCGGTTGCCGACGCCATTCTGTATGCGCAGTAGTGAACTGCGCAGATGCGGAGCGGAAAATATCTGAAAAATCAGATGCGTACAGTTCGCTTCAAAAGTGCTTCTCCGGAAAGAATATTCCCCCCTCCCCAGCTGATGTCCAACCAATCAGCTGCTCGTACGCACGTTCCGGATAGCTTTCCGGATGGATGTGAACCCTGCTTTAGGAACTCTCTATTGTGTTGCAGACTCGTATGCAAGCGTTTCTTTCATTTTTTGACATTTTCATGTCTTTCATATGGCACATAACTCAAAAACCGTTACGAAAATTGACTACGAAAATTGTCCCAAATGAGTTTCTGACGATTTCCGCGTACAACCGAGTCGTTGCTAGGGGAATAGTACTTCGTCATTTGTCATCGGACAAAAACCGTTCACCATTCGTTGGAAACCTCTCGATTTATAGAACTAGAATACATTCCTCTCACTCGGTTGTCGCCCTTCGAAAAGCTGAGATATGCGCATGACTTGATACGAAGTTTGTTTGCACACAACATTATGGTCGTTAGGTGTCCCAAATGAGCGGTGTGTCGCCTGTTTCATTATGACGAATTAAAATAAAAATTGGTAGAGTTATTAATTAATCGTAAAGCATGATGATAATCACCCGATTCCTCTCCCGCTAATTGAAGAACCAACAATTCCTCGTAAAGACCAGTGGAGCGTTACGGAGGCGGGCGTTTTGAAAGGAGGCCGCCCCTTTGATGGAGCCGGTAGCATAGGATATGACAGCAAGGTTTTACTCCGATCGCTCGAGTAAATTGGCAATTAAATCGTGAAAAATAAACTTTACACAATGAGAGAGAGCGAGAGAAAAAAAACCGCGATCTCATCGCTCTAATTTTCTGAATTTTTGAGACATTCTACGATTCTGCCATAAAATCTACTATGAAATTTGCCCTAAAGAGCAGGGTGTATGCAGGCATGAAGCTGAGATGAGAGCGCACACCACTGGTCTCCTGCTAGCTGGACGATATAGCGTAATGGTCTAACTGACGAACTATTAAGCTAAATTCCCGAACTATTAAGCTAAAGTCCGACCCTGTGGGGACTGAATATTTTTCACTCCACATCAACAATTTCCCTTCAGAACTTAATTCTTTGTGTTTTTTTGTATATAATATACCGGTTCTGCGTAGATCACTGTTTTCTCTGGTCAGTACCCTCGAGCTATCTCCTGGAAAGCCTTGAATTCAATCATTAATATTATTTGTAGTTATTCATGAAACATGAGGTAAATAATAAACCTTTGTGTAATAATTTATCTGTATAGATATCCCTTCTGCGTAGATAGTACAATAAACCGTTGTGTAATAATTTACCGTTGTGTAATAATTTACCCAATAATACTTCAACGTTTGCTCAAGTTGCAAAAGTACCTATCAACAAAATCCAAAACAGCCATCATTTTTCAAACGTAATAATATCACAGAACAACCAACTCGACTTCATACAGCCATACATGATTATAATCAGGTGCTCCCTAGCTCCCCTGGTGGAGCTCGAGGGTACTGACCATAGAAAACAGTGATCTACGAAGAAGGGCCATAACAGACAAGTAAATAATAAACCTTTGAGTAATAATTTGCAGCGTTTTTATTGCATTTTCGGATTCTACGTACTTTGAATCGGAAACCATCAAATTTGGGGGGGGGGGGGGGGGATAAAATTGTTTTTTCCATGCTCGATTCCAAAGGTTCATGACTGAAATTTACACCAATTTTTCACCCATAACACCCTTCAGTATATTCCGATCGGGCTGCAAAGTTTTGGGACACAACTAGGGCCCAAATGGAGCCTAAGTATGAAAGAACGAATTTTTAGACTGAAATTGAAGTAGGTATGCATGATACGGCGGACGGACATAGCATTTTAGTTTATTATTCTGTGAATAATACACCAATGTATTCGCTCAGCAAAAAAATTCTATAACACCCCCTCAAAATTTTTTCTTTTACGTTTCAAGGTAGGGATGTATAAAAAGTATCGATACTTCAAAATATCGATACTTTTAAGAAAAAGTATCGATACTTTTTGATACTTTTTTTTCTGCAATGTATCGGGATACTTTTTCTTTTTTCGCGGTATCGACACCGTTACTTTTTTCAAGGATCTTTTCTTACTTCCAAGTTTCACAGAAGACTACAAAGCCTGATCGCTACCATGCCTGAAGTCCCACCATTTGTCAACAACCTTGACATAAAAATGGAGATGATCACTCATTCAACTGATACTGCCCGGCATCTAGTAGGGCTGGAAACGTGAAACAACTCAACTGATACTGTGCACTTATGTCAGGCATAGAATAATATTATTCTGTGGTGGAACTGGAACACTGGAAGGGGAAAGCGCAAAACAACACGAGGCCGGAACTTTTCTAATTTTGAGTTTGTTAAAAGTATCGATACTTGAATGTATCGATACTTTTTGAAAGTATCGGCCTGATCTTTTCGATACTTTTTAGAAATATCGATACGATATGTATCGATACATTTCGAAGTATCATACATCCCGAATGGAATCATGGTGATACCGGTAAACAGGTGTTCAAGAAAACCATGAAATCCTGTTCAGAAGTGCTCAAAACTAGTTTCGAGGCGGTTTTCCGCTTGATACCTTCCGCATGTATGTAGGTGGAAACAAGGGAGTAGGTAATGATGGGTTTTCTAACATTTTCTATTTTCAACGATAACTGCCGTAAAGATGGACCGAAATTGGTGCGGTTGGTGCCAAAATGACCGTTAGTATGTCAAGATCATGGGTATTGATTCAAGCTCGGTCGCATTTGATTTGGCCAATTGACAGCAAAAAATGTGTCAAACATATTCTAGGTTTACTAGCTAAATGACGTTGGTGCGGTCAGAAAGTGGTTGAAAGTGAGGTTTCTATGCAAGTACATTATATTTCCTTGCGCAGTATATCCAGGAGGCCAGTATAGTGTATTTTCAAGATGGCCTGTTAGGCCAACATGAGCAGCCAGTCGTGACCCCTGCTGCCAAACTTATCCATACTGTTATGCGATCTCCACACTGACCTTCCACCGTAACAGTTCACTTTTGGTTTATTATTTTCAATAATGAACCATTGGAATCGAGCATGAAAAAAAAAATTCTAACCCCCCTCAAAATTTGATGGTTTACGTTTCAAGGTACGTAGAATCCGAAACTGCAATAAAAATATTTCTGTCCGTCCACTTTTCTTAGTTACCATGAAAGAAAATTGATGAAATTCGGGTTATAGGTTCCGTTCGGGGTGTAGTTGGTCCTCGAAGCTCGACGTTACTGTCAGTCATCTCTAAGGGGTTCAAAATAGGGGTTGAAATTTTCAGAACGCCGTAGCTCGAAAACTTTAGATTGAAGGGTATGGTTTTTTTTACGATATTAAATTTGTCTTGAGCTAAACAATTTTTTGAGACCACCCGGAGCACTGTACTCCAGCCGTTTGTGTGCGCCAAAAAGCTTCGTCAACACGATCGTGAATCAAACGGTATAAATCCAGCCCAGATAATCATCACTAGGGAGCACCTGATTATAATCAAGGATGGCTGTATGAAGTCGGGTTGGTTGTTCTGCGATATTATTTCATTTGATAAGTGATGGGCAATTGGATTTTGTTGGTAGGTAGTTCTGAAACTTTAACAAACGTTGAAGTATTGTTGATGGGTAAATTATTACACAATGGTAAATTATTACATAATGGCAAGTTATTACACAACGGCAAATTGTTACACAACGGTAAATTATTAAACAACGGTAAATTAGGTATTACACAATGGTTCATCAACCAAGAAGGGGCTGGATTTTGTTGATTGGTACATTTTCAACTTGAACAACCGTTGAAGTATTATTGATGGGCAAGTTATTACACAACGGTTCATTATACTTGACCACGAAGGTAGGTATTGGCCACAGAAAACAGTGATCTACGCAGAAGGGGCATCTATTTCACTCCACATCAACAATTTTCCTTCAGAACTTCATTATTTGCGTTTCTTTTTGCCGTTTTAGTTACTGCTTGTCGACAGAATTAAGCAACATTTAACTCGTGATTTAGATAGGTACCTAGTAACGAGTACGGGGTTAGTTAATATGTATAGAGTAGTACATATTATATTATATTGACGGGTTATCTATACACAGAGCTGTGATCTGTAACAGAAGGGTATTCTGTACAAAATAATAAACCGTTGTGCAGGGATTTGCAGCGTTTTTTGTGTACAACCTATATTTTTTTTCTGATGAAATTTATGATCTCGTTAATTCGAACGCTTCATCTACACACTCCTCTTGGTAATTCAACCTTTTCATCTCCTGGTAATTCAACCTATTCAATAAATCATACTCTCAGTAATTCGAACTTGTTTTAAGGTCCCTTATGGTTCGAATTATCGAGAGTCTACTGTTACAGGTTGGCCCCAGTACAACTAGCCATTTGATCGGCAGCAGACATGTGAATGTAGACCCAATGATTTTCCTCGGTACCTACCTATTTGCTGGTAGGTAACTACGGTTCTTTGTGCCATGCTGGTAGGTAGGTACATAATGTAAAACTAGGACCCCATGTCCATCTTGGGATATTTTCTGAGCCCCGATTCATGTACGAGTTTCATGTTTTGGAAAACTTTCCTAACACTAAAATTTTGACACCGGTTTCCAGGGACCAGTGGATACCTGCTGGAGCCTAGGCACGGTCAAAGTATTCGGAGAAACCCCTTCAAAATTTGCCAAATGGGGATATTATTACTGTGAATTATCATAATTTAATAATACACTTTAATGTTATGCCTGGATGGATAGGAAAATGGAAAACGCTGCAAAGCCCTTGTCACATGGGTTTATTATTCTATTGGACATACCTGCAGAAAAAAAAGCTGTTCATTTATTGTTTCTTTCATGTGCAATAATTGAAATAGCAATTTTTTATGGTTTCCACCAAGTTTGGCCCCAAAAACATTAAATGAGCTCCAATTTTTTGTTACAAAAATATCTTTGCCCATTGATAGTGCTATTTAATTGTCTTGACTCACTTGCTGATAGTACTTCTAGTGTTATTATACAAATTTATGGTGATTTCAGACAATTTCCCAGGTTTTTGACTCATAAAAAATGAATTTTGAACTTTCTTTAAAACCTCGTTTCTTCACTCTTCATTCAAAAAAACTTCATATTCGGTCTTCCGCCCTAAAAAATATGTAAAAGGATACCTCACAAGCTCATGTTCACTGACACCTTTAAAAGAAAAACGCTGCAAAGTCCTTGTCACATGGGTTTATTATTCTATTATTTTATTGGTCTACAGTAATGCTGGCTGTTCATTTATTGTTGCTTTCAAGTAAAATAATTGAAATATAGCTATTTCTGGTGGTTTCCACCAATTTTGGCCCCTAAAACTTGAATTAGGTATGTACGCTCCTTTTTTTTTTCAAATTATCTTTGATCATTGGTTGTGCCATTTAATCGTCTTTATCCACGTGTTGAAGCTTTTCCTAGTGCTATTCTACAAATTGATGTGATTTCAGACGATTTCGCAGGTTTTTGACTCATAAAAAATCAAATTTGGCAGCTGAACATCTGGTACAACCTCAATTTTCCACTCCTTGCTCAAAATCGACTTCATATTCGGTCTTCTCGTCCACAAAAACATGGAAAACGATACCTCAAAAGCTCATTTTACTAACATGTTGCTAAAACACAAAAACACGAAAACCCTATCCCCCCCCCCCCCCCCTCATAACACCCCTGGGCGTAGTCCGGTCGGGCTGCCGAGCTTCGGAGCACAACTAGAACCCAGATGTGTTCCCAAACTGTATCCGGAAGAACAACGATTTTAGACCAAAATTTAACGTGATTTTAAACCTAAACCTCTATTTTTCACTCTTTGATCAAAATCGACTTCACATTCGGACTCCTCGCCCTAAAAAAAATGAAAACGATACCTCACAAGCTACAATATATAGGGATGATACGGCGGAGGGCTTGCATTTTGGTTTATTATTCTGTAAATAATACACCTATGTATTCGCTCAGTAAAAAATGTTTATAGGTAACACCCCTCAAAATTTTTTCTTTTACGTTTCAAGGTGTGCAGATTACAAAAATCTCCGTCCGCCATGTCATGCGTGTCTATTTTAATTTCGGTCTAAAAAATTCGTTCTTTCGCACACATGCTCCATTTGAGCCCTAGTTGTGTCCCGAAACTTTGCAGCCCGATCGTAATATACCCGGGTGTTATAGGTGAAAAATTGGGTTTTTTGGTGTTTTAGTAACATCAGCTTGTAAGGTATTGTTATCCATGGTTTTTAGGGCGAGACGACCAAATATGAAGTCGATTTTGACCAGAGTGAAAAGTTGAGGTTGTAACGAAGGTTCAGCCCCCAAAATTCATTTTTTATGAGTCAAAAACCTGGAAAATGGTCTGAAATCACCATAAACTTGTATAATAACAGTAAAATTCGTATCAACAGGTGAACCAAGACAATTATATGGCACTATCAATGATCAAAGATAATTTGTCAAAAGGAGGAGCGTAATTCGTGTTTTTGGGCGGCCAAAATTGGTGGAAACCACAGAAAATTTTTTAATTCCATTTTCGGTTCGTACCTTGGAACGGAAACCATCAAATTTTGCGGTTGGGGGGGGGGGGGGGGTTAAATTTTTTTTCGAGGGTAGGTAGTCACCACAGAAAACAGTGATCTGCGCAGACGGGGAATAAACCATCGTGTAATAATTTGCAGCGTTTTTTATTTCATTTTCAGATTCCTTGAACCAAAAACGATAAATGAAGTATGATGGGGGGGGGGATTATAATTTAGTTTTTATGCTCGATTCCGACGGTTAATTATTGAAAATAATTAATACATTAGCGTGTCTTTTTTCCCTCGACAGAAATTTTTGGTTAATTATTGAAAATAATTTCCTGAATTATTGAAAATAATTATTGAAAATAATTTATCGATAATAATTTGGTTAATTATTGAAAATTTCTGTCCAGGGAAAAAAGACACGCTAATGTAAAAAACCACAGTCATGCAGCATGGCTATAAGAGCGAATTTTCGAAGTTTTCGGCATCTTCCTCCTCCGCCTAAAATTTTCTGAAAATTAATTTTCGGCCAATGTTTTCCCAACTTGATACCATACAAAATTAAAACAGGAGTAGTTTTACGCAAAGTAAAATTTGGGGTGGTAGGAGGGGGAGGGGGAAATCAAAAATGTTTTGAATACCAGAAGAGTAGGTATTGGATACGTAACAAATTTTTTGTTCCATTTTTTGCCGAGTAACACCTCGGTTTGTAGATTTTCCAACGCTGAACACGATGGTGAAGTCAGAATTGCGATATCCCATTCCGTTATCAGATTAGAGCAGACGAACCAGGAAGAACATCTCAAGAAATAACCACGTTCCTTCAACTTCAAAGTGCTCCAGTTTGGGAACGGAATGAGATATCGCAATTCTGATTTCACCATCGTGTTCAGCGTACAAAAACCTTTAAAATGAGGTGTCACTTGTCACACTTTTTCATTTTGGGAATTTATGGGTAATTTCCCCCCCTAAAACTCCCCAAAACTCCCCCTTAGAGTGACCCGATTCTGCCCATCTTCGAACTTAGCCTGTCGATTGCCAAGACAGATTTTTCGTGCAAATTTGAACTTTTTATCTCAATTCTTTCGAGAGTTATCGTCTGGAATGACACATACATATATAAATATATAAATATATACCTTATATAAATATATATATGTATACATATAATTTTTGGTGTCTTTCGGCAGTGAATTCAGGAGTCTGAAACGGATTTTGGTATAAAAATCTTTCGGAAATTCGAGTTTTAAAAATTTTGGACCGAGAACAATAGCTTCCTTTTCTTCGAAAATTCGCTAAAAATAACCACTATTTTTTTGTTACTTCTTTGTTTACTGCATAACCTGTCTTGTGGTATCTCAGCAGGAAATTGCAAAATTCAAATATGCGCCTTTTTGACAATGTCGTTTAGTTATTCCGAAATAGTTCATTCAAATAAGTAATATTAACTTTAGGCGATAAAACCAAAATAAATCGATTCTACTCGACGAGACGATTTCAACGATACCAAATACTCATTCGATTTTAAGCATTTTACAGTATTTGGATGAAGTCGTCCAATTCGATTTACGTCGGTAGGAACCTTGATAAGTAAAACCAATGCGGACCAAGATGATTGATTTTTTTTTTTTTTTGGTGTTGTTAAACCATAGAAATCATATCAAGTCCACCCGGAATCTTTCTACAAGGGAGGTAAGTACTTATTAGAATATTACCTATCGCGATTCGGCTGAACTCACATTCGCATGACTAGCGGTGAAGATGCGGTGATCCCGGATCTCCCTCCTCCGGCCTTTCGCTCCCGTTGCGTCCAACGACTCGAATTCTTTCTCCGTTTCAGTCGCTCGCCTTCCTTCAAGATGACAACAAACTGGAATGTTCTCACCTTGAGCCTGCTCCAATACATTATTTTGCTCAGTCGTAAGTTATTGAAATACGCTCTACAGCATCTGTACAACTGTAAATAAGTGAGGAGGGAGCAAGCAAAAGGGTTTTTCTCACATTTTTTTTCACGAAAGTATTTTTTTTCCCTAGGTACTAGTTGAAAGCTAACTGATGGTAAAGCAGTTCGTTGCTTGAAAGGGCTTTTTCCACCTCAAAACCCGCGCCAAAAAAAACGGGTTTGCATGCAAAAAGGATTTTCTCCACCGTCGCGTTGTGAGCAAAAGCAGCTTTCTCCTTCCAGCAAATGCGATTGCTCCATGTGATGCTACTATGAAAAAAAGTGTGACTGTTTGGCACATGAAATAGCAGTTGTAATTTTATTGACAGATTCGCAGAGACTGCATTACTTATAATACTACAATTTTGGTGGAAAAACAACAATTTTTGTCAATTTTCAACCAGTTTTTTTTTATTTTTTGAATTTTATTGTTGAAAGTGTACCATACTGTACGATTCTGTTATTCTCACCTTACTGGCACAAAAACGTAAAATCAATTACGAAAAATCAACGATTTTAACCAAATTCTGGGCTGTTGTGCAGCAAATACCGTCAAAAAGGGTTTTTATCCATATTTGACTGCCTATTTTTTCTCTAATAACTTAAATATTTTTGAATCATTTTCTTTTTGGCATTTCCTTTTTGTGCCAAAAAGTTGGATCTAAACATCATGGCTTAAAGAAACATAAATCACGTTTCTATCGCGATCATAGCTCAAGAAAAACGTTTTTGGTGGTTTCCCAAAAATCTGTAAAATGTGAGAAACCCCTTTTGCTTGCAACCTCCTCAAGTGTACCTACATAAATTTTCTTGTCTATAGACAGCTTCAGCAGATGGAAGCTATTTTTGGTTTATTGTTCGCACAATTTTTCACACTCTAATTCGCTTGGCTCTGACACCGGAGTAAATCTTGGTTGATGCTGAAACGCTAATAACGCTCATCTTTGTTTGTATATTTCAGGAAAATGAAGTCTCCCATTCCTAAAGAAAATGTAAATTATTCCCCCCCCCCCCCCGGATCCCCCACTCCAAACATGTATGTTTTTTCATGGATTTGTTGGTACTTATCGGTTAACGGGAGGCCACTCATCTATTCAGAAGTCCCAAACAACCTGCTCATTCACGGGATAGTTTCTGGGATTGTTTATCTTTTTTGAGATGCGAGCGCTAGCGAGCATCCAGATCGCTTGACAATGCATTCCACTAATCTATTCAGAAGTCCCAAACAACCTTCAGCTTTTTTTGTAAAACAAATTTGAAAGAATTGTAAAAAATCGCGTCTTTACCCAACTTGGTACCGCCTGCCACACGTTCCACGTTTGCCATCATTCGACACTGACTGAAAACACATCCAGACAACGAACGAAAGCGATAACTAATAATTCAGAAAATAATAATTTAAATAATTTTAAATCGTTAAATGAGTGGCCTCCCGTTAACCGATAAGTACCGATTTGTTTTTGACGTCCCCCTGTAGAACCGTATACTAACTAGTACACAACCTCACCGATTAGCTTCTGAGGTGTGACGAGTTTCCCCTAAATTGTGGTACGTCATCCTCCTGCCTCCGCAAATTTTGATTTGATATTCCTGGAGCTAGTTGCTATTTTACGACATACGTAGGTAGGTACTTGACCTGCATGCTGTGTTTACGGAGGCACCTAAGAGTACTTTTGCTGAAAAACGCTGCAAATTATTACATAAAGGTTTATTATTTACCTGTATAGATGCCCCTTCTGCGTGGATCACTGTTTTCTGAGGTCAATACCTCCCCTCGAGCTCCCCCCAGGAAAGCCCTAAATCGAGTACCGGAGCCGGCCCCGGAATTAAAGTTTCCTACAAATGCGCGGATTCAATCATTCAATCATTAATTATTTGTAGTTATTCATGAATCATAAGGCAAATAATAAACCGCTGTGTAATAATTTACCTGTACAGGTAGGTACCCCTTCTACGTAGATAGTATAATGAACCGTTGTGCAATAATTTACCTTTGAGTAATAATTTACCGTTGTGTAATAATTTGCCCATCAATAATACATACTTCAACGGTTGTTAAAGTTGCAAAAGTACCCACCAACAAACTCCAGCCCCTTCTTGTTAGATGGTATAATGAACCGTTGTGTAATCATTTACCGTTGTGTAATAATTTACCCATCAATAATACTTCAACGTTTGTTCAACTTTCACTACCTATCAACAAACTTCAAAAGAGCCATCATTTTTCAAATGAAATAATATCACAGAACAACCAACTCGACTTCATACTCCGTAAATATAATCAGGTGCTCCCTAGCAATGATTATCTCGGGCCAATTCCCGATAGTTTCCGCGTCCCTAGCGCTCCGGGCGGTCTTGAAAAACTCCCAAGTTCGAGAACTATTTAAAACCGTAAAAAAATTCGAGATAACGGCGTCCTGGAGATTTCAACCCCTATTTTTCACCCCCTTAGGGATGACTGACATTAACGCCGAGCTTCGAGGACCAAATAGACCCCAAATGGGACCTATAAACCGAATTTCATCAATTTTGGTTCATGGTAACTAAGAAAAGTGCGAACGGACAGAAATTGTTTTATTGCATTTTCGGATTCTACATACCTTAAAACGGAAACCATCAAATTTTAAGGGGGGTTAACTTTTTTTTCATGTTCGATTCCAAAGGTTCATTATTGAAAATAATAAACCAAAAACAATCGTAATTTTGACATTTATTCTTGGTAGGGGTTAGAATTCTCCAAAGAAATCTCGATACGTGTTTTGCGATGCGACTACGTGAGCTTCTTCAGTGAAGTTGCTGAAATTGACGAGCCCGAAGTTCTCGTGAGGAGGTTTGTAGGGGATCGGCGCTTTCTTGTTGAGAAGCGCCAGCCAATTCATGTCTTCAAACCATTTCTGATTTTTCACATCACTTGCTCCTCCTCACAAAATTATATTTGGAACTGTTAAGTGAAAAGTACTAAAGCGCCTAAATAGTTGTATGTTTATTGTCATGAGCTCAGATCTGCAATGATTAATGTGGACAGGAAAATTATGAAAAGAAAACGCTGCAAATCCCTGCACAACGGTTTATTATTTTGTACAGAAAACCCTTCTGTTACAGATCAAAGCTCTGTATAGATAACCGTTCTATATAATATTTATGTACTATTCTATAAATACTATGTACATCGCAGACCCTCCGTACCTTGGTACCTAACCCCGTACTCGTTACTAGATACCTACCTAAATCACGTGTTGAATGTTGCTAAAATAATTCTGTCGATGACAAACAGTAGCTGTAAGTCCCGGTAGGGTTTCGATCTCGGGAACTTTTTCGTGTCAGTTCGTTAGTTAGACCACCGAGCTATACCGTCCAGCTACCAGGAGACCAGTGATGTGCGCTCTCAACACAGCTTGATGCCTGCACACACCCTGCTCATTACGGCAAATTGTATAGCAAATTTTATGGCGACATTGTAAAATGCTCTGGGTGGTCTCAAAATTTCAGAAAAAAATCAAACTATTTCAAAATGCGAGAAAACCCACACATCAAAATACAATTTTCCGAGATAAGGATACTCTGGACATTTCAACCCCTATTTTTCACCCCTTAGAGTTGAGTGACAGTAACGCAGAGCTTCGAGGACCAACAAGAGCCCAAAATTTCGTGAATTTCAGTACATGGGAACTAAAGCCGCGGACGGCGGACGGCGTCTGTACGGCGGACGGACGGATTTTTTTTAAAATTCGATATTCGTATTATAGTCCCTTGAAACGTAAACCATCAAATTTTGATGAAAGAGTGGGGGGTTAAATTTTTTTTTTTTTTTTCATGGTCGATTCCAAAGGTAGGTAAAGAAAACCTATTGAGGATCAAACGGCTGAGAATTGACTCAGGACTTACCTGGCCCACATCCGATTCTACACGTGATATCCACTGATAACAAACGATGCAGGAAATCAGACAGCTCCTGGCTGAAGAATTCTCTGTTCGTGTACTCACCGCTGGTGACGAGTGAAAACAGTCTGTCTTGTTTGCTGCTGAAAAATGGTTGAATCCCCGCACAGAGCTGGTACGCCACCACACCCAGCGACCACCAGTCCACAGAAAATCCATAACCTTTGCCCAAGATGATCTCTGGCGCCATGTACTCCGGCGTCCCACAAAACGTGTAGGTCTTGTTCATAATTATTTTGCTTAGCCCGAAGTCTAAAAGCCTCAGGTATCCTCTCTGGTCCAATATCATATTCTCGGGTTTGAGGTCCCTGTGAGCGATCTTCAAGCCGTGCAGATACTCCAGAGCCAAAACGACCTGGGCGATGTAGTACTTGGCAGCGTGCTCCTCAAACTGTTTCAAATGGTTCAAATGTCCGTTTAAGTCCCCTCCGCTGAGATATGGCATCGCAAAATATATATAACTGTTGTCTAAGAACGTTTCTGTGATGTTCACAATGAAATTGAACCTAACGTTGGACATTATCCGTTTTTCGTTAAGCACTTGTTGCACAAGATTCTTTCCGACTACATCCTCTTTCCTCAAACATTTGACAACCAAGTAGTTATTATGTTTTTTGGACTTTGTCAAGTACACCGTCCCAAAAGCGCCCTTGCCTATCGTTTTGATAAGCTCGTACTGCGTCAAGTCACTCGAACTGCAGGATTTGCGATTGTAGTCTTTGGTGAACCTGTTTTTCTCAGTCATGAGGAACTTGGCAAACTCAATGTGAGATTGAAAAGAAATGAAATGGCCCTCGGGGACGAGGCAGAGGACGTCGCCTGGAGGAGATTCTCCCGTAACGGTAAATGTTTTGACCATCGAATCAGTAGTTTGGGCGACTTTCTTCAACTGCTGTGTGCTGCTAGGTTGACCTGCAAGTACTGCTGAGCCCCTTGAAACCTGAACATGGAGACTCGCATCATTGTACTTTTCCCAAGGTGTCTCCCGCCAATGAGTCGATGGTGCAGCCTGTCGCTCTACGATGGGAATTTCAACTAAAACATGACTACCTACATGTCTCGCGGGAAGTTGGCTTCTGTAGGCGATTTCTATCATGAAACATGAATGTGTATCTACAGCCTCGGAAATCGTTGAGTGGATAACATGGTTACTGGCGGTGGAGTGGAATACAGTGCCTACCTATAATATGTGACAGAGTGATGCCCGAAAGAAGAGATGACTCCCCGAATAGATCCCTATAAAATTTACGTAAAATTTGACGATGAAACCCCGAAACCGAAGTTCTAAGTAGGAGTTCAATTTGGCTTATCAGCAGCGCCTACTGCTGCAAAAACTGTGGAATTCATTAGGGGTGATCTGAGATCTGTGCAACCCAGTAAGTCTCATTCATATCGGGCAAACAGAAGCAATGATATGTTTTGCTTTCTCACTACCGAATGTAGGGAAGCCTTGGATTCGTGATTGAGTAAAAATAATAATGCATGTATTTAAATTTTCTCTACTATTTTGCGTTTCAGACATCAAGGAACATTTTTGGTTTCGTGTCTGTCTGTCTGTGGCAATTCCTTGTAACGCCCATAACTACCCGAAATAATGGTCGAAATCGACTGAAGGAGGATAGGTGGGGGTTGGGTCACAGATGGGCCCATACAAAAATCACTGAAAAAGTACTGTAACTTTTGTCTGTGCATCCGCAAACGTGAAATACTTGAAACGCCCATAACTACCTTAAATATCGTTGAAATGAGTTCAAATTCGGAGGGTCGATCAGAAATAACACTTTGATAGTTCCATATGAATTTCATCAGAATCGTACTGTAGCTTTCGTCTGCGCATGCGCGAACATGAAATGTTGACCATTACCTTGTAAAGCTTCTAACTACGCGAAAAATAGTTGTAGAGAGCTGAAATTTTGAGGGTGCACGCAGGTTGGATCGCAAATCGTCCCGTATCAACATGGAAGTCGCATCGTCTGCGCATGTGCGAACGTGAAATTTCATCAGAATCTTACTGTAACTATCGTCTGCGCATGCGCGAACCTGAAATGCTGACCGTTTCGTTGTAAAGCTTCTAACTACGCGAAAAATAGTCGTAGAGAGCTGAAATCTTGCGGGTGCACGCAGGTTGGATCGCAAATCGTCCCGTATCAACATGGAAGTCGCATCGTCTGCGCATGTGCGAACGTGAAATTTCATCAGAATCTTACTGTAACTATCGTCTGCGCATGCGCGAACCTGAAATGCTGACCGTTTCGTTGTAAAGCTTCTAACTACGCGAAAAATAGTCGTAGAGAGCTGAAATCTTGCGGGTGCACGCAGGTTGGATCGCAAATCGTCCCGCATCAACATGGAAGTCGCATCGTCTGCGCATGTGCGAACGTGAAATTTCATCAGAATCTTACTGTAACTATCGTCTGCGCATGCGCGAACCTGAAATGCTGACCGTTTCGTTGTAAAGCTTCTAACTACGCGAAAAATAGTCGTAGAGAGCTGAAATCTTGCGGGTGCACGCAGGTTGGATCGCAAATCGTCCCATATCAACATGGAAGTCGCATCGTCTGCGCATGTGCGAACGTGAAATTTCATCAGAATCTTACTGTAACTATCGTCTGCGCATGCGCGAACCTGAAATGCTGACCGTTTCGTTGTAAAGCTTCTAACTACGCGAAAAATAGCCGTAGAGAGCTGAAATCTTGCGGGTGCACGCGGGTTGGATCAGACGGTTCCGTATCAAAACGAGCCTACCCAACTACCCTATACGTTCATCTGATTCAAGTGAGGAAGCTATGCTGCCATTCCGAATTGGCAGACGTTTTTGTTATTGACTTCATGGAACGCAATTTGTTCCTTGATGTCTGAAACGAAAAATGGAAGTGAAAATTTTGATTTTGATTTGGACACCTACATTTTCTTCGACTCTTGCGGTAATACCAGGCTGCATCTGCATTAATACGAAACTTTAAAACAACCAAACAGCAACAACTAGAAGTTGTCCCGTTTAGTCCGATTTGAACTGAATTTGAAGAGCAGAGATCAACATTCTGAACCATTAAGATAGGGACCAGTTGTATAATATTGGACTGATTAGTGGTGGGGAGATCGCACGGGGGATGGAGGGGAGCATATATATGTATATAGGGAAATCAGGCACTTCGCAAAGTGCCTAGGCAGATAGGGAAATTACTGCCTGGTCACTATATGCCTAGGCACTTGGCGAAGTGCTTGATTTCCCTATGTGCCTGCGATATACACACCGTTGACAGCTTCAAGTATGTACCAAGTTTAGTGTGGAACTGGGTTGAGCGGAGTACCTATAAATGGCGCACCGGTTTTGGTAAGGGGGTTCAGGCATGGAGGCAAAGCGAACTCCAAACATTTGAACAAAAAAACTTTAAAGATTGGAGGACATTACCAAAGGAAATTATTATTAGCACCGATAGCAGAAGCTTGCGACAAGTGGACAGCATTAAGCAGAAAGGAACCAACCCCCAAAAATGGCGAATTGAGTTAAGAGTTCTATGGGATGGGCCAAGTCGGTATCTGCTTTCAGCAAAAAGGAACCATCGTTATAATAAAGTTTTCCCTCCGAAATTTGAATGTAAAAAATCATTGAATACGAATCGTCTCTACTGTTTCTCAGAATGGAACCACCCTCCTCATCCCTGTTCATTGAAAAGATAAAGGCGTTTTCTAGTTCAGCAGAAAAGAGCCAACACTGTTGATTCTTCTTCTCACAGGCTGGCTCTACCGATTTCAGCAGGAGGGAACCACATGATCTTGGTTCTGTTCTGTGAATAGGTTTGCTTGGTTCTTTTCTATGCGATTCGTTTGCTGCACGGTTGGCTTCGCTGACTGCAAAAGACGACGAGAGAGTATTGGAAGAGGAACAAACAATCCATCAGCAGCAACGGCAGGGAGCTAGGAGCGTTATGAAACAGGATCAAGAACTGGCAGCTGCGAAGACGGACACAGAGGTACTGACGTTTGATTTGGAAAAAACTTTACCTCGGATATTCCGACAAGCATAGTATTTTCAAACGCCAACTGTGGTTTTACAACGCTGGAGTTCACTCATGTCGAGATAGTCAAGGCTACTGCTACGTTTGGACCGAAAATTTGGCTGGCCGTGTAGCTCAAGAAATTGGACCATGCCTCATGAAGCATATACCAAGAAATTGGATCATGCCTTATGTAGCATAAAAATATCGATTTTTGAACGTTCTACTGCAATTATTGAATCGTTTTCTCAATGAAATGGAGCAGAATATTATTTCAAGCAGGCCTGTGAGGAACAAACATCAACCAATGACTGATTGTTGATCATTTCTGAGAGTGTTAGCAGCTGTAGTGGTTCATCACTTAGATTGCTGCAAAGCGATTTCGCATTCTTCAAAAAGGAACCAACTACGAAAAATCTCGATTTTTAAACGTTATTCTGATTTAATTGAATAGCTTTCTCAACGAAATGACGCAGAATTCAAATAGGTTTAATCGGAGAAAAATAAAACCCCATACATTTATCACCTGATTTGCAAACAGGAAATGACTTTGATGCCACATTACTCGAAACTAGGTTTACGGGGTTGGTTCCCTTCTGCTTAATCCAGTCCAAGTGTCAACATCTGTAAGATGAAGTCTATTTCCATTTGCAATGTAAAAATTTTGCTTATGGTGATTTTTTCTTTTTTTCTGAAGGTATAATTTTTAGCCAGGCGGTGAACATCAAGTGCCCTGAAGGTGGGGAATTCAAGCATAAGCTACCGATGACCAGCTGTCGGCAGTACTACATCTGCAAGTGAGTACCTTGCGATTCATCTTCAATACCGACATTGACAATAGAAATAGAAAGACACGTGAAAAAATATAAATGGAATTAATAGTCCGTGTTCATAATAGGTGCATACCCCTAGTATTTTGTAGGATAGTTCGAAAGGGAGGATTTTTCAATTAACAATCCAGGCCATTGGGGAAATTAAGAAGCGACGTGCCCCGTACTGACAAGGTTTCACAATGTTATGGGTATATGGGAGCACTAGAGATATTGGACCAGTTTAAACAAAGATGGTTCGTTTGGACTTCGGACCACTGGGTTGTGGCGGCTCAATGGTTTCACATTTGCGTACGCACAATATCTATTACTGATACGAATGCGACGAAATTCATATGGGGCCAACTAGGACCTAACTCTGAAATACCAACACACTTTTAGCCAATTTGGACCATCGGGTTGTGAGTTTTGTGGGTTCAAACTTTTTTCATGTTTGCGAATGCGCAGTGTGTACTTCTGATCCGAATGTGACAAAACTCATATGGGACCAACCCCGAACTACCATAAAAATTTGAGCCTATTTGGACCATTGGGTCGTGAGTTATGTGCGGCGGTTCGCAGAAATGCGTACACACACACACTCGACTACCTGAAGGAGTTGAAATTTCACGTTTTTTCTGTGGATTCGTGTTTAGCGCGCTCGAAAATGGGGAAATCCGCTTTTTCCTCCTCAAAATAATGGAAAGTGCCTAAAAAGTGGAAAAATGAATACATGCGCGACGTAGGCACAATATGCCTTTTTTAATTGTTTCTTTTCTTGTTTTTTTTTTCAGGTTGCGTTCTGTCGAGCATCATACCTGTCCTCCTGGAACGTTCTATTCAGCCACTTCGAAGGTGATTATTTTGTTGT
This sequence comes from Leptopterna dolabrata, assembly GCA_954871275.1. Taxonomy (NCBI): domain Eukaryota; kingdom Metazoa; phylum Arthropoda; class Insecta; order Hemiptera; family Miridae; genus Leptopterna; species Leptopterna dolabrata. Next base: position 80,872,480 of record OX940975.1, on the reverse strand, counting down.
TTTGTTGTTGTAGGTACCTGCTCAGTAGGTACCTACCTACCGTGTCTGTCTGCCCCAGCACCCGAATTATAATATAGGTAATGACGCTATATCAATAAAACGCTGCGAAGTCCTTGTCACATGGGTTTATTATTATACTGGACATACCTACAGAAATGCTGGCTGTTCATTTATTGTTTCTTAAAAACACGAATTAGGCTCCTTTTTTTACAAATCATCTTTGATCGTTGAAAGTGCCATTTAATTGTCTTGATTCACGTGCTGATGCTACTTCTCGTGTTATTATACAACTTTATGGTAACTTCCCAGGTTTATCACAAAAAGTGAATTTTGGGAACTAAAACTTCGTTACCTCAGTTCTTCACTCTTCGGTAAAAATCAAGTTCATATTCGGTCTCCTCGCCCTAAAAAATATGGAAAACGATACCTCACAAGCTCATGTTCCCTAAAACCTCAAAAAAACCCTCGAAACCCCCTATTTTTACACCCATTCTTCCCCCATAACGCATCTGGGTGTATTCCGATCGGGCGGCCGAGCTTCGGAGCACCACTAGGAACAAAATGTGTTCCAAAATTTAGACCCAAACTGTGTGCGGAAAAACGTAGATTGTATACCAAATTTAACGTAAATTTAAGACTGAAACTTCATTAGAACCTCAATTTTCCACTTTTTGGTCAAAATCGACTTCATATTCGGTCTCCTCGCCCTAAAAAACATGGAAAACGATACCTCACACGCTCATGTTACAAGAACACAAAAAAAAAAACTATTTTTACCCCCATTTTTCACCCATAACACCCCTGGGTATATTCCGATCGGGCTGCACCCACAACTAGGGCTCATATGGAGCCTGTGTGGGAAAGAACGAATTTTTTAGACCGAAAATGAAGTAGATATGGATGATACGGCAGACGGCGGACGGGCATTGCATTTTTTGGAATCTACGCACCTTGAAACGTAAAAGTAAAAAATTTTGAGGGGGTGTTATAAAAATTTTTTGCTGAGCGAATACATAGGTGTATTATTCACAGAATAATAAACCAAAAGCCGTGAGGCTATAATATATGAACGAGAACAAATAAGTACATTGTTTCTAGCGCAAAACCATACCACTTTACTAAGGATGGTTTTAATAAACAAGGTTCATCCTTCAATTTGAAATCTGTGGCCACACGACGGGAGAACCTGGCGGGGTACATTGTTTTGTACCCAAATCCACAACTTGTTTTCCGGTGTACCGCACACTGCCATGTTTGTGTGGGTATCAGAGACGAGAAACAATTACAAGGGTCACAAGAAAGTAGTGTCGGATTAGATGGAGGTAGATATATATTATAGTAGATATATGTACCAACTCACTTTTCTGCTCATTACGATCATTTTTCGTACAGTTACGTCTAATATTAAAGGCGAATGTTTCAATTTAAGATAGGTAAGTTGATGAGACACAACACGCATCGTGAAGACTAATGTTTTTATCATGTATGGATGGTAGGTACCTACCTACCTACCACTTTCACAAGGCTTCGGCTCTAATAAATCTAAAAACTACTCTGTGGCTTCGGTTATCAAGGTAGATGAATTTATATTCATGTTTGTCGTGATTCCCTCACAATCACTCCTGTATTATTTGAGATTTTAACCAAATAAATACGACGAACGTTGAGCTGAGGCGACTGCAAGGGAAAGTAGGTGAAGGGTCCCTTCCAGACAAACAACCAACCAACAGCCAAAATGGTCGTAACCGCCGGATCCAGGACGGGGGACGGGTGGAATGGTCCCTTTATAAGCAGCCTTTCTGGCCCAGCTCAGCGTTCGACGATCCGACCCCGACTTGCGACTTCTCTCTCGAACCTCTTTCCCTACAACTTCTCTCTCGTCCCCCTTCACTCTCTCTTACCCTTCCTGACGCCTGCCATTGGTGAAAACCACGGGGCGTATCCCTTCCTGGTATCTGCTGGGGGTGAAAACCTGGGATACCTTCCCCTTACCAGTGTCTGTTGTAGGTGAAAACCATGGAACACTTTCCTTCCCTCTAACACCTGCTGTTGGTGAAAACCGCGGGGTACTAGCCGCCCTTCCAAACTAACTCCTGCTGTTGGTGAAACCGCGGGGCGTATCCCTTCCTGGTATCTGCTGGGGGTGAAAACCGCGGGATACCTTCCTCTCCTCTAACACCTGCTGTTGATGAAAACCATGTGGTGTTAGTCTCCATCTTACCAGTGTCTGTTGTAGGTGAAAACCATGGAACACTTTCCTTCCCTTTAACACCAGCTGATGGTGAAAACCGCGGGGTACTAGCCGCCCTTCCAAACTAACTCCTGCTGTTGGTGAAACCGCGGGGCGTATCCCTTCCTGGTATCTGCTGTAGGTGAGAACCGCGGGATACCTTCCTCTCCTCTAACACCTGCTGTTGGTGAAAACCGCGGGGTGTTAGTTTCAATCACCTAGTACCTGCTGTTGGTGAAAACCACGGGGTTCTAGCCGCCCTTCCAAACTAACTCCTGCTGTTGGTGAAACCGCGGGGCATATCCCTTCCTGGTATCTGCTGTAGGTGAGAACAGCGGGATACCTTCCTCTCCTCTAACACCTGCTGTTGGTGAAAACCGCGGGGTGTTAGTTTCAATCACCTAGTACCTGCTGTTGGTGAAAACCACGGGGTTCTAGCCGCCCTTCCAAACTAACTCCTGCTGTTGGTGAAACCGCGGGGCGTATCCCTTCCTGGTATCTGCTGTAGGTGAGAACCCCGGGATACCTTCCTCTCCTCTAACACCTGCTGTTGGTGAAAACCGCGGGGTGTTAGTTTCAATCACCTAGTACCTGCTGTTGGTGAAAACCACGGGGTTCTAGCCGCCCTTCCAAACTAACTCCTGCTGTTGGTGAAACCGCGGGGCGTATCCCTTCCTGGTATCTGCTGTAGGTGAGAACCGCGGGATACCTTCCTCTCCTCTAACACCTGCTGTTGGTGAAAACCGCGGGGTGTTAGTTTCAATCACCTAGTACCTGCTGTTGGTGAAAACCACGGGGTTCTAGCCGCCCTTCCAAACTAACTCCTGCTGTTGGTGAAACCGCGGGGCGTATCCCTTCCTGGTATCTGCTGTAGGTGAGAACCCCGGGATACCTTCCTCTCCTCTAACACCTGCTGTTGGTGAAAACCGCGGGGTGTTAGTTTCAATCACCTAGTACCTGCTGTTGGTGAAAACCACGGGGTTCTAGCCGCCCTTCCAAACTAACTCCTGCTGTTGGTGAAACCGCGGGGCGTATCCCTTCCTGGTATCTGCTGTAGGTGAGAACCGCGGGATACCTTCCTCTCCTCTAACACCTGCTGTTGGTGAAAACCGCGGGGTGTTAGTTTCAATCACCTAGTACCTGCTGTTGGTGAAAACCACGGGGTTCTAGCCGCCCTTCCAAACTAACCCCTGCTGTTGGTGAAAACCGCGGGGAGTGAGTCAAAAGACTCCATAGGAACACGTCCTTCCACAACCTGTCCTCTCTATCCGTTCTCACTCTCACTCTTCTCACCTCTATCTCTCACCTGCTCCTATCCAAAATATCGTGACTAACTCACGACTTTCTGGTGACCCCTTCTCTCCAATCTACTGTCGTGAAAACCCGCCGTTCACGACAAGTGGTGAACACACATACCCACACACCACAGTGATGAACCCGACAATTGAATCATGCAACACACGCGTTCACACACAACTTCACATACCCGTTCACCACAGTGTTCATTGTTACAGGACTGTAGAGTGGGTGGGAACTGTTACGACGTTGTCTGCACTGGGCGAGTAAACGGCCGATATGCTGATACCACTGAAGGATGCAAAAGGTTTGTACTTTTACACAGACTTGAGTAACTGAATTGTGACGGATAGGTTGGTTGTATGTTAACCTTTCACGCATGTAGGTATAAATATCGCGGAAGTGCGATGATACGTGGATGAAAACAGTGACAAATGGATGACTTCCTCTGCTTTTGTAATTACGTATTTAACAATACATACAGTAGGAGACCGGTTGTAGTTTGTGCTCTCGAAGCCAACGCTTCGATCGTTCTGGACTGAGGATGACATTAAAGTCGAAACCGGTCTCCTACTGTATGTATTGTTGCATACATCATTTCAAAAGAAGAGGAAATCATAATCGATTTTTGCCTCGCAATCCCTACCTACTCTGTTACTTTACTGTGTCCCTCTTTACCCCTTGGGGCCCCAAATTTAGACTCACGCGTCTTGATTTCAATGCGTTATGTGAAAATGTTTATTTTATTTAAATGAAAGTAGATCCCATCCTGAGAATTTGGACACTAACCGTACTGTCATGCGATAAGAAGGTATTTTTTTCTAATTTTTCAAAATGTCCACCAATTCTGACGTCATTGCACCCCTCTCGCCTGGGCGGGGACCCCCCTGCCATCTGAGACGTCAGAATTGGTTGAAACTTTGAAAAATCATAGACAAATAACTGCTTATCGTAGAACAGTGCGGTTGGTGTCAAAATTCTCAGGATGGGGTCGTTTCATTAAAAAAAATCATACAGACCGCTTTTGTGACCCATGATGTACCTCATTGGAGGTGAAGAACTGTGCACAAGTTAAAATGGCTTGAGTGGCATGAGTTAGATAGGTAGGTACTTTGAATAGGCAATAAAGGCCACCAGGCCAGGTTTAGAGGGCCCAGAACGTAAGTATAAAAATCTAAAGGGTTATTTCCGCTAGTGTAAGAAGTAATATTAGCATACCTTCAGGAGGACTCCGCCGTCTCTAGCTGGTTCAGTGCTGGAGGCGAGCGCTTTCGACGTACGGACATCATCATCAGGCCGTCGAGAGAATACTTTCCTTACATGTACCTCATTACATCGGAAGCGCTCGCCTCCAGCACTCAACCAGCTAGTGACGACAGATTCCTCCAGAAGGTGTGGTAATACATAAGTACCTATAGAAAACGTCTGCCAATTCGAGTAGGCAGCATAGCTTCCTCACTTGAATCACATGAACGTATTTGGAGGAGTAGTTGGGCAGGTTCATTTTGATACGGGACCATCTGCGATCCAACCCACGTGTACCCTCAAAATTTCAGCTCTCTACGACTATTTTTCGCGTAGTTAGAAGCGTTACAAGGAAACGGGCAACATTTCATGTTCGCGCATGCGCAGACGAATGAAATTCTTATGGAACTATCAAAGAATTATTCTTGATCGACACTCCAAATCCGAGCTCATTTCAACGATATTAAAGTAGTTACGGGCGTTTCAAGTATTTCACGTTTGCGCATGCGCAGACGAAACGATTTCCATGATTTTGAAACGGGACCATTTGCAATCCAACCCGCGTGTACCCTCAAAACTTCAGCTCTGTACGACTGTTTTTCGCGTAGTTAGAAGCGTTACAAGGAAATGGTCAACATTTCATGTTCGCGCATGCGCATCCGAAAGTTACTGTACTTTTTCAATGATTTTGGTATGGGACCGTCTGTGACCCAACCCGCACCTACTCTCCAAATTCCAGTCCATTTCGACCATTATTTCGGGTAGTTATGGGCGTTACAAGGAATTACCACAGACACACAGACAGACAGACACGGAACCAAAAATGTTCCCAGGTGTGTGCGTGGTCTGAAACGCAAAATGGAAGTGGAAATTGTCATTCGGAAGACATACTTTTTTTTACTCATCACGAATCCAAGGACTACCTTCGGTAGTGAAGAAGCAAAAATTATGTTGTATCACATGCCTGGGACCAAAGTTGCACTTCTCAAAGTTGCGTTCTCAATGCAAAAGAAAAGTTCTGTATTTGGTTAGGTACCTACAGTCGAGACTTACCTCGATGGTACCTACATACCTGTACACAACTAATGATGAAGAACTACGCTAACGTTTCCCAACCACTCAATACACGTATTACCTACCTACTTATGCCCCCCCCCCCCCCCCCCACCACGGCACACAACTTGCACTTACGCTTTCTCCCATCTTCATCAAAGTAGGTACCTACCTATGTCCACCTAGTAAAATAGTTAGGTAGGGTAGGGTAGGTACCCACCCTACTTTTCCTATCAAATCAAGGCACCGAACACTGCGTGCGGTACCTGCTACTAAAGGGGTGTCACCTCATTTTGATCTGAAACAAGAGAAAAATAATAATATTATCAGTAAGAATAATGAGAACACTGCTTGTTCACAGATCGTTCGAGAAGGGACTCCCGAGGTGACCCCCCGAGTCAGGCCCCTCATTGATGTGCGACCACGGCTGCCGGTAGGCAATTCTGGCTTTGCATCCCAATCGCTTAAGGACGAAGGTTTGAACCTTTGTTTCAACTACTTACTATCAGAAAATTGATATAATTGTAGTAGGTACCAGGGCACGAACTAAATCACTCGCGACGGTTACAGGGAACCAGGCTGACTCATATAGGTAGGTACCTACTTACTTACCTTGAATGTATGGACACCTACAGGACTATGTACAGGCCTATACTGCCGTCCTACGCAAGCCTCCTTCTCTCTTCCCTCTTAGTATCCGAGGGTAATATTTTTGTGATATACGCCTCTTTCAATTAGCAATTCACCGGTTTTTGCAACATTTTACCTTGATTTTTATGATTTATCGATATTTTTGAAGCGTATGCTATCAGGATGTGTTATGAGCCAGCCCACCGAGTTTCGGCGGAACTCATGTTCTGCTATGCCAACCTCCATAACCAGACACGTGTTTGATGAAAAATGACCGTTTTGAGGCGCGGATCCAAGGGGGGGGGGGTCACAGGGGTCATGACCCCCCCCCCCCCCAGAATCAGCCCCATTTCAAAAAGCAGAGCTGAACGAATTGTTCACAAACCCGAAAACAAAAAAAAACCAAACGAAAACGAACCCAGTTTTTGTGAAATCAAAAACCAGAAACAAACCTCGCCACTAATTACTGTAATTTCTAATTACACAAACGGTAGACAGTGTTAAAAAAACTGAAAACAAAAAAGAACTATAAAAAATCTAAAAAGATTCGATCAAAAATGTCAAAATTAGTCGAATATAATCGTACACTTAGTCCTACCAATGTTACTTTATATACAATTATGTCAATAAATTTACCTTGGTGTATCCGTCAAATTACACCTTGTTTATTTCTTCTTATTTTTGTTAATTATTATCTTGTTTTTGTTTCGTTCTCGTTTTCTTTCTTGCCAAATTCAGTGAAAACGATACTGAATTCACTGAGATCAACAATAGATTGTTGTGGTTTCAATGTTTTGATTTGCAAACTCTGAAGTTAGCTACGCTGCCATAAAATGCGCCAATTTGTTTGAAAACACGTTAGGACACTTTTTTAGAAGAAAATTGAAAATAAATACATTTATCAGTTAAATAATTAATAGATATTGACAAATATTTTTTACATAAACAATGAATTTTATAAATAAATACAATTAATTTTGTAAGTAGACAAATTGGACGAGTTTAGGCATAAGGTTGAAAATTCGGTTTGTATTGTTCGTTTGGTTATTTTGTTATTTTTTATATTGTTCTACCCTGTGACCCCCTCCGGAAAAAAATTCTGGATCCGCCCCTGCCGTTTTCCTAAGTTTTTGTCGATGAAACCATCTGGATATGATATTAGGTAAATAGCGTCTCAAAAAATAAAATTTGGGTTGAAGCCTTTTAACATGGACATGTTTTTGGGCTGGGGGACAATCCGAAATTTCCAACACCAAAAATTGTAATGCAGTACTGCTAAACAAGGTAGGAGGTAGGTAGGTTACCAAAACAATAAGTTTCTAGGTATGACCTACGAGGATGAAATTCGAAATGGAGCTAGGACTGATAGTAAGAATGACGAATTTAAACAACATTTTCTCCGTTTTCACGGAAAAACACTGAATGTGGATATGCAATACGGTCCTGTCAATTCGTGCGTCCAATAACATATACATAGATTCAATTTTTTTCCGAGAAAGCGGAGATTAAAAAAAAAAAATAGTATCAAATAACCGACATTATCCGCAATACGGTTATTAATACCATACCATATTACTACCATATCGTCGCCTTATAATGAAAACCTCCCAAGTCCATAAGTGGCAGAAAATGAAAACCTCCTAAGTCCGTCTCACCAAATATTCCAGGAAAGAGAAAAAACTGTGCCGTTTCTTCATTTTTGGCGTTTTTTTCGACGGCAACAGATTTTTAGACATCAAACATGTCGTGCAACAATGGACGAGTAAAGTTGTCTGTAAAAATTGAAACGATTGCCATTTTTGGGACTTGGGCGTTTTTCATATCAAAAGTCTGAGAAAAATTGGACTTGAGAGGTTTTCATTGTCGGAATCTACGTGTTATTTGTAGGGGAAATAATTTTCATGAGCAATCCGCGTTCAACTGAAAGAGAAGGGCTGCAGAGGAGGGGAGAGGTAAAATTCAAAAAATAATAATAAAATAGTTGTTTATTGGTGATAGAGAAAACTGGTAGAAGTGTAGCAAAAATTTAATACTTATAAGAAAAAAGGGTACTTCTTCATTATCTGGTATACACCAAAAAAAATTCTCAAATTTTGATTAAATTATTTAATAACGTTTCTCAGCAACAATTACCATTATCTCAAATACATCGATTGTTCAGTCAGACAAGACGGTGGGTGTACAAGAAGTTTAGTTCCCATTCCGCCGCTCGCATTGTCAAGCGATCTGGATGCTCGCTGGCGCTCGCATCTCAAAAAAGATATACAATCCCAGAAACTATCCCGTGAATGAGCAGGTTGTTTGGGACTTCTGAATAGATGGTACAAGTATGCAATAGTTGTTATGTTGCTGAGAAACGTTATTAAATAATTTAATCAAAATTTGAGAATTTTTTTTGGTGTATACCAGATAATGAAGAAGTACCGAAAAAAGTGATAAACTATTGGTAACTGCCATTCGGAATCAGTGATCATCAGAAAGTTGATTAGTTATGGGGCAAATTATCATAAAAGGAATGATACTCCTTTGGAATCACACTTTTCAATTCCTGCAAATGTCCATATTTTGAGGTCTTGATCGGTAACTTTCCCTCGTAAAGGGCGGCCACTGTGGGGTCCAGCTTCGGGTACCCTGGATTTCTTCCACGATTCAAGATTGAGTAGTCCTCCGAAAAACTCAGCTTGTAATAAACCTTTCCGTCCGGAGTGTACTTCAAACACCTGATGTCGGTGACTACCGGATCTCCAATTTTATTTCCTGGTCTTATTGATTTCAGGAAATGTAGGTCGCTGTACTTCTTAGAGAAGTCGTGGCTGAGGTGCCGAACGTGGTATGGTTTCGGAATGTTCCTGGCGAACGTAGCTGCATACACGTAGTCTAGGGGGGAGTAGGCTGGCTTGTTTTTGATGGCATGCTCAATCTTGGAGTGCATGGAATCTGCTTCCATTTGGGTATGCCCTTTGCAGAGGTATTTTTGTTCAATTTCAAAACCTGTTTGGACAGAAGCAAGAGAAAGGGCGTTGGGGAGAATGCTATTGCGATTTTGGTATGTGCATCCATCTGAAAATATGACAACTCTTTTTACCTTGACGCGGTCCTGCTGAAGAATAAAGTCGACGATGATCGTCGCAAACTCGTTGGCAGTAACTCCTCCTTCTGATTTGTCCCACAGGAAGCAGAACCCATCCTTGGTTTTCAAATCAAAAATCGTGAAATTATGCACTTTCAAATTAGTTTTGTAATATAATGCCGACGCATTCAGACAGGGGGACAAAAGTACTGCCTGCAAATCCATGCAAATCACTAATGTATCGCAGGAGCTCTCGTGCTTATCTTTTTCTTTTTCGGAGCGTGCCGCATTTTTCTCATCTTGGTGTTTCTTCCAATCCTCTTCTGTCACATTTCCAACTTCGTAACTGCAACAAGTGTCGCATCTATCTTTCTTCGGCTGGAAGAGACTCAGGTTCAGGTCCTCAAAAATAGAATTGTGAATTATTATAACGTGAACTATCACGGTCACGAGAAAAATGGACTTGGGAGGTTTTACTTCTCAGCTATCACTATGGTATTTTTTAGGAGGTTTTCATACTCGTTGATGGGGCCTCATTGGGACACTGGAGATCAGTTTTTCTTGTGCTAGATGGTGCATAATAGGTAACTGAAGCCAATAAACCAAAAATCTCATTTTCTGAGAAAAGTGGACTTAGGAGGTTTTCATTTTCTGCCACTTATGGACTTGGGAGGTTTTCATTATAAGGCGACGATATACGGTACGGTTATTAATATCATAATTAAGGATTATTAATATGTATTAATAATCGTAAATCTTTCAGACACCTTAATACAACAAACCTATGGGTGAATTTTTTAATACAAACTTTATTAAAATTTGTTGTAAACAATTCACATAAAATGAATTTAATGATACATTATTTATATTAATGCAAAAATAAACGCAAAGAATCTTCGAGGAAAAAACCTAAAACCTATTCACCAAAATAGACAGTGGAAAGAGATTATCTATTTTGAAAATCTCCCGCGAGAGATAGTCTCCCCCGGGAAGACAGTCTCTTCCAATGTCTCCGGGTTCGTCTATTTTACAGAATAGCTCCAGAGACCTTGAGAAAGAGATATGGATCCTAATACACGAAAATGCCATAGTATCCATGAAGTGCGAGATGTTTGTGCCCCCGGGAGTTCAATTCCTTAATAATGAACGCATTTCTTAGTAATACCTATTCAATGGGTACCTACCTACCTCAATCCATACTTGGACGTTTTTACTCACGAATCGGATAAAAGTTTAAATGAAATTGAAAAAAGTCTCAATTATAAACAGAAAAAGTCGAATTAGGGGGCTTTTAATGCTTGTGTTATATTTATCTACACCTAATGAACCTCTTAGGTAGGTAGGTACCTACCTCAACCCGTACTTGGACGTTTTTACTCATGAATCAATGATTATGTATATATTTTTAATTTAAATTGACTTACCTTTATGAAATGAAAGAATACACGATCAAAAGTACCGATGTGGTTGCGGATGAAGGAGGATATTACACGGATGAAGGAGGATATTACACGATCACTGTGAAACAAACGAGAAATAGACTCTCTCTTTCGAGGGAAGACACCTAATTAGGAGTCTCTCTGAAAGAGATCGAGAATGCCAAGATGGCCGCCAACTCTCTCTTTGAAAAGTTACTGAATAACCCTGTCATGGATACTATAAAAATCTATTTGGCCCAAAGAGAGAGTCGGACCTGAAAGAGATGTCTCTTTGGCTTAGTGAATAGGCCCCCAGGTGGGCCATCATCTTAGGCAACAGGCGTGCTCCTTCATCTTGTTCCATCTTGTCCACTTTTTTCGCTTAGCATTCCAAAAGCCCCGGAGCCACATCGACTTTTTGCTTAGCAGAAAAATCGTATCTCGGGAGATGCGGCTTTCTTACTTAGGAGAGGAAGGGGCCCTCGTGATATTCGCCTTTTTTGCTTAGGAAAATGACATACGCCCAAATGCCTTAGGATTTCAAGAGAATTTAGACGTACGCCCTTTTTCAATACCTAGCGTTTTTCTGTACCTTCCTGTTCATGTACGAGGTATCATCACGTGCAGAAGCCTCTGAAGATTCTGATTACGCAAAAACCCGAAAATCGCCAAAATCCGAGATACGCCCTCATTGTAGGTACCAGTACCTACATTGAACGTTGGTTTGAGGCCAGTTTCTAGACATATCCACCAACGCCGACGTATTTTTCCCAATTATCTAAATGAACTCCAAATAGCCCGTGAGTAGGTTGGTACTTTTTGCATGTAACCTGATGGGAGGTATTGGTTCAGTAATCCGGCATGTACGAACAGATACTGGGGGGGGGGGGGGGGAGGGTCCTAAGAAGTACCGTGCAACCCTTTTGGTTCATAGCTGAGGCTCTGAATTTTGGCGGCATCACCAAAGAAAATTCAACTATTTCCACTAATTTGCTGATGACGTCACAGTACATAGTTGTAAATGGGTGGGGTGCCCGCGTGGACCCGAGGGCGGCTACCAGTAGGTAGGGTTTTGCGCCGCCGTATGCTCCCTGTTCCTATTCTTGATCTAAGACACTTGAGTTAAATGAATTGCGAACCAACTTATTGTTTTCCCTTTTTCTCTATTGTTTTGTAGCCCTGGTGCTCTGCTACCTATTTATTTTGTGTATGATTGATATAGTATCGCACCCTATCGGCAGCACTGTGTACTAGTAATTTCAGTGGGTACCTACAGCCCTTCCTCCCCCATTCCGAGCGTATGGTACCTACCTACCTACCTACCTATTATTATTACTCCTCTCACGTTTCAACTTACATTCTGACTCCCTATTCTGCTCCTTCACTACTGAAGCCTTGTTTTCATGCGGGAGTCAAAAACAATGGGGTGTGTGCATTGCATATATTTACTTAATTTTTTAAAATGAAAGTAGATTCCATCCTGAGAATTTTGACACCAGTCGCACTGTCCTACAATAAGTTGGTCGTTTTTTCTTATGATTTTTCACAGTTTCTACTAAAGTTTATATATTTTGTTAAGAAAAAATATCCAAAACTCCGGGAAAACCGGTAGTTTGTAGCCCGTTTTCAAAAATTAGCGTTATTATTTAAATGAGAGTGATTAAAAGTAAAAATGTGGCAAAAATGATGTACATATCAGGTCTCTTGACAGCTGATTGGCTGTTGGCCCAAGGAGACGGAGGGAAGCATCCCAGGCTAAGGTTCTCAATGCTGCCAAAAACCCAACAATGGCAAACCTTGTGGCAACTTTCAAGAACAATTGCTATGACCATTCCCTCGGTTTGATTTTGAGAACGTGTTCTTTAAATGTATTTATCTATTTGTGGTTCCATCAATCCATTGCAGTTCTCTACATAGTTTGAAGTGATGCACTAGCGCTCTAAGCAGAATTTGAGTTGAACTTCTTGGCCATTTGCCTGACATGTCATTTCCAGCGTGAACTCTAAATTCAAATTTCACACTCGTTTTCTGCCAATACTTTCAGACATAAACACCTCATTATGTGGTCAATAGGTAAGTGTTAATTTCCGTTTCTGAATATAATATGGTCAAAAAACGCTGCAAAGTCCTTGTCACATGGGGTTATTATTCTATCGGACAATCGGACATAGCAGAAAATTTTTGGCTGTTCATTTAATGTTTCTTTCATGTGCAATTATTGAAATGGCTATTTCTGATGGTTTCCACCAATTTTGGCCCCCAAAAACACGAATTAGGCTGGGTATTTTTTAACCAGATTATTTTTGATGATTGATTGTACCATTTTATTGTCTTGATTCACCTGTTGATACTACTTCAAGTGTTATTATACAAATTTATGGTGATTTCAGGCAACTTCCCAAGTTGTTGACTAATAAAAAATGAATTTCGGGCGGTTAACCTTCGTTACAACCTCGATTCTTCACTCTTCGGTCAAAATCAACTTCATATTCCGTCTTCTCGCCGTAAAAAACATGGAAAACGATACCTCACAAGCCCATGTTCACTAAAACCTCAAAAATACCTAGAAAAAACCCTTATTTTTACACCGATTTTTCTCCCATAGCACCCCAGGGTGTATGCCGATCGGGCTGCCGTGTTTAGGTGCACAACTTCAACTAGAACCCAAATGTGTTCTCGAATGGGTACCCAAACTGTGTACGGAAGAACGACGATTTCAGACCAAAATTTAACGTAAATTTAAGGCTGAAACTTCGTTAGACCCTCAATTTTTCCACTCTTTGGTCAAAATCGACTTCATATTCGGTCTTCTCGTCCCAAAAACATGGAAAACGATACCTCAAAAGCTCATGTTACTAAAACACAAAAAGTACCTATTTTTATACACATTTTCACTCATAACACCCCTGCGTATATTCCGATCGGGCTGCAAAGTTTCGGGACACAACTAGGGCCCAAATAGAGCATGTGTGCGAAAGAACGAATTTTTTAGACCGAAAATGAAGCCGGTACATGGGATACGGCGGGCGGACATTGCATTTTGGTTTATTATTCTGTGAATAATACACCTATGTAATCGCTCAGCAAAAAATTTTTATAGCACCCCCTCAAAATTTTTTGTTTTCCGTTTCGAGATGCGTAGATTCCAAAAATGCAATGACACGTATCACGTGTCCAGGCTTCATTTTCGGTCTAAAAAAATCGTTCTTTCGCAAACATGCTCCATTTGGGCCCTAGTTGTGTCCCGAAACTTTGCAGCCCGATCGGAATATACCCAGGGGTGTTATGAGTGAAAATGTGTGTAAAAATAGCTACTTTTTGTGTTTTTGTGTCTTGTTAGTAACATGAGCTTTTGAGGTATCGTTTTCCATGTTTTTGGGGACGAAAAGACCGAATATGAAGTCGATTTTGACCAAAGAGAGGAAAATTGAGGTTCTACCAAATGTTCAGCTCCCAAAATTGATTTTTTTATGAGTCAAAAACCTGGAAAATCGTCTGAAATCACCATCAATTTGTATAATTACACTAGGATTACACATGTGGATCAAAGGATTAAATGCTACCAATAATCAAAGATAATATGGAAAAAAAGAAAAGAAAAAAAAGGAGCGTAGGTACCTACCTAATTCGTGTTTTGGGGGCCAAAATTGTGGATCAGCAATAGCTATTTCAGCTATTTCAATTATTTCACATGAAAGAAACAGAAATGAACAGCCATCATTTCTGTAGGTATGTCCAGTAGAATAATAAACCCATGTGACAAGGACTTTGAAGCGTTTTGAAATCTACACACCTTGAAACGTAAAAGAAAAAATTTTGAGGGGGTGTTATAAACATTTTTTACTGAGCGATTACATAGGTGTATTATTCACAGAATAATACCCACAAAACAACCTATAATTTTTGTAACCCACAAAAATTGCCCATTCTGATGTCACTGTGCTCTCGCCTGGGCGTGACCCCACTGTGACGTCAGAATTGGTTGAAACTGAAAAATTATAGAAATGCTTATCATAGGACAACGTGGTTGGTGTCAAAGTTGTTAGGATGGAATCTAGTTTCATTAAAAAAATAATAGAAACAGCTTTTGTGGACTATCCACATACCCCAGTCATGTCCTCTGAAGTCAAAATCGTTCGTCAAACTTTATGACCCTGACATCAGGGACCATTTTTGGTGCTGTGTGCGTCTGTCAGTCTGTAGGTAGAGTGCCTATTTCCTTGTAAGCACCATACTATCTTATTGAAAGAACAGTCCAAACGAGCAGAAAGCTTTTCGAGTATGTTTGGGTCAGTAAAGAATGGCCTCCATAATAATTTCATCAGAATTCAACTGCCACTTTTGTCTGTGCATGCACAAACATGATCATGTAGCTTTCGGGGGTTTGATTTTATCTGAGTTCCTCTGTACTACATGTGGGTAGGTAGGGAAGTACCCAAAGTACAACTGACTAGGCAGGTACTATCACAATGAATATGGGGTACCTACTGGAAGTACGGTATTTAGGTTACGAATTTCCACAATTTAACTGCAGAAGTTATCATACTAATGATGTCTTATGTGTTTCCAGGTGGTTTGAGTGCCAGGGGGGCCTTGTTGAGACAGTCGAGTCTTGCCCTTTGGGATATCACTTCAGCGAGCAACACAACAGTTGTGTTCCTGCTGCTGATGCAGCGTGTGTCAACGAAAAGTTAACTTCAGTTATTGCGCTCAAAGTCACAAACCCATGCAGTGGTCAAACAGACGGATACTACCCAGTACTTGGAAGTCGAGTTTATGTCAAATGTGTCAATCAAGTTGAAGTAGAAACCCACTCTTGTCCTCCTAACCAGAAATTTAATGGATGGATCTGCTCGCATCAGCATCTCAAAGATGTTTGTTCATCCAAAAATGATGGATACCATGTTGCAGAAGATGCTGATGACTGTAGTGAATATATACATTGCCAGGATCGCCAGATCGTGTCAAGAAGAAAATGTCCAGGTGGAACCTCATTTAATGGCCGATCCTGTGAGCCTCATCTACTTCACAGTTGTGTCGCATCAAAGAAGGACTGGAAGTGCAGAGGACTTCCTAACAGCTTCTACCCAAACGTTAACAACAACTGTAGCAGCTACTTTTACTGCCAAGATGGAGAACTGGCTGCAGAAGAATCGTGTCCTCATGAGCTTCATTGGAATGGAACACAATGTGCACGAAGAGAATTATTCAACTGTGAAGAGTCGAACGAGTCAGAGGACTGCTTGGGGAGACGGGGCTACATAGCAGATGTTTCAAGTAATTGCCAGAAGTACCACTACTGTAGCTATGGAAGGAAAATTACATTTCGTTGTCCTTATGGGCAAGTATTTAATGGTGCAGAGTGTGTGCCAAGTAAAGACTATAAGTGTCAAAGAATAGATCAGAATTCTTGCAACAATAAATCACCAGGTTACTACACTGACACAGAGTCAAACTGTCGGTCTTATTACTACTGCGCAAATGGACATAAAATCGTTTATGTCTGTCCACCCAATGATGTATTTGATGGTTCAAAATGTGTCAACATGGATGAATTTAAATGCCCTTCACCTGCACATACCGAGTGCGCTGGTAGACCAAATGGTTATCAAAGAGTTCAAAGGTCACTTCGAGACTACATTTACTGTTCTGATGGGGTTAAGCTTGTAACATTACACTGTGAACCAAATGAAGTTTATGATGGAGAAAAATGCGTCAATGTCTGGAAGTATAAGAGTATGTGTTATAACATGAAATTCGGGCACATTACAGATAGCAGCTGCAGAGTTTATTATTTATGCCGTGACAGCTCCGTGATCAAATCAGGAGTTTGTCTTGATACATTTGTGTTTGATGGTAAATCCTGTGTCCCGCCTTTGAGTGGAAAATGTGATCGAGGCAGCATCAAATCATGTTCAGGCGCCCCTAATGGTTTCTATCAGGATTTCAATAGTGACTGCAAACAGTATTTCTACTGCATAAACGGCCAAAAGACACAGCTGGCGTGCCCCCAGGGGCAGGTTCATAATGGTGACAGATGCGTTTCCCATCACCAATACACCTGTCCGTCACAAGCAGCCAACATGACGTAAAAGATTTCGGTTCTGTTTCTTAGCCTATTAACTTTAATGCCCGTTTTAGCCAGATAGGTACCTTTGGTATACTGTTCTGAATAAAAGCTGTGGTACCTTGAAGCTATAGAAGTCTTTCTTTTTTGCTAGTTTTTTTCAGACAGCAGTATGACTCCTAAGTCACAAGGCAGACTTAAGTCACAGGCTCTAGCAACAATTAACAGAATGAGTACGAATCGCTCGTTCTGATGTGGTTGTAGGGATTGCAGTACAACATGTGATTTAGCACGTTTTAGAAACGCTATCCAGCAGTATTATTCGCCTGTGCATTTGAATGTTCCTAATTGTTTATATGTAGGAGTCAGACTCCAATGCTCACAACTCAAAAGCTAAATAAACGTTCAGCTACGCAACACGATTTCACAAGTCGAATCTTGAAAACCACGTTACAACAGCAGTGTGATTCTGAGTGAAACATGAAGAAAGAATAAAAACGGAGTTATTGAAAGGTCGTCTATTTCCACTAATAGTTACACGAAAAATACGCTGTTGTACCGGTTTTGGTGATCATCAGTAACAAACAACAACTGAAGGCACATTGGAGAGGTGACCTTATAAACAGTCCCAAAAAGTGAAAGGTGGTCGATTAGGATTGGTTGTGATGATGAAGGGAGAAGGGAACAAAGTGAAGGTGATCGATTCGGATTGGCCATGGAAGTGAACGCAAAACAGTGAAACGAAGGTAGGGTGGGAATGTGGGGGGGAGGAGAACCACTGTTACAGAAATGAACGCAATAATGGAGAAAACTTGAATCATTCAAGTTTCACCATTCAAAGATCTATCCAACCTATCACTCTCAATAATTCTGAATTTTTCAACTACATCCAACATGCTCCCTATTGGGCAGAAATAAAGGAACTCAACAAACTGTGTGTGTGGTTTTGGTGATCAAGCCATCGTCAGCAATAAACAATAACCGGTATAACGGTGTATTTTTCGCGTTTTTTCGTGTATTAGTGGAAATAGACAACTTTTCAACAACTCCGTTTTCTAAGAAATGGGTTTCCACAATTTCTTCATGAGTGATTTAGTTTGTATCAACAAACTGTGTACCTGCAACATCAAAATTGAAGCTACAACCGGATTCATTCAAGTGACGTGCAAAGGCCCCACCACCCTTACTATCTTCTTCTTTCCTTTATCCTTTAAACTTCCTACAGTTTGACCACAATAGTCAAGTCCACAAGAACACATTAATTTATACACACCGCTTTCATCATGAAATTAATTTTATCATCAACTGAACTTCATGAAGATCTGAAATTATTTTTAGTCTTATATCTTACTTTGAAACGTCAATATTTTACCACATTTGTCCTAAATGTTTTCCATAATATGGTATACCTACTGATCCAGATCTTCTCCTCAGTCGTAGCTTCCCTAACTAGATTTGAAACTCCTTCCCTAATCTTTTTCCTACGAACCATGCCAGATTTGTCTTTAGTGATCTTTTGGATTAGAGCAATCTTCTATTGGTATCGCACTGAACTACGAGTATTTCTGCAACAGCTAGTTCTACCAAGCAATGAGGCCCCAAGGTGGTTTTCCAACAACCACATTAAAGATCAGAAGGAGCATTGTCCATTCCCTCATAAGCCTTGACTTCAAGTCATTATGATTGCTTCCTATTAATATATCCAACATGCCACGTGCTCGCGATTTACTGATTTACACACTGCCAACGAGGGATTAGAATGCAGAACTTAAATTTGGCTTTTGATGTGAACATAGGGGTTCCATTTATCATTTATAGGTAGAAAATGAACATGCTCAACGTTGATACAAGACTGCTGCAGTTGTAACAAATACAAAAATATTTATCTCTAATATTCATTCCCATCGTTAGCAGGTACTCTTATTTTGAACAATATTTATATAAGTCAACTTGTTTCCATAGCGCTGTTCCACACAAAACCCCCCACTCGCCAAAACCTGTTTTGCTCACTCACTTAGTTCACCACAGTTCATTTATTTGCCTATTTATGATCAAAATCGCACGGTAAAGAGAATGCAATAAAAATACAGAGCTTACAACAGCAATATTATAATTTTTATTTATTCGATATTAATATCCACGTTTCAAGTTATTTTTTACATTACTATTCGTTAATATTTACAATAGGTAAAACTGTATTATACTGTAAATAAATGTTGTCGTTCAAGTGAAATGAACAACAATATAAATATCTATAAATGTAATAAAATTAACTATTTATTTTAACAAAGATATAATTTTTCATTGAAGCACCTTCTATCTGTATATTTCTCCATTGCTGATCTCTAAGCAGGCCTTCACTCTTTGAAAAGTAATTAAGCATGTAAAATAATCCAAACGGCCAATTCGTTATTTTTTGGTCTTTTACGTGTGTAACTTCACACGAACCAAATGTTATGACCAGAAGCTTTTATACCTACCATTCAATTACAGCATTAACGATAACCTCTACACATGAATACACATGCGTTTTCTCTGTTCTACATGAGTATATTAGTACGTACACAAGTAGGTAATACACAGGTAGGTACGCATTTCAACTATGAGTTACGAGAGAAAACCCATACCTAAGCTAAAATTACATAGTGTTTTCGTTGAAATCCATCAATACATTCAATCCGAAGTTTCCTTTTAAATTTTGCAGCCAGTTAAAAGAACAGTATAGTCAGAGGGTGTCCCAGGATGCAGTAGGTAAGTCTAAAAAGTTTCAAAATAAAACAAGGTTGTCTATTTCTATTAGTAACACGAAAATATGCGACAAATTCGCTGTTACACCGGTTTCGGCGATCAACAACAATAACTTATTGTTACTGACGATGGTTTGATCACCGAAACCGGTGCAATATTCGCGTTTTTCGTGTATTAATGGAAATAGACAAGTTTCAATAACTCTTTTTTCTTTATTTTGGGTTGGGTTTCCACAACATATTAGCGAGTGATTTAGTTCGTAGCTAGAAAGTTCCCTCAGTACAATTAGATTAAACCCACCAACGTAACATTTTTTCTAATGTGATCCATGGATTACGCTCCAAACTTTGTTGGCACAATAGAATCCTGCGCCTGTTCGTGAAAATAATGTCTCAAACACAACACACCATTTTGCGCATGCACGGGTGGCTGGGTCGGGAGCACCAACGAACTAACCCTTCCACCCAAACATCAGCTTATTATGAACAGTCATGGAAGACCTCACTGGAACATGAAGAACTGGCTGAATCGCCTTCCGAATTTTGGTTTCTCTTATAAACATGGATTTTTCAATGGCACATTTTTATTTTCAGTTAGTAGACATTAATTTAAGTTTTGGCAATGGACAGATCATGTGGATACTGTAAAAAAACTTACATAATGAACGAAAGGGCTGAGCCTTGGATTTAGCATACCACTCAAAACATGAGCATATATTTGGTGGTAAAAGTGCGTAGAGCGTGCTGGGACACCCAGTACCTATGTACGACATAATATTTCATCTAAACAGGATCTAACGGAGCAGAAAATAATTGCAGGATACAAAGGTACCGGTAAATCATTTGAACAATAAAATTCGTAGACATTTCAAACTTTGCGAGGGGGTTATAGCTCACCAAGTGAGCTGTAGAAGGTGTTACATTGAGTTTAGGGGCCACAAAGGCTGACTCACGTGGACCAGGGTAATATATATAGTAAATAACGTATTCGAGAAACCGAAGGTAAAAAATAACGGCAAGGATTTTAAAACTGCTTCTAACATAGTAATTGACTCGGAAGTTATGCAATTTCCACTCTAAAAGTTGGGTATTCCTTCAAGTTCACAATGTACAAAGAACCTAAACTGAGTTGGTAATCACATAGGAGAGCATGATTTTTCAATTGAAAAGTACGGACATCCGACACTATCAATATAATCCATCATATTCCACCAATATTCCTAACAACTAGTACTCCGCAAAAATGAGGGTAGAATCACCTATTTATTTTGATACAAAGGGTTCCATACTAGAACACTGTGGGTACTACCATTCAGTAGGTAGATACTCAGACAATATTATATATTTTCTAGACGACGAAAGATATCTTGTTACAAAACACAATTCTAGTTGCCTACTTATGACTACCACCTGTTGTTAATAACGCAATTAAAATTCACCAAGAGCACCAACAGGTAGATAAACCTAAGAACTAAAAAAACCTTAATCCCACATTCCTAACCACACTGCCACCATTTCTACTCTTAATTTCAAAACCATGTTTTGCAATTTCAGAACTTCCATCGTTTGGAAAATTCTTTCAATTTTCAGAAGAATAAAGGAACATTTCAACCCACACATCTTCAGAGTACCAACTTTTAAATCAATGATACTGCTCATCCGGCACATTTAAGCACCGCCATTTGGTGGGTAATCCACTCAGTGATGTTATGAGCATCGGATGTCCGTACTATAAACACCAACAGGGGAAAGAATCACGTTTACCATCGGTGAAATCTCTGTAGTATTCTTAGACTTTGGCATTCACAACCCAGGACGCACGAAGGACAGCTACCAAAAGGATTCACCATGGAAGAAAGAAGGTTCAGGATGCACCTAGAACAAAGGGATTGGGAAAAGAAAACAGAAGGGATGCGCGACTGCTTTGAATTTGGCACTTCTTAGTCGCCAATCTATGGATCTACAACAGCACTAAACCTACAACTCCACAAGACGAGTTATGGCATCATCTTGTTACACACGCTCACGACACACCGTCTAAAATTGGCTCTGGTGATCCCTGGTAACTCCTCAAAATTGGTTCATTGTTCTGGTAATCTCAAGTTTGTCGAGTTACCTTGCCACTTGCAGTATCAAAGAAGAAAACCTAAATATTCCAAAGCTTTTCAGGAGATGACACTCCTGAGCTGACATGTAAAGTGAAAAACGAAACCTGCCTGGGTTGAGAAACGCCAAAAACAGAGGACAACAAAGAATTTGTCATACTGTTAAGCTCAATACGGGGTAAAAAATAAAATAGAGAATAATAATAATAGTAATAATAATAATAATAATAATAATAGAGAATTGAAGGTTTTTCAGTCACACAATCAATAATATTATCACAAATCAACGAAAAATACAAGGAATCGAAGCCATAGCACGAATTTAAAGATATAACATACTGTAAACTATAAGAGCTGAGAGACGTCCCACAACTTGATGACGCGATCATGGCCAACTGTGAGAAGGCGTTTTTGCTGTTCGTCCAGATTCATGAAGCCGATGGAGTGTTTAGCATCATGGAAGGTGGCGAGGGACGTGAGACTGGAAATCGAACATGAATTCAACAGTCACACACACTACAGTCGTGAGACATTCTATAGCATTCGCAAACTGAATTAAACCTTTCGCAAACTGAATTAAACTTTCCAGAAACTGAATTAACCCTTTCACAATTAGAATTAAACCTTTCGCAGACTGTTCATAAAATTAATCCTCTGCAGTAAACGGTATTGCGAGTGGAGTCCCCAAAGCAATACCTTGTCTGTGGCACGTAAATGCCTTCCCTTTGGACCGTCAAACTTTCTTTGACCTTCTCTGTGTAGCGTCAACCTTCTCTTCCTTCAATAGTTTGCCACGGCAGCAATCATTTTCATCAATACCAGTGTTTGTAGGTTTTTTTCGTTCTGTGAGGAACTTCGTTGTGGTGGTGAGCGACAGCGATTCAAATAGTTCAGTGAGTATTGCTGATTGGAACGCTCGAAGGAGGTACCGTCGAATTGTAACTTCAGGAACCACGACTGCTGAAGTTTTTCGTGAGTTTCTGAGAGAGCTGGAACTGAGGTTACAAAATTCCACAGACGGCGTCCTGCTAATTATGGACAACGCGAGAATTCACTGTTCTACTATTATAGTAAACCAGTTTTTAGCTGAATCAGATATGGGGTAAAGTTCTTGCCATCACCCATGCTCAATCCTGTTGAAAATGCGTTTTCAAAAATCAAAAATGAAGCAAGGAAGATTTTGGCTCAACGAGGTGAGCATAATTTGTTTGACGTCATTGCAAGGAGAGTGTCTACAGTAAGTGCTCAAGACTGTTCAAACTATGTCATGGACATGTATCTCCTAATTCCTGCCGCACCTACAGGACAACCCCTCCACTGACCTTCCCCTTTCTTGAAAAATCAGACAATTCACGTGTTAAAATGCTATATTCAGTTTGCGAATGCTATATATACTTTAGAACATTGATTTCAGTTATTAGTTTATGTTGAATTATTAGTACCTATGTTGACAAAAGTAGTAATATATTATAATATTGGAACAGCAAATGCAATGATTTGAGTGACACAAAATTCACATGCTTGAAAAATGTGTAATTCACGAAAAATTTAATTCTAATTGTGAAAGGTTCAATTCAGTTTGCGAAAAGTTTAATTCAGTTTGCGAAATGTTTAATTCAGTTTGCGAAAAGTTTAATTCAGTTTGCGAAATATTTAATTCAGTTTGTGAAAGGTTTAATTCAGTTTGCGAAAGGTTTAATTCAGTTTGCGAAAGGTTTAATTCAATTTGCGAATGCTATAATAGAAATTCTACCAAGAAGAGACAAAGACACGCTACAGTTAGCAAACATCAGCATAAACTCACTCTTGTCCCTTGAGTAGGCCATGACAAGGACCGCAGACTCTGACGGGAAATTCGAAGCCGAGTTTAGGAATGACGATAGTAGTCTGACTGCACGTGTCACAAACCGCTCGGCCGCAGGCCCGACAGTGGTGCTGGCGAATGCCGATTGTGTGTGTTTCAACCATAGCTCTCAGGTTCCAGAAGAATGGTCGCCGACACAGCTGACACAAATCTGATTCAACCCACTCTGGAGTCTAAAAAATATTAATAACCCATTTAGACAGCATTTACATATTCACATAACACTGATAAGCAGCAAAAATTTAAACACAGAATACTGCTACAATCTATAGCCTTTATAAATGTATTTAAACCTTTTCCAAAATGAATGAAACCATTTATAAATTCAATTAAACCTTTTCATGTAAAACTGATAGACACATCACCGTATTATCTCGTCTTCCTCTACCACTGCAATGATTACATCAATGGTATGAAATACTACTTCAGTCACTGTCCATACTTTACATCCGATACTCTAGTGGTATTGGAAGTATATACTCTTCCAATGGTATTCTTTTGCCAATAGCAATCAATATTTCCCCTCCTATAAATTGTCCCTTCACCTTGGGAATTCAACTCATGCAGCATCATCATGATTCACAACACCTTCATCCAATGGGTACACAGATAGATGTCCACATATACATGAGAGATAAACAGCAACAACGTTCCCCCTTCACCACAAAAAATATAATATCATAATTATTTAAGACAGGTACCTGTCAAGCTTACAAACTTCAAACTATTGAGAACTTACGATGATAGTCTTCCCATTCCTACTATTTTGAAAAAATTTTCCAAACCTTCATGAAGAAGTATTGTTTTTTCATAAATCAAGCGTTTTAAATATTTTTCAAATGAAGCCATAGATCAGTGTGGAAAATTTGAATTTTCGTCAACTTTCCATTTTTTGGCAAGTATTAGTATTGATACTTTTGATTCAATAGGTATTGTCGGAGTATCAATACTTTTTAATTCGATAATATCGGGTACTGATACTTTGCAAAAAGTACTGGCATCTAAAAGAGTATCAAGCAAATAAAGTAAACAGCCATTCCAGGCTGGGGCTTTTCCTCCGACGGCCCTGCCAGCGTCGCGGACGTGATCAGCTGCCAATGGCAACTCATTGCCTCACCCCGTTGAGTGGAGAGGGGTTCGCCCAACAGCTACATGGGTCGTACTTGGACGTCACCACGTGTCGTGGTGGTCACTCATCCAAGTCCTAACCATGTTCGAGGTATCTTAACTTCGGTGATATCAGGGGAACCGGTTTATTCCACCTAATAAGGCTGTTGGGCTTAAAGAGAATCAATACTTGAATGGCATCGTGACGTCTTTTGGTTCACATAAAGGAAACACAACAGTGGTGATCCATGTGCATTAAATCAAAAACGTCCATATTATATTAACCATGAATGCCTAATCCAAACAAACCCAAAGGGCTCAAAGGGCACAGTACCCACTAAGCAGGTACTAGCTACATCATAGACGTGGTGAATTAGATAGTCTCCATGAGTGGCATGTTACCTTTTTCTCTTTTTTTATTGGCGTTTTCTAGGCGAAAACGCTTTGCCATGTGAACCAAGCTCAAGTCTTGTAAAATAATAATCAAAATCATCAAACTTGGCTGGACACGAAATCATGAAGATCGTCTATTATAATCGAAGGACTTCTACTCATCTTCCACCCGCAAAACAATCATTCCTACTCCCAACAGGCTAGGCAATAGGCATACTGTGGCATGATAGGGACATAAAAACAGAATTCATAATCATACCGCCACCAGACTCAAGACGAGCCAAGTAGAACATGCAAGTATACAAGTAAAACCTATCCGTAAGGATGAAATAGTTGTTTTACAGGATTTGCTTCTTGAACGCTGTCTCGATTCAGTGTTCCTATAATAGATTTCGACACAAAACATACAGGTACCACAATTTCGCGAATCATGTATAAGAATTTTTGTGGCGAAAACCTTGTGAAAACACTGCAGACATCATTTTGGAACCACTGCTCGTCTGCCTTTTACATATTGCACAAAACACGATAGTTTCGGATGCGTGATCGAATGAAATTGGTAACTCAAAGGACACAGAACACAGTGAGACACGAGTACCTTTGTCACCCCAATGGGGAATCTTTCTTTTTTTTTAGTAAAAATATTTAGAACTCCCGGAAAGCTCGTTTGGAGCTCGTTTTCAAAAATAAGCATTATTTTGGTTTATTATTTTCAATAATGAACCTGTGGAATCCAGCACGAAAAATATTTTTGTAGCCCCCCGTCAAAATTTGATGGTTTACATCTCAAGGTATGTACAAACCAAAAAATTTCTGTCTGTCCCCCGTACTTAGCATATTTCTTAGTTACCAAGAACCAAAATTGATGAAATTTGTAGGTCCCGTTTGGGGTCTAGTTGGTCCTCGAAGCTCGGCGTTACTATCAGTCATCTCTAAGGGGTGAAAAATAGAGGTTGAAATGTTCAGAACGCCGTAGCTCGAAAACTTTCAATAGAAGGATATGGTTTTTTTACGTTTTTAAATTGATCTTGAAGTAAGAATTTTTTGAGACCACCCGGGGGAATTGTACGACCAGCCGTTTATTTGAACCTAAAAGCTTCGTCAACATGATCGCGAATCAAACAGTATAAATCATGCCAGGCCCAGTATAAATCGGCCCAGATATCACTACTAGGAGCACCTGATTATAATCACGGATGGTTGTATGAAGTCGAGTTGGTTGTTCTGTGATATTATTCCATTTGAAAAATGATGGCTCTTTTGGATTTTGTTGACAGGTACTTTTGGAACTTGAACAAACGTTGAAGTATTATTGGGTAAATTATTACACAACGGTTTATTATACTATCTACGTAGAAAGGGCCTCTATACAGGTTAATTATTACACAACGGATTATTATTTACCTTATGCTTCATGAATAACTACAAATAATTAATTATTATTGAATTACTGAATCCGGCGCATTTTTATGAAACTTTAATTCCGGGGCTGGCTCCAGTACTCGATTTAGGGCTTTCCTGGGGGGGAGCTCGAGGGTATTGACCACAGAAAACAGTGACCTACGAAGAAGAGTCATTTATACACGTAATTAATAATAAACCGTTGTGTAATATCTGCAGCGTTTTTTAAATTAGGGTGATTAAAACTAAAATGTGGCGAGAAATGGCATATCAGGTCTATTGAAATCTGATCGGCTGTTTGCCCCAAGGAGGTGAAGGTTCCCAATGCTGCCAACAACCAAACAATGGAAATGACAAACCTTCGCGTCAACTTTCAAGAAGATTTGCCGTGACTTTTTTCTCGGTTTGATTTTGAGGATTGTTTTTTAAATTTATCAATCTACGGTTCCATCCATCCAGCAATTGTGGTTCTGTACGTACATAGTTTAAATTGATGCACTAGCCCTCTAAGCAGAATTTTAGTTGAACTACTCGGTAATTTACATGATACGCCATTTCTCACGGAAACTCGGAAATTCAAATTGCACGCTCCTTTTTTGCGTACACTTTCCGACATAAACACCTCATTATTTTTGGTCAATAAGTGTTTACTTCCATTATTGAACAGAATTTGGCCAAAAAAAGGAGAATTTGTAACCTGCAAAAATTGCTTGTTCTGCACAATATCATTACAAATTAAGGCACAAATAATGAGTGGATATGTTAACCAACAATTCAATGACCAAGTGTTACTTACCTCTTTTCTTTGAGCAGCCATATCCCAAAACACAATTACAGCATCTTCACCAGCGGAGATCAGAACACGTTTGAGGGGTGCATAACACAAGGCAGAAACTCGATTCCTGAAACAACATTAATGATTCTGAACATGGTGCACACTATAATGGTATCTTCTTGTTTATACCAAAGTTTAACCTTAGCAGCTATACTTGACAATAAAACTTGATGAAGAAAACCGTTAGAAATTAATTTGGAGATGGGAAAATATTTCAAAGATGACTTGGTTTACTAGGGATGTACAGGTAGTCAAGATTACCAACCTATGTCCTTGAAGTTCGTAGGCCGTTCCTTGTTGTCCGCCGATGTCCCAGACGATTATGCTTTGATCATAACTGCCGGAGAACAACCTTTGCTGAGCAGCGTCCCATTCTAATGACCGAACGGAGCCAGTGTGACCTTTGAGTTTGGTGATCTCCTTCAAGCCAGTAGGCTCGCACTTGATCATCGTGATTACCCCAGAATAGTCGCCAATGAAAGCGTGTTTGGACTGGTTATCAAAGCTGTATCAAGTTTGTCAAGACGTTCAATCGGACATGGTTGACATCAAATCAATCGAGTGAATCCCTAGAAAATGCCTAATTTTTGTGAACAATGAGGAGAAATATATTTCTACAGGTATACTGCTTCCGAGTCTAAAGCTGGATTCACATGGAGCAGAACGAGTGCGGAAAGTGGAAGGACGGAAGGCGGAAAAACCAGTGGAGGGGGCGACGGAGTTGGGAAGAGTGTTCACATGACTGTCTCCGTGATGGACGGAATCATAATCTTCCTACTGAAAGCCTCTCTTTATATCTGAAACCTCTCATCTTGTTGATGGTGTTTTTCTTTTCTTCCGAAATTAAAATTTTATTTTTTTAAATTTAGCTCACTGGCAACTTCCTCCCACAGCCGTCTGACAAGTTCACAATTTTTGTGGCCCTTCGCCGTCGGGTCCCAGATTTCCATCCGGCACTTCACTTTTGGTTTATTATTCTGTGGATAATACACCTATGTAATCGCTCAGCGAAAAATTTGTATGAAACCCCCTCAAAATATTTTCTTTTCCGTTTCAAGGTGCGTAGATTCCAAAAATGCAATGTCCGTCCGCCGTATCACGTGTACAGGCTTCATTTCCGGTCTAAAAAATTCGTTCTTTCGCACGCATGCTCCATTTGGGCCCTAGTTGTGTCCCGAAACTTTTCAGCCCAATCGGAATATACCCAGGGGTGTTATGAGTGAAAGTGTGTATAAAAATAGGTACTTTTTGTGTTTTAGGAACATGTTAGTAAAATGAGCTTTTGAGGTATCGTTTTTCATGTTTTTGGGGACGGGAAGACCGAATATGAAGTCGATTTTGACCAAAGAGTGGAAAATGGAGGTTCTACCAGATGTTCAGCTCCTGAAATTGATTTTTTATGAATCAAAAACCTGGGAAATCGTCTGAAATCACCACCAATTTGTAGAATAACACTAGAAAAAGTGTCAACAGGTGGATCAAGACGATTAAATGGTACTATCAATGATCAAAGATAATTTGAAAAAAAAAGAAAAACAAAAGGACTGTACCTACCTAATTCGTGTTTTGGGGGCCAAAATTGGTGGAAACCACCAGAAATAGCTATTTCAATTATTTTATATGAATGAAACAATAAATAAACAGCCATGATTTCTGTAGGTGTATGTCCAATAGAACAATAAACCCATGTGACAAGGACTTTGCAGCGTTTTTCAATCAAATTATCGTTTAAATTCATCATTTTCAGTTCAGTTTTCCATTCATTATTTTCAAGCGTCAACATAAATCATAAACACGACGCGAAAATATTGCCACCTCTACTGCGGTTGTCAACATTCCTGTCCACTGCGCTTGTGCGGAGCTCGACGGAACGCGGAAACGCGGTAGGCGGTACGAAAATTTCTTCCGTGGACCGCTGTCCACCCCTTCTGACAACATGGCGGCCACCCTGTCCCAACAGCCAATCAGATTGTGTTCCGTCCTTCCGCTTTCCGCACTCGTTCCGCTCCATGTGAATCCTGCTTAAGGCAGTGGAGCTTAGTTTTCACTTTAGAACTTCCACTCGCTTCTATGTCTTAGAGCTTTCTGAACATATTTGGTTGGGGGTCTGACTGCCCATAAATCCTTGACACACGAATAACTTCTTCAATTCAAATCCGACTTGGCTGACATTTTCAGGGACCAGCGGGTTGGAACCTTGAATAGCGACCTGAACAGTCCCCTATGAATTTCAGAACGATCGGATTACTGGTATGAATTTCTTACAAACCAATGCCCCGATTTCGCTAAAATTTGGTGAGTAGCTGGGGTGTAGCTCCTAGGTGGGTCCCCTGTATATTTCAACGCGATCAGATTACTGTGCAAGTGCAACCGCGAAATCTGAGGTTCTCAATTTCTCAAGAACCTATGGCCCGATTTTGATGGAATTCTGTTCTACGTTTTTCAAATTACATGTTATGCTACATGTATAACAACAGAATAAATTAGCGGACAGAATTCGTGAATCCACCGTAATCTGTATTGAATTGCATATCATACGTTTATGATGCATACAATCATGTTATCGATAAGTACGAGGAAGGTAGGTACTTATGTGCAATTAAACTTGGCAGACTTTTTTTGTGCCTTTTTTTAATGAAAAGAAAAGAAAAGAAAAAAGCGAACGAACTGATGGGACACGACCCATTATTTACAGTGGAAAGCCAATATTGCTTGGGGAAAACTCATTCATATGGCAAGCCTAAGGTGGTTCCCCTCTCGTCTGGGTGGAACCCCCCTGGCCACTTTGAAGTCAGAATTTATGGAAACTTCGAAAAATCATAGAAAAAGAACTAACTACTTATCGCAGGACAGCGCGGTTGATGTCAAAGTTCTCAGAATGGAATCTAGTTTGTTCCAATCAAAAATAATATAACCACTTTAGTGACCCATGTGTATACCTAACAATTAGGTAATAATTATTAGGACCCCTTTCTGCACCCGTAATCACAACAAAACGGCATTTTATAAATAGGATGTAGATTACATAATATAGCTATGTATACTCTAATGATACCTAAGAGATAAATCTGGGATCAACTAGGTAGCTAGACTCATGGCGCTCATACGTAGTGGACAAACTATTTGTTAGGCCAGAGCCCCGTTCGACGATAGGTGTATAAATAAAGGATACACAAGAACAGTGGTCCACGCTTGGGTTGAGTAAGACCCCAAATTACGCCCAGATTCGGAGCAGTAGAGCTGGAAGAGTTTGTCCCTGCCAATAGAGAGGATCCATTCGCAGGTCAACGCAAAGTGGACGTTGATGACGCGAGCTTGGTGGGCCAGGTAGTCTCGAACGTGATTTAAACGGTTAAAATCTTCAGCCAATTTGTATTCCTGCACAAATGCATTAGATGTACATAATATTATTATCAAGTAGGTATAGCTACCAGTTTGGATTTTGAATATCCCTCCAAACCAGCTCAACTTTTCTCAAAACGAAGGTACAATAGTTACAATAAATTGGCCGTATTTATAAAGGTATAAAACGCTTAAATGTCAGGTAATCTTTGTATCGGCGCTCGTATCAAACTCACAGATATAGTACCGTTGTCCAAACCAGCAAAAAGCTGTCTTGTCTCATGCTGATAGTACAACGCGCTCGCTGGGGCTGCCATATAATGACAAATACTTGGCCAATACTGTCCTGTGTCTCTTTTCAACCATACTCGCACAGTTCTGAAAACATGGCATATGGATAGATTTCATGAGTCGATAAGCATTACCTTGACACTGAACCTTAAAAAAGCAACAGTTATGTACACGCACCTGTCATCCGAGACACTGATGACTCCTTCTTGGCCTGGAATGATTATCGCCTGATTGACATCGTCTCCTGATCCTTCGAGCTTGGAGAGAAGTACGATTTTCTTTGACGAACTGAATTTATCGCTAGATGTGCCAGTAGCTGGTTTTATCTCCGCAGCCATGTCCTGGGGTGAAACGAAGACGTATAAAGTGATTGGGCTGAAGGAAACTCGTTATACACGAATACTTCAGTATTGGACGAGAAAAAATACTAACTTGCTACGAGAAGAACCATAAACGTTGATGACACACGGGAATTGAATCACCCTGTGAGATTAGGAGAACTGGAGACTAGTAAAATGAAACACGAATGACCATGGAACAAGATTCTCCAGTTGACACTGTCGTTTCCCCAGAAATGCACAGAATCAAGCAAGGAAAATACCTACCTACCAGAAAGAAACTTCAGAAATCATGATGTCGAAAACGTAAAACCACGAAACCTGAAACCCCTATTCACCCTATACTACAGACAACACTGTTTTGCACAAAGTAGGTATTTAAATATTGGAGATAAACATAGAAGATTTGGCCCATGGATGAATGCACGATCACATCCATGCATGCACCCATGGCCTGAGAGGTCCCTTTCATATAGCTCCATGATACCAACTCCATCATGGAGACAGCGACGGAAATATCGCCTCTTGGGCAATACGGTAGATACCTCATATTTATATAAGAATGGCGCGAACTTCGAGTTTACCAACGAAGCTATTCACTCAGGCGAAAAGTATTAATTAGAGTATTATTAAAAAGCACGTAGTATAGTAGGGTTTTCTGTGTTAAAAAGTATTATTAAGAAATATTAGACTTTAACAACGCCTTTGTTTCATTTGATTTCGGATTGCTTCTTTCCAAATTGGTAAATAAATTCAATTTCAGCTCATCTGCTACTAAATTTATACATTCCTACCTCATTGGTCGTTCGCAGTCTGTGAGGTCTGGAGAATCTCATTCATCATGCCTGAATTTAGACAAGGATATCCGACAGGGGTCAGTCCTGGGCAGGGTTGCCAACTCGCTGGCAGAAGAATACGGGACACTATACATAATACCGTAAGGTGGGGCGAATAGGGTCACTTTTCAACTTTCAAGGTCTGTAGTTTTTTCCCTGTTTGGGATAGAGATTTGATTCCAACGGCAATACACAGTTCCCTGCTTCTAGTTTTCATTACCATGGTCAAATAATGTAATACTATCACAGGGAAAGTGCTATGGTTCAAAAAGGGCCCTGACCCGATTGGTCCACTGGGTGAGGTGAATAGGGTCACCCATAGGTTTTTCAAGCAAAAAATTGAATATTATCTCCTATTCAACACTAGCGTGGACCAAATGGGTCACGAATCTTAAAAAAAAAAATGTTTTCCAAAACCACCAGTATTTTTTTTTTTTTTCACCATTTTTTCAGGCTGTACAACAAAAAAGCGAATTTCTCAATAACTTGTTTATTTATAAAAAGTGGAATAAATATTTATTCAGTCTTTAAATGCTATTTATCACGTGAAATGACTGATATATTGAGTAGGTAAACATTAACCATGACTGAACATTCACTCCATTCTAAACCAAATAAATTATCACAATCGAGGAATGTTTAAGCTCGAAACTTGGAAGGAACTAGAAGAATTAGAAAAAAACTGACTCATAAAATTAACTGACTGAAGGCACTAGAATTAAAAATCACAATGAAGAATCAAGTTTAAAAAAATCACAATGAAGAATCAAGTTTAAAAAAATCACAATGAAGAATCAAGAATGATTGAATCAATTAAAAATCACAATGAAGAATCAAGTTAAAACTTGATTGAGACTCAATGCATCACAATTGGGAAGCTCCAAATCACTCCAAATGAGTGGCATCAACCATGAAGTGGTAGTAGTGTCCCCGATGAAGCTTCTTCAACCTTATAATCACTGCTCAGAAAAACAAAAAGTTGCTGACCCGATTCGCCCCACTTTTGCCCCAAAACTGCCTCCCGGCGAAAAAAAAATCAAAACAAATCAAAAGGTTAATGCCACTGCTGTCAAATTCGGAGGGAATTATCTAAACAAGTTCAGGGTTGTGTTATCACAAGGACAGGCTGCCGACATTCACACAGTTGGCGGGGTGAACAAAGTTTGTGGGCTATTAGCTTCGTTCGCGGTGTGTTTTTCTGACGGTCAGGGAACCGTCTGAAGCCACTTTTCTGATCGTGCCAACACGCATGCGCCACCAATACCAACTTTCAAACTCACAATGGACCGGGTACACCGCGAACGCTTGGGAAGGAAATCTGACTGCAACCTGCAAATGTCTAACCTTCCTGATTGTGTGGTGTCGTCGTCGATCTTGATTTTTTTCTCCTTTCTGACGTTTGTTAATTTGTTATACAAATCATACCTATTTAGGTTTATTGAAAGGCTGTGACTCGTGCATGTGTGAGAAGTTCATATGTTATCATTGATCTCTGCTAATTTATTTCTTCTTTTTATAACAATAATACTAACGTACAGTCTTGATTCAGGGACATACTTACCTACAAGTGCTCACTATAAGATCAGTCGTTGAAGGATATGGTGATTGAAATACAAAAGCTTGGGTAGTTATGTAAACAATACTATAATAAATGAATTCAAGACGCTAGTAGAGATGCCAATCTGTCCCTAACAGAACGGCCAGTGACGTCTTCTGGATGAGAATGAACAAAAAAAGTTTCCTCGTCGAATACAGGAAAAACTTCTTCCAGATAGTTTTCATTTTTTTTTTCACTGGATGGAGTAAGTCCAAATCATCTTCCGATGACACCTCGATAGGAGTGATCGACCCCTCATCACTGGATGAACTCATCGCGAGAAGTACCAAAACGCAAGTGAGAGAAGTGCACAGAAAACTCTACTATACTACGTAGAATGCTGAGAAGTGCGTAGGTAGGGTTATTAGAATGAACACACAGAACGAATAACGACGAACGACGGTGCGATGAGAAATGATTTGATTGGCTTAAATGGGCGAGCAGTAGTGGGGGGCGAGCAGTCAGAAAGGAGTACATCGGAAAATCCGCGGACTGATCTGACGGTCTTGGAACTGTCTTCGAACCGCCAGAAAAACACCGCGAACAGCATCCTATGGATGCTATACAGTCCGAGACGAGTCCGCATGACCACCGCGAACGCCAAATGATGGATCTGACGGTTTGAAGACAGTCAGATGGCCACCGCGAACGAACCTAATGTAAAACAGCTGATTTAGGCATCGCCATTTTCATAGCCGGGTAGCACCCATGGCGGACAAGAGATCGTTAGCTAATCGATAATTTGATGCATGGATACCTAAGGAATCGAATGCTGTTTGGATCGTCTCGATATCTTTGTCCGTTGCCGAGATTTTTCTATTTTTGTAATTTTCCCGAAAATTGACCCTATTCACCCCACTGACCCGATTCGCCCCACCTTACGGTACACACACCTGGTACTGGTTGCTAAGTGGGTAATGAACACCTCAACCTTTATATTATAATAATACAGCACACTACTCACTTCAATTCAAATAGGCGAGACAAACAAAAAATAGACGGAATACCTTTGTTTCAATGTTTTATTTTTCAGGTACCTAAGTATATTTTTAAAGGAAAGGAAACATTTTAGGTAAGGAAAGGACCTACCTACAAGTAAATTACCGAGAAAATGGCATGAACCAAATACCTAGACAGGAACAAATTATAAAATAACAGGTAACTTTCTGTTCTCAGTCAATTCCAAATAATTTTTCAAAACAATATATAAAAGGCATCATAATAATGTGTATTCTGCACTTCTTTTTTAATATAAAATAATAGATCACGTTCTGTTTTTAGTATTTCTAATCCAAAATAAGTTTTTCTTCAAACAAAATATTAAATGCATCACACTTCTAAAATTAAATCACTTGAAAATAATAAATCACGATACCCTGAAATACGGGACAAATAAGGTTCGTTCGCGGTGGCCATCTGACTGTCTTCAAACCGTCAGATCCATCATTTGGCGTTCGCGGTGGTCATGCGGACTCGTCTCAGACTGTATAGCATCCATAGGATGCTGTTCGCGGTGTTTTTCTGGCGGTTCGAAGACAGTTCCAAGACGTCAGATCAGTCCGCGGATTTTCCGATGTACTCCTTTCTAGCTTCGTTCGCGGTGTGTTTTTCTGACGGTCAGGGAACCGTCTGAAGCCACTTTTCTTATCGTGCCAACACGCATGCGCCACCAATACCAACTTTCAAACTCACAATGGACCGGGTACACCGCGAACGCTTGGGAAGGAAATCTGACTGCAACCGCTGTGCAACCTGAAAATTTCTAACCTTCCTGATTGTGTCGTGTCGTCGTCGATTTTTTCTGCTTTCTGACGTTTGTTATATACAAATCATATCTATTAAGGGTTTATTGAAAGGCTGTGACTCGTGCATGTGTGAGAAGTTCATATGTCATCATTGATCTCTGCTAATTTATTTCTTCTTTTTATAACAATAATGCTAACGTTCGTCACCGTTGATTTCGGCTAATTTATTACGTTTTTAATTCTTCAACTTACTCAAGTCTTATATTACGATTATTCCTATGCTTCTGATGAATGCGTAGACTATCATCTTATGTATGTTCCTAGTTGTAATATAGTTCCTGCGTTTTGCTTCGAGTACCTATTCATCTCTTACCAATGTTACCCATTCCTTTATCTCAACTTGTACTTAGTCGAAGTATTTTTAATAAAAATAAATCGTAATCTCTGTAGTTTTCTTCCTAACTAATAACCTAATGGGATGTTTATCAAATTCGGTGATACCAGTGTACTTTTGTGGAGTAATTGGTGACTGAAGAAATACCTAATCGAAAGTTTGAAGTTCGTTGTTAGGTAGGTACCTAACTAATTTTGCTGATAACTGACTACACATTCTTCATGTGCTCATTTTTTGTTAATATAGCTATGTATTCGGTTTCCTCAAGGGTCAATAATATGATAAAACGGCTGAAATCACCGGAAACGTCTACAAAAAAAAGGTAGCGTAAACTGTGAATTCAGCCTTAAAAATACAATTTCAACAATCGAAGATAATTTGTCAAAATTAGGAGTCTAATTCGAGTGGGCCAAAATTGGCAAAACCAACAATTGCTAGGCCAGTTCTTGGAACACCCACCGTAATCGTAAAATTAGGTAGGTAAGTGGCACTAAGTTTTTCATTTGGGATATTCAACCGACCCCACATGGCGAGGGAGAAGTACGAAAACGCAAGTGAGAGAAGTGGATAGGGTTATTAGAACGAATAACAACGACGAACGACGGTGCGATGAGAAATGATTTGATTGGCTTAAGTGGGCGAGCAGTCAGAAAGGAGTACATCGGAAAATCCGCGGACTGATCTGACGGTCTTGGAACTGTCTTCGAACCGCCAGAAAAACACCGCGAACAGCATCCTATGGATGCTATACAGTCCGATACCATTCCGCAAGACCACTGCGAACGCCAAATGATGGATCTGACGGTTTGAAGACAGTCAGATGGCCACCGCGAACAAACCTTCTGACTGCTCGCCCCCCACTACAGCTCGCCAATCAAATCATTTCTCATCGCACCGTCGTTCGTCGTTATTCGTTCTGTGTGTTCATTCTAATAACCCTACCTACCCACTTCTCAGCATTCTACGTAGTATAGTAGAGTTTTCTGTGCACTTCTCTCACTTGCGTTTTGGTACTTCTCGCGATGAGTTCATCCAGTGATGAGGGGTCGATCACTCCTATCGAGGTGTCATCGGAAGATGATTTGGACTTACTCCATCCAGTGAAAAAAAAAATGAAAACTATCTGGAAGAAGTTTTTCCTGTATTCGACGAGGAAACTTTTTTTGTTCATTCTCATCCAGAAGACGTCACTGGCCGTTCTGTTAGGGACAGATTGGCATCTCTACTAGCGTCTTGAATTCATTTATTATAGTATTGTTTACATAACTACCCAAGCTTTTGTATTTCAATCACCATATCCTTCAACATGACTGATCTTATAGTGAGCACTTGTAGGTAAGTATGTCCCTGAATCAAGTTTCCTACCATAACGATAAACGCCGCAAATTCTACTGGCACAAATAACTAGAGGGGTTAACAAAAAAATTGTAATGGACATACAAAATTGCTGCCTATAGATTTATTTCGTGCGTCGGTGGTCGGTTGAATATCCCAATTGAAAAACTTAGTGCCACTTACCTACCTAATTTTACGATTACGGTGGGTGTTCCAAGAACTGGCCTAGCAATTTATTGTTGGTTTTTGCCAATTTTGGCCCACTCGAAGACTCCTAATTTTGAAAAATTATCTTCGATTGTTGAAATTGTATTTTTCTGGCTGAATTCACAGTTTATGCTACCTTTTTTTTGTAGACGTTTCCGGTGATTTCAGCCGTTTTATCAGATTATTGACCCTTGAGGAAACCGAATGCATATTAACAAAAAATGAGCACATGAAGAATGTGTAGTCAGTTATCAGCAAAATTAGTTAGGTACCTACCTAACAACGAACTTCATACTTTCGATTAGGTATTTCTTCAGTCACCAATTATTCCACAGAAGTACACTGGTATCACCGAATTTGATAAACATCCCATTAGGTCATTAGTTAGGAAGAAAACTACAGAGATTTCGATTTATTTTTATTAAAAGTACTTCGACTAAGTACAAGTTGAGATAAAGGAATGCATAACATTGGTAAGAGATGAATACTCGAAGCAAAACATGGAACTATATTACAACTAGGAACATATAGAAGATAGTCTACCCATTCATCAGAAGCATAGGAATAATCGTAATATAAGACTTGAGTAAGTAGAAGAATGAAAAAAGTAATAAATTAGCCGAAATCAACGATGACCTATAGGACGAACGTTAGTATTATTGTTATAAAAAGAAGAAATAAATTAGCAGAGATCAATGATAACATATGAACTTCTCACACATGCACGAGTCACAGCCTTTCAATAAACCTAAATAGGTATGATTTGTATAACAAATTAACAAACGTCAGAAAGGAGAAAAAAATCAAGATCGACGACGACACCACACAATCAGGAAGGTTAGACATTTGCAGGTTGCACAGCGGTTGCAGTCAGATTTCCTTCCCAAGCGTTAGCAGGTGTACCCGGTCCAATGTGAGTTTGAAAGTTGGTATTGGTGGCGCATGCGTGTTGGCACGATCAGAAAAGTGGCTTCAGACGGTTCCCTGACCGTCAGAAAAACACACCGCGAACGAAGCTATAGCGTCCCGGGAAGGGTTTCGCCGGGACATGGAACAAATGGACAAAATAAGGGACTGTCCCGTAAAATATGGTACGGTTGGCAACCCTGGTCCTGGGGCCTACACTGTTTACCATTTTTATTAATGATATTTACACTGCCATAAAATTCGCCTCTTACCTACCATTATTTGTTTGCTGACGTCTTTCAATTTTACATTAGGTGTCCTCCAGAATGTATAGCTCAAACCATTTCTGTAATTAACAGTGAGCTTATCTCAATTTGTCAGTGGGCCAACCCTAATAAAATTAAAATAAATCCTAAAAAATCCCAGGCAATGGTTGTTTAAAAATCTTGTATACCTACCAACTCGATCATTACCACCCATTGTATTGAATGATTGCATTATTCCTTATTCCTGCTGCGTAAAAGACCTTGGGGTCATGATATCTTGTACATTGTCTTGGAGCAATCATGTTTCTGGGGTTTGCAGAAGAATTGAAGGCACGAGTGGAAGAGGGTCTTTTGCATAAATGAGGAGAGATATAGAATGGAAGAAGGTGTCATGTAACTATATTACTTCATTTTGTCAATGGAAGAAGGTGCTATAAGACCTTGTGACCTTATTTCAATAATACAGATGTTACCTCTAAATCGCTGCTTCATGGAAGAAGGTGCTATGTGCCCATGTCACCTTCTTCCAGTTAAATATAAAAAATCTACCTGTAAAACGTTGTTTCATGGAAGAAGGTGCTATGTGAGGTACATAGCACCTTCATCCATCACAGATGTTCAGTTTTGGCTTCATATCGCAGGTTCGTTACAAAAGGGCTTTCTGCGATTTGAAGCCAGAATTGGACATTTGTGATGAATGAAGGTGCTATGTATAGCTGTTTTCTTACCTACTGGTCGTCATATCTGACTACTTAAAGAACCGCAGCTTAGTATAAGAGCCCGAGGGGAACGTGTGCAGGAAGAGGATCACCAGTGGGGCGGCCCAAGGTTCTATATTGGGGCCTGATGTGTGGAATGCGAGCTTAGATGGGATCCTTCTGCTGGACATGCTGAGGATATGTTCCTGGTGAGCTATGCCGATGATGTAGCAGTGGTGATAAAATACCGTACTTCGGAGGGACTCCAGTGGAAGCTCAACCGATCAGTGAGGTGAGTCAAGCCTTGGATGGAGGAACACGGGTTGCAGCTTGCAGTTCGCAAAACCGAAATAGTGCTGCTGACTAAGAGACACATCGACCGTGTCACCCAGTTTCAGGTGGAGGACGAAACCATTGAATCATCTCATTCGGTGCGGTACCTGGGAGTGACCCTCGACTGCAGGCTGACCTTCTGGGAGCACATCAAGCGAGCAGGAGAAAGGGCAGGGGCGGTGACAGCAAACCTGAGCAGGCTAATGGCAAACATAGGTGGACCATCACCCAAGAAAAGGAAGATTCTCATGACCACAGCCGAAGCAATCTTTTTATATGGAGTGGAGGTGTGGGTTGAGGCCCTACAAGTTAAAAGTACCGAGACCACCAACAATCAGTGCGGAGGAGAGAAGCCTTGCAAATAGCGAACGCCTATCGTACCATCTCTTTCCCTGTCGTTGGGGTCATTGCTGCCACCATCCCAATCGACGGCCTAGCAAAGGAGAGGAAGCGGATCTACCTCCGGTGATTCACAGAAGAGTCAAAATCAGATATCCCACAAGTGCGCCCATGGCTTGACAGGAGGCACAGAGAAGTGGATTTCTACATTAAGGTGCGGCGACACTGCCATCGGTCTTGACTTGACTTGACCTCACTTGCGTGCCTATCTGAACCCATCCTTCGTATTTCAAAGGGGAGTGGCGAGACTGCGACCGGACCTGACTTGACTTGAGCCACCCACCGGACTCCGTTCTGATCCAATCTGCATGGGTTGAGACCTGTCTATGGTCCCCCCTCTACTGCGACTTTCAACCCCTCGCACCCCCTCGAGCCATCCAGAGCAGCCCCAATTGCTCTCTTCTCATCCTAAAATAGTTTTGAAATTGAACATCGTTCAGTTTGGCGAGTAGGGTGTGAAATTCACCGTATTTTACTCGTTCCGAAGCATAAGGTGACATCCACGACTTATGCAAAGAAAGAAAACTTGTCACTAGTTCTATTTCTTTATCAGAATCGGATTTTGGTTCTATATCACAAAGAATGGCTTCCATTTCGGAGGACATACTTTTGTGACGTCTAAGAACAAACTGGCCTGGTTGGAGTCCGGTGACGCCGGTCAAGTCAAGTCCAGTGGCAGTGTCGCACCCCTCTCCGGTCAGCAGTCCGGTGGCTCTGGTCAAGTCAAGTCAAGTCCGGTGGCAGTGCCGCCGCAGCTTTAAGGTGACTTGACCTCACTTGCGTGCCTGTCTGAACCCATCCTTTGTATTTCAAAGGGGAGCGGCGAGACTGCGACCGGACCTGACTTGACTTGACTTGAGCCACCCACCGAACTCCGTTCTGATCCGGTCTGGATGGGTTGAGACCTGACTCCGGTCCCCCGTCTACGGCGATTTTCAACCCCTCGCACCCCGACGACGAGCCATCCAACGCAGCCCCCACTGCTCTTTTCTCATCATAAAATAGTTTTGCAATTGAACATCGTTCAATTTAGCGAATAGGGTGTGAAATTCACCGTACTGTGGTCGTTCGGAAACATATGGTGACATCCACGGCTCATTCAAAGATAGAAAACTTGTCACTAGTTCTATTTCTTCGTCAGAAATCTGATTCTGATTGTAAATCACAAAGAATGGCTTCCATTTCGGAGGACATACTCTTGTGACGTCTAAGAACAAACTGGACTGGTCGGAGTCCGGTGACTCCGGTCAAGTCAAGTCCGGTGGCAGTGTCGCACCCCCCTCCGGTCAGTAGTCCGGTGGCTCTGGTCAAGTCGAGTCAAGTCCAGTGGCAGTGTCGCCGCACCTTTATGATGTTCCTGTCAGGCCATGGATACTTCCGGTCCTATCTGCACAGAAGGGCGCTGGCAGACACGTCAGGGAAAGGGAGATTCTAGAAGAACAGGAGGGTTAAATCACACCAACCAATGTGATCGGGAAGATGATCTCCTACCAGGGAAGCAGGGAGAGGACTGTGTCCTACATAGTCCGAATCCTCAAGTAAAAAAAGCTGAACGTCCCGTTCCTCAGGTGAATAATAAACTGGAGACCTCAAGAAGACATCAGAAGAGGGCGTGACATCGCCCAGTGACCGACCCCACTCCGAAGTAATGCTGAGCAAGCGATTTTACGCTTGACGACTTTTGAACCAGTGTTCAAGATTCAAAAAATCCAGATATTTACGCGCTTTACGGATCCGCGCGTGGGTTCTGTGCAGCCGGAGGCTGGAGCACAGGCTGTATCTCGACGATTACACGCTTTACGTCCATAACTAGGGTTGTCCATGTGAATGGTTTGACGTTTTTACGCGCTTTACTCGAGCCTTTACGGCCTTTGCGTTTTACGTCATTGCTTTACGTCGATTATGCGTCAATGTGAACCCAGCTTAATTCATCTGCAATAATAATCTTCAATGAAAATTTGAGGAATTTTTTTTTTTTTTTTACTGTTCATCCAAGGATGCAATACTATTTACACAGTATTTATAATCAGATTTAATATTCAATGTGTTTTTTATTATATTTTTAACGTTACAACACCCCTCATTGATTAAATAAGGTTGAAGCCCAATCATCACCCATAGTGGAAGAAGGTGCTATGTACACAATTCCTAGAATAACCATCCAACGCTTAAAAATCAAGAAAATTATCATCACTCGGTGGACATAGGGTACGATTAGCTACAATCTAAATACATAAAGTCGGAAAAATTTTGAAACCAACAAAAATTACGACTTGAAAACTTTGAAGTAAAATTACTCGAAATCAGTTTTTTGTAACATAGCACCCTCTTCATCTCGTGCCTTCAATTTATGGTTCCCTTCACACGCTCAAACGGCTTGGCTACTACATCCCACAGGACATGAAACTCCATCTCGTCAAGACACCAGTTGTAGGTACCCCTAATAACTTATGGTGACTCCCTCTATGTTCTCTCAATGGATGCCTGCTCTCTTCGCAAACTTGAGGTTATTATGAATACCTGCTCTTGGTACATCCTGGGTTTAAAACCACAAAGTCAGATTCCTGCCAATGAAAAAAATAGGGTCTTGGGGACTAGTTTTGTCTATTATTTGCAGAGTAGATGCCTGGCCTTCATCTCCAAGCTTATCAGCCCAACAGCTGTTAAAATACCAACTTAACTTGTTGATTTTTTTCCCCCCTTAGTAAATCCTGTCGTTCCCTACAAATCGTCCAACGCCACTCCAGCTGTAAAGCATTCCACGATTCATTCAGGCTCGCTGGTGCAAGACTATGGAACTGGTTACCTCCTCGCTTGTGCATGCGGCCCTTTAACAGACAATTGTGAACCCTCCCTCCACCCTTCTATCTCCTTCAATCTCACCGCAAATTTCTTCTTTCTCCCCTGCTGTTTTGTTCTTTATTCTCTCTTATCTCATTTCTTGATGTAAAATGTCGCTGCTTATATATTTATTGTCATTTGGTATTTTTCAACACTAGGAGGGACCTTTGGTCCTATACTGTAACCAGAATTTGTGAATAAATAAATAAATAAAGGCTTTTCTCCAGGCTTGAAGAAATCCGTAGATTGAGGATGAAACTATATTGGAGTTGATTTCAGTAGTAGTCATCAGATGTAGGTAGGGCTGCATCTGATATTTACAGAGATGGCTTTCTTGCAACGGGGGTGGGGGTAAATTTTTGGAAGTTTTGGTTCCTTGAATTTTCAAACTCTGCTGTTGAAATTCCACACCAACTACAATTTTTCTCATCAACTTCTACCAACCTCATCTCATCATTTCTAATGGGAAGATCCAAGGTGTTCAGATGGGATGGATATCTCATCAATGCTCCCTCTGTGTCCTAGAGTCTGCCAGGGCTCGGTCTTAGGGCCAATTCTTTTCTCGATGTATACGGCTGAGATGAACGGTGAGTGGGCTCTGAAAACTTGGGACACCAAAACAGAACACAAATCCAACAGATTTTTCTACAAAATACCTCAAGGCAACAACAAACAGCCTTCCCTTTATCTCACTGAGTGATCAATCAGCAAGGGCTTATCTCTTCCTAAACTTTTAATTAACACTCTACTGTTGTACGAAAACTTCGAAAATTCTGACTGTTTAGCCACCGAATTCATGC
Source organism: Leptopterna dolabrata (assembly GCA_954871275.1). Classification (NCBI taxonomy): domain Eukaryota; kingdom Metazoa; phylum Arthropoda; class Insecta; order Hemiptera; family Miridae; genus Leptopterna; species Leptopterna dolabrata. The sequence continues at coordinate 80,828,691 of OX940975.1, read as the reverse complement.
GATACAAAAATATAGTAAATTAAAATACAATGAAACAATGACCAGTCGGCGGGTACCTACTTACTTGAATGGAGAAGCTATTGAATTGCTTCTTCTATGAAATATCCCTTGGCTTACTGGGTTAATTTGAAATAATATCTTGGCAAATAATAAAGGTTGGATGCTCAAACCTATATATATTACTAAAATATATATGTATATTCACTAAAAACCGGGCATTCCACCAGGAGCTCCACCACCAGCTTGGTACAGTTTGGTGATGATGGCGCAGCAAAGAGCTTTGAGTTCTTTTTGTTTGTGTTCGAACTCTTCTTTCTCGGCAAGCTGAGTGGCTTCGACCCACTCGGTGGCTTTGCTGACCTTCCCCAAGATGCTGTTTTTATCGGCGTCGGATAGCTTGTCTTTGATGTTGAAGCAGTAGGACTCCAAGTTGTTCTTGGCTCCGATGACAGCCTTCTGTTTATCGTCTTCAGCTTTGCATTTCTTGGCGTCGTTGGCCATACACATGATGTCCTCCTTGCTCAGATGGCCCTTGTCGTTGGAGATGATGATCTTGTTCTCTTTGCCTGTCGATTTCTTGATGGCAGTGACGTTCAAGATATTGTTGGTTTGAATGTCGAACATCACCTCGATCTGTGGCATGCCACAGGGCGCCGGAGGGATGCCAGTGAGCTCGCTCACCTTCGTACACTCTTACTCTTCTTCAACTGTGGATGTGAATACCATTTACAACGTTTTGAAAGAATACCAATCAATACTCTCCAATGTTCCCGAACTCTTCGAATGAACTCCAAGATCTCTATTTGCTGTTCATTACTTACTTCCAATTTGCTGTGTTATTCAGTTTAGCTTCATAGTGTTTCAGTGTTTTATAGCTCACATCTAGGCTGAATTACAAAATGTGCACCTGAGGACAGGTGCTCCTCACAGGGGGAGTAGATGTTAGGAGCCAGTTCGACAGAACTTCTTTGGTCAGCTCGACCCAGTTTTCCCGAACTCCCGTCAGGACATCGCCCTCATGTTCAGCCCGCCGTAGCACCTTGCACGTGATTCACTGTCCCTTATACCATTGTGTTATTAATCTAATCAACCAATAAAATTAATACTCTAATGTTCTATGTGCTGGATTTATGAATATCATCCTTCTCAACCCTCGGTTTTATGAGTATCATCCTAAATCAACGCTCGGAACATTACACTACTTGCAAGCATCCAGGTTTACCTCTGGGGATACAAAGTTGCTATTTTTGTCATTAGAGGACATGGTAACAGCAAAAGTAGGTTTTAGGTATAGGGTGTCCTTAGAAGACAAATTTCCACGTGCTACTGGCATGGTTCAACAACCTTAAAGGCTGATGATAGGTATCCATCACTCAAAATTTCACACATCTGTTGCAAATTCTAGGCAGGAAATTTAAAAATACCAAATACATTTGCATTACAGACATACAAATTGATCCCCCCTTTTCTTGCTAAATGTTGAAATTTCCCTTTTTTCCTCCAAAAAATCCCTTTTTCCCCCCTCGGAAAGGTCATATTTCTCTAAAAAGGGAAATTTCTCTTGAAGTCCAAACACTGGGCGGCACATGAACTCGGCTGTTTGCTTCAACTTAGCGTTGTTGGAGAGAAAAATACACTGCCAAGGTGATGGCACAGGAGCTTCCTCGTCACAATCAGAGTGACCCATTATAAAAATAGAACAGACTCGGAAGCAAAATGTTAAGATTACATTACATTACATAACATTACATGAAATATACATATTACGTCCATAACATTACGTCCATATACATAACATTACGTACATATACATAACATTACGTCCATAATACATTACGTCCATTATACATAATTGCGAAAGTTATGCGTGTTTGAAGAATTTCAGGTTAGCGCATGCGCAGGGCGAAACGCTGGCTCTATCATGTTGAAATTAATATGGGACCTCAATGGGCCCTACTCGCTTAATCCCTGAGAATTACATTGAAATTGGGTGAAATCTTCGGTTACTACGGCTGTAACAAGGAAATTGAATCTATTTCACGCCAGCGCATGCGCAGAGCGCACCGAGGGTCCGATCATGCTGAAATTCATACTGGAACTCACTAGGCCTTGTCCAAACAACCCTTGAAAATTTGAGCGAAATTGAATCAAAATTGTGAAAGTTATGCGTGTTTGTTTAATTTAACGTTAGCGCATGCGCAGGGCGTACCGCTGGATCAATCATGTTGAAATTTGTATGGGACCTCAAGGGGCCTTATTCGCACCATCCCTCAAAATTTGAGCTGAATCAATTCAAAATCGTGGAAGTTATGGCTGTAACAAGGAAATGCGGACAGACAGACTCACAGACCGACAGACACGGAACCAAATTTGTTCAGTAGGCTTTGAAACGCAAAATGCAAGTGGAAATTTTGATTTCTGAAGACAAAAATTTTTTGGCTCACGAAAGTGAACACAAGGCTTCCGCTGCTTCGCAGACTCGGAAGCACAACCTCTGCCAATTCGAGCAGGCAGTATGGCTCCCTCACTTGAATCACATGAACATATCCAACCCAAGTGTACCCTCAAAATTTCAGGTCTCGACGACTATTTTTCGCGTAGAAGTTAGAATCGTTACAAGGAAATGTTCAACACTTCACGTTCGCGCATGCGCAGACGAAAGTTACAGAACCAACCTGAAATATCTTACGATATAATAAAGTTTTTAAAGGAAAAGGGAGCGATCAAAATAGAAGGCAGATGACACCATGTCGGGAACTGGATCGAATGGATATATTTCTCCTTTTCTTTGTCCCTGTTACAAACATGGAGTGAAGCATGGATGTACATCCATGACATCTCCCCTCCTTATGGAAAAAAATTCAGCATTGTAAAAAAAAGTAAATTATTTAAACGAAATTACAACTCTTGGAATCATAATACTTATATTACTACTTACTTAAGGGTGTTAATCCACTCTAAATACAAGTACATGTGCTTGTACACTCGCTCTTATAACAAGTTGAAAATAATAATAAATAAACAAATGGCATCTTCACAGAGGAAAAAAAAAATACAGTAAATTGATTTAACAGAAATTGTCATCTGACGATGAAGAAAACCAAAATACATCCGAGGTGGTGAAACAAAGTGGCAAACGAAAAAAAAAAATTATTTCGAATTACAGAACTTGGCACTTGATTTATTTTCCTTTTTTTTTTTTCTTTCTTTCTAGCTCTATAGACCTGGATCCCACCTTTGGACAGGTTTTATCACCCTTTTGGGGTAGCGAGAACCCCTAACTGGGGTTTGAACAGGAGCGGGGGCCTGCGGGGTTGGGACCATTTCGGTACTGACCGATGCTGTAGTGCCTGATCCGGTGCATTTGGGTGTCTCAGAAGGAAGTGTGTAAGCCCTGGGTTTCGAAATTGACTTCCTAGGAGCTATCTCTGGACTAGTGGGGGTCGCACTAAGTGGCACTCGTGACGGAACAACACTCGTTTGAACCACCGGGAAATCGGGAATGGTGATAGGGCTCTGAGGAAAAGGCGGGGATAGAGGTGTATTAGTGATGGTCGGCGTCCCAATATTACGTTTTTCAAAAAAATCCCCCACTGGTATGATTTGGTCAACATGCCTCTTGTATACCCTTACATCGTCTGTCTCACACAAGAACACACAATTACCCAATAGTTCAACCACTCTTGCTGGAATCCATTCCCTTTTGTTCGGATGCCTGTAATCTCGAACATAAACTAGCTCATTGATGTGGAAAACTTTGTTATTAGTACGAGTCACCAAACGAGCCTGTACATAAGGTTTTAAGGACGCGCGAATGTGACGAAGCTGATCAAAACGTATTTTAAGTTTTCGAGAAAACATAAGTTCGGATGGCGAACTATTAGTAGTTGAATGCGGGGTATTACGGTAGTAATACAAAAATTGTTGCAATTTGGAAGTCAACTGAGAAATTGGAGACTCAGAAAGCATTTTTGTTAATGAATACTTTAAAGTTTTCACAAAATTTTCTGCGGCACCGTTACTAGCTGGGTGAAATGGTGGCGATGTTAAATGTTTTATTCCATTGTTAGTACAAAAGGTTTCGAATTCGTCTGAGGTAAAATAAGCGGCATTGTCGGTTACCAACTGATCGGGTAAACCAAACCTCGCCATAACCTCTCGAAGCTTACTCAGAATGTGTCCAGTATCAGTTTTTGTAAGTTCGAAAACTTCAGGCCACTTAGAATGAGCATCGATGAGTAGGTAACATGAACATTCGGTTTCCAAAAACAGGGCCAGCTAAATCAATATGAACTCTCTCGAAAGGATGTCTAGTTTCAGGCCAAGAACTGACGACCGTTTTGGGGGCTTCTGGACGGTTCTCAAGACAAACTGAACAGGTCTTACCAAGCTGGGGGATATCATCGTCCAAATTTGGCCACCAAAAATATGACCTAGCCAACGCCTTCATTTTCGAAATTCCCATATATGTGCTCCATGAAGCTCTTTTAAAATGGTCTCTCTAAAAGTCGGAGGAATTATTACACGAAATCCCCACAAAATAATTCCCTCCTCGCACGATAATTCAGATTTTCGGGAGAAAAAGGGCTTGATTTCGGTTTCCATTTATAACCGAATCCAGCCAACCAGTTTGAATAAAAAAAAGAATTTTGCTAAGGACCGGATCCCTTGCAGTAGCCAACTTGATTTGCTGATAGCTGACTGGAATGTAGTTTGCAAGATGAACACTTTCAAAGAGAGGATGTGCACAAATACAACCACAATTGATAAAGCTATATGTGCCAATAGTATCAGACACGGATCAGACATCATAAATGATGCAAGTGTCATCAGTGTGAGGGCACCAGAAGTATATACCAGAGGGTTAAGAAGTCAGGAACAAGTTTATGAAGTTCCTTATTTTAAAATCGATAGGGATAGTGATGCACCCTTGTCTGAAATTCAATTTCTGACAAGATATGTGGGCAGCCAAGATGTGGATGAATTCGGCAAGAGCAATGTTATTGGACTCATCCTCACTGCTCTTGAATCATTGTTCATTTTTCCAAATAGCGTAGAGTATAAAGGTCATCTAAAAAAAAATGGTATCAAGCTTGTGACTTATAACTCCTGGCCAGAATATATCAAAATCATCCTAAATATCGTGAGGCGCATATTAATCAATACTCTGACCACATCTCATATATTTTTAATTATTATTCCAATTTCTAAAAGCGCCTGGTCCATGATGCAGGGTCCTACCGGAGGGTGGCAGCACCTGTAAGGGCGAAGGGAGGTTCCCTTCGTCCCCCGACTCCCCACTCCGTGTACCATTCGAAGCCCTTATCCGAGAGTCGACAGGAAAACCTCTAGTCAGTTCAGCATGGAAGAAGGGAAAAGGAACTCCCACTAGGTAGGGGAAAGGGTGCTTACTTCGGAAGTGGCGTTACCTGCTGGTAGCACTAAAAACTAGACTGTAATAGTTGTCCACCAGCTCGCTAGGATGCGTGGGCATGTTCTCACACATGAGTTTTTCCAGGTGTTGTCAGGTGCGGCCAGGGTTGCCAACTCGCTGGCAGAAGAATACGGGACACTATACATATACACACACCTGGTACTGGTTGCTAGGTGAGTAATGAACACCTCAACCTTTATATTATAATAATGTTGAACAGCACACTACTCACTTCAGGTCAAATAGGCGAGACAAACAAAAAATTGACGGAATACCTTTGTTTCAACGTTTTATTTTTCAGGTACCTAAGTATATTTTTAAAGGAAAGGAAACATTTTAGGTAAGGAAAGGACCTACCTACAAGTAAATTACCGAGAAAATGGCATGAACAAAATACCTAGACAGGAACAAATTATAAAATAACAGGTAACTTTCTGTTCTCAGTCAATTCCAAATAATTTTTCAAAACAATATATAAAAGGCATCATAATAATGTGTATTCTGCACTTCTTTTCTTCAAACAAAATATTAAACGCATCACACTTCTAAAATTAAATCACTTGAAAATAATAAATCACGATACCCTGAAATACGGGACAAATAGCGTCCCGGGAAGGGTTTCGCCGGGACATGGAACAAATGGACAAAATAAGGGACTGTCCCGTAAAATACGGTACGGTTGGCAACCCTGGGTGCGGCCCACCGCCATTTTTTTAATCTCGCTCTGTCCTCTGTCGTGCAACCGAGTTCTCCGTATTTTTTTCTATTCCGTGCTTTCGTTTTTCCATTTTTCTGTTTTGTTATTATTGTTATTAGTTTCTAATTGTTGTTGTTATACCTAGTGTTAGGAAGGCTTGCCCTCGAGGCAGGCAAAACGCCCAGAAAGTGTTCGATTTTATGGTGCGGCCGGTCCGTATCCTCAGAACAGCAGATTTCTCTGCATGTTCCGCCATCTGATGCTGAAAAGTAAGATGCTTTTTAAATAATAATGCGTATGCACTACACCTAGCTAGTACATACGCACTTCTACACGTATTGTTCTACCTAATTGTTTTATCTTCTTTCAATAGTTTTCTTGATTGGTAGGTTTAAGTACGTTACTTACTACATACTTACCTGTTGAGAAAAACTTGTTGGGAAACGGGAGACCTAAGGTGCCTGCCTACCTACTGTAGTTACTACTCGAGTAATCTATAATTTATTTATCCCTTTTCTTTGATTTTAGGCAGAGCTTGTGGCTAGAATTTATCAATCGCCCCGAACTTTGTGACAAGAGCCCGTCTTTCATAAGAAACACCGTGAGAGTCTGCTCGATTCATTTTCACCGGCGGGATTTCCGCACTTTTTCTTCTTCCTTCTCTATTCTCCAACCCTCTGCATATCCTTCTGTTAACGTTTGGCCAATGAACCTCCTTTCGATCCTCAACTCGATTTCCTCCGTTCCCATCCAACTCCAACCACAACTTCCCCTTTATCCAAGCCGTCTCCATTGTCCAGCCTTTCTCCTCGATCTCCTCATGTTCGAGCTCCCGTTTTACGCCAATATACACGGAAGAAACTTGTTAAGACAGACAAAAGCTCCAGTGACACGAGAGGTAAGTTACTTTGTAGGTCTGCACTGTGAAGTTCAATCGCTTTTAAAATGAACGTAGGATGCTATGGTGGTGGGCTATGTGCGCTTAGGTACCTATTCTGTTTGTTTTTCAAGAGTACGATCCTGGGAATGTGCTCACCAACCACACTCCTACAATAAGTAGTAGTAGATAGTTGTTTTTCGATTATTTTTCAAACCTTTATACGTTAAATTGCATCCCATACGTGCATTGCATACGATAACATTACAGATTCTTCATTCGTATCTACAGCGGAAGATGAGGGAAAACATGGTTCCAGCCAAGGAATGCTAGTGACTCCGTCTACTGCTGAAGCAAATTTCTCATCACAAGGTGAGTATCTACTTCGTGGGTGAGATCAACCTTGTATATTGATATGTGTTGATGAGAGTTACCTACAACTCCTTGAAGAAGTCGCTTGTTGTGATTTTCAGAGGTATTTTTGTCATTTTCCTATTTTCACAAACGTAATGTTATTTAGTAGTGTTTGTTTCTCAATTTATTATTGGTGAGGTTTTCCTAGTCAGATAGTTGGTTTATTAATCTTGATAAATTCATCTTTTCCTATTTTGGTTTATTATTCTGTGAATAATACACCTATGTATTCGCTCAGCAAAACAATTTTATAACACCCCCTCAAAATTCATTTACGTTTTAAGGTGCGTAGATTCCAAAAATGCTTGTCCCCCCGCCGTTACGCTGTCCACCGTATCACGGATACCGGCTTCATTTTAGGTCTAAAAAATTCGTTCTTTCGCATACAGGCTCCGTTTGGGGTGTTTCATGAGTGAAAATGGGTATAAAAATAGGTATTTTTTGTGTTTTAGTAACACGAGCTTTTGAGGTATCGGTTTCCATGTTTTTTTGGGACCAGAAGACCGAATATGAAGTCGATTTTGACCAAAAAGTGGAAAATTGAGGTCCTACCAAAGGTTCTGCTCCCAAAATTGATTTTGTATAAGTCAAAAACCTGGGAAAATCACCAAAATTGTCTGAAATCACCATCAGTTTATGTAATAACACTAGAAAAAGTGCCAACAGGTGAATCAAGACATTTAAATAGCACTACCAATGATCAAAGATAATATGGGAAAAAAGAGCGTACCTAATTTGTGTTTTGGGGGCCAAAATTGGTGGAAATCATCAGAAATAGCTATTTCAATTATATCACTTGAAAGAAACAATAAATGAACAGCCAGCATTTCTGTAGGTATGTCCAATAGAATAATAAATCCATGTGACAAGGACTTTGCAGCGTTTTTATTACTGAGTTTTCATTGCAATCTACAGGGGAGGACGAGGCAAGCTCCAGCCAAGGAATGCTAGTGACTCCGTCAACTCCTAAAGCAAATATTTCAACACAAGGTGAGTACTTGGTGGGCCATGATCATCCTTGTATGTAGATATACTATTATTGCCACAGTAGTTTTTCGAAAAGCCCCAGCCTGGAATGGCTGTTTACTTTACTTTTACTTTTTTTACTAACTCATTTTGTTGTTGGCAGGTGTCCCTCGTCGTTCCTTATTTTTATCTACAGAAGCAACGGCTCCACCCTTAGCGAGGCCCCTTTCAGGTACCTAAGTTATATATTGGTTTGCGTTTCAAGGTATGTAGGATCCGAAAATGCAATAAAAAAATTTCTGACTGAGCTCTTTTCTTAGTTACCATGAAAAATTGATGAAATTCGGGTTATAGGTTCCGTTCGGGGTCTAGTTGGTCTTTGAAGGTCGGTGTTACTGTCAGTCATCTCTAAGGAGTTGAAAATAGGGGTTGCAATTTTCAGAACGCGGTAGTAGCTCGAAAACTTTCAATAGAATGGTATGGTTTTTTAACGTTTTTAAATTGATCTTGAACTAAAGAATTTGTTGAGACCACCGGAGCATTGTACGTCCAGCCGTTCGTGTGCACCAAAAAGCTTCGTCAAGAAGATCGTGGGTCAAACGGCATAAATCCGGCCCGGATATCATCACTAGGGAGCACCTGATTATAATCAAGGATGGCTGTATGAAGTCGAGTTGGTTGTTCTGCGATATTATTTCATTTGATAAGTGATGGACTATTGGATTATGTTGTTAGGTACTTCTGAAACTTGAACCACGTTGAAGTATTATTGATGGGTAAATTATTACACAACGGTTCATCTACCAAGAAGGGGCTGGATTTTGTTGATTGATACTTCTGCAAATTGAACAACCGTTGAAGCATTATTGATGGGCAAGTTATTACACAACGGTTCATTATACTTTACCACGAGGGTAGGTATTGACCACAGAAAACAGTGATCTACGCAGAAGGGGCACTATTTCACTCCGCATCAACAATTTTCCTTTAGAACTTCATTATGCGTTTCTTTTTGCCATTTTAGTTTCTGTTTGTCATCGACAGAATTATTTCTAATCAAAAATATTTTATCGGAAGAGGGGTTCAAATCCAGTATCTTCCAGATTCGATTTAAATTGTCAAAACTGAATTTGTCTCAAACTCTGAAATTCCTCTAATATGGTTCATGCTGCATGAATTGTGCCTTCTTCAACTTAATAGTGCTCAACCCATTTTCAGACATCCCGTCGGCGCAGGAGGGAAAAACGAAAGAGACACGGCACAAGAGGCAGTTGATTGGTGGTGCCACCGATTGGAAGTTCGGCTTCGTAGAACGAGAAGAGTGAGACTTACTACTGCAGGAGAGGTTGCGAAAGCTGCTTCTAATTTTCTGTCTAAAACGGCACACAAGCTCTTCTGTGCCCAGTTGACAATGTTTGCAAAGAATAAGTATGGGAGGAGGTGGACTGGAGAGATGAAGGATTTCGCCCTAAGCTTGTATTTTCATTCCCCACGGTCGTATAGATTCCTCCGAAAAATTCTATTTTTGCCCAGCAAAACCACACTCAACAGGTTTCAAGCCAGAATCCCACTGAACACTGGGGTACATAATCATATTATCGACTTCTTGAAGGACGAAGTCCAGAAGTGGCCTGACAAAAAAAAATTATGTAGGTACCCTAGTGTTCGATGAAGTGTCTATTAAAAAAAATCTACATTATGAACCCCAACATGACACTATTGTAGGGCTTGTCGATAAGGGTTTCTCCCGGAAACCTGTAGTAGCTGACCAGGCGTTAGTTGCTATGGTCAAAGGTACAGTGACTTCGTGGAAACAAGTTGTTGGCCACTGGTTTACAGCCAGTGGAGAACCTGCAACTTGTATCTACGAAGCATTGTACCAATGCCTGGAGCAACTAACGTCTGTTGGGCTTGTTGTAAAAATGATCATATGCGACCAGGGGGCAAAGAATAGATGCGTGTCAAAGCAAATGGGGATCACACCCGAGAAACCATATTTTATGTATAAAAATGAAATGGTATTCTTCATGTGGGATTCCCCCCACCTCATCAAGTCAATGAGGAACAATTTAATGTGTTACAATTATAGATGGAAAAACGGAGTAGCGAAGTGGGATCACATCTTAACTGCCGTTAAATGTGATGACCCACTTCGGCTCCGTTTACTTCCAAAGGTAAATTTGAGGCATGTAGATTTCAGAAGAAATAGTTTCCGAAAAATGAAAGTGAAATTTGCAACTCAGGTGCTATCTCGGTCCATGAGCACAGCAATGTTGGTGTTACAAATAAAAGGCATTCTTCCTGCTGATTCCACCAATACTGCAGACTGTGTGCAGGATCTGAACGATATCTTTGATTGCTTTAACAGCACCAAGCGTAGTGATAAGCTATCTTATCGCTATGCCTTTAGCTCCTCCTCACGTCATAGGTTGTTTTTGCAAGACATGTTGAAACATTTGACAAGGTCGCAATTCCTTGATTGTCCGCGGCAACCGGACTGTTTGCGTGGTTGGATTCTGAATATCCGTTCATTACTCATGCTTAGTGAGCATATGTTGTCTAATTATGGAGTAGGTGAAATCAAGACTCGTTTATTGAATCGAGACGCTCTTGAAAACACTTTCTCCATAATTAGACAGCAGCATGGATGTTCAGACCATCCAACTGCCAAACAGTTCCAGAGCGGACTCAAGGCATTGTCCTTGTCATCAATGTCCAAGTTGCCGAGCTCAAGCAACTGTGAGGAGGAGGTAGAACGCGCTTTGGTCTGCGTAAGTAACTTGAAGAATTGTTCGGATCTAAGCAGTCGTGGTGATGGTGAGACTGAGCTGGAAGAATGCCAAGACAACATTGCTGAAACGCCGTTGGGGCCGGTTGAACAAAATGCCTTTTATTACTGTTCTGGTTTTATAATCAAACAGTTTTTCGCAAGACATAAGAATTGTGATAATTGCAAACGTCAACTGCTTGTTCAGCCGAATGAAAGAGTGATGACACAAAATTACCAACTCTTTACCTACTTCAAAGCCTTTAGTGAAGCGTTAGGTAAAGAGTTTGGTAATTTGTGCATCCCGGCTGAACAAGCATTTGACGTTTTACAAAAAATGGAAGGCATTTTCTTCAGCCGGTTCCACGTCATTGCCCATAGGACCGGGGTAGCCCGAATTATTGCAGATAGTTACAATATGTCTAGCAATATTCAACTGAACCTATGCAGTAGAGAGGCAGAAAGTATGTTGAAGAAAATTTTCATTTCTACCAGAATATTCTGGGAAGTGAGGTCGCTTAACCGCAAGTTGAACGACCAAATTTCAGAAAGAAGATTCACATTAAAAAAATTATATAAATTGTAAATATGTGCGTGTGTTGTATATAAAATGTAAATATTTGTTTTAAGTAGGTAGGTATGTAAATATTTGTTTGTAAGTTTGTAAATATGTATAAATTTGTAAATATATATGTATAAGTATGTAAATATGTATATACAAATGTAAATGTTTGTGTCCTGTCTATGTAAATAATAATTTGTGGGTATGTATCATAATATTTAGGTACCTATATTATTATGTATTGTGTTATTAGTAGTAATGTAGGTTCCTAACTCTATTCTGCTTCTCAATAAAAATTATTTTAGTTATAATTATTACACTCCATTTTTATTATACTTCATTACAATTATTATACTTTTACTTACTTACTTCTGTCTGTAATATTAAATACTTTATCACACTATATTTTATTGTTTTCCTCACCTTCCTTTCTTAAATCTTAATCACGAATCTATGTAGCGAAGTAACTGTGTACATAACGTTGAAAATGTGACTCAAAACTAAATAAATTATTGTTGTAAATGATGAAGTCGCCTGCATTTTTTTTAACCTAGTGGAAAAAAAGGGGGCACGTTTGCCATTTGTGGTATCGGTTTGAATGCAGGCGGGATTTTCCTTGATACTGTGATCAGCGGCGCTATCTACTACTTTTGTGGTGAACTTATGATCTTGCGATGTCAACGTACTCTCGTGGTCCGGGGAAAAACTTAGAGCTTCTCGTGCTACCAGCAGATGGCCTCGTAAACGTAATAGTATCCATACATCACAGAGAATAACACAGCAGTGAGCGTTCCTTTTTCCCTTCTTCCATGTCAGTTCAGTTAAAACAACCAAAGCGTTAAGTCGAGGCCATCAATAAAACATTTATTCCTTTTTTTTAAATCGTGTACCTTCATTATCTCTCCTCCTCCTTCTGATATAAACAATGAGGAGAAATATGATGATTTCAACGAAATTTGGCCCATCATTGAAGATAAAGAAAGAACAATTGGGTTAATATCAATGGGGATGTTACTTTGCGCCACTGGCAAGCACCTCAACGAGAAGAACGCGGACGCCTGGGATACCAGAAGATTCAAGTCGTTCTGCTCGAAATGAATGGGAGATGACAGTGGAGACGCCTCCGGATACAAAATGGGGGTCAGTTTTAATAATTTGCTGGGAAATTTCTTAGACTGTGCTAAACTCACAAGAACTCATATATTCAGGGAAATGAATGATTATGACCCAAACACTCAGATCGGTTCCATATTTACCATAGTTCTAATAAATCTGGAGTGGTTCCAAATGACGAACATTTGGTTAATTACGGAAATAATAATCAAAAACCATCCCTACTTGCTTTTATGGGGTGAAGTCTCAAGATTGATGAAATACTTGAAATACATCAATCCTCTTATTGATGCAAACCAATTCAACAATGCTTCTATAAGAAGACTGGCCAGTATGGCACGGGACATTGCTGTAGCTAGTGGTCAAACCACTTATTCCCAATATATTCCTGATAAACAAGAATATAAATTCTCAGAGAAGCTTCAAGAATTGATCAGTTTAGCTTCTAACTCAAATTTCGCTTGGTCCGAATTCATAAAAGAGGACATTCTGCCTTTATGTGATACTGATATGATACACTGCAGAAGTGGGATAGCAAAGACCAGTGCCCGCAGCAATTTTTTTTCTCCGTGACTGACATGGATTGGTATGTCCCCGATATCGACGAAGACGCGCCACCAGCGATGTCAGAATCGCATAACAATGCAACAACAACGCTACTGGAGTCCATAAAACAGGTAATCCAGGAGATCAAAAACACAAGTTCTTCTCCATCATTAATTCAGATACCTAAGACAATAACCTTTCAACAATTTACCCCTCCCCGCACGGATCCTCATACCTGGATCCTTGGAGCCCGTGCTGTAGTGGAACAGAACCCTACGGCTTCCACCCAGGATTTTCTTCCGGCACTCACATCAGCCTTTGCAAACGACACGGCCGCAACATGGTTGGCAAATACCATGGCCCATACCATATCCATGACGGAATTTTTCACCATTTTCGAAAGACGATTTTGCCATACCGAAACTCCAAACTTTACCGGTGCATTATCGCACATACTTCAGATTCAAACCATTTTTTAAATAATTATGGTGTCAAAATTGACGCGGCCTTTCATGGCAAAACTCATCAAGAGTGCGCCCTAATATTAAAAGCCGCACTTATCGCATCCCGGGACCCGGAGTTACGCCGATGGGTACTCGGGCGACCCAATTTAACAGAGGAAGAATTATATCGGGAGGCTAAAAATCTAAAGTTATTGCCTCAGAAATCACGGACCCCCGATGCACCCCATACTAATTTGCCGGAGCACAAAAGGTCGATTTTTAACCGTACATCAGAATCTTCAACACCACCCGCCAAAAGATTTCGACCAGATGACGCGAAACCCATTACACAGAAAAATAACGTCTGTAATTATTGTGGGAAGTTTGGCCATCACCAGAAGAATTGTTTTCGAAATCCGGCTAACCGACAATCGGCACCACCGAACAAAGGACCATCATTCCAGCGAACTATGCAAGGACGACCGTCCTCTTCATCTACCCCTTTCGGAGGTGGACCGGCGGGATCATCTCGTTCAGGCGGACCGCCTGAACGTCACGTCAAACAATGCGCAGCTAATCCTGTCGGACGGTTACTTCATCAGGGTAAATATTATAAATTTGTATTTGATTCAGGGTCAGAAATTAGTCTAATTAATGAATCTTCATCAAAAACATTTGAAGGGCAACGAATCATTCATCCTGTAGCATTAGTCGGAATCGCTCAGAATCGCATAATATGTAACGAACGTCTCGCCACCAAAATCACCGTAAATAATATTGACTTGGATATTACTTCTGTAATTATACCCGATTCCTTCATGCAAAACGATATTTTACTTGGTCGAGATATACTTTCATCAGACACAGAAGTACATGTCATGCCGGGTGGGTATGATTTTCATAAAATTTCGAGACCAGGACCTAAGACTTTTAAGCCATTTATATCTAATATTAAGAAACTGCCTAAACTTAAGAATATTAATAATAATTCATGTTTAGATGATAAGGATGTATTACCTAACCATTCTCATTTCGTTAACCCCGATCGAGATCAGGTTCAATTGGTGAACGCTAACAAAAATTATGACACTTCTTTAGATGATGAAAAAATGAAAACTGTTCTCCCAATTCCGTGTAAATATCCTGTTGTCGACCTTCGAGTAGATTCCATTAGTAGTACGGAGGGACCACCTGTTCTGCAGGGCTCGACACTCAGCGAAAGCGACAGTTTTGACCCCCTTATGGAGCCCCTCGATACCGACCTAACACACCCTTCTGATTTAGGTAGACTACGAAACTTGTTAGGGACCTTTGCAGTTCATTTCACTCGGGGACTCCCAAAAAATGCTGTAAAAAATACCGAATTTTACATAGACTTATTAGATCCCCAAAAAGTCACTTGTAAACGTCCCTATAGACTTCACCCTCGTGACCGTGAACCGGTACGCCAATATATTAAGGGGGCGCGGGACGGGAAGGCCAGTAGCACCCCCAACCACGAGAGTGCGCTGAACATCACTTCCACATCGCTTCCGCGGGAAGATTCCCAGCGAGATTTGGAGATTTAGCGCCCACCGGTAGGGGCAGTGCGATCGTCCTGCCGAATTTCGATGGTTGTTGTAAGTGCGTAGTTAGTTTTTAGTTATCAATTCCATTGCCTTATGGACACTATAACATTCGTGATTAGGTACGTGAGCTTCTCCTCTCCCTCTGCAAGTTTTCCGCTCGACAGGTTATACTCTGCTGTTTTTAGTTCATTCCTTTGTTCTCCTTCTTCTCTCACGCGGTTCATTCACGTTAGTATCAGTATATACTATTGTTCATTCGTAGTGATATCCGTCTAGTGTATCAAAGTGTATGCCTCCACCGCCGAAGAAGTGGACCAGGAGAAACATCGGTAACAAAGGCGAAAAAAAGAGGCGCAGAACAGTAAGTTGATACCGCAGATTTATTCATAATTAGGTACCTAATTAATCCTTAGTGTTTTCTGTGTAGAGCAACAAATTGAAATAGTTTTCAGATGTAGTAGTAGTAGTAGTAGTAGTAGTAGTAGTAGTAGTAGTAGTAGTAGTATACAGATTTTGTGTTAGTCTAATGATTGTCACGTAATTAGTACCTACGTTCTCCGTAGTTTGGGAGTAAAACTCAACCCAGCATTCCACGAAAATCTTTAACCTTCGTTGGAAAGTTATTGTAAAATATCCTGCGGCTATCTCCGTAGTTATGATTCCGTTGGACATCTACAGAAATGTTGGCTGTTCATTTACTGTTTCTTTCAATTCAATCAGTCAAAATATCAAGCAGATACAATCTGCGATGAGCAATGAATAAAAAAATCTTTAGGTAGCTACCTACCCTATTCTGAACGTCAAAATTGAATTGCAATAAGTTTTAAAAAAAGAATGTTTCCATGGTTAATATAGATGGATGTGTTTCCAAGGTTTTTTGGTTTTGTAGATTAGGAAACCTCAATAAAAACCAAGAAAATACTGAAAGACTCTAAGAAATACTGTAAATTCCCAACTCTTCACATCAGTCAAAACACCAAGCAGATACTCGATAGATTAAAATGTATTTCTAAGGTTTTCATTGATATTTCTAATTCATTGCAATCAGTATACCCAAATTTACTGATTTTATGTTATTTTCTGTTCTCAGTTCATGTCCAAACAACATCCGATCCAGAGTCTGGCAGACAGTGATGTCTCCCACCAAATGGTCTTTCTTTGAGTAAAAATCAGGTAATACTTCTTATTATTAGAAGCAGATCAAATATTTCGCTGTAATATCACATTCCCCAGATTCTTCATGCGCTTCTCTGAACCTGCAAAACTTTGACACGCTCTCCTGTAAAATCATCTGTATTGGACTTACCTACCACGTTTTGCCAGATCAGCACAGATTTATAATACGCAGTGGCGTAGTGATGAAAGGGGGGGGGTTATCGGAAATAGAAAAAACATCCTTTCACGTTGCATGGCTATAAGAGCGGATTTTCAAAGAAATATTCCTGATATTGTGTAAAAAGATGATATAGCGAGAATCCATACCACTTTTCTTAAAATTATAACTTTTCGTGATTTTACCCATTTTTACCGATGTTTGACCCTAATAACGTCAAATTTGACCCACTTGCTTTTGAGAAAAATAGTTTTATCATCGAGGTAGTTAACCACCCCACACAACGTCAGGTGAATTAATATTGATTTTACCATTAGTACCAATTTTTTACCCCAAAAAATGAAAATCTGACCCCTATTCTGTGTGAAAAACAACTGAAATGGTATTTTTCTGTCTTCACTCAACCTCCCGTACAACTTCCAATGATTTTTATAGCAATTTTAGCCGACATTTAGCCCCTAAAAACTCCAATTTGACTCCCTTGGAATTTGAAAATTGCTCATCTTCGAACTCATCCTTTCCCTTTTGGCAATACAAACGGTTTGGAGAAATCTGGAATTTTTACCATTTGCCTACCCAAGGACAGATATCATCTGTAGTGGCACATAAATCTACATAATAAATTTTTGCTAAAATCTAGGGATGAACTTAGGATGCTCTGAACCGGATTTGCCTATAAAAATATTTCAAAAATTCATGTTCTGAAAATGTTACCCTTAGCAATAGCTTTATTTTCTTTGAAAATTCGGTAATAAGGTTTGAAATTACAAAGAAAGCTGAATT
Organism: Leptopterna dolabrata; assembly: GCA_954871275.1. Lineage (NCBI taxonomy): Eukaryota > Metazoa > Arthropoda > Insecta > Hemiptera > Miridae > Leptopterna > Leptopterna dolabrata. The sequence continues at coordinate 80,811,188 of OX940975.1, read as the reverse complement.
TAAATTAAATTTAACAAAGCACTAAATGTTACAGATAACATTAGGTAAGATAAACTGATGAAATACACACAACAATGTTCGCGAATTTTTAAGGAAAATGAAGGTATTGCAATGGGTCCAAAATTTTCAGAACATAAGTTTTTGAAATTATTTTATAGACGAATCCGTTTCAGATCATCCTGATTTCATCCTTAGATTTTAACAAAAATGTATACCTATATTTATATACATTTATTTATGTGTCACTCCAGACGATACCTGACCTTGGTTACGTGATAAAAATTCCAAATTTCGCCGAAATGTTCTTATCGCCAAACAAAAGGATAAGCAATTTTATAAAATTTGAAGGGGGTCAAATTTGAGTTTTTAAGGGGTCAAAAATTGGTAAAAACTACTAAAATTGATATATAAAATCACTGAAAGTGGCATGGAAGGGTGAGTGAATGCAGAAAAATACCATTTCAGTTGCTTTTCACACAGAACAGGGGTCTAATTAGGATTTTTGGGGGTCATTGACATTATTAACATTATAGAAGATAGCACCTATACATGAAATAAGTGTATGTAGGAAAACTTTATTTACATTACATTCACTTTATTTACATTTACATTTAATATTATAGAAATGCCTGTTGTAATTTGCTACTGTGTATTTTTGTTCAGGAAGACGATCAGAATTGACGAGATATCCGAAGTTGACAACTCCAGTCGTATATACAGCAAGAAGCGAGTTTGAACTCCGATTTAAATGAACATGAACCTAAATGGATTTCCGAATACCTACCCAGATCCAGACTAACTCAGTGTCCAATAAAATAAAATAAAAGCTAATGTGAGCAGTGTAACTGTATAATATTATTCATGAGCTTTCCAATTTACTTTTCTATTTGTTTACATTTCAGTCATTGAATAAAACAAACACCTGAAAAGTTATTTGTTACTATCTAATCCTCTTCCTATTGTCGTTCAATTCAAGTAGGTAGTGAAAGGTATGATGATTAAAAGTAGGTACTTGAAATCATGTTGGATAATTTGTCTTTGAATTGATTCTGTATTAGTATGACAGGTAGAACACTTTAGACAGTGTGTAATCAATCTTTAAAAAAGTCATGTCTAATTTTGAGTGAAGTACACATAAGTATTAATAAAAATGAAATGAAATTACAAATCTCACACTGTGTGGGAGTACCCAAGTTATTTGTCTCACACAGGTAGGTATCTGTGTCCAGTCGATACATTCATTGGTCACACATTGATTTACATAAATAAAAAATAAACAGTCAAATTTACATACATATATAAATGCCCAGTAAAACTCCTCTCAAAATTAAATTATTACGTAACATAAAAGTACCCCAGACAGAAAAATAATAGTACCTACAACAATCGGGATGGGTCAGAGATTGACCTTGCGCCACTCAGCCGGCAAGGTAAGTTTCGAGGCTTTCAGATAATATTATGTGACGAACAAGAAGTTCGAGCAGAATAGTTAAAAAATAAGAAAATTAAGTCGGTACATGCCTATACTTCCTCAAATGAATTCAGGCATGCACCTAGTGATTGTGGCGTCAACTTTCGATCTACCTAGCGGATTATTTCTCAAATAATTGTTTACCCACTTAATACAATCATCCCCTATTTTTTTAAATTGATTTTGCTAAATTTAATTCAGTTTATGAAACATTTAATTGATATACGTAATTAATACGTACCGTAAATAGGTAGGTAGCTACCTACTATGAATAATAAAATTATGGCTGATTGGATTGTAGCTTTAATTAGGAAAGTAGGTAACCAACATAATTGGGAAAATACTGTAAAAATTACTTATCCAATCATGTGAAAACTATGACGGTAATTAGGCTGAGGTAGGTGAGCATGTGGAAGGAAGGGTAGGCCAGCTCAACAGGGAACTAATATTCTGATTCTGAAGCTTAGCTGGGATGCAGACTGCGGGTTACAGCGATGCCATTCGTCCGGTGAATATGGCAACACCGCCTCCTCCCTTGCCCCTCCGACAAAGAACGTTGAAAATTACCTCCTTCCCAGGCAAAGAGCCGCTGGAACTGATAATGCCATGGATACTATACTAGACTACACGACGAGCGAAGCGACAGGGCAGGGTGGCTGCGTGTGAAGGGGGAGAGGCTCTGCACATTGCCAGCAGAGAGCGCCTACAGGTGGCGCCCCCTTTAAATACAAAAGTATTTCACTTCGTTAGATTGTGCGTCGGGATTTTATGAGATACCGGTTCGAGAGGACGCACGAGAAATCCTAGCGTTTTCTACTCCTGACGGCCACTATGAGTTTTTAAGGTTACCGTTCGGCGTTCGGAACGCTCCTATGTGTTTTCAACGTGCGATCTCTACCGCGCTTGGTGAAATTACCGAATCCTATTGCTTAGTATATATGGATGATATTTTGATCTTTAGTAGCACAATTGAAGAAGGCCTAATTAGGTTAAATGAGGTCCTTAAACGTTTAACTTTGGCTGGTTTTACTCTGAACCCGGACAAATCCGCGTATCTCAAGACATCTATAATTTATTTGGGTTATCTGGTCTCTGAGGGCACAATAAAGCCCCATAATGATAGGATTAGAGCTCTCATTGAATTACCCCCACCAAACGACCGCACAGCCATACGTAGTTTTTTAGGTTTTGCATCCTATTTTCGTAATTTCATCCCCAAATTTTCCGAAATTTGCGCTCCATTGTATCGTCTGATGTCCGATCAGACTTCTTTCACCTGGACTCCCGAGCACGAAGAAATTCGACAACGAATTATCAGACTGCTTACTTCGGAGCCAGTGTTGACGATTTTTAATCCACATTTGCCTATCGAATTATGGACTGACGCTAGTTCTATAGGTTATGGAGCAGTCCTATTTAATATAGATAATACAAAACGAAGGGTTGTTGGATATTTTAGTCGACGCACGACGCCTGCTGAGGCCAAGTATCACAGCTACGAACTCGAGACGATCGCCGCCGTCAAAGCAATCAAACATTGGGAGACATTTTTAATGTATTCGAAATTCACTCTCGTAACGGATTGTAAAAGTTTTCAGTTGACCTTTGCCAAGCAACAATTGGTTACCAGAATTCAGCGTTGGTGGGCGTATCTACAATCCTTTCAATTTGTCATAACGTACAGGCCGGGATCTCAAATCCAAGTTGTAGACTTCCTAAGTCGTAACCCAGTGGACAAGGGGGAGGACGCGCACGTTTTTGAGAGCACGGTTTGTGATAATCCTCTTACGATCACTGACCTACCTCATATTCAAGAAACACTTCCAAAAATCATTAAACCGGTCCCTGATCTGGAACGCCAAAAATTGGAAATCGAATCCAAACAGATCAATTTTTTAAACCTTTCAAAGGAATGGTTACAGGTCGCACAGTTGAACGACAGTAACATCCAAGAAACCATCCAAAAATTACAAAATAACGAATTACCTCCTGCCATTGCCAATACTTATGTCCTTAAAGAAATCGAACACAATCTTTATGTGCTTTGTAGGACGATTCAATTTAAAAAGAAAAATCATACTGTCCCTATTGTTCCCGACAAATATAAATATCTAGTAGTAAATAATATTCACGAAGCTATTTTACATTTGGGTGCCCAGAAAACAATCGATGCCGTCCTTAACCGATTTTGGTTTCCAAATTTAAACAAATTTGTTAAAAAATATATCGCAAATTGTATTACATGCCAATTGGGTAAACCTATCACCGGGAAACACCAGACTTTGTTGCATCCAATCTATAAGGTACCCGTCCCGTGGCATACGGTGCACTGTGACGTCACCGGTAGGCTCACTGGGAGCTCAGGTCCCCCCGCTTACTACATTGCATTTATTGACGCGTTTACCAAATATTTATATCTCTACCATTGTCACAAAATTACTGCCAACATATCCATCAATGCTTTACAAGAGCTAATATCGGTTTTTGGTGTTCCTAGTCGATGGATTTTTGACAGGGGTTCGAACTTTACGTCCCAGACTTTTACTGACTATTGCACTGAACAAGGTATCACACTTCACGCAATCGCTACAGGCGAGAGCCAATCCAACGCTCAGATAGAACGGTCTATGGCCTCAATATCTACCCTCTTAACAATAGCTAATTACCAAAAACCTCAAAAGCCGCATACTCTCCGACCACGGATTCAGTTAATAATCAACAGCACGACGCACCGTGTTACTGGATACAGCCCGCTCGAGCTCTTAGGCTGGGTACACACGAGCGTTACGCTGGCGTTGCGTTGACGGTGCGTCAACGCCACCGCAAATCCCCACTCATGTGTCATGGTCAACGTTGAGCGAACGTTGACTGGCAACGGCAGTGTTTGAGTGGCCATGGAACCGGCAACAAGGAGGAGGCAAGCCGTTATCGCATACTTTGCATACAGATATGGACTTACCGAAAAATATAGGCGGTATTGGGTACACCCAATAGTGAGAGCAAGACTGTTAAAAGGCGCTTTTTCCACATTATATCAAGAGTTACGTGCCGATGTCTCCAAGTTCCACAATTACTTCAGAATGTCAGTAAAATCGTTCGATGAACTGTCAGGAAGGATAACAGACAAGATTCGATCAGCTATACAGTACAGCGATTTGGACCATTTTACAAGAAGACTGTTTTCCATGTTTCACTGAGGATAACTGGAAACGAATATCTACGACCTTTTTTCAAAAAGCCAATTTTCCGAACTGCATCGGAGCAGTCGATGGCAAACACATTCGTATTATTAAACCTACTGATGGTGGTTTGTTGTTTTATAACTACAAGCACTATCATTCTATCGTGCTTTTAGCTGTATCCGACGCAGAGTACAGATTTTTATACATAGACGTAGGCTCTTATGGCAAAGACTCAGATAGTACTATATTTAAAAACTCAACTTTTTTTCGTAAATTAGAGAATGGGGATCTTAATTTACCAGTTAATACGCCACTACCAGGTATGAATAAAACTGTGCCTCATGTATTTTTAGGCGATGAAGCTTTTTCATTATCACGAAATATTCTACGACCGTACAGCGGGAAATTCCTGTCATACAAAAAAAGAATATATAACTACCGGCAAAGTCGAGGTCGTAGGTACATTGAATGTTCTTTTGGTATACTGAGTAATAAATGGCGAATATTTCACAGACCTCTTGATGTGAAAATCGATTTCGCAGTTAAAATAGTCAAAGCTTGTTGTGCTCTTCACAATTACGTGATCAACAGAGAAGGGTATAGAGTCGATGAAATGCTTTCTGTAGAAGGGCTTCATGACATACAACAAACAGATAATATTGTGCCAGGTGGAAGTAGTCTGAATCATATGAGAGAAGTTTGGGCTGACTATTTTGTTAGCGATCTTGGAAGAGTCCCATGGCAAGATAATTGCATTTAGCATGTTATGTATGTTCCACTGCCACGTTTTCACGATATTCCGAAAGATTTGATCAGTTTTTTAAATTAACTTTCATTGTTCTAAGGTTTTTCCATTTCATTAATTATTACTCTATTGTTCAGTTTATTTATGTATAAATAGTATTATAATAAACAATAAGATAAAACAAACACTCTTATTACTTACCATACTTTTGTTTCTCCTGTTCTGATTTATTCTCAAAATCTTGATCAAAGTACTGACAAACCGCCACCGACGCACCTGATTTCGCGACCTTGTCATGGTACTTCTCACACCGAGAATCCCACAATTCTGGAAATTTTTTCACTTCCTCAATCAAAAGTTCTATATCTATCTCGACCATTTCAACACAGAAAATAAAAACCAGTCATGCAGCATGACTTAATGAGCGAATTTTCAAAGAAATATTCGAATTAATGGCTATGGTTTTGAATAAAGGAAAACTTCGGTCTAAAATTTGGTTTTCTATGTATATTCTCTTCGTATTTATTTTAATTTGTACGTTTTGTCCATCCTGATTCTACCGTTTGTTTATTACGTAATTGTACTAAGTGCTTATTTATTTGATCGCTGTGGGTAAATTCAAGGAGTTGTACTAATCGTTTGCCTCCCCCTTTTTTGCTTCGAACTCTCGTCTTCAATTAATACTTCTCACATATTTCAATCTGACCACTCTAAGGGGGTGGGGGGGGGGGGTAAGAGTTTAAAGATTATCCTAGTTTTGGGTAATTTTTGCGCACTTTAAATGCTCTAATTTAAGAACGGATTTAGATATCTAAAATCCGATTTCACTATCGTGTTCAGCGTGCAAAAACCTTTAAAATGAGGGGTCACTTGTTAGAAAATAACATTTTGGGGATTTTTGGGTAATTTTTGCGCACTTTAAATGCTCTAATTTGAGAACGGATCAAGATATCTAAAATCCGATTCCACCATCGTGTTCAGCGTGCAAAAACCTTTAAAATGAGGGGTCACTTGTTGGAAAATAACATTTTGGGGATTTTTGGGTAATTTTTGCGCACTTTAAATGCTCTAATTTGAGAACGGATCAAGATATCTAAAATCCGATTCCACCATCGTGTTCAGCGTGCAAAAACCTTTAAAATGAGGGGTCACTTGTTAGAAAATAACATTTTGGGGATTTTTGGGTAATTATTGCGCACTTTAAATGCTCTAATTTGAGAACGGATCAAGATATCTAAAATCCGATTCCACCATCGTGTTCAGCGTGCAAAAACCTTTAAAATGAGGGGTCACTTGTTGGAAAATAACATTTTGGGGATTTTTGGGTAATTTTTGCGCACTTTAAATGCGCCAAAACCCTCCTTAGAGTAGGCCAATTTCGCCCATCTTCGAACTTAGCCTTTCGATTGCCAAGATAGATTTTTTGTGCAAATTTGAGCTGTTTATCTCAATTCTATCGAGAGTTATCGTCTGGAGTGACACATATATAAATAAATATATATATATATACATATAAAAAAGTGTTAAATTTCAGGAATCGTTTTAGAATGGTCTGAAACGGATTTCTATGAAGAAAATTTCCAAAAATTTATATTATTTAAATTTCGAAGCCATTGCAATAGCTTCATTTTCTTTGAAAATTCGCTAAAAGGAACGCACAGCCAACGCACCGTTGAAGTGTATCCGCCAGTTGCACTTTATGGAATGCCATAACGGATCGACGGTACAACAACGCACCGTTGCACAGGTACCTGCGTTGGGAAAATCCACCGGATTACCGACGGAGGTCAACGATCCGTCAACGTTGACTCATGTGTACCTGTTAATTGGTCTTTGGGTTTTTCTATACCGCTTACCGTTAACGCAACGGTCGTGTGTACCGGCCCTAAATGGGCGTCTCCCCTACTATTCCCGGTGCTGTTCGGACAGACGAATTCATTTCCCCCCCGAAACGATTAGATCTGGATGACATCCGCTTGGCGGCCAGGGAGGGGATAGCCAAGTCACAGGCTTATGATTTGCGCCGTTTAATGGTTCGGAACCCAACTATTGCTCCCTTACAGGTGGGAGATTTATGTTTTCGTGAAGTCTCCGCACGATCCAGATCAAAAACGTCTCTCAAATTCAAAGGGACATACCGAGTCATATCAGTGCTGCCCAATGACAGATATGAAATTCAAAATATAAATACTGGCACTGTTTTAAAGTACGCACGCAATCGATTGCGTAAAATTGAGGAGGATACGGGACTTTTACCATTCTTTCTGAATGAGTCTGATACGGAAGAGGAACCTGACACTACTCCTCCCGCGCCTGCATCGTTATAAATTGTTCCGTTGTTTCCATCCCCAAGTTTGGCCAGTATATCATTATTCACTTTTGTTAATGAAAATGCCCTTGTAGGTATACGCAATCTGGAGACGGTGTGACATTATGGCCTTATCACCCGATCACTAGAGGGTATAATCGTCATTGATCACCTGAAACCGCCCCGTAGGTAGGTAGGCTATTAGAAATGCGCGCTATTCATTGTTTGTTCCTGAAAGATGGAACGTTTTTGGTCAGGCCTGACGTTTAGATTTTATGAAGGTTAAAAGTCCTAATACGGCGAATTGTTCGTATTGAAAGATTTCTTAAAGGTTTAAAGTCCTGATACGGCAAGTTGTTCGTATCGAAACTTTGAGGGTTATCCAGTCCTAATACGGCAGGTTGTTCGTATTAAAATTTTAAGGGTTAAAACCCCTAAATACGGCGAGTTGTTCGTATTCACATTTTTATTCTTCTTTATTCTTACACATCAGTGTATCTACAAGGCGCTCAATTTAATGTATTAATCGAATAATTGGATAATCAATGACAATAAATTCTCAAAACTTTTTATATTCAAAAAATCGATAATTCCATTTGAGTATCAAAGCACGTGGCACATTTTGTGGCCCTTCCAAACTTTTATATTTGCGATACTGCATGGTACGACGTTTGCGGAAATTTCCACTGTTCGAGCCTCACCCTTTGACCCAAACCCCATTACACTGACTCTGGCCCTCTTCCTTCGGTTTTTACGAGCGGCCACTTCACAACTGCGTCATTTTCTGAGGACCGGTGCAACTTCACAACTGCGTCATTTTCTGAGGGCAGGTGCACGGTCCCCTTTCATGACCTTCCATGCTACCTGTTACCTCCTGTCCTTCCAGAATTCACCATTCACTATCAAAATATCACTACGGTGGTATAATTTCACGTGATACTTATCATGTTACTTCAATACTTGTTCCGTCTTTCCAGATGGTTCCAAGTGATTTTTATTCATGGGCAATCTGATTTCGCCAAACACAATCATGACCCCAATAAACATATGTGTCCCAGCCATTAACACAATCATGACTCCAATAAACACATCTGTCCCAGCGATTATGTTTTGTGCATACATTTTAGATTTACGTTATATTTCATCACATTCTACGTTTTACCTACCTATCCCATTGTCATTCTTGGATGTCACATCCCTTATCACCTTCTATGCTTTACGTTTACGTTATATAAGTCCACGTCCTTTTTATAATTTAAAAAAAAAACCATTTTTTACATTACTTTTTATATTATTCATGTTTAATGTTAATTATGTTTAATATCTATTCTGTAAAATTTTTATTGTGTTTATTATGTCGATCTGTCTTTATTCTTCATGCTTACTCCATTGTCATTGATACAATCATACTTATGTTCATCGGGCTTTTATTTTTATGCTCACCACATTGCCGTAAATACCATTTCACATTGACCGAATTTTCTGGTCGTACTCTCTGTACTGCCGTTGATAATATTGTCATTCTTATGTGCTATGTCCCAGGGTAAACCAAAGCAAAACTACTCCACCACACGACACGATGACTTTCATCGTCAAAGGGGTTGCTGTAGCTTCAGAGGTTATTGCTTGCTTTATTTTCCTTTTTTGGTTCAACTCTGAATCGCTTTCACACTAGGGTGAAGGTTTTACGCCCGTGTGGATCACCCTCGTATTGTGTTCCGAATACTCGGGTGGACCTGATCAACCCATCTGACCGTTCTGTTCATGCCTGGGGACTTCCTCACTGTCGGTTTTACCTTACGTAACATAAATACGTTCCCTTAAAAACAAATTTCCGAATGGAACAATACTTCCCCTCTGGGTGTTTCTCGATCGATGGGACTCGATCGTTATTGGACCCCCCCTATCGTGAGGCGCATATTAATCAATACTCTGACCACATCTCATATATTTTTAATTATTATTCCAATTTCTAAAAGCGCCTGGTCCACAATGCAGGGTCCTACCGGAGGGTGGCAGCACCTGTTAGGGCGAAGGGAGGTTCCCTTCATCCCCCGACTCACCACTCCGTGTACCATTCGAAGCCCTTATCCGAGAGTCGACAGGAAAACCTCTAGTCAGTTCAGTTAAAACAACCAAAGCGTTAAGTCGAGGCCATCAATAAAACATTTATTCCTTTTTTTAAAATCGTGTACCTTCATTATCTCTCCTCCTCCTTCTGATATACACGATGAGGAGAAATATGATGATTTCAACGAAATTTGGCCCATCATTGAAGATAAAGAAAGAACAATTGGGTTAATATCAATGGGGATGTTACTTTGCGCTACTGGCAAGCACCTCAACGAGAAGAACGCGGACGCCTGGGATACCAGAAGATTCAAGTCGTTCTGCTCGAAATTAATGGGTGATGACAGTGGAGACGCCTCCGGATACAAAATGGGGGTCAGTTTTAATAATTTGCTAGGAAATTTCTTAGACTGTGCTAAACTCACAAGAACTCATATATTCAGGGAAATGAATGATTATGACCCAAACACTCAGATCGGTTCCATATTTACCATAGTTCTAATAAATCTGGAGTGGTTCCAAATGACGAACATTTGGTTAATTACGGAAATAATAATCAAAAACCATCCTTAGTTGCTTTTATGGGGTGAAGTCTCAAGATTGATGAAAGACTATGACAATGTTGTGAAACATTACTCTGAATATAAGAAGATCTTCAAATACTTGAAATACATCAATCCTCTTATTGATGCAAACCAATTCAACAATGCTTCTATAAGAAGACTGGCCAGTATGGCACGGGACATTGCTGTAGCTAGTGGTCAAACCACTTATTCCCAATATATTCCTGATAAACAAGAATATAAATTCTCAGAGAAGCTTCAAGAATTGATCAGTTTAGCTTCTAACTCAAATTTCGCTTGGTCCGAATTCATAAAAGAGGACATTCTGCCTTTATGTAAAGAGAATGAACCTATTTTCAACAAAATGTATTCACAAAGTACCGAAGTCATGGTCTCAACAGAAAATAAGATGATTAATAAGGAATAAGCAATATAAATTTAAATTTATTAAAAAAAAAAACTTTGCTAAGGTTGAGGGGGCTGCTTCACCAGCCTGGGGCTGGGTAAGCGTCCCTCCAGCGTTTATGAGTAACTTGGACGACCGGTTGTTTTATGATGAGTTCAGATGTTGAGAGAATAAAATTCATTCTTGCTTGCTCCTTTGCTTGAGATGATTGTGTTTTCATTTAATACTAATAAATCAATATACGACAGAAACTAGACGATTAACACATGGTGGCAGCGGTTAATTCAAACCCGAATCCCTGACTTCTAATTAAAACTAAAACAATCACTATGCCGTCGGGGAGAAAATCGAAGAGAAATGTTCGCCAGAAGAGGAGACCGGGCGAAGACGAAGACGACAAATTCGATGATGAGGTAGGACGATTAACTCCTTCCCCTTTACCTAATTCGTGCACTGAACAACGCGCTAATGGTAGGGAGCCACAGATGGCACTCCATCAAGTAATATCGAGTGTTCCCATGGAACCTCCCCGAGAATTTTCATTTGTAGCTTCCGAATGGACTTCATGGCGGTCAAGATTCGAGCGATTCAGATCTGCTTCAGGTCTATGCAATCGCCCACAACAAACTCAAATTGATAATTTGATCTATACTATGGGCGGTCGTGCTGAGGATATATATTTATCATTAGGACTAGCCAGTCTGGTTTCCCCAGATTATAAATTTGTCTTGGAAAAATTTGAATCTTATTTCATTCCTAGGAGAAATTTGATTTTTGAAAGAGCAAAATTTTTGCGTCGCTGTCAACTTGAGGGGGAGAAAATTGAAGACTTTATCACGAGCATATATTCTCTTGCAAGTACATGAAATTGGGGCTCGTTAAAAGATGAAATGATATTATTAGTACTACTGCTAGGCATCAAAGACGAATCGCTAAGCACTAAACTGCAGCTAAACGTAGACCTCACCCTAGAAAAAGCAGTCATGGCTATAAGACTTGCCAATGATATTCGCAACCAATCTAAGGAACTTAGGAACACGGGTAGTGGACGTCTCGAAATTGATGCTGTGAATAGGAAATTCAACAAAAACCTGACAACCAACAATCCAGCCAACACTAACTACAAACAAACAGAACAAGGGAACTCCCGTGATAGGCCGACCAATTCCAAAGATAGACATGAACGTGATTCTCCCGTTTGTTGGTGGTGTGGGAGAAAACCAATTCATAAAAGAGAAAATTGTCCAGCCAAAGACTCCGAATGTAACTCTTGCCTTCTTCGTGGCCACTTCAGCTCGGTTTGCCGACGCAAGAGAGTTAATGAGATAGAGGAAACACACTCAGATCATAGCAAACCGAAACCGTTCTTCATTGGACACATAATGTTAGGATCCGTGGAAAGTTCAAAGCCGTGGGTTGCCGTAGTACGCGTAAACGATCGCGAGGTGTCTTTCAAAATCGACACGGGAGCAGACGTCACAGTTCTTCCAAAAAGTTTAATCAATGAATCAACAGAAACAATTTTGCCAACTAGCGTCATCCTATTTGGACCTAATCAAACTAAAATCAGGACAGCAGGATACATCAACGCTACACTCGCGTATAAGCACAAATCGACAAGTCAACAAATATACATCGCGCACCCCACCACTTGGCCGACCTGCAATTGAAGCCTTGGAAATGTTTTCGTTCATAAGAACCCTAGAACATAAAAATCCGGATTTTTTCGCCGAATTTCGATCCATGTTTTCTGGATTAGGAACCATTTCGCAGCCCTACACAATAGAGATGCGTGAGGGCGCTAAGCCCTATGCCATCACTACACCAAGATCAGTTCCCCTTCCTTTATTGAAAATAGTCAAAGGAGAACTTCAAGACATGGTGAGCAAAGGTGTCATCACCCCGGTAGAAAACGCAACTGAGTGGTGTGCACCATTGGTTGTAGTACCCAAAAGCAATGGTAACGTGCGCATCTGCGTCGACCTCACTAAACTTAATGAATCAGTTAAGCGACAATACCATCCTATTCCAAAAATAGAAAAATCCCTAGCATCCATGGCAGGAGCTAAATTTTTCTCTAAGCTAGATGCCAATAGTGGGTTCTGGCAAATACCCCTCGCTGAAGGCTCTCAAGACCTCACAACATTCTTGAGCCCCTTCGGCCGATTTAAATTTCTTAAATTACCATTCGGGATTACCTCAGCTTCAGAATACTTTCAACGATGCATGAACAACATATTAGAAAACCAAGAAAATGTCGTTATCCATATGGACGACATACTGATTTGGGGGGAAAATAAAGAGGAGCACGACGCGATGGTCAGACAAGTCCTGGAAAAACTTAATAATGCCGGTGTTACCCTTAACAAAGACAAAACTTGTTTCGGGAAAACCTCAATAACATACTTAGGTCACAAAGTTTCCCCAGGTGGTATAGAAATTGATGAAGAAAAAGTCTCAGCCATCTGTCAAATGGCAGAACCCGAAAACACGAAGGAGCTACAACGTTTTTTGGGGATGGTTAATTTAACAAAGCCGAAGTAGTGGAACCATTAAACCTCCTACTGAGCAGTAAAACATCTTGGTCCTGGGGGGAGTCCCAAGCCACAGCATTTCAAAAAATTAAAGACATGCTTACATCAGCGCCCTGTTTAGCTATCTACCATCCTGCGTCGGAAACAAATATATCTTGCGATGCATCTTTACTTGGACTGGGAGCTGTCCTTTCACAAAAACAAGCTGATGGATCATTTCGCCCTATTGCTTATGCCTCCAGGAGCCTCCTTCCAGCTGAAAAAAACTATGCCAATATTGAAAGAGAAGCCACTGCTGTCGCTTGGGCGTGCGACAAATTCAGGGACTATATCATAGGCAAAAAAATAACCATTGAAACTGATCACAGACCCTTACTACAACTATTAAAATCAAAACCCATTGATGATTTATCCCCACGTATCCAACTTGGGGATAAATCACAACTCCCTCCCCACATTAGCCTACCAGGCAATATTGTGAATAAATTGATTGATTGATTGATCAGCTCCATGGGTCTCTGTGCAGAACCCCCTCTGGATAAATCAGAACCCCCATTGGCCTGTAGTCAATACGCTGACTACGCAAACCTGGGCAGAGAAATTGCAGCCAAGTTGGACAAAACAACTCTTGACTTCAATGGCAAGTTCACTGCAGGAGGGTTGATTCCTAAAAATGCCATGTCCGGGTTAGCCAAAGAGGTGTACAATCAACACCAAAGAGCTCTAGAAGGAACCATGAGTGCAGTGCATCTGATCCGGAAATACTTGCCGCATTTGGAAGTTATGGATGCAGAAGATGCCATGTATATTTTTGCTCAAGAGGGGTATGAAATAGACCCAATAACATTGCAATCCCGTCAGCTTGATCGACAGGAAGAGGCAGGATCAGGGGATGACGAGGAGCTTGCAGGAGCAGTTGGCGGTGTCCGGCCACGAACAACCCCTCGAGCTCGAGCAGGAATGCCTACTGTCCCTGCCACAGACCAGAGAACCGCCAGCAGGTCCACTTGGGACCAAAAGGCCAAAAGGCTGCCTTCCAATGCTATCAGATTTGATGTATCGTCTCTCCTTGCCAAATTAAGAACCACTGCTAATCAAGAGGCTAGAGACAGAATGGAGAACTTAAAAGTTATTGTGACCAGCTTGAACCAAATCGGGCTTCAGGGAAAACAAGAGCCGTTTGGCGATGATTCTATTTACTTGAAACCTCGATACATCAATGTCCCTGACAATGTTCTCGCTGCCATGAGATACTTTGATCCCAATGTGCATACTCTTGTTGATACACCCCAAGCAGGCAATGCACCAACCGGACCGGGATCAATTCATGAAGCCACCTGGTTGAATACCCTCAAGATTGAGCGTCGCCCTGCGATTTATGACGAAGGAGAATCAATTGCACCAAGAAACAACAACTATGCCCCACCACCGGCTGGAGGGAGTAATCAAGAAGCGGCAGCTATGGGTGCTGGTGCACGTGGACCGACCAACAGAAATGTAGAGACGTTCAGAAGACTCTTTTAAAAGTGATCCTCTGGTATTCTTTGTCACTCTCTTTGTGTCTTACAGGCATCTGTCGTTTTTACAATGGCGCAACGATTACCGTGGAGCAGAACTGCCATAGGGGCCGCAAGAACATCTCGAGCAGGCCAATCTCAGATGATAGGAGCAACCGTGGCGGCAACTGGGAAGTCCTTAGCCAACAGGGTGCCCATACTAGCAGCAGCATGCGGAGATCTACTGGCTGATGAGCATATCCCTGAACACCAGCAATGGATCCCATTCATGACGAGACCAGTGATAGCTCAGGCCATTGCTGTTTACAACATGTCTCGAGGTGGTACCAAGGACCCCAACTACGTAACTGCTCACAAATGGGGTCAACTCATGGTGACATGGGGCTCAGTACCGGGCAGAAGCCTCACTGAGATGGGGAATGCAAGGAAGAGCGTACTACGCATTTTGAGGTTCCAAATGCTTGACAGCACTACTGTGGTGCAATGGGCTAACAAGCTTATGAAGCACATCTACGAAGCTGAAGGATTTGGAGCAATCACAAAAAAGAGATCTGATGAATTTTTGGATCCCATCAAATGATAACCCCGCTGACCCAGATGCTGAATATCATATTCAGTACATGAGATTCTTTGAATCATCGGGTCACAGTATAAGGTGGCAGAAATTGTTTAATCTCACAGAAGAGCACAAAGATGTTCTCAAAAGGTTGAAGAACCCTGTCCCAGATATGACCCCAATGGTGGTGGCATGGGAGGATGTAACAGCACATGATGATTATGCCATCAATTATGCCACACTGACTGACAATGAGCTGCTAAGCCTCTATGATCTTAACTTGCTCCCTGGACATGATGCTAGAGCCTCCAATGCCATGAGTGCTTTACTAGGTACTGTAGTAGCCTGCTGCAAGAAAAACACTGTTTTGTACGAATGTAGCAAAACTCACGAATGAGAAACTTTTTATTACCATCATGTGACCATGTGGTGATACCAACAATTATATTTCGGTAGGTAGAGATTTGTTAATAACTGGCAGCAGCCTCTTTTCTGCGCTTAGAGCCAACTAAGTTCAAAGATGAAAAAGACGAAGTTCTTTTCATCTGTTATGTTGGCAGCCTGGATTTAGCAGCTATCAGCTGATATCGTGCTTGGCCGCCATTCTCTTTTGTTCGTTTTTGAGCTAACCACGTTCTAAAAATTGTGCATTTCTTTTACAAGTTTTATTAAGTTCTTCGACTTTTTTTTTTCGACCGTGGAGTGTTTTATTCGTCGAGTAGTGATTCACAGTGCAGTGAAAGTTGTTCTGGTGAAGTGAAAAGTTTTGTGCGGGGCGATGAACGCCGATGAAAATCCGCTAGCGGCGGTTATGCAACCCGTTACACCAACGGATGGGCCTCGTGTGGTGTCGGGAGTCGACATATCGCCGCCAGATCGTTCGTGACGTTCAGACCGCAAGAAATGTCCGAAAAAAATGTTTATTCCCGACGGGGTAATATCCGAAGATACGAGGAGGCCTCGAGGGTCGGTGAGGAGGAGTTCCACCGGCGGTAAGGTTAGTACGTCGGCCCCACGGGGTGTCGGGCAAGGCCCAGAGGTTCTTTCGAGCCCGCATATAAGGGTTAGGACCACTTCTGACACGCAGAGGGTGAAACGTAAGTACGAGAGCAGGACAGCGGTTGCGCAGGATGAACAAGCGTCGGCCCTACGGGGTGTCGGGCAAGGCGCGACCGCGTATCCTGTTCCTCATCGGTATCTCCGAACTAGCGGAGATGCTGCCCCCCCGCCTCATAATATGCGCCCCCCCAGCGCTCGCTCCCTTCCGTCGGCCTGTTACGGCGTCAGACAACTTACGTCGTCCTATTATGGTGTCGGACAAGATGAGGCGGGGGCGGCCCCCAGTAGCTACTGGCCCCCACTACATGAGTCGGCCTTTGGCGGTATCAGACGTGATCCGCCGCCCCATGCGTCAGCCGTTAGCGGTGTTGGACATGAGGGGCCGCAGGCCCAGGAGCCGGCCGCCTGTGTTGGTGGACAAGAGGACCCGCCGGTCCGTGCGTCGGCCGTTCTCGGTGTCGGGCATGAAGGACCCCCCTTACGTGCGTCCCATACGTCGGCCATTCGCGGTGTCGGGCATGAGGGACCCCCCGCTCATACGTCGGCCGTTCTCGGTGTCGGGCAGGAGGCGGGGGAGGGCTCCTCGGAGTCTGAATATTTTTCGGAAGGGACATCGTCGGTCGACTCTTTACAGTTTTCCGACGGACAGGAAATGGCGCCATCGGCCGCCCAGGCGGATCCGGCCTGGCTCCTGCGTCACTTAGAGGAGAGTCGCGCTCCGGTGGAGGCGGCACCTGACATTCATGACCGAATTCTACCAATTTTGGGGGAGTACCTCCGCGCGGGGGTGCCTAGAGAGTATTATAAGGCCCTCCTAGAAAAATATACGCCCAGGGGCGGGTTAAGTTTTTTGGCCCCGCCGACGATGGATAAATTAATCCATGATGCGGTTGGGAAGGCGGCCCAGATCCGTGATGCCTCCGTTGTACGCGGCCAGGCGATCCAGGCGGCAGCTTTAGTCGCAACGGGGGCGGCACTTTCAACTTTAGTCACGGAAGGCGCGGATTTCAACGACCCGCCGGTCAGAAATAGACTCCTCGACTCGCTTTGGCACGCATCAGCGCTTCAGTGTGCGAATTTTCATAAAATATCTAATGAGAGGAAGAAGTCGGCGCTGGTTCCCTTCACGGGAGCATTCCGGGAGGTGGCCATGGCGGCTAATATCGGGGAAACATTCTTGTTCGACGGGCAAGCCCAGGCTTGGTTACAGCAAGTTACAGAAACGCAAAGAATTTCGAATCAGCTGATTCCTAAACGTCAGAACCGCCAGCATCGACAGGCTCAGGTCGCTACTACACCTCGAGCCCCCCGCCCGCCTCAACAGGGGTCGGGAAACGCCAGGCGCCCCGCAGCACGGACCACCTACCCGTCGTCTGCTCAGAGGGGCTCATTCAGGTCGTCCCGCGGCCACAACCGCCGTCAGCGCCAAGGATACCAGAGGAGGACGTCTCCCAGGGGTCGCCGATAGCCACAGAGGTGAGATATGCAGGTCGCTTATCACATTTTTATCATGCCTGGGAGGAGCTGGGAGTACATCCCACCATCCTAGAATGGGTGAAAGGGTACCGGATTCCGTTTGGAGAGCTCCCTCCCCTTTCTACGGAGCCCTTCATGGTGCCGGGTATTCCCTCGGCACACGTACCAGTCATGATCGAATTTGTTCGCAAATTATTGAATATTGGAGCTATTTCAAAATTCCCTAAGGGGGAGCCTTTTTTCCAATCGTCAGTTTTCCTCATTCCGAAGGAGGGGGATCGTTATCGATTCATTTTAAATTTGAAGGGGCTGAACGAATGGTTGAAATTGGATCATTTCCGACTGGATGATCACCGCGCGGTTTTGCAAATGCTTCGACCCGACATGTTTGGAGGGGTGGTAGATTTTACCGACGCGTATTTTTTGGTTAACGTCCAGCGGGATTATAGGCGGTACCTAGTGTTCGCCTGGGGGGAGAATTTATTTTGTATGAATTGTCTCGCTATGGGCCTAGCCTCTGCCCCCTATATGTTTCATAAATTGCTCCGCCCTGTGGTGGGGGCGTTGAGGCAGAGGGGAGTGTTGATTATTAATTACCTTGATGACTCGTTAATCCTTGGGAGGTCTTATGACACGTGCGAGTCGGCGATTAGCACAGCGGTGTCGCTGTTCGAACGCCTGGGTTTTATTATTAATCGAGGGAAAAGTCAGCTGTCCCCCAAGCAGGTGGTAACGTTTTTAGGTTTCAATTTCGATTCAAGGGCGATGACCATAGGTACCCTGCCGGCTAAAGCGGCGAAATTGCGGTCAAATTTGGATCGGGCCCTTCTGGAGCCTCGCATGACGATCCGTCAGCTTGCGCGGATCATCGGGGGATTAATAGCGGTCAGTCCCCCGGTCCCCTATGGGCTACTCTATGTTCGGGCACTTGAGCGGGACCGTTTTTTGGCTTTACACGCGCAGGCGGATGATTATGACGCCGAGTGTTCGTTATCAAATTTGTCTCGAGAGGATTTGAGATGGTGGAGGGGGGCATTACTGCGGCCCCCGGCTCGGATTCGACAGGACACTTATGATAGGGAAATTTTCACAGACGCCAGTGATACCGGATGGGGGGGGGGGGGGGGGTTCGTGGACCCCCACAGAGCGGGGGGATGGTGGTCGGCCACCCACCGCGAAGCCCATATCAATGAAAAGGAAATTCGAGCAATTTTGCTCACCCTACGGGCGCTGGCATCGGGATGGTCCCACCAATCGATCCTCCTGAGGGTGGACAATACTACGGCGATAGCCGCTGTAAACAAATTCGGAAGTGTGCGGTTTCCGCATTTGCACAGTATCGTCCGGGACATTTGGAAATTTTGTGAGGAACGTCAGTTGTGGGTGTTTGCATCGTACATCCCTTCCGGGGAGAATGTAATAGCAGATTTTGAATCCTGGAGGGACGATCAGCATACTGAATGGGGGCTTAGGCGCCGCTTGTTCCTGGACATGTCTAGTCAGTTGGGTACACCATCTATTGACCTTTTTGCGTCCCACGACCTGCACCAGTGTGCCCGTTTTTTCTCATGGTTCCCACACCCGGAGGCGGCGGGGGTGGACGCGTTCACACACGATTGGGGAGGTGAATTTTTTTATGCCTTCCCCCCCTTCGCCCTGCTCCCTCGGGTATTGCATAAGCTTCAGACGGACCGGGCCAGGGGCATTGTGGTGGCCCCGGAATGGCCGTCCCAAATTTGGTTCCCAGTTTTTATGAGTCTAGTGACGTCCGTCGTGATTCGTTTCACACCGAATGATAATCCCTTGTTTTCTCCTTACAGCTCGGAGCACCACCCAGCGGCGTCGACGTTGACTCTGATGGTGGCGATCTTGTCCGCCAGTCCTTCCTAGCTCGGGGGCTCTCGGCCTCGGTGGCGGACACTTTATGCTCCTCGATTGCGGCATCAACCTATCGGCAATATTGCTCGTCATACAGGCTGTGGATAGCCTTCTGCCAGGCGCGCTCTTGGAACCCTTTACGGGTATCGATCATTAGGGTACTTACCTTCTTTCAACATGTGTTAGACAATACACAACATACCTATAATTCGTTTAATACGCACCGGTCGGCATTGGCCCTACTTACCGATCAGGATATTGGGCGTAATGGGGATATTCGACGTTTTTTGAGGTCGGTTTTTCGATTGAGACCGTCGGGGGCGCGGTACCAGTCAACTTGGGACCCCACCCAAGTGTTAGATTTTTTCCGGGCGGAGAAGGATCAATCATTTGAATTTGTGTCCCGAAAATTGGTGGTGCTGCTCCACTGGCCTCCGGCCAGCGGATGCAGACGATCAGGGCCATTCGAAGGGAGGATATTAGCTTCTCAACGTCACAGGTTACGATTTTTGTCCCACAATTGCTTAAATCTTCTCGGCCGGGGGCGGTAGCCCCCTCCATCACCCTCCCCTTTTTGCCGGAGGATCCGGGGGTATGTGTCCCGTCTTGTATTAAGAAATACCTCCATCTGACTTCCCCGTTTGCGTCCCCCACGGGCCCCCTCCTGCTGACCACTAGGGGGTGTAGAGGACACGCGTCGTCGGCGACGCTGGCCAGATGGGTGACAGATATATTAAAGCAAGCGGGAGTAGACATTAATTTATTCTCGGCCCATTCAACTAGGCATGCCGCAGTATCCGCGGCGGCTAGGAAGGGGGTTCCAATTGACGTCATTTTTACGGCGGCCGGATGGTCAGCCCGTTCCAAAATGTTTTGCCAAGTTTATAATCGACGCTCTGTTCGCAGGAATCGTTTGCCAGGGCGGTGTGGGAGGCGGCGCCATCGACTTCGGTCGCCGACGTCCAGTAGCTTCAGAGTTTAAAAAAAAAAAAAAAAAAAAAATTTCGAGTCGTTCAGTGTTACAGTTCAATTTCGAACAACGTTTTCAAAAAAAAAAAAAAAAAAGTTCTATTCAGTATTTCATCTAGCCTGTTGGCTTTATTGTCTTAATTGGACATTTCGAGTCATTCAGTAGTTCAGTGTTACAGTTCTCTTTTTTTCGATGTCAAACATCAGTTTTGAATGTTCAGTTCAGTGTTTCATCTAGCCAGTTGGCTTTATTTTTTCCGGGTGAGTTTGGTTCTGATTACACTCTTCTATTATACAGTCAGTGTTTCATCATTTATTATACAGTTCAGTGTTTCATCTAGCCAGTTGGCTTTAGTTTTTCATGGTGAGTTTTGTTCTGATTATACTCTTTTATTATACATGAGTGGACCTTATGTAATTTTCCACAGTTGATCCCACATAGCGGGAGGGGACTGGGTGTTCCCGACATACTTTCAACGGTGGGAGAGGTTCTGGGGATCGATCCCCCAGGAGAGGTTCGGGGGATCGATCCCCCGGGAGAAGTTCGGGGGATCGATCCCCCGGGAGAAGTTCGGGGGATCGACCCCCCCTAGAGAAGTTCAGGGGATCGATCCCCCCGAAAGTTCAGGGGATCGATCCCCCGGCGGGAATCTTCATGGGCACCTCGACCCGACAGAGCCCTACCAGGAGCAGTTTTTCGTTTTTTTACGTTCCTTTGGGCCCTGGAGGGAGTCAGGGGTCGAGGGGTGAGGTGCGTCCAGCGGCGTACCCAGGGAACCCAGGGACCTGGTGGATGGAGACTTCTAACAGCTGCCAGTTATTAACAAATCTCTACCTACCGAAATATAATTTAACAATCAACCTACCTGATGGGACAGGTTGATTATGATTATATTAGGTAGGGACGAGATTTGTTAATCACGTCCCACCCGGGCTTTTTTGGGTTGGATTGTGCTGATTGTTGAACATGGGGTGTGATTTCCTCGGCGTGATCGGACAACCAAAAAAATCCCTGTTCCCTGCCCTAAGCATCCACCAGGAATTTACTTCAAACTGAATGGCGGCCAAGCACGATATCAGCTGATAGCTGCTAAATCCAGGCTGCCAACATAACAGACGAAAAGAACTTCGTCTTTTTCATCTTTGAACTTAGTTGGCTCTAAGCGCAGAAAAGAGGCTGCTGCCAGTTATTAACAAATCTCGTCCCTACCTAATATAATCATAATCAACCTGTCCCATCAGGTAGGTTGATTGTTAAATTATATGGGAACATAGCCACAATACTGGAGAATCCTGAACTTGCTTTTATAATACGCCCCTTCAAGTTTACGATTCTTCCAATCCCAATGCCTCCATACATAGCTCGTGTTTATTCCTCGACACAGGTTTTGTGAGGAAATCTGCGGGCATTTCTTCTGTCTCCAAGTACTCCACTTTCAGTAGCTCCTTCCTTATAGCATCCCTGATAAAATTCTGCCGTATGTCTATATGCTTGGTCCGAGCATGATGAACGGGATTCTTGATAAGCTTCTGCACTCCCTGATTGTCATTATAGACTGCTGGCGGTTGGTGGAGCTCAAGTCCCAGTTCCTTGAGAAATCGCCTCAGGTATATCCCTTCTTTGAATCCTTCAGCGATACTCAAATATTCTGCCTCAGTACTCGAGAGGGCGACGGTTCGTTGCTTTTTCGCCTCCCAACTGATGGCCGCTCCAGAAAACTTGAATGCAATTCCACTATAGGATCTTCTGTCCACTGTGCAACTCCCCCAGTCAGCATCCAGATATCCGACAAGTGGCTCACCCGTTTTCTTGTATGTGAGCTTGACGTCTTGAGTGCCTTTCAGGTATCTCAGTACCCTCTTGGCAGCTTTCCAGTGATCCTCATTGTATTTTGTACTGTACTGGCTTAGAAAGTTGACAGCAAACGCTATATCCGGCCTTGTGCCAACAGCGAGATACATTAATGAGCCAATGAGCGATCTGTATGGATACTTCGCCATTACTGCATCTGACGTCTCTTTTTCCTCGAAATTCATGTTGGTTGGAAGTGGGGTCGAAATAGGTTTGCAGTCTGCCATCCCGAAACGATGAAGAACTTCATTCAGATATTCCTTCTGGGATAACTGCATAACACCCTTCTTCTCATAAGCGAATTCTATCCCAAGACAATAGTGCAATCGACCCATGTCTTTTGTCTTGAATTCCTTTATGATAGCCCTCTTCACTTCGTCCAACTTGTCAACATTCTTCGATGCCAAGGTCAGATCGTCTACATAAACCGCGACTAAATCGTCACCTTGATTTTTGGTGTAGACGCATGGGTCAGTATTTGTTGGTTTCATCCCAATACTGAGCAGCCTTTCATCAAGTTTCTTATACCACTGTCTTCCACTCTGCTTCAATCCGTATAATGATTTCTTGAGTTGACAGGCTGTTTTCCCATTTTTCCAGTCGTGTAACATATTGACCGCTATTTCTTTCACCTTCCCTGTTTCTTTTTCAATGAGATCTTTCAAAGTTTCTTCAAAACATTCAGGAGCTTCCATCATAACATCCTCTTCCAGATCACCGTTCAGGTAAGCGGTTTCGACATCCATCTGGACCACCTCCATGTCTTTCTCAACAGCAATTGCCATAAGAGTTCTCAGCGAACTCAGTCGAACAACGGGCGAATAAGTCTCAAAATAGTCGATTCCAGGTAACTGACTGAAACCTCGGGCTACCAGACGTGCTTTCCGTCTCTCTAATTCGCCGTTGGCCTTATACTTGTTGCAAAGTATAATTCGACATCCAACCAAGAATAACACTCCGTCAACTCAGTGGTTGGCATCGCGTACTGAGAGACTAGTAGAGAATGTGCCCGGGAGCTCAGCTGCTGAAGTGAACTCTTCAGCTCTTAAGGCATTCACAGAATTGCATTTAAACCCTGCGCCCAGCGTTGGGGAAGCTTATGGGTTCCTCATGACAGTGTATGCTTTGGTTCAAGAGACCAAGTTGGGGAGCATAGGGAGAATTATCGAACAAGCCAAGATCCAAAACTGCTCAATGCTGTTCTAGTTTTGCAGGGCTGATGTGGAGACGGACGGGATACTGACTCTCTTTCTGGATGCTCCGGAAAGAATAGTCCAGATGAGGGCAATAGCTCAAGTAGCTTATGTTATGGGGGTTTTGATTGATTGATTGATTGATTACAAGTTGGCGTACATCCCAGGAAAACAGCTGGTAATGGCCGACGGCCTGTCACGTGCCCCTCTTCAGTCAAATCTTCTAGACTCGGAACTACATGAGGAAGGGCAAGCTTACATACAGATGATTGTAAATGCCATTCCCATGTCTGACGTGAACATATCAAGAGTGTTGGAAAAGCAATCAGAAGATCGTACTAGCCAAGAGCTAAAATCAAATATAATAAACGGTTGGCCTTCCAAGTCGGAACTTCGAACCGAACTAAAACCTTACTATTCAATAAAAGAAGAGCTCAGTGTCGCCAACAATCTCATCCTAAGAGGGAACAGAATTGTAATTCCAGAAGTACTTCGCCCATTCATGCTGTCCCGAATACACGAGGGACATTTTGGGGTAAACAAATGTCGTTCCAGAGCCAGACAGAGCATATGGTGGCCCGGTATGTCAAAGCAAATAGAAGAACTAATAAAAACCTGTCCGCAATGCATTCAACATTCTGGAAATCGTCACGAGCCCCTCCAACCCACTGATTTCCCTTCCTGGCCTTGGAAATTAGTTGGAATCGATCTGTTCAAACTCGAAAACAAATGGTTTATCACCATAACAGACTACTACTCGCGATTTTTCGAAATAGCAGAGTTATCTTCATTGAGGACAACCGAAGTGATCCAGAAAATAAAATCTACCTTCTCACGACACGGTATTCCCGAAGAAGTGCGAACAGATAGTGGGACACAATTTCAAGTCATAGAGACTTCAGAGTTCAAAAAATTCGCCCGTGAATACGGATTTAAGTTGACAACGAGCAGTCCTAAGCTATCCCAAAGCAATGGTGCTGCAGAGGCTTGTGTTAAAATAGCAAAATTAATCTTGAAGAAAAATGAAGACCCCTACCTCGCCTTGCTTTCATTCAGAACAACACCAATATTAAAAGGCTTAAGTCCTGCAGAACTTCTAATGGGGAAGAAACTAAGAAACAGGCTCCCACAAATTCCTGAACTTTTAGAGACAACACCCGACACGACAGGACTTAGAGACTTTGAAGACAACTGCCGCACAAACTACAAAAAACAGTACGATAGGCATCACGGGGTACGAAATCTCTCACGACTGAAACCAGGAGATCCAGTTTGGACAATTGATCTTAGACGCCATGGTCACATTGTTGAAGAAAGAGATGAGCCCGGAAGAGATACCACCGAAAGAGCCGAAAGAGATACCACCTAAAACCTGCTCCATACTTGGACAACTACGCTATCGAGGATGACGAAGATCATGGAGACAACATCCACAGAACATCTCCTAGAACTTCGAACACAGCTTAGAAGGAGGAGATGTTGAGGGGGCTGCTTCACCAGCCTGGGGCGGGGTAAGCGTCCCTCCAGCGTTTATGAGTAACTTGGACGACCGGTTGTTTTATGATGAGTTCAGATGTTGAGAGAATAAAATTCATTCTTGCTTGCTCCTTTGCTCAAGGAGGTTCCCTTCGTCCCCCGACTCCCACTCCGTGTACCATTCGAAGCCCTTATCCGAGAGTCGACAAGAAAACCTCTAGTCAGTTCAGTTAAAACAACCAAAGCGTTAAGTCGAGGCCATCAATAAAACATTTATTCCTTTTTTTTAAATCATGTACCTTCATTATCTCACCTCCTCCTTCTGATATACACAATGAGGAGAAATATGATGATTTCAACGAAATTTGGCCCATCATTGAAGATAAAGAAAGAACAATTGGGTTAATATCAATGGGGATGTTACTTTGCGCTACTGGCAGGCACCTCAACGAGAAGAACGCGGACGTCTGGGATACCAGAAGATTCAAGTCGTTCTGCTCGAAATTAATGGGAGATGACAGTGGAGACGCCTCCGGATACAAAATGGGGGTCAGTTTTAATAATTTGCTAGGAAATTTCTTAGACTGTGCTAAACTCACTCATATATTCAGGGAAATGAATGATTATAAAAAAATTATAACTTTGCTTTATAACTTTGCTAAGGCCTGTTGAGGGGGCTGCTTCACCAGCCTGGGGCTGGGCAAGCGTCCCTCCAGCGTTTATGAGTAACTTGGACGACCGGTTGTTTTATGATGAGTTCAGATGTTGAGAGAATAAAATTCATTCTTGCTTGCTCCTTTGCTCAAGGAGGTTCCCTTCGTCCCCAGACTCCCCACTCCGTGTACCATTCGAAGCCCTTATCCGAGAGTCGACAGGAAAACCTCTAGTCAGTTCAGTTAAAACAACCAAAGCGTTAAGTCGAGGCCATCAATAAAACATTTATTCCTTTTTTTAAAATCGTGTACCTTCATTATCTCTCCTCCTCCTTCTGATATACACAATGAGGAGAAATATGATGATTTCAACGAAATTTGGCCCATCATTGAAGATAAAGAAAGAACAATTGGGTTAATATCAATGGGGATGTTACTTTGCGCTACTGGCAAGCACCTCAACGAGAAGAACGCGGACGCCTGGGATACCAGAAGATTCAAGTCGTTCTGCTCGAAATTAATGGGAGATGACAGTGGAGACGCCTCCGGATACAAAATGGGGGTCAGTTTTAATAATTTGCTAGGAAATTTCTTAGACTGTGCTAAACTCACAAGAACTCATATATTCAGGGAAATGAATGATTATGACCCAAACACTCAGATCGGTTCCATATTTACCATAGTTCTAATAAATCTGGAGTGGTTCCAAATGACGAACATTTGGTTAATTACGGAAATAATAATCAAAAACCATCCCTACTTACTTTTATGGGGTGAAGTCTCAAGATTGATGAAAGACTATGACAATGGTGTGAAACATTACTCTGAATATAAGAAGATCTTCAAATACTTGAAATACATCAATCCTCTTATTGATGCAAACCAATTCAACAATGCTTCTATAAGAAGACTGGCCAGTATGGCACGGGACATTGCTGTAGCTAGTGGTCAAACCACTTATTCCCAATATATTCCTGATAAACAAGAATATAAATTCTCAGAGAAGCTTCAAGAATTGATCAGTTTAGCTTCTAACTCAAATTTCGCTTGGTCCGAATTCATAAAAGAGGACATTCTGCCTTTATGTAAAGAGAATGAACCTATTTTCAACAAAATGTATTCACAAAGCACCGAAGTCATGGTCTCAACAGAAAATAAGATGATTAATAAGGAATAAGCAATATAAATTTAAATTTATTTAAAAAAAAAAAACTTTGCTAAGGACTGTTGAGGGGGCTGCTTCACCAGCCTGGGGCTGGGTAAGCGTCCCTCCAGCGTTTATGAGTAACTTGGACGACCGGTTGTTTTATGATGAGTACAGATGTTGAGAGAATAAAATTCATTCTTGCTTGCTCCTTTGCTCAAGGAGGTTCCCTTCGTCCCCCGACTCCCCACTCCGTGTACCATTCGAAGCACTTATCCGAGAGTCGACAGGAAAACCTCTAGTCAGTTCAGTTAAAACAACCAAAGCGTTGAGTCGAGGCCATCAATAAAACATTTATTCCTTTTTTTTAAATCGTGTACCTTCATTATCTCCCCTCCTCCTTCTGATATACACAATGAGGAGAAATATGATGATTTCAACGAAATTTGGCCCATCATTGAAGATAAAGAAAGAACAATTGGGTTAATATCAATGGGGATGTTACTTTGCGCTACTGACAAGCACCTCAACGAGAAGAACGCGGACGCCTGGGATACCAGAAGATTCAAGTCGTTCTGCTCGAAATTAATGGGAGATGACAGTGGAGACGCCTCGGGATACAAAATGGGGGTCAATTTTAATAATTTGCTAGGAAATTTCTTAGACTGTGCTAAACTCACAAGAACTCATATATTCAGGGAAATGAATGATTATGACCCAAACACTCAGATCGGTTCCATATTTACCATAGTTCTAATAAATCTGGAGTGGTTCCAAATGACGAACATTTGGTTAATTACGGAAATAATAATCAAAAACCATCTCTACTTGCTTTTATGGGGTGAAGTCTCAAGATTGATGAAAGACTATGACAATGTTGTGAAACATTACTCTGAATATAAGAAGATCTTCAAATACTTGAAATACATCAATCCTCTTATTGATTCAAACCAATTCAACAATGCTTCTATAAGAAGACTGGCCAGTATGGCACGGGACATTGCTGTAGCTAGTGGTCAAACCACTTATTCCCAATATATTCCTGATAAACAAGAATATAAATTCTCAGAGAAGCTTCAAGAATTGATCAGTTTAGCTTCTAACTCAAATTTCGCTTGGTCCGAATTCATAAAAGAGGACATTCTGCCTTTATGTAAAGAGAATGAACCTATTTTCAACAAAATGTATTCACAAAGCACCGAAGTCATGGTCTCAACAGAAAATAAGATGATTAATAAGGAATAAGCAATATAAATTTAAATTTATTAAAAAAAAAAAAACTTTGCTAAGGCCTGTTGAGGGGGCTGCTTCACCAGCCTGGGGCTGGGCAAGCGTCCCTCCAGCGTTTATGAGTAACTTGGACGACCGGTTGTTTTATGATGAGTTCAGATGTTGAGAGAATAAAATTCATTCTTGCTTGCTCCTTTGCTCAAGGAGGTTCCCTTCGTCCCCCGACTCCCCACTCCGTGTACCATTCGAAGCCCTTATCCGAGAGTCGACAGGAAAACCTCTAGTCAGTTCAGTTAAAACAACCAAAGCGTTAAGTCGAGGCCATCAATAAAACATTTATTCCTTTTTTTAAAATCGTGTACTAAGTTATAAACAAAATGTATTCACAAAGCACCGAAGTCATGGTCTCAACAGAAAATAAGATGATTAATAAGGAATAAGCCATATAAATTTAAATTTATTAAAAAAAAAAAACTTTGCTAAGGACTGTTGAGGGGGCTGCTTCACCAGCCTGTGGCTGGGTAAGCGTCCCTCCAGCGTTTATGAGTAACTTGGACGACCGGTTGTTTTATGATGAGTTCAGATTTTGAGAGAATAAAATTCATTCTTGCTAGAGGTGTGACGATACCGATCTTTATCGGAACCGTTCCCCGCTGTTCCAGCTCCACGACTGGAACAGTTCCAAATTACCGGTCCTGTTCCGCTAACCGATCCGGGGGGGGGGGGGGGGGGACTAGAACAAGGTATTCCACCCCTCTCCCCACATTATCTCCTCTTACTAACGCTCTCCTCCTGCTCCTGCCTAAGGTTCATTCGACTTAGGACTTTTCGGACTTCGTTCATTGGGTATTTACCCAATTGGGTATTTCCAGGATTATTCTTAACTAAAGAAGTCCGAAAAGTCCAAAGTCGAATGAACCCTAAATCCTGGAAAATACGCTCAAATTCGAACTCGGGTCAAAGGCGGAGGGAGAAAGAGGAGGCAGCTTGTCATTTTTTTCAGTTTGCTTTCTGGGTTCCTCAGTTTTATTTCTAATTCTTTCTGATGTCTTTTACATTTTATGGAATCTGTTTACTGTTTTTGACCAATTAAGGAACCCAATAGGTAGGGATTTCAACCTGCATAAAATACTTAAGGGGAAAAAGAGTATTAGGCATCACTTTCATAGTAAGAAGAAAAGGGAAGTCTGGTAAATTCAATCAAAATCCCTGGAGCCATTTAAGAGAAGGGTGTAAATATGTACCAAATGCCAAACAAGGCCGTTTTCGTTTAAAAAGTTTGGTACCAAAATTTTAATGCCAATGTTTTTAATTACGTTAAAGGTTAGGTACATGTCGTATGCATTCTCAAAAAATAAAGGTTGGATATTATAATAAATTATGTGAGGAATAATTATGAATTTAATTTAAATAATAATGGCGAGGGAAATGTTTTCGGAATACGATCGCTAAGGATCGAAAAGGCGGTCGAGTCGGAGATCGGTAAGGGACCCGGTTCCGAGGACCGATAGGGAGGTATGGTTAGTTAGAGGATCGAGAACAATTTGAACGAGTCTGGATCGGGAAGGTGGAACTGGATCGAGAAGGTGGAGCACTGGAGCTGGCACCCTTCACCAGCCAGTCTTCGGATAGGTAGGACCGGTAAGTGAAGCGGCCTGGAACAGTTCCATCGTGAGACTAGGTTCCACATTCCCGATCCGGCGGTATCGGCACACCTCTGATTCATGCTTGCTCCTTTGCTTGAGATGATTGTGTTTTCATTTAATACTAATAAATCATTATACGACAGAAACTAGACGATTAACACATGGTGGCAGCGGTTAATTCAAACCCGAATCCCTGACTTCTAATTAAAACTAAAACAATCACTATGCCGTCGGGGAGAAAATCGAAGAGAAATGTTCGCCAGAAGAGGAGACCGGGCAAAGACGAAGAGACGCATTCGATGATGAGGTAGGACGATTAACTCCTTCCCCTTTACCTAATTCGTGCACTGAACAACGTGCTAATGGTAGGGAGCCACAGATGGCACTCCATCAAGTAATATCGAGTGTTCCCATGGAACCTCCCCGAGAATTTTCATTTGTAGCTTCCGAATGGACTTCATGGCGGTCAAGATTCGAGCGATTCAGATCTGCTTCAGGTCTATGCAATCGCCCACAACAAACTCAAATTGATAATTTGATCTATACTATGGGCGGTCGTGCTGAGGATATATATTTATCATTAGGACTAGCCAGTCTGGTTTCCCCAGATTATAAATTTGTCTTGGAAAAATTTGAATCTTATTTCATTCCTAGGAGAAATTTGATTTTTGAAAGAGCAAAATTTTTGCGTCGCCGTCAACTTGAGGGGGAGAAAATTGAAGACTTTATCACGAGCATATATTCTCTTGCAAGTACATGAAATTGGGGCTCGTTAAAAGATGAAATGATATTATTAGTACTACTGCTAGGCATCAAAGACGAATCGCTAAGCACTAAACTGCAGCTAAACGTAGACCTCACCCTAGAAAAAGCAGTCATGGCTATAAGACTTGCCAATGATATTCGCAACCAATCTAAGGAACTTAGGAACACGGGTAGTGGACGTCTCGAAATTGATGCTGTGAATAGGAAATTCAACAAAAACCTGACAACCAACAATCCAGCCAACAATAACTACAAACAAACAGAACAAGGGAACTCCCGTGATAGGCCGACCAATTCCAAAGATAGACATGAACGTGATTCTCCCGTTTGTTGGTGGTGTGGGAGAAAACCAATTCATAAAAGAGAAAATTGTCCAGCCAAAGACTCCAAATGTAACTCTTGCCTTCTTCGTGGCCACTTCAGCTCGGTTTGCCGACGCAAGAGAGTTAATGAGATAGAGGAAACACACTCAGATCATAGCAAACCGAAACCGTTCTTCATTGGACACATAATGTTAGGATCCGTGGAAAGTTCAAAGCCGTGGGTTGCCGTAGTACACGTAAACGATCGCGAGGTGTCTTTCAAAATCGACACGGGAGCAGACGTCACAGTTCTTCCAAAAAGTTTAATCAATGAATCAACAGAAACAATTTTGCCAACTAGCGTCATCCCATTTGGACCTAATCAAACTAAAATCAGGACAGCAGGATACATCAACGCTACACTCGCGTATAAGCACAAATCGACAAGTCAACAAATATACATCGCGCATGACGTAGACTCCCCACTACTTGGCCGACCTGCAATTGAAGCCTTGGAAATGTTTTCGTTCATAAGAACCCTAGAACATAAAAATCCGGATTTTTTCGCCGAATTTCGATCCATGTTTTCTGGATTAGGTACCATTTCGCAGCCCTACACAATAGAGATGCGTGAGGGCGCTAAGCCCTATGCCATCACTACACCAAGATCAGTTCCACTTCCTTTATTGAAAATAGTCAAAGGAGAACTTCAAGACATGGTGAGCAAAGGTGTCATCACCCCGGTAGAAAACGCAACTGAGTGGTGTGCACCATTGGTTGTAGTACCCAAAAGCAATGGTAACGTGCGCATCTGCGTCGACCTCACTAAACTTAATGAATCAGTTAAGCGACAATACCATCCTATTCCAAAAATAGAAAAATCCCTAGCATCCATGGCAGGAGCTAAATTTTTCTCTAAGCTAGATGCCAATAGTGGGTTCTGGCAAATACCCCTCGCTGAAGGCTCTCAAGACCTCACAACATTCTTGAGCCCCTTCGGCCGATTTAAATTTCTTAAATTACCATTCGGGATTACCTCAGCTTCAGAATACTTTCAACGATGCATGAACAACATATTAGAAAACCAAGAAAATGTCGTTATCCATATGGACGACATACTGATTTGGGGGAAAAATAAAGAGGAGCACGACGCGATGGTCAGACAAGTCCTGGAAAAACTTAATAATGCCGGTGTTATGTACCCTTAACAAAGACAAAACTTGTTTCGGGAAAACCTCAATAACATACTTAGGTCACAAAGTTTCCCCAGGTGTATAGAAATTGATGAAGAAAAAGTCTCAGCCATCTGTCAAATGGCAGAACCCGAAAACACGAAGGAGCTACAACGTTTTTTGGGGATGGTTAATTTCCTACCCAAATTCTTGCCCAACAAAGCCGAAGTAGTGGAACCATTAAACCTCCTACTGAGCAGTAAAACATCTCGGTCCTGGGGGGAGTCCCAAGCCACAGCATTTCAAAAAATTAAAGACATGCTTACATCAGCGCCCTGTTTAGCTATCTACCATCCTGCGTCGAAACAAATATATCTTGCGATGCATCTTCACTTGGACTGGGAGCTGTCCTTTCACAACAACAAGCTGATGGATCATTTCGCCCTATTGCTTATGCCTCCAGGAGCCTCCTTCCAGCTGAAAAAAACTATGCCAATATTGAAAGAGAAGCCACTGCTGTCGCTTGGGCGTGCGACAAATTCAGGGACTATATCATAGGCAAAAAAATAACCATTGAAACTGATCACAGACCCTTACTACAACTATTAAAATCAAAACCCATTGATGATTTATCCCCACGTATCCAACGAATACGACTCAGACTCATGAGATTTGATTACAAGTTGGCGTACATCCCAGGAAAACAGCTGGTAATGGCCGCCGGCCTGTCACGTGCCCCTCTTCAGTCAAATCTTCTAGACTCGGAACTACATGAGGAAGGGCAAGCTTACATACAGATGATTGTAAATGCCATTCCCATGTCTGACGTTAACATATCAAGAGTGTTGGAAAAGCAATCAGAAGATCGTACTAGCCAAGAGCTAAAATCAAATATAGTAAACGGTTGGCCTTCCAAGTCGGAACTTCGAACCGAACTAAAACCTTACTATTCAATAAAAGAAGAGCTCAGTGTCGCCAACAATCTCATCCTAAGAGGGAACAGAATTGTAATTCCAGAAGTACTTCGCCCATTCATGCTGTCCCGAATACACGAGGGACATTTTGGGGTAAACAAATGTCGTTCCAGAGCCAGACAGAGCGTATGGTGGCCCGGTATGTCAAAGCAAATAGAAGAACTTATAAAAACCTGTCCGCAATGCATTCAACATTCTGGAAATCGTCACGAGCCCCCTTCCCACTGATTTCCCTTCCCGGCCTTGGAAATTAGTTGGAATCGATCTGTTCAAAGTCGAAAACAAATGGTTTATCACCATAACAGACTACTACTCGCGATTTTTCGAAATAGCAGAGTTATCTTCATTGAGGACAACCGAAGTGATCCAGAAAATAAAATCTACCTTCTCACGACACGGTATTCCTGAAGAAGTGCGAACAGATAGTGGGACACAATTTCAAGTCATAGAGACTTCAGAGTTCAAAAAATTCGCCTGTGAATACGGATTTAAGTTGACAACGAGCAGTCCTAAGCTATCCCAAAGCAATGGTGCTGCAGAGGCTTGTGTTAAAATAGCAAAATTAATCTTGAAGAAAAATGAAGACCCCTACCTCGCCTTGCTTTCATTCAGAACAACACCAATATTAAACGGCTTAAGTCCTGCAGAACTTCTAATGGGGAGGAAACTAAGAAACAGGCTCCCACAAATTCCTGAACTTTTAGAGACACCACCCGACACGACAGGACTTAGAGACTTTGAAGACAACTACCGCACAAACTACAAAAAACAGTACGATAGGCATCACGGGGTACGAAATCTCTCACGACTGAAACCAGGAGATCCAGTTTGGACAATTGATCTTAGACGCCATGGTCACATTGTTGAAGAAAGAGATGAGCCCGGATCATACACAATATCGATGGAGAGACGTACGGTGAGGAGGAACAGATACCACCTAAAACCTGCTCCATACTTGGACAACTACGCTATCGAGGATGACGAAGATCATGGAGACAACATCCACAGAACATCTCCTAGAACTTCGAACACAGCTTAGAAGGAGGAGATGTTGAGGGGGCTGCTTCACCAGCCTGGGGCTGGGTAAGCGTCCCTCCAGCGTTTATGAGTAACTTGGACGACCGGTTGTTTTATGATGAGTTCAGATGTTGAGAGAATAAAATTCATTCTTGCTTGCTCCTTTGCTCAAGGAGGTTCCCTTCGTGCCCCGACTCCCCACTCCGTGTACCATTCGAAGCCCTTATCCGAGAGTCGACAGGAAAACCTCTAGTCAGTTCAGTTAAAACAACCAAAGCGTTAAGTCGAGGCCATCAATAAAGATTTTATTTTCTGGATCACTTCGGTTGTCCTCAATGAAGATAACTCTGCTATTTCGAAAAATCGCGAGTAGTAGTCTGTTATGGTGATAAACCATTTGTTTTCGACTTTGAACAGATCGATTCCAACTAATTTCCAAGGCCGGGAAGGGAAATCAGTGGGATCAGTGGGGGGCTCGTGACGATTTCCAGAATGTTGAATGCATTGCGGACAGGTTTTTATAAGCTCTTCTATTTGCTTTGACATACCGGGCCACCATACGCTCTGTCTGGCTCTGGAACGACATTTGTTTACCCCAAAATGTCCCTCGTGTATTCGGGACAGCATGAATGGGCGAAGTACTTCTGGAATTACAATTCTGTTCCCTCTTAGGATGAGATTGTTGGCGACACTGAGCTCTTCTTTTATTGAATAGTAAGGTTTTAGTTCGGTTCGAAGTTCCGACTTGGAAGGCCAACCGTTTACTATATTTGATTTTAGCTCTTGGCTAGTACGATCTTCTGATTGCTTTTCCAACACTCTTGATATGTTCACGTCAGACATGGGAATGGCATTTACAATCATCTGTATGTAAGCTTGCCCTTCCTCATGTAGTTCCGAGTCTAGAAGATTTGACTGAAGAGGGGCACGTGACAGGCCGTCGGCCATTACCAGCTGTTTTCCTGGGATGTACGCCAACTTGTAATCAAATCTCATGAGTCTGAGTCGTATTCGTTGGATACGTGGGGATAAATCATCAATGGGTTTTGATTTTAATAGTTGTAGTAAGGGTCTGTGATCAGTTTCAATGGTTATTTTTTTGCCTATGATATAGTCCCTGAATTTGTCGCACGCCCAAGCGACAGCAGTTGCTTCTCTTTCAATATTGGCATAGTTTTTTTCAGCTGGAAGGAGGCTCCTGGAGGCATAAGCAATAGGGCGAAATGATCCATCAGCTTGTTTTTGTGAAAGGACAGCTCCCAGTCCAAGTAAAGATGCATCACAAGATATATTTGTTTCCGACGCAGGTTGGTAGATAGCTAAACAGGGCGCTTAAAAGAATTCTCGTTGATGGGTAGACGAGACAAACCATCAGCTTTATTCTTGCATCCTTTTACATACTCTAGTCTATAGTCGAAATTAGACAAAAAGGTAGCCCATCTTTGAAGACGGCCTGCAGCCATTTGTGGGATTCCTTGCTTTTCACCAAGAATTCCCAACAAAGGCTTATGGTCGGTACGAATGACGAAAGATCTCCCCATGAGATACTCATAAAATTTTTGACATCCATGATAAATTGCTAAAGCTTCCTTGTGTAGAACAGCGTATCTAGCCTCTGACTGACTGAAAACCCTAGACGCAAACGAAATAGGCTTTTCATCACCATTAGGAAATTTATGCATTAGGACACAACCAAGTCCATAATCTGAACTGTCACATTCAAGAATAACTGGTAATTGGGGATTGAAATGGGCTAAAGACTGTTCAGATGCGATAGACTCTTTGGCTTGTTTAAAAGCGCGTTCACAATTTGCATCCCAAACAAATTTGACACCCTTTTGTGTTAACTTGTACAATGGGGAAAGAACTGTCGCTAAATGGGGTATGAAACGGGTATGGTAGGAAACCATACCATTGAAAGCTCGAACCTCAGTGACATTGGTTGGAGCGGGAGCCTCGATGATAGCACGAACTTTCTCTGGATCCTTATGGAGGCCATTCCTATCAATAATATGACCTAAAAACGTAATTTGTTCCTGAGCAAAACAACACTTAGCTTTATTCAGCTTGAAACCTGCATTGCGCAAGCGAACTAACAGTGCCCTGACATTTTGATCATGTTCAATTCAGGTTTTCCCTTTGATCCCAATATCATCCAATAGCTTGGCTACTCCGTCAGCACCCTGGGTACATAACTTTCTCAATTTCCCTCTGAAAAATTTTACACGCGGGTTTAATCCCAAACGGCAGACGAAGCACCTTATAAATCCCTTTATGAGTACTCCAAGCCAATAGAAGGGAAGTTTCTTCGTCAACTTCAAGTTGGTTGTACGCATTGGAAAAATCAACCTTAGAAAAACAAATACCCCCCTCCATTTTCGCAAAAATTTCCTCAATGTATGGCATAGGATATTCCACATCTTCGACATAGGGGTTGAGCGTCACCTTATAATCCGCACACAGACGAATTGACCCGTCGCCTTTGAGGATTGGAACCAATGGGGTACCCCACTGCGCGTTGTCTGTTCGCGCGATGACCCCTAACTTCTCCAGCCGATCCAATTCAGAGTCGACCTTGTCCCGAAGGGCGTATGGAATAGGGCGGGGTCTGCAAAATTTGGGTTGAGTGTTCGGGGGTACGCTCAAGTGAACAGTCCCAAATTTGTATTCGCCTAAAGTACCATCAAACAAATCAGAATATTCTTCAAATATCTTTTGGGTAAAACTCTGAGAATCTGTCTCCAAACTAAGAATACTTGGTCGGGCTTTATCCAACGAAATACTAAAATTCTGGATCAAATCCCTACCAATTAAAGGTTTTTGCCCACCTGGAACTACTAAAAGAACACAACTTTTGACCTTTTCATTATTATATGAAATTTCTACTTGAATTCTTCCGTCAGGAATAATTAAGGAACCATTATATGAACGTAGCTTAGTGTGCGTAGGACATAACTTGACATGAGCGAAAAATTTATCGTAAACAGTACGAGGCAAGATCGACAACATGGAACCTGTATCAAGCTCAAATTCAATTGGAACATTATTTACCAACAATGAAGTCGTGTAAGGGTAGCTCTCCAAATTTCCTAAATCGGCTACACATCCCTTATCAAGTCGAGTCGACGAAGTACCTTGGCATAGTAATTGATTGCTTCCTTCGATGGAACGCCCAAACAGAAAAACTCTCTAACTTCGTTTTCTAAATTATCAATTTTCCAGACTCAGAAGAATTTTCTCGATTGATAAACTCATGATATTTTATAATGCATTGGTAAAAAGTATACTCTGTTACTGTATCACATCTTGGGGGAAAATGAATATAACTCTGCTCACAAAATTAGAAATCTTACATAAAAAATCTTAAAAATTATGCTCTTCAAACCGCGTAGATTCCCCACTAACGAACTCTTTGAATTGTCTGGCCTACTCAACTTACATCAAATCTATGCTCAACAAGTAATTAAATATACAGTAAAAAATTTTAAAGTCTT
Source organism: Leptopterna dolabrata (assembly GCA_954871275.1). Lineage (NCBI taxonomy): Eukaryota > Metazoa > Arthropoda > Insecta > Hemiptera > Miridae > Leptopterna > Leptopterna dolabrata. Next base: position 80,773,536 of record OX940975.1, on the reverse strand, counting down.
TGACAGTAACAAATATCTTAGAACACAAAATGCAAAATCTTTAGAAATTCCCAGAAAAAGGCTTCACCATACTCAAACACACATAACTTACATGGGTCCCAAATTATACAATGACTTCAGAAAATATTACGCCTGTTTCCTTGATAGCCACTCTCACCCCCACAAGAAAATTAAAAACAATATTATTAAAAATTGGTTTTCGAAAAGCACATTTGTCCACCACATGATCCTTTGACATCAAATTTCCTCAAATTAAAGGAATTCAAAATGAATGAAAATTCATTGCTATATTACACTGTGAACAATTAATAATACCTACCCAAATACCCTTTAATAGCAGTACCCTCACAAATAACTTATTCCTATTTCATATTAAATTTTTTATATCGCACAGATTGTATTTTATTTTAGATGGTGTTTATATTATCTTAATTTTAAAAAAATAAAAATTTAAAAAAATTGTTTTAAACACATTGTTTTGAAATTTAAGTAAGGCAAGAACGTATTACGCCTAATCCATATATTTTGTCCGCGGACAGGCATCGCCTTTGCGGATTCAATGTGGGATAATCCAATATTTAATAATATTTTACAATAAGATTTTAGGTACTTTGTTTTAGAACATGTCATTTTAGTACAGTTATGTAGATCTCTTAATGAATATATTGTATGTGGCTGCGTTGAATAAACCAATCGTTCTCTCTCTCTCTCTCTCAACCTCCATAGTATATAAACCGAAATTCTGAAACTCATCGCCCGCCGTGGGCGTTGAAGCATTTTCTCTACTTTCAGCTGCCTCTAAAAACTTATTTTCTTTAATCCGACATGCCACTGCTAAGTGACCTACTACGCCACAAATCTTACACTTGTACGTACGAAATTTACAAGATTTAAAATTGTGATTACCTTTGCCACATGCAAAACACAGCACATGGTTACTTTTGATTGACGACTTTGAATTTTCGTTGTTGACATCTTCGGACTGGGCTGACTTGGGCTCCTTCGAAGCATTAGGTGTTGGCTTATATCATATTATCTGGAAGGCTGTTTCCTCGGGTGAAACTGAAGCGAATTGATAGGAACCCCTTGTTCCTGTAATGCTGCCTCCTTCTTTAAGGCAATATCCAGGTAGTGTTTCAGCGACTTATCGTGGTCTTCCTCGCATAAACGGTCCATAATTATGGCGATGGAGCAACCAGTCACGAATTTGACGGTAGTATGGTTTTCTAACTGGTTACCAAAACTACAATCCATAGCTGCCCGCTTAACTCTTATCAGTCAATCAGAAATCCGTTCACCACTGTCTTGTTTCAAGTTCATGAAATCGACCCTACTCCGCCACACCGACTTATGCGGAGCAAAATGAGTCTCGAGTAAGATCGTCAATTCATCAAAAGTTTTTTCTTTGGGTAAACTCGGATGTGTCAGCTCACGGAGTACTTCATAGACGGTAGCGCTGATCGAGGTTAGGAGTAACGATACCTTCCGCGAGTCCGGTACGTAATTTCCTACAAAATATTGATCCAATTGTTCAATAAATGAGGACCACTTTTTCCCTTCGTCAAACGTCGGGAGTTCCCCGATTGCAGGACCGCGACCGAGAATTTCTAACAACGTTTGTAACGTCGGGTCTTGCCGAGACGGCATGGTTGCAGCCGGTTCCGATGTGGTCATCACAACATTAACCGAGCACAACTCCGATCACGCGAAATCATTCACGAAAACTGCGAAAATCCGCCGTGGATTCGATTAAACTCGTCGCCAATTGAAATATCTTAGGATATAATAAAGTTTTTAAAGGAAAATGGAGCGATCAAAATAGAAGGCAGATGACACCATGTGTGTGTGTCTGTATGTGTGTTTCTCTTTTATTTGCCTTCGACGGTAGTCACGGTACACCATGTCGAATGGATATATTTCTCCTTTTCTTTGTCCCTGTTACAAACATGGAGTGAAGCATGGATGTACATCCATGACACAACCCAATGAAATTCGGATTGAACTATAATTCTTTATCCACCCTCCAAGTTTGAACTCATTTCAATATTTAAGGTTAGTTATGGGCATTTCAATTATTTCACGTTTGCGCATGCGCTGACGAAAATTACAGTACCTTTTCAATGATTTTTGAATGGGACCATCTGTGACCCAACCCGCACCTACCCTCCAAATTTCAGTCGATTTCGACCATTATTATGGGTAGTTATGGGCGTTACAAGGAATTCACACAGACAGACAGACACGGAACCAAAAATGTTCCCATGTGTGTGTATGGTCTGAAACGCAAAATGGAAGTGGAAATTTTCATTTGGAAGACAATACTTTTTTTTTACTCATCACGAATCCAAGGACTACCTTCGGTAGTGAAGAAGCAAAAATTATGTTGTATCACATGCCTGGGACCAAAGTTGCACTTCTCAAAGTTGCGTTCTCAATGCAAAAGAAAAGTTCTGTATTTGGTTAGGTACCTACAGTCGAGACTTACCTCGATGGTACCTACATACCTGTACACAATTTATGATGAAGAACTACGCTAACGTTTCCCAACCACTCAATACACGTATTACCTACCTACTTATGCCCCCCCCCCCCCCCCCACACAACTTGCACTTACGCTTTCTCCCATCTTCATCAAAGTAGGTACCTACCTATGTCCACCTAGTAAAATAGTTAGGTATGGTAGGGTAGGTACCCACCCTACTTTTCCTATCAAATCAAGGCACCGAACACTGCGTGCGGTACCTGCTACTAAAGGGGTGTCACCTCATTTTGATCTGAAACAAGAGAAAAATAATAATATTATCAGTAAGAATAATGAGAACACTGCTTGTTCACAGATCGTTCGAGAAGGGACTCCCGAGGTGACCCCCCGAGTCAGGCCCCTCATTGATGTGCGACCACGGCTGCCGGTAGGCAATTCTGGCTTTGCATCCCAATCGCTTAAGGACGAAGGTTTGAACCTTTGTTTCAACTACTTACTATCAGAAAATTGATATAATTGTAGTAGGTACCAGGGCACGAACTAAATCACTCGCGACGGTTACAGGGAACCAGGCTGACTCATATAGGTAGGTACCTACTTACTTACCTTGAATGTATGGACACCTACAGGACTATGTACAGGCCTATACTGCCGTCCTACGCAAGCCTCCTTCTCTCTTCCCTCTTAGTATCCGAGGGTAATATTTTTGTGATATACGCCTCTTTCAATTAGCAATTCACCGGTTTTTGCAACAGTTTACCTTGATTTTTATGATTTATCGATATTTTTGAAGCGTATGCTATCAGGATGTGTTATGAGCCAGCCCACCGAGTTTCGGTGGAACTCATGCTCTGCTATGCCAACCTCCATAACCAGACACGTGTTTGATGAAAAATGACCGTTTTCCTAAGTTTTTGTCGATGAAACCATCTGGATAATGATATTAGGTAAATAGCGTCTCAAAAAATAAAATTTAGGTTGAAGCCTTTTAACATGGGCATGTGTATTTGGGGGTTCCTTGATGTCTGAAACGCAAAATGATAGTAGAAATTTTCATTTTGGAGGACATAAATGTTTTTTATTTTACTCAATCACGAATCCAAGGCTTTCCCTACCTAAGGTGGGGCGGAAGCGAAAATCTCTCCTTCTTCCGTGGTTCTAGTTCTCAGCTTCCACCAACCGGCAACATTTTTATGAGTATCCACCTCCATCTTGTTCTCCAGAAGAAAATGGCGGTTTTGGCGATGTTCGTTTAGTCGGAGCTTGTGATTTTTTGTGAACACATTTTTCTGTACAGTTTAATATTTAGCTTTGCTGCAACGTTTCTTGTAGCTTCCTATTTTTGAAGAAGTCCTGTGGTTAACTACTAGGCACAATGGTAAGTGAATTATCAATTTTCTCATTGTCTCATGCTATCATTTGGAAAATAACTTTCGTGTTAACCTCGTCGTATGCCCAAGCCAGATGCATTCGTTGTTGTGCCGGCCTCCGGTCGCCCCTTCAAATAAAATTAGTTGATAATGAAGTACCTACCAAGCTTAATGTGTACCTTCAGTATACCTATTTGGGTTTACTGCGTTCTTCATGTACGGTGTCAGGCTTTATGTTGCAGTTGTTGCAATGCTGCGAAAGCGTTCTCCCCCCTGGGTGCCTAGGTAGGTGAGTAAGTTGTGGGACAGAAGGGCAGAAACACCTTTGGTGTTAGACAACCTACCTATTGAACCTGTGTAGCATGCGGCGATAACTACTATGTACCACACCATTCAAAATCCTGTACTCGGAAGCAAAATAACATTTTTTCAGTTTAGTTCCGACCTATATAACCGTGTAGGTATTTGTGTGGTCGTCTATTTGAGAAATCCATCTTTTTGCAATAAGAAGGTTCTGAAATCTCCAGCCGTTTGCAATAAGACGGATTTCTCAAATGGACGACGACATAATTATACGTACCCACCTACCATCAAGGTCGTCTCTGGACTCGTTCGGTTCACACAGCTTGAACAAAGCAACTTCACTCCAAAACGCGCTCTGTTTAGCAAAATTCTCGAAAAGGGGATGCACCCGGTTTGAAGGCTCAATCGCAGCAAACGTTCTGATGTGTTCCAAGTAGAGGCGGTAGCGTCAAAGGGATTAAGTTTTGTGCGTTGAGAAACTGTTGGTTTGTGAGGGCACTCGTCGTTTGAACACAAACTCCTTAAGGTTCTCACACACCATGCGGGAACAGGACAGGAAACGCCGTGGATAGGACACGGGATGCAGGCCGGCCGCCGCTCTCCCGTCCTTTGTCTATACCTGTTGTGTTACTAATTCTACAACAAGTAGGCAGTTAAGTCGAATGCAGAAAACGGACAACCTATTTTATTGTTTATCTTGGAAACAACTCGTTGGTAACCAAGAGTAACTATAAGCTATGGGTCCATCACATCTCCCCTTCCTCAGACCGTTCCTGGAGGATCATCGGGTTTGAAAGGGACGAGGGGAAACTGATTTCGCTGGATCCTTCCGCCTCTCGCAGTCTCAACTAAATAAGACCGGGGTTGGTCCATCTTCCTCAAAACGCGTCCCGCCATCTTCATATTACGAATCCAGGCATATTGTCTGGGTTCCAATTCCGGCCTCTCCGATGAAGCTCCGTGTCTGCGATCGTACCGCCTTTTTGAACCTCTGCTCCTTATATCGCAGGGCCGCATCGTCTATTAGAGCTGGTCTCAATGTATCTTGCAGTACTGGAACTGTGGTGCGGTGCTCTGACGGAGAGTAGCCATTCTCAAGTGAGGTACTGTTGTAATGAAGAAGGCCTTCCGTCCAATCGGCACATTTTAAAATCAAAAGCTTGGCCGTCTTCACTGCAGCCTCCGCAAGCCCGTTAGATTGAGGATAAGTAGGGCTACTGGTTACAAGCTCAAAGCCGAACTGCTTGGCGAAGTCTGTAAGAACGTGGCTGTTGAACGGGGGACCATTGTCGCTTCGCAGCTTGTGAGGCACTCCATGTCTGGCAAAAATCTGCTTCAGAATTCTCACTACGGCAGGGCAGTGATACATTGCGGGACGATACTGTCCCTGAACCTTCTGTTCTAGTACTCCCCCTAGAGCAAAAGAGGAACTATCTGCAGAGACCCTGATGTCATTGTTAGGCTCAAATTGCTGTAGAATTGGTGTCGCAGTCATTGCGGATTTCATTTTGTTGAACGCCTCAGTGTGCACCTGCGACCACAAATACTCGGTTTTAGATTTCAGAAGGTCTCGCAGGGGTTTGGAAAAATCTGCAGCATCTTTGACAAATCTTGTTAGGTAGTTGTACATTCCAAGGAATCGTCGTAGTTCTTTAACGTCCTTTGGGGGTTCCATTCTGCTGACTGCCTCAGTTTTCCTAGGATCTGGAGCGATGCCTTCTGCAGATATCAGATGTCCTAGAAAGATGGTGGATGATTTGCGAAACAAACTTTTTTTCTGTTCAGCGTAATGTTGTGTATTTTGAATCTATTTAAAACCTTGCGTAGACATTCGTCATGCTCCTCGCGAGTTGCCCCAAAAACGAGGACATCATCCATCAAATTAGCACAGCCCTCTTGACCATCAAGAGCCTGACAAATACGTTTCTGATAGTGTTCTGGGACCGAACAAATACCAAATGGCAATCTCTTAAAATAATGCCTACCGAATGGTGTAACGAAAGTTGTAAGTTTTTGAGACTCCTCATCCAGCGATACCTGCCAGAACCCCATTCTGGCATCCAATTTGGAGAAAAGTTTAGTGCCTCTTATCCTGGCTAACGTGTCCTCTGTGGAGGGAAGAACAAGACGCTCTCGGACCACAAATTTGTTTAGTTCAGTGTAGTCCACGCATAAACGGATGGATCCATCTTTTTTTCCTACAACGACAATAGGGGCGCACCACTCCGTGCCCTCGGTAACAGGAGAAATTATGTCGTTGGCTTCCATTCGTTGAAGCTCGTCCTTGACTGCTGGAATTAGAGCGAACGGAACTCGGTGTGGGGCTGTAATGGCACGGTATGGACTGGGCCTTCAACTTAATCCTGTACGGGCCGCCTGCCATGACTCCTGGAAGAGGTTGAAAAAGCTCTGAAAATTCATCTTCCACCTGTACTTCTAGTACGGAAGGGCACCTGTTTACTGATATAAGCTTTAGCCCCTCTATCGAAGACCTTCCCAGAAGGGGGGTCACCAATTCCTGTATGACAAAAATTTGATCCTGGGTGGAGAAAGGTCCGTAGCGGAGTCTTGCAGAAAATGTTCCCTAGCAGGTAAGAGTGCCGCGCCCAGCATGGCTTATCTTCCCATGATAGGGAACCAAAGCCGACGGTGAAACCCCAACGCCGTTAAAGACGGACGGTGGCACACATGTCGCATCAGCCCCAGTATCAGCTTTGAAACTGACGGGATGTGAATTTAGGTGAATTGGAACCATAATAGGGACCGAAAATGAAGCGCCAGAAACGTGATCAACGTGTAAAGCCGCAGTACCGAGTCTAATGGATTCACCCTCTGAATTTTGCCCCGAGTTCTCCAACGTTACTTCATCTGTAGCTGTGCGCTTCTTTTTAAAGCAGCATATTATCGCGAAATGTCCCTCCAACTTGCAAAAATCACACCTGGCTTTGGCAGCAGGAGAACTGTCTTGGGTGTGGAACCCTTGACGGCCACAGCATACCCCTCTCCGAGGTTGGCCTTGAACAGGCCCGGAAGAGCCTCTTGCTCTGTTGGTTGCCACTTCTGCGACTTCACGTTCGCCGCGGACTGTGACTTGTTGGCTCTTGACCAACTCTGATTGCTTGGCTCTATAGACAGCGGATGCTAAAGTAAGGCCACTGTCTAGCTGCAGTTTCTCCGAAAGCTTTGAATCGAGTACTCCTATGACGATCTGATCCCTGATCATTTAGCCTTTAAGGGCTCCATAGTTGCAAAATTTAATGAGCTGGTGTAGACGCGTCAAGAAAGAATCAAATGTCTCCCCATCCTGCTGGTAGCATTTCCTGAACCGCGCTCTTTCAAAAAGTACATTTACATTTTTCTCAAAATATTTGGAGAATCTCTCTACTAAAATGTCGTAACTAATATCCTCCTCAGGTATGTTAAAGGAAGATAGAACGTCCTCACCTTTGTCGCCCAAGTGTCCCATCAGGCAGTTAGCTTGTACAGCGTCCGGCTCCTTGAATAGTCCTGAAGACATCCTATACCGCTCAAATCGCTTTAACCAGCGCGGCCAGTCGTCTGACTTGAAATCGAACCTGTCGGGAACGAGCCCTTGATACCGAAACCCTCCTGACTGAATCGGTGGTGAATCGTCGTGATCCTCTTGACGTCTCGCACGTCCTTTAGTCCGCAGCGCCATGTTGTGTTACTAATTCTACAATAAGTAGGTAGTTAAGTCGATTGCAGAAAACGGACAAACTATTTTATTGTTCATCTTGGAAACAACTCGTTGGTAACCAAGAGTAACTATAAGCTATGGGTCCATCACAATACCCACGTTAGGCAGGACTTTCCTCAAATCTCTTGCCTCCACTGCTCGCCATGCTCCCCTTGTCACAAGCAAGGGTGTGAGGGTGAACGCGCAGGAAGGCGTGTGTGAACGTGGGGAAGGTAAACATTGGACGGTGGAGGGAGAACGTCCCGTGCTAGGCAACACCGTGTTTTGCTTGGAGAGCGATCACGGCGGAACCTGTCCTGTTCCTACTCCATGCCGTGACCGCTTAGGCCCACTTTCACCTGCAAATTATTTAACGGTGTTTAGCCAAACTCCGTTATAGTTAACGTCGAGGTTTAAACCTCGAAAGGCAGCTGGCGTCTTTCACCAACCCAAATGTCGGTTAAACCCAGTTTGAAATAACGGAGTTTGCCTGACGAAGTTTAGTGAAAATTTCTAAGCAAAAGTTGGACAATATGACGTGCCGGGACTATAAACTCGTCAAAACAACAACAACCACCACTCAGCTGATGTCAATTCCCGCTTCCATTGTTCCGCTGTAATAATAAACCATAAATTGCCAAATTGATTTCTGATTAACGACGACTCCTGTCATTAGGTAAGGTACGTATAATATCATTGTGGAATACATAGTATAAATACCAATACAATGCCAACTCAGGCGAATTCATTTCACAACTGTATAACAACAAAACCAAAAATCAGCTGTGACCTAGGCGGCCATATTGGGATCTCACAGCTATCGGAGATTAGCGACCTTAACTTGCCGGATTTCGGGCGTTTAAACTCGAGCCACCTCGGTGGGAGTTTAAACTCGCACAGAGCTCTGGTGAAAGGCTGTGAGCACTAAACTCCGTTAATTTGCAACCTCTTCCGGGTTAAACTCGTTTCAAATTTTTGGTGAAAGTGGGCCTTAGTCCCCACTAGTGTGCTTATCTCCATTCAAATACACAGAAGCGAAAAAATACGACCCGTGTCCCGCAGCTGTTCCCCGTCCTGTTCCCGCCTAGTGTGTGAGAACCTTTAAGCATCCATGAATATGTTAGAATCGTTTGCAAACAATGTGGATTTCCTGTTACCTGATTCTAGTGTTTTGTAGGCAACACCTTGAAATTTCGAACTATATACCTTTAATTGTCTTTGTTATCACCATTCATTTTTCTGTTTTAGACGGTTGGAAAGAATAATAAGATGCTTCAGCATATCAATTATAGGGTCCGCATCATCCTTCAGGACTCTAGGACCTTCATTGGTACTTTTAAAGGTATGCATTCACCATTCGTGGATAGTAATAATTTATAGTGGAATACTATATTTGGAGTACTTTTACAGAGTCTACAGACTCTGTAAAAGTTATTCGAAGTTTTAGCTTAACAACAAAATTAACGACGCTTGAACATTTTCAGCATTTGACAAACACATGAACCTCATTCTTGGAGACTGCGAAGAGTTCAGGAAAATCAAGCCTAAGAACGCAAAGCAGCCTGAGCGCGAGGAAAAGAGGGTTCTGGGATTCGTTCTCTTGCGTGGCGAGAACATCGTGTCCCTGACGGTAGAAGGACCTCCTCCACCTGAAGAAGGCCTACCAAGAGTACCGATGCCAGGTGGTGGTGGCGGTATTGGCAGTGCGCGTCCTGCGGGTCGTGGTGTGCCTACTGGTAGTGCTCCTGTACAGCCTGGTATGTTGAAATTCTGTTGTTTGTCCTTAGTGAAATGGTAGAATTATAAGTCAGACGTTGAGGGTCTTAGAAATACAGCGTTTCCAGTCAGATTAATAGTCGTACCTAATTAATATTTGCTCCAGCCAAATTGGTAATATTGTAAACCAACTAGATAACTGGCCTCGCTAAGTTTGTTCGTAAGATTCTTAGGTTTGTTTATGCAAGCAGCTTACCAGTTGGAACTCACCAGAAAACACGTTTAGCCATCTGGGCCTCTGACCACTCCATGGATTTGATAATATCCATGGGCTTGTGCAACCCTTCCGACCACGTCCAGCCACTTATCAACCCGTCTGACCGGTGCAGCGTCATCTTCATCTATTTTGAGCTTTCGGGTTCTGACTGGTTTCCTCCACTCACCTTCTGCTGAACTCCAATTCGTGCTAGCACATCATACCATTTCATATTTGGTGGTCTCTTGTTATCGATTCCAACTCTGGTACTCATTCCACTCTCCCAACCTCCCATTCTGTTAAAGCTCAAACTTGAGTTTTCAAAAGGGCTGCTGATCTTAATCCTTCGTTGCTGAATCTCAAGTCATCACTTTGCTCACTTGTCACCGTCTTCAGGATATTCAGTCATTTCTCGTTTTATGGGAGTTTCGACACAAATAAAGTGCTATCCACAATTGTATCACCCATTACGATGATTTGAGTCCTGGGGTTGTGTGATCTCTATCAAACATCAGGATAGAAAGTGGACGTTGTCTGATCACACGGTTTAGTTATATAATGTGATCAGACAACGTCCACTTTCTATCCTGTATCCCCCATTGTTAGGAATGGTAGGTGAACCCATGAACCCCAGCAAATAATAAACCTCCTATAGTCTCCTATAAACAGTCTCCTCCAATCAGTTTCGTCTCCTTGTTTTTTGTTTGTTTATTGCAATCTTCATTGACTGTGAACATTTTTTTCTCTTAATTTTTGTCAATCCTATGTGGAGCATTTTCCCCTAATTACTTAATGAAAGTTTTTTTTGTCTTTCTAAACAAGTCCTCAGTTTTTGCTGTAGTAGAGTCTTCGCCATTCATTACTACGTTTTTTTTTTGTGACCTTTACTGGAATGTGTGGTGAATTTGGTGGTTGGTAGCCCTAGCGCCGAACGGTTAGAACGGTTAGGGATTAGGTAGTGGAAATGGCAGTGGAACAATTCGCAAATCGTTTCGACCGCATTAGCTAAAATGCGGAGCTATTTATTATATTGGAGCAATTATTAATTTGTTAGGAACGATTATAAATTTATTTGGTGTCACCTTATTGTCCAGAGCCTGTTATTGTTTAAACGGCATTACTCCGATTTTTCTCAATTAAAGGTGTTACCTTTTCGACAATTTTGATCTGAGCCATAAAATATGTGTATAATAATATATTCTCACCACTCACCATGTCTCCCATGACACGAGCTGCTAAGTTTAGGATGTTACTAATATTTATTAGACGTAGCTATCGTTATCAAACCGTTGATATGTAATTCGTTTACTTATATCTGCGGGAAAAATACTTCAGTGCAATACAAATACAATAATCTAGTTTTGATTGTCCTTTAACCCCCACAGTTATCCGCGTTGGCGGCTATTAATTTCCTTACATTGTCAGACAAAAATAAACAAGGACGGTTATACATTATTGTATAACCTTCAGTTTGTTAATTTGTTGTTATCACTGTCTGTAGGCAGCTTCAGAAGTGAGAAAATTATTTCATTGTTGGAAACCCATCAAATACAACATTGTAGTTTGTTCCCATCTTTTATGATTAGTGTTTGTAGAGGGCTGGAGCGTGAGTCAATCTCAGTCCTTCATCACCCACAATCTCAGCTAAATTATCGACCAATCAAACGTGTTTTTCTTTTAGCTACTGATAGGACCTAAGGATTCCCAAAAGATTAGCTATTTGGCATTAACAACCACTCCTCATACCCAGTTATTGGAGCTGTTGAACTATGTGTTGGACGATTAAGTGTTGAGTTCCTGTAATAAAATGCAAACGTTTGAAATGCTATCCTATACCCTGGGCTTACCCAATGGGGTGTTCAGTGAGTCTGAAAATAAGATGATTTTTGGAATATTTTAGTTTAGTAACTGTGAAAAGCACATAGATTGTGGCAGAAGGTGATAATTGTGTAACATGAGCGAGCGTGGGTCCTGCATCTACGTCATGGCCAGGCTGTGTGCTTGTGTGTGAAAGCATAAAAGTGGTTAGGCATTATAGTATCCATAGGGAGCTCTGCGATCAGTGTCTCCGTTCATCCAGTCTAATGTTACTTTATCGTTCATATGTGGTTAAGTTTTGTTGGAGGAAACTTCAGGTATTATATATTATTTCCATCTCTATCTTGTTAATTCCGTTTCTATTTGTCCCTGAAGCTCTGTGTGTTTTTGTGAAGCTTGAGGAGGCAGTTAATTCGAATTATCTCTACATGACACCCACTTTTTTTTAACCTCCCAATTTCTATTTGTTTCTCTAATTTTATGTTGAAATTGTCTCAACGAACAGACCCGATTTTCGTTAACCCCAAGCGATACCTATACTTTGGAGAAAAAGAAATTACTGGAATACCCGCTTTCTTGTCACTCCCTGTGAAGTGATATTTATCCATATATGACATGTGATTCCAGGTCTTCAGGGACCAGTGCGTGGTGTTGGTGGACCATCTCCACAAGTAATGGCCCCCACTGGACGTGGTCAAGTATCAGCGCCTCCACAGATGCGTGCTCCGCCCCCAGGCATGCCCCCACCGATGATGGGAGCCCCACCTATGATGCGTAAGCTGTTTATTTATATATTGTACTGTTATGATATTGAGCTCAGTGTGCTGCAATTGTTTTGTTTTTTTCTGAAGTATTCACTGTTCACAAAAACACTTGAGATTCAAAAATGCATGCAACAATAGTATATTCTCACTTATTAATGTGGAAAGAATTACAATCTAATGTTGATTTTGAATTTAAATTAAGCAAAGAATGGAATTATTGAAGGGCTTAAGGAATACATACGCATTTCCTTCATAAATTCTTTTTTTAATGCTCAGCTCCTCTTGCAAAAACACCTGTATTTATTCGAGCGCCTGATGTTTGACTATCATTACTGCACGAGAATAGAGGAAGGGTGGTCTTCTAATGAGAGTACCCTCTGGTACTGGAGTACCGGTGGTGGCCCATTTCGGTGGTGATGAAGTCGTGGGCCAGCGTTGCTCCCACACACTGGCCGCCATTGGGACAGTGGTGACTGGCCGACGATGGGCAGCATTGAGCTCCAGAACGTGATGAACACTGTGTAGCTCTCTCTGCTTCAATGAAAGTGAATGTTTACTGGTTTGTCCAAGTCCGCATAGTTCATCACGGCACAATACAACAAAACAAAACAAGGCAACACAACAAGTAAATAGGAACAAAAAAATATGTAAAAAGAAACAAAACAAATAATACGAACAAATAAAAACGCAGAACTACTAGAGAGTGCACATAACTGTATTTATTGAGATTCACAACACAGAACAAATTTGCACAAAGGAAAACACTTGAAGTAAAGTTGTACACTGGCAGGACGGAGCAGAGAGTTAATGAGTAATGCGAGGGTGGCCCCTTGTAAGGACCCGGTGACACGAAAACGTGCGCGCGCAGATCCTGGCCCATGCTGGCTTGATATGTCGTAAAAAACCGCGATAAAGGCAACACGCATCCCAAGGTCGCTGTGCGTCTACACATGTGGCAGTGGCGTATCGTTTCCGAAGCTGGCGCAGCATGGGCCATTGTGTAGAGGGGCTTTTACAGTGTTGGAGAATTTCACAAAAACACAGGAAGAAATGGGTTTTTACAGGTTTCAGGAAGAAATATACGCAGAGCTTTCTTTTTCCAGTTTTGCTTCTCGTGTGATCTATTTATCAAAACACGTGAGACAGTAATTTAATGAAAAAAAAATCCAAAAACATTGAAACGTCAGATGCGAAGGTGTCATTAATTTATACACTGGGTGTAGATAGGTAGGTCGGTGTCATTCATTGAATAATGTGTCAGTGTTTTGGGAGAGTTTCATTAATTGTTGCTGTCACTGGTCTTTTAATAGGCAGATCGCTGGCGAAAGAACCCACAGCAGCCCCGAAAGTGCTAGCGAAAGTAGAAGTAGGAACCTTCGCCTGTAGTTCTTCCTCAAACTAAGGGGCAGAAACCGTTGACTAGTGATATCAAACTATAGGATAGTTTAACTTATTTTTAAGCCTACTATAACTACCAAATAACCAGATCAGCCATGTGAGACACTTCCTGTGTCCTGGATGGTAATATGGGTAATGGATGTCAGACACATGGAAGAAGGATGGTCAGATGAGCATTCCGTCCATCGGCGGGAGTCATGGACATGGAGTAAAGCAGTTATCCAATTTATTAGGTTCGTTCGCGGTGGCCATCTGACTGTCTTCAAACCGTCAGATCCATCATTTGGGGTTCGCGGTGGTCTTGGGGACTCGTCTCGGACTTTATAGCATCCGTAGGATGCTGTTCGCGGTGTTTTTCTGGCGGTTCGAAGACAGTTCCAAGACCTTCAGATCAGTCCGAGGATTTTCTGATGTACTCCTTTCTGACTGCTCGCCCCCCACTACCGCTCGCCCGTTTAAGCCAATCAAATCATTTCTCATCGCACCGTCGTTCGTCGTTGTTATTCGTTCTGTGTGTTCATTCTAATAACCCTACCTACCCACTTCTCTCACTTGCGTTTTGGTACTTCTCGCGATGAGGGATGAGTTCATCCAGTGATGAGGGGTCGATCACTCCTATCGAGGTGTCATCGGAAGATGATTTGGACTTACTCCATCCAGTGAAAAAAAAATGAAAACTATCTGGAAGAAGTTTTTCCTGTATACGACGAGGAAACTTTTTTTTGTTCATTCTCATCCAGAAGACGTCACTGGCCGTTCTGTTAGGGACAGATTGGCATCTCTACTAGCGTCTTGAATTCATTTATTATAGTATTGTTTACATAACTACCCAAGCTTTTGTATTTCAATCACCATATCCTTCAACGACTGATCTTATAGTGAGCACTTGTATGTCCCTGAATCAAGTTTCCTACCATAACGATAAACGCCGCAAATTCTACTGGCACAAATAACTAGAGGGGTTAACAAAAAAATTGTAATGGACATACAAAATTGCTGCCTTTAGATTTATTTCGTGCGTCGGTGGTCGGTTGAATATCCCAATTGAAAAACTTAGTGCCACTTACCTACCTAATTTTACGATTACGGTGGGTGTTCCAAGAACTGGCCTAGCAATTTATTGTTGGTTTTTGCCAATTTTGGCCCACTCGAAGACTCCTAATTTTGAAAAATTATCTTCGATTGTATTTTTCTGGCTGAATTCACAGTTTATGCTACCTTTTTTTGTAGACGTTTCCGGTGATTTCAGCCGTTTTATCAGATTATTGACCCTTGAGGAAACCGAATGCATAGCTATATTAACAAAAAATGAGCACATTGAAGAATGTGTAGTCAGTTATCAGCAAAATTAGTTAGGTACCTACCTAACAACGAACTTCAAACTTTCGATTAGGTATTTCTTCAGTCACCAATTATTCCACAGAAGTACACTGGTATCACCGAATTTGATAAACATCCCATTAGGTCATTAGTTAGGAAGAAAACTACAGAGATTTCGATTTATTTTTATTAAAAGTACTTCGACTAAGTACAAGTTGAGATAAAGGAATGCATAACATTGGTAAGAGATGAATACTCGAAGCAAAACATGGAACTATATTACAACTAGGAACATATTATAGAATATAGTCTACCCATTCATCAGAAGCATAGGAATAATCGTAATATAAGACTTGAGTAAGTAGAAGAATGAAAAAAGTAATAAATTAGCCGAAATCAAGGATGACCTATAGGACGAACGTTAGTATTATTGTTATAAAAAGAAGAAATAAATTAGCAGAGATCAATGATAACATATGAACTTCTCACACATGCACGAGTCACAGCCTTTCAATAAACCTAAATAGGTATGATTTGTATAACAAATTAACAAACGTCAGAAAGGAGAAAAAAATCAAGATCGACGACGACACCACACAATCAGGAAGGTTAGACATTTGCAGGTTGCACAGCGGTTGCAGTCAGATCTCCTTCCCAAGCGTTCGCAGTGTACCCGGTCCATTGTGAGTTTGAAAGTTGGTATTGGTGGCGCATGCGTGTTGGCACGATCAGAAAAGTGGCTTCAGACGGTTCCCTGACCGTCAGAAAAACACACCGCGAACGAAGCTATTATTACATGCCATCCGTGATAGTATGAAAGATTATGTCTTTATCTCTTGCCCTTTACTTCCGATCTCCATGAGAAGGTGTTTCAATTTTTTGTTTCTATATTATTATACAAACATGGAGCCTCTTACTTTTAAGCAGCTGATAACTGTGGTTCCGTGTTACGGAATGATAAAAATCCATAAAATATGAATATATAGAGTTTTTTTTACCCGATAATATTGGAACTGTCGATAGTTCGACCTCACAGACATTAAAAATAAAGTTATCCACATGACTACCCCGAGATTTTGTCAAAAGATTCATAGCAATAAATTAACGCTATCAACAATAGTAGATTCTAGATCATTTTGGATCTTGAAATTAGTGAAAAGGCTTAATTCCAGTGCTGAATCCAGTGAGGAAGTTCGAAGTACCAAATACCTACCCATGTGTGTTCCTTATCGATTATTGGATTGCACAATAATGACTACTTATTTCTGTGTTAATCCTAAAACCCTTTCTGAATTTTTGTTCTAGCTATGCCACCTAATATGGCCGCTATGGGACGGGTGTGGACCACCTCCCCAGATGGGTGGCCCGCCAGGGCAGATGAGAGGACCTCCACCAATGATGAGAGGTCGGTTATACTGAATTTTCGTTTTTCTTGTTCTCCACGTCAATCAAATCGTTTATTTTCAAGGTTTATTTTACGTTGCATTTTTCTCTAAAATCATCGTTCTTCCACACACAGTTTGGGTCCCCATTTTGGAACAAATTTGGGTCCCAGTTGTGCTCCGAGGCTCGGCAGCTCGATCTGAATACACCAGGGGTGTTTGTGGAGAAAAATGGGTGTAAAAATAGGGGTGTCAAGGGGTTTTAGTTTATTATTCTGTGAAAAATACACCTATGTAATCACTTAGCAAAACATTTGTATAGCACTCCCCCCCCCACCCCCCCCCCCCAACAATTTTTCTTTTACGTTTCAAGGTGTGTAGATTCCAAAAAACGCTGCAAAGTCTTTGTCATATGGGGTTTTTATTCTATTGGACATACGTACAGAAATTTTGGCTGTTCATTTATTGTTTCTTTCATGTGAAATCATTGAAATAGCCATTGTTGATGGTTTCCACCAATTCAGCCTCCAAAACACGAATTAGGTACGCTCCTTTTTTTTCAAATTATCTTTGATCATTGTTTGTGCCATTTAATCGTCTTGATCCACGTGTTGACACTTTTTCTAGTGTAATTATACAAATTGATGGTGATTTCAGACGATTTTCCAGGTTTTTGACTCATTAAAAAATCAATTTTGGGAGCTGAACATTTGGTAGAACCTCAATTTTCCACTCTTTGGGCAAAATCGACTTCATATTCGGTCTTCTCGTCCCCAAAAACATGGAAAACGATACCTCAAAAGCTGATGTTACTAACATGTTACTAAAACACAAAAAGTACCTATTTTTACACACATTTTCACTCATAACACTCCTGGGTATATTCCGATCGGGCTGCAAAGTATCGGGACACAACTAGGGCCCAAATGGAGGATGTGTGCGAAAGAACGAATTTTTTAGACTGAAAATGAAGCCGGTATGTGTGATACAGCGGACGGACATTGCATTTTTGGAATCAACGCACCTTGAAACGGAAAAGAAAATTTTGAGGGGGTGCTATAAAAATTGTTTGCTGAGCGAATACATAGGTGTATTATTCCCAGAATAATGAACCAAAATGCGATGTCCGTACGCCGTATGCTGTCCGCCGTATACTTCGGCATTTTCGGTCTAAACAATCCGTTGTTTCGCACACAAGCTCCATTTGGGCCCTATTTGTGTCCCGAAACTTTGCAGCCCTATCGGAATGTACCCACGGGTGTTATGGGTGAAAAATTGGTGTAAAAATGGGGTTTTTGGTTTTAGTAACATGAGCTTGTGAGCCCATCTCCATCTTCTCCATCTTTTTTACGACGAGATGACCGAATATGAAGTCGATTTTGGCCAAAAAGTGGAAAATTGAGGTTCTGACAAGTTTCAACCTTAAATTTATGTTAAAATTTTGTCTAAAATCGTCGTCGTTCCGCACACAGTTTGGGTCCAAATTTTGTAACAAATTCAGTTCCTAGTTGCTCTCCGAAGCTCGGCCGCCCAATCGGAATACACTCAGAAGTGTTATGGGGGTAAAGTGGTTGTAAAAATAGGGGTTTTCGAGGGTTTTTTTAAAGGATTTAGTGAACATGAGCTTGTTATTTATAGTTTTCCTTTTTTTGGGGGGGGGGGGGGGGGGGGGAGATGACAGTATGAAGTTGATTTTGACCAACGAGTGAAGAATTGAGTTTGTCACGAAGGTTCACCTCCCAAAATTCATTTTTAGGAGTCAGAAACCTGGGAAACTGTCTGAAATCACCATACATGTGTATAATAACACTAGAAGTAGTGTCAACACGTGGATCAAGACACTTAAATGGCACTATCAATGATCAAAGATAATTTGTCGAAATTAGGAGCCTAAAACGTGTTTTTGGGGTCAAAATTGCTGGAAACCATCAGAAATAGCTATTTCAATTATCGCACTTAAAGAAACAATCAATGAACTGCCAGCATTTCTGTTTTTAGGCCCAGTTGAACAGTAAATCCATGTGACAGGGACTTCGCAGCGTTTTTTATTTGTGAAAATTGCTCATCTTCGAACTTATCCTCCCATCAGCCATTACGAACAGTTTATAGGAATTTGACATTTTTGATCTCTTAGCCAAAGTTCGGTACCGTCTGGAAGGACACGTAATTATGTTCAGTTCGTTTGTTCAAACCTTATGGAATTAGCACCCTGTACCTACAGGATTTTATTTACTTCTGCATTTCTTTTTCACTTGAATCTTGTTTTCCCTTTGTTTCAGGACCTCCTCCGTTCTAAATGGCGGAATCGTCTACCGTCTGTTCTCATTCCAACATCAGTTCATTACCACCTGTTTGCTGCTGGCAAGCTATTGTGCTCTCCATTCTTTTCAGCTGTTGGAGTGCTACCGTTTGCTGTATCTTCGCTGGTCACATTTTGGTATCCCGTGCTGTAATACCTTATATTGCGCATCCTCTACATTTCATAATACATCTTTTACTCAAACATATTTCATTTACTTCCAATAATTACCAGTACGTTTGTCAGTTCCCTCACACGATGTTTTATAGCCCTCTCCACCCGTAAATGGGTTAGGGTTACCCATTACCGCCTCCTGCAAGGTTCCAACTTTCTTATCCAAGTATTTCAAATAACGTTTCAGTAATATTATTATATATGAATTGATGTGTGAGTTTTCGAAGTACATAATAATATAATGGAACTGATAGGTAACCTACAGCCTACCCAAGTGATGAGTTTTTTTACTGTTCTTGAGCCATGAAATTCCCAATTTAAACTTTCTTGTTGGTCAAATGGTCGCCTTCCTTCTCTGTTCTTATTGGTTCAAGGGGGAAATTTATTGACTTTTCAAGTTGATAAAATTCTATTCTTAGCCACTTGCAGGCAGGGAAAAGAAATAATTTTGGCCTCGAAAATAATTTTTCGTCACATACCTCCCAATATCTAAAATCTAAATCAAAATTTAATTTTTGGTGGTGTTTCATCCACAAAAACTCAACTTGTACCTATTCATGGTTTTCGAACTCATCTTCTGTTCTTTTATTGAACTCGCAACGTTTTGGCGAAAATTTGAATCTTTCGTCGTAGCATTCTGCGTAGTGGCAGATATTATTGTCTTTATGTTATCGCTATGCACGCTATAAATTTCGTGTCATATAAAAATAATAAGATGTATTGAAATCATCTTTTCCCTTTTGATGAAAATACGTGATTTGTAATCGATAGTCACTTCAGAACCAAGATAGTGAGGTAGGTAGGTACTATTTTTTTAAATTCAGAGTTATTTTCGATTTATGAAAATGACGTGTGGCAGTTGTGCTTCGTCGCTTGGTCTTATTTATCATTGCCCTTCTTCACTTGTTTCTTGTAAATTTTTGGCGAAAATACGCTTTTGCAATTTATCCAAAATGTTTAGTAGGTACCTACATTAATCTGTTTGTTTCCCTACTGTTTTCTTTTTATGAGAACTTTCTGAAGGGGATCACAGAGGATGATGGAAGGGGCAGTGTAGAGAATGAGTTGTTGTAGTGATTAGAACTCTACGAGGGTCTGTGTGCACGGATTAAGGGTTATTATAGAATTTTGGGGAGAAAAGAAGCGAGATGACCAAAGACGGGCCTGTATAGTCGTCCGTTGCTGCACTGGAAAATATGTGTGTACCCTGTTATTTCATGGACAAGTTCAGTGCTTGAAATGAATCGCTGGGAAGCTGATGCCAGCTCCACACTCACAAGAACTTTGCGAGAATGTACGAGAGCGTGGACAGTATTAATTCTCTTCTCCGCAGTTCTCAGTCTGGAGGCGGTATTTTCAAGGCCTCCTCCGCACTCCACCTGCTATCGTCACAGAGGGTAAAGCTAGGTTCACATAGAGGGGGCAATTCCGGACGGCAATATCGTACGACTTCAACGCAATGTCAGGGATACTATTTCAAAATCTCCAGATATTTTCTACTGTCGGATCCGTTGCCATATCTGTGCAGAGGTTACTGTGCACACAGGTCCCGTTTGGTTGTTCAGCCATATTGGAATTCGACATTCCTGGTTGATTTTGCCAGTTACATTAACAGTTATGATTCCGCTGCCATGTGAACGCCTCTGAAGCAAAAATTCTGGCAAACGCGATGCTGTACCTGATTGCAGTCCAGAATTGCCCCTTCATGTGCTAGCTTAAGGGAAGGGACGGCTTTCTTGGCCCACTGGATGGCAGAAGGAGCTAGAATGAGGCGAGAAGCACCTCGAGAAGGTTCTCACACTTGTGGAGCAGGCTTAAGAACATGAGGAGTTTGCAGGTGTTGGACGGAGGCTAGTGGTCAAGTTAGAAGACTCACAACAATGGAATTAATATTAGGACGTTACATCTGGTAGAGGGTT